>JAIUSX010000116.1:0-1439158 GCA_026573805.1 Hesperophylax magnus | reverse complement strand
ATGATGGCATATCTGTTTCAAGAATATCAGAAAGCCGTTCAACTTTAACCATCGCAGATTTTTTTTTTAATGAAGAAGTTTGAAATATCGCTCTAACTTCGTTTTGGCATTTTTGCAGAATGAATTTTACTAAAAAAATATATAAATTCAGATTGCACTGTATAAAGAAAAGTTAAGTGGGTAATATTTTATACACTGGATAATGTTCAAACACTTTTAAAGGATAGTGAAGAGATGCGTAGTCAAAACTATTTTTTTAATTATTTAATTTCAAATGCGGATAACTGATTTTTAGCAAAAACACACATAAACTGAGAAAAACTAGCAACGAAGTGGTTTGCACGATAAGACTAACATACTTGTTCTTGAAATCATGTATCGCCCTAGTTTCTCAGTTGCACAATAATGAAACCATACATACATATCTTTAGTGTGTATTGTGCATCCTTATAAGCTTCTGGCGGGAATGTCCTTGCGAAATGTCACGGATAATCCGCTATTTGTCTTTCTTACGCAAAATTATTGTTTGAAGCAAAAAGGGACAACAAGTATAAACAATCTTTGTATTAGATTATTTGGAATGTGCTTACAGCATGTACTCATATTCCATTAGTTTGACCAGTGCTAAAAACAAAAAACTGGTGACGTGTACCTTTTTTCGAGATGGGTGCGGAAGACAGAAACATGTGTGCGGGCAATTCTTAACAGATGTGCGGCCGCACACCTTAGAGGGAACGTTAGTTGCTAGTATTCTTTACCATGCCTTTTCACCCTTTACCTGACGTAATGTAGGGATAGATTGAGAATATTTTTAGCGCACCACCCATTTTTGTGATTACAAGCCGCCACTACATAAAATAAAAAATAATAAACTTACTGTTTTTTTATCTCCCTGACAGTTTCAGCAAAGTGGGCAGAACCTCCATCGGGCATATCTATTAGAATAAAATAAAATTAGTTATGAAATTAATAAAAATTTAATATGAAAAACATTATACTAGTCTTACTTCAAAATCATGAAAAAAATATTTATGACGAGCGCAATCTTGTTTTTTATATTATTATTGTTTTTAAATTATTATTTTTATTACATATATGCAAATTATTGTATATGTTATTTGTTCTTATTTTTCTATGTTACCACCATGAAACCGGCATTTGCCTACTTTGAGGCATTTAAAAAATAAATAAAGAAATATTTATAAATTCAAACAATTATAAACAAGTAATTCAAAACATATCAATGAAAAATAAATTCATCCTGATCAGTTCAAAATGATACTTCAATTACATTGAATTTTTTAACTAAAATTATTCGTCTAAATGAAAAAACTTAAGGTCTACCCAAAAAATTCTAATGAACAGAAGCCGAAGATATATGTAGTATCGTTACCATCTCGGTCCACAGATGTCAGCACCACATAATTGAGTCCCCACTGCGCGATGGCGTGCGCCGTGTTCTTGGGCTCATTGGGGTCCGGAGCCGGGGGCGCTTTGGCCGTCTTCACGGAACAGAACCTGCACCCCCGAGTGCAGGTGTCACCCAGGAGCTATTAATAATAAACAGAATTAATAATTAGTTCCAAGTTATAAAAAGAGATATTTATTTTTCGGAATAACTTTATTGAGTAAAACCTCAAATTGTAATATTTTAAATAATGAAGACAATATTAGTGATTTCTAAACGAAAATCTGAAACAGAAAAATCAGAAAAGGAAACGGTCACATCTGGGACTCGAACCCAGGACCCCTGTCTTTCCGGGACAGTGCTCTACCAACTGCGCTAATGGGACCCTATCCCCCTCGGTCACTTTTAACTGTATCATACTTCGAATAAGAACTACCAACATTGTCTTCATTTTTTCACCGCACATTTTTATTGGCAACTATCTTTATGTATGATCGCAAGATTCAACCCGAACTAAATGCAATCCAGACAGCGTCTTTTAGATAAACCTATCTTATTTTTTTATTTAATGTGCGACATCTGTTGACTTTTTCTGCAAGTCTAGAATGAAATATTTATTTTTCGGAATAACTTTATTGAGTAAAACCTCAAATTGTAATATTTTTAGATGTGACCGTTTCCTTTTCTGATTTTTCTGTTTCAGATTTTCGTTTAGAAATCACTAATATTGTCTTCATTATTTAAAATATTACAATTTGAGGTTTTACTCAATAAAGTTATTCCGAAAAATAAATATTTCATTCTAGACTTGCAGAAAAAGTCAACAGATGTCGCACATTAAATAAAAAAATAAGATAGGTTTATCTAAAAGACGCTGTCTGGATTGCATTTAGTTCGGGTTGAATCTTGCGATCATACATAAAGATAGTTGCCAATAAAAATGTGCGGTGAAAAAATGAAGACAATGTTGGTAGTTCTTATTCGAAGTATGATACAGTTAAAAGTGACCGAGGGGGATAGGGTCCCATTAGCGCAGTTGGTAGAGCACTGTCCCGGAAAGACAGGGGTCCTGGGTTCGAGTCCCAGATGTGACCGTTTCCTTTTCTGATTTTTCTGTTTCAGATTTTCGTTTAGAAATCACTAATATTGTCTTCATTATTTAAAATATTACAATTTGAGGTTTTACTCAATAAAGTTATTCCGAAAAATAAATATTTCATTCTAGACTTGCAGAAAAAGTCAACAGATGTCGCACATTAAATAAAAAAATAAGATAGGTTTATCTAAAAGACGCTGTCTGGATTGCATTTAGTTCGGGTTGAATCTTGCGATCATACATAAAGATAGTTGCCAATAAAAATGTGCGGTGAAAAAATGAAGACAATGTTGGTAGTTCTTATTCGAAGTATGATACAGTTAAAAGTGACCGAGGGGGATAGGGTCCCATTAGCGCAGTTGGTAGAGCACTGTCCCGGAAAGACAGGGGTCCTGGGTTCGAGTCCCAGATGTGACCGTTTCCTTTTCTGATTTTTCTGTTTCAGATTTTCGTTTAGAAATCACTAATATTGTCTTCATTATTTAAAATATAAAAAGAGAGTTGAAATGGTTTAAAAATTTCAACAACAAACCGAATGATAGAAAGAACCACCATTTTAGTCCATTGTTAAAGTGCACAGATTAAAGAAATAACAGATATGCCATTACGAGTGAGGGGAACAAGCTAAAATGAGCAGTGGAGTGGTTGTGTGTGTGTATCTTTCAGCTGTTTGCAAAATGTAACCAACAGTCTGAAGGCAACTCGGATTGCAGTTAAATTATTTTAGTCTTCGATAATGAAATCTGCCTACGAACAAGACGCCTTTTTTTAAAATGGTTTGTGATATCCTCGCTGTTCTTAGCCGTAACTAAAAGTCCCAGTTCTCGTGAAAAAGTTTTTACTGATTTAAAAGAATATTTTGTAAGAGCAAATAGTGTTCCCTTTTGTAATTGTTGTATAATTTACTCACCGCACTAAACTATCACTTTATATTTTATGTCGCCATACTTATGCTTTGATAGTATGTATATGAGTGTCACTCACTGACGTCTTTAAAACTGTTCAAATAAAATTGAATAGGTAAGCTAAATTTAGGTAAAATAATGCTTACCTTTGAAATGTAATGCGATATTAGTATTATTGTCTTTACGGTTTATATATTTACGCAGTCTGGATGCACAGAAAATCATAATTGCTGAGTTATTCTGAAAAATGTCCCGATACGCTCAAGCCGGGAGTCAAAATACTAATGACAATGTATTTTATTCAATAAATGCATGAACGAGGCTGGTGCCAAAATACGTTGCACGTGATTGCCTCCAGGCAATATAATAAATGGAGGTCCATTTATTCAGACGTCAGTGATAAGGTCTCGTGACTTGCTTGTTTCAAAAAAATATATTTTACACAGAAGTCAAGTCAAGAATATTACAATATCGCCGTAAAATTTATGAAACTATTATCACCTCCCACACACACAAGCTCAGCTTAATGGGATATTTTCACAAACTAGGAATACCTTTAAAAATGTGTGGAAGATTTAAAGCGTATTTTTGTGATTCACGTGATCATTATATGTACTAAAAATGTGTAATATTAATATTTTCATTCATAATTATTGATTTGAAAAATCGAAACATTCTGAAACCATTGCGACAGGCTACAACTTAATTATGACATAGAAACCGCCACTGGCTGGTAAGACGGCTGTCACTAATGCCGCCCAGCGTAACGTCAACGCCGCCGAATTCACGAAAGCATTGTTTTGGCCGAAGGTAAAAATGGCATATTTTAAATCGTCATAAAAAATTTATTCATCAACATAAAAATTAAATTAAAATACCTTCATTATCATAATTTTACTCGAAAAAAAAAACAGTTAAATACCCTATTATAGGAGTACATATTATTATATAAAATTATTATTATTACAGCGCAAGATATTTTATTGTAAATGGTGTAACAATACATTTTTAAATAAAAAAAAAATATATAAAAATGTTAGCATTTTTAATATACAGACTTAACAATAAAAAAATAGGATATTACTTTAAAGATAAGACATTTCAACTCTGGGTGATAAAAGTCTAGTGACTCTTCTTATTTGATAACGTTGGGTCAAAGTTGTTATTGGACTCAATCTTGGTATGTTTCAAACTTCAGCCATTAATAACAATTTTAAAACCAATTTAGCATTAGATTTATGTTTTAGACAAAGGGTCAGAACATCAGGCTCGAAAGATTTATTTGAAATCTTTCATTTCAAAACTGCTTTGTGAAACTTTGATTCACATGATTTGTTTGCAGTGATTGTACAGGGTGTTTAGAGATGTACTTGACATACTTTAACCAGTGATTGCTGAAGTTTGATTTATAAAGATTTTTAAGTGTTATTTAATTTAAATACTTTTCCAAAAAAACACAGAAGAGTGCAGATTTTTAAAATAGAATGAAAGATTTCCTGTTGTTCCGCCGGAAATTAAAATGTAAAAAAACAATATAAATAAAATTAGGAGATACATTAGTTGATTTTAAAGTTTATGCTTATATTATGATTATTGTATGTCCACTATTCCACAATTAGTCGTTTAAGATATTTTTCAAAATGACCTTGTGGAAGATCAAAAATTAAAAAAAAACTTATTTGACTAAATACATGAGATGAAGATTACTTTGAAGTTGAAAGTGAAACATGTTTTTGTATTCATGTCTTCTTCTTTTATAAACGGAAAACCAAAGGATATGCTAATTTTAAAGTCTACTGTTTTGTAAAAAAAAATCTGATTAAACATTGCACAAACAGCATTGTGTAAATCTACAAAACATAATAATATTTATGATTTCCCCTGCTGAAAAGATCATCAAATTTAGCAAAAGCAATACTAACCATAATAGTTGCTGTGGCTGTACCGTGTTTTCCTCCTCCCCAGCATTCTCCAATATTTGGACATCTTGCCTCCTCACAAACTGTATTGAGATTCAAAGTTCGCAACTGTTCCTTTAACTTACTGAAATTAGAACCTGTAATATAAAACTCAACACAATAAACAACTTGTTTATCCCCAAAATTATTAAAAAACAAAACCTGACTTATGGCGCATTCCAACCTCGTCTATCTATGAAATAGCTCAGTGAGAAAAGACTTTCTATGCTATAGAACGTCCAATAGAAATAGAAACGCGATGTTGAATCAACTTCAACTTTCGCTCTATTCTATATAGAATCGACCATTGAATAGAGCAAGTTTAAACAAAGTAGAATAGAGCAAGTGTGAATGCGCAACAATCCATTTTCAAACAGTTTGTTCTATTCACGGACCTAAATAGCACTGAACAGAGCATTAGGGCTGTTTTGGAAGAATAGCTTGAAGCCAAATCTAGGCGATGTGTCGGAACTGTTAGGTGTTATCAGCGCCTTGGTGGCTTGACAATTCGGTGCCCGGAGCAGATAGCTCCAATTGCGTCCGCATAGGGAAATTGCCTAGCAGCCATCTTGTATGACAAACTTTTCAAATGATGTATGCAAAGTGGTGCAACTATTATAATTTAATTGTGGTGTTTTTAATGCAGTCATAATGGCTTATGATGTTTCTTGGGTATTTGATGAGTAAGGAATGGTTTGTCATTTAAAAAAAAAAATTTAGAATTTTTCTCATCCTGAATAGCTCCGTCTATGGCTTTTAAGGTTCATTGTTCAATTAACTAGATCATAGAATACATCTAATGGGATCCCAGCTATGGTATTGCACCTATTTGGGAGGCGGGTTTTGGTACCGCCGCCCCGGGAACCATTTATTGGATAAACAACACCTCTGCCATAGGTCACCCCAAGTGGTTCACTATGTTTGGTGATTTAGCAGGGGTGCCCGGGTTCATTGGGTGAGGTTTGTTCAGGGTGCCTGCCCGCCAGCTGCGTGACGTACCAGATCGAGAGAGGCTAGTTTGGAGCGACCCTTTGACCTCTCCAACTGGTCTCTCGACCCATCGCCGCAGTGGGGGGGATATATTCATTCGTCCGTCACTCCTGGACACACTGATCCCTAGATTCTCACCCGCCTCTCACACCCTTTTCCTTCCCAGAGCTTCCTCTCCTTCATTTCCTTAAAAAGACCCTCCACACAACATCCTCAAAAATGACATAGGCCCTGAGGGAGATTATTTTCCTCAGGGCCTCTTGTGTAATGTAAAAATAAAAAATAAAAAACTGAGTAAAATATTGTTGGATTTATCCCATTGCAAGTAATTACATGTATTTGTAGAACATACCTGTCGGTATACTTGTTTTAAGCCAAGGAGGTAGTCTCAACCTCTCGTTTTCACCCTTGGCTCTCTTCAATTTTCCTTCATATTCCTTCCAGTCCTTCGGAGAATCCTCGTCAGAGATAAAGTCGTGAAAATCTGGCCCATCTTCTAATTTCTTTCTAATGGACTCTAATTTCGAAGAATGACTGCAACGCACATCCTAAAAATAATGTGACATAAGACAAAATATTTGCACGTTTCAACACGAATTTTTTTGAAGTTTGACATACCTTTATCATCAAGTTTCCAGCGACTTTGATGCAGGTTCTATACATTTCTTTAAATAGTTTATGTACACAGAATTACTAGTTATCACATTTATGGCGATAAACAATACATGCAATAAATTAACTGGTTGTAATTTCAGACTTTTGACAGTCAAGTCGAATATTTTTGACAGATGAACGGTGTTGCCCATAAATAAACCATTCTCTGGTGTTGCCGGTGCTGCAATGTTGAGGTGAATTTTTCCTTAAGCCCCCTATAGACCACTCAATTTGGTTGGTTCAACCGTTGTGTGTCAACGTTGTGCATGGTTGGTTCAATTTCGTCAGTTACTCCATGGTTGCTCCCGTTGCTCCTCTGGGAAACACACGCAGCATGCCTCCTACTTTATGAAATAGTGAAAACTTTAGATCGCTCTAGTAGCAATAGAAAAAAATATAAAATGAGAAGAAAAAGACAAACGAGGGCAAAAAAATGACTCACGACGCAATAAAAAAATCGGTTGATGAATCGGTTGACCGCATGATGCGGTTAATATTTTTTTTGCAGATTACGGTTTCAGTGGCAGCATAATTTTCAATACATTTGAACTTCTCCAAAAGGATGACAAAATCGTTACCTGATATCTCTACCATAGTACATCTTGCTTGGAGTATCCTACAAGCAATTTAAACCCTAACATACCCTCACACACGACGATTAGTCTTAGAGTAATAATATACTAGAGACCGCACTAATATTTGTACAAGTCGTTGACATACTCGCAAAATAAAGCTCTCCCTTTCAGCTCGGTTCCATTTACGTACAAAAAACAGAGACAAACAATTTCTGTTAAAAACATACTGTGTAAACGGTATGAAGCGACTTTTAAAAGCGGGCGGAGTTCACACCAGTGTGATCTGTCATCCGTCCGGTAGCTCGAAAGTGCAAACATATTGATATTTTTACGTTAATTGAGCGAAGTTAAAAAAAAAAACGCTATGGTTATATGTGCTATGTATGGGGGCTTCAACCGAAGCTCGAAAGGAACCAAAAAAATCAGTGTTCACATGTATTTATTAAAGAATTCATGTTTTTCACTGTATTCAATCTTTGATATCAAATATTTCATATGCTTAACTACAAAACCACAAGTAACTTCCACCATTATATAAACAATCCTTGCACTATTTGTATCTATATAATAAACATCCGTTTTGTATGCGTTTTAATGCACTTTTAATATGTTTTACAAACAAGAAATCTTGGCTAAATTATAATAATGCAACTTACCTATTTCAGTCGGCATCTGAATGTATCTCTGTCTCTTTCTCTCTCATAATATGAACGCTAATTTGTTGGTAAATGGACAGAGACGGAATAATTTTTGTCTTTATTTATTTTTTCGTTATAAAAAATTCAGGGCTGTGCTGAAATTGGTTTAGTATTAAATATTTAACTATTTACAGTTTTCCAAAGGATGAAAAAAGGCTAATGAAATGGATTCGTGCAACAAATAGGGAAAATTGGACTCCCAAATACCACAGTGTAATCTGTTCCGCACATTTTTTAAGTGAGCACTTAGACACAACGAAAACAAAGGTCCGTCTAACGGATTTCGCGGTGCCTCAATCTAATTTAGTACTCTTGGTTACACAAAAGGTTTTTATGATTTTTTTTTCATCCGCTTTGACACCACCATAAAAAATATTTGGTAATGACTATTGTCTAATAAACCACTAACTTACTATTAACTAATACAGAATAATATTTTCAGATTATACCAAACTCAAATGTGTCCTCCCCGCCTGTGTCAGAACAGGCGCTTACATTTAATGCAGGCATAAATGTTGTAAGTATGTTAACACCATACAAAATTTGGTGCAAAATTCACTTCTTACTATCATTTTTTTATGCAATGACTTATGACTAATAAACTACTTACTTACCACTAACTAAAAATAATAATATTTTCAGATAATACCAAACTCAAATGTGTCTTCCCCACCTGTGACAGAACAGGCGCTTACATTTAATGCAGGCAAAGATGCTGTAAGTATATTGTGTGTAATACAAATAGAAATACAGTACGAAAATAAATAGATAAAAAATAATTATTGATTTCATGTTTACAGATCATGGAGAATTCAGATAGCCTTGCACCCGTAACTCGCGCCCCCATACCTGAAACCCCACGAACAATATTTTTAAGAAGAAGAAGTAATACGCGAATTGTCAAATTAACAAAAAAAATCTTGACATTACAACAGTCGAAACGGCGACAATTGCGGAAAATTGATGATTTAACAAAAATAATTCAGGACTTGGATAAAAAGGGCTTTGTTTTAAATGAAGGTATTGAGATTTTATCACCAATGATAATAACGTTTATAATACATTTGTCTAATAAAATATGTATGTGTTTTTTTTTTTTTTTTTCATTATCAGTAATTTTAATTAGAAATACTGTGATGTCAGCCATTTTTAAAACTTTTTTATGTTAGCATGCAAAATTTTTATATTAAAAAAAATATGTTTATTTTGAATTATAACATTTGGAAGCGTATTTTATCATCTTTCCAAAACAGTTTTTAGTTTTCGGATACATTCAGAAATATTCTATTTATTTGGATTTTTTTGCTAAACGGAAATATTTCGACTCTCTGAAAAAATACTGTCGAGGCCTGAAGGGTTAAGTTAATTTTCGATGGAACTGAAATTTATTTTATAATTTTATGCACATGATAATAACTTTCTAATTGTTCATATTTATAATGTAATATATTAAAATATATATACCTACTAGAGTTTGCATTTGATTATTTACGACAAATACCTAATTGTTTTAACTTTTGACAACCCTGCATCAGTTTGTAGACGATATGCCCTTTGGTCATCTTTGGTCCAAAACCACTTACAACATTTCGCATAGCACGGTCTCTCGTATATTATTACTCTAAGCGATTAGTCATGCCGGACCTTTGTTAGCTCGCAAATAACTATGCACGACGGCTCCCTAGGAAAGCTTAGTAAAGTTGGTTCAACCGCTCAACCAAGCTACATATGATTCAACTTGAATGGTGGTTGGATGGTGGTTGGATGGTGGTTGTATGCTATGGAGGTAAAACCGTTCAACTTTATAGCCACGTCCGTCGTCCCCTTACCTTACGTTCAACTCAACTAGATTGATGCAACCGCTCAACCAAATTGAATGGTCTGTACGCCCATTATTTTTCAATATCAAATAAAAATTAAAAAGAAAGCACTTCACAAAGAAATTAAAGTCAGCAACGAAGTTTCAGAATGAACATTAGGATTTTTTGGATCTCTTTTATCTCAATGTCCTGTGATGGTACTGTTATTGGGGAGATAATAATGTGAAAGAAGTTCGCCACACTGAAAACAGTCATCTGCTAAAGAATGACGTCTACTGTCATTATTTCATGAAAACAACGAAAGTCATGTAGAAACGAAGATGTGTTGCGAATGTTTTTCATCTTTTTTGCGGCAATGGAGAGCGTGGATAAGACCTTTGTGCATCGCAGTGTATGCCTTAATTATTATTATTGTCGTCCCTATTCTTATAACTAACTCTATCAACAATGGCTTCAAGAAAAGGGACCAGGGTTCCCTCGTCGGCGGTGCGTTTGTTTTGCTGGCGATTCCCATTTCTATTTGGGAAATAACACAGCATATAGTTTACTACACCAAACCATCCCTTCAAAAACACATAATCAGGTAAATTTTCATTGTTTCCCACACTTTTAAATTGTTATCTGTAGTATTGATGGTACTAGCTGACGAGATCTCTGTTTCAGAATATTATGGATGGTTCCGATATATGCGGTCAATGCGTGGCTGGGACTGGAGTTTCCTGAGCAATCAATTTACGTTGATTCTCTTCGAGAGTGTTACGAGGCGTACGTCATTTACAACTTCATGAAATATCTTCTGAATTACTTGAATGAAGATACGGACCTGGAAGCATCGCTGGAAATGAAGCCTCAAGTGTATCACATATTCCCTCTGTGCTGTTTAACTCCCTGGGAAATGGGAAGGTAAGTTAAAATATACAAAACATTGTTTTTTCACAGCTGTCAAGCATTGCTGGTTTTAAGTGCTTATCCAAATATATCTTACGAAATAAATTATCCTGAATATAGACATTGTTATCGAACAAGTTTTTCAGTAATATGTAGATGCTCGTCTACTGTGGTCATGATCTTGGTAAAATTCTAGACTTCCGCTTGAATGTTAATACGCACAAACTATTGTAATAACGCCCTGTGGTCGAGGGACAAGGCTCTCAACTAGCTATTCGAAGGTCACGGATTCAAATCCAGGCGTGCGCAAGTAAATTTTATTTGATGAACTAGCTGTACCCCGCCATGCGTTGCTGTGGCTCAGTCAGTCTCTGCAGATAGAGAAACAAATGCGCATGTTGCTTTTACTTCGAACAGATGGCGCCGTTTAAAAAAAAAGCATGTTTTTGCCTGTCATAGGTGACATCTATATAATAGACGTATATAAAAACATATGCATATTCGAATGCAGCGTTGTATTAAAATTTCAAAGCAATCGGGGAAGAACTTCGGAGATTTAAGATTTTGAACAAGCGAACATTTACATTTTTATTTATATATATATATGTATATGTTGTTTTTGCAGCAGGTTCAGTATCGCCCTGGTGTAAAACCACCATTCGAATTGAAACGGTGCTTGAAATGGCTTTAGCCATGTTTGGTAACCAGATCTGAATAGCCAGGTACTAGCCCACCTTCCTCTTCCCCATCTCCTTCCCCTCCAAACTATCTACAACATACCTCTATTGGGGATGCCATAGTCTATAAGCCATCTTGGGAAGTAAACACATAATTTATTTTTTTTTAAAATGCTGCATGTCAAATTAATTATTATAGAAAACAACTATTTACATCAAGGGAGATGGAAAAATAGATTATTCAATTCTTAGTTTGTGTTATTTGAATAATTTGTGCATAGTTTGAAGCGGAACCTTTCGGCAAACGTCACTTCATACTAGCAAAATCAAACATGGCGGCAAAGCATGTTTTGATGAGGGATATTTTGACTCTGGAAAAAAAAATGGAACTTTGACTTGAACTTTGGAAAATTACTGAGGCAATTGAAAAGATTGACAATGTGGTCATAGACGCCATAGACAAGTGCCTGATTGTTAACTCTGTGCGATTGACAATCGTTCATTCAATTGCTTTATCTATGGAGCCCTTTGGAATTCAGTTTCATCAAGGAACGATATTTATTATACTTTTAATTGCATTATATCGCGTTTTTCCAGAGGCATGGAAAGAAAAATCCAAAGATTGTCACTATATTTGCACAATTTAGGTTATGTTTCTGCTGCATCCACAAAGCAACTGTGACGAAAGTATTGACAGATCGATTGAAGTTCGCATTGTCAATGACAAGCGCGTTGACAATCGACATTGATTGTCTCCGGATCCCTTTGAAGATTGAACTGGAATTCTAGAATTTGCCATGATGTTTTACATTTAATTATTTTCAGGGAATTTGTGCATATGTGTAAGCACGGGATTTTGCAGTATACCATTGTGAGACCTGTGACAACCATCCTGTCAGTAATCCTGGAGCTGTCGGGGGTATACGGAGAAGGGGATTTCAAAGCCAACGTGGGCTTCCCGTACATGGTGATGATCAACAACATGTCCCAGTTTGTGGCAATGTACTGCCTGGTTCTGTTCTACAAGGCCAATAGAGTGGAACTCAGACCAATGCAGCCTCTGCCCAAGTTCTTGTGCATCAAGGCAGTGGTGTTCTTCTCTTTTTTGTAAGTTAACTGTGTACTGTTCTAAAATGACCATTTTAATTACTAATTTTAATCTTTACCTAACCGAAGGTTAACTTTCTACCTACCGAAGGTTAACTTTCTAAAGTGAATTAATTTTAATACAGCTTATACATTATTTTTACCAAATGATGTTTTATGATTACAGCCAAGGATTCATCATCAATATTTTAGTGTATTACAAAGTCATATCATCAATATTTGATACGACAGATAATGATACAATCAAAACAATTTCATCTAAGTTACAGGTAAGCATTTCAAAAGTTTTAATCTTCCAGAAATAAATTTTCACAAATCATTTTACTATTATAACTTTGCAACATTTATTATTGAAATGTTATCTTTTATTTTAGGATTTCCTCATTTGCATTGAGATGTTCTTAGCTGCCATCGCCCACCATTACAGTTTTTCACACAAGCCGTATGTGCTTTCATCAGAGGAGACTCCTTCCTGCTTCGGAGCCTTCATAGCCATGTTGGATGTCTCGGATGTCAAACACGATATCTCTGAACATTTCGGTGTTGTCAGTAAGTAAAACCTACCGTATAAAATGTTAACTCCTCAATCATAATAATTGCAATTTAAATAAAGATTTTAAAACAATATATTTTGATGACTATCTTTTCACTAACAGGTAGTTCGTTGAGTAGACGGCTGAGAGGAAAATCGGCCTACAGCTTGGCCAGAGGTGAAGATGAAAGTTCGAGACTGGTCGGCGATCCCGGACCCTCAAGTTCCACCGCCAACACCACGGTCAATAGTCCAACCTACACCGATGATCCCTCTTCTCCAAACTACACAGATGTGGTGATCCGCAGTACTTATGGGGCGGTAGGAAACTCCGGCACATCTCTAAACGCAATCGATGATATAACGCCGGATGCCCCGGACACCTCCAGCAAAAGCTGTTAACCTGGTATCGAACAAAATAAATCATGTGATAAAACACAATGAAAAAATGTTAGCTAGAAACATATAGATAATTTTACAACGGCCACAGTTTGTAACCTTCCTTACTAATGTAATAATATGCATTAGGTTTTATTGAAACTAAAAGCCACTTGAATAAAGTCTTGCGCCGGTCATTGGAGTGGGTCCACACTTTCACATGTTTTGTCAAATCACTTGTGCGACTGGTTCTAAAAGTGGGTGGTGGCATTTGACTGCCACTCCAACATAAATGACCGGCTCTCGATCTTCAAGCAATAATCATTTATTTACGCCCTGTGGTAAATGCCTGGGGAGGTTAGTGTATCTTTTGCGTTAGCCTAACACTGCATTTTATGAGGGCGAAGAGCATACAAATTCCATTTTAATTTCATAGAATTTGAATTTGTTCCAAGAAAAGCAATTAAATTGCATTTGTATGGACTTTGCCTTCGTAAAACACAGCATTAGGCTAACGCAAAAGATGCAGACTAATCCTCTGGTCAAATAGTGTTAATATGTGGTGTAGGGGCAGAAGATTCAAATATTTCCCAGCCAGGGTAAGGCTAATTGGTAGCGCTGTCATTCTGGATTGCTTTTCTTAATCCTGTATGCCACTCAGAATTTTTATTCTCTACAACAGAAGAAGGGAAAGTAAGGTTAAAGTCGTGGCCCCATATAATTAATCAAAACCTGAACATTATGTGACCTCAAGCCTACGATGTGTGTATTAACAATCTTTAATATTCTTGGACTGTTATCTCAAATGGTCAAATCAAATGTCTCTTTGTGATCAATAATACTTGAAACAGTATCATCTGTGAAGAAAGAGACTGTACTCATATCAACAGAATTGTTGAAATGTACCAAGTAACATCAGCTGTCAAAATTTCTTGTGTAAATTTAGCTGTTTAGAAATAAAACAACATGTCTGTATTCCCATGACATATTGTTTCATTTTGAACAATCTTGGCTATGTAGGTGTAAGCTTATGGTTTGAGATAAATCAATTCTCATAAAATATATAAGTATGTGTGTGGTAAGTTTTTAGATTTTCACGGCCAAAAGCATTTTTGTTGTTTGTTTTTGGGGTGTTATGCCGTGTTGCGCTAACTCCTTCTTTAGCCGACACATCTTCGGATCTACCGGATCTGCCCTGATGATGGACACTGCAACGATGTCCGAAACGTCGGCTAAAGAAGGAGTTAGCGCAACACGGCATAACACCCCAAAAACAAACAACAAAAAAGTATGTGTGTGTTTGTTATTGTATATTTTGAAGCCAAAATGATTGCTGACTAAGAAAATGACTGCATAACCCTCCAACCAGCCCTGCAATTTTCATATCAACTACTGTACTTTCCAACAAAAACATAAATATGTATTTTTAAATTCAGTTTACATAATGGAAACCACTGTTATGGTTGCTTTAGTAAAATCATTAATTTTATTAGAATTTAGGCAGGATTTCCAAAATATGGTTGGAAGGGTCAAAAAAGGATATCTGTGATCTATGAAAAAGATTAAGTAAATTTGCATTAAATTATGTATTATAATGTAGTTTGTATCCTAACACAAGTATATTTCGAGTTTTCTCAAAATTAATAACTAAAAAAAAGTATATTTAGGTTTTAATTTTAAGAGTTTGCATTATTATGAAAAAAAATAGTAGACTTGTTTTAAGAAAAGCAATTTGAATCTGTGTGATTCAAACTAAATATTGTATCTGATCTACGCCAAAAAAAACTTAAATCATGATAGTTATATACATAGATAAGAAATTATCATCTTATGCCTTTCGATGTGCATGAAAAAACTATTGTTTTCATTTACATAATATGTGTGCACTAAGTGATATTAGATATTATCAATTATTAATATTGGTTATGAAATCGCAAGATTCAAAAGAAAATAGAAAACAAAAACTTTATTTCTTAAAATTATTAATGCATAATGAATTTCAACCATAAGATGGTGTTTAAATATTATTATGTTTTGCTGCTAAGTAATTGTATATTGTAAGCCTTTATTTCTATCATCTTCTTATATATAAAGTTGATTGTCGGTTCGTGGAGGGCGTGGATTTGATTTTTATACAAATCTACAGTTTTATTCCGAAGTTGATGAAAATTGAAACTTGACCTTCAAAACAAGAGGAAGGTCACTGTCTACATTAGATTTCGAAAAACTCTGTGTAAAGCCCGAACAATGACGGGGAGTTTACTAGTACTAAATAAAATTACATAATAAATAAAATAATATGTATAAACTAGCACATAAAAAACCTGTTGCCGCAGTTTGAAAACTTCGAAAGTTCTTTTTGAAAATAACAGAGGGCGCCACTTCCATTTACAACAATCCTAAAGTGTATTAGAAGTTTTGGATGAATATTTATTTAAATTTCAATAGAATCTCCTTTCACTTCTTATTTATTATATATTTTTTAAAACCTTCATACTTATTTATATTGGGAGTTTTGAACCTCCACTATCGTTTAGTATGTATTTTTGTATCGTTATAAAATATAATTTTAAAAGATTTAATAAAAAAGAGGTAACAAGCGTAATATAAATGTCAATAAAAAGATGATTGCTTTATGTTTAATTATTCTTGTAAATATCATAATAATAATGTATTATTGAGTCATTAAGCATTGAATGTTTTTAATAAAACTGCACTTTATTTTACAAACAAGTTTTATTTTATGTTAGTTAACATACATGTTCAATTAATGGACTAAATTACTGAGAAAAATGGAATCATCAACTATAATTATTGGAAAACGTGGCTTTAGGAACACAGGGCCTATCTATAAAAACATAGTTTTGAGATAAACGCAAATAAAGATTGGAATGTTCATATGCCCAACTGTATCTCTTAAATGGCTGAAAGTACGAGGTAGAGCTTTGTGTCACTAATAAATATGGCATTACCGAAACCAAGCACAACTCAAAACACCAGTTTTTGCAATTAGGCCGCTGTGATCCTAAGCCCCCGAATTATTATTACTGTTAAATAAAATGGAATTAATTTTGCAGGAATAAACTTCCATAGGTTAGCAGTTTTTTTTTTGTAAAATACTTAATTTCAAAAATTACTTTATTTGCAATGAAATCATTCATTATTATTATATACTTATTGCTCTATTTTAGTTATATTCATACTGGAAATATTATAGGTAACAATGTCAATTTGGATGCTAAGAAAAAAACAATGATCAGTAATTTTTGTTCTGTAAAAACATTGACGCGACAATGCCAATTTATTGTTAAAAAAAGGTACACACCGTCTATCGACTCAAATGTTTGAAAACTAACAGAACATCTCGGTCGTATCATTTTAAACATTAAACAATTAAATAATCTCAATTGATGTTTGATGACAAAGTGATCGAATTTCTATTATATTATTGATTGATATGAAATAATGTTGAACGATATGAAACAATTAATTATTTTTGATTCTAATTCAATAATTTCTAATTTTAATATTTAGATTATTTCAAAATGAATATAACAATCACGTCCATCACTATGTCAACTTTATTAGTGCTAAATAAAATTGTGTAGCTTTCTAATCGATAACTAAAAATGCTAATACTGTCAAACATTGATACACAAAATGTTTGTAAACCTTTTAAATGCTAGGTAATTAATTGCCTAATACATATACAAATAAAAAATCTTAAATCTAGATAGTGAACTATACATTATTTATCTTTTTCCTTAAATAGAGGAAGGAAAAATACATAATAATAATAATATGTACATATTTATAATAATCTTAATAAAGATTCGTCAGCTGCTAAATTGTACGCATGCAAAAGTAGGCTGGAGCGAAAAGTGGAGTCGGGTAAAATACTGCATATACATGTATAGTGTTTCAATTTGCGAGGCGGGCATGGGTACCGCCGCCCCGGGAACCATTTATTGGACACCTCTGCCATAGATCACCCTAAGTGGTTCGCTACTTTGTTTGACTTAGCAGAGGTGCCCGGGTTCATGGGGTGAGGTTTATCTGCATTTGTCCACTATCTGCGTGGCAGGCCGGAGCAGGAGAGACTGGTTGTTGGATACTCTTTGTCCTCTCCAACAGGACTCTCTCGGAACATCGCCTTGCACCGCAGTAAGAATGGATTCATGACTAACCCAACCCTCATACCTTTCCATCATTCCTCTCCTAAAAATATCCTCCACACAACATCATCAAAGATAACATAGGTCCTGAGGGGAATTATTTTCCTCAGCTAATGTAAAAAAATAAAAAACTATAAAATGGAAAAATCCCAATTTTTCAGAAAAGTTCAAAAAAATTAGCCCTAATTCGCAAATTCAAAAATATTTTTTTCTATTATCACGCATCAAAATTGAAGTACTTAGTACAACATATTATTTTACTCAAATTTTTTCCATGTAGTATGCAAATACACAACTTTTGAAACCTATTGGCATTGGATACTCGAAAAATCAACTTATTCGCCCCGGCCTACTGCATAACATCGACCTTGGTTTGGTAAAACTCTTCAAGCCACAAAATGAAAACTTTACAGGAGAAGATAAAAACGAACATAAAATTCGTAAAACTAATTTTAAATCTTGAAGTTTATTTGAAAGTGGTTATTTGTTTTCAAAATTTAAACATAAAAAAAATTCCAATTCTATTTACAATTATGAGAGATGAGGATTGAGTAATTTCATCTGTGGTTTTCTCGAAATAATCAAAAATAAATTGTAAGCACAAATTTTGTTGATCAGCAAGAATTAATTGTAATTATTTTAATTAATTACCCATCTGGTAACTCATCCAATACAATTTTTTTTCTTTTTGAAATATTTTGTGTTTGTATGTAGTATTACTTTATGTTTGTGATTACTCCATGTTTGTTTATTATTTTTTTTTTGGTAAACTAATGTTTAAGACAAGATTTTTTATGCATAGCACAAAGGGTAACAATTATTTATAAGCAATAATTATTAGCCTGAAACACTCATCCACATTGAAAAATCTCCTGATAAAAGATACATGACGCCAACGGGACCCGTTGGCGTCATGTACAATGTGGATGAGTGTTTCAGGCTAATAATTATTGCTTATAAATAATTGTTACTCCATGTTTGCTTCACTCAAATGTAAATTGTCAACCTCGATACAGGCTTAGTCCTAGTGAGGTTGATTTTTATGAGAAAAAACATGATTTATGTATAGTGAGGTGCAATAAATAAATTGTCCATGTTGTATATGCATGACTATAGATGAAACCACCGAAAAGTAACATTCCCAAAAAATGTGGCTCAAAGGGTTTTACCAAAACACAGTCGATATGGAATGTTCAAAATTTTGGAGCAAGCTTATTTGTAGGTAGCCATTATATATATATATTTATTTGGTAATTATGAAAAAGCCTACCAGAAAAATATCATTGCAAGAAGTTTGGTTTTCAACCTATTTTTCAATTGCTGATATTTTTGGTTGACTACTGAACTGCTGAGTGACAGTGTTGTGGATGATTTCCATTCCCTTCTGACCGGCCAGTACACTATTACATTCCATGCGGTTCCACAGAGTGCCCATGAACAGGAAGTACAGCAAAACACCAACCAAAAGCAATCGAGGAATATCAACCACGGTTCTTTCAGCCATCCCAACAGTACTCAGAAGTAACAGAAATATACTGGAAGCATAAATAAGATATTTTCTTGCGGAATATTGAAGAGCAGAAAGGGCATCTTTGCAAACGTTGATGGAATCCTCCAGGGTGTTGATATATTTTTCTGGGCTCTGTTGGTTGTTCTCGGAGGGTATTTTTGTAATGGAAAGCTTTGCGGCTACGGCTTCATGATCTGAATAGGAAAACTTCTGTCCTGGCACTTCATCCGGGAGGGGCAAGCAGTAATCTACTACCTCAGCCTACGGGGATTTAAAATGTTATTCATTATTAGTGAATAAAATGCGGTCAAATAAAAACTCAATCTAATAGTTACTTCACATTTTGATTTGGTAAGTATTATTGAGCTAGATAGTTTGTATCAAATGGTTTCAAATTTTCGATTGTATTAAATCTATTTATACAATCGAAAGTGTCTGTGGCGGGCGGGTGGCGCGGCTTTGATTTGTGTGCAAATCTAGAATTTTATTCCGAGATTGATGAAATTTTGTACACTTGACCAGTAACTGCTTAAATTTTAAGAATAATATTTCACTTTTAATTGATGAGAATTCAATATAACACTTATTGAAATTAGTACCTACTTGCTTTGAAATACATCATAACACGTTTTCACCAAAATGCGTTCACCAGGTGATTAATATTTTAGAATGTATAAGATTTAATTTTTTTTAATTTTATTTAATTTTTTTTTTTATTTATTTATTTTATTTTTTTTCGTAGGAAGCAATCACTTTGTGGTTAGACATTTATATATTAAATCAAATAAAACACTTTGTAAAACACACAGCGCCCTTGAGGTGATTTTTCACAAAAACGGCGCTCTACAAATTATCCAATTATTATTATTATTATTATTATTGTTTATTAACCACGACTTTTTTTATTATTACATCTACCGGTTTCGCTACGTTCGAGCTTCAAACTTAACTTAGTTATATTTCACATCCTGATGAAGCTCGAACGTAGCGAAACCGGTAGATGTAATAATAAAAAAAGTCGTGGTTAATAAACAAAGTGTTTTATTTGATTTAATATATATAAGATTTAATATACGCAAGCTTACCGAATACTGGTTTCCAGAGTTGTAGAGAATATAGTCAATTCTTTTGCCCTCTGGGAGGCGAGTTCCTTCCGCAGGGTCTGTGTAGGAATTACCAGCTCTTTCGTTAGTTCCCCATTTGCGACTCTTCAAACTTTCTTCAGAAGCATTTGCCAGAGAAGATACACAGGAATCCGTAAGTATGCCAGTTTCGCAAATAATTCTATAAAGAAGAAATGAGGTAAGAGGTAGCCTGAAAAATACCACATTCTAATCAAAACGAATTTATTCTTTCCACATTCTAATCAAATCTAAATGAGAAAAGATAGCACAGTACTCCACATGGACCACAGTACCAGATACAGAGGTAACGCATTGTCTCGGTCAGGGCCCAACTTCCGCTTAGTCCCGAAAGGCCGCGGCCCGGCAAACCGATTTTTATTTTATTTTTTGACATTAACTCTACACACGAGACCTCGATAGGAAATAACATGTCGCCTTTGGGGATGCTGTAAAAATGGTACAGATTGAGGTCATTGGGCTCGGAAAATAATATATCAAATTCTCCATGGGGCCTCAACGTTGGCCCGAAAATAATATTTTCATGCATAAATTGTGCAATACACAATTCAATTTGCGGGGTTTGTTTGTTTTTACGAAATAGCTGTTTTATTTTTTTGCGTAATTTGTTTGCATGCACTTTAATTCACTGCTGTCACTCATTATGTACTTGTCTGGTTTTTGGGGTGGCGGATTATTGCGAGGGAACTGTACTCGCACAATCTTAATACAGTACTTTCACTTCATCAAAACTACCTTAACACATCCCTTCTGTGCTTGAAGATAATAAAAATAAAAAATGCATAGCTTCGCGCGTTTTATTTATCATCTTGGATTGTAAAAAGTTAATGAAAAATGTTTTTTTGTCTTACTTGTAAGCTAGATCGTGTGGTTGAGTATTCAAATCTCCAGCTAGAATGCTGACATCAGCGCCTGAAGAAGTCAATTTAATAAACTCCGCCGTATTGAATGCTTGCAATATTCTATGAGCAAGGTAAATGTCCTCTGTACAATATTCAGCATGTAACTAGAAAGAGGAAATTCCGAAAAATCAAACAAGAATTTTGATAGTGAATAATTTTCACCATTGCAACAATTGTTTGTAATGCTTGAATTGAAATGAAATTACCAGATCCAAAAATCCAACTTATCCTAAATCTTCCACATTTGCCAGTACTGGAAGTGCCATGGCTGCACTTTAGTATGGTTACCACATAAAAAATAAATATCCAAACTATAATAAAATAACTTGATCAATGGACAGAAAAAAAGAAACCAATACTCAACTCACATGAGCAGAATACAAGTTGATGTTCAAATCGTTATATTTTATCCTGCAAAGGCCGATGCCTTTTCCTCCAAACCAATCTCCATGGTGGATCATGTGGACGTATCCATTGAGAGGCCAAGCATGGAAGAATACCTCTTCAATCGGCCATCTTGAAAATACACAAACTCCAGAGCCCAACACTCCACTGAAAGGGTTTCAAAATGATTAACAATGCAGTGACATTAGTACAAGAAACATCTATTTCCATAACCTGCACAAAATAGTTAATTAGGTTCTTAGTTGGGGTTTTTAGATAAGTGAAATTTTTCTGCAAATCTCACTTCATACTAACTAAATCCAACATGGCGGCAAAAGATATTTGACAAGGGGAATTTTCAACTTTGGTCAAAAAAAAAGAAACTTTAATGCATCTTTTACTATCTCTGCTGACATAAAACATTAATAGTGTAACACATAAATAATTGTAACAGTTTATTATTATAATTAAATTACTTAGTAACAAAATTATAATGTGGAGTAGATATTATGTAATTTTTTATTGTTATATTAATATTATGTAGCTTTGAATTATATAGTTAGTTAGAAAGAAAAATAATTATATATGTATTTCTAAATCTATATAACTAAAATCTATCTATCTATATAAATAAAAATGTATGAGAGTAGACCCGGGCGATATTGTCGCTACTGAAGAAGACAGAATTAAGGTAAAACATTTACACTTCTTTTGGATGTGTAAATGTTTTACCTTATGGATGTGTCTGGATTCGATAGCATCATTTTTTTTTAAAGAGGGGTAACCTTATTTTTGCGGCTGTTCATCGTCCATCGGTTAGTCACCGAAAAGACGTTTGACGTTAAAAAGGCCAGCATTCAATATAAATGTTTGTTTGAAAATCTTAAATCTCCTAAAGTTCTTCACGGATTGCTTTGAAATTTTGACACAATGTTGCATTTGAATACCCGTGTGTTTTTATATACCTATATTTTATATATGTATATGTCACCTATGACAGGGAAAAACATATTTTTTTTTTAAACAGTGCCATTTGTTGGACGTAAAAGCAAAATACGCTGTTGTTTCTCTTTCTGCCCAAACATTCTGAGTTACAGCAACGTGTGGCAGGGTACAGCTAGTAAATAATAAAAATAAAAATAAATCTCTCGTAGTAATGAAGCCGAAACCAAAGGTGTTATTTCTTTTAAATTGCATATTAATCATGCGGCGGAATTCTGCAACTTTACTGTTTCTTGTAATGAGTTCAAACAAAGTGTTATTTAAATAATTTGTGCATATTAAGAAGTAAGAATAGTAAGGAAACTTTACCGATTAAACAATAATACTTCTTTACACTCAAATACACCCGGCCAACTACCGCCCCATAGCGATCACATCAGTTCTGTCCAAAGTGATGGAACGTGTGATCAACGACAAACTGCTCACATACCTCGAGAAGAACAAAATTATCAACGACCGTCAATACGGATTCCGGCGGAACCGCTCGTGCGGTGATCTTCTCGCGTATGTGACGCATGTTTGGGGGCGGTGCCTGGAACATCACGGTGAGACCCAAACGGTCACACTAGACATATCCAAGGCCTTTGACCGGGTCTGGCACCGAGGACTTGTCAACAAATTGCCTTCTTACGGACTTCCCGTATCCCTGTGTACGTGGATTGCTGACTTTTTAAGGGATAGGTCGATTCAGGCGGTTGCTGACGGTTTCACCTCTTCCTCGCACTCTATAAATGCTGGCGTCCCACAGGGATCGGTTCTGTCTCCGACTTTGTTTTTGTTGCACATCAATGACCTTTTGACATGTGCACCGATTCATTGTTACGCGGATGACAGTACAGTTCATGATAGCTTTTTGTTTGACAGGCCCCCAAAGGGCACACACACTCCAACGGCTCGGAGGGCTTTGAAGCAGAGAATGGACGGTTATCTCGAGAGTATTTCCTCCTGGGGTAAAAATAATCTCGTCGAATTTAATGTTTCAAAGACCCAATCCTGTCTGATTACGTCTAAAAGGGATCCAAATGATAATCTAGTCTCCTTCAACGGAAGCAATCTTCCGAACAGGCCTTCCATTGATATGCTTGGTGTAACTATAAGTGACCAGCTCAGGTACGGGGGCTCCATCGAAGCTAGAGTAAAGTTGGCCTCTCAGAAGCTGGGCGTACTGTACAGGGCCCACAGATACTTTAATAGTACACAAGTGCTGACCCTGTACAAATCGCAAGTGCGCCCTACTGTCGAATTTGGCAGCCATCTCTGGTTCGGAGCCCCAAAATACTTGAAAAAAACCCTTGACTCTGTGCAGAAACGGGCGGTCCGTTTGATAGATTCCCCAATCTTAACAAACGGACTGCAATCTTTAGAGCACAGGCGTCAGGTAGGTATGCTGTCCTTGTTCTATCGGTATTACAATGGAAGATGCTCTGAGGAACTAGCGTCATTGATCCCTTCGGCACCGGTGCGTAGTCGGGATACACGCCAAACGCGCGCCCAATATTTGTACACGGTTGACATTTGTCACATGAGAACGGGTCGCTTCTACGATTCGTTCTTAGGTTCAACAGCTCGGCTGTGGAACTAACTACCGGCCTCTGTGTTTCCTCCCTCCTACAACTTGGGACTCTTCAAGACCAATGTTCACTCCTTCCTCTCCACAAAAAGACCCTCCACACAGCATCCCCAAAGATAACATAGGCCCTGAGGGAAATTATTTTCTTCAGGGCCTCCTGTGTGGAGTTAATATAAAAAATATATATATACTGCTGCAGTAACACAAGATTAAATAATACTTCCTTACACACTCAAATATACTACTGCAGCGACACAATATTAAATATTACTTCTTTATGCTCGAATAAACTACTGCAGCGGCACAAAATTAAATAATATTATATATAATATTAAATAGGGCATACCGTATATAGGAAACTAACCCATACGAATCGGTACTTACACGCTGATTCGCACCGCCACCCAGCGCAGAAGAGAGGACTTATCCATACATTGGTGACCCGAGCGACCAGAATATGTGAAGAACATAAAATCGGAACGGAACTTACGAAGTTGACCGATGCACTGGAGCGTAACGGTTACCCAGCAAGTCAGACAAGGCAAATCATAAGAGCCAAATCTGCACCAAACGAAGACAGAATTGAACAAGAGTCGAAAGGCTATGCCTTCCTGCCTTATGTGCACAATATGACAGACAGAATTGCCAGGCTATTGAAAAAGGAAAGTATCAAGACTGTCTTCGGAACAACGACAAAGATACAGGACTTACTGAGGTCTGCAAAGACTAAGTTTCCTCTGGAAACAGATGGAGTGTATAAACTCAGCTGTTCCGGATGTGACAAGGTCTATGTAGGCCAGACAGAGCGGACTATCTACAAAAGGATTTCAGAACACTTCAGAGCTTGTAAACTCGGCCACCCTGACAAATCGGCAATTGCCGAGCATTTGATTAACACCGGGCATTACTTTGGATTTGTTCCTGAAGTCCTGGGGAGACCCAAAACTTATATATTGAGATTCATAAAAATCCCGTAAACATTAATAGAGACGATGGAGCTAAGCTCAATAGTTCTTGGTATCCGGTAATTGACGGATACACCAGAGCTAAACGAAGAAAACCACTTTAAATAAAAAAAAAAAATATAAAAAAATAAAAAATAAAAAAAATGATACGTTAATGTTAGCTCAGAGGGTTGGAGCTGGCAACACGGTATCACAACCTCATACATAAGCTCACATTTAACCACAACCTCAAATAACACATCTGCCCTGATGATGGACACTGGCTCATGTTAAAGATGTTTCAAGCAAGGCTCAGGCGCTGTTCCTAAAGCTGAGGAGACTCTCCACCGCTGAATGGGGACTACGCAGTCCGGCACTACGTGCTCTGTACAGGGGCGTATACGTTGCGCAAGTTTCGTATGCTGCCTCTGTTTGGGAGCACCGCCTGGATAACTGCCTTATACTCCTCGCTCTTACTAGGGGCCAGCGAACTTTTTTGCTGGCACTATCTGGCGCATACCGTACTGTTGCTTCGAACGCTTTGCCAGTTTTGGCCGGCATTTTGCCAATCGATCTGGAGATTAGGGAAGTCTTAACCAAGCAGAGACTTTCCAGAGGATCCCCGGCAACCCATCTTGGTGTCGTTCTGACACCAGGTGGACCGGGAACTCTCCCTGGACTGCTTCGGACGATGAGGGACCTTTCGCTTAAAGAGTGGCAGGTCCGTTGGGATAGGTCGAGCATGGGAAGATGGACCTTTTCCTTCTTCCCATCAGTTAAACTCAGAATGGAAGGGGCCTTCCTCAAACTGGACCATCACATGACGCAGCTCCTCTCAGGACATGGGGAATTCAGGGGGAGGCTTCACAGCCTTGCCCTGTCTACCCATCCCAATTGCGCTTGTGGCAATACTTACCAGTCGGCCGAGCACATTCTGTGGCACTGTGAGATCTTGAAGGATGCCAGAGACGAAATGATAGACGGTCTGAATGTCCCCATTAGACCGGTGTGGAACACCGATCTTGTTTCTAACAGAGTCAATTTCGAATGTCTGAGGAAGTTTACTAGGATCTGGGTTGAGAGATGGTCTGAGCTTAGAGTCGCAGACTAGCGTGATAACTGAGAACCCCTGGTGTATTGCTCCTGCTCCATGACTAATTCTTTTACAATTCTCCGATTATTGTTTATGCTATTCTGTTCTTCTTATTTTTATTATTTTTCTTTCCTTACTGTACCAGCTGCTGCAGATGATTTTCTTTCGTTTACATTTCTTTTAAATAACTTGTCTCTTATTTTTCTTCTTATTTTCAGTTTTCTTTTCTTATGTTTTACTTTTTTGTTATCTTATACTTCACATGCTGTCCTCTTTACAGACTATGCAGATTTTATTTTTACACTTTCTACTTTGTTTTACTTAATCTACCGATGTCCTTAAGTGGCACTTTTGGATTGTTTATTGTTTTCCTTTTCTCTTTTCTTTTCTCTTCTTTTATATGTTTTTTTTTTTTCGGTTTTTTTTTCTTTTTTCAGTAACGGCAACGAGTTTACAGGCTAGAACTGAACTCCGTTGTTTGTCTTGTATTGTTTACTTCTCCCCAATAGGGGTTGGATAACGGGCCTCGTCACCGCATTCCTTGCTGGAGCTTCTTTTATTTCCTTTTTTTTTACCGGGGGACTCCGCCAATCACCTGCGCCACCCCTGAGGAGCGTTGGTGGTCAGAGGGGCGACTGTGCGGATTGGGGTAACCTCCACCCTGCCTCCGACCTCCTGACGCTTCTTTCCCCTAGGTTCTTTACGGTTTATCCCTCTTTTTCCCATACTTATCTTCAGGGCTCCACCGGGTGGTCGGCTAAGGGGTGTGGAAGTCCTGACCTGCGCCAGTCGCCCCAACCACCACCAATCTCTCAACAGGACTGCCAGTCGTGGTTCGGCGAAACTCCCCCGTCACTCTATTATGTCACTTATTTCTTCTTTGTGTTTACAGGTACTGGAGTGTGGGTTCCCTCCACCAACTATTTGCTTGACACTTGTTACCTGATTGTTTGATGCTTATTGTTCTGTGTTGTTCTTAGACTAGTACCTGTAAGCGCTCGCATTACCGCTTCCTAACACCGTATGCGGGGACATTGAAGGTCTAGCTTCACTTTAAATTGTAGAGCCGTTTATTCAAAAAAATTAGATTCTTGCGAGAACTCCGAAGGGGTGACCATAAGTCACCTATACCGGGGTGGGAAAGCGGTGGGTAACTTCAATGATGATGGACACTGCAATGCTGTCCGAAACGTTGGCTAAAGAAGGAGTTAGCGCAACACGGCATAACACCCCAAAAACAAATAACAAAAATATTATATTTCCTTACAAAACAAAATGAGCTTCACGAGAGAAAGTGCACGCAATATTTTTGCACAATGGTTTAACTAATTATCTTTGGGACTTACCTGTAAAAGTAATGAGAATAGGGAAGAATATCGATTACTTTGGACCTAATTTCAAAAAAATCTTTTTCATCCCATATTTCTTGTAAACTAACAATGTCATGCAATCCTTTTGATAAATGTGTGGCTATTGCATCCATTCTTTCCTTTCTGTTTTTGGATATGAAAGGAATACCCCTGAAATCGGAAAGAAACAACTATTTGTAAAGGTAACCAAAGAACAACAATCAAACAGCATAAAACAAGACTTTATAATCATAACAAAGATCGTTCACAAAGAATATAATTGCACTGTGTTGCATTTAACTGTTGAAATCGAGGTTATCACAAATG
Source organism: Hesperophylax magnus (assembly GCA_026573805.1). Classification (NCBI taxonomy): domain Eukaryota; kingdom Metazoa; phylum Arthropoda; class Insecta; order Trichoptera; family Limnephilidae; genus Hesperophylax; species Hesperophylax magnus. The sequence goes on along the minus strand of JAIUSX010000116.1, from coordinate 1,411,074 downwards.
TGTCAAGTTGTATGTCTAATTTAGCGGCTGTTCTGTGTATGGCAAAAATGCGTTTATTTAGCTTAAAAGATCTTAAACAGTGTTATATAACTATATTGCAAATTAAACATACCAGCAATTCAGTGTAATTACATTAATATAGACTTCTGGTAGAAGTTCCATTGCAAAGGCCGACAATAATATTATTTTCTGACTTGACAGGAACTCGACTAACTGACGTTTATTTCTCACTTTGACAGATTCCAAACGACGATTCAGAGTTCAGACGGTGCGATTTTAGTTGAATGATTTTTATTGAACGACAAAAAATGAATAAGATTTTTTCAGACGTTTCAGTTTAACTCGAACCGATATTGATAATTAATCGTGCGTGCGTCTCTATAATTTGACATTTTTTGGAACGAAACTTCAGTCATTATAAAGTACTAAAACGTCATATTTGGGTTAGAAAATGGATTCTAAGAAGAATTAAATTATGTGCATATAAAACTTTTTCGAGGGAGATAGCATTACAATATTAAAAGATACCGAAGGGTATCGAAATCACGTACGAAGTTCGGAAAAACAATTTGGTAAAATTGCTGAATTCCGCTGCACGCTACGCATTTATATATAAATAACATTATTTGATTTCAAATTAGATGGAAATACATGTACAAAAAAGGTTATTTGTTGGGTTTATTGAAAGAATTTAATCGTGTTTCCTAAGCTTCCAATTGACTTAGAACTCTATATTGAGATAAAATGGAACTCTAATGCATCTTTACCATCTCCCTCAAAATAAATAGTTGTTTCTTCGACAATTCGACAACTTCATCCCCATCGAAAACGTTATCTAAAAAAAAATAATTTGTAAATAACATTGAAATATCTGACAATGAGAATTTCATATTTAAGTCTCCACTCTTTTCTGATTTTTTTAATGTGAAACCGCACAAGAGCTCCAACTGCTCCAAACAGTCTGGAGCCAGTGAGACTATGGTTGTGAGGCTGAAGGTAGTGGGGAGAGGAAGGAGATGGGGAAGAGGAAGGTGGAGATGTACATGGCTATTCAGGTCTGGTTACCAAACACTTCCAAGGCCAAGCAACGTTTCAATTCTGAATTGTGGTCTTACACCAGGGTGATACTAAGCGTATCTTCGACTCCATAAATAATAGTACTAATCCTAAATCCTTCTGATTGTTTTAATTTTATTTTCTTTTCCCATTTCGAAAATAATATTGTAATATTCGAATTTTTATTTTTAAATATTTCTTGTTTTGGATCTCAAAAACAGGCATCAACAAACCGGAGCATTATATCATCCCACCACTACAGACATTTTTTCACAAAGATGCCATGTTAATAAAATAAAGATTTTATGGTGCCGTTTTTGTGAAAAACTATGGTTGAAATGTATTGTATTAAGGTTATGTAATTGTTGTGAAAAATCCAATCAGCCCGATCTATAAATTATATATTTGGTTTTCGATTAGTGTCCAGGTTTTTAGGTCCGTAGGGTTGAAATACTATATTATTTCTTCTATCGAATAATGCTTTCACGAAAATATAAGCATTCAAATTCGTAGTCAAAGAAAATAGGCATAAAGTAAACATAAAGAATTTATTGCCAGTATTAAAACATTGGTTTTGCCCATTTATCCCAAATTAATGAAGTACTTACCTACCCCCCACGAAAACAAAAAAACGCAGCCTGTCCGCAGATACTGCTTTCGCTGAGATCCGAGCGATTTAATCGATTAATCACTCGATCCTGCCCATCACTAGTTTTTGATGGATGATTTTGTAATGGGGCATTATTGAACAGCCAGATTATAATAAAACTAATGACCAAATAATAATGAAACGATGATTTCCATAATATTGTCTTTATTATTATATTATTTTAATTCTCTTCTTTTAAGTATAATTAATTATTTTTAATTAATTCCCGAGAATCATTTTTAATGGACCTATCAGAAAAAATATTAAAAAAAAATTATAATACTCACCTAAAAATACAATACCTTTTCATATAAATAATAAGCTAGCTTTCTTCTTCATGCGTGTTGTTGCTTAAAAAAAACAACAGAAATAAATAAATCTAGAAAAAAGTATAATACCTACATATCACAATACCAGACAAAAATATTATAAGAATACATTCAATAGCAATTCAAACTATTCTACCACTCTCCATTCGTTTTATTTCAACTAATCTACATGCTCTGAAAAGCACAGCTATTTCTTTACAGAAAAACCCAAGAGCATGAGCGATAGGTTCAAATAGATCCCGGAGAGATGTCAAAATATTGAATATAAATATCAATGGAGGCTGTATCAAGCCATTAAACACTGAAGATAGCAGCGGTTTCAGAAAGTAGTCAGAAAAAAGTTGTATGATGCCAACAGTCAGAGGCCGGACAATACTAAAAAGGATAAATCTGGAAAAAAGAGATAATGACATAATATTAACAGCAGATTCATGACGTAATAGTGATATTTCAACATAACAACTATCACAGACTGCCTCCTTCGAGTGATAGGCTATGCATTTGACTTTTAGTCAGGTGTTGTAACAATAATAATTTGAAAGACCTTTGCTACATATCGTAATAAACATTTATAAATAAATAAATAGGTAAGTACTTCAAAGGCAAGACCGCAGAGGTCAGTTGCATATTTTAAAAAGGATTACCTTAAAAATTGCAAAATAAATGAAGTGAAAAGCGACACTGCAACATTGGCAATCCCGAAAATTTGTGCCCAAAATCTAGTGGCAGCATTTTCTGTTTTTTCCGCCAGGTAGTCTGCCAATATCGTGGGAGGACAATCCGTTGTATGAAAGTACGCTGCATTACCGTGATCGAAATAGTATAGTTCGGCGCTTTGCATGTTTGGCTCTAAAAAAAATTACATTTCTCAGCATTTTTATTCGCAAATAATGAATCCGAACTGCCACAACCACTGAATAGATAACACCCTAGAAAAAAGAAAAAACACAAGAAATGCAATGTGGGTGTGTTTCGTGATCCGAAAGTACTACCTTTTGTTTTAACCCATTTATAATGATGATGAAACAGCAGTTTTGAATTGGAAATTGAAGGCATAGACTTTTATGATGCAGACTACGCAAATCGAAGAATATCATCTTCGCTGCCATGGTTACCTGAATGGAGTCTCCGCTGATAATCTTCTGGAGATGGGAGATAGTCAAATATCCAATAAAAATTTCTGTATTTAATATTTTTCACTTACTTTCTGTTTTTATTCTATGCATGTATTGTTATTGTCTAATTTTTTGTTATTATTTCGAAATATGAAATGTATTGCATTTCACTACTCCTGCATAGTTTCTGGAATAAACTCTTATTATCATTACATCACGAAACAAGCCCACATCGCATTTCTTATGTTCTTCATTATTCTATGGCCACAATGTAATATGTATTGTGGAATGTTTTAAGGTGAAAGTAAAATGAATACATGTATAAATAATACATGGGAATTGACATCCCCAGATTGAGCGATTTTTAACAAAATTTGTTTCCCACATTTTTTATAAAAGTAATACACCAGTCTTACTAAAAAATGTGGTGAAAATCTTATTCAATTGATAAACGACCGTGTATGTGAAAACCTTACTAGTATATAAACTGACATAAAATTGTTAATGAAAAGATAGGTATACACATTGTTTATCTAGATAAAGAGGGTTGTTTATCCGTTGTATAAACTTGAGAGGAGTATAAGGAGATAAAAAGTGAAGTGACAATTTTCTTACAAATTCCTCAAATAAAAGGACAATTTTTTTTGAATATAAATCTAATTCTCGGCAATTTTTCGATGTTTTAATTAAAAATGTTTGTGATAAGCTTTTTTTCAACATTTTTCATGTTTGAAATTTAAATATTGCATTTATAATATTTCAAATATAAAAATCTAAAAGGTAATTAATTATATTTAATTTATAAAATGGTATTTTTTTTACGACATCTTCAAAATGAAGAAATATATTGAACATTTTAAATATCTTGGAAAAATCCCAAAATTCAATGAGAAATTATTATCACGTTTATACAACAGATAAAGTGAACAGATAATAATATTGATATAAATCACTTTACAACTGGCTCTACAACCCCTGGTGGATCTTGGCCTCCTCAAGAGTCTTCCTCCACTCATCTCGGTCCCGCGCCAGCTCTCTCCAGTTTCGAAGCTCCAAGGCAGACAAATCTTTGAGGACGTTGTCGCTCCATCTTAACCTTGGCCTTCCCAGGCTCCTTCTCCCTATCGGTCTTGAGCTCAGCAGGGACTTGGTTCTTGATGCTCGGTCATTCTCTCCACATGACCTAGCCACCGAAGTCTTCCCAGTTTTATGAACTTTGTGACGTTTAGCTCCTTAGACAGAGTATAGAGCTCATTGTTATAACGTCTGTGCCAAAATCCATTTTCTAGAACCGGTCCGAAGATGTGTCTCAAAATTTTCCTTTCAAAAACGTCCAGTGCTCGCTCATTCTTCTTAGTTAGAACCCACGTCTTGGCTGCGTACGTAAGCACTGGTCTAATTAGTGTTTTGTACACTAATACCTTGGTGGTTCTGGAAGCAGTCTGGATTTTATTTGTTTTTGTAGGCGGAAATAGCAGCGGTTTGCATTCACGATGCGCTTCTGGATCTCCTCTGTAGTGTTGTTATTGTTTGTTATCAGGGAGCCCAGGTATGTGAATCTTGGTACCGTTTCAAAATTTTGGCTTCCACATACGAGAGATGGGGTTTGTTGGGTACATCCTACGGCCATGTATTTGGTCTTCTGCTGGTTTACTACAAGACCCATATTTTTGGCAGAACTTTCAAGATTTATGAAGGCGTCTTGTAAATCATCGGGATTTTTCGCAATTATGTCGATATCATCAGCGTAAGCCAATAGTTGCACAGAGTTGTCAAATATCGTTCCTCTTTTCTCAATGCATGAGTCACGAATAACTTTTTCTAAGTCTATGTTAAATAAGAGGCAGGCCAATCCATCTCCTTGTCTCACCCCGTAGAGCGCTTCAAATGGTTCGGACAGATCACTGCCAACCCTGACTCTACACGTTACTGGGGACATTGTCAGTTTCACCAGATTGATCAGCTTACGCGGTATTCCAAACTCACTCATTGCATTATACAATGCGTTCCTATTAATACTGTCATACGCGGCCTTGAAGTCTACAAAGAGGTGATGAGTCTCGACATTGTATTCTAACGTTTTTTCTAAGATCTGTCTCAAGGAGTAAATTTGATCAATGCATGATTTGCCTGGCCTGAAGCCACATTGGTAGTTGCCAATAATTTCCTCGGACATTGGGAGCAATCTTTTGTACAAGATGTTAGACATAATTTTATAGCCGGTATTTAACAACGTTATTCCCCTATAATTACAGCACTCGAGTTGGTCGCCCTTTTTGTGTAGTGGACAAACAATTCCTAGTCTCCACTCTTCGGGCATCTCTTCTTCTTTCCATACGGCCGGCGTGGTCTAGTGGTATACGCTTTTGACTACAGATCCGAAGGTCGCGGGTTCGAACCCGGCGTGCGCAAATAAATTTTATTTGATTAATTTATGTTATTTCACAATTAATTAATTTAAAATAATATATAGTATATTTGCGGCACGTTCCAGAGTGGAAGATACTCTCAGTATCGCCCTGGTGTAAGACCACCATTCAGAATTGAAACGTTGCTTGAAATGGCTTTAGCCGTGTTTGGTGACCAGATCTGAATAGCCAGGTACTTCCCCACCTTCCTCTTCCCCATCTCCCTCCCCACCCCAATACCCTCAGCCTCACAACATACCCCAATTGGGGATGCCATAGTCTCACTGGCTCCAGACGGGAGCAGTTGGGACTCTTGTGCGGTATTAATGTAAAAAAAAAAAAAAAAAATACTTTTTGAATTAGGTTATGCAGGTATTGAGTAAGCTCTCCACCTGCTGCTTTAAATAATTTAGCCACCAGCTCATCTGACCCGGGGGATTTGTTGTTTTTCAGCTGTGTTATTGCCTGCTTCACTTCCTCCAGCGAAGGGGGTTCAGTATTGTCATTGTACGAGTCATCTCCCATGCTCTCCACCGTGTTGTGCTCCACCTCTGCCGAGTTGTTATTGAGAACCGTATCAAAGTGTCTCACCCATCTCCTCAGGATGTCAGGCTTTTCACTCAGTATCACTCCGTTCTCGTCCTTGCATATATTTATTTTTGACTTAATTGATATTGATATAAATATTGGTTGGATAAGCAATGTATATATCTTTCCATGAATTATTTTATGTTAGTTTCTATATCAGTAAGATTTTCGCATACATGGTCATTTAATCAATTGAATAAAATTTTCACCATGTTTGTTAGTAAGGCTGATTTTTACTCCCAAAACCAGTCTGTAAAAAGATTCAAGTGAACATTACTATATTACCGGGTGGCTTGCAATTAGCGTAGCATTCAGATTCTGGCATGCAGTTAATTGCGCTGTCTTTTGAATCATTTCCATAAGTTGCACCTGGTCTGTTCAAGCCCCCTCTATTGTTTTGATCCTGAAAATTGTTTTAATCGTTTTCATTATTGTCAATAACTATTATAGTATCTGTATTTATCAGAGAAAACATAGCCATTGTTGGATGGGGTAATAATGTAGGAACTGTGGGGAAAGAGTGGAACAAGCACCAAAGTAACACAAGAGAGGGATATTGAAGAAAGGGAGATGAAAAAAGGCAATCAGAGATGATGTATTTATTTATTAATCATCAGGGTTGATGATTAATATATAAAAAAATAAATCAATAAAAAATTATCATTATGTACTATGTTAAGAGACTGAAAAAAATTCTCACATAAACTCGACTGGGGCAGTTCTGATCACATCTGTTATTGCTTTGCGAATTTACACCATTTTGCTTGCTTTTACTCTGTTCCAATCCATTAGTCACTGACTTGTTAGAAATCGGTTGAAATGCACTTGAAAACCTAAAGGTCAAAGATTTGCATTATTCAATAGTCCATAGTATGTATTCGAATTTGGGCGCGAAAGCACAACCGACTCTTACAGAAGTCGCAGAAGCGGATCTAATGGGAAAATCGCCTGGCAACCAGTGAGTGTGTCTCACTTCATTGAAATAAGCCAGCACGCAAACAAGGTATATAGATTGCATACAGTTGGTAATACATACATATTTTGCAGAGTTAGCTGATGTTTTTAAGTGCACGGAATTTAGGTACAAGAAGGCTGTGATAAAATCTTATTTCTTCAATTAAAATTGACTATAAATGAAAAAAAACTTTATTTTAAACTGTTATAATATATAACTCAATAAAGTGGTTTAAAACAAAGTAAATTTGTTTTCATTAATATAATGTCAAGCCACAAAGTGTTTGCTTTCTTCGAACATTCGATAAAAATGGACTACTTTACAAGTCAATCCTACTGTTTGCGTGAGCAAATCATTCCTCCTGTGTCATTATTATAATATTATGGGTCTTAATATTATTCTGCTTCTGACAGATTGCATCCTCAATAGTTTTTTGTTCTTTCTTTCTGATCGTGAACTATCTGATCATTGTAAGCTGCTCATGAACCACGAGTTTTTTCATTAAAGATTCAATCGTCAGTACCCATGGCCTGCAATGGGCATTCCATACTCTAAAGCATTTTTTCCATGTGTAAAAGTGCCTGGTCAAAGAGCGGGTACTCTCGACCCGATCACTTTGCCAATGGGTCGTGAGCGACCTGGGTCATGTAAAAAAAATCGATTGACCCAGCTCTTTCAACGGAATATAATTATTCAATAAAGTAATAGGAAGTAATTACGGTGCATGGGGACACGGGGGATATGAAGGACAAGCCCCTGATACGATGCCACTGGGATATCTCTGCGGCTCCATTTTATTTGAGCCTTTCACCTGCACGGGTGATGATAAGGCACTACTTGCATAACCCTAAATGAATGCAGATAATTTCATTGATACAAATGAACAAAAATTGTTTTAAAATAAATTGACTAATGGTATTTAATTGTCAATCCTTATACCTGAAATTGAACTTCTTTTGTGGTTTTGGTGTCATCTACAAGCACTGCAGAGTTGTTAATGTTGATTGAACTTTTAGATTTCTTAGGGACCTCCTCTTCAATAATTTTAGATTTCTTATTTTTATGATGATTCTTTATCAGTACCTTAAATATAATAAATAAATAAAATAATATTACACACATCGACACAAGAAGTAAAGAGTAAAGACAAGTATAAAAAGATTGGTTATAATAAACTAATTATAAGTTTTTTCTTTTTTTTTTAAATTATGTGAATACTGCACAAGAGTCCCAACTGGCCTCAACTGTCTGGAGCCAGTGAGACTATGGCATCCCCAATTGGGGTATGTTGTGAGGCTGAAGGTAGTGTGGATGGGAAGGAGATGGGGAAGAGGAAGGTGGGGAGTACCTGGCTATTCAGATCTGGTCACCAAACATGGCTAAAGCTTCTGAATGGTGGTCTTGCACCACCACCGAATTACTGGGATTATCTTCTACTATGGAACATGCCGCAAGTGTGCTATATATTATTTTAAATGAATAATTTGTGAAATAACACAAATTCATCAATATAATATTTGAAGTTAAGGCGAAATAGGTAGACTTGACCTGAAATTTGGCATTTTTGAGGCCACTTTTAGACTTTACACTTTATTATGAATTTTCATATCATAATAAAGTGTTACCGTTGGACGATGCGCAGATTTGTTGCATTTTCAAAGGTGAATTTGTATTATACAACAAATATTTCAAATCATATAATAATACAGTATAAACAATCAATAAATTATCTACCAAAAGTATGTATAAGAATTTTGTTTTTATTTCAAATAAAATTACTAATAAATAAATCCGAGCATGCGTTTTGTGGCGAAAATCCCTCAATTGGACCTTTATGGTCTTACAAATTGGTATAGTTCAGATTTTTTTACAAAAATAATTTACTAAGACATTATTGAAACATTAGAAATAATTTATGACCAAAAAATATATTCTTAAAGTATATAATAGTAATTAATTTCGATTCGCGTTTGTGCATTTTTATTAACTCGGCATAAGACAAAATTTTGTCAGTTTCAGCCGCGACCGGGCGGCGAGCAGACATCTAATCTATGCCGGTCTAGTTAATGACATTTTAAAGAAATTCTTCGCTTAAAAATGGGGAGGAAAATACCCTTGGAAAAAAGTTTTTTTAGAAAACACAAATTACGACATCAAAAACGTACGTGGGAGATATAATTTCAGAAAAAACAAAGGTTAGTGGTATTTAATTATCCGTGTACATTGTACGTACTTATATGCTACAGGGTCGTTCGAAAGAATCAGTCAGAATAAGCACATATTTTTTATAATTTTGTGTTGTTTAATTTCCAGGGAAAAGAATCAACTATGGACTATCAGGAGTTTATGTCTGACATCGATGTTTCATGTATAAATGTTAAAACTTATGCCAAAGTACGTGAAACTGTTTGTGATTGGTGGTCAAAAAGTGCCACGAACCAAATGAATTTTGATTCGTGATATGCGATTCAAATAATTTTTTTGTTCATAATTTCTATTTTATTGTCCAATTCACTATTACATTGGTATAATTCAAAATATTTAATATTTTTTGCATTACTTTTTGTCAGTTTCATAATGTCATATTCTGAGTTGAGCTTCTTGTTTTAGGAAAAAACACGAGGTTATTTTTGACATACTAACCTATTATTTTTTAATCGAAATTTACCTCGTGAATTTGATAACATTTCGACATTAGACGAGTCAGGTCGCTCCGTTAACCATGAAAACAAATAAATGAACGATACAATATTACGCAATCGCATAACTACATATGTAGGCAGGTACTGTAGAAAATAGTTAATACTGTAGGAAATAAAACCTAGTTTTAATATATATACTACTTCAGTAGTAAGGAATAAACCCTATTTTCAATGTCATACATATCAAATCAAGTAATACTTTAAAGATAAGTATTAGAAATAAAACATACCGGTAATACCTTTCGGACAAACCAATAAATATGTAAAGCAAAAGATTTTTACTCATCTTTGGAAAACCTATGTAAAATAAATTTAAAAAAAAAAACAAATTAAACAAATATTTCAAATTTTTTTTAAATGTATATTCATATACATACCTACATATTTTATATCTACCATGTCAACAAACTGCATTTGTATTTATTTATGTTTACGCACTCCGACGTATAATTTACAAATATGTATGTAACTACTTTAGGAAGAAAGCTACAACTGAGAATTCAACAACAATAATTGTTATTTCATCAGAACCATGCTGTAGTTTTCGTCAGCCGCGCGAGTGTACGGCTTGCAGTGGAATGAATTCAGTATTTCTGTCTCGTTCTAAAAAGACATCCGATCGCGAGACCGTCTTTTAACGAAATTTGAATTCTCGTCCGCTGGTTAAGAAGCCTTAAATGTAAAAATTAACAAAACTTAATGTTTTAAGGACCTAAAAAAACAAAGTTTTTTTTAATTATAATAAATCAGTATTAAAACATTAAAAAAGACTTTTTTTGGTTTGATTCCTACCTAGCAACTAGAGTCAACAACTCTACCCACCTCCCCGAATGCCGATCGGGTAGGACCGACATTTATTTCTTGGATTAACTGATGTAATGTCATCCGATTTCAGAGAAATGTGTATACAATATCCGCATGTGTGTACGTGATTACCACCAAAAGTTGATAGAGTACATTGTCATCGACAACGAGCCCATCTGCTCGAGTCGATCGGATGTCGGGAAGTGCGTTAATTTCCGCTTCCAAGATTTGCATTTATTCTCAAAAACAAAAGTTAAATTCAAATAGATGTATTTAAAAATAAAACCATAATGCTTCTCTTTGCTGTATCATCTAGTCACAAACTAGAAAATCGAAACATGATCAGTTTAGAAGCAGTCATTTGTGGTAGACGTGAAGCTACTATGAACAAAAATATGTAGTTCTTTATAATCTTAATATATAAAAATCTCACAATAAATACATACAACCACAAATTTTAACTTCCCTATATAGAAGGCGGTCTGTGGCAGGACAACGTCTGCCCGGGCCCACTAGTAATATAATATAATAATAAATAAATTTATATACCTCTACAAAAGAAGTATTGGAAGAGTTGTTGGTTACTGTATTATTCTCTGTTTCATCAGAATGAGTTGAGGAGTTGGTAGTCTCATCTGCGGATTCACTTCCAAGGTCCAAAGGAAACATGGGGGTCGGGGGACCCATGGTGTCGATCACTTTGTGAATATCATGATGGAGAGTGTTGGCCATCGCTGGACATGGTGGGCATGATGGTACTTCTAAATGCAATCATGATTTTAAGTATCTACTAATGCAATAAATTAATATGTACGTGTCAAAAATATTGTACAAATTTATTGATTAATCACTTACCAGACCTAACACAAACTCGTCGATTTCCCGGACAACCAGGTTTGCAGATATTAGGCATGCTTTCCGATACCATTTCGTTAATATTACAATATATAAATTCAATACAATGACAATGCTTTTTAAATCCTATAAAATATACAGATATTTTGATTGTTCTTTTTTTAAAATTTAGTGTAAATATAATAATATTATTTAATCTGGTAGGCACTGTGGCAATTTTAGCTAGGTACCTAGCGTAAATTAAATACCAGCTTGCCAACGTGATTTATAAAGATTGGGTTTTTATAATTTGTTATGATAACATGCCAAGTTAAAAATAATATAACGTGAAATAAAAATAATATAATATAATATTGAAACACACACTAATTTTTAAATTATTTTAATAAATATTTACTTATATACATTCCAAACTCCTTAATAATACTATATATGCCTTCAATGAGCCAAAAAATTTGAATGTGCCGAGTGTCACATGATTACGTAGGTATGTATTATAATAAAATAAAAAAAAGCTAGAAGTGCTCTTAGGAAACATTGACCAATGAATGATTACAATAGATACATAATATGCACAAAAAACTTTACTACCGAATCTTAACTTACATTCACTTCTGTAACCGTAATACATTTGATTTTTAACATAAGTTAAAAAATTACCTTTCTTTTAAAATTACTTTTCTTTTAAAATTAATTTTAATGTTTTGATAATTAGGCGCAAATACTGGCAATTTTTCAAGGCATTAATAAATTTAACGCCTCAGGCTAATTTGTTTGCTTTTGGGAACAGCTCACATGGTCTCAGAAATCGCTGCCTCCCTTACTGTCATGGTTAGAAGTATGATCTAAACGGTGTTAGAAAGAGAAAACACCACACTTTATATTCAAATCTAGAAGTAAACCACAGAAGAATTAAAATGTACACCTCTATGAAACCAAAAATTTCAATTTGAGAAAAATTTATGAAACTTGAAATTTTTATTGATTATTTTTATATGAAATGAAAAAAAAATGAGGTGACAATAATCATTATACATAATCATTATCAGTTATTTTAGTTCAGTGTTTAGAAAAAACGTAAGGTGAGTCATTTTTAAATTTTTATGTTTGCACTCAAAAGTTTAATATTAATTATATGTTTACATATTTCTAATAATAAAACTTGAAAGCGTATATTCTCACCTTTCAAAACAGTTTTTAGTTTTCGGATACGTTACGAATTATTCCATTGGATTTTATTGCAAAGTGGAAATACTCCGACCTTCTGACATAATATGCCAGAGGGTTTAAAATAAAGTTTATGGCACGCTCCAAACAAGAGCATTAGGAGAATGGTTTCATATTTAACAACATGATTAATAAGCATACATGTAACATTCCATTCAATATTAGAGTCTTTAAGAATATTTCGACTGCTACAAATTGAACTACGCTAACTCAGGTTATCCAACGCACAGAAGTTTATGCCAAGCCAAATCTAACATTTATGCTGATTCTACAGCATCATTCCACAAACTCTGAGGCAGAGTGGTAAGAGCTTTGTTACAGGGTCGAGAAGTGCAGTCAAAATAAAGAATGTATATTTACACCCAAGTAAAAATGCTTTCTGAAAAATACCACAACCATTCAGAATCGAAACATTACATGAAATTTGATAGGCTATGTTAGTAACCAGATCTGAGTACTAACATCACCAGGGGTACCATAGTCCCCATCGGTTCCGTGGGACTTTTGTATGGTGTCAAGTAAAATAAAATAAAAGTTGCATTATTATTGTAATTATTAGTTTTGTTTTTATTACATAAGAGAGCTAGCAGACTGCAGTCGGTTACCGGCAAGTTTTTCCCGGATGTTGCTGATTTGTATGGTATTACATGCAGGGTGGCACTCCTACACAAGCTCTGGCCCGAGACTGTCGCTGCCAAAAAGCAAACCGGGAGCATAGCCAAGGTGGACCTGGCTTTTGGCGGAAATACATGTCTCTTTTGAAAATCAACTGTCGTGCACTCACAAAATGGCAATTAATTTGATAAAAAATATTAAATCTTATTCAAAATGACATCCTGAAATTATTTTTTATCAGTAAGCTTGTAAAAAAATTTACAAATGATAATAAATTATAACAAACGTATATGTAACAAAATAATCAATATTTCCTTCAAAGATATCTTTTATAAAGTAGCTTTTTACAAGGGTCGATCTTTAAATAAAAATAAAGATACATTATTATGAAAATGAAATGTTGCTATACACCGTACATATGAATTATTACTCTGTTATCAATTATGTCTATACATATTTTATATAAATAAATTTCCATAAAAAAAGGGATAAACAATAAACTTTATCAATGTGGAGACAATTTAATAGGATTTTGAAGCTGAAATTATTTTAATTGTAGTAGCAGTTTAACTGACTTGCAAACTGGCCGCAGAAGCATGATATATATATATATATATATATATATATATATCTGCCAACAACAATTGGTCAATGTGTCACCGCATTGAAATAACCGGCCGGTTGCCATGGCACCCTCTGCCAGCACACAAACAAATATGTACCTAGATAGTCAGTAATACATATTATGCAATGTAATGCATGTATTCTAATTTGGGTGCAAATACACAACCGACTCGCACTGTAGTCAGACAATACAACAAAAACATGATATCTATGACAAAAACCGCCCAGCAGCCGTTGCAATAATAAAAATAATAATTGGATAATTTGTACAGAGTTGTTTTTGTGAAAAATCATCAGAAGGTTGCTGCAATGCGCCACCCTGTTAAAATAATCAACTGGTTCCAGCCTGGCACCCGGCACCAATCTGCTAGCGCATTAACATTTGGCATATCAATAAAACAACACAAATGAACAATTTGATTTATAACTTCCATCAGCAAAAATTGAGTTAGCGGTTGGAATTGATTCAATTGATTTACACACTTATTTTTTACGCACTTTCATGCAATCAAAATACCCAATGGCTATTTTAATATTTAACATCAAACAGCGATTGGATGTGTTTGAAAGTCTTCAAAGTAGAATACCTGATAACCTGTAGTTTTATGCACATAACACATTAAGATTTTTTGCTTACTATTTATTGTAGACATTTAGAACATTGTACCTAATACTACTAATATGCGATTGAGGCAAAATTGCAAAGCATTTCATAACTATTGGTCTCTCTGTTCCTACGCGTATTTGCTGCTTTAATTTACATATCATAAAGTACATCAGTCATCCATTTTGTAGCGCTAATTGGCCAAATGTGTATTTATTTTCAACTTATTAAATTACTTCCTTGTACTGAAGTGAACATATCACTCTTAAGCAGTGGCGAGCAGCTTGCTTTTGCTTCAGCAAATAGTAATTTTTAATTTATTATTATTTGTTTATTCACAACATGAAGATTGGAAAACTACATATATATAAATAAAAGTCAATAACACAGTAACATGTAACAATATTTTTCTTGTCTTATTAAGTTTTAGAATATTAAAAAAGTTTTATAAAACATCAAGAGTTTTAAACAGAATAATGTACTTAATTTTCCTAGGAAAATAAAATTTTGTTATTAAAAGTGATAAACAATACTATTCTAACATTAAAATTGGTGAAATGAATCTATGCACATCATAAACATGAATGATTTATGACTTCATAACTTCTAAGGCGATTAACCTTGAAAGGAAACAATGATCAATACATAATGAGTTCTCAATAACTCCCGGGTGCTCCCTCTACATACTTAGGAAAGCTTTGTACATTTTCTTAATGAATGAAAGTTCATTTTAATATTTGCAAGCAGTTAGCAAATAGCGAAGAATGATAATACATACAGCATGCATATCCTAAACATAATTGTGTTACAATTATGTATGCATTATAATCTAGATTGCATAAATAAACAATCACAACTAGCAATAAGGAAATTATCAGGGAACAGAAAATAGTGGCAGTTTCAGGTTAATATAACACTCCTAGCAGTCAAAATGCTACATATTTAGAATATCCAACGCAGCACTTGATTTGAGGGAAGTACCCGAATAGGCTGCCACTTCCTGTTCTACATTTGCACTCACTCAGGTTTAAAGGTGTACAAATATAAACCATGATACATATTTTTATTGTTATGTATAATTGACAGATTAAATATTCTTTAAGCGCTACATAACTTGTAACGGTAGCTGGTTTTTTGTACATTATGGATATTTCTGTATATTGTAAAAAATTAATATTTAATTACTCGATAGCTACAAGGATAAAAGCCCTCGGTTGAGTTATTGCTGGAGTTCGTTATGGAGTTTCCTTATAGATAAATAAGATGATAGCGATGAAGCTACGCTTTGTAAAACTAATTAACACATAAACTGATTGTTCGAGCTATAGCTGGTTTTAACACAACATCTAAAGAGCCATTTACTTATCAATTATTGAGTTCATTTAAATTGAAATTAATCTTAATTTGAAACAATAAGGATATGTTTGATTTGACCCATTCACCGATATAAATTGCAAAAAAACAAATTAATAAGTTGAAATTCAAATTAGATTTTAAGAGTGTTGATAAAAAATCATTAAACAAATAATTATTTAATGTTTGACGTTAAATAAAATACCATTTGAACTCTTCCTATGTTTATAAACAATGAAAGAATACTATTATGCCATATCATCAATACATATAAAAATAGTTTTCCACAGAATTGCAGCACAAAATATAACTTATAGCACAAATCGTAATAAATAATGATGCTACGTACAGGTGCCATAACTAAAGAAATACAATTAAAATGACAAATGTAATATTTACATCAAATATATAGTGTTATAAAGGGATGTATTTTTGATATCAGAAAAGTGTGATAGGAATTGTGATGAAAATAAAAAAAAACCTATAAAAAATATTCAGAAATATGTTTAGTGATGACTAATTATCATTACATATAGTACATCTTATCGTTACGTGAGACTTAGTTATACATTTTTGTTATATAAAAAATCAATGGTTTTGTTTATTTGAGATGGTAACACAAAAGATATTATAAAAAAAATAAAAGCTAACAGTCATAGCACTAATATGTAATAATATAGTATCAAAACGAACATTAGTAAACATTTGAGCATAATATTATTATTTCTAGTTACATAAAGCTATGCCAAGTTACATTATAAGTTTAGAGTGTAGAGTGCTTTTAAGCCTTTGCTAAAGTATATTTTTATGATTAATGATTCTTATTCATAAAGAAACAACCAAATTATACCGACTGCAAACAGTAACTCCTCGCTTTGGCGGTAATATCCAGTAAGTGATACTTTCTAAAGAGTTCTGTTTAACCGGAATACTGTTGCTTCTCAGCAGGACTTGAAGAGTACATAAAAAATCATTATCAAATAAGTAAATAAATTAAAATTCATAGATGATATCTAATTGTTATTGAATTATTAGGCATTTATTTTAAGTTTTAGAATGCAAATGATACAAAGTAATGGTTGACATTGGTAAGACAGAGATGTCTATCATTAACGAAAAAGGTTTTTAATTATTGATAAGTTTGCATTTAACAACAAAATTAACTTGCATATTTCTTTGAAAATAATGTTAATGGTGAGTATTCTACAATTCCATGTAGCAGTTTCCTCATTACAGGGAATCGGGACCCCGTTGTTCAATCGACCTTTTCAAGACGTCTAATAGATATTGATCAGATGATATAATACATGATGCATTGGACATAAAGAGACTATAAACAAGAATTTTTACCAGCACGAATCGTTTGTGGATCTTTATTGTTTACAAAAGAATCACCTATATACATAATGTTAATCACCTATGTAATATAATGTTAGAACAAATTCGCCAACCAATCTTATAATTTTGAACGAAATAAAAAGTGAAATGAGATGGTTTAAATTTGAGGAAACAAATTTCAAATTGTCGTAATATAAATCCTAAAACACAGTAAAGACTTAAATCTAACTGACTAACATAATATACTATTTAAAAAAAGCTACACGTAAATAAGCATTTAAGATCTTATTTAAAGTACAATTTGACTGTGAAACCAGTTCCAAAGAGAACTCTCAGTAAGACACAGCAATGTATTTATAATTAACATTTCTAAAACACAATAGGCTAAATGAAATGACTACATTATTATATTTAATTGGGAAGTCCAGAGCAATGGAGAAATTTATCCTAACACCAACATTTTTCATTCATTGCATAGAATTTATAAGGATAGTTCGAAAAAATTACAGATGTAAAAAAGAACATAATAATTTATACCAATAAAAATACAAAGCTGTTTTTTCAGTAATTCAAATTAATTGTTTGTATGAAAATTCAGAAGAATACATTTATAATACAATAAAAATAATTCAATAAATATATGACATTATGAAAATGGTAAAAAAAAATTATTATGAACTGATCCGAAAAACATAAATATTATTTTGTACTAATGAATGTTCGTTACGTGTGAATGAGATTTAAAATGTGTATTTTACTTTACTTAACCCTTTGGATACCTTTACATATAAAGATAATCCAATTATCTAAATGTTTAGGCTTGTAATATATTACAAAATTAATTGTTTAAGGTGTTGATGCAAATGCCTAAAAACAGAAAACTGATGCGACGATATCAAAGGGGTTAAATCTCTAGAATATTTAATAAATTAATGACTTAGAACTCAATAACTTAACACAAACTATAGTTAACCCGCTCCGCTCTGTGAAATGTAACCAAAAACTAAACAGAAATTTATTCAAAGTTCAATGCAGTGCTTAAAATATATATGTACATATTATAATGCACACCACGGTAGATATTATATAATTTATTTTCTTTTAAGATCAATAGTAAATATTATACAAAGAGATAGATGCCGCCCCTAATACTTGTTGTACAGACTTAAACAGACACATGGCGTAGAGCTTTAAATGTAATCATTATTGACATTTTTCTTAGAATATTATTTGATATTTTTGTTATTAAGTAGGCAAATGTAAAACAACAAACAACACGCAGAAACAATATATTCCAGTGCAAAAATACTATGCCGAATTTTCCTGCAAAATTAAACGTCCGTATCATTTCAGATAAATCGTAATTTTCTTTGCAGGGCGCCCTAAATATTTAAAACAATTACAGATTAGTAGAATCTGACTGCGTTGGAATAATCACAAGCAGTATTTGCATTGTATTGTAACTTATCAATTGATCAATACATAAATATATATTATTTTATAAGTTGTGTACTGTGACAATCCACTGAGCCAGACTTAAGACAAACAAATTATCATCAATAGAATCTTTTTTAAAAATATGTTTTTTTTTCTACTTGATTTCTGGCAAAACTAGCCTATTGTAGAATTTTTAATTAAGGCTTTTCTAAAAATATTAAATATCGAAATGCAATTATTTCAAACTTATGTTTGACTAGAGTGGATTGTCCAAATATACTGATACTTTATACTAATTGCATTGAACTGTAATAAAAGGTATCGTGGGAAAGAAATCAGACCATTTCTCCTGCAGAGCGGGTGTTTGGATCTCAGACGTACTTCCACCTGTCATTGGTGTCTCCTTGCTCCGAGTGGTATGCCTTCATCCAGTCCGTGCGCTTGGGGTGGGCCAGACCACAGATGGAGATGCCCAGGAAGTCTGCTAAGTTGTTCAGGAAGCCCCGCGAGAAGGGGGAGCGCCCTCCGGAGGCCTGGAAGTGCTTGTAGCGTCCCCTGTTCATGCACTCATTTGTGGTCATGCCTAAGCATAGAGCCTGCAAACAAAATATGATAGTAAAGACAGTGTCCCAAACAAGAATATCAAAGTTAAGAACTGATATTTTAAAATAAATGGAATTTCACAGATAAGTGTCAAGTAACTGACCAGCGCTTAAAAGAGACATTTATGTATTATGTATTTTGATTGAATGTGAACAACAGCCAGAAACTAGCAAAAAGTCCATGTATGTTAATATAAAACAAGCAAAATTCATTGCCGTTTTCATCACCAATCTCAGCCTCCAAAGCGTAGTGATTTACAAATTGGACTTTAGTCGACACGTTACAGGTTTGATTCTATAGTATTCTCAAAATAGAATAATCACAATGCTCAAACTCTTATGTATTTAAATTGAGGATTGAAGCTGCCAACTCCAAATCAAAATGTCTCGACTACTAATGCTCTTTATTTGGGTTGCGCACGTGTCTAATTGTACATATACATTTGCAAACCAAAACGCGAACCGAGCCACGAATTATGGAAAAGGAACGAAGCAACTGCAAGCGGCGTTTAGCGTCATTTGCGGTTGCTTTGTTTCTTTCCCATAACTTTCATTTCAGCAGTTTGGCTCGCTTATGTATACATAGCATTAGAGTTCCTACTGCATATGCTTTGTAACTACATTCCGCCTACAGTAGAAAACGTAACACATAACCTACCTGATATCCCTGGAACACGGTGAGCAGGGTGACCCACAGCACATGCAGGATGGCGTTGGTGACGACCCAGGCCACCCAGGCGTTGCACTGGCCCACCTGCACCACGGCGCCCCAGATCCCATCTTCCTCCAGCCCCGGGGGGCAGCGCTCGCTCCAGAAGCGGGATGCTCCATAGATCATCCAGCAGCACATCATGATTAGGCAGATCAGGAAGCCCATGAAGTGCTTGTGGTTCTTTGCGCCTACAAAATAATAATCAATAAATTATAGAATTCATAGATATTCCATGGTCAAGGGGTGAGCTCTCAACAAGCAATCCTGAGGTCATGGGTTCAAATACCGGCCTGCACAAATAAGCTTTATTCAAATAATTTGTGTTATTTCACAACTAATTCATTTAAAATACCATATTTACAGTAGGTACATTGTTGCACCTTCCAGAGTGTTAGATACTCTCAGTGTCACCATTCTGAATTGAAAAAAAAAACTTCATCCACCTTCTTGAACCTTGTGTTCAACAATGGGGCAGTAAATGTTAATTCTATTTAATATGAATTACCAAGGTCACTTAAAAAAATACTCTAAAAAATAGTGAGAATCTAATCATAACTGAATACATTCATGTTAGTTTGATGAATCAATTGCATCTAATAACGCTGTCTGACAGGAGAACTATGTCAGACCTGGTTGTGTTGCACAGAGTCATTAACAACTTAATCGACAGCCCTGCAATCGTTGCCGTTATTAAATTCCAAGTGCCGACTAGGAACACAAGACAAAATGAAAGATTCTTCAGCAATACATACACAACTATCGGACACACTCACTAACCAATAATAATAATAATTTACGAGTTTATTCCGGAATGTGGGGAGGTTTGCGCAATCCCACACATCCCATAAAATATATACAATAATATTGCAATAATATATAATAAAAACAATAAAACATATATTTTTTAATATTTATGCTGAGGGATCAGTAGGATTTATAGGCCCTGTTAGGAGTTCTACCGAGCCGAACCCTCTGATATGAAAATATCTGGAGTCGGTGAATTATTTTCCAATTTGATCTCTTGTGAGTTGACGTGTTGTTCTTGTATTGTTTTGTATTGTTTTGTATTTATTTTGCTTATATAATGCACTTGCATAATGTTGATTGACTAGATGATCATTTGTGGAAAAGTGTGTGGAAGGGTTTAGTTTTTCCTGTGGGGAAGATTTAACCCGAACATAAAATCGGAAAAATAACAATAGGATGTATGATCTGGGCAACAAGTTTAGGGGTACTATTGACATGTTTACTGACTCCATTTATAGAATTAAGCGTACTCTATACCAGCACTTTGTTGAATCCTACAAATTATAGTAACTTTGGTAATGTAGTTTTAGAGATTTGTCTTATATGTAGTATTGTTCTGGTTTCAGTTTTACAAATATTGTTTCATATTCAGTTTAACATTATTTCATGCTTTATGTATAATATTCGATAGCTCACTAAGTATATTCTGTTCTTAAAATCCATGTAAAAGCCCGGCTGGGCGTAAAACCAAATAAAATAATAATAACAGTTAATTTTATATAATAACTAACTCTAGTCCTCGGCTTGGGCCTTATGCAGAGTTTTTCTAAATCAGATGTAGGCAGTAATTTTCCTCTTTTTTGAACATGAAGTGCGCAAAATTTAAATATGATTTAAGATTTTCACGGCCAAAAGTATTTTTGCTATTTGTTTTTGGGGTGTTATGCCGTGTTACGCTAACTCCTTCTTTAGCCAACGTTTCGGACAGCATTGCAGTGTACACATCTGCCCTGATGATGGACACGGCAATGCTGTCCGAAACGTTGGCTAAAGAAGGAGTTAGCGTAACACGGCATAACACCCCAAAAACAAATAGCAAAAATGTGCAAAATTTCATCATGAAGTATCATAATTCTGTTTTAAGAGGTGGGAAAAAGATATCAGGGTAGTTTTTTCTGAATCCCGTGCAGATAGTGACCTACTTCTTGTTTTGAAGGCCAAGTGTGCAAAATTTCATCAATCTCGGAATAAAACTAGATTTGTATAAAAATCAGATCCACACCGCCCGCCACAGACAATCTCTTTATCTCTTCAGGCCTCTGCCATATTTTGACAGAAGGTCGGAGTATTTCCACTTTGCAATAATATCCAAATAAATGGAATATTTCTGATTGTAACCGAAGACTAAAAATTGCGTTTGAAAGGTGATAAAATACGCTTCCTTTTATTATTTTGAATGAAAATATAATTTTTGATATATTCATTTTTTTAATGCGAACACAAAAATTTTAAATGGCTCTCTTTACGTTTTTTCTAACTAAAAATACTGACACTTCATATAAAAATAATTCATAAAAAAATTTATAGTAACTTCATATAAAAATAATTCATAAAAAAAAATTATGTTGTTTTTGCAATTGTGTTCGGAACCTATGGTTCCATAAAGGTACACATTTTAATTCTTTCTATACATCATATTTCTCACCATGAAAGAGTAAGGAAGATACAACGATATCTATAAGACCGATATATGAATTGTTCCCAAAAGACAACAAATTAGCCTGAAGGCTTAAATAGATAGATTCATACCTATTTTCTTTTTTCCACATTTTTCATTTCAAATGTATCTCTCGTATTTTAATATAATGTTTATTCAGATAAAAGATAGAGATTAACAGAATACCATTTTTTTTAAGTAATAAGATAGCATTTCAATCACGGAACAAGATAACATTATTTGTGCAAACGAGTAATTCTGTGGAATTTTCATAATATTATCTGGTGATGACATTTTATATACCAGTACCTAGCTACCTACTAACATGCTACTCAAATTTTGGCATTGATATTCTGATGAAAATTTTAATTTTGGTAGAAAAAAAATAATGTAAAAAAAGTACAGGAAATTATGGAACAGATTTAAAATGAAGATAGGTTCATTCTAGAAGAACTATCACTGAATAGAAAAAAAAACTATATGTATATTTATATAAACCGAGGTAAGCTCAATTTTTCCTTGCTGGTGAAATTGATCAAAAATTTTCAAATATCGAAATTCTTTCTGGAAAAGACAATCAATTTTATCGGTCTGTCTGAGGCATGGGAATAGAAAAAGGTCTATAAATTGGCAAAATCACTTTGTTTATAAGCGTTGTTACTTTACTAAAGAAAATGCACTTGGAAAACAATTGAACGGGTGACATTGTCGGCATATCAAATTAAAAAAAGTGGGAACATTTGCAAATAATTATCGACACTGCACTAGACAGATTTTACCACATTTAGGACAGGTTGTTTCACAAAAATTCAAATGTAACATTGTCAACAAATGGCTATTCAGGGCTATTTTATTTTTTGTTTTGTTAAATGAATTCAAACAAATTGTAATCAGCAGAAGAGGATGATATTTTAAGCTGAAATACACCTCTTAAAAAAAAAAAAACATAATGCTGAATGAAAACAAAGCGCTCAGTGGCCATCTGATGACTTTGTCGCACGGGAATTTCTGAGAAACAACTGGGTCTTAGAGCATGACGATATTATGTAAAATAACACTATTTTATACAGTCAACACATTTTCTGTTAAAAGAAAAGCTTTTTGAAGAACATACCAATACAATTCCCAACCCAGGGACAATGGTGGTCAAACTTTGCAACACATCGGTTACAAACTGAGCAATGCTTGGAGCGGATGGGCCTCTTCACCAGACAGGAAGAACAGAAGTAAGCCGGCTGGAATGGCTGCAGCTTGATTGCCATGTCAACCATATTCTGGAAAATAACAAATATTATATACATTGCATATTTAGAAAAGAAAGAATTCTGAGGATGCAATAACAACCTAAACGCGTACAAGCTGTTTTTGCTTCCATTGCCTTTTTGGTATCTCAAATCACTTCTTTATCTGCTGTGTAAATATTATTTCTGTAGGTTTTGCTGTTGGAACAGGAAAAATTTTTAAAACTAGTTTCAAGTATATACATTTAGAAAAACTTTGCGTAAATCGCGTTTTACCCAAAACTACGATTTTCATAATAAGTTGTTATTGCATCCAACTGTGATAAATTGAAAAATTACCAACATTAGCCTAAACTAGCTGTACCCCGCCATTCATTGCTGTGGCTCAGTCTGTGCAGATAGAGAAACAATAGCACGTTTTACTTTTACCTCCAACAGATGGCGCTGTTTTTCAAAAAAAAATGTTTTTACTTGTCACAGGTGACATCTGTATAATATAGGCACATAAAAACAAACATGTATTTGAATGCAAGGTTGTGTCAAAATTTCAAATAAATCGGTGAAGAACTTTCGGAGATTTAAGATTTTAAACAAACGAACGTTTACATTGAATGTTGGCCTTTTTAACGTCTAACGTCTTTTCGACGACTAACCAATGGACGATGGATCACATGTGCAACAGCCGCGTAGACAAGGTTACCCCTCTTTTTTTACAAAGATGATGCAATCGAATCCAGACACATATTATTATTATAAAAGCTGATTTGTAATACCAAAAGAAGTGTAAATGTTTTACCTTAACCCTGTCTTCTTCAGTAGCGACAATAACGCCCGGGTCTCCTCTCCAGGTCTTAATGAAACAATACCACAACACTCCCGAGCACAACAGAAATCCAAGACTCGTCATAACACTCACAACCGGCATAAAAAATATAATCCACGTTATATAAAACCACAACTTAGTTGCCAAATAAACACTTAGCGGAAACACATTCTTCAATTCCCTGTAGAATAATATGCTGCCCATTGTGTGTACAATGGCATACATGCACGTCAAGATAAACATCTTTATTATATATAATGTATTTAGCTGGAACACCTGGCCAACCAGGTAGAATGTTACAAATGGTGCGGAGAGCATTGTCCACCATCTAAAACGCTAAAACAAAAAAATAATGTTAAAAACCTAAGAACTTTTAGAAATCAATTTATACTATTATAATATGCAATTGGTTCAAACAATCATTTTTTTATGTAAGTGTGTACTTGACATCATAAAAAAAATATTGCTGCTGTTTTGTAAAAAATGTTATAGTTAATTAATCAATAAAATTAGCAGGAAAATTTTCAGCGAATTATAATATAAAGGTTATTAAAGTGGTAAAGTATTGGGAACATACTCTGTCGTGTGCAAGTTTCCTAAATACGTTGACCTTGCTGTGAGAAAAGACGTGCTCCCTCACTATGTCGGCCACTTCCGAACCAATCCAAATTGCTCCCAGTTGAGTCTGCAGCATATTGAGTGGTGTGTCACCTCGGAAATTGGGTGTTTCTAAGCTTGCCTTGCCCTGAAATAAGTTCGATTAATTAAATATTTACTTAAGATAAACTGAAGACATTTAAAGTATGCTTTTATATAAAATGAGTCGTTGACTTATTAGATTGGAGTGGAATAAATTGTTTACCTGCACAATGAGTGTTGTAATAGCATTCATATTTCGAGCCATTATTGCCCAATGAAGAGCCGTGTTTCCATGCGATAGGTCAGTTAATCCTGTGGATGCCCCCAGAGTGATGAGTAGTCTTGTTGGGTCCACAGCGGAGGCCTTCCAACAAGACCACATGAGTGCCGTCATGCCGCCATTATCCGGCATGTCGATGTTGACTCCTTGGGTCACCAGGAAGGCCACCACGGGCGTGTGGCCGAACTGAGCGGCGAGGTGGATGCAGGCACAGCCCTCGGCATCCTTCAGAGTCGGATCGGCCCTAGCGGTCAATAGTAGCAAGGTCGCCCCAAGGTGGCCCTGTCTAGTTGCCCAATGAAGTGGGGTTGCATTCAGTTCCCCGCCGATGGCGTCTACTTTAGCGCCCTTCTCCAAGAAATACTTTATAATGGCTTTTCTGTTATTGATTGCGGCCCAATGAAGCAAAGTGACAGTCTCGGAGTCGGGCTGGTTGACGTCCCAGCCCGCCTCGACGAGTTCCTTCACCCTAGCGATAGCCCCATACTGGGTGGCTTTGACGATATCGAATCCACTATAGTCTTGGTCTGCGGGTGCGGGAGGCGCATCTTGGGGTAACAGTCCCTCCCGTTCCTGGTCAGGCTCCGCACAAGTACCGCTCGCGGCGGCACTGATGGCACTTTTATACATGATATTCACAACATTTACAATGTTTATATTTACTAAATATTTACGGACACAATTAGACAGATCTGACTTTGTCAGTGATGATAGGTTAACTTCAGTGTTGTCAGTTACAGATAAATATTTCCTATAATCACGTTATCACAAAGTAAATAGTTCTTATTTTTTATTCCAGATAAATTTAATTTAATTTTTACTTACACTAAAATAAACATGAAGCCAGTACAGGGGCTATTTTTAAAAAACATATGATAATATAAAATTTAACAAACAATGGTAGGTGTATATTAAACATCATCACCTAAAAATAATATCTATGGAAGTCAACAGATATTTTATCTTGATGTGGTTTCTCCGTTATTCTCAGATATATATTTATATATGATGTTAATCTCACTCATCTATACCCATAAATAAACCACGGTATACCATTCACGTCTCATTGGAGGGAGTTCCGATGTCGAGAGACGGAATTCTGGAACAAACTTAACGTAATTATGTTTTCCCCATATTATTCCCATTTTATATTTCAGCAAGTCCCTGGCGTTGCCCGGGCTTTACGCAAAGTTTTTCGAAATCAGATGCAGACAGTTTTGTACTTCTACTTGTTACCTTTCTCTTTTGTTGAGGGTAAAGTTTGAAAAATGTCATCAATCTCGGAATAAAACTGTAGATTTGAATAAAAAAATAAATCCACAACGCCCGCCCACTCGCCACTGAGACTTAAAAAAAAAAATAGTGATATTAAAAAAAGTGATATTATTTATCGCGTTAAATCTATTGATTGTAAATAACTCATGTACGTGTATGGCAGACTAGGATTGCACAATCCTCTCAGTCCTGCTGTATTAAAACCTTAAAATAAATTTTAAAAATTCAAATGTCGGAGCCTGCGAGGTCGGCTGTCCCTCGTTTAAAATTGCGCGGGGAATTTACATGTCAAATGTAAACGTTTTTTGCAAACGTCAATACTTCACTGCATGTTGTTTATGAATTTCAGTATTAATAATATTTAAAATGGAGAAGAAACGTAATTCTTTTAAAGGTCCTCCATCTAAAAAACTTCGGTAAGATGATTTTTGCCCCTATTATGAGATTATTATTGCGTATCCAATTTTACAAATTTGTAATATTTTAGAAGCGGTGACGATGAAGAAGATTTTCCAAGCTCTTTCGAGCAACAGCTCGTTGACATGGACTTATCTGAATCTCCAGTCGATTCTCAAGAAGCGGTTATGGGGCAGGTATGAAAATAAAGTTTTTTTCGACGATAATGTGAGGTTAGTTTTATTCTTCATACTTTTGCACTGTACTCTGATGTTTTTTTTTACAGGGACCAGAGTCGCAGAATACAAATGTAAAATGGTCCAGACCAGAACCTCCTCCCATGAATCCCAGCAAAGACAACTTAACATTTCAACAGCTGGATATCGATCATTATAATGGAGAGCCCGTACCTGGAATGCCCGGATCACAAGTAACAAATAACATCAACGCAAACACTTAAATGAAACAACTATGATTTTTTTGCTTTGAATAAAATCATTTATTTTCATTTTAGATTGGGCCGGTACCGATCATGAGAATGTTTGGAGTCACAATGGATGGTAATTCTGTTTGTTGTCACGTCCACGGATTCACTCCGTACTTCTACGTCACTGTCCCGGCAAACTTCCAAGCGGATTCCTGTCAAAAGTTGAAGGTAATTTTGCCGGTTTATGTCTTGGTCCATTGTCATGTCCTTCAAACTACTGTTTGCACTAGGACAATGGGTCCAGAGCTGGGACAAGACAATATTGTCCTGTCCTCGTGTGAACCCTGCATTAAGGGTGGCAGATTATCGAGAGAGTATAGTACTTATCTAGATATTTTAGTTATCGGCAAATATATATATTATTTTTCAGCAAACGTTAAACCGAGCTATAATTGAAGACCTGCGATCTAACAAGGAGAAGATAATGGAGGCAGTTTTAGAAGTGAAGTTGGTGCAGGCCTTGTCCATGATGTTCTACAAGGGGGACGAGCTGATCAGCTTTGCCCGAATATCGCTGGCCCTGCCGCGACTCATCGCTGCCGCCAAGAGACTCATTGAACGGGGAGCTGATTCTTTTGGCTTGATGGATCCAGCGTTCTACGAGTCCAATATTGACTTTGATATTAGGTACTGATAAATGCTTTTCATGAAAGAAATTTACTAAGTTTTACTGAAAGAAATATATTTTTTTTGTTTAAAAAATGTTCATTAAAAACACTCTAATATGTGCAATGAGTAGAGATGGCAAAATTTAGCATTAATTTTCAGATTTTTTAGCATTAACAATTGGAAATTTAGCGTTTTATAGCAATTTGAGGCATAATTTAGCGTTTTGTAGCAAAATAGAAAAAAATGTATTTCCTGAATGTTTTTAGCGCATATTTTAAGTATTTTTGGTAAAATATATGTTTAACCTTCATTTGCAAGTATTTCCATGTGAAAGATTATAAATAATTAATTTTAATATTAAATTAATAAGGAAGGAAACTCTAAGTACGGGTCGAACACAAACACAACAAATGCAGATTGCGATTAACATCAATAGGCGTAATTTATTTCGCACAATTTGTGTAATGTCAAAAAGCAATTTTAGCCTACAGTACAAAAATATTAAATATTTACACATAAAATAGTGACAAAATTATAAAAAATCGTAATGTAAATATTGATTTTTTGAAATTCTCACATATTATTTTAATACCCGGTATTTTCGGGAAATTCGCGCCTATTTCGCTAAATAGAATAATTTAGCTGAAATACGGCCAAAATCACGTTTTTCGCGTTAATTCGCGAAATAGAAATCACTGGAAACACTTTCAAATGCCTTGAAACGCAAAGAAAACTTATAAATGCCCTATTTTCGATCCATAAATATTTTTACGCGTTTTTAGTTAAAACGAAATTTTGCCATCTCTAGCAATGAGCCACATAAACGTGTTTTTTTCACAATTTTTTTGTATGTCATTCAGTACTTAAATGATAATTGACTAAGATTGAAAAAAATAAGACTGCAGCATTTTTTTTAAATTTAATATTTTTTATAATTAGAAATGCTGATTGGCTGATAAATTAATAAATAAATTTGAAAGATAAAAGAGACATGTCAAAGATATCACTCATTTGAAATGGTACGTAGCTACTGTACGTAGCTACGTAGGTAATGCTACGTAGTACATATTGGGTTTATTTATCACACTGATATAATGTAATATCAATATTCAACAAACTACTGATTAAAATTTAAACATCAAAACACATTAATGTAGACACGCGGGTGAAGAATACCCTTAAAAATAACAATTCATTTTTTCAGTGCATTGCCACAAGGGTTATGTAATGGACGGTAATTTTATCAAAATAATATATGTATTTTGATTACACCAGTTCTTATCACCCGCCTAGCCCTTAAGGTGATTTAATCATAAAAATTTACCATTATAATGTATTTTTTTGTTAATGTTCATCATCTTCTTCCCACTGGCCAGTTCCCGTCGCTTCGATAAGGCGCCTCCAGGCTTCTCTAGGGGATCTAGTATGGTCGATCGACAAAACTCTAAATCAATACGATAGTGATTAAATCCATCATCTATGGTTATTAGGCACCGAATGGTGGTATGTGCGATCATTTTCAGCAAATGATGTAAAATATTCCAAAAGCCTGTAGCCAAAAAGCCGCCTAATTAAGTTCGGCGTCTTGGCTGTCACTGAGCTTCGGTTAACTGTCAATATACACAACTCTTTGGATAATGTCGTTCGTAATACAAAATTACTGGTTTAAATTAATGCAATTAATTGAATCCATTCGAACTTGGAGAAATGGAAATCAGAAAGTTGTTCAGAATATCACAAGTTATGACTAAAGACCTCAGGTCTTATTAACTCCCTTTTTAGTATCAATACATGTGGACTGCCAATGTATATTAAAATGGGTGTATTTCAATTCGATTACTTAGCCGTTTGATATAACCATGCTCGGGAAATCGATATAAAATCATGGTCAGTTAAACCTATCGATTGATTTTACCATGCTAGCCCCCGGGGCTACTTCGAAGGCCTCTGTTCATTGCAGACCCGGCTTCTGTAGTTGCTTTCTCCAACTTTTATGTGAGATAGCCAACTGAATGTCTCCATGTTAATGTGTCGTTATTTTTAAGATTTATGGTGGACACAGAAGTGGTGGGCTGCAGTTGGATCGAGCTGAAGGCGGGGGAGTGGCGGCTGCGCAGCAAGGATCGCTTCAGCCCGCTGCAGATACAGTCGCGCTGCCAGATTGAGGTGGACGTGGCCTGGAACGCCTTTGTGGCCCACGCTCCGGACGGGGACTGGGGGAAAGTTGCGCCGTTTCGGATACTGAGCTTCGATATTGAGTGCGCTGGGAGAAAAGGTTAGTAAAATAAAATATTTATAGATAAATTTATTTACGATCACTAATCCCAGGGGATTTTGCATCTACATGTGTACTGTAAACGGAGATCTGTACCATAAAGCTAATAAGACACAGAGATCACTTGGGAACAAACCAACTTATGCGGAGTGGGGGAAGTGATGTGGGCATGTCAATAAATGAATCTGACACTCTACAGGTGACTTGATAAATCTGCTTACGAATAACTAGTTAGATCCTTTTGTAACAATTATAACTTCTGACTCATGATCCAGTTTGATTATGTTGTAATTGCAATACATAATAATATTGGTTCTGTCATCGTGTCAACTTTCACTTTTATTTCACTTTACCAGGAATATTTCCCGAAGCCCAGCATGACCCCGTCATCCAGATAGCCAACATGGTCATTCACCAGGGAGAGATGGAGCCATTTATACGGAACGTCTTCACACTAAACACATGCGCACCTATTGTCGGCTCGCAAGTTCTAAGTTACCAATCAGAAAAGGTTTGAAAGTGTTAAAATTAAAATATTTTGAATTAACAATAATATATAACGGAAAGCTCTCTTAGAATACATCGATGATTGATTTCAGGTAATGTTGGAGAAGTGGGCTGAATTCATCAGAGAACATGACCCGGATGTAATAACGGGTTACAACATAAACAATTTTGATCTGCCTTATTTAATCAACCGATCGAAACATTTGAAAGTCAGAGATTTTGATTTCCTTGGAAGAATTAAGGATATAAGGCAAGCCAATCAAATAATATACTGTACTATCCACCCCTTAATTGAATTAGTTGTTTCTATAAAACAGTGTCAATTTTTCTTGTCTTTCGGATGGTGGGGAGGTCAGAAGGGGACGTTTAGGCCTGCAAGCCAGTCTAGGGCCTCAGGAATCGCCCTATGGACCTCATCAATCCCACTGGGTAGTGAATGGAGCGGTTTGTTGACTACATCTTCGGTGGTCTGCACAGATGGTGTTGGAGGACCAGAGTTGACGAGGAAGTGAGAACCTAGACTGTCTCAATGGGGTTGTGTATGGGATGGGCATTTTTCACATTGTCGCTGCCTCAATTAACAAATCAATAAAAATTGAATGGAGAATCTTTTTTTTATTGAGTGATCGTCAGCTCATTGGCAAAGTAAAGCCATTATTGTTTTTGAGAATAAAATGTTATTTTAATTGTGATGGCTTACTTTGACCAGTTCTTCAATTCATAAATTAAATGTAACTTGATATTTAAATCTCTCCTAATTAGTTTTTTTGTTAAATTTAATAATGAATATTTGGTATGACACTCCAGGTCTGTCATCAAAGATTCGGTGCTGCAATCAAAGCAGATGGGTCGACGAGAGAATAAGAGCGTGAACATGGAAGGGCGGGTCCCCTTCGACCTGCTGCTAATCCTCGTCAGGGACTACAAACTGCGCTCCTATACCCTCAACGCTGTCAGCTATCACTTCCTGCAGGAACAGAAGGAAGACGTCCATCACAGTATTATTACCGATTTGCAAAATGAGAGTGATCAAACTAGAAGAAGGTAGGATAAACTAGACTATGATTGCCCCCAACTAGTGATTGTCCACTCTCACTTTGATTTAGTTTTCTCACACGTGCATAAATGTTTCACAGAAATCTTAATAGAAAATAGCTCTTGCCAATGTGAGTCGCCAAAATGCCATATCGGCAGAAACAGCAATGTTGAAAAGTGAAATGAGATTTTGTAGAGTGCATCGCAGTTTTAAATTTTTTTTTGTAGGTATTTCCTATATTAGCTTATTGTTTTATCTAAAATTATTGATAATAAAACAAAATAATATGGTGGGTACCATATATCTAGGCATCTTCAAGTATTTTATTAAAGATTTTTATTGAATCACTAAAGTATCACTGTCATTATTGTGGGAATCTCTATGAATAAGTGGCCAATCACTGTACATTTAGCTTTTTTTTTTTTTTTTTAAATTAAAACAAAATGTAAGTTGGTTATGATTTAATATAATTGCTGGAAGAATTTGATATGAAATTAAATAAATACTATGCAATTTTTTTTAATTCTTGCTAGAGCAATCCCGATGAGTTGCAAAACTCATTTTAGGACGGGAGGAACTTACAATACATAAGTGGAAGGTAATAGGTTAAATTTTACATTAGTATGTATTTGGATATAAAAAATATGAACACACAATAGAGATTTAAGATTTTCACAGCCAAAAGTATTTTTGTTATTTGTTTTTTGGGTGTTATGCCATGTTATGTGTTCTTCAGGCTAAAGAAGGAGTTAGCGCAACACGTCATAACACCCCAAAAACAAATTTAAAAAAATACAATAGAGTACAAAAACAATAAAAATGACAGGTTAAGTAGAACAAACAAAGGACATACCCATAAGAATAAACCAAATGTAGGAATTTACAGAAAGGTGCTTATCCTTGGTTATCTTGACTTATCCTTAAAGGTGCAATCACACATAGTTAAAAATAAATTATGGATGATTACAAATACAGGTAAAATAAAAGGAGAGAACAAAAGAAACAAGACAAAACAGAACATGATTAGAAAATTACATATTTTCATTTTTAAATGTACTTAAAATATATTCTTTTAAATTTTTGCATTACTTTGAAATTTTTTATTATGCTGGCTGTTTTTATACATATCTGGAAGAGAGTTGTAGAGTGTGTAGGCAATGGAGTTCAGAGATTTTATCACATATTTTGAAGTTTGTGTTAGATGAGTGTGAATCTTATAGTGTTTTTGATTATTGTGGTTTTGTATAACTAACTAACGCCATCTAACTAATCATCACGACGTTTCCCCGCAGGGGTAGGCAGAGAGGACGGACCGCCAAACAACTCGGTCTTGGCACACACTTCTTGCCTTATTCACATTCATACATTGTCTCATACATACTCTTCTATTATTCTGAAGATGTATAACTATGTATTGTAATATGGTGGGAACAAACCTACACCCATTAAAATTCGAAATTTCCTAATCATTACCTGTTTTACCCCTAAATTCATATTATTTCCCCCTCATGGTTATTTAGTTATTGGACATTTTTATTATAATCTGGCCATCATTGATTATATTGCAGGCTGGCCATGTACTGCCTGAAGGACGCCTACCTCCCCCTGCGCCTCCTTAACAAACTCATGTGTGTCATCAACTACATGGAAATGGCCAGGGTGACGGGAGTGCCACTCACCTGCCTGCTTACTCGCGGACAGCAAATCAAGGTGGTCAGTCAGCTGCTCAGAAAGGTCAGTGTGATACCATGTGAATAAATTCCATCAACACACATTAACTATTTGAATTTACAAAACACAAGGGAAAAAAATGAACCCGTAAAATGCATGGCCTTTTGCCTAGTAGTCAATTTAAAAAGAGGATTGAACCTTCCTACCCAGGGACTAAAGTCAACCAACTGCGCCAAATCGCGATTGGCTAGGACCGACATCTATTTTGTATACTAACTGCTGTAATGTCATCTAATTTCAGAGAAATGTGTATGTGTGATTGCCACCAAAAGCTGTTTGATATTGAGAGAATGCATTGTCATCGATGATGAGTCTATCTGCCGAGCTTCAGCTCGATCGGATGTTAGGAAGTGGGTAATTTCGACTTCCAAGATTTGCATGCATTCGCAAAAACAAAAGTGAAATTCAAATAGATGTTTTTAAAAAAATTACCTTCAGCATACCAAGATGCAAAACGAAACTTGAGTTGTCATGGGGGTAGTGATGTAGACCCGGGAATATTCCCCAACCTGAAATAAATTCCCGAAAACGGGGAATTTATTTTATTTTTAACAAAATGGTTTCTACACTTCTCTTGGATGCTTTATTGAGTGTTAGCAGTTATCTAAGACGACATCCCCTGATCTAGGGACTTCCCTACCACTTAAGGATATTGAGAGCAGTCTAAGTAAAACTCTTCCAGCGTCTCTACTGTCACATGCCGAAGAGAAGCAAATACTGGAAAAGGCGACTCAGCGCAAAGGATTTGCTATTGCTCCAATACATCTGGCTGCTGCCCTACTAGATCCAGGTTCCCAAGGACATCTGCTAAGCCACGCACAGCAACTTGAAGCACTTGAATTCATTGACCAAGTAGCAAGTCATATGGAGACTGTTGATAGTGCAAATGTTCTTGTTGATTTAGCCAATTATAGGGCTAAAGAAGAATCATGGAGCAAGGCTGTCCTATGGAAGTGTGTCGATAAAATCACGCCAGTGACCTGGTGGAAGGGTTTGTTCGGATGTTCTGATTTGTCACAGGATGCCAGAAGAATATTGACTGCTCCCATTACTTCAGCAGCCACTGAGAGATCTTTTAGCACGTTTAGTCGCATTCATACAACACGGAGGAATCGTCTAACAACTCAAAGAGCAGGGAAAAAAACATTTGTGGCACACAATTGGAAACTTCTTTCCTCTGAAAGAGGCCCTCAAGTTGCTCTCAAGAAAACCCTTTCTTCCACGGATGAGCAGATTGCTTCGCATCAAAACGTTTCAAACCTATCTGGTACTCGCAAACGCAAACATCCAATTGACTGTGCTGAGGAAGAAGAAAACGTAGATAATCCTGAGTCGGCAACAACTTCGTCCGGGTCGGATGAATAAGAAGAAGAAGAATATGAAGGTGAAAGTGGAAGCGAAGTTGATAGTGTCAGTGTCCAATCGGTACCATCAGATGAACAGTAACGATCTGTGAAGTTGTGTCATTTTTACAGTTTTACTATTGATTTTTTTATATGTACCGTTTACTAGCATAAAGTGTATATAGGCTACTAATACTGTACAGTATACAATTATATAGAGATACTACTCACTTTAAAATAATTTTGATCGGTGTTTTTTTGTTATTTTTCTCTTGTATCCTATTCTTATATATATGGGAATAGTTTTTATGGATCAATCCTGCTCTATATGTACCATATGTGTGTATATTTTATTTTTTAATTAATAAATATTATTCTTTTTGAGGTATGTTGTTAAAATCAAAATTCCCAAAATTCCCCGTCCAGGGGAATATTTCCGGGAATATTCCCGGGAATATTCCCCAGAAATAAATTCCCGGGAATTTATACATCACTACATGGGGGTGATCTGTTACCCCACCCATTTATTCATTGTGATGCCATTTTTTTCCATTTATTTGTAAATTTCGTTACAAATTATTCTTATGGCTTACACATTTGATATGTTTTCGTGAAATAATTTTCATGATGTAGTGAATTTTATAAAAAAACCTCTTCATTCATCAAGAAAACTTGGCCTCCAGCCAACGGCTGGGGTTTCACTGACTTACCGCGTCTTACGGGCCATCTTACCTTACCCTCAAGCAGTGGCGGCTCGTGACTTTTGGGTGTGTTTTGAGTTTTAATATTTAAAAAATGGCATCATTGATGTCGTTATAGCCGAAAATATTTTTATATAAAAGTTTTCAGGAAATCGGTGCAGTGCTCTGCCAAACTGAAATTTCCCGAAAATCTTCATACAAAAAACCGAATATTTAAAAAAAAAACACAATAATTCTTTTGTGTCAATCAATAATGTCGAATTTTTCGAACTTGGCACTCTATCACACTCAAAAGCCACGAGCCGCCACTGCCCCTCATACAGATTTGGTAACGTCACAAGCGAGTGAGATGGCGCGCATCACCCACGAGGTAGAGACTTTGCACATATGATGGTTTGTTTGTATTGAATTTTAGGCTAAAGCCGTTGGCTATCTGATGCCCGCCTACCATGGCTCGGGATCGGAGGAGCAGTTTGAGGGCGCCACCGTCATTGAGCCTAAGAGGGGGTACTACGCCGACCCCATCTCCACGCTGGATTTCGCCTCACTGTACCCCAGTATCATGATGGCACACAATCTTTGCTACACCACATTATTGCCATTGAATCTAAAGGACAAACTCCAGTAAGTTGGACTTAAGTTATATTGTCTTCAAAGTTTAACCGCGTCCCTGATGAACGGTCATACATTTTCTGTTAAAACTAGCCATGTATGTATGTGCAATGTGCTTAGTACTGGCATTAGGGAATTTCTCCAAAGTTTGTACGTTGCTTTTTGTCATGTCCCAAGTTACACGAAGAGAATTGTAGAATGATGGAAAGTTATATATTAATTTATCAGGAAAATCTATCCATTCCATAGGTAATACATTCAAAAGGTAGTGTGTTTTTGGTTGGATGTGGTTACTGTGGTTACTGGCTGGAGTACTTATAATATTTTTTCTCGACTTTTTCCTCCGAGGAATTTGTCAATATGGTTTTTCAATATTATCCCAAGGGGCAAGTAACATGAACTTTTAATACTACATACACATAAACCTAGTTGTGCACTGCGAGGACGCATTATCTTCTGAAACAGCTGATGGGTTAGTAACATTGATGTATTATACTAGATTAGCCCTGTCTAGTTAAATTCATTTAAAAAATGACACCACATAGCGTACGTCACAAATATGGAGATGAACTTAACAACCCAACTCTGTTTAAACTCCTTGTACAAGCGTTCAAACTCGTAAGCGAAACCAAGGAACAGCGTTCATTTTGTTACCGAGGTGTTGTTGTAATTTGAATACATAGCCGTCACCAAACCAAAATTTTTTGCTAAACCAGGTCTGAATCAGGTAAAGGACTAATAAATAACACAAAATGATTTTTATTTTCACATTTTTACTTTTTGGATTCATACACTACTAGTGATGTATACCCGGGAATATTCCCCTACCTGAAATAAATTCCTGAAAACGGGGAATTTATTTTATTTTTAATAAAATGGTTTCTACACTTCTCTTGGATGCTTTATTGAGTGTTAGCATGTAAAGTAAGATTGCAAACATTTGCAGTAAACGAAGCTGCCTCATCTTTACCTCGTGATATGAAGAACAGCCTGTTGGACGATGATGTTTACTGGACAAGAGTGACATCATTAGCAGATGTTCTGCGACCGATTGTTTCCTCGATTACACAGCTAGAGGGAGACGATCCACTAACACACAAAGCATTGTATGCTTTTGAGGATATTGAGAGCAGTCTAAGTAAAACTCTTCCAGCGTCTCTACTGTCACATGCCGAAGAGAAGCAAATACTGGAAAAGGCGGCGCAGCGCAAAGAATTTGCTATTGCTCCAATACATCTGGCTGCTGCCCTACTAGATCCAGGTTCCCAAGGACATCTGCTAAGCCACGCACAGCAACTTGAAGCACTTGAATTCATTGACCAAGTAGCAAGTCATATGGAGACTGTTGATAGTGCAAATGTTCTTGTTGATTTAGCCAATTATAGGGCTAAAGAATAATCATGGAGCAAGGCATTCCTATAGAAGTGTCGATAAAATCACGCCAGAGACCTGGTGATGTGCGGATGTTCTGATTTGTCACAGGTTGCCATAAGAATATTGACTGCTCCCATTACTTTAGCAGCCACTGAGAGATCTTTTAGCACGTTTAGTCGCATTCATACAACACGGAGGAATCGTCTAACAACTCCAAGAGCTGGGAAAATAACATTTGTGGCACACAATTGGAAACTTCTTTCCTCTGAAAGAGGCTCTCAAGTTGCTCCCAAGAAAACCCTTTCTTCCACGGATGAGCAGATTGCTTCGCATCATAACGTTTCAAACCTATCTGGTACTCGCAAACGCAAACATCCAATTGACTGTGCTGAGGAAGAAGAAAACGTAGATAATCCTGAGCCGGCAACAACTTCGTCCGGGTCGGATGAAGAAGAAGAAGAATATGAAGGTGAAAGTGGAAGCGAAGTTGATAGTGTCAGTGTCCAATCGGTATCATCAGACGAACAGTAACGATCTGTGAAGTTGTGTCATTTTTACAGTTTTACGATTGATTTTTTATATGTACCGTTTACTAGCATAAAGTGTATATAGGCTACTAATATTGTACAGTATACAATTATATAGAGATACTACTCACTTTAAAATAATTTTGATCGGTGTTTTTTTGTTATTTTTCTCTTGGATCCTATTCCTATATATATGGGAATAGTTTTTATGGATCTATCCTGCTCTATATGTACCATATGTGTGTATATTTTATTTAATCTGATAGTATTATTACGCCAGCGTCTGGACGATCTAGGCCCTCTGATTGGTCGAATTAAAATTGTCTGTTTCGGGTAAATTCAGCTAACTTGAAAATTAAGACACGATTTCATACTAAAATAGGATCGCCTCATAATAATACGAATCGCCTCATAATCTTCAAAAGCATCGTTTCTGCTCGTATAATTTTTGGATAATATCGAAGAAAATATGTTTTAGAAAGTTCATAATCCATTGGATTAATTACATTACAATGAAAATTATCCACAG
This sequence comes from Hesperophylax magnus, assembly GCA_026573805.1. Taxonomy (NCBI): domain Eukaryota; kingdom Metazoa; phylum Arthropoda; class Insecta; order Trichoptera; family Limnephilidae; genus Hesperophylax; species Hesperophylax magnus. The sequence goes on along the minus strand of JAIUSX010000116.1, from coordinate 1,372,252 downwards.
TTACGTGATTATGTTTGACGTTTATAAAAAATCACGCGTTCCTTATTCAATATGGCGGATACGCACGGCTATAGATGGCCGACAGAGCGCACCTCTGGCGGTTTAAAAACGAACCAAATGAATGGTGCGAATATTTAAATATGCAGCTCACAATATTTGACTACTTACGATTAACAAGCATTTAATAAGAAGATTTCTTCTGGAAGCTTATCACTTTGTAATGGCATTTTTCATTATTATTTATATTTTTTTTGCTTATTAATTATATCTGATTTTATATTGACATGTTTTCTAATTTGTAAAATTTCAAAATTATTTATTTGCGATGCTTTATATCCTGAGTGAAGTATTTTAAGACCTGAATTTTTATCGAAAGTGTGATCATTATTCAAAAGATGATTTGCAAACTCAAATTCACTATTTCCATTTAGAGCCCTGCGATATTCTTTAGTTCTGACTTCAAAGTTTCTATTGGTTCTACCTTTGTAAAAGAAATTACAATCATCCCAATTGAGTGTTTAAACTCCTGATTTTTTTGTTTGAATTTTGCTATCTTTATTATTAAGAATATATTTCTTCATTGTTATTAGTGTAAAACGCCAGTTGAATAGTACCAAAATTGTTTTTATATATAATTTTAGAAGTATCGTTATCCACAAGCAGAATTCTACGCCATTGTTTATTTCTATCTTTAGAAAGACCGTTTGAAGAGAATATGTTTAATTTTTTTTATTTAGTATTTCAACTATCAATTTATTAGAATAACCGTTATTAAATGCTATTTGTCTTATGAATATATTGTTTTATGGTTATATTCTATTTGTTTTTTTCAGGTCTTAAAATACTTGTTAATGTAAAAGCAGATATAATTAACAAGAATATTTTTAAAAACTCTCTTTTAAATATTTTCCCACTTAACTGGTCTTTCCCGTCTAACGATATTGTAATTCCTAATTATTATGAACCCAGCCTACTCTTACCCCTCCCCCTTCCTTCCACTTCTTCTTTCCCAATTGCAATCTATATTTAATTTTTGACTTCGGTGTATACACAATAAAATGTAAACATTATATTTATTTATTTATTTATTGGACAATTTGCATAGCGCCGCTTTTGTGAGATATCACCTCAGGGGCGCTATATTGTAATAATCTACCTTTATATATAGATTTTTACTCTCCTGATGAAGGTGTATATATAATCTAACTTTAAACTTTATTTGATACAGTAACAGTAGGTAAAGAATTACCAAATGATTACCGAAAATGATTACCCTCCTTTTATTCATAAACACGGGTACAATTAATCAATATGTAATAATCTATTATTTAAGTCAACTTTGTTATAACTATCTTTAATTGTGACAAACTAAACGATATTGATTCAACTTATAGACATTGACGGTTGTAACACATATTTAAGCACTGCAAGTCTCCTATGAGCTAATTATATTAGGTACGATAACAGTTAATATCAGTTGTAGACATGTAGTCAATAATAGTGTTTCATTTGAAATAATCCATCACAAATACGTAAAATTTCATTTATTCAAACAACTGTCATTCTTATTATGCGTAAATTTAGCATGTTATTATTAATTAACTCCTTCCTGTTCCGTGTTTTAACAATATATATATATACTCACCCTCTCTGTGAATGTCCTAAAATCTATCTATTAAAGGTAACTGTTGTTAATACCACTTAAAATGGACGAAGCCCAACTAAGAGCCGCCCGCGGAGCGGGTTTTTAACTGCTAGTAAATATTATTCTTTTTGAAATATTATGTTTTTAAAATCAAAATTCCCCGTCCAGGGGAATATTCCCCAGAAATAAATTCCCGGGAATTTATACATTACTATACATTACATATTGAACCATAACGGGAAACATACACATATTACTATTGAGCAGAAGTTTTATGAATTTACAAAATTATTTATATACATAAGTATATAATTATCAAAGAAAGCGTTTACTTTGTGGCTTGACACTCTAATCAAATGAAAAGTTATTTTGTTTTTAACCACTTTGTTAGGTTTATAAGACAACATTATAGAAAACTAGTCTAGGTACAAACATTAATAATGTATAAAATATAATATTAAAATAAAGCGAGAGAAATCATATTAAATTATCGAAGAAAGCAAACACTTTGTGGCTTGACATTATACAAAATGAAAACAAACACTTAGTTTTAAACCACTTTATTTTGATGTATATTCGTCGACCGGTTTCGATTGGACTCAATCTTCATCAGGACAATAAAATATTATACTGGTACATACTGGTATATAATACTGGTACAGTATTATATTTTATTGTCCTGATGAAGATTGAGTCCAATCGAAACCGGTCGACAAATATACATCAAAATAAAGTGGTTTAAAACTAAGTGTTTGTTTTCATTTTGTAGAAATCATATTAGACTAGGACAGAGCTTCAGAGAGGGTGTGGTTGGTTGGGACAAGGGAGGGTGGGGGTTACATGGTTATAATATCAATTTATTTATGCCCATTAAATAAGCTTTTACATTGTGTTTTTTGTTGTTGTGTTTGTCTCCTTTTTTCGAATATAGGCACAACTTTACATATCTGCGGAAATGATTGTACCTTCCTTCCCAGGGACTGGAGTCAACCGCGCCAACAACCTTGCCAAATGCATGCCGATCGGGTAGGACCGACATTTATTTCATATATTAACTGCTGTAATTATGATTGTACCTTCCTTCCCAGGGACTGGAGTCAACGGCGCCAACAACCTTGCCAAATGCATGCCGATCGGGTAGGACCGACATTTATTTCATATATTAACAGCTGTAATTATGATTGTACCTTCCTTCCCAGGGACTGGAGTCAACCGCGCCAATAACCTGGCCAAATGCATGCCGATCGGGTAGGACCGACATTTATTTCATATATTAACTGCTGTAATTATGATTGTACCTTCCTTCCCAGGGACTGGAGTCAACCGCGCCAACAACCTTGCCAAATGCATGCCGATCGGGTAGGACCGACATTTATTTCATATATTAACTGCTGTAATTATGATTGTACCTTCCTTCCCAGGGACTGGAGTCAACGGCGCCAACAACCTTGCCAAATGCATGCCGATCGGGTAGGACCGACATTTATTTCATATATTAACTGCTGTAATTATGATTGTACCTTCCTTCCCAGGGACTGGAGTCAACCGCGCCAACAACCTCGCCAAATGCATGCCGATCGGGTAGGACCGACATTTATTTCATATATTAACTGCTGTAATGTCATACGATTTCAGAGAAATGCCTATTCGGTTTACTTTTGTAGTGCCATTGTTGTGAAATATATAGATTGTGCTTAATCAAAGCTAGACAATAACAACAAGTTATTAAAATAACCTTTCTCAGATTAAGCAACGATACCTAATTTGTGGGTATATTACATTCTCTCCTCCACACAGCATGCTCAAAGATTATAAAGGACCTGAAGGAAATTGCAGTCTAAACGTTTGATTGATTGATTGATTGATGATTGAGCACACATTGTTTCCTGATGATGGTACGGTCAACGTGTTCCGATATTGTGATAATTAATGTATTCGACATTTACTAAATTTTGAACAGGAAACCTGTTAATTCATTCGTTAAGGGCCTGCAATCCCTTTTTTAAATAAATTAGAAAAACTCTGTTCCGACATCGTGATAATTAATGTATTCGAAATTTACTAAATTTTTAACAGGAAACCTGTTAATTCATTCGTTAAGGGCCTGCAATCCCTTTTTTAAATAAATTAGAATAAACTCTGTTCCGACATCGTGATAATTAATGTATTCGAAATTTACTAAAAGTTCAACCAGAAACCTGGCCTGCAATCCGCTTTTTTAAATAAATTAGCAAATACTCTTTTTTTCCGTATTTATAAATATACAATATATAATAAATATTACCCAGTTATTTTCACATAATTGAATCCGGATTGCTTATATCCATATCTCAATTTTTTCTCGGTTTGTGGGGAAACCTAAGCAAAAATAAGACATTTTAAGAATAATTATTGGAATGTATATAGAAAATATTTATTCCTATACCTAACATTTTAAGCCTACATGAACGTTCCTTTTCATGTAACATATCTTCCACCACCTTCATCACCTCTACAGCAATAGTTATAATTACATAAATAAATATGACAAAAAACAACACATTTTTGTTATAATACAACATCGCTTGTCGCTGCGATGTTGTTTTTTGTCATATTTATTTATATATATTAGGGTGTCCCAGGACATAATGAAGAATTTTTTTTCATGAATTTAAATACGCATACCCTCTTATTTTATTCCATTTGATCTCAATAACTCATATAATAAATATTATTTTGATTAAACACCGGCAACCCGTACCGACTTGATGCCAAACATATGGTATAAAAATTTGTATATAGTTAATATGGAACGATTTTAAACTTTCATTTTTGTTGGATAAATAAAATTAAAAAATGTACAAATCTTCAATTATGTACTATTTTATATTTAAAAATGGTTTATTGATTAAATTTTCTCTTCAAAGTTTTCTTTTTTACAGTCAGGATAAATCTTCCGGTGTTCCTGAACGCATCGTAACAAAAATTATTTTTGTTCCTCTTCGACCGTGATTAAGCCATGAAAAGATCTTTCCTCGATGGGATGTAACGTTTTTAATGGGATGATAAATTTTTTTTTTTTTATATTTTCGAGCACTTTTATTTTAGTTGTTTCATCCACAGCATCGTCAAACAGCGATAAAATAGATACTTCATCGGTCAAATACCATAAATGCTTACTGAACTCCTGTAAAGCTGCCATTGAGATGTTTTCATCAATTTTTTCATAAGCCTTCATCGATTTCAAAAAGCACAAGTCCTGGTAAGGTGCTTTAACTGCTATAATACATTGTAGCCATGGCTTGACATAGGATGTTACTATGAATAAGCAAACGTCTAAAAGTACCGCCTTATCCTTACCGGTAATTTTAAATTGAAACTTTTTGAAGAGTGGGATGTCAGGGCTTGTAGTCACTTGACTGATTATTACTTCAAACACAGGTTTTAATACCAACTCATACACATGATGGCGGCAAGCAAAAATAAACATTTCTCTATTAAGTTTTTGTTCAAGTAGCACACGATTGAAGCGACCTGTATTTGAAGCTGTAGTTTCACAACACAGAATTTGCACTTTATCTTCCAGATTCCAGTCTACAATCGCATTCCATACAGCCTGCGCTTGTTCGCTTCCCGAAGAACTTTCCAATCGTGGCACAGCAATAAGTTGTTCGTTATCCCCATATGATATAACAATTGGAAGACGTTCTTCTTTTGATTTTCGAGGATCTAAAGCAGGCAACAGTTTTCCGTCCCAGTAAAGAGTCACAACATCTGGTACCTCGTTTTGAAAATGAACTTTTATGGCCTCCGCGCGCGCCTTTCGTTTTTCCGTTCCAATTCTTTGAATTAAAGACTTACTTATTGGAAACTGATAAATATTATATCCAAGCGCCTCAATAGTAGCTTCAAGAATGAAAACAGAATCTCTTATACTTAACTGGCACCTGACTAGAGCTGCGACTTGCACTCTCTTCAGGGTGAAATGCCTAAAACCAAAAAAAAAAAAACTTTAGAGTAATTAAGTCTTTTCGCATCGACGTTTTACTGGTTTCAGGTTGAGTTTTCTGTACCGGTTTTGGAAAATCTTATAGGGTGTCCTAATATATATATATATATATATATATATATATATATATATTTATCCCCTCTCGTATTATGTTGATCTCGCGCGACGGTACGCCAGGTATATGTTGATCCGTTTGCATTTGTTGATCCACCCCGGATATGTTGATCCATTACCCAAGTTGGCATACATATGTAAATCCTCATAGATCAACTTGTGTCATCGAGATTTAGCTGTAAGCCACGCCCATTTTTCGGTCGCATATACATTTTACACGATTTATTTTGTTGATCTATATATTTCTGACAGACTTGACGGCTTGCATCGTTGTAACTTGTAACCGCCGATTTCGCGCGCGTTGTGGTACTTTTTGGATTCTGTTAGAACATCTATATTCTATGAAAATGACTTTTTACTTAAAGAGGATAGACTGCCTCACGCGTATTTATATTGAAATGGAACTTTCGCAAACGTCAAATCCATGCTTAAAAAATCTTTTGAACTTGATTAAACAAAAATGTAACTTTAATGCATCATTTACTACGTTTCGTGACTAAGCAGGGGTGCCCGGGCTCATGGGGTGAGGTTCATTGAGTCATTTTAAAAGAGAAATTTTGAACATTGATTGAATCAAATTTTATTTTAATGTATCTTTTACCATCTCTTCCGACGTAAGTTTCTTGTAATGATTAAGTTGAAACAAAGCGTAATATCCATAATTTGTGCCTATTAAAATTGCGGCGATTAGATTGGTGAGAATTTAATTTTTGAAATTTTAAATTAAAATTGCTGAAAAATTTATTCCAATTTGTTTTTTATTAAACATGGCTAAAGTCATTTCAAGCACCGATTCTAACCAACGATGTTTTCGTATATGTTCGTCAATCAACAGGAGCCATAATGTCTGTACATCAGAGCCCTCGAGAATTATTACAATTATGTGTACCGCCGCCCCGGGAACCATTTATTAGATAACCAATACCCCTACCATTAGTCACCGCCAAGGATTTAGCGAGATAGTTGTTTATTTTTTGTATTTTTTTACATCGTCTCCACACAGGAGGCCCTTAGGAAAATCGTAACTCTCAGGGCCTATGTCATCTTTGTGAATGCTGTGTTGGGGGTATTTTGAAAGAAAGGAAGGACAGTGAGTTATGGGAAGGAAATAGGTATGATGGGTGGGTAGTAATCTGGGGGTCAGTGTGTTCGAGTGATAACCATAAGAATCCAACTCTCCTATTGCGTTGCAAGGCGATGCGTTAAAGAGGAATAATCGATCCGGCCCACCACGCATTTGGTAGTCAAGCGCATCCGCCGCCAAGAACCGAACAAACCTCACCCTATAAACCCGGGCACTCCTGCTAAGTCACCAAACATATCAAACTACTTGAGGTGGCTCTCGACTAGCAATCCGAAGGTCGCGGGTTCAAATAAATTTTATTAAAATTAATTTGCACTATTTTTCAATTAGTGTTTGGTGACTATATCTGAATAGCCAGGTACTCTCCCACCTTCCTCCTCGTCATCTCCTTCGAGGTCTCCTTTGAGGATGCCATAGTCTCACTGGCTCCAGACGGGAGCGGTTAGGACTGTATGACTCTGGTGCGGTATTCACACAAGTTTTTATTTGTAAAAAATGAAAAGTTAAATATTATTGACAATATTATATTCAGATATCATATTTCCTACAAAAAGCCACAGCTATACTAGAAGTTGAATAAAGTATTTTTAGCACACAAATGGCAGAAGTAGAACTAACACGTGCAGTTTATAGTAATACCAACTAAAAGATAAGATAAAACACTTCAATATATTTTATTTAAATTTTGATAATTCCTTCATGTTTCATATTAGTGTTTAATAAAAAAATACAAATCATATCACACTACATCTTAACTTAAAAGCAGCTATGTTTTTATACACAAAAAGGTTTATTTGTATATTCTCTGTATGAAAACTAATTTCGTTAAAAAAATAATACTGTATTGAAAATGTGATCAGACCAGAACTTCGTTGTTAAGACTATGCACCTGCGGACTGCCGGGATGTGACAACACCCTGATTATAATACATTTAACCCATATAATAATAATAATTTTATTTGTATTGTCTTTGATAATCAACGGCTATGGAATTCTGCGTTTTGCCACCGCGATACTATTGATTACTAAACACGACGAAATACTTCAAAACGACTTATTAACGATTCCAGAATGTACTTTATTCATAATTGTTTTAAAAATTTATCTGTTTCTTTAGACAATTTTTTTTAAAAAGTGCTTATAAAATACGTTTTATTACTTATCCACTGGAGCCATTTCTGCCATATTTTGCCAATACTGTGCAATATCTTAGTTTTACCTCTAGGTACACAATAGAGTGGGTACTTATGGAATCTAAAAATATGGGATTATTGATTAAATCTAGGTGGATTCGTTAGCTTTAAACCGCATTTAGTAGTTTATATGGTTTCTATGTTAATGTTTTTGGGGGATGATTATACCGGTACAATTGACCCCGTATTACAACTAAACTCCAGTTTCTGTGAGTACAGCTCCCAAGTTTTATAAGCTCAAGTGCATGTCCGTCCGTAACACTTAATCAATGTACTTATTTGTTCGTTGTCCTCTCTTTCCTAATGTGAAGTTGCTATTTTAATTTTAATCAATATATATACATGTTATTTGGGGGAAAGTTTTATCTCAATCATAAAAAAAAAACTTTTTCTCCTTATTTTTTTATTGAGATTAGCAAACTATCATAGTAACATTAATTTGTTTTGTTATTTTATTACATTAAATAGTTACGGTTCGTGATAAAACTGATTTACTTGAGGCCAGATAGTGTATTACGTTAAACATAATTGAAATTTTGAAAAGTAATTTTTTCAACTAATTAAAAAATATTATTTTCCTCGTCATTCCGTAAAAGCTGCAATGACCCCGGGGTCGGGATCATAGCAGCTTTTCACTCGATCGGTTTATGAGTATATAGCTTAATTTATATGAGATTAAAAAAATAAGAATTTGGTAGACAACTAGTTTTCTGCCGTTGAGTATTTTTATCGTAAGCCTAAGTTTTTATCGCAAGACGTAGAAAATGCTTGAAGTCAAATTGGTTCAATTGGCCCCATATAATATTCATTGGGCCACTGTGAAAACAACTTCACATAAAATATAATCGAACAAATTGATTAAATATAATTCCATTTGTAACCACCTTGTAGCTGTTTTTTTAGTTTATGCTTTATTTTATTCAAACAATATGCTGACTTCTGGTCATATTGTTTTAAATATGAGATGATTTTAAAAGAATCATCTTTAGAGCTATTCGAAACATTCGCAAAAATCAAATCCATAAAAAAATCATAACTTAGCAGGGGTACACTGTTGCGTTTGCTCAGCTACTACGTGGCGGGCCGGATCGAAAGAGACTGGTTGAGGGATACCTTTTGGCCATAAAAATGTAAAATGGCGGCAAAAGGAATAATGTTATATGGTATATTTTGAACTTCTTACCACCTCTCCTGATTACGCTTCGTGACTTAGTAGGGGTGGCCGGGTTCTTGATTATAATGGGTAATTATTTAAAATGGGTAATCAATGGATGATTGAACGCGGTTGGAGATAACAAAAAAACTGTCCAAAGAAGCGAAACTCCGCAATGGAGTGCTGGTACCTACCCTAATATATGGAAGTGAGGCATGGAACTGGTAGAAGAAGGCTGAAAGTAGACTGAATACTGTAGAAATGAGATCCCTGAGGCATATGTACGGTAAAATCATGTATGACGAAATCTATTCTACAGGTATTTTATTAGAGCCTGTTAAAAGGAGCTAGCAGCATTGTTCCCCGGTGCACCGTGCACGTGCTTGATACTCGACGGACACGAGCAGAACGCACGTTCACAATAAAGTTGATGTTGTCTTTATGAGAACGGGTCGTTTTTCCAACTCGTTTTTCGTTTTGTAAGTCTCCATATTCAAATTCGGCGGTATGATTTTTTTATGTGACACCTCTCACTAGAGCGCCCCTGTCTTTACACTCTAAATACAGAGAAACTATGTCGCCAACCGGTTGGGCAGCGTTATGAGGCGGGTTAAGGTAGGGGCTGTAGGAATGAATTTATTAATGCTGGTCTTAAAGAGGCGCGAATTATATGGAGGAGGAAAAACAGATGCTGATAGCTCGTTCCACATGCGAGCCGACTTACGGTAAAACGAGTCGGAGAAACGACCCGTTCATATATAGATAACATCAACTTTACTGTGAACCTGTGTTCCGCTCGTGTCCGTCGAGTATCAAGCACGTGCACAGTGCACCGGGGATCAATGCTGCTAGCTCCTTTTAACAGGCTCTTATAAAATACCTGTAGAATAGACACAGCATACGCACATTTCGTCATACACGATTTTACCGCACATATGCCTCAGGGATCTCATTTCTACAGTATTCTGTCTACTTTCAGCCTTCTTCTGCCAATTCCATGCCTCATTTCCATATATTAGGGTAGGTACCAGCACTCCATTGTGGACTGCTAGCTTCGCTTCTTTGGACAGTTTTTAGTTAGCTCCAACCGCGTCCAATCATCCATTGATTACCCATTATAACCAAGAACCCGGCCTCCCCTACTAAGTCACGAAGCGTAATCAGGAGAGATGGTAAAAGATAGAGGTTCAAAATTTCCTACATAACATTATTCCTTTTGCCGCCATTTTGGATTTTTATGGTCGAAAGGTATCCCTCAACCAGTTTCTTTCAATCCGGCCCGCCACGCAGTAGATGGGCAAACGCATCCGCCGCCAGGACCTAGACAAACCTCACCCTATGAACCCGTGTACCCCTGCTAAGTTATGATTTTTTTATGGATTTGTTTTTGCGAAATTTTCGTTTCAATCTAAATACGCATACATTTCTTATAAACAATTCAAGCAACACACGTCAATTTGATTTGAAACGGTACCATCTCACAGTCATTTCATGCGATATTCGACTCTAGAGACTAATGCTTTGAGTTCAATATCACAAAAGATTACGGAATCACATAAAACCTTGTGATGAACAGTCCACCGATTGCCCCTTGATTGGTTCATTTAGTAAAACCATATATAGGGACACAGATCAACTTTGTCTAATAACTTCTTACCTGGATCAACATACTACGGGAATAGATCAATATATATGAGATCAACATAAGTATGCCAATTTGGGTAGATCAACATAAATTATGCATCCGATTTCCATACAAATTTTGAAAATTTTATTAACAGTATATCAAATGGTTTTTCTGGCAAACTGGCAACATTGATAATTATAGTACCACTGTTGCCAAATCATTCAGATGTATTCCACAATAGCCAAGTTATATGGTGTTAAAGGTGGATCAACTTAGTCTAACAACTTCTTACTGGATCAACATACTACGGGAAGAGGTCAATATATATATATATATATATATATTGACCTCTTCCCGTAGTATGTTGATCCAGTAAGAAGTTGTTAGACTAAGTTGATCCACCTTTAACACCATATAACTTGGCTATTGTGGAATACATCTGAATGAATTGGCAACGGTGGTACAATGATTATCAATGTTGCCAGTTTGCCAGAAAAACCATTTGATATACTGTTCATAAAATTTTCAAACTTTGTATGGAAATCGGATGCATAATTTATGTTGATCTACCCAAATTGGCATACTTATGTTGATCTCATATATATTGATTTATTCCCGTAGTATGTTGATCCAGGTAAGAAGTTATTAGACAAAGTTGATCCATGTCCATATATCTGGTTTTACTAAATGAACCAATCAAGAGGGCAATCGGCGGACTGTTCATCACAAGGTTTTATGTGATTCCGTAATCTTTTGTGATATTGAACTCAAAGCATTAGTCCCTAGAGTCGAATATCGCATGAAATGACTGTGAGATGGTATCGTTTCATATCAAAATGACGTGATCCTTCGACTGTTTGTTGTTTGAATTGTTTATAAGTAGAGATGGCAAAATTTCGTTTTAACTGAAAACGCGAAAAAATATTTATGGATCGAAAATAGGGCATTTATAAGTTTTCTTTGCGTTTCAAGGCATTTGAAAGTGTTTCCAGTGATTATACATGATATTTCGGGAATTAACGCGAAAAACGTTATTTTGGCCGTATTTCAGCTAAATTATTCTATTTAGCGAAATAGGCGCGAATTTCCCGAAAATACCGGGTATTAAAATAATATGTGAGAATTTCAAAAAATCGATATTTACATTACGATTTTTTATAATTTTGTTACTATTTTATGTGTAAATATTTAATATTTTTGTACTGTAGGCTAAAATTGCTTTTTGACATTACACAAATTGTGCGAAATAAATTACGCCTATTGATGTTAATCGCAATTTGCATTTGTTGTGTTTGTGTTTGACCCGTACTTAGAGTTTCCTTCCTTATTAATTTAATATTAAAATTAATTATTTATAATCTTTCACATGGAAATACTTGCAAATGAAAGTTATACATATATTTTACCAAAAATACTTAAAATATGCGCTAAAAACATTCAGGAAATAATTTTTTTTCTATTTTGCTACAAAACGCTAAATTATGCCTCAAAATGCTATAAAACGCTAAATTTCCAATTGTTAATGCTAAAAAATCTGAAAATTAATGCTAAATTTTGCCATCCCTATTTATAAGAAATGTATGTGTATTTAGATTGAAACGAAACTTTCGCAAAAGTCAAATCCATAAAAAAAAACATAACTTAACAGGGGTACACGGGTTCATAGGGTGAGGTTAGTCTAGGTCCTGGCGGCGGATGCGTTTGCCCATCTACTGCGTGGCGGGCCGGATCGAAATAAACTGGTTGAGGGATACCTTTTGACCGTAAAAATCCAAAATGGCGGCAAAAGGAATAATGTTATATGGGAAATTTTGAACCTGTATCTTTTACCATCTCTCCTGATTACGCTTCGTGACTTAGCAGGGGAGGCCGGGTTCTTGGTTATAATGGGTAATTAATTGATGATTTGACGCGGTTGGAGCTAACAAAAAACTGTCCAAAGAAGCGAAGCTAGCAGTCCACAATGGAGTGCTGGTACCTACCCTAATATATGGAAGTGAGGCATGAAACTGGCAGAAGAAGGCTGAAAGTAGACTGAATACTGTAGAAATGAGATCCCTGAGGCATATGTGCGGTAAAATCATGTATGACGGAATGTGCGTATGCTGTGTCTATTCTAGGGGTATTTTATTAGAGCCTGTTAAAAGGAGCTAGCAGCATTGATCCCCGGTGCACCGTGCACGTGCTTGATACTCGACGGACACGAGCAAAATACACGTTCACAGTTAAGTTGATGTTATCTATACATATATGAACGGGTCGTTTCTCCGACTCGTTTTATCGTAAGTCGGCTCGATTGTGGAACGAGCTATCGGCATCTGTTTTTCCTCCTCCATATAATCCGGGCCTCTTTAAGACCCGCATTAATAAATTCATTCCTACAGACCCTATCTTAACCCGCCCCATAACGCTGCCCAACTGGGTGGCGACATAGTTTCTCTGTATTTAACGTGTAAAGACAGGGGCACTCTTGTGAGAGGTGTCACATAAAAAAGTCATACCTCCGAATTTGAATATAGAGTCATACAAAATGATCTATATTATAACGAATGAATCCACCCATCTTTTATCGATTGTCACATTTTATTAGGTAAAAAAAATCCTAAAGTTTATAATCGCACAACTCAACTCAACTTCAAATATTAATATTCTGTATAAACGATTGTTACATCTTACCGGAGGTGACCGGATAAATCATCAAAATGATAATTCATCACATCTTTAAAAAGTTATTTAAACTCATGGAAAGTAGTGAAAGAAAAACATTATTAACTGGGTTAAGTAGGTTAGGTTAGGTTTAATTTTTTTATTCATCATTCCTAATGACTTTATATCACTTTTTAAAGGTGTGTTGAATTGTCACTGTGTTGAATTATCATAGAACCCTTACCGGAAATGTTTAAATTTTAAAGTTCTCTAAGGATGGGTTGTTTCGCAGAATTTGAACAATTCATCAATTTTCAACGTTCATTTTCAAGTTCTGTGAAAGTTCTATTTAAGTTCGGTTGTTATATCATTACAGGCTAGTAGCTTGATAGAACTGAAATAATAACAGAACTTGAAAAAATCCATCACATAACTTGAAAAACTTCTTTGAATTTTGAAGAATTGTTCAAATTCTCCGAAACAACCCGTCCTAAATAAAATGAAATGCTCTTAAAAGAATCATCTCATATTTTATATTACAAAACAATATGACCGGATGTCGGCATCTTTCAAAATAAAATAAAGCGTAAACTAAAAAACAGCTACAAGGTGGCTACAAATGCAATTATATTTAATTAATTTGATCGATTATTTTTTGTGTGAAGTTTTTTTCACAGTGGCCCAATGAATATTACATGGGGCCAATTGAACCAATTTGACTTTAAGCATTTTCTACGTCTTGCGATAAAAACTTAGGTTTACGATAAAAATACTCATAATCAACGGCAAAAAACTAGATGCCTACCAAATTCTTGTTTTGTTAATCTCATATAAATTAAGCTATATACTCATAAACCGATCGAGTGAAAAGCTGCAATGATCCCGACCCCGGGGTCATTGCAGCTTTTACGGAATGACGAGGAAAATAAGTTTTTTTAATTAGTTGAAAAAATTACTTTTTAAAATTTCAATTATGTTTAACGTAATACACTATCTGGCCTCAAGAAAATCAGTTTAATCACGAACCGTAACTATTTAATGTAATAAAATAACAAAACAAATTTATATTAACATCATAGTTTGCTTTAATCTCAATAAAAAAATAAGGAGAAAAAGTTTTTTTTATGAATGAGATAAAACTTTCCCCCAAATAACATGTATATATATATTATTATAATCAATATTATCCGGGAACGCGGTGGCAAGACGTAAAATTCCATAGCCGTTGATTATCAAAGACAAATTAAATTATACTTATTATATGAGTTAAATGTATTCTAATCAGGGTGTTGACAAATCCCGGCCAGTCTGCAGCTGCATTCTCTTAACAACGAAGTTTTGGTCTGATCACATTTTCAATACAGTGTTATTTTTTAACGAAATTAGTTTCCATACAGAGAATATACAAATAAACCTTTTTGTGTATAAAAACATAGCTGCTTTTAAGTTAAGATGTAGTGTGATATGATTTGTATTTTTTTATTAAACACTAATATGAAACATGAAGGAATTATCAAAATTTAAAAAATATATATTGAAGTGTTTTATCTTCTCTTTTAGTTGGTATTACTATAAACTGCACGTGTTAGTTCTACTTCTGCCATTTGTGTGCTAAAAATACTTTATTCAACTTCTCGAAGCTAGTATAGCTGTGGCTTTTTGTAGGAAATATGATATCTGAATATAATATTGTCAATATATTTATGTTTTCATTTTTTACAAATAAAAACTTGTGTGAATACCGCACCAGAGTCATACAGTCCTAACCGCTCCCGTCTGGAGCCAGTGAGACTATGGCATCCTCAAAGGAGACCTCGAAGGAGATGACGAGGAGGAAGGTGGTAGAGTACCTGGCTATTCAGATATGGTCACCAAACACTAATTGTAAAATAGTGCAAATTAATTTTAATAAAATTTATTTGAACCCGCGACCTTCGGATTGCTAGTCGAGAGCCACCTCAAGTAGTTTGATATGTTTGGTGACTTAGCAGGAGTGCCCGGGTTTATCGGGTGAGGTTTGTTCGGTTCTTGGCGGCGGATGCGCTTGCCTACCAAATGCGTGGTGGGCCGGATCGATTATTCCTCTTTAACGCATCGCCTTGCAACGCAATAGGAGAGTTGGATTCTTATGGTTATCACTCGAACACACTGACCCCCAGATTACTACCCACCCATCATACCTATTTCCTTCCCATAACTCACTGTCCTCCCTTTCTTTCAAAATACCCCCAACACAGCATTCACAAAGATGACATAGGCCCTGAGAGTTACGATTTTCCTAAGGGCCTCCTGTGTGGAGACGATGTAAAAAAATACAAAAAATAAACAACTATCTCGCTAAATCCTTGGCGGTGACTAATGGTAGGGGTATTGGTTATCTAATAAATGGTTCCCGGGGCGGCGGTACACATAATTGTAATAATTCTCGAGGGCTCTGATGTACAGACATTATGGCTCCTGTTGATTGACGAACATATACGAAAACATCGTTGGTTAGAATCGGTGCTTGAAATGACTTTAGCCATGTTTAATAAAAAACAAATTGGAATAAATTTTTCAGCAATTTTAATTTAAAATTTGAAAAATTAAATTCTCACCAATCTAATCGCCGCAATTTTAATAGGCACAAATTATGGATATTACGCTTTGTTTCAACTTAATCATTACAAGAAACTTACGTCGGGAGAGATGGTAAAAGATACATTAAAATAAAATTTGATTCAATCAATGTTCAAAATTTCTCTTTTAAAATGACTCAATGAACCTCACCCCATGAGCCCGGGCACCCCTGCTTAGTCACGAAACGTAGTAAATGATGCATTAAAGTTACATTTTTGTTTAATCAAGTTCAAAAGATTTTTTAAGCATGGATTTGACGTTTGCGAAAGTTCCATTTCAATATAAATACGCGTGAGGCAGTCTATCCTCTTTAAGTAAAAAGTCATTTTCATAGAATATAGATGTTCTAACAGAATCCAAAAAGTACCACAACGCGCGCGAAATCGGCGGTTACAAGTTACAACGATGCAAGCCGTCAAGTCTGTCAGAAATATATAGATCAACAAAATAAATCGTGTAAAATGTATATGCGACCGAAAAATGGGCGTGGCTTACAGCTAAATCTCGATGACACAGGTTGGTCTATGAGGATTTACATATGTATGCCAACTTGGGTAATGGATCAACATATCCGGGGTGGATCAACAAATGCAAACGGATCAACATATACCTGGCGTACCGTCGCGCGAGATCAACATAGTACTAGAGGGGATAAATATATATATATATATATATATATATATATATATCTAATATATATACAGGGTGTATCGGTAAGTACCCGACAAACTTTAACCAGCTATTCCTCAGCACATTTGGAGTAAAATGGGCTGTATGGGCGCTTTGCTGTCCGGTAACATTTTTTTTCCATTAAAAACAAAAAAAATATAAAAAAATCCACACTCCGTCACTGTCATTTGCCTTGTTTCTCGCGTTCAACAGCTGTTATTAGCAAGTGCGTCAAAAAGTGTCCTCGCTCTTTCGTACACACTAAATAATAATAGTTAAAAATGAGACGAATGGTGCTGTGCCATTTCGTTGTGATTGTAAAAGCGCGCCAACGTAGGTACGTACGTACATTATTCAACGAAACTCGAACAAAATATTGCCAGACGGGTTTTCAAACTTTGACAAAGGATAAAACATTGGTGACATGTGGTGAAAATATGAATAATAAATTTTTTATTAAAAAAAAAATGTTACCGGACAGCAAAGTGCCCATAACATTTTTTACTCCAAATATGCTAAGGAATAGCTGGTTAAAGTTTGTCGGGTACGTGCCGATACACCCTGTATATATATATACTTTGTAATATATATTTTTTCAATGAAAAGAAAAATGTAATTAACATAGTACACACAAAAGAAATTACTCAACTATGCGATTTTTTCATATAATTTAACACGCAAATAATTGTGGACTTAATACAACCCTGAATTAGAGACAAGCCCAAAAAAATAACCTATACTTAAATAAATAAAAACGCGTGATTTTAACCAACACATCAATAATTATCATGTGCCAGGCGTGTGCCATGTCGTATTGTTTATATGTATTCGTTAAAAGTGTATCACACACTGCATGACGTCATGATTGTGACTAGTTTGAAAGATGACGTCAGAAAATTTACTTGTCGATAGTGAATTTCTATTAATTTCGGATATTTGTTAATGCGCTGCCTTCAAGCTATCTGTAAGGTACTTATATTTTTTTGTATTCAGATAGCTGATTACATTTTCTAAAATTAAGTCCGCGATAGGTACAATCTAAAATATTTGGAACTGGGTTATTTTTGTGATTGAAAAAATGAACTTGCCCAGCTGGGAAGCAAAATAAGTAAACTCTAGAACCAACAAAAGGCAAAACACAATGCACAGTGCCCATTTCGCATTGCGACACAATGCGTGGGTCTTTTCATAAATGTGCACGTGAACCAAACCAAAATTGTGTTGGGGTAATTTTTCAATGGATATCCCGTATCTAGTCTAATTTAGTCTATGGTTAGTAATCAATGTGTTGTTTTTCTTCAGAATAACTGACGACAAAGTAGCAAAGACCCCAACCAATAATCTGTTTGTGAAGGCCTCCGTACGCAAGGGTCTCTTGCCGGAGATCCTGGAGTCGCTACTCGGAGCCAGAAAGAAGGCCAAGGCGGAGCTGAAGGAGGAGAAGGACCCCTTCCGGCGCTCCGTGCTGGACGGCCGACAGCTGGCCCTGAAGATCAGCGCCAATTCCGTGTACGGCTTCACGGGTGCTCAAGTGGGCAAATTACCTTGCCTGGAGATTTCAGGGGTAATTTATGTATTTATATATTTTATATTTAAGATAATGATTATATTATTACTAGCACAGACCTGTGAAAAATTATGGGACATTAGTAGGATTTGTAAAGCTGAAAGTATTTGCCTCAGGATCCGTGCAGTTTTCTTAAAAAAATATAATAATAATTGAGAAACAACCGAAAACTTAATTTTCGAATGAACATCTTTAGTAAATCTAATTACATAGTTACCTAGTTTTTTATGAAAATGGAAAAAGCGCAGATCCTCGAAATTCTGACTTTACTTGTCAAAATAATCCTAAGAATTTCAATTATTATATAAACATTTCAAATATAGAATAGAAAATTAAAATAATTTTCCTGCTAAAAATACTTTAATATATGTAGGTACTTTTCACATAATTGGTTCCAATTTTGAAATTTACACTTAAATTCACAACAAATTTGAGTTCATTGAATAAGATTTTATATAGAACTAATGCATAGACAACTGAAATTAGTACGTTGGGTATTGTTTTATGTTTATTCATTTAACAATTTTTAATTTTTCCACCATTCTAGAGTGTAACTGCCTACGGCCGCGCAATGATAGAGCAAACCAAGCAAGAAGTAGAACAGCGGTACACCAAGGCCAACGGGTATGAAGAAGACGCCACTGTGATATACGGAGATACAGACTCTGTCATGGTTAAATTTGGAACCAAATCCCTGGAGAAGAGTATGGAGTTGGGTCGGGATGCCGCTGAATTTGTTTCCACAAAGTTCATCAAACCAATCAAGTTGGAATTTGAGAAGGTTTATTATCCGTACCTTCTTATCAACAAGAAACGCTATGCCGGTATGTTATTTCTTTAAAGTTTTCTCTTTGCCTTAAAAAACGACCTACGTACAGTCAAATCTCGATCGATCATTCCTCGAATAATCGTTTTCCCATATGTGTCGTTTATTTCTAATCCCACTTTCATTCAAAACTCACAAAAATATTTTAACATTTAAATCTCAAATAAAAAGCTGGATTCATAACATAGGGAGATCAGAAATAGAAAATATACTGACACGAAGTGCAGACTGAAACCGAAACCACTCAATTGTAATATTATATTTACTAGCAGTTAAAAACCCGCTCTGCGGATATTTTGCTGCTAGACCCTGCGGGCGGCACTTAGTTGGGCTTCGCCCAGTTTAAGTGATACTAACAACAGTTTTATTTAATAGGTAGATATTAGGTCAATGGGTAGATATATAATAGCAAGACATTCTGTAGTAAGAGCGCGGACAGTGAGAGGAACACCCTTCACTCACCTTAAATCTCGTCAATGAGAAAATTGTTTCCTCTCCCATACCACTGAAATGATTTAATTTTTAAATTGAAATTAAATTTCAAAATATATAAATATATGTTATTCGGAAATAAAAAAAATATCCCCATATTACAATATTACATATTTGCTGAAACAATATTATACTCTTACCAAAAGATTATCAAAGTAATTACATTTTTTTTAAATATATTAAGAATTATTTTATTGGGATAAGTCCTAAAAAAATCTACATATTTGGGTGAAATAATATTACGCTCTTGCCAAAAGATTGTCAATGTAAATACATTTTTTAAAAAATATATTAATAATTATTTTATTGAATAAGTTTTAAAAAATTAAAAAAACCAATAAATTCCCAATTTTGAATGGAAATACTAACTTTAATATACTTTAGCACTTTGTATGTATTTTTTGATACTAAACAGGAGTTTATTTGTTTTTGAGGACTTTTGTCATATTTGAAACACGTAATAAATTAGTTGCGTCTTAGATGAATTATTTAAGTCTATGAATCGCGTATTCGTTTTCTTTCAATTCTATGAGCTTCAATAATTCAACTGCGCTTATTCCTCTGTCCGATAGAACACTGCAAATGTCCTATCAAATATTCCCAATGTCCGATAGGACATTTGCAGTGTCCGACCGGACATTTCCTCTGTCCGATAGAACATTTCCTTTGTCCGATAGGACATTTTCAGTGTTCGACTGGACATTTCCTCTGTCCGATAGGACATTTGCAGTGTCCAACTGGACATTTCCTCTGTCTGACAGGACATTTCCTCTGTCCTTTAGGACATTTGCAGTGTCCGACTGGACATTTCCTCTGTCCGATAGCACATTTTCAGTGTCCGACTGGACATTTCCTCTGTCCGATAGCACATTTTCAGTGTCCGACTGGACATTTCCTCTGTCCGATAGGACATTTCCTCTGTCCGACATGTTTTTGGCATGAAAGTTTCCTCGATAATTTAATTTTTTGGGTCTGGTCGCCTGCTAACCGAAGTGAACCTTACGTTCGGTTAAAATTGAGGGGCAGTGTAGTCGTTTCTTGCCTGCAGACCCCCGATTTTATTTTTGTTTGCGCGAAGGCTATATTTGAATTCGACCAATCAGAGGGCCGAAAACGTCCAGACCAAGGCTGCCCAACCTTTTTAACAGTTAGGCGAAATTGACGATTTAAAAATCACTGGCGGACCACTGAATACTGACGGTTCCTATTTTTGTTACCTAAGCTTTTTAAAGTCTTGTTTTATACAAAAACAAGTAAACATATTGAAATTTTATTGCCGTTTATCAAAATAATAAAATAAATAGCATCTACTGCCAAATAACGAAACAACATTTTATGTAGCAAAAATCTAAATCCAAGTAATTGGTACAATCAATGTGATTTCTGACATTGTTTTTTTTTTAATAATTTTCCTATGTTAGGAGTCAGTTCAGATGTTGTCAGTAGCAAGAACTCAGACATATGGTTGCTCAGTTAGAGATGTGCGGTATTTATTTTTTACAAAATTAAGATTAGAAAAAAACTTTTCACAAACATACGTTGATCCAAAACTACTTAAAAATTGAAAGGCCAGGTCAGTTATAGTGGAAAGTCTTCCTTTGGCACCAATTTCCAGAAATCTCCAAATTCTTCTGAAGAACTTTTTTTCTTTTTTTTTTCTGCAAAAAGATTTTTTAGTGCAGAATGATGTTGCAGTTCAGTGAGTTCCAACTGGATATTTTCAGGATAACTAATTATTTCAGTCAAACTGATTGTGAAAGGATTAACAAAAAAAAAAAAAATTTGTTTTGTACTTTTAAAGTCCTGGAATCTGCTTTCAAACAACTGTAATAAGCATCTACTTTTCGTCTCTCTCTGTCTGTCATATAATATGTTCTGATTTCTGATATCTATGGTCCGTCACTTTCCGAGTGGAATAGCTAAACACGTGACCGCGAGCAAGCTGCATTGTTTGTTTTACCGCGAGCGCGCGACACTTTTTCAAATTGGCGGGTTTTTTGAAAATGGTTCACGGGGGCCACATATAATTCGTTCGCGGGGGAAATTGTGGCCCGCGAACGAATGAACGAACGTGGGCCTGGGGTTGGGCCTGGGGTTGGGCAGCCTTGGTCCAGACGATAGCATAATAATACTATCAGATTCTTATTTCAGAAAAAACACTGTAATATATTTTTACATACTACAAAATTTTATTAATTTGTAAATGAAATCCTCCGCACGGGAGATCCCAGTGAGGATACCATTATCTCTATTTGTTACAGAAAAAGGAAGATAGTAAAAAGTTTATTCTTTGAGTAATTAATTTCATACAAATCTTGCAAAAATAGATTGCATCGATTATTCTTCTATGCATCGTTTTACCTGCATGGATCGTTTAAAGCATGCAATTTTATTCTATTTTACTCGATCGATCGCTGCCAATGGCCGCTTCTGTCTTATGTTGTCGTTAGACATTCAAACACTGGCGCGCATGCCGTTATGTTTTTACTTTTCAGTTTTACAACCTTAAAAATGAACCGTCCGGTGAAAAAAGTCCATTCTCTTCAAGAAAGATTAAACATTGTCAAAAAACTCTTAAAAACATGTTGAATTTTTATTTATACACATTTATTTATATGTACTTTTTAAAAATATTAAACAATTTAGTTTTTTTCTATATTCCCCATTGATATCCGGATTCATAATTTTTTTTCATTAGAACCCTTCAAAAACAAAATATAAGGGGGTTATTGAAGAAAGCAAACACTTTGTGGCTTGACAAAGTGTTTGCTTTCAATTGAAAAAGTTCTTAAAACCACCTTATTTGATTTATATATGTCAACCGGTTTCTGTTGCAACCTTCATCAGGATAATAAACTAAATTACAGTAAAAAGAAAGATTATAAGGTAAACGAAAGAGAAAGAGTAAGCATGTAATGGTACGTATACATTTGCGAACCGAAACGCGAACCGAGCCACAAATTACGGGAAAGGAACGAAGCAACTACAAGCGGCGTTTCGCGCCCTTTGCTGTTGCTTTGTTACTTTCCCATAAGTTGAGGTTCAGTTCGGGCGTTTGGCTCGCGTATGTATACCTAGCGAAAGAGAGGGAGGAGCATCAGAGACAGCCTGGTATAGGTAGGGGAAGGGTACAACTTTAAAACAGACTGTTGGTTAATTCTACCTGTTTGTTTAAAATTTGGCAATTATCTTTATTTGATTTTGATATTTCTAATGCTTCTAAATTATTAAGGACGAGTTGTTTCGGAGAATTTGAACAATTCATCAAATTTCAACGTTCATTTACGGGTTCTGTGAAAGTCCTATTCAAGTTCTGTTATTGTATCATTATAAGCTAGTTGCTTGACAGAACTGAAATAAAAACAGAATTTGAAAAAATCTTTCACAGAACTTGAAAATGAACGTTGAAATTTGATGAATTGTTCAAATTCTCCGAAACAACCCGTCCTTAGATGTTTGTTGTCCTGAAGGTTTAGATCAACCGAAACCAATAAATCAAATAAGGTGGTTTTAAACAAAGATCTTTTTTCATTTGCATTATGAGTTGGTTTCACTGTACATAATTTATACATGTTTGTATTTGTTTTACAAATTTTCACACTCCCTTTTTAATTTATGTACATTTGTGAAATCAACTAAAAAAGAAGTTATTTTTGTTGCCTAATTAATTTACTGTTCATTTGCAGGGCTTTATTGGACAAGACCAGACAAATATGATAAAATGGATTGCAAAGGAATAGAGACAGTTCGAAGAGATAATTCTCCACTCGTTGCTAACATGATGAACACTTGCCTTCAAAAGTTACTGATTGACAGGTAAACTCAATTATTTCAATTTACAAAAGTTACTGATTGACAGGTAAACTCAATTATTTCAATTTACAAAAGTTACTGATTGACAGGTTAACTCAATTATTTCAATTTACAAATGTTACTGATTGACAGGTAAACTCAATTATTTCAATTTACAAATGTGTCGAAAAACAATGCTCATTGGGTGAAATAAAATGACCTGACCATGTGCTGCGGCAATGGGGTATATGTACCTATATATATTTATGTAATACTGCACAAGAGTCCCAACTGCTTCCAACCGTCTGGAGCCGGTGAGATCCCCAATTGGGGTATGTTGTGAGGCTGAAGGTAGTGGGGATGGGAAGGCTATGGGGAAGAGGAAGGTGGGAGAGTACCTGTTCAGATCTTGTCACTAAGCACAGCTAAAGCCATTTCAAGCAACGTTCCAATTCTGAATGGTGGCCTTACACCAGGGCGATACAGAGTATCTTTCACCCTGCCGCAAGTATACTGTATATTATTTTAAATGAATAATTTGTGAAATAACCCAAATACATCAAATAAAAATTAGTGTCGCTTGCTGGGATTCGAACCTGCGACATTCGGATTGCTAGTCGAGAGCCTTACCCCTCGACCACGGAGACCGTCATGTACATATAATATCAAATATTATGTAAACATTATATCAATTATTACAAATTAGTTTTTTTGTATTTCAGAGATCCAACAGGTGCCGTGAACTTTGCCAAACAGATAATCTCCGACCTTCTGTGCAACCGTATTGACATCTCCCAGCTGGTCATCACCAAGGAGCTGACCAAGAGCGACTATACGGCCAAGCAGGCGCACGTGGAGCTGGCCAACAAGATGAGGAAGAGGGACCCGGGCACTGCGCCCAAGCTTGGGGACAGAGTGCCCTATGTGCTGACCGCCGCCTCCAAAAATACTCCTGCCTACATGAAAGCTGAGGTAACGATAATCGAGTAGTAATCATAAGTCAAACGTAACACGTGGCGTAAAAGTTCTCACTCGATTTCCTATGGAAGTAACTTTGTTTAAAAATAAAAGGAATTGGTTTGGCCAGTGACCTTACAATACATTTAGAACCTTTATGGTCTCGCAAAATTAAAAGAAAATGTGACAAGTAACATACACTCTCAAGTTTCCAGTAAATTCTGAATTTAAAAGCTGTTCATGTATGACAAAGATAGACATTAAAAAAATAGGTGCGTATGAACAAAATGGATACAGTATCAGGTGGCGTTTTCGCATTTAAAAGTTGAAGAGAATATTACATTCTACATCATGGGTGTGATTGAGATGACAATATAAGCTTATTTGCTTACACTAAGCCAAATACGGAACGCTATATGAGACAACCTTCCACTAGGTTGTCCTTCTTATACTTATGTGTTGCTACATTTGCTATCTCTCTTTCTCTAATGGCACCTAGAATCTTAGAAACAATCGAAGTGATCATGTTATTTATAATAATAACTAATTTGCTTGCATTTATGAATGAATTGTTATTCCTTGGCTTTTACTAGTGTTTGTCGTCTAATGGAAACACTTTCTCATGACACATGATGGCATTTTGGCCAGTGGTGGCTCGTGACTTTTGCACGTACTAGAATGCTAATATAACAAAAATTATTTTTAGGAAATTCCAATTTGGCCGCAAGGATTTCCTGAAAATTCACACAATAAATCGAATTTTCGAAAAAAAAAAATCGTTTTCAGCTACAAAAACATCAATAGTGCCATTTTTTGTAATATTAGAAATCTAGTAGGTACACCCAAAAGACACGAGCCGCCACTGATTTTGGCACTCATTTACACAATCTGGTTAGGATAGCACATAACCTCAAGCGATGCGTGACATTTTAGTATTAAAACCACTAAATCGAAAGTACGACAATCACCGTGTCTTTCGCTGCCACTTTGAGATTACTGCTTGTCTCGATTGTAATGTCATTGGGTTTTACATAATTATTCTGTGTTGTCGAGGAGTACAGCTATTCCATTCCTACTATGTATTACAATAATAATTTTATTTTGATTTCAGGATCCTATTTATGTATTGGAGAATAGTATCCCTATTGACTTCAACTATTACCTAGAAAACCAGCTGTCCAAACCTTTACTCAGAATCTTTGAACCAATCCTTGGAGAAAAGGCTGAGTCTTTGCTTTTAAGTAAGTTAAACATTACATAATAATTATAGATTAATCTTCTCTTGCCTACAAATGATTACATTTATTTAAAGAAAAAATCTGAGCAATTTTAATTCAAATATACTTAATTTATGACAATACATTAATGTAGGTTGAAATACCAATCACGTATAAAATATTTAATCATTGAAGAAGATAATAAATACATACATAAATCTAAATGATAGTGAAACAGAACAAGACACAGAAAATAAAAAGGTTACGACCGTAAGTTGGGATCAAATCTAGGACCTCTATATTACCATTGAGTTATTGTGTCATTGTGACAACACTCTTTCCACTGAGCAATTGAGACCTGATTATTTTCCAGCGATTCATTGTCATTTTTATCGATCTCATATTTTAATTCAAGAATTACCAATATTATCCTCGATTAATTTCCATATTTTGCTGGCTGATATTTTTTTGTATGATTACAAAGCTGCTCCTTAATGTATTTGTAATCTAGATAGTGTCTAGGATATGTATTACTGCCGTGGTATAAAAAACAAAAAAATGAACTTACCGCGGCAGTATATAAATCTGTTTTTCTTTAATTTATGTGGGACACCTATTGATTTTTCTAGATTTTATTTGTTTAGATTTATTAATATTATCTTCTTCAATGATTAAATCTCTGTACGGGGGTAACAATAACATAAGTCAAAAATGCATTTTTGAATATTTTAGTCCAAATTGAACCTCATGTTTTACCCTAAAAATATATTCCAAAAGTTATCATTGAGTGCTCCATATTGAGAATATCCACAATCACATAAGGATTAATTAAGGCTATGGATCGTATATACAATTTCTTTCAGTTCTAAGAGCTTAGTTTTTTATTTTTTTATTTTATTATAGCGACTATTTAAACATTGTACATACAAAATATGATATTAAATTATGTATAGTAAATTGTATTTCTTAGTCCCCCTCACTGGGGTGACCTGTGCTGAGGCGGACTAAATTTCTATTCATTTCTGTTTTATTATTTTTCTATGTCATTTTTAATGTTTTTTCATTAATCTCTTTCAGCCAGGTTTTTATTCTTGATTTGTAATCCTTAAAATTTTCTATTCGCTTTATATCAGGGGGAAGGATGTTGTGGAGTTTCGTCACAAATTTCTTTGTCTGAATGTGGTTTTATGACCTGGAATATTTTTTATGTCATTGTGATTTGACCTACTTTTATGAATACGCGGTATTGTAGAGGATTCAGTATTTTTGAATAGTTTCAATAGTATATAGTGTAGAACATAACAATAATCGGCGATTTCAACATAGATGTTTCAAATGAAAATAGTAACAAAATAAAAACTGAATTTATCAATTTTATGTCGGAAATGAATTTTATATTATGTATAAAAAAATATACTAGAGAAATTACGGGTCAACGTCCATCTTGTATCGATCACATATGGAGTAACACTAAAGATACCGACAAATTACATACGATAATATTAAAAAATAATATTACTGATCATCACACTTGCATCTATATACAAAAACTTAATATTAATAATCATATTGATTCAAAATGCAATACTTTTACAAAAAAGTCACTAAACCATCATAAATTAAGCCTAAAAATAAAAACAGAAACATGGCGTTCCGTATTAGAATCAACCTGTGCTGAAACATGCGCAAATATTTTTGATAATATTCTATGCAATTATATTACAGCATCAACAGATGTTAAAACTATAAAAATTAAATCAAAATTCAAAAAAATAAAACCATGGATTTCACATGGCTTAATCATGTCTATTAGAAAAAAAGAAGAGCTATATCGCTTGACAAAGAAATTTCCCTTAGATAAAAAAATATACACATATTATAAAAAATTTAGGAACAAATTAACCTGTTTACTAAAAACCACTAAAGAAAACTTTTACAAAAATGAAATTGATGTGGCTAAACAAAATGTAAAACATATATGGAAAACAATAAATGAAATAAATAGTAGAAAAAACAAAAAAACTCAAATTAAAAAAATTAATATCGGAAAAAATTCTATTAATGCCTTAAAGGAACCGACAAAATGTGCTAATGCCTTCAATAAATATTTCGCTAACGTCGGTCAAAATTTAGCTACACGGATCGATGAAAATTATAAAATAGATAATTTCGAAAAGGACTGCCTTAAACAAAATAATCTGTCAGTTTTCAAACCGGTAACAACAGATGACATAAAAAATATTATTAGTGAATTAAAAGGTGCATCTGCACCAGGGTTTGATGGAGTCACAGTAGAAATATTGAAAAATTATAATGAATTAAAGCATTCCAATTACACACATTGTAAATATTAGTTTAAATAGTGGAATATTCCCCTCCGTTTATAAAAAATCTATTGTAACACCTGTTTTTAAGTCTGGCAACCCTGAAGAAATATCAAATTATCGACCAATATCTCTTGTCTCAAACATTGCAAAAATTTTCGAAAAGATCGTAAAAAAGCAACTTTTGTACTATATTGAAAATAATAAAATAATTAGTCCTAGCCAATTTGGATTTAGAGAGAAACTAGGCACGCATGATGCCATTGCAGAACTAACTTCAACTATATACCGTGCATTAGATAAAAAAAATAAATGCCTTGGCATTTTCATTGATTTACGTAAGGCTTTTGATAGTATCTCCCATACAAAACTAATAAATAAATTAAATGATATCGGTATTATTGGTAAGGTAAGGTATTGGCTGAAAAGCTATCTAACTCAAAGAAACCAAAAAGTAAAATTAAATAACTCACTAAGCGTGGATGAAACTTTAGAATTTGGAATTCCCCAAGGGACTGTTATTGGACCAATTTTATTTATAATTTACGTTAACCATATGTTTAAATTATCACTTAATGGTAAACTTATATCCTTTGCTGACGACACTGCAATAATTATCGAAAAAAAGACATGGAACGAAATTACCAATGCAGCCAATCAAGATATGAAGGTTATAAAAAATTGGTTCGATGGCAATTTATTATCACTCAACACAGAAAAAACATATTGTATTCCTTTCACTCTACAAGAAGATGTGCCAAATAACCAAATTAACATAACAATTCATTCTAAAAATTGTGTAAATAACGGTACATGTAATACGGACTGCGCGAAACTAAATCATAAATCTAATATAAAATATCTTGGTATCTTAATAGATAAAAATGTTAAATGGAAAGACCACATTAATCTCACTGTTGAAAGAATAAGAAAACTTATCTATATTTTCTATAATATACGAAATATTTTAAATAAGAAAACTATCAAAATTGTCTATTATGCATTAATTCAGTCCATATTGCAGTATGGGATTATCGGGTGGGGAGGGGCTTTTAAGGCTTCTTTACAGCCCATAATTACAATTCAAAGAATAATTATAAAAATCATCCTTAGGAAACCATATGACTCCCCTACTTTAGAGATATTTCGGGAATTTAATGTACCATCTATCACAGAATTGTATAAGAGAATCGTCTTATATCAAATTTATAAAGAATATTTTATTTATAAAATTCACCCCTCAGATAGCATAAGCAATAGATTCAAAACTAATGGCTTAATAGCCATTCCTATGCTTAGAACGACCACGGCTCAGCACCACTATTCATATTTAGGTGTAAGATGGTACAATATATTATTGTCCAAAAATAAAATTAGTGTAACCGAAACTGTGAATTATGAACAATTCAAAAAGTTAATTAAGTCCCTAAAATTGGATACTGATATATTGTACCCCTAATTTTCTTACACTTACTCAATTTGTACAAAAATATATATTAATTTAATTGTCGTTAAAAAACTATTTTTCTAATTTGTTTACCTGATATATTGTACCCTTAATTTCCTCACGCTTTCTTAATCTGTAAGAAGATATATTATTTTAATTATCCTTAAAAAGACACTTTTCTAATTTGTATACCTATGTTAATATTATGTTTGTATTTATATCAAAAGTTATGGATTATTGTTTAAAAAATCATTAGAACTAAATGTAAATACTCCTCCCATAAACACGAGCTCCTTGAGCTCAACTTATGGAGTAGTAGAATAAAAAAACGAAAAAATTATGTATCTGTCTGCATATTGTTATCATTTATAATGTTAAATAATTTACAAGTAATAAATAAATAAAAAAAATAAAAAATATTTTTAGCATATATTTGTTGTACATTTGGTACACCAAAACTATTGAAAATTTCAATCGAAGGCGTTCTTATTTATGGGTACTTTCAATATGGTATTTATGATTCCTTTTTGAATTGTGTTCAGGTCACAGACATAGGAATTAATAGACGAGAAGATATGGGCGAGGGGTAAAATCAACTGTTGAAGAACGAGGGAACGAGGGAACGAGTGAAGCTGACTGTGATTCGTCAATAAATCAATCTGACAGTAAATAGGCATCTCGCATTATAATATCACCATTTACTTCTTTAAAGTAAAATCTGCTTTGAATGAATAGACATTTTTACATGGGAGCGCAAATTACTCGCCACGTTATGAACAAATTTGCGAAGTCCAAATTCGGCAAAGTAAGGCAGCTTTTATTTTCAGAGTCGTAGTTAGTTTCAGAGTATTTAGTTAAGACACTTTTATAAATGTTCATAATTTACTTCCCAGCAACCAACCAGCTTTGTGTTTCGCGTCCAGACGTTTCTCTATGTGATAGTAACAACTGATTCATATTATACGATGTGAATATGCTTAAAATAAAGTAAAATAATGCTTATATATGGAATGTAATACGACAATTGGGTTTATTCTCTTTTTTCACATCTATTTTTACCAGTTTTCATAGTACAAGTCAAAATTTTGCCGTGTTATTTAGTAAAATGAACCGATGATGCCTCGACCATAGTTCGCACAAGAATGATGACGTCACGTTTTCAAATTTCATTTGAGGCCAAACGCGAGCCCAGCCGGCTCAATGGAACCGGTATGGGGAGTGGGGATAATACGCTTTTAATCACTTAGGGCAGGTCTACTAATATTCATATGTCTATGGTTCAGGTGATGTGTATACATAGATACAGAAGATCCCCATACAATAATTCCTTATTCAATACGAGAATGACATGAAGCGTAATAGATTTTTCATGTCCTTTTTATTTACCACATTTCTTAGATTTTTAAAGAAATACAGTTTTGTAAGTTTTCCGTGATACCTTTGATATGTAGGTCCCATCTAAGATTTTCATCAATTACTAACTACCCCAAGATATTTTATGCTTTTTGATTTTTCTATAATTGGACATTGACATTGAACAACGTTCCTTAACACTTAAGTGATATACCTCAATTGTTCAATATAATTTAAAAATATGTATATCCTCAAGAAAGATTACATTGATGTGAATAATCTTCGAAAGTTATTCCAATAAATTGAAATAAAATATAGTATGATGTTCCATAATTTCAGGGGGCGACCATACCAGAACCAAAGCGATGGTAACTTCACGTGTGGGAGCGCTGGCCGCCTTCACCCAGAAGAAGGAGACCTGCATGGGCTGCAAGACAGTGCTGCCAGGAGACTGCAAGAAGGCCCTGTGCGAACACTGCATGAGCAAGGAGCCGCAGCTCTTCGGCAACGAGGTGCTGAAGCTGAGGTCCATGGAAGATCGCTTCTCCAAGTTGTGGACCGAGTGCCAAAGATGTCAGGGCAGTCTTCATGAAGAGGTTTTATGCACAAGGTAATCTTAAACTACAGATAATGTTGATCTCATTTTCAGCTTACCATCTAATGAGGTTGTCTCCCATAGACATCCTAATTGATAGACCAGCCCATGATGGAAAGGGGAAGAAACCAAGTTATGTATTTTTTTTATGTGAAACCTCACAAGAGTCCCAACTGCTCCCAGCCATCTAGAGCCAGTGAGACTATGGCATCCCAGATTGGGGTATGTTGTGAGGTGAAGGTAAGTGAGGGGAAGGAGATGCGGAAGAGGATGGTGGGGGGTATCTGGCTATTCAGATCTGGTCACCAAACACGACCTAGGCCATTTCAAGCAATGTTTCAATCCAGAATGGTGGTCTTACACCAGGGCGTTACTATGAATAAATTGTGAAATCAATCAAATAAAATTGCATAGTGGGGAGGCGTGACCGTCTCCCTTTCTGCGATTTATCGATAAATAAATCTGACAGTATACATGCAACTCACATGTAATATCACTATTTAGCAAAAATAAAACGTGCTTACGAATTACTATTCTGTATATCTGTCCTATATTCTATATATCCCTAAATCCAATACAGCTGATAAAAAAAAATAATCAAACATTAGTAAAAAAATATCTTTTTAATATAGAACAGGAATGCAAAATTAAATTTATTTTTTATCTTGGTTATGGTTCTTCTGCAGTATTGAACTTTCACTGATGAAATATGCATGTTCATTTTTTTACCTAAATTAACTCACCAATCGTCCATGGTTATAATATCATCTACGGAAAGGATAAGTGTTTAAAGTGCTAAGTGGCCATAGAATAAAAAAGATAACTAGAAGCGCTTTATGTACAAATTCTAATGGAAAGAAATGTTCCATTTAGCCCAAAAGCCCAGTGCTCTGTCTCACATACACTCGCCTGAAATCGTAGATCTCCATGTCATTTGAATTATGTAAACACAATTTTTATTGGAAATTTAAGCCACAATTGGGCAAATATTTGGATCACGAAACATACTGCATACAAAATATACGGCGCTTTATTTATCCTTTCCAGCATCACTATAATCATCCCAGTTTGGACAGAAACTAAACTCTGTAAATAATGCGAGATTTTTAATTTATTGTTGATATCTAAACAATGTTTTCTTTTTCAGTCGAGATTGCCCAATATTCTACATGCGTAAGAAAGTCGGTATGGAATTAGACGCCCAAGAGAAACGAATGCAAAGATTCGGTAATCCGGTGTGGTAGAAATATTTCTTAAATTGAAATTAAATTGCATGTTATACATCAATGTCCAATATAATACTATTTTAATTCAAGCTATCTGTAATCTTTACCTACTTTGATAATATCGTTTGTCATTGTTTTGAGACCATAAAACGTATGTAACAAAAGGAATTTAGGACTTTATTTTATTATATAATATCTCTTGAATTTTTTTTGTATTTATTACCTACACATTTGGCCATATACTAAGATTAAAAAAAGTGCTTGGATAAGTGAAATTAAGAAGTTTTCATTTGAATATTTAATTTAATGAGATATAAATAATATTTATTACATAGTACATATTATCTACGGAAATGTTTCTTAAATTTTATTACAACGGAATTCCAATGCACAGATGTTTTGTTGAAAAAAAAATTGATTCCTATTTTATTGGAGCATCGAGGCAGTAGGGTGGTTCTTGAAAATGCATTGGGATCAATACAATCGCCACAGAAGCTGTTTTATTTAAATTAAATTAAATATTAATTTGTAGATAAAATATATATGTCAATGGTTTGTATAGCAAAATAATTTGCGAATGTGCTAATCTGCAAGCATTACCACCTGAAAAATCTGTCAACCCTGTGCAAAGGCAAACAATGTAAAAAAAAAGTAATTATTGTGTAATAAAAAACGTTTACAGGTTTCTAACAACATTTCATGAAAGCTTTAAAATCTTATATTCTGTCATTTTAAAAATTACACAAGGTTAAAAATGATTTATTTAGAAAATGAAATAGACTAGCGCTACAAAGGGATATAGAAATATTTTTTCTAAAAATAATACAAAAAATTTAAATACTTTTCAGCGTGTAATTTACACACGCTTCATATTTTCATGATGCTATCCTAAAGTCATAAGTGTGAATCATGACAAATATTTACAATCCATTAATGTGTAAATTAACATAAATAATCTATTCTTCCAAACATTTCCAACACATTCAATTATTTCATAACCAAACTATACTTTTATAATTTATACTATACCAAAAATACAGAACATTAAATTAATAGTTCAACTTGCTCAAGTAAACAAAACCTCTGCAGAGGATTTAAATAAAAGATAAGGTATATTTACATGTTCCTGATAGTGTGTTTATTGCAATTTCAGAGCAGAACATTTATGTCACAATGCGGGTTGGTAAGCACACAAAATAATTATTGTCAATACATATAATAATATGTAATGGCTATTACTGCCAGCATGTACTAAATGACAAACGCAATTAAAAACTAAAAGGTATTATACACAGTTTACATTGAAAGATCGGTATTGGGTCAATGAGAATGTATTCTTGCAAAAGTCACTACAGGAGACAAAATATAGCATTGTTATATTTAATGGTATGTATAACAGCATTACTTCTGTGAAATGACAATTCAAGATGACTTTCGCGGTGATATGATGGGTAACGTAGGATTTAATCATGTTATAATGCTATTCAGTTAGTTAACTTTTTTTTGGTATTTAACGTGGCAAGAAATTTCATCAAACATTATTTGAGGGAAAAAACAATGTTTCACTATAGAACCAATTCTTATGTTAACTGCATCTTATCTACAAGGCTTTTGAATAATACATTAAGAGTAAAGCTGCAAATGGAGAATACTTATTTTATTTGATATGAGATGCGCTGATGATATGAAAAAAATTACTATGTAAATTTTGAAAAGGCAACCCAATTCTGCTCTGATATTATTATTGCAAAGTTTTAGGTCTAAAACGGTTGTTTATAAAAGTTGAAAAAAGTTAAAAGCCACCACTTACAACAATCCCTCCATGCAAAATTACTTCAAAATTCTTAATTGCCTGAGACTAGCAATCTTTAATAGTTTACTGGAATACATAAGTGACAAGACGAAATACAATACATAATTAACTTTTGTGTTTCAATAAACCTCCGTCAATATTATATGAAAACTGGAAATATAATTTTAATGACTCTTTGGCTGTATTAAAGTGTACTGCTAGGTAAAATACCAACAAAGTAACTAAACCATTGATATCTACAAACAAATAGCAATCAGTGAAGTATTAAAAAAAAAACTTTCTGAAATGCTTCAAAGAATACTGTTTTCAGAAAATAATTTTGAAGATTCTTTAAAAAACTCAAATTATAATAAGTTATTCAAGCTATAAAAACTGTATTGTCACCCTGAAATACTTGTCACTCAAATTTAAGCTGCTAAATGTATTGCGTGTATTTTGGTACAAATTTATAAATAGATAAGCCTACTTAACAAAAATACATTTATTAATTTTAAGTTAATGAAGGCTCCGCACAGTTGGAAAGGCTATTTCTTAGCCTGGAGGGCATTTGAGAGCCAGTCCATGGCTTGGTCCAACCCCTCTCCCT
The DNA here is from genome assembly GCA_026573805.1 of Hesperophylax magnus. Lineage (NCBI taxonomy): Eukaryota > Metazoa > Arthropoda > Insecta > Trichoptera > Limnephilidae > Hesperophylax > Hesperophylax magnus. The sequence continues at coordinate 1,337,318 of JAIUSX010000116.1, read as the reverse complement.
TGGTGGCGGAAGTCTTGAATATCTGGAATGTCCTATCCTTGAGGGCGTCAAGACCCAGCGCCTGGTGGACTTCGGCTACCGTTAAGCAGCCGGCCATGTCTTGCTTATTTGCTAGAACAACTAATATAGCCCCCGCCAATTCTTCCTCCTGTTGTGAAGAAAGATGCCAATAAGAATTTGTCAATTACTAAAAAAGGTACCCTAATTCACACACCTAAGGTACAAAATCACTCAATTTTTAAATTTATTATATGTAGTTTCTAAAATATGTAAAAAGGTTTTCTATGCCGATGTTAACTATAGAAGGGTTGGAAAATGATATTAAAAACTTATATTATTTTAAATCTACAAAACCGATATTTTCACTTTTAACTGAAATAGTTGTGTTATGAAGTACACAAATTTAATATTTCCTTTAAATCGACAAGGGTCCTAATTGGGAAAATGTTAAAGTTAGTAGCTGATGAAATTATATGCAATACGGCACTGACGGGTGAACAGGAGTGTTCCCAAACAATAACAATATCATCAAATCTATGCTCAGTCATTTAGTGTGTAAACCGTTCACTAGATGTCACTTATGTTTCAATTATCGGTGTTTTCATGCGCATGGGTGTTTGGACCATAGTTGTGTGAAATTACGGTGTTCCAATTCAGGTGTTCCAATACGGGTCTTCTAAACCAATGACGTATTGTTGTTTGAATGAATTGACGGACAGCGATAAAGCTTTCAGTATAAGATATTAAAATACAAAACTGATGATTTATTAAATTGTAGTTTAAACTTACCCTTAACATGTGTAGAAGCTCATCTTTTGATATTCCTATTCTATCTCTATCTGCCGAGTCTACCACGTAAATTATAGCGTCAGTGTTTCCATAATAGCACCTCCAGTACGGTCTACAGAAAAAAAACCATTCATTATATATACAGTAGAACCCCGTTAATTCGAACCCCGATAATTCGAAAAAACGCGTAATTCGAAATTTTCGCCAAAAAAATTTCCGCAGAAAAATTTTTTCATACAAAATTTTTTTTAATTCGAAATTCGTTAATTCGTAATTCGAAATTTATTTTTGTCCGCGCACGAAAATTTGTTTGTGTAATTCGAAAAAATTTAATTTTTGCGAAAATAAATCATAATATTTCGTAAATCTGAATCTAAAAGTCAGCCATGGCGGTAAAACGCCGAAAAATGTATTTTTACGTGGTTATACATCGTCCTAATTAGTATTATTATTTTGTAAATCTGAATCGATTTACACTGGAATGTTCTATTTTTTCAAATTTATTTCGAATATCCGAGTTTGAAGGGCCGAGAAAATACGTTTTACGCGGATATATGTCGTAGTTTTACGAGTTTACACCAAATATCTGTATTTAAAGGGTCGGCCGCAACGAAACTCGGCCGCGAAATTTCGATTTACGCGTAAATGTATCGTATATTTACGAATTTATTTAGAATATTTGAATTTAAATGGCCCGCTGCGACGGAAATCGGCCGCGAAATCTCGATTTACGCTTAAATATATCGTATTTTTACGAATTTATTTCGAATATCTGAATTTTAAAGGGCCCGCCGCAACGGAAATCGGACGCGAAATTTCAATTTTGCGGAAATATATCGTATATTTACTAACTTTACTTCGAATATCCGAGTTAATAAATACGGCGCGACGGAAATCGGCCGAAAAATTTCGATTCACGCCGAAATATGACATATTTTTACGAATTTACTTCAAATATCTGAACTTAAAAGGCCGGCCGCGACGAAAAACTGCCGATAAAATTCGATTTACGCGGAAATATTTCATATTTTTACGAATTTACATCAAATATCTTAATTTAAAGGGTCGTCTGCGACGGAAATCGGCCGCGCATTCTCGATTTACACGGAAATATATCGTATTTTTGCGAATTTAAATTCAGATATTTGAAATAAAGGGCCGGCCGCGACGGAAAATTACCGCGAAATCTCGATTTACGCGGAAATATATCGTATTTTTACGAATATCTCAATAGGGTAGGCCGCGACCGAAATCGGCAGCGAAATCTCGATTTACGCGTAAATATATAGCATTTTTACGAATTTATTGCGAATATCTGAATTTAAAGGGCCCGCCGCTACGGTAATCGGCCGCGAAAATAAAGAAATAATTGGTATTATTACGAATTTACAACTAAAATACCACCCGGATTGAATAGGCGGCCGAGAAAATCAATTTTCGGCGTTTTTTTTTTTTTTTTTTTTTTCATAAAATTTCGAATTACGTGGGAATTCGTTAATTCGAAATTTGATTTTTAATGTCCCGTGGATTTCGAATTAACGAGGTTCTACTGTAATACTTATTAGTGGAACTGACAGAATGTTGAAGGATCTTAAAATGGGCATTTCTGCATATCTAAATAAAGAGTGGAATAAGGTATTTTTTTAGAAAAAAATATGAATGAAAATAGACAGGTCCCAGAGTATCCAAAATTTGGTAAAATACACCCAAATTATTGAAGTAACACTTCTTTTCAACTTAATTAGTACAAGAATCACTTATTTATGTCGTGGATATGAAATAACGGGCACAAAATAGGTTCTTTGTTTGGGTTATTTAAATAATTTGTGCGTATTTAGATTTAAGCGGACCGTTACGGCAAATGTTACATCATACCAACAAGATCAAACATGACATGAAAACATGGAATATTTTTATGTTTGAATTAAATTTAAACTAATGCATCTTTTACCAGTTCCCCAACGTAAATAGTTTTTTCTTGGGTAAATACATATACACTTAATAAACACTTATTCAGTTATTATAATAAGAAGTATTTCAGAAAATAATGCATTATGATAGTTAAAATTAAAATAAATCGATTGTTCACAATCGATTGGCGGCCATTGTTATGGATGCAAAAGTTTTAATGTTAGTTTTTCTTCTATTTAACCCAAAATACGAAGCAATGATCCTTGAATAGGTTCTTTGTTGTTTTATTAAGAAATAAAAACTTTTTATATTATTGTCAAAACATGGTGCGAAGAAAATATGTCAATTATCTTTTTTATTTTAACGAAATAGCTACTAAAATGCATTATTTACAATTTCCGGGAACTGAAATATATGAAAATACTTACTTCTCATTATTATCTAAATGATACAAAGTAATAAAATGTGCATATTAAGCGAGTCCCTATTTCCTGTATATCCGTTTATTGTAATAATTAAATTGAAACAAAGCATTATTTAAATAGTTTTGTGCATGAAAAAATAAGCGGAGTGCGGTAAAATGTTAACATTTATCTATTTCTCAATGATAATCAGGGCTTAACAATAATCATCAAAAGTTAATTATTCTGGATCTCTGGCCGCGGCTAATACCAACTATTTTTAAATAAAACCTTTTGATTTACCTTAATTACTATAAAAGGAAACTGACTGCATTTAACAAATTTTTAACTACATAAAATGAAAATTCGCTTTTGTTGTATGGGATGACAATGGCTGGAATTTTTACCATTGCTTGTTACCCTTTACCATTTTTACTATGCAAATTAGGTAGGTACTATTTTGGTCGAACTCGAAAAATCAAAAAAGGCATGTTTCATAAATAAAGAAATATTTAAAAAAAGTTAGGTTAGGTTAGGATATGTTAGGTTAAATAAAATAATAATAGTAATACATAAATACATAATTTAAGTTACTCAATAAGGAAGTTGAGTGAAAAATATTTTGACTTATAAAAAATATGTTCATGTAGATAAAAAAATATCGATTCTAAAAATATAAATATATTTCTATATTATTATTCTTAGAATTAGTTAAACGTTCTTGAAAAAGCATTCAATAGCAATAGAGTGTATACGCTCCACGATTGGTCGAAAGAATTCTGACGTCACATGTGTCGTGACTTGTACGTTCAACGGATCACCTATGGTGCATCTCTTTCTATTACATGAGAGATGGTCGGTTTAGATGAGAGAGGTGTATAGGCCAAAGGTTTATTTGGGTTTGTCAAATATATGTACGTATTTGTTGTTATTATTATATGAAATGGATTTCTAAAGATACATATTAGTATAGTGCTTTATAATAATATGTTGTTTATTGCATAACTTAGAAGTTTTTATTATTATACATGTCACATAGCATGTGATACACTTCAGGCCGCCGGCCGCCCAGAAAGGTCTCACAGTGAACTGGGCTGTAAACCGTTATTTTACTTTTGGTCTTTACTTTTCTGCGCGGTGGTCCTGAATTAGCGCGTGGAACGTCAACAAGTAGCGACGGCAATACCGTACAAGTACCGTACCGGGCGGGAAAAGCAAATATTCTAACTTAAAATATTAATTTAACTATGAAATCTTAATCAATTTTCTTTTTTTTTTAATAACATCAATTCTAATAGACGGTTAACATTGGTAAAAAAATTACTGGAATTCCTTGTTGAAGAATTAAATTTTTTTCCATACAAAATGCTTGAGCGTCGTGGTTTTCACAGTTAGAATGACGTCACACCACACCCCGCCTCTTACCGCTCGGATTCCGCTCGTTTTGGCGGGCTTAATAAAATTTAAACTTTGAGAATTAATTTAATTATGAAAACAAACTTTAAAAAAAAAAAAATATATACCAGTATTTAAGTTTGAATGCGAACATTGATAAAAAAAAATAAAAAAAATGGACTCAACTTCCTTATTGTCTCTAGCTATATGTTTTCTAGCTACTTATGTAGAATCAGGAATACCAATTGACAGAAATTAATTGAATTGGCTGTTATTCCATAGAACGAAAGCGAATTTTCATTTTACGTAAATGAAAATTAAAATGCTGAAATGAAAACTTTCCCAAATGCAGTCAGTAGTTTTCTTTTAGAGTAATTAAGATGAATAAAAAGGTTGTATTTAAAAATATTTCGTATTAGCCGTTGCCAGCATTTTCATTTTTACCAATAGAATATTGCTCATCCAGACAGCATTATTTTGTTGATTAAAATGCACATTATTATTAAACTGTTTTTCAACAAAGCAAATGTGTTTACATAAACAGTTGACAGTCGGCTAAAATTTCCACTCCGTCTGAGCTCTGATGATTGGAAACCAAATACTGTTGTTTACCTTATACTTGTCTGTCCTCCTAGATCCCATACTTGAAATTTCAAGTTTTTATATTGTACTTGTTCCACATTGAACCCTATAGTAGGAATTGTAGTGACCACTTCACCAACTTGTAGTCTGTACAGAATGGTTGTTTTTCCTGCTCCGTCAAGTCCTAAAATAAGTATCCGCATTTCCCGAGCTCCGAGAAGCCCTCGAAAATAGCTAAATAACCCTCCTGCAAACAAAAAAAAACATACGGTAAACAGAGTAGGCGGCACATAACCTAAATATCGATTGTCATGAAAGGCGACGAGCATCAAGGTGGTAATCGAAATAGTAAGGTTAATATTGCACCAATATACGCACCCATGATAAATATTATGTCTATTTCATATATTAAACAAGATTTCAAACGAAAAAACTAAAAAGTATCACTAATGTAAATGAATCAGTCTCAGACGAGTAAAAGATAACCTGATATTAGAATGTAACTTTTGACGCAAAGCGCTCTTGTTTTAATATGTCAAAAAATACGCTTGTCACATTCTAAGCAAAATATGTTTGACGTGTAAGCAGGTTAGGAAACTGTTATTCGGTCGGCCATGTTGGCTAAACGTCAAATTTAGCTCTTTAGAATTTTATGGCAAAATTCTCCTAAGTAGGTAACTTCCAATCAGCAATGTGGTTTGGGGCATTTATGAATCGAAAATATTAAAACTTTTTTCAAAAGAATAATACATAACAAATCCGAAAAGACCTCTTTACATCTTTCGGGCTATATACCTTTCATAGAGGAAATATGGCGTATCTACGAAATAAATCATTATTGAAAAATATTTTTTTTGTTTATTATTTGTCAACTTTGCAGGCGGCCAAATAAAGAATTCAGTAGCAAATTAGTTTTTAAATTATTGTGTTGCTCCCACAAAATATGCTCTATCAAATCCACCGAGGGCAAAATTATTAATAATTAATGTTACCATGGCATCACCGAGTAACACCAATTTTAGGACAAAATTTATTTTGATTCAAATTCAAAGGTTATATAGAATATATAAGTCAGTGGTTTATTTATGGTTATATTTGACTTCTGAATCTGACGTGTTAACACTGTTGTCCGGATGAGAAAGGTGACAGCAAAAAATACATAATATATATTTTTTTGAAAAGGTCTAATAAATATTCAGCGTATCGCTCGCCATACACTACCAATGGGAATGTATGGCGAGCGAGACGCTGAAATAGGCCAAGAATATAGCTCGCTTATAGCGTGTCTGCCACAGGTATAATAGCTTCTAGTAAGGTTCGAAGGATGTTACATTACAGATATAATATTATATCACCATATATATTTATTGCTGTTATAATATAAATATAACCCTACTAGAAGCCATTTTGCCTATATATATATATATATATATATATATATATATATATATATAGGCATATAAATTATTTAGGAGGTGTCTTTTTTACGGGATATTCCTGCTTTTCTCCATGTATTAACTTTACTGGGATTCCCGGGGCATCGTCAAGTCGCGCTTGTTTGATGGAATTTAGAGGGAAATATCATGATATTTTCTAACCTTGCTTATTTAATATCCGCTAGAGTGATTTTTGGCATACTATGTCAAGTTTACAAAAACGGTTTGAGCGATCGTTTGTGTAATGTGCCAAATGTATACGAGATAAAACGGGGAAATCTAAGTGGATTCATTAGCTTTAAACCGCAGTAAGCTTCGATTTTATTAATATATTACGGCGCTACTCAATAATACAAATCATCCAAATATTTTTGATTGTAGTGATCACCTACCTAGGCGTCTACTGGTTTTGACAAGGGGCGTCAAAACTTTGATATTCACAATATACAACATCTAGACTTGCAGAATACAAAAAAACATTTACCATGGAACCGGTTGCAATCCTCATAAGTGGTAATTTTGTTACCTTATTTATAAAATAAATTTATTCTGTTAAAATTTTATACTTTAATTCGTTTCTTTTTCATAACATAACTAAGACTTAAGTCTATCTTTTCATATTCTATCAAGTCCACTGTGATTATTAAGTAATTACCACTCAAAAAGTTCTTCACAAACTACAACATGGGTGAACTCCTTTGTATTCTTAATTTTGAACTTGATTGTAATAAAAAAAATAAAAATATTTGTGTGTGTATTTGGTGTTACCATTTGAAACTATTTAAATTATCGCAGCGCCCATTTTCATTTAAGTTTCATCTTTCCAGCTTCATTTAAGTCTTCTTTATTTTGACAGACTTTAAAGTCAGGTTGTTATACCAATATACAATAAACATAGCTAAGTAAGTAGGTACATATTAAACATTTTATGGAACCCCCCATTCCGAATGTCGACTGATTTATGTCCTATTTCTCTTGAACACTCTTTTTTAAGTTCCTGAAACAATTTTAAGTTGTTTTTGGAGATAATATAATTTGTAGAGCCGAAATAGTAATTATATGAAATTCCCTCGATAGAATAAAATCGCAAAGTATACTTCGAAAATTATAAACGCATCTAGTTCTGTTATTTAACACGTTATGGGTATGAATAAATTCACAGCGTACATTTTAAAACAACTTTGGCATTTGTCGAAAGATTTTTGCTCTATTTTAAACGAGTCGTGTTTTATAAATATTTTCAAAATTTCAAACCTCCTTTTCAAACCATCTTCTTCTTCTTTTTGAATGCTTATTAAGGAAAAAACCAGAACGATGTAGCCATGCGCTCAGGCAGATAAATATTATTAGGATGACAGTGTATTGTTCATGTAGCTATCAGGCTTCTGATGGAGAATGGAGTAGGTAAGGGTGACGGTGAATCTGAGAATGCGAGAGGGGAGGTGCTCCCTTGTGCAGTTGTTACGAAACGAATTCGGCAACCCGTTATGAAAATGTGACTTGTTTTGGTTGGAATGGCAGGGTCAACGATTTCAACATAGCCCTACACGGCACCAGTGTGGGGCACTCAACTTTGTTTTCGACTGGATGTATTTTTTCAATTGGCATAATATCGCATTCAAATCTGTCGTCGGGAAATGAACCTAATTTCAAAGTACCTACCTACCAACAGTTGGTACTAAGTACTTACCCACGTCATGAAAATTCTTATTTATTTTTAATGTCAATACCTCACAAGGGTCCCGACTGATTCCAACCGTCTGGAGCCAGTGAGGAGGTATGCTGTGAGGCTGAAGGTAGTGGGGAGGGAAGGAGATGGGGAAGAGGAAGGTGGGAGGTTTTTAATTTGGGAGGCGGGTATGGGTACCGCCGCCCCGAGAACCAATTATTGAATAGCCAACACCCCTGCCATAGGTCACCCCAAATGGGTCGCTACGTTTGGTGACTTATCAGAGGTGCCTGGGTTCATGGAGGGAGGTTTGTCTAGATCTTGGCGGCGGGCGGGTCGGATCGGTAGAGACTGGTTGAGGGAGACTTTTGACCTCTCCAGCCAGACTCTCTCGACCCATCGCCTTACACCGCCTTAAGAGGGATGGATTCATACGTCCGCCACTCTTGGACACATTGACCCACCCCTCTTAGTTTTTCCTTCCCAGACTTTTTCTCTTTCCTTTCCCTAAAAATACCCTCCACACAGCATCTCCAAAGAAGACACAGGCCCAGAGAGATTTAATTTCAAATCTAATTATGTAGGTACCTACGTACAACACCAACCCAAAACGCTTTTCTTGTAAAGTTGCGAATTTTACAAACCAGATAAATATTGTGATAAAAATGTTACATATTCATTTTAAAATTATGGGAAGCGGGCATCGACCTAGGTAGGAACTATATGGATAAAAAATAATTTAAAACATGTTTACAGGCGTGTATATTGTAGTTTTAAAGAATTGATCAAATATACTTATTCCTAGCCTATGTATCCCGAAGAGCTCGAAAAAAAAACAAATGACTAGGTACTTGGTGCAATTCGGTTGACCTCCCCTGATCTCCACGCAGCTGCCTTATAGCTGACTGATGAGTACGAACAGAGAAGAGAGGCTGACTTGGTAAAAAGCATGTGGCTCTTCGAAGTGTCTTGGCCGGAAGCATCCATCTGGATGCCTTTCCAGGAGACAAAAAATCACAATTGATAACGAACCCTTCAGTCATTTATAAAGGATGATTGATTTCCATTCCATCATTGCTCGGAATATCGTTGTTCGGGAGGGGCTCGCATTGTATTTACATTTAAAGTCCCACTAACCAGTATTAAAATGCAAATGGACAATTTTAAGTACCTACGCACGTATCTTAGGTACTATCATATTCTTTAGGTACTGCAAAGGAGTTAGTACATACCTAAGAAAAATTAGTTATTTAATTTGTTGTATGCAATGACGTCACAATATATTTAGACTTGTTATTGTCTCCAAATGTGGCAAGAAACACTCCCATGTTTTCAGTAAATTCTTAATTCAAACTTTGCTGATGTACGACAAATATGAATATTAAAAAAAATAGTCTATATGAAAAAAATTAACGATTGGACCAGCGTTTTCGTATTCAAGTTGCGTCGAATACTACTTCTAGGCCGACTAGAGTTATAAACCTGAGATCCTGACTTATTTTGAGGTGTCAAATGATTAAGTCAATGCCTTGCCAAGATGGAGCAACGATAGTTTTCAAATGCGGCGATTCTTGTTGATAATCGTTGTTACTGCTGATTCTTATGTTATTTTACGGCAAGCACATAAATAAACAGAGTGATTAGAATATTTTAAACAGTGAATTTAAGTCGCGACAGCACTAGCTTCGTAATTTGGTTGTTGCGCGCCCAGACCTTTACTCCACACTAGCCGGCCTTTCATTTTCTCTATGATTAATAAAATTTTCGGATGGGAAACAACTTAATTATTTATAATAATGGAAAAAATAAGTAATTTGGGTGTATTTTCAAATGGAATGTTTTTTCCTGGCTTTTACTAGTGTTTGCCGAGTAATTTAAACACTTTCATACAGTTTTAGTTTAGTACTTAAACTACGAAATCGATAGCACTACAATTGATGTACTTTTTGCTTGTCACTTTAAGATTTTTACAGCGCGTCTATATATATTGTAACGACATTGCTTGTATGTAATTGTATTATGTACCTACCTACAGCAAAAACTGTTACCCAAGCAAACAAGAGAGCAACGCAACATTTCACGAAAACACCATAGATACCTCCTTTTAGCTTAAATATTTTTAAATGTTCTAAATAATTTTTACTCGTTGATGAACTAAAACTCTAGTTTCGTGTGTGAGATTTTCTCTGAAGACGAATTCAAGAGGAAATTGATACTTTAGTGAAGTCGATTTACATTGAAATACGATTTATTGGTATTGTGTACCATTTTGGTTCGGAACATATTTATAATTTTTTACAGTAAAATTTATACATTTCATACATTGTGCTTACCAGAAGAAAAACGAACCGTTAAAGAAAATAAAGAATTTTTTGATCAGAATGTGTGTTTTTCCATAAATTTCTGAATATTTTTTATATCACAATCGTTCTAGGATTGACAAAACGGCTTTTATAGCGTTTTTTTTCAAGATACTGATAAAAATATGACTGCATGACCATTTCCTAATAAAGTATTAGTTATTCGGAATATACCTGAGCACGTGTTCACGTATGTGGCCTTTTCCCAATAAATATAATGGACGAGATGCGACAATTTTATTATTTTTAAGAAGACGCTTTCCGACTACCTCATAACACATTCGTACTTTACTGATAGTTTGTTAAGAAATTTGTCAAATCATTCGTCTTAGGCCTCAAGTCCCGTTTTTTTTTAAAAAACGAACAATTGGACCAGATTTTTAATAAATTAACAATATTTCATTTCAGTAAGTGTTCTCCGTGTATCTATGTGACAAATTTACACTTTTTAGTATGATAAATATTTATTGCAAAATTTATACCCGAACTTGAAAAACTACAAAACTACTAGCCTGTCTTTGGTCTTAGATCAATGCACGCCACAGTTGAATACGCAACCTTTATATCCTATTAAAAAATGTATCCTATCATATGACATTTAGTTTCTAATATTATTGTGTTAAATCATACCTATTTAACCCTTCAGGTTTTTTAAATATTTTTACCAACAAGTCCTAACGACGTGGTGAATTTTCTTGGAGTTTCGGATGCTCTCGAAGTATCTCAAAAGTGACGCATATTACTTATTTTGGAAGTTGTCGTTTAAAAAATACTGTTTTAGAAACTATATTAAAATATCTTTGAAATATTTGCATTCGAAAAAAACATTGGATTTTTCTAAAAAATACATTTTTTAAATCAAACATGAAAATGTTAACAAAAAAACTTATCAGGTCATTTTGACTCGGAACGTCCATAATTTTGAAAGGAGTCGATATTTATAAAATATATTCATTTTATGTAGGTAATAAGTAACAAAAATGTCACTTCAATTTTTATATCGTTCATACAATAAAAAAATATTAATAATTTTTAACTGGAAAAAATGCCGATCATGCACATTGACAATTAATTTTTTTTTATCCATGCAATAATAATAATAATAGCGACGTTTTTGTGCAAAATCACCCCAAAGGCGTGTATAAATATTTGATACAAACGCCCCAGTCAGATCTGTCCTTCAGAGGCTAAGATGGAATATGATGTTTGTGGCTAGTAATGTCCTTCCGAGGCCTGAAGGGTTAAAATAATTCACGTAACAGATATATTTCGAGAGTTTACACGTTTACCATAAAAAATGTCCAAAGGTTTATGGTCTTAGGACGAAGGCATTATGAGCACGGTTTGAAACAAACATAATTATAGTTACGATGATTATTTGTCAAAGGGGTGATGAATGCATTGTGTCTCTTCATGAAGAAAACCACAATTAAAAAAAAGTATGAAATATTGTGCATTATTCTGCACATGGAGTAAGTAATCATAGAACCTCCCATTAATCAATTAAGTAGGTACCCACCAAAAGAAATACAATCTAGCGCTGACAAAAAGATGCTTATAATATATGTCTAGTTTGACATGATATCAACCAAAATTAGGGTAAATTGTAAAATCCTTGATATTAATATATGAGCTCACTCATAGATGGTACTAGATTAGTATATTATCTTATTATAGATTTGTTGAAGCCGGAGATATTGAATCAAAGAGTTAGCTAGAAAACCCCGGAGACAAAATAAACAGGCTTTATTTAGGCATTATTTTTCCATTATTTTGACCATTTTGACCGTAATGGAATGGAAGTTTTTAATAATAATAGTTGAATTTTTACTCTTTGAGTACTTGCACAAAGAATAGGTTACCCATGGTGATTAAACCCCTCCCTGATCCTGAGGGAAATATAAACTCCTCTTCCCATCCCCTAAACTCATACTCCATTCTGGAATAATATTTTTTTACGAAACTTCTTATAATATGTAAATTTCTTTAGATTTATTAAATTTTGACTTCCGGACAACCTATTTACATATTTTATAATGCCTACCTATTTACCAAGATATAATATTATATACCTATAAGTCAGCCGAGTTAAAAATCCGAAAATGACCTCTCAAAACTATCTTGAATCCGTCTCGTATCAATCGATTTATCGTAAAACATTTGCTGCTTTCATGTTGATATTATTATACGGTGAAGTTAGGTACCTTTGCGCATGTGTCAGAATTTAAATATCAGAAGTGCCTTCTTAATAGCCGGTGATTCATGACGGTCATTTTCTCAAGTGGTTTTGGAATTTGAGGGGTAATTTCTCATGTCAGAACACCGAGGTACCTACCTGTACCTGTATATTATGTATATCTACCTAATTCCCGCAATATACATGCGAGGTAGGCACAGTAGAAGCGGCCAGTTCATTTAAGTGAAATAGGCAGAACCCTGGTGACATCTTGTAAGAGTGTAGTAAGGAAACCAGTTTTCTTATGAGAATCCACCGACGATTTAGTAAGATTCCAGGTTTTCTTTATTAGACTCTAACAAGAGTTCACCGTGCTTCTACGTAGGTCACTGAGATGAATCGGCCTCCAGGAGTAGCCGCCTATCTGAGTGGACAAAGTGCATTCCGCAATTGTGACGTCACACGGAATCTTGCTTTATTATAATTCAGAAATTTTGTTCGTCAGCCCCGATTCTTTGTTCATATAACGGGAGAAGAAACATTCCTCAGTCAAGAATGTTTAATAAAATTTTAAAAGGAAGGCATCATTGATGCATTTCACACTGACGACGACGATTACACTAGTTGCGCGGCACTTGCATCAAATTAATCAATTCAAAATTTCACTTAATTATTTATTTACTTCTCCTGCTGAGTACTTTTCTCACACCTTCATTTTTTAAGTTTTTATTTTTACATTATTACTCCATTAGGGTTCGAGGAAAATAATTTCCCTCAGAGCCTATGTTATCCTTGGGGTTGCTGTGTGGAGTGTCTTTTTGAGGAGATGAAAGAGTGAACATGGCTCAAAGATATCCATGTTCTAGAAGGGAGGAAACTGGCAAATTGTTCCACAGACGAGCTGTTGAACTCAAGAATAAATCGTAAAAGCGACCCGTTCTCATGTGACAAATGTCAACGGTGTACATAATAAATATAAAATCGGGGAAATCTATCAAACGGACACCCCGTTTCCGCGCAGAGTCCAGGGTGATGGCTGTCAAATTCAACAGTGGAGCAAACTTGCTAATTGTATAAGGTCAACCGTTGTGTACTATCTGCAGTATCTGCGGGCCCTGTACGTAAGCCCTGTAGTACGCCCAGCTTCTGAGAGGCTAACTTGACCATGGCTTCGAAGGAGCCCCCGTGCCTGAGCTGATCACTTTGAGTTACACCAAACATATCAATGGAAAGCATGTTGGGAAGATTGCTCGCGTTAGAGGAGACTAGATTGTCATTAGGTCCCTTTTAGACGTAATCAGACAAGATTGGGTCTTGGAAACATTAAATTCGAATATGTTATTCTTATTCCAAGAGGAAATCCTCTCGAGGTAACCATCTATTCTAAAATTAAAATGAATACCGCATGCACTGTACAGCTTTTCTATGGACTTATTATAATAATGCTTGTTCTAATACAAACCAGCACCAATTTTAATAGCTGGCGCATTACCGAACAAACTTCCATCAAAATACATACATAAAAACTCGAATAAATTTTCCCTCTACCCAACACATCAAAAAACTCCCGTTCAACTATGACCCTTTTATATGGCAATAAAAAATCTAATATTACCAGATTACACGTTAAATAGTTTTGGTATTAATAGTAGTTCATGGCTATCCTACGAGAAGCTTAGAAGAAAGATTTTAAGCTTCCTAAGACAATAAATTATTATAAGCAATACTTAGTCGCCTGTAATATCAATACAAATTGAATTTTTTTTTTTTTTTTTAACAGTAATACCGCACAAGAGTCCCAACTGCTCCCGTCTGGAGCCAGTGAGACTATGGCATCCCCAATTGGGGTATGTTGTGAGGCTGAGGGTATTGGGGAGGGGAAGGAGATTGGGAAGAGGAAGGTGGGGAAGTACCTGGCTATTCAGATCTGGTCACCAAACACGGCTAAAGCCATTTCAAGCAACGTTTCAATTCTGAATGGTGGTCTTACACCAGGGCGATACTGAGAGTATCTTCCACTCTGGAACGTGCCGCAAATATACTATATATTATTTTAAATTAATTAATTGTGAAAATAACACAAATTAATCAAATAAAATTTATTTGCGCACGCCGGGTTCGAACCCGCGACCTTCGGATCTGTAGTCAAAAGCGTATACCACTAGACCACGCCGGCCGTCGAAATAATATCTCCATTAATAATAATATCTCCCGAGTAAAAATAAATGCTGCCGACGGGAATTGAACCCGTGCCTTCTGATGTCCGGTCAGATGCTCTGGACCACTGAGCCACGTCGGCTTATTTCCAACCCGCCAAATAAGTCAGTATGTACTAATACTTCAATCAACAATTACTGCTTATTATATTTTTGCCACCTGTAAACAACCAACTTTATTTTTATAGGAAAGGCTTTGTTTGTGCTAAATTTCCCACTAGATGGCGTCGAGACATAAACATTAGTTTATCATTAAAAAATAAAATAAATATTTATCGGGAACATAACAAAATATTTATTTTGAAGGTTTTAAAATGTTCAATAAACCCCGTTTTCATGTTAAAAAAGTCTTGCTGTTTTTCTCGGGTTATGTGTCAATGTTGTGAAGTCCAAATATTATTAAGTAGGTAATAGAATATTATTAGTAGGTTTAACATAAATATACACTGTGGTGGTAATGCAGGCCTTGAGCGTGGTTTAATTTCGTTTTAACCATACAAACGCCGTGGTAATAAATAAAGTTTTTCACTGTTCTTACCTAACTAGCCGTGTAATATTGCACCGTGTTTATAAGTAAGGGGTAGATATAAAATGTAAAAAATTGTAGTTAAATAATAGAAAGAAAAAAAACATCAACAATTAAATGTGATCAAATTAAATGTGATGTGTATTATATTTTACTTGCCCTATTTTTTAGGATACTCTATCTTTTAATTATGTAGGTACATACATGCTTGGATATATTTTAATTATATTATCTGCTTGTTTGTTTTGGGACGTGTCATTTATATATAATAATTAGCTGACTTGTACCCGGCGTCACTAGACGTTTCTCTACTTTCAATAAATATAATATCCAAGTATTATATACATAAACCTTTCGGAAGAAATTCTCGAAATTATGGTGAAAACCCTATCAAACTCACTTGCATAGTTCAGAAGAAGTACGCAAACAAACATACATACGCGGATAGAGACTTTATTTTATACTATTTAGACATTTTAACAAACGCGTTTATTCGAGTTTTAGGCATCCAAATCTATAATGAACCATTTTTTTTGGGGAAAACATTTTATCATCGTTTGTTTGGACCACAGTATTCGAAGTATGATAAAGTTAAATGTGACCGATCGAGCTGACACTCGGTAAATAGACTCGTTGTAGATGATAATGCATATTATATCTATTGGCGATCACGTACACACACACCGAAATAGGGTAAGGGAGGGCAAAGTGGAAGGGGCGGGCAAAGTGGAAAGTTCATATAAAACAAAAAATAGCGACTTCCCCCCCCGCTACGCTCACTTACCGCAAGTCACGTGTTGCCCTTATGCCCCTTCAGAAATTTAGTATAGCTACGGCGACCCAGCGCGGTGCACGTCTATGTTGAGTGATTTGTGCAGATTCCTTACGAAAACATTCAAACTTCAACGGTTGATTTTTCATTGAAAGGTAAGGATTTAGTTACATGCTATTTATTATTATATTGCATATAAGTATAATTCAACGTTATTTTAATACGTCTGTAATATTTTGATACGATTTTTCGAAATATTATTTTTTTTGTTCCTTTTACACCATTTGGGCAAAGTGGAAAGTTGTATGTGAGGGCAAAATGGAAACCTTTCCACTTTGCCCGCGCTCGTGATTTCTTAGAGACATCCAGTTTTACTCTAACGTAACCATTCAATTTTATTTTTTTATTTTCAGATGGTTAATAAATATATCAAGCGAAGCAATCAGGGTTCATGGAGCGAAGAAAACATGAGAAGAGCCATGGAAGAATCGAAGACTACTTCCCTATCTGCTGCATCTAAAAAATATGGCATACCTCTTGGGACGCTGCATCGGCATTTGAAAAGTGGAATATGTACTAAAAAATTAGGAAGATTTCGTACTGTATTTTCCGAAGCTCTAGAAAAGCTAATTTGTGAACATGCCAAAGAACTGGATAGTTGTTTCTATGGGCTAACAAAGGAATCCTTGCAAACTTTAGCCTACCAACTAGCTGTTAAAAATGACGTGGAACATCCATTTCAAAATGAGAAAGCTGGTCGAGCATGGGTTACAGGGTTCATGAAGAGGCATCCTGAACTAGCATACAGAACCCCGGAACCAACATCTATTGCACGTTGTGCAGCTTTTAACCAGTTCCAAGTGAATCATTTTTACGATAATCTGTGGACAATGTTGGCACAATATGATTTCATCAACCGCCCTGACGATATTTACAATATGGACGAAACTGGCGTCAAGACAACTTCTGAAAGACCTCCTCGAATAATATCAATAAAGGGTAAAAAACAGGTAGGAGTCATATCTTCCGCTGAAAAAGGCCAGTTGACTACACTTGTGTGTTGTTGCAGTGTTACAAGAAGATTCATCCCACCATGTTTTATTTTTGGAAAAAGAAAAAGGATGAACGAGCGGTTATTGGATAATGCTCCTAATGGTGCACAGGCATGGTGTTCGGATTCCGGCTGGATCGTCAATGATATATTCAATAAGTGGCTGCAAGTTTTTATTGAAAAGTCAAAACCTTCAAAAGAAAAACCCGTTTTACTTATCATGGATAATCATTCCACCCACCAAAATCTGGAAGGATTAAATATGGCTCGCGAAAAGGGCGTTATAATTGTAACCATCCCTCCACACACTAGCCATAAACTCCAACCTCTAGATGTTTCAGTCTACAAACCATTCAAAGTTGCCTTTGAAAGAGCTGTGGACACTTTCCAAAAAAACCACCCTGGAAGACGTATAAACCAATTCGACGTCGCAAAACTTGTTCGATTTGCCTTCGAAAAAAGTGCAACAATAGAAAATGCAGCAGCTGGTTTTAAAAAGTGTGGCATTTTCCCATACGACAGGAATCTTTTCACTGATTTAGATTTAGAAAAAATAGCCAACAGGACGAAAATTATCAAGGAAAGAGAGCAGAAATTAGAAATATCAAAGAAAATAAAAATTGAGAAAATGGAAAAGAAAAAGAAAATTTTTAAAAACAAAAAAATTAACAAGAAAGACGAAGAAAAGATTTCTCGAAGAGAACCAGTCAAAGTGAAAATTAATTTTCAACCTCAGCCCGGCACATCGAAACAACAAAATTTGACACTTTGCATGTTTTGCCAAGAAATTTACATTGATCCTCCAACTGAAGAATGGATTCAATGTAATGTCTGTCAAGAATGGGCACATGAACTGTGTGTCGATATTGACAATGATGGAAAATTTACCTGCTTTAATTGCCAATCCCATTAGAGGAATCATTCTATCGCATTCTACATTTTATTGTTCTATATTATAAGTTTCCACTTTGCCCTTTCCACGTTTCCACTTTGCCCTGCTATGCGGGCAAAGTGGAAAAAAGTGAGGTTTTCAAAACTGGGTCTCCATTACTAAAACTGTTCGTTTTTATTATTATTTTGTTTCAATTACCAAAAATATGTAAGTTCATTATTTTAATAAAATTTTAAAAACTTTAAAAAACTTACATTTTCTTAATTAATCTGTAAGCTAAAGTTAAGTTTTCCACTTTGCCCCCCCCTTCCCCTATACTTATTTCTCTGAAATTCTATATTATTATAGTAGTTAATATATTACATAATAAATGTCAGTCATAGCCGATCGGGATTTGGCTCGGTTGTTAGATGTTGACTCCCATTCCTGGGTAGGAAGGTTCAATCCCCAGTCAAAGCATTTTTTTTAGTTTTAAAATTCATAGATTATTTTTTTACGGGTTGATTTTTTAAACATTACGGTACTTATACCCTCATATATATATATATATATATATATATATATAAAAGATACATATCCACTTATATATCTGATACCTATCCACTTATACAACATATACATTGTATAAGTGGACGGTAAGTAGTAAAATGGTCATATTGACCAAACTTATAATATTCATTCGATATGGTTTTTTTGATTGGAATGGGAATTTAATTGGTTTTAAGAATGAAAGTCTGGCATAAATGATATTATAGCGAAAGCGGAACTCGCGATCAAAGGTGAGCGATCACAATTTCAAATTTATTAATCGATAATATTCTATGCATACTAGATCTAGAATGATTTTATTCACTCCAACCACGCGCCTTAAAAATCAGTGAATAGAAAGAATTAAACGAACACTAGAGACTAGACTGACTGACAGAATAGTGTATGGAAGGAAAACAATGTATGATTGATAGTAGATTCACAAAGCTGCGGCGATGAATGGATGCCTCGGGGAAACCCCTTTAATTAAAGATCTGCCATTGTATCGTTGGCATATTATTTAGAAATACATATTAGAGATTATTAATTATATTTTACTTAATATTAACACGTTCTGAAAAAATTGTAAGCAAACCTCTTTTTAATATTTTCTCACTTAACCTTTTTTTCCCTCTCTAACGACAATCGACGGCTTCCATGGTAGAGGAGTGAGGCTCTCGACTAGCAATTCGTAGGTCGCGGGTTCAATCCCAGCGTGCTCAAATAAATTTCATGTGATTAATTTTGTATAATTTCACAATTTGATCATTTTTTTAATTTTTTAAATTTTTTTATTGGTTTTCAAGCTACAATCCCGTTAAACTGCAATAAAGCAGTTTGTCAACAGGATGTTAATGATCAATTACATACATACACACATAATATTATTACTATAACTATACAATTAACACACCTAAATTAATATGAACTATCTCTATTTAGTAACCATTGTTTCAGCATATATCTCAATCTATTTGTAGAATCGCAATTTTTTATATTAATGGGTAACATGTTAAGCATTTTTAGCACTTTAAATTCTAGGGTTCGCCGTCCGTATTTATTTTTATATTTTGGAACAAGCATTCCTTCATTCTTTGTAAACCTTGTATTATATTCATGTTCCACTTTCCTTTTATAATCAGACTCAGATATATGTTGAATCAATATTTTGTACCATAATAAGGCCTGCACCGGTATTATTGTTAAATTTCGATACAACAATGATATGTTTCGTCTCTGTGAGAAAATATGTTTTTGAGCTAATAACTTAACCATAGAATTTTGTACTGATTGCAGGTGGTTTAAATTAGTTTTACAAGAGTGACCCCAAGTAAATTAATAAAAGGTATATTTGCGGCACGTTCCAGAGTAGAAGATACTTTGAGTATCGACCAGGGGTAAGACCACCATTCAGAATTGAAACGTTGCTTAGAACGCTTTTAAACGTTTATCTGAATAGCCTGGTACTTCCTTTTCTCCATCTCCTTCCCCCCTCCTATTTTTAGCCGTATAACATACTCCAACTGGGAATTCCATAGTCTCACTGGCTCCAGACGGTTGGGAGCAGTTGGGATTCTCATGCTGAATCCACATAAAAAACAATTTTACAAATTAACTCTCAACATTTCCTTGACCCTCCCCACCCTAGCTCTCTGAACCTTAATGCTAAGTCCCAATTTTCGATTAATCTTTATAACGAATTGGTTTACATGGTGAATACCAAAAAATATGCTTTAGATAAATTTATGTTTTTATTGAGTACAATTCAAATAAACTTTTTATTTATCCAATCTAAAATAAAAATGTAAACTACTAAAAACTGTATTTATTCAATAGAAATGTATGAACGCATAAAAGAAACAACTTTAAAAAATAAAATAGATGAGATTATCTGTGACAGCTTACCTTGATTAACTTTTTTGATTTCATATCAATTTTTTTACAAAATAAATAAAAACTACTTTCACGTTAGAAATTGAGCTTTTCTCGACTCCGTTTGCTAAGCGATTTTAATGCCTATGCATGACGATAAAAGGCGTACCAAGAATATACACATTTTTGGCTTGTAGCTTCCTCGTAACTTTATAATACTACTTTTCTCTACTTTTTTATAAATATAATATGTATGTTTTATATATACTCGTATATAAACCTTCCGGAAAAAATTCTCCAAATTACTGAAAACCCCATCAAAATCCATCGCGTAGCTTAGAAGAACTAAGCGCACAAACAGACAGGCGCGGATAGCGACTTTATTTTAATATAATGAAGCAAAATTGGTGTAAACAAAGTAATACAAAAAATACATTTATTTTAATTAAGGGAGTAAATATAGGAGTATTTAGATCACCTTAGTCACTAAACATAGTACCCATGTCATTGCAAGCAAGGTACCAAAAACCTCTTTAAAGGACATCACACATTTTCAAGATTTATTTTCATGATCAAAGTGACTAACATATTTTTAAAAGAAGGAAAGGAGTCCGACTGTCTCTGTCGACACACGTAATTAGATAAATATTTAAAGATACATACGTAAATAGGGGGATTGAAGTATAATGTGTATGTGTAAGCGGAAATCAATTGAAACTGGGAGTAATAAGTTTCTCCCTCCTGAATTAAGGGCAAACACGTTCTAAGATTTTAGGAAAATAATTGTCATTGAGAAAATCCACATGCATGCACGAAGAACTTTATAAAATTCACTTATATAAAATATTGCAAAATTATTAAGAATCTTTTCAAATTAAATGTCATCCGGTTAAAAATGGGACTGCAGGCCCTTAACGAATGGATTGATAGATTTCCTGTTAACATTTTAGTAAAATAGGAATGCATTATCTTTGTGTCATTATATATTAAGCGTGGCCAGCGATCCCGAATACTTACACTGAAAAAAATGAGTTAGCTAAAGTGTTAAGCTAATTGAAGTTGTGTAACCATCGCCTAAAGTTCAGCTACTTTACCTAAAATACTTTATGTGCAGATACCGTCGTTGTTTAGTAAAATGTGCTTGAGCTATTACAACTAAACTTTAATAATAGCACACTAAAAGCATACTTACCTAAACAAAATAATCGGTTTGGTTAATCAAGCTAAAGTAATTTACTAAACCTATTTCACTTTAGTAACTTAAGTTTATGTGTTACTTCCCAAAGTATTTAGCTAAATTTAACTAAACATCTAGTTTGGTTAAATGTTTTGTTCATATAGCAAAATTGAGGTTGGAATATCTAAATTTGGTATTTTTACATAACAATTAGTTGCTTTGCACAAACTTAGGCAAAGTGCAACAAAACTTTAGTTAAAATCTCCCGAACTTTGGTAGATCTTTTTATCGTTGCTAACGGTCGACGCGCAGGTGTTCATTTACGACGCAGTTCTCAGATCGCCACAGTTCGCACCATACGTGAATTGACGTTCGTTGCGCGCGTTGCGAATTTATTTTTGAATTGAATTGAATTTATGTTAACCGCTGTTCCTAGTTCCTAGTGATAATGGCAGACAAAACCGTGGAGGATTATTTAATTTCTTGGAATCTGGAGGCTTACATAGAAACATTTAAAGGTGAGTTTTCTTTTTTCATTTTTTTATTGATTTAGAATTTAGATCATGGAACTATGATATTATATATTATGATAATATCCATTCTATTTGATTTAGAAACTGGCACCTTCATTATTCCATGACTCAAGTACCTACGCAATAGATTTAGAAGATTTGTATTTATTATGTACCTAGTTTGAAGAGTGCGTGTTGACGCTACAACCATGATTGTGTCAGGAGTCATGACACAAGTTACAGAGAGTGGTATATAAAAAAATAATAATTGGATCACTTGTATAGCGCCGTTTTTGTGCAAAATCACCTCAAGGGCGCCTTTATTTCTTTGTTTGTTTCCGCCAGTATTATTTTGTATTGAACGAATGTTGTTTGAAACTGTAGTATTTTCTAAGTTACAATTTTACCCTAGCCAGAAAACCAACCAAACTAGCTTTGAAATCGTACCGATGGATGGTCAATCATAGCGGGTTATATTTAATTTTGATAAATGTGTATTCCAAATTATTAATTCGGACATAACATTTTGAACATTGAATTCTGTTGTTTTTTTTGGGAGGGATATTTTTAATAATACAGGGTGACCACCCATTGTTAATGTTTACATTTGAAATTTTCATATAAATGAAATAATTTCATTATTAAAACTATTTTATCTCCGCTTGATTCATGATACAGGGTGTTCGGTATCTGCTGTTGTATAAATATACATTTTTTTAATGAATAATTTTCTTTCCTTTGAAAAATAAATTTTTATTTTCTTGTTTTGAAATTTTTTGTATTATCTCGTCGTTTTTTTTCTTTATTTCAGACTCAAGCCATAGACTCGAAAACACTCCTGATAATATCTCAAGATGATATTAAAGAATTGATTCCGACTGTAGGGCACCGGGCACTGCCTACAGCTCACATTAATGCGCTCAAGGATGTTATTAATCCACCTGTCATAAGTGTAAGTTTTTAAAAGCAGTAATGATGACATATTGTATACCTAGGCCTTTTTTGGCTAAGCATTTGGAAATAGTTGTACCGGACGCGATTTTGATACAAAAATAATAGTATTTAAAATAATAATTCCTGTAATTAATGAATAAATCGACTGCCGGGGGGTCAAGCAATTCCAAAGGGATAAAAACAAAGCTTGACCCCTTCACCCTTTCTTTCCCCTTTGTGTACATACCCGCTTTTTGTTTCAGATTGAAGATATACCTTCAACTTCCAAACAAACAACGCCCATATATTATCAACACGATGACTTCCTTGTAAATGACATTTCCTTGTTGGAAAATAAAAACAAATCACAAAGAATAACGCAAGAAGCTTTTGAAGAGCAAATTTCGAATGTAAGTTAAATAATTTTAGTAAGTTTCAGATACCTAAGTAACTTAGGTTAATTGTTTTATACATTCCGATGTATGTATTTTAGTAGTGGCAGCGTAGAATAGCCATCCTGTGACTGATATTATGATGATTATAGAAGTGGTTATTAGTTATGTAATCAATATGAAATTTAATTTTGTTTTCCAGGACTTACGTAATCATCTCCTATCAATCAATGAAGGGCAAGCACTTTTAATGCAGTTTGAGTCAAAGGGTCTGTTGGACAATTCTACCAGACTGTGCAGTACTATTATAAGTAAAGAATTGCAGGGTAATCCAGATAGATCCATTACAAGCAAGAGATTTTATGAATTTGCTTTTCAAATCACCAAAGTCTTTAATAAAGAAAGCGCAGCTGTATATTTCACCCCATATGTGTGTTTTGGGTCTACCCAAAAAATTGCTGCTAAAGGTAAATTACTAGACACATACAGGCAGCGCCGAAAAGAATTTGCCAAATCAGGACACAAACATCTTTTACTATATTTAAAAAAAAATTATAATTAAAAATGATAATATAAATGTGTGTATGATCAAACGTGTTTTCTTTTTTGAGGCTTTGCTGGTAGCTGGAAACAATATTTTGAGAGACGATTCTTAACAAAATAACTTTTATATGAATGAGGTTTTTAATAAGTACTTTCTAGTCTTACAAAACATAATATTTATTTATTTAGGTTTCATCTCTCAAAAGGGTTGTAATAAACTACCTGCAACTCAAAGTATTTAACCCATGATTCTGAATTATGGGTATAATCCTTGGAGTTGATGGTGGTTACATTTACACCCTGTATTGTTTTCAGCTAAACTGCAAAGCTGCACTTCCTATTTAATTTAGATAATCTAACCAAAAAGCTAAGCTACAGTACCTAAAGCTAGCTAGCAGTAGAGAGCTAAAACACCTATATCGGTAGGGCTATTCCAACCGAAGTTTAGTTAATCAACCTAACCATTTTGTAATATTAACTAAATAATAAGGTTACTACATCTAAACAGTTAAGTTTTTCTAACCGAACACTACAAAATGGTTTAGGTATATAATTTTTAGTTTAGGTAACACAACTAAACACAAAGCTGTCTCAGCCGATTAGTTTAGCTAGAATACCTGAATCGTTAAGCTGTCATAAATACAGTTTAGGTAACACAACTAAACACAAAGCTGTCTCAACCGATTAGTTTAGCTAGAATATCTGAATCGTTAAGCTGTCATAAATACAGTTTAGGTAACACAACTAAACACAAAGCTGTCTCAACCGATTAGTTTAGCTAGAATATCTGAATCGTTAAGCTGTCATAAATACAGTTTAGGTAACACAACTAAACACAGAAAGCTGTCTCAACCGATTAGTTTAGCTAGAATATCTGAATCGTTAAGCTGTCATAAATAAACTGCTGTTTAGCAAACAGTAGCTAAAAGTTCGGCAGTCACCACAGCAACTAAACTGTTTAGTAGATAATTACTGAAAATTTGGTAAATCGTACCTAAACATTTCTTTCAGTGTACCTATATTATCAAGGCATGGTTCAGGTGCATGAACACGTGTTGCTATATATTAGGAGTTTACTAAAAGTTTATCATGAAACGGCCCGCAATCCCGTTTATAACTGGTTTACGAATAATTTGAAGTTTTTTTTATAAATTATCAATACTCTTTTTTTTCTCCGTGTTTTAAATTAATGAATTTCGTCTAGTTTCAACCTCGTGAAGAAGGTCTTAAAGCTTTCTAACCAGAAACGGGATCATTTTTGGTACATCAAGGGTAAATCATTCAGGAATGCAGTAGATACAGATAGCGCAGGTATTTATTTATACAATCATTAGTCATCCGTTAGATGAATGCTTTCCATAAAAGGAACAATAGTTAGTTGGAGAGAAGGTTTTTGAGATGTCCAAAGCAGTCAACCCAATATTGACCTTTGTTGTTTGGTATGTGGGTCACTCATATTGAATACCGCCGTCGCAGTGACCCTATCTCGAGATCGGATCATTGCGACGCGCGACGCCTCTCTCGTGAGCTTATTTAATTTAAAAATTCATAAATATGTATGTTTTTTTAAATGCGCTATAAATAATAATAAAACCGCAATAAATACCTCGCTCTGTTAATGTTGATGTATCCCTTCTCAATAATCCCGTTCCTTGTGCCTCCATTTTCGTATTTTCGTACTTTCGTTCATCACCAGAAAAACAGTCCTTTCAAATTTGGCCACGATCACGAGAGAGATTGGGAACGAGGAAGTTGAAGCAAGATTCTTAAAATGCCATTGTTATTTATGGTCGTTTCGCGATTGTTCAACATTTCTTCCAAATATATCATAAATATAATATATTTCAGGGGTTTATGAACTTTATGTCTACAGGCCCGCGACCCGTTTTTAGATCTGGCAACTATAGAGACCCATATAGTTAATTAAAATATATTCAAGGGGTTTCAAATATACCTATAGGTCAACGACCCACTTTTAGATATACCAATTATTTATAGGGACGCCCCAAGTTTTAATGATTACGATCAATGGAAGTAGTTTTATATACTTCTATTTTTGATACTGATAATTCGTGGTGGGTTTCCATTTTAATGATATATTGAAACATTTTCACTTATTTTATTTTGTGACCGTTTCGGTTTTAGATTATTATAGTCATCTCTCAAACTATCATCCCTCGATCAATATCTCTAAATGAAAAATAATATTATAAAATTATTTATTTAAAATTAAATTTATTTAAAATTATTAAATGTAGCTGCATAGAAAAATGATTTCAGCAATCAATAGAAACATTCAAACGTTGCACTATTTTAACTGAATTATAACGACTACTTATATTTTTTTAATAAAACAAAGAAAATTGATTGGCTAAAATTAATCGTTCTATTAAGAATAATTATTCATATCGACATTTGTTGTTTATTATTATTTTCTAATGCGCATGCTGCCCCCTTTCTATTATGTCGAATGCTGTCAGTTAATTAACTTTGGAATGTGCCTATTTAAAAAAAATATATGATGTAATATTAGCAAGAGACAATGCATATATATGCTAAGGTGTAGGTACTAGGTACCGCCATCTTAACCCTCCAGAGACATATATATGCTAAGGTGTAGGTACTAGGTACAGCCATCTTATCCCTCCAGAGACATATACATGCTAAGGTGTAGGTACTAGGTACCGTCTTCTTAACCCTCCAGAGACATAGATGCTAAGGTGTAGGTACTAGGTACCGTCTTCTTAACCCACCAGAGACATATATATGATAAGGTGTAGGTACTAGGCACCGACAACTTAAACCTCCAGAAACACGTGAAAAACTCAGTAATTTCAACAACGCCATACTTAGAGCCTCATCTAGAATGAAAAGATTAATTATTAAAATTCAGCAGTGTTCGTATAAAAGTTACGAATGAAGATCTAAAACAACCAGTAGAAACATAAAAATAACCAATATTTTATTTTAAATTCATAACATTTAATAAAAAACACACACAGAAGTGAGGATGATAATCAATTTTCAAAGTGTGCTCATCATGCGTTGAGTATTGATACAAACATAAATTATTATGAAGTAGGGAAAAAAAGAAAATAATTGAAATAAGTGCTAATCAAAATTAATGACAATTTTTACAAAGCAAACATAAATTTAAGGTTCCTTTGAATAGTATAGGAGAATAAATATTTTTTATTGATCATTAATCATTGCCGTTTGCGTTATACGTGTAGACGACACTTGCCAGATAAGGGGTATAAATATACTAATCTGTCTTTGACTATTTGTAAGTGTTTCATATATTTTCTTTATTGTCTGGTTCCTACATTAAGATTTATTATTGTAATTAGTCCTGATTCAAAACTTAATATTGTTTTATACTCGTACAATCACGAATAATCTGTTATTTTATGATAGTTAGATTTTTTAGATTGAAGTATTTTAATCTATATTTTTTTAAATTACTAACGCCTGTTTTAAAGACATTGGAATAGTAAAAATATACAGTTTTTTCTTTCTTTTTATACATATCTGAACTGCTCCAGCAACAATTTTGTTTAACTTATTTACTGATAAATTGAGTAATGTCCACTGCTCGGTATAAATATTAGTACAGGGTTTTCCAATAAGAGGTGTTATTTTGATATTCGATCGTAAAATATCAATGATTTCGTTGCTTGTGTGGCACGTAGCGCCGTCTTGTTGAAAGTAAACGTTGTCTAAATCAATACCATCTAATTCTGGCAATAAAAAATCATTAATCATCTCTCGATAGCGCAATTCATTCACCGTAACAGCCTCATTTTCAAAAAAGTATGGTCCAATGACTCCGCCGGACCATAAACCGCACCAAACAGTCACACGTCGAGGATAGAGAGGCTTTTCAACAATAACTCTTGGGTTTTCCGAGCCCCAGATGCGACAATTTTGCTTGTTGACGAAGCCACCGAGGTGGAAATGGGCCTCATCACTCTAGATGATTTGCATTTGATTCACTCAAGTGAATTTTAATAATTTCAATGTGTTGTTGAAGCGTGTATTGTTCCATTTTTATTAATGGCGTAGGTTTTACTTGTCAAATGTTAAAAAATGACAACTTCAAAAGTAACATCTACTGAAATAGCGGGCTATTCAAAATAACACCTCTTATTGGACAACCCTGTATTCTAGGCAATGAGGAGTACCTATACGGTAGTTAGTCCTATAATTTCTGCACTGAAATAAATACTGACTTTTAGGATTACGCAAAGTTTATCAATGCAAGTAATTCTGGAACATCAAATGCATCATTTAGAATTTTATGTAGAAATAATTATAATAATCCTTCTGTTCGACAATTTAAGCATATTCAGATCATAAAAGAGAGTTGTAATTCAACCTCAAGATTGTTGGAATAGACATTTTAAAACATAGATTTGAGAGTTATTTTGAGTTTTGCTTGTTGCCGCTTTATAGGACATTGTCGTGGAGGTTCAGATAGATTCAAGTAATTTAGTAGACAACACAATGAGGGAACCAAACCGGAAAACCATATTCTTGTTTGCAGGAGTAAAGATAATAATTTACAACTATCTCTCATCTAAAAAATCATAAAACTTCATATGGTGTGCAGAATTAACAGAGGCAAAAACTGTTCGGCCAAATTATCGGACTGCAACCCCCATTTGAACAGTCCTGTTAAATTCCTTACTAAATTGGGTGACAATAATTGCATTGCGCTAAAAGAATCCCGTTGTGAACGGGCATGAGAACTAGCCGGGGCAGGATTCTATTTTGCGCCCGAATGCCAAGTTCTATCAAATAAAAATTATGTACCTATACATTTTATAGCATGGATGGATTCTCAACAGTTTTCTTGGATTTTTTAAAATTTAAAGAAAATAAAATTTAATAATGTTTTTAATTTTTTTTAATGTGTTTCTCAAAAAAGTCTAAACTGCTCCCAACCGTCTGGAGCCAGTGAGACTATGGCATCCCCAACTGGGGTATGTTGTGAGGCTGAAGGTAGCAAATATGAAGTTAATTAGTCGTATTTCAGTTTTTCTTACGATTCGATACTTTTCTTCTTGTTTCGATGATCAAGGCCGTTATCAAACTGTGGTTATGCCACATTGAGAAGACTTATTCATCTGATTTTATTTACCCTACCCTTTTTTAATGATGTTTATAATGAAAAACTGAATTATTTGGAAATAAATTGTGTGAGGCACTTACCGTAAATAATTATGTTTTTAGTGAAAAACCGAATTATTTGGAAGTGAATTGTGCGAGGCATTTACCGTAAATAATTATATTTGTAGTGAAAAACCGAATTATTTTAAAATCAATTGTGTGAGGCATTTACCGTAAATAATTATGTTTTTAGTGAATAACCGAATTATTTGGGAATCAATTGTGTGAGGCACTTACCGTAAATAATAATGTTTATAGTAAAAAACCGAATTCTTTGGAAATCAATTGTTTGAGGCAATTACCGAAAATAAAATGGTTTTTCCCACTTTGATGGCAGATTTATCTGAATTATTATAAAAAATATAAATGGAGTTCTATTAACTAAACAAAATAATGAAAAATAGTTTTCTTGGAGATTTGATAGAAAACAACCCCCAAATGAAAATGTTTGCTAAGCTGATGTTTCGTTATAGATGTAATGTATGGTGCAGCCAAATCTGATCATAAATTGGAAATTATAATAGATTCTTGAAAAATATTTTTATTGAACCATTTTTTTTGTTAATCCATACAGTAAACCTTTGAGGAAAATAATTTTCCTCTGGGCCTATATCATCTTTGAGAATGCTACTGTATGTGGAGGGTTTTTTTGAGGAGAGGAAAGAGTGAAAATAGTTCTTGAAGAGACGCATCTTGTAGGAGGAAGAAAAGTAAGGAAGAGGCTGGCGATCATTCAACAATCGGGCTGATCTCAAGAACGAGTTGTATTTTATGTTAGGTATTTTAGTTATTGTTGACATAAGGTAATTACATTAATACTCATTGAAAATTTGCACGGAAAAGTTACAATGCCCAATGTATTATACATGTCAAGTTGTGCAGGTGAAATATCGAATAAATAATTTTGGTTAGCAAAAATTTTTAGTACTTTGATGGTGGTTTAGTGGTAAAGAAGTTGATTTGACCCATAGTTTGTTGGTTAAAAATTAAATACAAAGCCCTTTTTTTTAAATTAATATGGGTTTTCTCTCATTTAAAAGAGAAAGTGTAGGTGTATGTTATCCCTTTTGGGGACGATAAATATCGAACTTGTTTTGTTAGTTTGGTCGTAATATTTTTCCACAACATAAAACCTTTGACGTATACTAACGCATTTGCTGTAATATCGTTTTATTCTCCATGTAGGTCACTAAGCTTTTGGGGTGACCACATTTCTATTTTTCGAAAATAGATGGACGAATTGAAATAAACAAGTTCATTTGAAAGAACAACACCAGTAAAAAACAAACGATCAGTATACATGTGGTATCCTTCTGGTATTGTTTCCAATACAATCTTGGAGGTAAATTGAAAATTTGTAATTACACAGTCCCGCGCAATGCGCGGGGTTACGATCATTCTGACTAAATATGTTTTCCGTGCAGTGCGCGGGATTTGTCCGGAAAGGGTTAAAAGTGTTTCAGTCCGGGTTATTTCATCTTTGAGTTCCATGCGACAAATAGATGTGTCTGCGCCCTTACTATTTATACTGTAACTATGACCTTACCATCCTCGTATTTTAAGATGCGATAATTTGATGTAACCACTCCCCTACTCTCTGAATTCTAATGTGATAAGTAGTGTGCCCTAACCATTTGAGGGTAAAATTCTAGAATTCCGTGTCACGCTTTATACGCACAACTTACTGAAATAATACAACGTTTCAACTAAATTGCTAAAAGGTACAACTATTATATATTATATCGGAGGAGATGGAAAAGCAAGCACAAAATAAGCTATTAGGATCTTGGCCTGGGTTATTTAAATAATTTGTGAATATTTTGATAGAAACGGAATCTTCCGGAAAACATCATATTCATACAAACACGAACAAACTGAACAACTGAACTGTCAAAACACTTTGAAATTTTGAACTTTGAAAGCTTCTTTTTACATTTCCCTCGACGTACATAGCTATTTCTTGCAGTAATTAAGTTGAATTAATGAATTGTGTAAGGGTGCACCACGGAGGAAAGTTTTTTCCTCCTTGGTGCGCCCTTACCACTTATGTTCAGAAGAGACAAGTATACGTAACTGTGCCTTACCATTTGAGTTCCAATACGACAAGTGGATGTAACTTGCGCCCCTACCATTTGTGTTGAGACGCGACAAGTAGATGCAGAAATGCAGTAGAGACTGGCGAAGCGACTGGGCGACTGGGCGCTGAGCGGAGTGCGAGTGGTTGCAGGTGCGAGCCCTGAGATTGATTTGGAATCGTCAGCACGGAGCGAAGTGTCATCGGTTATTTTTCCGTTTGGAATCGGGCTACGGGTAGGTACCTACCGCCTGCCCACTTTGTAAGTGCAGTTACGGGACCGGGCTACGGCGAAAACAGCGCATTATGTAAACCAGAGGTCTGCAACCATTGACAGATTTTTTCAACATTTATTTAGTTTTTTTTTTTAAGATTAAACGCGTCAAGAGGGGGGCAACAAGAATTGATCAACCGCTTCAACGAAGAGTGAGGATCAGCTCTTCAAAACAGAATTTATCGTTACAAATCGTTACGTTATCGGAACATGTTGAACAAAATAAATATCTTGGGTTTGAATTCACAAGCGACAAACGAACGAAATTGATGGTAGAATAAGTGCAGGAAGCGGTGTGCTGCGTCCTCTTTATAGCTCAATAATAAGGCTGTTGTTTCGGCTAAGTATCGATACAATTCAGTGTATCACTTCACGTTTAACTAGAGGATGAACACATTTTCATTTTCAGGGTTTAAGCTGCCGAAACGAGAGTTTTGAGAGAAGTGGCAGGAGTTAAAAAATGACATCGAATAATAAGAAGTCTGACGATCTGAGTTGAGATGAGTGATAAATGGCTTAAATATTCATTAACCATTAAAAAAGTTCACATTTGCACTATCAACCAAGAAGGCTCTATTTGCATTGTGCATGAATTATAAAAAAATGTAATCCAAAGCACTCAATCCACGGAGAATAATATCCTTTAAGAAGTATTCAAATAATCTGTATAATAGCACGCCACCTACTTTGCAACAGCCTGCTGATAATTCACCAATACAGAAACTAAAAGAAACAGATCACAGACTGGATAAAAATTAAAGGTACACAAGTTATCCAAAACCTATTCACCCCAAACCAAACATAACACAATTTAATAAACATTCAAATTATATAATCAGATCTACAGAAAAATAGATTAATTTTCTGATATTATTTGTTTTTAAATACTTCATTCATTATCATCTACTTTTTATTTGTTTTTTGTTCGTCTTAACTGCTTTATTATGTTCACTTCTTGTAGTATGTTTTTCTGTTTCCTAAATTGTTACTACATTGTGTCTATGTAATATTATGATGAAAATTGCGACTCACCTAATATTCAATATTGTGTAACCACAGTATCCTCCTTAAGAATCTCAAGGAATATACTGTGTTTTTACTTATGACGCCATAAAAACACTTTACCTAAAGCACATGCTCTACTAGTGAGGTGTTCACAAAACACTATTACTAATAGTTCTAACCCATACCGTTACTGAGTATTAAAAAATATACATTACTGGTATTTATTATGTAAACTGTATGTACGTGAATAGCACATCATTTAAAAAGTCTAGTGGTTTATTTTATAAAATTAAAAAAGAGAGCCGACTTAGATGGCCTCTGTTCGGAAGAGGGTTAAGATCCTATGATCCACTCTGGAGTCAGATATTTTCACAAAACAAAAAAGTGTGGATTTTCGTTTTACAGCTAGTGTAAAACAGTCCTTATTGGTTGCGTACCCTGCGTCACACGGGACGGAAAGGGAAGATTCTTCAATCGCAACTTTTTGTTCTCTCGGCCGGGGTCAGTGGCCGAGGTACACCTTTGGGGGTACCTACTCCTGCCTTACCTTCTACCTCCTCCCCTACCGCCCAACCCTCCCGACCTCCCGACTTCACCACCTCCCACCCCCGGCGGGACAAAGCAAATACTGTGCGGGGAATGTGTGACGTGTGACAACGGGCGCGCGCCGTCACTGCGACCGGCATCCTTCGATACGGAAGGCACCAGATGGGAATTTGCAGCAAATTGGACACCGCAAAAGTCTAGTTTGGATGTGAACTAGACTTTGACTTCTAAACATTGATATAGAATATATTTATTGTTTTTGTGTTTAATTCGTAGAACTCCATTTAATTTTTTTTAAATTTAATTAAAATCAAATTTAATAATATAATTATTAAGTTCTGCAAGTATTTTTTGTTTTTTTTGTTATTGTTACAGCTGTTTCGGCTTTCAATGCCATTTTCAAACTGTGGTTAAGCCACGTTTTATTAATAAGTCGTCAAAACGTGGCTTAACCACAGTTTGAAAATGGCCTTGAAAGCCGAAACAGCTGTGACAATAACAAAAAACCAAAAAATACTTGCAGAACTTAATAATTATATTATTAAATTTGATTTTAATTAAATTTAAAAAAAATTGACATAGAAAGTACAATATTAAGAGAAAAAAACCTTCATATCTTGCGCTGTGATTAAAGTTAAGCTGTGATTGTCGGAACAGGAGTTGGGAAACCAAATTATCATAATACTAGAGCGGTAGGTACAGTTCAAAAAAATCTTTAAATTATTTATTGGGTTTGGTCGTTGAATAGCCATGTACTCCCCCACCTTTTTCTTCCCCATTTCATTTCCCTCTCCATTGCCTTCAGCCTCGATGCCATAGTCTCACTGGCTCCAGACGGTCGGGAACAATTTGGGACTCTTGTGTGGTTTCGCATCATGTATTAGAAAAAATATTTATGGAATTTGATCCTTCATTTAACGATTACCAATCAACTCTCATACTACAGATATTGTTTCGTTATGACTTTCGTAATTTTGGCATTATCAGCTTTGTTCTGCTACCACCAACCATAGAGCAGGTACACAAACTACGCGCTTGATTTTGTTTATGAAACAGGCACGCACCGAGGAAAAGTGCGGCAAGTAACAAGCTAAACGTCAGCGACTAAATACCGGAGAGAAAAATCTCCGTTTTAATCTCTTTATTCGTAAAACTGTGAGCATTAGTTCATGTGAAAAAGGGTGACTTGTGATTAATCGAACGTTCTTGTCAAGTGCGGGCTCCGCTGGACATCAAACCAATAAATCACCAACCTGGTAAGTGCAGAAATCTGGCGATTACTTTGTGTGTTGGTTGGGGTAGCGCAATCTCCATTTCGAATTACAAGTCTCCTGAAACAGAGAAAGCCTCTCTGCTCCAGATATAATATTATGACTAGTTATGAGATCTTAAAACCCGTTCACACAAATAAAACAAGACGTGAAGAATAAACAGAAATACTAAAGATAAGTGTGTAAAATAAGATCCACCATCTTAAAATAAAATATATTGTAATCATTAAAAAGTAAATTCACCCTCTGAAATCATTAATTGGGAGAAGCACCATCTAGTGTTGTCTATGTCACTGTCTATATCCCTTAAATTAGTA
The DNA here is from genome assembly GCA_026573805.1 of Hesperophylax magnus. Taxonomy (NCBI): domain Eukaryota; kingdom Metazoa; phylum Arthropoda; class Insecta; order Trichoptera; family Limnephilidae; genus Hesperophylax; species Hesperophylax magnus. The sequence continues at coordinate 1,302,526 of JAIUSX010000116.1, read as the reverse complement.
AGTCCGTGGGCCGGGGACACACAAACAGCACATCAGAAAATCTCCCCTTGTTTGCAAATAGATAAAAAAGAAACGACTTAAGAAAAAAACACAATCCGGATATACGTTATAAGCATAGATATCACCAATATTACACGTTTTGTCTATGATTTTAACAGAATAACTTCCATTACGATGTTTCAAAATGTAAGCAATCTCAAATTACTTTAATTTAATTTTTACGCAGATTTAATTATATTTCTGAGTTGATTTTTGATAAAATCTGCATGGTGCCATATTATTACAAACTAGCTGATGTGTACCCGGCGTTTCTGGACCTTTATATACTTTCTATAAATATAATATGCACGTATTATATATGTAAACCCTCCGGGAGAAATTTTCTAAATAATCGCGAAAACACTATCAGAATCCGTTACGTAGCTTAGAAGAACTAAGCGCACAAACAGACATACTCGGATAGCGACTTTGTTTTAAACTGTTTAGAGATACTATTTGTTAAGGCGATGCCATACGTAGTAATGCAAAATCATGTGTTTTTGGTTTGAAAATTTGGTCGCCTAGAAATGTTTCAGTTGCTTTAATTAAATACTGCGAGTAGAATACATCTTGGCCTTTAAAATATTCGAGTATTTTTTAGATAAGTATTTTATAAGCCCAGAAAAAAATAATGTATAAGGCCTATGAAAACTGCTTTAAAGTTCAAAATCTCCTACTTACGAACCCATTTTCGGTTATGATTTTATTGTATAATGTGGTAAATTAAGTTATTTATAAAATGATCGAAAAAAAACTAAATATTTATGCCTGAACATCCACAAAATAAAATAAAAGGCACTTTTTGACCATGTTTTTTTCTTGCATAAATCAAAACAGGCGGATGGTGTTAAGCGGGAATTTAAACCTTATCGCCATCTACGTAAGGGTTGTTATTGATATCGGCTCAGTTTAAAATATTACACGACGTAGTGCATCGCCTTAATAGTAATTGTTTAGCTGGAGTCAGTACACTATTTATGAAATTATGACAAACTAACCGCTGAAAACAAACTATTCTCACATTGAAACTTTTTTTTAATTTTTTTTTTAATTTTTTTTTTTATTGCACAACAGATAGATTATCCAATTACTGTACAATTCTCAATTTGACAATCTTAACACCTATGAAGAAAATTATTATACAAAAAAAACTTTAGGCTATTTAAAGAAGAATTATATATATCTAGTGCTTCTGAGATTTCATTCAATAGCACCATTCCTCTTGTCATGCTATGTTGTGCTAGAATATCTGTTCTGCCGTATGGTATTTTGAATAAGTCGTGTCGACGACTACGGCTGAAGTTTTCGGGCACGTATAAACCATAGCATTCCAAGAGGAACGGGCTATCAATATAGTTATGGATTATGTTAAAACTAAGTATTGCAAGATTTGCATGACGTCTAGTTTCCAAGCTAAATCTATTTGTTGCCTCAAGTAAGTCCACATGGTGCATGAACCTTGGATAAGTTCCACGCATCCGCATATAGACATACCTGAGGAATTTTTTCTGGATTTGTTCCAGCATATTAATATACTTGTATAACTATGATTACTAGACTGTTTAATATTAAATATCATCCTTCATCATGAATCATAAAGTGGGCAATTTAAGAATTAATCGCTGATTCTGTATCAAACTAAATTGAAAAATATTGACACAGTAAATGCAAAAACAAATATATATAAAAAAAGGAAATAGTGTGAAAGTCTATTTGAAACATGTCTTTTTATTACCATTTCAGTAGCTTGTTTGCAATGCTTTTATTTTTCTAGGAAATTTAGGTACAATATTATGTTTGGTTTTGATCATTATTGAACAGATAGAGATAACAATCTTAGTATTTTGTAATACAAATAAATAATTAATTTTACTAATAAATACTGAAAAGCTTATGAATTACCTCCCATAAATTAATAATTTATTTCCTACATAAAGATTGTGCTTGGTAGGTACCTACGGGGCGCAAATTTCTCGAAAGACACTAACTGTCAAACCAGGTTGGAAACAATTTACACTCCGTAGCCATAAACATGAAAAAATAAGAAAAAATTCAAAGCCCGCCATTTTTCAATTTTGAGGTTAAGGGTTAGCATCGTAAAGCAGCGGCCGATCCGGCACATCTTATTTATTTCAGAAGCCCGGTGGTTCTCGAGGTATGCGTGTAGTTTATTTGTGCCTTTATGCGCGAGTAACGGTAGCGGGTAGCGGAAAGATCGTTAATAATATCGTAAGGAAGAAAAGCCAGTACCCAGTACCTTTAGTCAACTTGGTAGATGTGTATCTCTGCATAGGTTTTTAGCTATCTATTCAATTTGCCGCTTCTTCATAGGCATTCGTTAGGCAACATTATAATTGCAACAAATTCATTAAAATACATCGTGAAGGGACTTTTGTAAAACAAGATAGAATGTAGGAGATATAGTATAATATTATCTATACTGCTCTGTAGTACAATGACATACATTTTGGTTGTGCAATTAATTAGGTATGTAAAATACAACAGTCTCGACCATTTGGCATTTCATCTCTCTGTAGTTTTTTTCCGGTTTAAGATGGTGAGCGTGTTTGATATTACCTTTTTATTTTTATCTCGGCATAGTCCGCATAATTGTGGTTCCTACTAAGACCTGTCAAATCGAAATTATAAATATTATGGTACCTACCGGGCTGAAGATTGTTTGAAAAAAGAATTATCGTAGAGATGGTGGCATTTCTTTGAGCATATGGAATAATTCGTTATTTGAAATAAAAACGTTGAGTACGCAAAATATGTAGGGTTTATTTTTAAGTAGATGGTAAGTACTTACAAATCTTATGATGTCAGACGATATTTTAGCTATGATTTATTAAAAGAGAGAAAATTAGAATCATAATTTTCTGGACGCAAGGTCTACTCGTATTTTAATATAATACCTTAATATTTTTGCATTAATTATGATTGTGGAAAAATGTAGGTAAGGCCATTAACAGATCAATGTAAGGTCAAGTTAGTTACAACTGCGTAAGTCAACTGAGTATTAATTTAAACGCAAATAACTCTTATAATTTCTGGCGTCGTAAGTCATATGAGACGTAAATATTAAAAAAAACGAACCTCAGGTGATGAACTTTATGATAGAAATGAACTTTTATGAGTTATTTGTTGTTTTATGAACTTGTAAAGAACTTTGTCAATGCCATAAAACTCACTCCATGCGTTATGAAACACATTATTTTTATAGCTTAGCTAATTTATTACGGCATACCTGAGCTATTTAATTGGATAATATTTTACACGTCATTTACGATATGTTAATATGTAAATCGTGAGCTTTTCTAATATTTTAACGGACAGGAAATTTATGTAATCAGCCACGTTTAAAAATTTAAGGGTTACACTAAGTAGAAAAGTAAAATACACGTGCGAAAAATAGTATTGCTAATTTATTAAGAGTCTCTTCAAATTATTCGTAATTCGTTTAAAAACGGGATTGCAGGCCCTTAACGAATGGATTGATAGATTTCCCGTCAAACTTTTAGTTAAATCCGAATGATTTATGACGTGTTCATAAAAATCATAATATTTTTTCATTTCATCATTACATATGTATAATCAAGGCGAAGTAGGTGCATGAACACATGTTTTCATATAATAGGATTTTACTAAAACGTTTCTCAGGAAACGGCCTACAATACTTGCAATATTCTTCTTCAATTATTGCAAACTTTGTGGTGCCATTTCTATGTGAATAACTAGCTGAAATCCCAGGCGTTTCCAGGACTTTACGCGTTTTTAGAAATCAGCCATAGACAGTGACCTTCCTCTTGTTTTGTATATAATATTGGAATAAATCTATGGTTTTAAAAAAAAAAACAAATTCACGCTGCCCGCCCGGAGTTCGCCACCCAGCCGCCTGCCACTTGGTTTTATATAAATAGAAGTCGTGATCGAGACTTTTATAAAACATAGTCTTTAGGTACCTACTTAGGTTAACGAAATATGCAAGGAGCGCTTTCATTTTGATGAAAAATGTTCTGTTACCGTGAAGTCGTAATTTGAGAATAAGATTATTCGTTATTACGTTTACTCTATTTTGCCAAACGACGCAGTACCAAGCACTAACATTGAAGATAACATAAATAAATAACCTTTGAAGTATGGTTATCATTTGGATCCCTTTTAGACGTAATCCTGTCTGATTACGTCTAAAAGGGATCCAAATGATAATCTAGTCTCCTTCAACGGAAGCAATCTTCCGAACAGGCCTTCCATTGATATGCTTGGTGTAACTATAAGTGACCAGCTCAGGTACGGGGGCTCCATCGAAGCCAGAGTAAAGTTGGCCTCTCAGAAGCTGGGCGTACTGTACAGGGCCCGCAGATACTTTAATAGTACACAACTGCTCACCCTGTACAAATCGCAAGTGCGCCCTACTGTCGAATTTGGCAGCCATCTCTGGTCTGGAGCCCCAAAATACCTGAAAAAAACCCTTGACTCTGTGCAGAAACGGGCGGTCCGTTTGATAGATTCCCCAATCTTAACAAACGGACTGCAATCTTTAGAGCACAGACGTCGGGTAGGTATGCTGTCCTTGTTCTATCGGTATTACAATGGAAGATGCTCTGAGGAACTAGCGTCATTGATCCCTTCGGCGCCGGTGCGTAGTCGGGATACACGCCAAACGCGCGCCCAACATTTGTACACAGTTGACACTTGTCACATGAGAACGGGTCGCTTCTACGATTCGTTCTTAAGTTCAACAGCTCGGCTGTGGAACGAACTGCCGGCCTCTGTGTTTCCTCCCTCCTACAACATGGGACTCTTCAAGACCCATGTTCACTCCTTCCTCTCCACAAAAAGACCCTCCACACAGCATCCCCAAAGATGACATAGGCCCTGAGGGAAATTATTTTCTTCAGGGCCTCCTGTGTGGAGTAAATATAAAAAAAAAAAAAAAAAAAAAAAAAGGTTAGGCGGTTCCACAAAATATCCAAGACAGGAAGGACGGCCATTTTAAAAGTCCTTAATCCAATTATGAAAAAATGTGCAATGAAATTAATAAATCTCTAATGTCATGGTTATATTAAGAAGACCGAAAATTACAGAAGAAAATGTCACACTTCGTGACTTCTAAATCTACTGAATAGCTGATGCGAGTGCAGTCCAGCAGAATTCTTTAGAGCTGCAGACTGCAGAATAAAGATTGCCCCCACGATTGCTAACCTCCATGGCAACTTAGGACAGTGGCAATTCAACACACTTAAAGAATTAAAAGTAATGAAAAAAGGCCAGTAAACTTACACGTACAAGGCGTGAAACTTACCAACTATCACGCCGTTTAGTCTGCAAGGGTAGGCAGAGGGGACGGACAGTCAACCAACTCTATCTTGGCACACACTCCTTGCCTCATTCACATTCATACATCGTCACATACGTACTCTTTTATTATTTGACTTTTTACATCGCTCGACTCAAATATCCGATTCACTAGATCGTGCAAACAAAAAAATGACAAATTTGGAATACGTGTTCATGCACCTGCATTTGTACTGATAATATGCAATGACGAATAGCAAAAATATTAGAATTTTTATGAACACGTATTCCGACATCGCTACAATACATTCGTGTTTTACTAAAAGATTATTAGGAAACCTAGCAATTACTCCGTTAAAGGCCTGCAATTCCGCTTTTAATCGGATTTTGAATAATTTGAAGAGATTCTTAATAAATTAGCAATATTTCATATCAGTAAGTTGTTATGAAGCGGTGTTAAGTCTTATTTAAAAGTAATTATTTAAAACACCTCTTCAGAACAAGTACCATTCATAGCATTAATTTTGATTAAAATTATAGAGAGCACGGTCTGGCAACAAATAGACCGCCGGGCAGTCTATTGTTTGTTTCCGTTTCCTTTCGCTGGGACTCTGAAATTGTTACACGAGCGGGGCGGCCGTGTAATGATCGCACAGTCAATTAGATTATAATTCATTTTTACCCTGGATGGGCGATCGTATTAAAAAAGTGTACATCAGTATTCCTGATGCGGGTTATTCGGTTCTTTTTTACAAAAACCAAGTCGGTGCAGGTTCTATTAAATAAACGTCCGTATAATGGATGACCGTGTGTGTGTTCGTGAAGATCACAAATAATGTTCTACTGAAGTTTATATACGCGATCCCTTGCAAATCGTTATACCGCGGACTCCGGGAAATGAAGCATTCACCTCAAGTGGCGCGATACAAGCCGTATTTTTCTTAATAAGAAACGGATAATAAAATCACAAGCCCGGACGGCACCCGCTCAAGTAATCTGCCGATCAGCTCAATGGATGGATTCGCACCATTAATGTTACATAAACGATAGACCCGATACGCTCCAGAACCGCTTATCAGCCACCTTGTCGGAGACGCTGGACCCGTCTCCTGGACCAAAGCCCTGATGGTGCCAGCTCGATCTGTCGGGGACAGACCACCGCCGGCCGTATAGAAGCTCCCCGCTCACTTCCCGTAATTAAGTGGTTAATCAGTTTTAGATAGAATTAAAAAACCAATTATTGATCCCTGGGGGTAAGTGCCGAGTCATAATATGTAACATGTTAACTTAAATATATTCTCCATGTTTTATAATGTGCAAAAACAAAACTACAGCTTTCATTTCACTACAATCAGTAGAACCTGTAATCCTTTGTGTGCCCATGCCTTGGCGACAGTTTCATGCTCTGCCCATCCCGAACATTACTCGAGGACCGAGTATTGGCGCGCAGAAAATCTGCAAAGTTCTGGATGGCATTTAATATAAAATATGGCCGGTAACAATTGGCGCCTCAACGTGTTTTGGCTCGTGGTGATTGCATGTTGTGCTGATTTTGGTGAAATGTTTCATGATTAATTGACATAATATTGTATCACTTATGTCTAGTGATTTGAATATTGTTTCATAACCTCAAATACACTCAGTATTCTTGTAACGATAATTCATAATTTGCGTTATTCTATGGTAAAATCTTGCGTAAACTTTCATCTTTCATGAAATCTATGATTTACCTATGCTTTTGTAGCTGTCAAATTTTATGTCAACACTAATTGGTAAACAAGATGATTATATGGGAGGTTATGTCAAACTGTCTAATTCATAATTATTTACGATTATTTTACGATGTCATTCACTTGTTTGATCAAGGCATATTTGCGTTTTATAATATTATTAGATTTTTACGCTAATATACATAATATTAAAAACATTTATGTCGGCGTTCTACAATACAAATTGTAAGTCCACATTACAATCGATATGCGTTTTAATTACTCGTAAGTCAACAAACACTCAATATTATTTATATACATACCTACGTCATTTTTTTTTTTTCGCCCAAATTAAATGATATCTTTGATTGACAATTACATTAGGCCGACGTTTAATAACGTTTCACAATATAATAGGGTGGTCCATTTTTCGCAATTCTCATTAGGGTGGAGCATATTTTTTTTAACAATTTTTTTTTTGTTTTTTTTCACAATTGTACAATAGAAGTTGAGCTAATATTACGTCTAATGATACTACAGCCGTCAATGAAGAGTTTCTTTTGTTTTATAAACAAAAAAAATTAAATATTTATTTTTCTCTTCTTTTACTTCTTTCTTCCTATCTGAACATCAAAGAACGTAATCATGTCTTCACCAATACCAATACCAAATATCAATGGGGCTTCGAAGGAGGTTCTCATTAAAGAACTTAAAGACAGGAATATTGATCCATCGTCGACTTCTCATGAGTTACGTTTACAGGCGCGCGCTTATAATAAAGAGATTAAAACACCTGCTATAAGTGAAGTGAATTCTGAATCATCGGATTCTGAATTAGACGACACAACCATTAAGAAAGCCCACATAATTAAACAAACGAAGATTATTTATAGGGACTCACACTCAAATAACGTAGACGGTTGGAAACTGAAATATGACGGAAAAAGTAGTGTAAGGGAATTCTTACTATTAATTGAGGAGAAATGTAGGACAAAAAATTTTAACCAGGATCATCTTGTACGCGTTTTTCCTGATCTTTTAGAAGGTTTAGCACTCCTGTGGTTCAGGTCTATTTACACTCAGGATTTGAAATGGGACGATCTTTCAAAACTTTTGATAAGACAATTTGAAGCAAACGACCTTCAAACAGATCTTAAGGTAAAACTATTTAACATGACACAACCTAAAGGTATGTCAGTGCTAGAATTCACTCTCAGAATGAAATCATTAAACAATATGCTTGAAGCTAAACTACCGGAATTAGAACTTTTGCGGTTGGCAAAAAAAGCTTTATTGCCTATGTATACAAATTTACTAGTCTCAAGAGATATATCGACATTCGAGCAATTGACTACTCATGCAGGCAACTTGGAATCTTATGCATCACTGTCGGATGATTTCGTATCTTTCAACGTTTCTCAACCAAAAGTAGACTTACCTGTCACTAATAAACCGGAGAAATTTGATAGTACTGCTAGACAAACACCTAATTTTAATAATAATAATATTCATAGACACCAAGGTTATAGCCAAAATCAGTACAGAAAACCAAATAACAACAATTATTCCAACAACTATACTAAAGTTAGTCTTGGAAACAGAGATAATAATTATAAATACAATAAACCGTCTTCTTCTACTTCTAACACATATACAAAAACTGCACACGAAAATTCTAGAACGTTTTACAATAAACCATTCTGTTCATATTGTAAACTATCGGGACACGTTATAGAAGATTGCAGGAAGAAAAATTCAAGGTCTAACAATCCTAAAGTGGGAGCTATCAATGACAAAGCTCATAAAAAGTCAAAAAACTAGGTCGGAGTCTCTCTTGCTACAAGCCGTCCTTGGCGCAGAGGAAAAGCGAGTGGGAGAGTTGGCTCCGAATAGTTGATAAATTTCTTTCATCCCCATCAACCGGAACAGTGGGCCCGCTGCCACGGGAGATGGCTATTGAAAATGATAACCGTCCTTATACTTATGTACATATTATAAATAATTTCTACAGTGGAATGCTAGACAGCGGCGCTTCATTGTCATGTCTAGGAGGCAATAGTTATAAAATTTTTAAGGAATTAGGTATTAAGTTAGTTAAAGTTAAGTTTAGTGTTTATACAGCGGACGGTTCAAACCAACCAGTCTTAGGGACAATGTCATTGCCGGTCACGTATAAATCATCCACAAAGGAAATTCTTTTCTACGTCATCCCGACATTGTCGCCTTCAATTATTCTAGGAGTTAACTTTTGGAAGGAGTTCCACATCGCACCGGAACTGTTTTCGAAAGCTACTCTTCCTGTTTCGGAAGGAAATATTAGTGGGTTGCGGGCTATTCGGCCAGCCTCATCCCTAACTATTGAAGAGAACAGGGAACTCTCTAAAATAGTTAAAAAATTCGAGTCAATTTCTTTTGAAAAAAAGGGGTTAGGTCTAACACACTTAGTTAAACACAAAATAATTACAACAGGACCACCCATCAAACAGCGGTATTACCCTCTTTCACCCGCACGGCAGAAACAATTAGAAACAGAAGTTGATGAAATGCTAAAATTAGGGGTTATTCAACCTTCTCGTTCACCATGGTCCAGTCCAGTAATAATTGTAACAAAAAAAGACGGAACAGCTAGATTCTGCCTTGATTCTCGAAAAATTAATAACGTCACGGTACGTGATAGTTACCCTCTTCCCTATATTGCGCGTATCCTAGATAAACTGGGCGGTGCCAGATATGTTTCCTCGATTGACCTCTCCAAGGCATTTTGGCAAATAGCCTTGGACAAAAAATCATGTGAAAAGACAGCATTTGTTGTTCCTGGGCGGGGCCTCTTTGAGTTCACTCGCATGCCGTTTGGTTTGAAAAATGCTCCTAGCGAATTACAAAGACTAGCGGATGCATTGTTTGGACCTGATTTCGATGATAATGTTTTTTGCTATTTAGATGACCTTATATTAGTATCGGAAGACTTGAAATCACATTTAAACTTGTTAAATCGGGTGTACGAACGTCTACGAGACGCGGGTCTCACCATTAACTTAAAAAAGTCAGAATTTTGTAAAGCCGAGCTTAAATACTTGGGCTATATGGTGGATTCCCAGGGACTTCGCACTGATCCAAGTAAGATAGATAGTATTAAAGATTTTCCTATACCGAAAAATGCTAAACAAATTCGGGCATTTGTTGGCCTGTGCGGTTACTTTAGACGGTTTATCAAGGGATTTTCAAGCATTGCAGCTCCTTTAACAAGTATTACTGGTTCAAAAAAGGGAATTAGTAATTTTAAATGGTCACCGGAAGCTGAATCCGCATTTATTGCACTAAAGCAAGCACTTACTTCTGCCCCAGTCTTAAGTTGTCCAGATTTTTCGAAACCCTTCGCTATACACTGTGACGCAAGCTCCGTAGGCATTGGGGGGGTATTAATTCAAACTATAGATGGACAGGAGCACCCTATAGCTTATTTTTCGAGATGCTTAAACGTTCACGAACGTAATTATGGAATAACTGAGCGCGAACTTTTAGCCGTACTAGACTCCGTTACACACTTTAGACCATACATTGAAGGAACTCATTTTACAGTTGTAACCGACCACTCAAGCCTAAAATGGTTAGGTTCTCTGTCCAACCCCAGCGGTCGTCTCGCGCGTTGGAGTTCACGCCTATCCCAATTCTCGTTTGACGTAATCCATCGTAAAGGTACTCAACACATAGTCCCAGATGTCCTTTCGCGAATGGATCTTGCCGAAATCTCCATTATAGATTCAGGAAATATTCAAGATGAGTGGTATCAAAATATTTGGAAGGGTTGTCAAGAATTTCCCCAACGTTTTCAGAACTTCCAAATTCGGGAAAACGAACTATTTCGTCACACGAAAACTCGTTTAGCACTGTGTGAAGACACTGCGTGGAAAAAAGTAATTCCTCAAGAAAAAAGATTAGACATTTTAAGTAGTGTTCACGAGTCTATTCGATCTTGTCACCCCGGCGTTTTTAAAACTTATAAAAAAGCACAATTACGGTATTTTTGGCCAAATATGTACAGAGACATTAAACAATTTGTAAATCGCTGTACGGTCTGTAAGGCCCACAAAATCAGTACGGCCTCACCTAACGGTATTTCATCACATCCAAAAAAAGTTACACGTCCAATGCAAATGTTATCGTTGGATTTGGTAGGTCCATTACCGAGAAGTTACTCTGGTTTTACCGTTATTTTATCCTGTGTCGATGTTTTTTCAAAGTTTACCTGGCTGTTCCCGTTGCGCAAAGGTACCGCGCGAAGCATTGTGAAGAGTTTAGAAGAAAGTATCTTTCTTGTACATGGCGTACCGCGCACCATTGTTTGTGATAACGGCCGTCAGTTTGTATCCAAAGAATTTAAGGACTTATTAAATAATTATAATATACCTCCTCCGTTTTATAACTCTTATTATACCCCTCAAAATAATGTGGTAGAGAGATATAACCAAACTTTGGGCACCGCATTATCGATATTAGTTGAATCAGACCACCGTAATTGGTCAAAATTTTTACCACAAATACAATCAGCTATGAACAATTCCGTAAATTGCGCTACGGGTTTTACACCTTATTTTCTAATGCATGGTCGGGAGCAAATATTAGACGGTGATTTGCATCGTAACCCTATAGCTGATACGGAATCTAATTTACAAAATTGTACTAGTCAGAGAATCTACGCACAAAAATTAGAAGAACTGTCATCAGTTTATGAGCAAGTCTCAGATGCTTTACTAAAAGCTTATCAAAAAGGAGCAAACCATTATAACCTGCGGAGAAAACATGTTAGTTTTCAAGTCGGAGATAGGGTTTGGCGTAGAAATTTCGTCCAATCAAACGCTTTAAATTACTTTGCACAGAAACTAGCTCCACGCTTTGTGCAAAATATAGTCGTGAAGAAAAAATCAGACTTAATCTATACATTAGCAGACCTCAAAGGTAAGGAAACTGGTAACTTTCACGTGAAAGACATCGTCAAGTCAGAAAATATACCGGATTAATATGTTTCTGATAGTGCTTTGGTGGGTCTGGCCACCCTACCAAGTACTCTCAATTAATTAATATTTCAAATATTTTTCAATGCACGGGAGCACAAAGCGGCTTGATCACCCGAGTTGGAGCGACCCAGCATTATGACAGTCCTTAGTCCTGTCCTAGTTAATTTTCTTTTAGAAAATATAGAAATTTCGTAAAATGGTTAGTATAATCGGTAAATAATAGAAAGAAACATAATAAATTTAGTATAACACTCTAGTATCCTACTCGAGTTTGTTACACGACAATGATGTTGTTCAGATAAGCTTATAGGAAAATAATTTAAAAAAAAAAAAAAAAAAAAAAAAAAAATGACTTGAAATATGGCTTTGACTAAACAAGTGAAAGTTAGGTAGCATGGGATATATAAACTGCCCAAATCTTGGAATGCACGGTGATACTTTTCCACTATCCCCGTATATTCTAGGTTTCTTAATATATACTTATGTTCATATTGTATACGTTCGCCCGTTACTTAGAAAGTGAAGATGTACCGGTCCAGTACATCTTTGTTTTCTAAGCAGTTTTAAAAATTTTATTATTAAGAATTGAATTTTACCAAATATATTTTTGTTTACTTTATTATAATTATCTTGTCATGTTTGAAAATGGTATACTTATGTTAGTACTCTTGATATTTTGTTTAATAATTTCATAGTAATTAATGTTACAATTATAAGAGCTGGTTCAGCATATGTCTTTTCCTTAAATTCCTTCTATAACTTTAGTTATATTAAGTAAAAGTAGGTTTTATCTATAAATTAGTACAATAATACAATTTTCTACAAATTGCACCATTTACAACAATGGATGTATACAATTTTCTACCAATTGCACCATTTACAACAATGGATGTATACAATCTTCGACCAATGACTCCATTTACAACAATGGATGTATACTACTACTAATTGCACCACATCTATAAGATTGGTTGTTGACAGTTCCACTCGATTAAACCACCTTACACACCTGCGTGTGTGTAAAGGTTAAAAGTTTTTTCTACTATTACGAAATAATGCTTTCCAAGGATGATTATTTTGTCTTATTGTATAAATTCTCTTCGAAAAACTTACCCAATAACCAGGTCAGGTAGAGTAGATAGAATTTCTTCGAAGTGTGTTTTATCTCCAACGGAGAAGTAGACTCAGTGAAAAGTGAGGGTTGGTTTACCTCCCTAAAAAAGTGTTGCCTGAGTGGCTTATCGCCCTATTAAAGGGCCAGTGAAGCTTTAACGCTTAAGTTGTTTAGATGTGTTGAGAAGAAGAATAATATTTTTTTATATACCTACAGGTTTACCTACAATTTTGTTTAAGAATATTTTCCGTCACAGATGTAACGCTAACGGCAGTCTTCGACAATCGTCAATTTATCATCACCCGGTATTCCGATACTGTGGGTGCTTGCAGACTCCGTTCACGTAATATCTTCTAAAATTTGTAATTAAGTTACATTAATCTTAAGTTATCTTTAAGTTCTAGAATGGATGAATCGCAGGCTCAACCATCCGGCTGCACGCTCGATGGGTGCGATTGAAGCTGCGGCACACCCATTCATCATAAGTTTTGCTATCCAAATCGTAGATTTTGTCTTATTCCTTACTTATCTTACAAATTATGATGCTCATGTATAATTGTTGATTGTTTTTTTTAGAAACCCAGAGGATCTTTTCAAGCTTAGTTATTGCAGTTGTAGTTTTTTTTAGAGTTGTATTAATGTTTGGGGACAAACATTTGTGTGGCGCGGGGGGTAATGTTATGAAGCGGTGTTAAGTCTTATTTAAAAGTAATTATTTAAAACACCTCTTCAGAACAAGTACCATTCATAGCATTAATTTTGATTAAAATTATAGAGAGCACGGTCTGGCAACAAATAGACCGCCGGGCAGTCTATTGTTTGTTTCCGTTTCCTTTCGCTGGGACTCTGAAATTGTTACACGAGCGGGGCGGCCGTGTAATGATCGCACAGTCAATTAGATTATAATTCATTTTTACCCTGGATGGGCGATCGTATTAAAAAAGTGTACATCAGTATTCCTGATGCGGGTTATTCGGTTCTTTTTTACAAAAACCAAGTCGGTGCAGGTTCTATTAAATAAACGTCCGTATAATGGATGACCGTGTGTGTGTTCGTGAAGATCACAAATAATGTTCTACTGAAGTTTATATACGCGATCCCTTGCAAATCGTTATACCGCGGACTCCGGGAAATGAAGCATTCACCTCAAGTGGCGCGATACAAGCCGTATTTTTCTTAATAAGAAACGGATAATAAAATCACAAGCCCGGACGGCACCCGCTCAAGTAATCTGCCGATCAGCTCAATGGATGGATTCGCACCATTAATGTTACATAAACGATAGACCCGATACGCTCCAGAACCGCTTATCAGCCACCTTGTCGGAGACGCTGGACCCGTCTCCTGGACCAAAGCCCTGATGGTGCCAGCTCGATCTGTCGGGGACAGACCACCGCCGGCCGTATAGAAGCTCCCCGCTCACTTCCCGTAATTAAGTGGTTAATCAGTTTTAGATAGAATTAAAAAACCAATTATTGATCCCTGGGGGTAAGTGCCGAGTCATAATATGTAACATGTTAACTTAAATATATTCTCCATGTTTTATAATGTGCAAAAACAAAACTACAGCTTTCATTTCACTACAATCAGTAGAACCTGTAATCCTTTGTGTGCCCATGCCTTGGCGACAGTTTCATGCTCTGCCCATCCCGAACATTACTCGAGGACCGAGTATTGGCGCGCAGAAAATCTGCAAAGTTCTGGATGGCATTTAATATAAAATATGGCCGGTAACAAAGTTTTATTCGTGAAGGATGAAAGTAAACTTCATGCTGTGGAAATGAGATCCATGAGGCGTATGTGTGATAATCTAAGTATGATCATGTGAGAAATGTGGGGAGATTCGCAAGGATCCAAGGCTGACGTAAGCTTGATAAGTCAGATTAAGAAGGGGACGCTTAGATGGTTTGGACATGTAGAGCGAATGAACTATAAAATGAGTGTCAGGAGAGTATATGACCCGAATGTGAAGGGTAGAATTCGGGGACGCCCGAGGAAGGAAAGGCATAATAATAATCAAGTGAACCAGAAACTTGAGTCGGGCTGAGTGATGTCAAAAGTCAGAATAACAGAAGAGTATGTATGAATGTGATTGAAGCAAGGAGTGTGTACAAATACCGAGTTGCTTGGCAGTCCTCCCTCTCTGTCCACTCCTGAGGGGAAACGGCGTGGTTGTTAGGTTAGGTACCTAATTCACCATTCTAGACAAGCACTATTGCCAAGCTTCGCAAAAAATCCTTTACAAGAGACATCAACGCATTTATGTTTCAATGTTTTTCCTTCATACAATCGTAATGTAATTATGAGAAACATGTCGAAAACTATATTATAAAAATTTAGAACTTTATATCAAGAAATAAAATTTAACAATTTTCGAAAATATTATCATAAATTGATCATCGTGAATAATTTTTGTTCCAATTAATTTTAGCCAAAGTTTCGGACAGCGTTACAGCGTCCATCTTCACGACATATGTAGTTAAGTGTGTGTTTATGTATGTAGAATTGATATAGTATTGCAAGTGTTAATTCTCTTAATGTGGTTTTCTGCGTTTAGTTTTGGTGTAGCCAGCTAAAATAGAAAATATATAAATATTAAGCTTAGGGCCCGTTAATCCTATAAATATATAGGGGTTTTTGTAGATATAAATTCCCTCACTAACTATGCATGTTCGGTGCGTTTTGGGCATTCCCACTACTGTAAGCACTTGAAAGCGCAACACAGCATAATAACCCGAAAATTAATGCTTCATCTACCTCGTTTTCATTAAAAGATCACAAAGTTATAGAAATAACTGAAAAAATATTTTGGACGTTAAATGCTAAAATTTGGTGTAAAAGATTCGTAAGTTTAAATTATTAAAATATTACATGCGAGCACAAAACTTTCACAGTGTAGGAACGATTTTACTGCGGGGAAGATGTATTCTTTTTGCATTCTAACTACTTGCAGCTTTTCTTTGTCTTTCTACTTTCACCTTATTGAAATTTTTTGAGGGGGGTAGGTAATTGACATCGATAATACATCCGACTGTTATTATTTATTTGTCATTGTCCGTGACCGCAACTGTCAAGCCAGTATTGAAAGGCCCATCAATCTTTTCAATCAACACAGCTAAATACTCGAGTATGACAGCACCCAGACTGTCAGTGTTTGGTTCCTACCGGGATGTCATTTATCCAGTTCCTACCTCTCCCTAACCATCACCTTGCTGGAAAATTATTTGAAATTTGGAACAATGGCAAAAAAATACTACAAATTCGAGTTCATTTGTTTTGTAAATAGAAAAAGTACTGGACTTACCTTGGAAGCAAGTTGTTGGTGTTTTTCGAGTATATAAACTCATTAAAAAGTATAAAAAAGTAAGTTGATTATCTTGGAATTGAATAATATCGTTTAAGTAATCATTCGTTTTGTTGTGGCGATAATTATCTCAAGGTATCGCGGTGGAACTCACTATATTGTGATTGTGTTGTGTGCCCCTTCGCAGAGATATACTGGTAAGTGATTAATCATACCATTTCCCTTCCATTCCTGCATATACTCTCACCTAATGCCAGCAAACACCAATTCATTTCGTCTCGTTTTAATTAATTTACTTTCACGTTCACCTGAAGCTGTAATTCGTAAGCAGTTTCGATGCAAGAGTCAACGTCAACAGAAAAACAGCAAAACTTAGCCAAAAGTCGCCTTCAGAGTTTAGCGGGTGCTAAAAATCAGAGCTTAAATTAATCTAGCACTAATAGTATTTAAAATGGTGGGACAAAAAAATATATTTGAGTTGTACATAGGTAATTCATCGGCAATTAAGGAATAACTTTAAAAACACACATACTTATCAAAAGAGCCGTAATTATCTCTTGAAATGTTTTTTCTCTCCGCCTAAGTGGTGTAGAATTTTATAAAAATGTTGACATCGAGAATTCCTCGAATCCATTTGACGAATTCTCGATGCGTATTTACATCGTCCGAGACACGCAGCGGGCCGCGCTCAGCCGCTATGCGCAGGACCGCTAATTGACGCCAAAGGACATCCCTATCCGGCAATTTTCAATTTGAACGCCGCCATCTTGGGGTCAACGACTGCCAGAAATTATACCGGGAAAATAATGAAATTGGGGAGACCAAATCGGTATGACATATAAATTACCGTCACGCAATCCCCTGCAAAGGAAATTGTAAATCGGATACCACGAATCTAAAACTTACAATAATTTTACAGGACATACAAGGGAGATACATACATACAGCATAAGTATAAGATTCGAGAAAAAAATTACGTAGGGAAATATTTAGTTTATACAAAAAAATAATGATTTTGTGAGGTTACGGTAATACAAGCTTCGTAAAAAGCGTTACAAAATTCCTTGACTCTGATCCCAGATGTCGTGGTTTTTAATCCAGATCTTTGCAAATATTAAAACAAACTGTTTGTATAGGTTTTCCACAAATATGGGTATATATTTTTTTAAATAGGTACTTTCCTAAGTAGTTCACCATCCGGAATCGATTTGAAAAAATTCGAACAAGCAGGTACTCCCAAACCTGCGTATTTCCATTCTTAATACCTCTCCGACTTATTATTAATTGATCTCTAAGAGAATATTAACACAGGATATAATACACTTGTTCAGTATCTACCTTCAAATTTCTACCCAATAATAACAACAATATTTTATTGACAATCTCGTTATGTCGGAATCCGCCATATTCTGCGTCAACCGCCCAATATTCAGAATAACATCTTCCCACGCGTGATCACACGAATAATCTGTATGTAAGCTCCCACCTACTATTTACTCGGCATGCGCAAGTAAATTGTATTTGATTAATTTGTGTTATTTCACAAATTACTCATTTAAAATGGCTTTGGCCAGTAAGATCACCATTCAGAAATGAAACTTTGCTTAAAATGTCTTTGGCCGTGTTTGGTGTCCAGATCTGAGGAGACAGGTTATTTACCACCTTCCTCTTTCCCATCTCATTCCCCTCTCCACTACCTTCAGCCTCAATATATCCCCTAATTTGGGATGCCATAGTCTCACTGGTTCCAGAAGGTTGATAGCTGTTGGTTGTGCGGTTTCACACTAAAAAATATATATATATATATAAAATATCTACCCAGACAAGTAGCATGTATATATATGTAAATATACCTACCAAACACCACACAATTCAGTACACAAATTAAGATGGATTTTAAAAAGCTAAAAAAAGATGTAATAGAATAATCAGGCTGCAGCCCGAGGGAGATTGGACCAATCATCGAAAACTACTCTCGGAATAGTTCGAATTTGAATTAAAGCGATCTTAAATGTATGAAATTATTCAAATGAAGATACAATTTTCGATTACATAGTGTCTGCAAATCGAATACAAACAGCGTACTATGTGAACGGAAAAGCAATAAATATTAAAAAGAGTAATATTATTTGGAATAAAACATCAATAAATTATGTAAATTTTCTGTAAACAATTTTTCTAATGAGAATCATTTCTACCGTGGGCAATTATTCATATTATTTTAATAACATTTTTCATCGGGTTAACTAACTGCCTTTCAATTGTGTTTTTGTTCTGACTTCGACAACACATTATTATTAATGTAATCTTTATTCCGATTCAAATATTTACTAACAGCCTTACTAAAAAACATATCACTTCACATCCGTTAAACGGTGTTTTTGTTACACATTGTATAAAGACTAAAATTTTAGATTCGAGTTGGTACTATAAAAAAATTCTAACTCTGTTTTTTAAATCCGGCAACATCGCATCTGGCTTCCTCACGCATTGTTCAATTATATTTATTTTTTCCTCTAGAATCGTTGTACAATTATTCAGGATGAAAGTTTCTCTAATGTCTCCATAAATGGTGTTTTTGTTCATAAAATGAACAATTTACTATTATATTTTACTATGAGTTAGTTCATTGAACTCGAAAAAGACTGAGGAAAAATGTTACACACATTAATATTTATTATCAAGGCTATACATCTAAACTCTAAACAGTTCAAGGATCATAACAAAAAAAACTTAAATATACCCACCTATTTAAAAAATAAGAAAATACAAAATCAATTATAAGTGTTACAACCAAACCCGGTCTCCCACTATTTTGTTTATTAATTCTTGAGCTCCACGGATATAATGGGCGAGTTGAATGGCACAGATAAAAACATCATAGAAAAGAAGAAGAAAAACTATAGTAGGGGAGATGACACGACACAAGGACGAGACGAAATATCTTCAAATAATATCTGGCTAAAATGTACCTATTCAGATTGGTCCAATAAGTACAAAATCATTTAAATAGACCTTCGCTTGTGCATTGGTAGTGGATGTGTACTAAATGCCTCCGAAATATTATTTTTGTCAGGAAGCTGAAGAATAAAAGAAAGAAAAAATACACAAAATAACCCATGCCTTCTGATGTCCGGTCAAGTGCTCTGAAACCACTGAGCTATGTCGGCTTATTTCCAAATGATTCAATATGTACTAGTACCTCAATAAACTATTACTTCTTATTATATTTTTTTCCACCTGTAAACAACCAACTTTATTTTTATACGAAAGGCTTTGTTAGTGCTAAATTTCTCACTAGATGTCGTCGAAACATATTATATCTTCATTTATTGTTGAAATATTTTTGACTTGTCAAATATTATTATTTTTTAATGATAAACTAATGTTTATAAGACAAGGTTTTATATATAGCATAACGGATAACAAATAATTATAAACATCAATTCGTCAGGCGACTAATTATTGCTTATAATTATTTGTTATCCTTATGCATAAAACCTTGTCTTATAAACATTAGTTTATTATTAAAAAATAACACAAAAGAAAATTATCGAACTGATTCACGAGTTTAATTTTAAACAGAGTAACTTCACAAACTATGGATTCAAAATGTGTGGAAGATTAAGAACGGGTTGTTTCATTGTTTCAAAGTGAAAATGTGAGTTATATTCAAGTTCTGTTATTAATTCATAATTGACCGCTTGTTTCACAGTATTTGAATAGTAAAGAACTTCAATAAGAAACAACCTGTCCTTTATTTTTTTTAATTTTAGTCATTCTACAAAAAATGCGTAATTTTAATATTTTGACTGACGTTTGATTTTTAAAACCGCAAATTTCTGAAAGTTTCGTTTTGCTAGGATGTTATTTTAACGTAGAGAGCGCTACTGGCTGATAAGACGACTGCCAACGACGTTGGCCGTCGTGACGTCAACAACGCTATATTCACGAACGAAAACAAACATGTCGTTTAGGCGGAAAATGAAAATTACACATCAAAATCGTGGTCACACCCCGAGTGGTTTGCAAGTGACTTAGCAGTAGTTTCCGGGTTCATTAGGTGAGGTATGTCCGGGTCTTGGCGACGGAGGCGCCTGCCGACCAGCAGTGTGGCGGGCCGGATCGGTAGAGGCTGGTTTGGGTAACTATTTGAACTCTCCAGCTGATATCTCTCAATCACCGTCTTCGTCACCGCAGCAGAAGGGATGGATTTACACGTCCGTCACTCCTCGACACACTGACCAATAGATTCCTACCCACCCCTCAAACCTTTTTCCTTCCCAGAACTTCATCTCCTTCCTTTCCTCAAAAATACCCTCCACACAGCATCGCCAAAGGAGACATAGGCCCCGAGGCAATTTATTTTCCTCAAGGCCTCTTGTGTAGGGTTAGTGTAAAAAAAATAAATTTAACCCGTTAAAAACCCATTTTTTTAAACGTTCGATTCTATCGGGATGCAGAAGTAGTTATAAAAGTGTAAATTATGATTCTTCAGAATTATTCGCCCGTACATAATTATTACGTGGTTATAAGTTGGAACATTATTTCTAATAAACCTCCATAAAAAATAAATACACGCCGGGAAATCAATTTCTGATTTTACCGAGCGCACTTTTTGCTCCTTATCTCCCGCATCCGAAGGTCGCCAGTAACATTCATTTGTGGTAATTTAAATTTAATACCAGATCAAATTATTTTTATTTAAAGTCTGCTTTGGCCTAATAATTTTTTGGCCCATTATAGCTGTTTTGCTTTTCAAATTTATCAGTTGTCCATCCATGAATGAAAATAAACCCAGGTGAATTTAAAATAATTAAGTATTAAAACAAAAAAATCTTCTTAACCAATATTCGTAAGAAACGTACCAATTGACCAGAGTACACAAATCTAACTGAGGACATGGTAACTAAATATAGTTATGCATGTAGTACCACGTGACCAGAGTACACCGATCTAACTGAGGGCATTGTGACTGAGTATAGTATGCATGTAGTACCACGTGGCCAGAGTACACAAATTAATTGAGGACATTGTGACTGAATATAAGTATGCATGTAGTACCACGTGACCAGAGTACATCAATCTAACTGAGGACATTGTGACTGAATATAAGTATGCATGTAGTACCACGTGACCAGAGTACATCAATCTAACTGAGGACATTGTGACTGTAAATAAGTATGCATGTAGTACCCCGTATTAGAGTTCACTTAACTAACTGAGGACATTGTGAATGAATATAAGTATGCATGTAGTACCACGTGACCAGAGTACATCAATCTAACTGAGGACATTGTGACTGAATATAAGTATGCATGTAGTTCCCCGTATTAGAGTTCACTTAACTAACTGAGGACATTGCGATTACATAAAACCTTAAATTGTAAGATATGAAGATAATATTAACGACAATCAGACGAGAGATGTGAAATAGAAAATAAAGAAAATGATTCAGTTACAAAACCCTCTTTTTTGCCGGGGTGCTGGTGCCGGTGCTCTGACCACCGTGCTAATTCGATCATGTCAACTTTCATATGTTTACCCGTACTTCGACTGCTAGCAACATTATCTTATTTTTCTTAAGAGCGTTTTTACTTAGTGTCTTGGATAAATTTGTCAATTTATTTATTTTAATGTGCGACAGCTATTGACTTTTTACAAGTCTAGGATGAATATTTTCATAGTGGAATAAGTGAGTTAAACCACCTGGGTTCAATTCCTAGATGCGATTGAAGCTTTTTCGATTTCAATATTTTAATATTGTCTTCAATGATTAAATATAAATTTTTTATTTACTGGAAAATGTTATCTACCGTTCAAAATTATTAAAATTATTACACATGTTTTAATCAGAAAAAAATACACGTATAGGTACTTATTTTTCTTTTATTGTCCTCTGGAAGGAAATTTTATATAAATTACCCCCCTCGTAGCTAATGGATTGCTAGCCATATCGTGCATGCATTTATGTATGTTAATTAGTGTAACTCAAGGACTCGTCCATCATTGAATAATATACAACATACGTCACAAGGTTCGAAAGGAAATTAAAGAAAAGATTTATATGCATACATTAAAGGTAGCATGACTGAAATAACACGGTACCATGATAATTAATCACACATAATAAAATGTGAAAGTAAGAAGGATATAAAAGTAAATATATATTATATGTAGGTAGGTATATAATATGTTACGAGTTCTATCCCGCAGCCCACAGCCTAGGGCACGTTGGAATGTTACTGATAAACAAAATATAGAGCCAAAGAGCTACAGAACCATTCTATTAAAAAGTGAATTGCCCGTACTCAATAATAATACAGAAATGGTGTCATTCCGTCCGAGCTTCCCCATAATAGTTGTTCAGAATTACTGAGTTGGCCGGGACTATTTACAGGTGCGAAGTCTTTTATATTCATACTTCTTTACTTGAGCTGGTACCTGGAAACCTTTGGTTTTGTATTCCTAAAACTGGTTGGTCAAGTAATATTAATCGAGTTAATTGGATTGGAGTTTTGAAGTGGGCGTCCCACTGTACACCGCACCGTGGAACCGTGGCACCACGACACCGCGGCACTACGGCACCACGGCACCGTGGAAGCACGTAGCCCCATTTGGCCAAATAAACCTTTAGGTACTGTCTCATTCTCGTACTACTGCCGCGATGAGCTCTCTGGTCTCTACTCACTGTGCTGTTTGTGTACGAATTTATTAAAAAACTTTTATCGGCGATCTTATTAGATCATGGTCATTCAGGATTCCGGTCAGATGCGACTTGAATTTAATTAACCTTATTAAATTGTAACGAGATTGCAAATATTGATCAGGGTTAATTTGTATAAGTGACACAGTAAAATTACGCAAAATAAAGCATCATTTCATAAATAACATTATTAGATAAAAACAGATACATATATCAGTAAGGTACCCAAATTTCAAACAGTAACAATAACTTATTGAGTAAATCTTGAAATTATAAAGTTTCATCATTGAAAACAGTATTGCATACTCTCAAACGAAAAATGTGAAACAGAAAAGACAGAAAAAGTCACATACGCTTCCAGGAATTGAACACAGGACCTCAGCCTTGCCGAGGTTGCTCTAATTCGACCATATCAATTTCGGTCTTATTTAACTGTATAATACTTCGACTAAGAACTATCAACATTATTTTCATTTTCTTCACCTTTTTGGCGAATTTAATTGCAATTTAGATGTGTGTTGGATAAATATGTATATCAATTTTAATTTTTAATATGTGACATCTATTGACTTTGTCACCAGTCTAGGATTAATATTCATTATTTTTTGAGTGGAAATTTTTTACACTCGTGAATCTAATTTTTCTCGTGGCCTTTGTCATATTTGGGGATGCTGTGTGGAGGTTTTTTTGAGGAATGGTAGGAGAGGAATGAGTGGAAGATCTGGGAAGGAAAAAGGTATGAAAGGTGTGATTCCTCCCACTGCGGTGCAAGGCGATGGGTCGAGAGAGTCCTGCTGGAGAGGTAAAAAGATCTCCCTTAGCCAGTATCTCCAAATCCTGCCCCATGGGCAGAAGCATCCCCCGCCAAGACTCAAGAATGAGTCGTAGAAGCGACCCGTTCTCATTTGACAAATGTCAAAAGTGTATATGTAGGGCGCGCGTTTGACGTGTTTCCCGATTATGCACCGGTGCCGAAGGGATCAATGACGCTAGTTCCTCGGTGCATCTTCCTTTGTAATGGTAACCGGATAAATCATCACAATGATAACTCATCACATCTATAAAAAGTTATATAAAGTCATGGAAAGTGATTAAACAAAAACTTTATTAACTGGATTATGTAGGTTAGGTTAGGTTGGGTTAAAAATAATATTTCCATCGTTTCTAATGACTTTATATCACTTTTTAAAAGTGTGTTGAATTGTCACTGTGTTGAGTTACCATGGAACCCTTTGTAATATAGGTAGAACAAGGACAGCATACCTATCTGACGCTTGTGCTTTAAAACATTAAAATCCGCTTGTTAAGATAGGAGAATTTATCAAACGGACCGCCAGTTTCTTCACAGACTCAAGGGTTTTTTTCGGGTATTTTGGGGCTCCAGTCTAGAGGTGGCTTCAGAATTATCTTCAATGCTTTAATTATAATATTATATTTAATTTGAACGAGTAAAATATTCCCATCTTCTTGTATGTTTAAAAAAAGATCTCATATCATTATTTCAGTAACTTTACGTGAATAATATTTTGTGTAGGTAATGTCTAGTTATGTAAATATAATCGTTTATCAAATTACGTCCGAGAAGACATTATTCTTAAATTTGGTATGAGATATGCTGCAACAGGTTTTCTATACGTTGCTCATCAATCTTTATGAATTGAAAGTTTCCTTCAGGCATCACGGTATAATTTTTAGCATACGAATGTTCCTATTAAAATATTTAATATCACGAACTTTCTGGAAGAACGTTGGTTGGACTTCGCTCCCGAGGTGTTAAATATTTTACTTAAATGTATCCACTAAATTTTCCGTCGTTAAATAAATAATTCTAAATATTAAAAATACAAGCGTAAAAAACTTACGGGATGTTATATTTGTGTGATTTTTTTTATAAAATGAAAAAATATATTTACAGTCAATATAGCAAACATTTTTCGTGAATATTTTTTCTTTGTCAGTTATGTAGGTTATAAATTTAAGTATGAATTCTTGACACATCAGTTCCAATTTTGAAAAAGAGAAATAAGATATATTTTATTTTTTATGTGAAACCGCACAAGAGCCCCAAGTGCTGCCAATCGTCTGAAACCAGTGAGACTATGGCATCCCCAATTGAGGTGTGTTTTGAGGATGAAGATAGTGGAGAGGGCAAGGGGATGGGTAAAAAGAAGGTGAGGAAGTATCTGATTATAAAGATCTAGTCACCAAACACGGTCAAAGCTATTTCAAGTAACATTTCAAATCTGAATGGTGATCTTATACTAGGGCGATATTGAGAGTATTTTCTACTCTGGTACGTGTACGTGTACGAGGAGGGTTCACAGAATTTGAACAATAATTAAAATTTCAAAGTTAATTTTCAAGTTTTGCAAAGGTTTTCTTCATCAAGTTTCTACTTTCATTTTCGAGTTCCGTGAAGGTCCTATTCAAGTTCTGTTATTATATCATTATAGGCAAGTTACTTGACAGAACTGAAATAACAACAGAATTTGAAAAGAACTTTCACAGAACTTGAAAATCAACTTTTAAATTTGAAGAATTGTTCAAGTTGTCTGAAACAACCCATCTTAACACAAACGATTCATTACTTCCGATTTGGAAATGTTTTTATTTATATTTCTTAGTTATTTTCACTGTACAGATGTTTTTTAATATGATCGAGCACTCCCTTCCTAAGAACAAGAATATCTTACGTTATGAAAGAATATATATTACATAAAAATGTACATTGAAAAAAACTATGGATAATAGAATATTATGTAACAAAAAATACATCTTTATACAGAAAATTATTTTTCTTTTTGTATTACTTTTATTTTCGCCATTGTGCATTGTCAAATGTTTTGTGTATTGGCTTTGTTCTTTTTTGGTAGCCTAAATTCATTGCACGTTCTTGTGTTGTGTCTGTGACTGCACTTGCCATATATAGTTTTGTCTGAAAATCATTTCGGTTATTTTATGTATAAATATCATCGCGTTCAATGTCAGCATCTTTTTCACTGTTAGCCAATTTGAATTTCGCTTAAGTAGTATTTTGGAGAATCTCTACTCTCTAAATAGTATAAAACACAGTCGCTCTCCGCGTCTTAGCTATTCTAAACTGCGCAATGGATTTCGATAGGATTTTCACAATCATTTGGAGAATTTCTTCAGGATGAAGGTTTATGTATATAATACATTCATTTATAGAAAGTAGAGAAAAGTCGATGTTTTGTAATCAAGTATCAACTCTTCCATTGCTAACGCTGGTTAAACCTTATGAGATACACCACAATAATGTACTACGGAATTGTATATCTTAAAAAGGCCTACAGAAAAGTCCGCGATGGTAAATGTCTACCTCCTAAGGATAACCCCCAGCAACGCCGGGTACACGTCAGCTGGTTAGAAATAAGAAATATTGGCTCAACACTCCTGCCTAGATAGCTCAGTCAGCCTGCTGAGAAGTTAGAAGGCACGCTCCCGTCTACTTCGGAAATTAGGTAAATTACACAGGTATTATGGCTATTATTATTGAAGGTTCTATTAAATAAATGATCAGCACTACTCATACACGATCACCGTACACATTATCGTGATTAATTTTAGGATATTATGGCGTATTGCGCTTCTTCCTTCTTCAGTCAACGTTTCGAACAGCGTTACAGTGTTCATTATCTCATCACGTTACAGCGTCACAAGGAAGGTACGTTCACATGAAGAATATTCATGTTCTGTGAAAGACTTATTCAAATTATGTTAATATTCCATTATGGGGAATAACAGAATTTGAAGCTTCACAGTTTTCGAATAATAACAGAACTTGAATACGTGCTTTTTTTAAATTTGATGAAATGTGCAGATTCTTTGTAAAACTGTCCATTTTAGTCGGATTTACCATCTAAGTATTTATTTTAGTAAACGAAAAAATCTACAAGATTTTTATCGAACATTTTCGAGATTGATCAAGTATTTCTATGTTTAACACTGAGAAAAATGAGAATTGCTTATTTATTGAAAAACTCCTCAAATTATTGGTAATCTGGTTAAAAACGGGACTGCAGGCCGCTTCTCGATAAACTTTTAGTAAATTGGTAATAATATCGGAACACTAAAACTGTTGACTGTCCTAAAACGGGAATCCTTCCTAGTTGGACAGTCAAAAGCATAAAATGTAATCATTATTTTTTACTAAAAGTTTATCAGGATACACATCAGTTCATTTATAATGGTCTACAAACCTGTTTTTAACAGGATTACGAATAATTTCTTAATAAATTAGGATCATTTTTTATCAGTAAATTTTCTTCGTGAAATCCTAACTTATTTATATGCAAAATTTATCCGGACTCGGGTTTGTTATTTCATAACATAAGGAGATTTTCTTAATTTCTCACGGTTTTCCATAAGAATGTTGGCATGTCTCATCTGACATGCCAACATAAATAAAAAGGAGTGTGTTGTTATACAAGTGCAACATTCCTATTCGATTCAATTACGAACGTGTGACCTTCCAACTCCCTTGAGGGCATTTGGCCACAGATGATTGTACTTATTAGTCATCCTCGTCCCTATAATTTGTTGAAATAATTATCGAGACCCCGAAATCAAATGACTCGAATTCCTAAGGCTACATTCCGGTTGGTTGTCGGGTGTTACCAAAACCTCCTAGATCACAAGGCCGGGAAACTCATTCAAAGCAGCCTCCTAGCTTGTATAAGATATTACAAAAAAATTACATTAAATTTTTTTTTTGGATTTATTCTTTTTTTTAATAAAAAATCTTTGAATGTTTTAGTTAGCTTCAAAAATAAATAAAAATACATTTTTTTAAATGTTACCATAAAAGTTAGGAGGCTGATTTGACTCGGTGTCTCGGCCTTATGATCTAGGAGGTGTTGGTTTTACGGACGAGGCAAAATATGAGGACGGAACAAAGAAATTGTATGTTTCTAAAATAATTGACTATAGAGAGATTACAGCGATGGCCCCTGTACCCACTTTTCTTTGAAATATATAAAATCATTTTGTAATGGTTTATATATTAATATTCTGAGATTGGCTTTAAAAATGAAAGTCCTTACGTGACTCTTTCAATGTCTTAAACTTGCTATTTCAATTAGAATCAAAGCAGTACATTTATATTTATTATTTTTTATTCTTCACATAAGCACTCGCTAAACTGACAAAGCAGTTTGTCAGCACGTCAACTTCACAATATTAATCATAACACTAAAGCACAAATATAACTAGAAGCCACAATATAGAAAATATATATACAAGAATAACATTACTGCATGACATGACTACAATACAAAGACATATAATACATACAGATAGATATAACAGTCAACATACTCATAGCTATACACACACTCAAAGACACACAACATGTACACTAATGGGCATATTTATAACATCAGAAGCATACAATCAATGGATAATAACGTATTTAGAAACAATATCAATTTAAAAAATCTTGATACATTAACCACTTTTTCAGCATTTTTTTAGTTCAGTGGTGCAATTTGATTTAATTTTTATATGCATTGGCATCTTATGGAGTATATTAGGTACGGGATTAGTGAATTTTCTCTGCCCCAATTTAATTGTAATTTTTTGAGTGAATAAATGTTATTTAAAAATTAAAGCTTGACTCATTTTTCATATCTCGGTAATCTTATATATGTGTACTAAACAGATATATTATTAGAAACAAATTGAGGCAAAAAAATGACAATCATTATTGTCGTTTTAATTTTTATTGTTAAAAAGTAAAACTTCTATTAACTCTTGGAATGCCAACCTCCAGCGATCTAGAAGTAGGTACTCCTTACTAAGCCAGGGGGAAAATCTCCAGAATGGCAACTTATATTTATAGAAATGTTTATTTTCCCTCGCTTATTTTACAAATTCAAAATTGTATTTATTTATTTTGATTTGACTGAGAATTGTATTGACTGGAGTGACTGGAGTCAACCGCGCTCACAACCTTGCCAAATGCCACTCGAGTAAGACTGACTGTTAGTTCGTACGTTAACGGCTGTAATGCCATCCGACTTTAAAAAAAAATGGTACATGTCCGCGTGTGTGTGTGTGCATAAATGCACTGTTGTCAACAACGAGTCTATCTGCCGAGTTTCAGCTCGATCGGATGTCGGGAAGTGGGTTAATTTCCACTTCAAAGTTTTGCATTCCTTAAACAAAAGACTAGAGGACGAAGACAATTATTTTGTAATACTCTATTTATGAAACTATTGATGTACTTGTTGATAATACTAATTTGTTCATACATTTATTTTTACTTGCTTATTATATAAGGCTTTTATGCTGCTATTTAAACTTTTCTGCAATGTAACCAATTTATGTAATTATGTACCGTTCAAATTGTATCTTATGAGTGTATAAATGTTGTCTCTATGTCCCTGCTGACAAACTACATAAGTAGTTTAGCGAGTTTAAATGTGAATAAATAAAAAAAAAATAAAAAAAAACTTAAAAAAAGTGTAAAAAAATGAGTTTTATTATGTTTTCCAGCTAAATGAGCGTTCTTCACAATAAAAATATGTCATATCAGACTTACCTATAAATAAATACATTAATATGATTTTTGTAAATCGTAATAATGACATTTGGCATGGAATTTCCCTATGCACTTTTTCACAGATAAAATAACCACACTTGCAAGTGACGAAACGACAAGCTAGAATAATATTAAGATGAAATATTATAGCCAAGCGAATAAAATATATTTTACTATACTAGCAGCATTTTTTTAGATTCAAAATATCATAAACTCGAGACAAGTGCGACGAGCTACTAGCAAATCCATGGTGGATTCGCCGGCATACGACGGGTACAACCGTCTAAAATCAACGGTGGATTTCTTGGCACACTAGCCGTTAAAACATTTTTTTATTTTTTTTATTTATTTATTCATCAATATAATGTTTTATTACATAAATTTTTCGACATCTGTCTCACTAGGGTACACCTGTGTCGAGACAGACGTCAAACATTTTATGGGGATTCTAGGTAGTGATAATATTCGTGTGAACGTTTTTTAATAGGTCCGTCGCATCTATCGTAATTTCGCTTTGAAAATGCAAAAATGGTCATGTTCTCATTTAACCCTTTCAATACAAGAGTTCTTCCTCAGGAACATGAAGAAAAATATTAATATAATCTTGATTTTGGGAAACAAATAGCTCTTTATCTTTCGTCTCGCTTATGAAGGATATTCCTCATGACAAATACCGCAAATATACTGACAGATTTTGTGAAACAAATAACTCCTTATTTAGCATATCGCTTGTGAAGGATATTCTTCATGACAAATACCATAAATATACTGACAGATTTTGTGAAACAAATAGCTCCTTATTTAGCATATCGCTTGTGAAGAATATTTTTCATGACAAATATCGTAAATATACTGACAGATACTATTTTGCTTGAACTGGAAACCATTATTATTTTTATGTTACCTTTTAATGTATGTATGTTACACTGTAAATTAATATTTTTAAAAAATTAGTCAATTATTTGTTCGATAGGTTATTTTTCATCGCTGGTAAAAAATAACCCTTTGAGGACTAAAAATAAGAAAAATCAAATTAAGTAAGATTTAGTTAGCAAAAAAAATGTACACACCAAATAATTAATGTTGTTAGTAATTATTGTTATCAAGCATAATGTAAGATCTACATGTGTTAACAAAAGTGCAGTATTGAAAGGGTTAACAATCCTTCACGGAGCTCTGAGCCTGAGCAAGCTAACCGGGAGGAGGTGATCCATCATTCCATCTCATGGGCTCACTTCAAGGTGAGGCGTGTTAAGTTCCATCGCCACATTGACTAAACACATACCTACTCGTATACACAACCTAGAAATACAGAATACCCATAGGTACGCTGTTGAACTTAACTCAGCACAAATATCATAAACACGGAGAGACATTCTAAAGGCTATGGCGTACTATTTCATAGGATGCTTTGGCTGATGATGATGCAAAAACATGCAATTTTAGTAGGGTTTTTTAAGAAATAATTTTTTCCCTACCGAGAAACTACAAGGCCTAAAAAAGTCTATAATAGCCAGGTAACATTTTAAACACCCTTATGAAGTAAACATGGACGCCGTTCTATTTGTATTAATAGCATTTAATTTAAATTAAGTAATTTTAAATGATACACCACTTCATGGAAAATAAGAATCTAGAAAATGAAAAAAAAAAAATCATAAATTTATATACCTACATACAAACATCGTGGAAATGTATGCAAATGGTATATTTATTTAATTTTTTTATTTAATTATTTATTTGTTAAGACATACACAGTACAATAAGATACAATTAGATATTTTTAGTTATTACATAGTTGTAGTACCTATTACGTATGTCCATAAAATATCATTACGTAATTTCGCCTGAGATTGTTATGAAAGGAAGGAAGTGTGTGGATAGATAATAATAAATGAATTGAAAACAAGAATTATAATAAGCTCACGAATTGTAATTGACTGTTAATACATAGAAGTTTTGAAAAATGATGTGAAAATATTTTTGAAATATGTCATGCTAAGAAATTTTAATAAGTTAGTTTTGTATGTTAGAAAGGAATCATGAAAGATGTCTAAATGTAGTAATTTTTCATAATGGGTGTATGTTGTGATTGCGCGAGTAATTACTGAGTTGTTTGCTGCATTGGTATTGTTGGCTTCAATATGAAATAGTGTAGTGTGCCTGGTACGCCTCGTTGGAACATTTAAACCAATGACGGATAGCAATTCGGGACTATCAATTTTATTATTTAGCAGATTATGTAGAAACAAAAGGTCCAACAATGTGCGTCTTTTTTGTAAAGTTAACATATTATTTGTAGTTTTGTTGTATTTCTTGAGTAAATGTTTCGAACATTTATTCTGTATACTTTTTACTAAATCTATGTGTACCTTATATTGAGGATTCCATATTGTGGAAGCATACTCCAGTGGACTTCTGACCAATGAACAAAACAACATTTTCAGAGTCTTAGCACTTTTGAAAACTTTTCATATTCTTAATAAGAAACCTAGCATTCTGTAGGATTTTGAAATAATGTGTTCAATGTGCTTGTCAAAAATTAATTTGCTATCTAAGTAAACACCTAGATCTTTACACGTAGACATAGGTTGTAAAGGTTTGTTATTCAAGTTGTATGCATAGATGATTTTGTTTTTATTTCTAGTAAATGTAATCGAGTGACACTTAGATATGTTTAAGGACAATAAATTTGATTCACAATATACGCACAAATTATCAAGATCGCTTTGCAATTCCATACAATCGGGTAAACACTGTATAGCTTTATAAATTTTCATGTCATCCGCGTATAAAACAAAGTAACTATTTTTAAAGCATACGTAAATGTCATTTATATAAATATTAAATAAGAGTACCTATAAGAATGTTTATTACATCACATTACTATAAATCACCGGATATTTTAATTGTAAGATATGTGAACTGAAAGCCTATCAAAAAATTACCAGAAATTTACCATCCGACTGAACGCCCACCGTTAGTAAACTTTAAAATTCATTATTCCGGATCAGATCTGTCAAAAATGTTAACTTCAAGAAATACACATTTCAAATATGGAAGTGTTATTATTAATAATTGAAACAAAGTAGTTTTGGTACCTTATTTATCGGTGGTCTGTTATTATTTAATATTTCTCAGTTCCAATGTTGAAAATTAATAATTCATTGAACTTGAATATTTGACATCACGCATGAAATCACCGAAAACCGACATTATTATGTTTTATAGATATGTCATTATGTGCAAATATATTATTATGGAAAATAATCATTAATTTTAACTAGTCAATTTTTTTAATACGATTACCGACATTTAAAAAAAAAACATATGAGAAACTGCACAAGGGTCCCAACTGCTCCCAGCCGTCCGGAGCCAGTGAGACTATGGCATCCCCAATTAAGGTAGGTTGTGAGGCAAGTGTGGAGGTGAAGAAGATAGGAAAGGAAATGTGGGGAAGCACCTGACTATGCATAGCTGGTCACCAAACACAGCTAAAGCCATTTCAAGCATAGTTTCAATTCTGAATGGTGGTCTTACACCAGGGCGGCACTGAGAGTATCTTCCACACTGGAACGTGCTGCAAGTATACTACATATTATTTTTAATGAATTATTGTGAAATAACACAAATTAATTAAAGAAAATTTACTTGCCCACGCCGGGATTTGAATCCGCGGCCTTCAGCTTGTTGGTCAATAGCCTTACCCCTCGACCACGGAGGCCGCGGAGGACATACGAATTTGACCCATAAAGGTCGATGCCTAATAAACTGAATCCATTAAAAAACATATAAATCTCAACAACATCCATGGTCATTAACTAAATCTTTAACGTCATTCTATAAAAATCAACATGGAACCAAAAATCATAAAGTTAACCAATAAACCTAAGGTGAACCTTTTGACATGCCTTTAATTATATAAACCTACCTATAATATAATAGCTTATTTTGTCTGTTTTGTATTCAATATCCTACCAGTATGATAGAGCATGTCCCCAGTTTAGTGATCAGAAATAATCATTAACGAATGACGTGAGTGGTTCCTTTACAACATTTTTTTTGTTATTTGATCGGTTTTTAATTATTCCTTAATAATATACACATAGGTACTTAAAAAAATTACT
This sequence comes from Hesperophylax magnus, assembly GCA_026573805.1. Classification (NCBI taxonomy): domain Eukaryota; kingdom Metazoa; phylum Arthropoda; class Insecta; order Trichoptera; family Limnephilidae; genus Hesperophylax; species Hesperophylax magnus. The sequence continues at coordinate 1,268,652 of JAIUSX010000116.1, read as the reverse complement.
AAAACGAAAAAAACAAAACAGAGAATGGTAACCATTATGTGAAAACTAAGAATATTTAAAAATGTCCTGTTACACCAAAACTAATCGAACAAAACATTTTTTTTTTAATTATACTGTAATACCAGCTCATAAAGCATTGAAATTGGCAACACAGTATCAATCTTTACTGTAATACCAGCTTATAAAGCATTGAAATTGACAACACAGTAACAATCTTTACTGTAATACCAGCTCATAAAGCATTGAAATTGGCAACACAGTATCAATCTTTACTGTAATACCAGCTTATAAAGCATTGAAATTGACAACACAGTATCAATCTTTACTGTAATACCAGCTCATAAAGCATTGAAATTGGCAACACAGTATCAATCTTTACTGTAATACCAGCTTATAAAACATTGAAATTGACAACACAGTATCAATCTTTACTGTAATACCAGCTCATAAAGCATTGAAATTGACAACACAGTATCAATCTTTGATTACTTATCTGACCTTATGATGTCGGAAACGTTGGCCAAAAAAGGAGGTAGCGCACAGAAATTTCCTGAAAATCTTCATAAAATAATCGAAAAAAAAATCTTTTGACACTAAAAAACACCAGTTAAATAGAATTTTCCAAACTTTGAACTCTATCACACTCAAAAGTCACGAGCCGCCACTGAGCGCAACAGGGCATAATACTTATACCGAAATAAATCATTTTATTAGTCGGTAACTTATTCACATAATATTACAGTATGCCAAAAGGTATGTTTCTAATTTTCTCTTATTTCATAAAACAAAACCAAATTCTTCTAAAATCATCGGATTTGTAACTAGATAATTACTTACATTTCTATCTACTTAATTTTAACCATAATTATTTTACTTAACTAACATTTTTTGAAAGTTTTTTTTGAATTATTTCTACAACAATTGAATTATTCCTACCCCAATTGAACAAAGAACAATTTGATTTGACAGCTCCGTAATATGAATCAATAAGTCCGCCATCTTGAACCGGAACTGGAACATAAAAAACAAATTTACAGCATATGAAACGCTGTAGTATAGAACTATGGAACCCAACCTGATATCAGCACCCTGTACTCAAGGATCGTATTTAGGAGAAGAGAGAGTGCATTTTTTTCGCGTAACTTGTTTGGCACACATGTGTTAAGTGCAATTTGAAAATTCAATTTTGGAGAATACTCCAGAATAAGACCCAAAGCAACAAAATTAAAGATAATATTCGCTTTTATCCATACTAGATTAAATAAGTGATATAAATTTCATTTGAAACATATTTTTACAAATGTGAGTAATTTTGATGAATACCTTACAAAACACAATGGTTTTTACATATATGATTTCTTTTCTTGTAATAATAATTCATAATTGTTACTGCCTACCTGGAGTGTAGATTGTAAGTACAAACGGATGTATATACGGATAGATAATATTATATGTGTGATTAAGGAATGAGTTTTTGAAAAGGTTGATGATAAAATAAAGCTGATTGTATGATATATTATGAATTCATTATGAATATATGAAACTACCACAGATAAAACGATAGATAAATTAAATCAAACTTTCTTAAATCTTACTCAATTTGTACTTAGGTACCTAAATACATTACATATTATTTGATATATCAAAATATATTAGAAAAATAGAATAAGATGGGAAATTCTAATTAAAACTAGCATAGTACTATTCCACCCTTCAGCTAAACCTGAATAATGGGTAAGAATGCAAGGAAATATTTATAAGATCAATATTTAGTAGTTTTGCGGTTTTTTCACAAAAAATAAAACTACTTTGTTACGTATACAAAGTCAGCGGCCCAAATAAGGTATACAGGAAAAGGTCAAAGTTTTGAGACACGAAAACGTGTTTTTGTAATTTTTATTTGCAAAGAAGACACTGCATCAATAATTAAAATACGCGACAAGACATAGACAAATCGGTGGTTTCAACTAGTGAAAGTGACCAGTCTGTTTGCTGGTGGTAATTTTAGCACCGCAAGGGCCAAACTTGTGAAATCAAATCAATGGCTTGCAAGAATAAATATATACAAAGATTGTTGTTATTTTTGCGCGGATAATCCACTTCATCCCAAATACGGAACGGACCGAGGAATGTAAAAAATAATTCACGGCAGAAACAAACTATTAGCAGTGAGGTATCTAAAAAATGCTGAAAAAAATCGAAACTTTTTATTCACAATGCCCCGATTGTTTACAGCGGGCATTCCGTCTCGCTTGCTCTCAAGGCTAACTGGCCCCCGGGGCTGGAGGGAGAAAGGTAGGAAGATGGTAGGGAAGCAAAGGGCAGGTGAAGAGACTGAGAAGACGAAAGGTATTCCAGGAGTAAACCACCGCGTTCATTTTACCAATTTATTTCTCACATGTCTCGCCGAAATCCTCGAATACTAAAAACGATGGTTCAAGAAACATTGGAAAAGTCTATTCAAACAGCAAAACACTTTTAATCACATATTCAAGATTTGTTTTTTATGAGAATACTGAACAATAATCTCAACTGCTCCCAAACCGTATAAACCCAGTGAGACTAAAGTCATTTCAAGCATCGTTTCAATTCTGAATGTTGGTCTTACACCAAGGCGATACTGAGAGTATATTCAACTCAGGAATGTGCCAAAAGTATACTGTATATTATTTTAAATGTGAAATAACATAAACAAATCAAATAAAATTTTGTTGCGCTCGATTTGAACACGTGACCAGAAAGAAAATGACGCCGTGAAAATGCCTTCAAAACTTCGCTATCGAAAGACAGATTTAACCAAACCGAAAAGTCTGGTCGTCGGATCGCCTCGCACATCCGTACCATGACCCTCTTTTCGACGATTCGAACAAAATTTCAAATCATTATATATTACATCAATTGACACTATCGACCAACCACATCTCGTATGTCGATGACTGCCACTTGCTTTATTTAAGTACATAAAACAGGCCACGATACCCATAACTTTACTACGTTTTAATACATAGTAATAACAATTTTTTTAGCTAAATATGCAAAAGTAAATGACAAACAAGAATGGAAAAGGGTAGAATACAAATATGCCCATAAACAAATTATTGTTGTCACCTGTACTAAAGACGCACTTATTTGGTAGGTACAATATACTTTATTTACAATAATGTAAATAAAGGGTCACTACCGAGAAAATGAAAGGCCTTTAAGTCAATAGCCAGGTAATATTCTAAACACCCGTGTGAGATTAAAAACTGTGAGACGCATATGACGCCATTATATTTGTATAAAGAACTTAAAATTTCAAAATGATTCACCACTTTATGAAAAATAAGATTCTAGAAAAAAAAATACAGGACTTCATTTCAATATCAGCTTGGATACATACAGAACAACCAGTAAATAATAATAAATTATCAACCTCCAATTCGGGTAAATCAATCGGCTCTGCTTAAATTCACAAACGTTTGTCACTGAAATCCGCTAATCATTACAGAAATCCGTAATTTTTTGAAAACTTGATTGAATTCCAGTTATTTCATTGTCACTGCAACTTAAACACAAAAATACCCCTTAGCCAGCGTCACGTTTATTACCAGAACCTAACTGTTTTTATCTGTGAGAATCGTTTAAGCACCTCACCATCACTTGATTGACTTGTGAATAAATTAATTACTCAGCAATAAGTTATTCGATTGGAACCGCTTCAACTATTTATTCGATTAAAAAGATGAAAAAAACGCACGAAAAAGCGTTTTATCGCATTGACATCACAAGTTTAACCGTTAAACCTTGAGGTAGGTGTAGGTACCTCTGATCTACTTTCATCTTAGACCAATCGTACTGGATGGGTCATATCACATCGGTCAAAATACAATTATATTTTTTTTTATTACTTTTATAGTTACTCTAGATCCATGTAAATATCCCTGTAAAACCATATATGATTGTGTGAGAAATGTGGAGATCCGAAAATAATGCAAGACGTAAGCGTAATAAGTAAGTGTAGGAAAGGGACGCTTAGATGGTTTGGGCATGTAGAGCAAATGGACGAAGAAAAGAATCAAATACTTTAGTCGGGCCATGTCAATAGTAAGAATAATAGAAGCGTATGTATGAGACGATGTATGAATGTGAATGAGGCAAGGAGTGTGTGCCAAGACCAAGTTGTTTGGCGATCCGTCCTCTGCCTAATCCTGCGGGGAAACAGCGTGATGGTTAGTTAGTTAGTATATCTATAAATACATCCTATAAGAAAGAGAAACTTCAACGTTTTGTATCGAAAAAATGTAGCCCCAAGCTTAGTGATGAGTTGCATCTTGTCTCGTGATGGTTTTTATCCAAACATATCAGAAGGCAATATAAAAGAACCACAAAGAAATAAATCCTTTCTCTTTCACGGGTTCAAGTCGGTTTTCACGTGTTGCTTTTAGGGCCATTTCCAAGAAAAAGTGTCTGGCACACAAATTCTACAAAAAACATAGTTCGGTAAAAGATATTATTTACATTATATAAGTAAGCAAACATATATTATATTGTATGGATATATATAAATATTCATTCATACTCATTAGCACGAATAAATTATAAGATACGGAGTAAATAGTTATGGATTAACGTACAAAACGTACTTAAATAAAATAGAACAAAAACAACCCCGTTTCCTAAAATTGACACCAGGCAAAATAAAATCTGGTTAAGTGAAGGCGATTACATAAAATATTTTCATTGTGCATGTGCTTTTCATTCATAGTAGGGTAGATTATCAATTAACTAACTAGGCTTAGAGACGCACATATGTTAATTTTTAATAAATCGCAAAGTGTATACGGAGATAAAAGAGACCTCTATTTCGAAAATCAAAACAAAAGTAAGGTCATTCTGCCTTCGTGGAACATGAAAAACAATACCTACATTATTTCATAAACAAATACCCAGCATTGTAATCCATACCGTAGTAAAAATGTCAAAAATAAAACTTTTAATATAGCACTAAAATCCCTGCATCTTTTATTGTTAAGTATTATAATATTTAGTTAAGTTTGAAGTATTTTATTGTAAACAAATAAATATGAAATATGAGAGATTTCTTACCATCATACCGATTCACAGTGGTCCCAAATCCCGATCTAGCTAGACAAAAATATTTTTTCATGGCATTTGATACAAAAGGGTCACAATGTAATAAAAAAAATACTTAAAAAAATATACATTTATTTTAGCCATTGTTGCAGATTTTTTAAAACAAAATTAATTACTAATAAAATGTCCATAGTATAATAGTTCGGTTAAGTCATAACGAAGCACTTATTTTAAGTTATTAGTTAAAAATATTTTTTTAACATAATATAAGAACAAAACCAAATGACATTTTTTGTTTATGAATTACTAGCCGAGTCGCTATCGTCACTATTATTAAATGCTAATGTTCCAACATTGGCTTTGTTAACAGACTTCTGTATTTTCTTCGCTAGAACTTCTGGAATCCATAATAATTTTAAGACACCAGTAGGTAAGACATTGCAATGTGTTGTTGATATTTTGGCAGCATCCCGTTTTCCATGTGACCTCAAGTTGATTTGAGTAGTATGAGAGAGTTCTTGTGGACTTCGAGATTTTCTTGTTTTGCTTTTTGACGAGCATAAAACAAATTCTTTTTCTGGTCTACCATGTAGTCTCTCATCACGCGTCTCTACAGGAAGAATAAATACTGTGTTAAGCCATTTTGCGTGTTTAAACTTCAATTTTAAAGTACTTCTTCCGACTTCAAACCATTTTCAAAATATTAATATAAACGAAGGGATTTTTTTTTAAGTAAACTATCCTCGAGACTTTAAAAACTGTTTTTCTTCAATAAATATTTTAAATGTTCATAAACACACTGCCGTATTGCAGCACAATTCAACTTTGACGTGCCCTTTACTTCTAGAATGTCCAAAATATCTAAACGATAGATTGTAGGTAGAGGCTCTGTAAAAGACAAAAGAGCAAGTTTGAGCAAACAAATTTTATAAGATATTATACATAAAGAATGGTTTTATATGAAACTAGTTTCGTTTGGTGGTACAAATCGGTAGGTACACGATTTTGAAAGTTTATTTAAACCTTGGCAAATAATTTTAAATATTGATACTTTTTTCACGATTTTTAATTAATAATTAAGTAATGTTGAATAAGCAAATTATAAAATAATTAAATTAATTTGAAAGAACATACCATAGACTTCAATTTTTGTATTTACATAATTTCTCTCCGATTTCAAATAACAACACTAACGATCGAACAGCGTGCACACCCGAAAGCGTCCGACCGCTGGGCGAACGATTGGCACATCCGAAGTGTCGTGTTTACAACGTCGCCACGTATCGCGCGTATTGTTTTACATTTTTTATCGATGTGAACATAATACTATGGACATTTTTCAATGTTGTGAGAATATTTTTGTACATAAATAAAAACATCGTTGAAATCTTTTTGTCTAGCTAGTTTCCTCAAAGGGGACCATAGTGCGATTGCTCGGTTTGGTAAGATTTGTATAAAATACAATATTGTACATAAAAACATTTGAAAAAACTAAATATATAATACATTTTCTGGATCCACTTCATAAATTGTGTCTACTCTCAAAATTAAAAAAAAATCCTATGCTGAAAAATAGTTTTTCTGAATTGACCATGACCTAAAGCTCCGTCCTCATCAGTATCACAAGTAATACACGAATGAAATAACGGAATACGAATGAATTTCTGGTTCTCTCATACTGTTGTATGTGTGTGACTCGGCGGTATAATCTTACGCTACATAAGATAGAGCTCTACTATTGTTGTTTGAAAGAAATTATGAAGACCGGGTTGACAACCTCTGGTGGGCCTATACTATAGTTGAAAGGCTTTTGAGGCACGCTGCTATTCAGGCTTTTAGGGTACCCCGAGGCTAGAGGGGCAAGGGTGGGGGCAAACAGGTTCCTCCCCCCCCTCCACCCCAACAGCGTTTCGTCATTACACTACCTCACCCCTTCGCAACCAGCACAAGACAGGACCAGCGCTAGTTCGTCTTAAATTAAAGATTGCGTCCGCCTAAAAATAACATATTTCGTAAAAAGACATCTAGAGTTGAACTCATTATTTTTTTACCATTTCACCGTAGAAGTTCCTAAGTACAGTTACAGTACAACATGTTTTGCTCCTTGATAAATTTAAATGAATTAATGTTATGTTTATTTTGTCTTCAACTTATATGAATTTCCAGTGTGTTTTTATTGATTTCTAAAAAAACAAACGGCTTTTATAATACAAGAATTGGATATAAATAGGTGGTTAAACCAGTAGTTCTGTACGTATACTTCTATTTTACTTTTATTTTAAATCAAAATTTTCTCTGATATCATAAAATTTGTAAGTAGTATAAAATTAGTATTTTAGTAGATATACTAAAATATCAACCTTCTTAACTTATAAACGCGATTATTTTATTTGAAAAAGGGATATTTACTGAAAAATTAGCCTGAAAATATTATGCCTAAAAGGTTTAAAATATTATTGTAGAGAATATCGATATTACGAAATTGTGTGTTTATTGCGCACATATATACGGGGATATTATGTGATATTGGAACTAAAGCACATCTTGGTTTTCTTGATTACGTTCTGAATGAATTAATTTAAAAAAAAATAATGTTTCAGAAATGTGTAAAGCTTTAATATAAAATTATTGTAATGGTTCATTCTTACCTAGTTCGGCCCGGATCCAGCTCCTCTGTTGTCTTCTCGTAAATTCGTATTTAATAAAGGTCTTTTATGAAAAAAACTAATTTACTTGCAAGTAAGGTGGAGTTTTTGTGAAACCATTTTTTCAAAGCGCTGCTATAATATTTTAATTGTGTATTTACTATGAAATATATTTTCGTTATCCATAATGTGTAAATACGTAGGTACTCACAATTATATTTCGAAGATGTTTAAGTAAATTATAGCGTTATTTTAAATATATATAAAATTATAGAGATGTAACACATGCAGCATTGCGACGATTACGTTACATCTTTAACATATAACATTAATTTCCTGCTTTTCATATTAAAGTGACATCATCCTTTCGAGTTGATATTTATTTTACTGTGTTTTACATTATTTAGTATATTAGCTTCATTCACAAATATAAAATTCGGTCTCCGGTGACTTTTTTTTTTCAATAAAATCCAGAGAAAATCTGTAGTAATAGGGCAGCTAGGGTTGATGTGAGGTATTGGGAGGTTACTCAGCAGAATGAATATTCACTACATGTGAAATTTTTAAAAAAAAGTTAAAAATAACATCAAGGAAGTCACCGGAGACCAAAATTTGATTTACATTTTTTACTCCAAATAATGTCAGAAATCACCGTAATGTAAGTCAACTGTCAAGTACGTACCTTGGCAGCCTGTATAGACAGAAAAATGAATACTTAGATTGATAATTAAATATACCCATACGTTTAATCAATTACATACATACGAGTATTTAAAAAAGTAAAAAGTTTACCCAAACTCAAATATCTCTTAATTGCTATAAACGAAATGAACTTTTCACAAAAAATACTCGACAGAAATAAAGTGAGTGGCAATAATTTAAGTTTCTGCTTCGGAAATAACTCAGATAAATAATATATTAATATCACGAGCTCATTTTTGAATTGTGCATCACGACTTGAGATTCCGTACTGCGCTTTGAACGTGTACGTACTTATTTGTGAATTATGCAATCTTATTTATGGAAGGAAATATTTTACAACGTTGTTATAATCTAAAGCGATAACCGTAAACATTATTTTAATGATAATCGCTTGTAAATAACTCCATTTTCGTTTTATTATTACAAATAAATAATATTTTAGTAGGAGACTAGTTTCCTTATTGGCTAAGGCTAGCTTTACATGATACTTTTTTTCATACCGATCCTCATATCTTATCTCTACCCATATGAATATTTCGCTTTACACGAACATTATTTTCATACCTACGATGTCATACAGATAGTTGACATTAGAAAAGAAATAATATTTTTGGACGGTATTAACTTGTCAACAAATAGCGAAACCTTCAAAATAATCTTGAAAGCATCAGTCACTGTCATTTGCGAGCTGTGTCACATTCATGGTCATTATCCGATTGACGTTTTCGTTTAATTAGTTAATTAGTTCGCCGTTTAAACCTTTATCATAATGATATTTATAGGTTCCTATGCCTTGGAAAAATTGCCTACTTGATCACCGTACCTTGATCGATACGATATTCGTACAGTGTATATGAGGTGAAAAATGTATGATTTCCGCAAAACAAAATGACAAATCATCAAACATGCACGTGAAATTCACAATACCAAACAGTAATTCACATTTAAAATCAGTTATATATACGTATTCTAGTCTTTTTATTAATATTTTAAATAGAAAACTGAATAAACATGCAACATTTTCAGGTAAAACAAAGATAGATGACAGTTATAAAATAATGCCTGTCAACTTAAATCGTACGAAAGTCGGTAGCAAAATTGAACACGTCCATTTTTAATTTCTGAATCGCAAGGAATGAACAAACTTGATGAAAAAGAAGATTGTGTAAATCAGACATTATTCAATTGACTGGTGCTATTGACGGGATTCTGCCCGTAATTTTATAAATTATCAAAGTTTGCTAACCGTTGATAGATTTCATGTTAATTAGCTATTTGAGAATATTATATCGGTTTTCGTAAGCGTAACGAAGCTTAGGAATCTAGGGATCTAATATCTTATTAACCTTGATCAGCATGAATCATAGCAGAGTTATTTGAAAGGTGTATTTATTTTGTTTAAAGGTTTGACAGATGAATTAATAGAGTAAAGAAAGATACATTGCTGAGACGACGCCCTTAGTTTCACTGAACCCGGACCAGTGGACTAAGAAACTTTAGCGGGTCTTTCATTTACTTATTTCATTCGTACACGCATATTATTTGAATGGCCATCCTTTTCATAATACTGTACTACATTTTTGTTCAATCAGTATGAATATAAAGTATCTTGTATTTTATTTGTTTTGTTTGCGTAGGTACTACCATTCAGAATTGAAACATTGATTGAAATGGCTTAAGCCCGTTTTTGGTGACTAGATCTGAATAGTCAGGAGCTTCCCCACCATCCTCTACCATATCTCCTTTCCTTACCCATTACTTAAGCCTTACAACAAACCCCAACTGGGGATGCCATAGTTTAACTGACAGGCTGTTGGGAGCAGTTGGGACTCTTGTGCGATATTCACATTTTATAAAAAAACAAATTGGATAGGTATCATAATTTTTCAAAGTTTTTTAGTAATCCATAGGTAAATTACTTCTTTTGAAAGCGTCGACCAAGTATTTATCTTTGATCGTGTGACTTATGTTTTTTTTTACTAGTATTTTCATTTTCACAAATCCAGAAATTATAATATACCGTGATTTTTTTCGTTTATATGTATATGACATTAAAGCATTCGACAAAGGGTGATCTATTTTGATACAAAACTAGAGTATTAGAAGATATTGACCTTTTAAATATATACGGAGAAAGTAAGTAAGTAAATTGATAGCATAACATAAAATGCTTTTCTACGTCCATTGATAATATATCTTAAAATCATGTTGAAAATTATAGACTTATGAAAATATAAACCATTAGCGCTTAACGTTAAGCAAAAAGTGATTAACGAAGTAATTTACTAAACAAAAAGCCTCTGACTAGCTAATACTTTGTACATTGGTTCTCACTCGGAAAGTCATATAAACAATAATAGGCAAATTAGCCTTTCCATGGAGTTAATTAGCTATACAAGTAATGTAGGTACCTACTATTTAGTTGTACCATTTTCAGGCATTTAAGATCAATTAAATCCATCGGAAAGTAATGTAGGTTTCTACTATTTATTGGTGCCGTATTCAAGCATCTAAGATCAATTAAATCCTTTGGCAAGTAATGTATCTGTCTAGTGTTTATTGGTGCCGTATTCAAGCATCTAAAATCAATTAAATCCATTGGCAAGTAATATAGATATCTACTATTTATTAGTGCCGAATTCAAGCATTTAAGATCAATTAAATCCATCGGCAAGTAATCTAGGTACCTACTATTTAATAGTGCCATTTTCAGGCATATACGGTCAATTAAATCAATTAAATAATACAACAATAAATTTATTTATAACTGTGACTTTATTAGTTGACTGGTAGTTGAGGCTTTGTCTCTTTCGATATAACCCAGTATAAACACAATATATGTCTCTTTCTCTCTATTACCATGTTATGTTTTTTCCATTTAATTTCACTGTTTTGTCACCTTTATTATATGTTATTATGTTATTGTACCCAATGTAATAGCACCCATCGGGCTATTACATTGGGTACGATAACATGTTTACAGTGTTTTTAAAGAAGGGTTATAGACAATGTTTAAAAAAATAATTTCTTACATTACGGTGGTTTAAACTTAGATAAAATTAAAAAAAAAATTATACTCACAAACTGAAATTTTCAGAAATAATAATAACATTGAAATTTTTACATAAAAATGTCGATATCATTGGTATATTTTGCTAAACTGAATGCAACGAGGAATCGTCAAGTTTGCTAAACAATTTGTTAGTGATATTGAATAGGTCCTTTACGCCTAGTGTGTCGAGTAGGTACTCTTAAATTGACGAGACTCAGAATTTCGCAACAGTCGAGCGCGGAATTTAATTTTTTTTAAAAGATGCATAGGTCGCGTATCCTACGCCGATTCTCAAGTGTGTGTGTATTTTTAAGGTTTTAATAAAAAAGTGTAGTTAATTTGTTCTAATTGGAAATTTTTGTCTCGCTCCATAATATGTATATAAGCACCCATTGCGAGTATATGTATTTTTACCAAGTTAAGTTATGTCGATGTATGAATGTGAATGAGGCAAGGAGTATGTGCCAAGACCGAGTTGTTTGGCGGTCCGTCCTCTCTACATACCCCTGCGGGAAAACGGTGTGATGGTTAGTTAGTTAAGTTATGTACCCTGATGATACTTGTGTTAAGCAAAACCGGTCGAAAAGCAAAAAAAATCGTTAAAAACAAAGTTATTCTTTTTTTATTTTAGTAATATTTTAAACCACAAAGCGACTGCTTTTTGCACATTGTATTTGTTATAAATATTGCAGTAAATGTTAAAATCATATGTTCTGAACACCTTGAAAATGTACCACCATAAGAAATACATAACATCAATATTATTCATACTCGTATATTCATCTATTTAAATATATCCCAACTCCGTATATTGAGCTGTACTACAATACACAACACAAATTCAAAGAGTCCTAGGATTAACACGATTCTGATAAACTAAATGTATTTTACGTCTCTCTACTCTGTGAGATCTGTCAATTATGCAAGTCTTTACTTTACCGACTAATACAATCTATAGATAAATATAAGTATTAAGTATTCTATTGACAATCGTTGGTGCTAAACATTAGCCCGTATTTATACAATGTTTCCCCGCCAGTGAAATAGACTTTACTAGTGACTGTATGAAGAAATCAATGATAATATAATTTTTTACAATTTGTTACTTCAGAGATTTGTGTTTACTTTCAATTAATTCCGCAAATTCCACGTCTGCTTTACAGACGTTATTCGGTAAAGAAAGCACATTACTTAAAAATATGTACAATACACATATTTTTAACTAGAGTTAAAGTACAAGTACCTATCATTATCTGACTATACCCACGTGTTTGTGTGACATTCTACGACAATAAAAGTGACTGTCAAATCAGTTTATTGATGGAGCCTGTTTGATGAACATCTATTTGCGATCAGTGCTGTTATTAATATCAACTCATGGTACCTCAGTGTGTTCCGTATCCAACCTGGATGTTATAGAAGCCTGTGCGTGAAATAAATCATGTCTCCTGTGAGTGAAACCAACCATCAGCATCTTTGAAGAACATCAAAGGGTAATTCGGATTTCTTCCTTACTCCATGTTCACCATCTCCAACCATAATTGTGTCAACTTCAAAGTTCATAATTAATATTTTACAGTCCACTCTTGATTCGCCTATTGCGATCACAATTAGTTTTTAAAATCATATTAATGCAATGAACGACAAATCCACGCCGAATTGCCAGAATTGTATGTCCACCCTGGCGGCCGTCACGCTATGGCCACTGGCCACAGTGGGTACTGTGTCACTTTGCTACCGCAAAGACCAGCCTTGTGTATTCTACACCGAAGCCCGCCGCATTCTCCATAAAGTATGACGTATTTTGTAATTTACTGCTCCACGATATCCTAGATCACTAAAGAGTAACAGCTCTTCTAAGAATCCTTTCTCGGCCCGACAAGAAGACTGCATTGTTTCTCGTTACTTGTTACAATTGCGAAAGCAACTTACGTAGGGAATAAACAGCGCACCCTGAGCACTCTGCTCGGTGCTGTGTGCTCGGCTTGGTTCGGCTCAGCGCGGCCATGTGCGCTAAATCTACTGATGAAATAACCGCATTTTTGCGTAGGTACCTACCTCCGCTAGGAGAACGAGTTTTTGATTTGATCGAAAAGAACGACACAATGGCAACAAGTTCCATTCAGGCAGAACAGCTCGGAGAATTTGGCCTGTTCTAATCATAATAACTTATGATTATTATAAATCGTACGATTTATGTTTATTAAAGTCTACAATACTTACCAACCTAACTGTACCTCGAGCGTTGTCTAGCGGCGTTAAGTGTTAACGTATTTTTAACGCCTACTACTTTTATTTACATTATAAAATCTAAACATTGAAGACAATTTTTAATCCTAAATATTTTTAGATCGGTCTTTTAAGTCTTACAAAACTGACTATATTTTTAGTTTTATAAAACAATTAAACTGAAAATATAGTCAGTTTTGTATAAAATGCACCTGAATAAAATATCTTCTAAGACTCGATTTTATTTTTTGACAATTAACTTCAAAGAGGATTTTCATCGGGGCCCATCTCATCTTTGGTATGCTGTGCGGAGGGTCTACTTAAAGGAAGAAGGAAGCGGAAGTTCTCGCTGGTCTGAAGGAGTCTGGAGATCAGCGTGTCCAGGAGTGAAGTTTGAATCCATACTTCCCTCTGCGGCCCGCCATGCAGCTGGTTGGACACGGACAAACCTCACCCCTTAAACCCGGGCACTTAGCAGGGAAGTCACCAAACGTAGCGAACCACTTACGGGACCTATGGCAGAGGTGTTGATTATATAATAAATGCGAAAGCAAGAAAGAGAAATTATAAAATAGCTACCTACTGCGAATATACAGATTTACCAAAACTATAAAATGTAAAATAAACAAAGAAAACAGGTTTGCAGGTAGTTTTCGCAGGGTAGTACAGGGTTTTCCAATAAGAGGTGTTATTTTGATATTCAATCGTAAAAGATAAATGGTTTCGTTGTTTGTGTGGCACGTAGCGCCGTTTTGTTGAAAGTAAACGTTTTCCATATCAATACCATTCAATTCCGGCGATAAAAAATCATTAATCATCTCTTGATAGCGATCCATTCACCGTAACTGTTGCTCCAGCCTCATTTTCGAAAAAGTAAGGTCCAATGACTCCGCCGGACCATAAACCGCACCAAACAGTCACACGTTGAGGATAAAGAGGCTTTTCAACAATAACTCTTGGGTTTTCCGAGCCACAGATGCGACAATTTTGCTTGTTGACGAAGCCACCGAGGTGAAAATGGGCCTCATCACTCAAGATGATTTGCATTTGATTCACTCAAGTGAACTTTAATAATTTCAATGCGTTAGTGAAGCGTGTATCGTTCCATTTTTATTAATGGCGTAGTTTCTACTTGTCAAATGTTAAAAAATTACAGCTTCAAAAGTAACATGTACTGAAATAGCGGGCTATTCAAAATAACACCTCTTATTGGAAAACCCTATATAAACAAGCTTATATTGTAGGTAGAGATTTATTATTTTTTTTATTTTGTGGATTGTATAAAACATGGTAAATACAAAATATTACGGTTAATTTAAGTACAGTAATGGTTTTTCTTAGTCCTCCTAACTATGGACGTTTATGCTGAGGCGGACTAAAGTTATTAAATTCTTTTTTATTTGTTTCGTATGTAATTTTTAGCGTTTATTTAGTTTTTTCAGCCAGATGCTTACTCTAGATTTACACTCATTAAAGTTTTCTATTCGTTTTATATCTGGGGGAAGGACGTAGTGGAGTTTTTTTTGCAAAATAAATGTAGTTTCTTTATCCGAGAGTGGTTTTATAACTTGGAATGTTTTTAATGTCATTTTGATTCGATCTAGTGTGATGGAAACGCTGTCTAGTAGTTAATTTTTGGTGTATATTTACTGTACATGTATTTGCTATCTTTTCGTTTATGAATCTAAAAAGGAACAATAATAATAAATTACGTCAAAAGTAAAAGTTAGGACTTGAGTTTGATCGATCGATCGCTAAAAGTTAAATTGATCTGAAATAAAATATTTGTTTATAACAATATATTGGTATGAAGCCCACTGCCAAACATAGCACAGTAAAATATCGAGTAACTTTAGTGGAAACCGGATATCGAGCGTACACTAACATGGCACTAACATTGAACCCAAGAAGATGCCATGAAGTGTAGTTTCCTTTGGAGATTGTGAGAGGTGGGTTGGTATTGTAAGTAACAGTGGAACAGCGGCGATGGAAATTTGGGTCATTAGAGCAGATAAAGCCAACGATTTGTCAAATCATTGTCACCTTTCTCATCCGATATGACATCACCAGAAAATAATATCGATTCTAGAACGATGCATATGAAATTTAATCACCATTCAAATAAATGTAACACATGATATGGTAAAATCACGTGATATTCGGAATTTTTGATAAAAAAATTAATATTTTAAAAATGACAATTTATGTTTACGTATTATATAATATAAATGTACTTTGTCGCTTGTCTGCACTCTTCACAAGGGCGGTTTACATTTTAAATGACATTTAAAGCAAATTCGAGTTCAGTGAACTGGATTTCACGCAGGATTAACGCACATCACAAAAAAATGAAATTGGTATGTTTATCACATTATTGGTTAAATACGGGATTGCAGACAGTTTCCTGGTAAAATTTTAGTTAATTCATAATTTAATAATATATAATATTTAATGACGAAATGCGTGTTACGACACTTGTTACGACATCGTGATAATACATTCGTATTTTACTAAAAGATTATCGGGAAACCTATCTATTCATTTGTTAAGGGCCTGCAATCATTTTTTTAAACGGATCAGGAATCATTTTAAGAGATTCTTGATAAATTTGCAATCCTCGTTTTTCTCCGTATTTAACGGTGAATCCTTGCGTGCAAGGACGCGCCCTAATCTTTTACCGACTTTTACCAAAAAAACGTGATTTTTAGTACGAAAATTACATATAACATCACTTATCAGGTTTTGCCTAGTGATAAGTTTGAATATAAATTTGAATGTTTTTAGCAAAATCGTAAAAAGACATTTATCACCAAAGGGTTTAACATTCCACGAATTTTTCAACGCTTAATCCTTACAATTTACGACAATCATGAGATTATGGTGTGGCAAACATGATCTCCTATTAGGTAGGTGCTCACATTTATAGGTAAATTTGTAAGTTTCTACAAATTAATTTCTTGTTGAAAACCAAATATTTATTTATTTATAAAATACATGGTTTAAATTGACATTTATAAGGCGTTGATTCATCGGATCACCATACTAGGATACTACCTGTTTCATTGTGACCAATTCATTATAGTTATTTTGAAAAAAGGGTAAACAATATGCAGTAAGGTTTTGGACCTTACGTGTTATAAACTTGTGTCTAACCCTACACAATTGACAACTAGCCCTTAATGTGGAGTAAATAATTGTTTCACAGCGGCACTAAATCTAAAACACTCCCATTAGGAAGGGGTAAAAATATAAACAATAGGACTAGATTTAGTTTTGAATTAATGTTGTAATTTCTTCATATACATTTTTAGCATTGCATGGTGATGCAATGCTAAAAATGACGCGAAATTGGCTTCATGGGATAGGAGTTGGAATTAGTGGCGATATCTCAAAGAATGTGGCATTTCAATATGGTTTTTTTGAAATCGCGGTATAGAAACTCCTGGTGAATTGTTACTTAATCGGAGCAGAAAAATGCCAGGCATTCTTATTCCTGTCCCCGCTCGGAGACATCAACGGCAACCGACTGAAAATAAAACGCGCCGTTACTTTTTTTAAGTATGTGAATACCGCACTAGAGTCCCAACTGCTTGCAACCATCTAGAGCCAATGATACTATGGCATCTTTAATTGAGGAATGTTGTGAGGGTGATGGTAATGGAGAGGGGAAGAAAATGGGAAGAGGAAGATGGGGGAGTACCTCGCTATTTAAATCTTGTCACCGAGCAGAGATAAATAAAAATAGAGCTAATGAATAAATTGTGAAATAATACAATTCATCAAATACAATTTAGTTGCGCATGCCGGGATTTAAGCCCGCGACATTCGGAGCGCTAGTCAAGAGCCTTACCCCTTTACCCCTTTAGGCCGAATCGTTACAGGAAGACTTTGCCCTGTCAGCGCCATTACCGCGTTGTCAGCCCGGATGAGTGATCCGTTTAAAAAAGGAATGAAAACAAATTTCGAAAAAGGAACAAAAATTTTAAAAAGGCGCGCGTCGAGGAACGCGGTTTCATTAGAATTCCTCGGGAGCGGGAGAAGGGCGGGTTGATTGGTAATAATGGTCGGATCGCTTGATCAAACCACGGTATTCATTCTCCTATTAGAGTCAAAAGAACAAGGTATTGATGCAGGATCGGTCGATTCGTCGGTCGTCGTTGTCTTGGAAACATCAGGATCCTTGCTTCCTTTAAATGGCCGCTGCATGAAAGCTTACAGTCCATCTGGAACAGTACCATATATGTACATATCTAGTAACTTACTTCTAAATAACTACGCAAGTAATGGAAAATATTAGCCCTTTTTAATGACAAAAACGATAGAGTGCAGTCCCTTTTTATCGGTGAAGGTAGTTTCAGTGGAACGGAGGCTGCGCGAGTCCCGGGATCAGTGTGGCTCAGGCACACATCAAAAGGCACCACAATAAACCACCACCATATTGTCATAAGCAACTGCTGTCACGGAGGAGATGGTATTTTTTACCCTCCGGCGGTGTTTTGTTCGCTACTATTTTGAACGGCCATCAATTTGAAGATCAGACTTCAGGGGCGAGCGGTCGCGTCCCCGAGGGGGAATAATAATCCACGAAGGCCCATATGGACTTTTAAAACAATCAATCTTAACTTTAGGGTTCTTTGTAAAAACGGGCGCTTCATTTGGAGTTTCCGTGAAAAGGTGATTACATTCTTAGAATCTTTATCTTCGGTGGTTTTGCTTTGCAATCTACCTGTGCGGAGAAGTCACACGTGCGCCGTGCGGTCCTCGAGCTTCGATTAAGTTTGGCTCGCTACCGCTGTACGAAGTTGTCTCTAGTATCGAGCTTTCGTGGACTCGTTGAGCGGCTTTTGGACAGTCCGGTGCCTCGAGTCTCGAGTGGAGCCCGGGACAGCCAGCCAGCCTGGCCCGAGTAGTCGCTAGTGAGTAGAGCCTTCTGGCCGCCTTCAGACACGCGCTGTGATCGCGAACGTGTGTTTTGTACGATCAAATACCGAATCCAAAACGACTTGCAAGGATTTCAATCTAAATGTTCTAAATGCGCGAATATTTCGGATGCTGTTTATCTAATCCACACCAACTTTCCCCAGATAATACTTAATGAACCAAAGAACAACGGTAACAATAAATTAATACTAATATTTAACAAGTTGAGTGCGTATAACAAGGTGCATCGCGTGTTGTTTGTTTTAAAAACAACTTTTCGCGCAATTTGACAATGGTGTATTGTTTAAACAATGAATATTTGTTTTGTTAATACTTTCCCACAGTTCTTATCATTATTGTACATTTGACGCCACATTTTTATACACGCCTAACAAGTGTACTCGAGTTGTGATGTATTGAAATTGATTTATTGTAATTCCATAGCTATTAAATATACTTAGTGATCGCAAAAGGGACGAAATAAAAAGAGTGCAATGGGTGCGGGTGTATAGATGTGTGTTTCGCCATTGAATGCATCAAGTGATGGTATTAGTGCACGGTGTGTTGACACATTGACTGAGGAGTGAACAGGAGCCAGTGGACTGGATACTGGGGCCTGGAGAGCACCGAGACCAGAGATCCTAGTGGTTGTGGTGTGACAGTGCGGTGTGCGGTGGTGCACGTGCGAGAAGGCCTACCTGTACTTTCATCTCAGTGAGTAAATGTTGAATGACCTAAGGAATGCTGGATTCTGTTTGTGGTTGAAGTGTGATGTCGTGTTGGCTAGCACCTGACTGATGCCGTTCTATAAACTGCAATTTGACATTTGTGGACAGTATAAAGAAATGACGCCTAAAACATAATCAGCCTTACAAAAAAACGCGATGAAAACTTTTTTCACTTGATAAACGACCGTGTATGTGAAAACCTTACTAAATAGAAACTGACATAAAATATTATATGGAAAGATGTTGACATTGCTTATCCAGCCAAAGAGAATCAAAAAAAGTTTAGAGGATTTATAAACTTGAAATAATAATAATTTCTTCTAGAATTTCTGAATTTTATAGGTTCTATATATTTTTTCATCTTGAAGTTGTCGTAGGAATCAAATATTTTTTAGAAACTAGATTAAATTATCCTTTAGATTTTTATATCTGTAATAAAATATTCTAAGATTGCAAAAATTTGGTTTCAAACATAAAATAATTGAAAAAACACGTATCACAAACATTTAAAATTAAAACGTCGAAAAATTTCAGTGAATTAAAATTTCAAAAAACACGGTCTTTTGTTTAATAAATTTGCAAGAAAACTTCACTTTTTATCTCGATCATACAATTAAAAAATATATTAATAATTCCCAGAGAATAAATAATAAAGTCAGACATTTTGGCAGAATAAACACGTTGTTTTTTTTTTTTAATTTGTATTAACCTACATATGCATAATTTCATATGGCATAAAACATCTTTTTTGACGTTTTTCATAAAACATCTCTTTCATGGAAGTTTTATTAAATTCACACCGTAAAAGGCAATTAAAAATAATGTGTCCGTAATAACCTTGCTTTTTCTATAAAATTAAACTTTTTTCACAACACGACATTTGAATGGATTAAAACTGACAAAAATAGTAAATATATTGAATTATACTAATATAATAGGTAATTTGTCATTAGAATAGAAATTATTAACAAAAACCTGATTTGAATCACAGAAATATTAAATTAAAACTGATTGTGCGGGGAAACTGACTTACACGGCGCATGCGCAAAAGTCTACCAACATGTAATATTGTCCGTTTTTCGCAGCGCAGTTAGAGACCTTTTTTATTAGTAGTAATTCGAAATAGAAATTGTACAGTCTTTGTACAATGTGTTACAAAAACACCGTAGTGATATTTTTATTAGTAAAGCTGATTATATATTTCCGTGACTTAATTGTCTCAAAGTCTAATAGATAATCTTCCTCAATAACGTAATTAACTAGTCGTCCTAGTCGCTTTGCTTATGTACTCGTATGTAATTGAAATTTGACTTTACTACGTAAGGATATCATCATGTTAGATACGAGGTTCCTATTATTTTATATGCCGATATCAGGTAGGTACATACAAATTTTAAATTTTTTTTTGTAGACCTGGCGTTTGAAAAAGTATGATTTTAATTTAACAAATTAAAAGCAAAATTTACTCTGAAATTATAAGATTTGCAAGTACTTAAATACCTATGTACTAATATACTAACCAACTTAACTGTACATTTTAAATTTAGAATAATGAATTATACAATTTTCCCAAAAAAACATGGCTATCTCAATGACAATTCTTTTTCCAAAATTTCCAAAAGTTCAAATAAACCCGAATGTCACACTTGAGAAAATAATCTTTGCCAGACCATTTTTAACGACTACCATCTTGAACAGGAAACAGAACGAACAAACAAATTCACAGAGATACGAAATGCGAAACGGGCGAGTTAACTTGAGTTGAGATGGCTCAGCCAACTAAGGTAGTTTCTGCCACTTGCACGTTTATGGAACGGCAGGCTCCATTCGCAGGCTCTGTTTTGGCCTGGCCCGTGCAGCTCTCAATGCGGAGCGGGTATATACGAGTAACATAGCCATTGGCGGCGCGGGGCCGAAACCACAGGCGTCAATACATTTCATACAATACCTAAAGTGCTCGTGTTTATTATACGGTGCAGACCAGCCAACCATCCATCCAACCAACCAACCATCAACCAACACTGACACACCGATGCATAGGCAAAAGCACATGCGACCTGGCACAAGGGACTATTTGCGCGAGAACACTCTTCTTTAGATTCATCCAAGGTTATTTATTTCAACAGTTAAATAGCAATAGGTACAAAAGCATCTCAAAATTGGTTCTTCAGTGCCGATAAATCAGGGTTTATTGAAATATTGTTAACAGTTTCATACAATGTAACATACATAAGTATTTGCAATAATTCGTTCTGAGGTGTTTACATTTATAGTTTACATTTTAGTTACATTTTATTATATTTCCCCACTTACTACGCTTGCAAACTTTCGCCGTGTCGTAGTAAGTAGTCTTCAACTTCATTTTGAGTACTATGAAAATATATCATCGTACTCAAACATGCATATTATTAAAATAATAAAAACAATACAGGATTTTTTATATATTAACCCCACAAAGGGTATGATTTTTTTTACACTAACACTATAAAGGGAATTATTTTCTTGACATTAACACTATAAAGGGGATTATTTTCTTGACATTAACCCCACAAAGGCGATGATTTTATTTACATTAACCCCACAAATAAGACGATTTTCTTTACACTAACCTCACATGGAGACGATTTTCTTTACACTAACCCCACAAAGAAGAAATGTTTTTATTTACATTAACCCCGCAAAGGAGACGATTTTCTTTACACTAACCCCACTAAGGAGAAATGATTTTATTTACATTAAACCCGCAAAGGAGACGATTTTCTTTAAACCGACCCCACAAAGGAGAAATGTTTTTATTTACATTAACCCCACGAAGAAAACAATTTTCTTTACATTAACCCCACAAAGAAGAGGATTTTCTATAATTAATTTGAGTATAATTTATTGTGAAAGTATTTGCGTAGTTTTGGTGGTCCGATATTGATTTCGCTGTTAATGGTGTATTTAGAATCTACATATTTTATTAATGCTAATTAACAATTAGGTACCTTACTTTAGAAAGTATTTACTTATTCAATTACCTACACCATTTCCGTAACTTTATAACATATAGAAACGGTGTAGGTAATTAAATATATAAACTCTTTCTCAATTGATATAATAAATAATTTATCAATTTTTATTGGAAATTTTTTTTTTTAACTTTTGAACATTAATCCCATCAATGTAATTTATCATTGAAGAAGAAGATAATACTAACAAATCTAAACGAAACATGAAACTGAAAAAGATACTGAATTATGAATCGAACCCAGGAATCAGGTCTTATCATTGTTATGCACTCGACCATTGTTTGGTTGACATAATTATTATATGTCGTATTTGTCGATCTAATATTTCAAATTGACAATTAACGATATTATCTTGAACTATTGTTTTTTCTAATAAAGTCGAACGGTTTATCTTTTATTTTCTGTGTCTTGTTCTGTTTCATGAGGTACACGGACAAAACTTATATAAAATACTGTTAAATTATTAAAAATCTGGTCAAATTATTCGTTTATATTCAAAACGGGACCTTTAACGAATGAATTCCTAACAAAGTATCAGTTAACAGCTAATGTTTTTTGTTCGTACGAATACTGATATATTCGCATTCTATCATGATATTTATTAGGAAAAGAACACGCGTTTCGATATATTTTAAATACTAATATCGTGAAATTGGAAGGTTCTCACTTTTAAACGGAATAATTTTTCTACGTGTATGCAGCGGGCTGACGGTAAAGTTACCTTGCGGGTGTTTGTAAGGTGGCCAAATAAATTACTTCTACGTGTTGAAAAAATCACTTTTTGTAACGGTTTGAAATTTAAAAACATATTTTTATAAGCAATAATTAGTTGCCTGAAACATCAATACTAATTGAAAATATATCCCGAGTAAAAATAGATGCCGCCAACGGGAAATGAACCCGTACCTTCTGATGTCCGGTCAGGTTCTCTGAACCACTGAGCTATGTTAGCTTATTTCCAACCCGCAAAAAAAATTCAATATTTTCAATTTGTATTGATAATTCAGGCCACTAATTTTATTGCTGAAAACACAAATATATTCAGTAATAAACATGACAATAAAAAACATTCATTGTAGAATCCGCCAGCATCTTAACCATACTCACAGATTAACAAAGCAACTGATCAAAATATTAATGGCGTCGTTTAATAATATCCACCTCAAGGACTGGACAATGTTGTATTGTGATTACTACTAGGTACCTACCTACCGACTAGGAAGGACACTTTCAGATAATTTTGCAATGGAATATTTCTTGAATTTTGTTGCAAGAATAAATCAATTTTATTTGCAAAAAAAACAAAGAATGCTTACAAAAACACATCATATGCTAATTTGAATCAGCTATAAGAAGTGAATTTCAGAGCATGGGATCTTAAAATTGATAAACTCCCACACAAACTAACACAGATAGAAAACTCAATATAATTCAGACGTCCTCCATGGTCGGGGGGTAACACGCACTGACTCTGAATAAAGGGGTGTATTTGGAATGCCAGTCCAGAATAAATTTGTGTTATTCACGATTTATTAATTAAAAATAATATGTAGTATACTTGTGAACCTCCCAAAGGGGAAGATACTCCCAGTATCGCCCTGGTTTAAGACCACCATTCAAAATTAAAACGTTGCTTGAAATGGCTTCAGCCTTGTTTGGTGAGCAGATCTGAATGACCAGTTACGCCTTAACCTTCCTCCATCCCACCTCCTTCCCTCCCCACCACATTCATTCTCACAGAATACCACAATAAGGATGCAATAGTATCACCGGCTCCAAAGGGTTAGGAGCAGCTGTATTAACATTAAAAAAAATCAGAATCAAAAATCCTTTAATTTATTTTTTGTACTATTACTAATATACTATTTTTTCATTTTGCATTATAAATTTTTTTAAAAGTATGTTGTGTTTATTTAGATGTTCTGTCTTAAGGTTGTTAACTACGTGTTTATAGATGGCGTTAATTTAATTATTTTATTAAAAGTACTCTTTTTATTAAGTTATTTTATTTTGTTTATTTGCGTTACATACATTCACATTTTACAGGGTTAAGAATTGTTTGTATCTTTGAAACAAAATAAGAAAAAAAAACATAATAATATAATATAAGAAATTCGAATAAAGTGCAACTACTTAAATACAGAATGAGTGTTTTTTTTCGTTTAACCGATTGTGCTACTGACACAGTACCTTTTTGTTCTAGCCCATTTAGCAAGCGCTCTGTCTAGCTTGCACTTGCCTTACATGGTGCATGATCATCCTATTTGATCGACATAAAAAATAACAATGATGGCGAAAGGCAGTTCCTTATTTAAAATTTAGGCGAAGCACTATATAGTAATGCAAACTCGTTGTTTTTGGTTTTGAAAATTTGATCGCTTAAAAATATTTTAGATACATTCATTAAATACTGAGACTAGAACACAAGTTTTTTTTAAAGATATGAAAAAAATAAAGTATCGGGATATTTATTATTGTTCAAAATTATGACTATTATATTATTGTTCAAAATTTCCTACTTACAAACCCATTTTGTTGATAATTAAGTTCTTCAGAAAATTATTGTAAAACTATTTGTGCCTGATCTTCGCAAAATAAAATAAAACACAATTTTCGACGATGTTTTTTTTTTTGCATAAATCAAAACAGGCGGCTGGTGTGAAACGGGAATTTAAACCTTGTCGTCATCAACATGAGGAGTGTTATTGCTAGCGGCCCGATTCCAAATAATACAAGGCGTGGAATCCCCAAACCTTTTGGTTCACGACGCCCGTACACACTACATTTCTTGTGTTCATCTTTATTCTGTGGATAAATGGCTGTGGTTTGAAGTGTCTCGAGCTTTGTAAAGTTCCAATCAGGTGATATTCGCATAAACGATTCCGTGAAATTAAAGTAATATTACTATTGTTATTACTTAGCGCACAGACAAACCAACATTCGTTAGCGATCTTGATTCCGAGGAATGTCATGCTATCCTCCTGAAAGCATGTCACGCTGCAAAGCATAAAAGGTATTCGAGATTCCCAGTACCAATCACTAAACATGGCAAAGCCATTATTAGTTTTTTACGACGCAAGTCCCAGATATCACAGGAATTGTACTAATAAGGGCTTAATAAATCCCCACCGATCCTAACACTGCGAAACGAATCACACAAACCTAATATTCCCCGGCGTATTTTTATTTTGGCCGTTTAAAGGTAATAGCGGTAGGTTCTGTTTGAAACCAAATATCACTTTGCATTTCGATCGTGGCAGATGCGACTCTAAGTTCTTTGTGTCCACCGCCTAATTTGCAGCATTCCCCGGGAGCTGCACCTGCTGACCGCTAGATGGTATCTCGCAGGACGTGCCAACACTTTTTGTACGATTTTCGCAATTTTCAGAAATAATTTTTAATTGTATGGCATTTACTTTTAGATTTTCAATTAGGGAGGCGGGTTTGGGTACCGCTGCCCCGGGTACCATTTAGTGAATAACTAACACTTTTACATAAGGTCACTCCAAGTAGTTCGCTACGTTTGGGGATTTAGCAGGGGTGCCCGGGTTCATCGGGTGAGGTGTGTTCAGGATGCGCCTACCAATCAGCTGCGTGGAGAGCCAGATCGGGAGAGGCTGAATGGAACTCAAATTCCTCTTTTTCCTATCCTTAAAAAAGACCATCCACACAGCATTCCAAGAGATGACATAGGCCAATTAAAAAGAGGTATATTATTTTCATCAGGGCTTCCTGTGTGGGGTTAATGTAGAAAAATATAAAAAAGAAAAGTGTTATTGAATTTTTGTGAAGAAAATTAAATTTCCGAACGAATTATAAAATCTTAAAACTTTTTTAACGAAAAAGTTACAACGAAGATCTAGAGTTACTTAAGATAAAACTACAAATGATGAACTCCAATCCTTTTTTATCAACGCAGCCCGTGAATAAATTGTAGAATAAACTATTGTTATTTAAAGTGAATACTTTGTTTATTTTAAAAGCTCTTAAGAGCTTCCTTTCTAAAATGGAAGTCCAGCTAATTGCCCGATCATTATCAGAAAAAAATATGCATGTAGATAAGGAGACATTATGAAGGTCAATGTTTTTAGCTTTCTTAATATAATTCATGTGAAGATTCACCCAGTCACGACACTCAAATAAAGAAATCGGTCTTATCAAAGAAAGGCTGGGGCAGAAGACATATTTTTTAATCTTATTAGTTTGGACATATTGAAATGAAAGGCGTTATTAATTATGCATTAGGTGTGCATTTTGAAGAATTACAAAAATGTGTATTAAATTTATATGAAAAACCTTTTTAATGAGCATTTTCTTATCTTTCAATCAAATACAAAGTCAAACGATCCAAAAATAAATGACACCAAATTGTTTGTGAGATCCATATAACATTAAGTAGGAACATCAACTGTCTATAAGCAAATCATTAGAAGACAAATTTGAATTTATTTGTGCATATAATAGTATCCAAAATTAAAAAAAGTTTTCTGACTAGATTGGAACAGGGGAGTAAGAGGGGACTGTGGGCGGCCGCAAATACTCTTACTACGCTGTTGCAAGAAACGCGTACGTCGCGTACGCAGCAACGTTTGTCAATTCACCTTCCATGCTAGGGATGACCCTGTGTTATGGCTGGTGAATTTTACAGTTTGCGGACATAGAATCTATACATTACTATAATATAAAAAAGAAAAATAAGAAAAATGATGTACGGCTAGTTTGGGTTGCAAGAAGAGGATGGAGAAGTTAGAGAATTATAAGAAGATGAAAAATTTGAGAAATTATTAGTATATAGATCACACTAATTAATTATGTACGTACTATACCGCTAAGTTAGGGAATAAGGATTTATTATGTTTTATCTGTAAGGTGATTAAATTGATAGAGTGTAGAATTAATGGGTATAGAATGAATGGATAAAGAAGAAAAAAAATCATAAAAACATATAAAGTGAAGAGATTTTTGTTTTTTAAATAATAATATATGAAATAATATAATGAGATGTCATCGTGTTTCTAATTAGCTAAATAATTTAAGGTAGTAAAATTTATTTTATTTTTATATTTATTATAGTCCGGTTCTAACCTCATCTCTGTCGTTAGTTGATCAAACCACACCACTCCAGTGTAAGTGTAGTGGTGTTGTGCAAAACTGGCGTGCATTAATGGAGTGCATAAGCGACCCCTTGTATTTTGCCTATTGCTCTCAACACGAACCATGGCATGGTGTGACTTCTTTTTCAAACAAAAAATGAATTTGGATTTGAGGTCGAAATACTTGACCAAACGAATAATAGTTTTTTAATCAAACGATTTAGCATATATCTAGTACGGACGAATACTTCTTTATTTATTTTTGTTTCGAATTAATCTATAATAAAATATTTGTAAAATGAATTTTACATGACAAAATTAAAAAAATAACTTATATCATTGATGCCGCTATTCCAAATTCCTGTAATATTCAAAAATCTGTTTCTATTGGAGAGTTAAGCGCAGAAATAGAAGGATTTATGCCTTCCATTCAGGATAGAGTCATTAATACTAAAACTTATAGGAAGCATATAATCAAAGATACAAATCAAATTAATGATTTATGTAGAAAATGTTTGGCTTTTCCGGAAACTATAGAACATATTATTTCGGGATGTCCTGTATTAGCGCCGTCCGAGTATACATTTAGGCATAATCAAATTTTAAAGATAATTCACCAAAGTTTGGTAACTAAACATAACTTGATTGACTGCCGTAATATAGTACCATATTATGAATACGAATCAAATTCGTTTTTAAAAAATGAATTTTATAAAATATATTATGATAATACTATACTAACAGACCGAACGATTAGTCATAATAGACCCGATATTGTTTTAAATGACAAAATTAAAATAAAAACTCATATTATTGATGTCACTATTCCAAATTTTCTGAAAAAATTAGAAAATACACAGATTTAGGAAATGAAAATAAAAGAATTTGGCATTCTCAGACTATACAAATATTACCATTTGTTACTTCGGCTACTGGCTACTATACCTAGCTCTCTCATTCAAAATTTAGGCGTATTAGATCTTTCAAAGACTTTATATATAAAAATGCAAAAATCAGTCATTTTAAATACATGTATGATTACGAAAGATTTTTTAAATATTTATATTGAGGGATCAGTAGGATTTATAGGTCCAATTAGAATTTCTACCGAGCCGAACCCTCTGATATGAAAATATCTGGAGTCGGTGAATTATTTTCCCATTTGATCTCTGGTGATTTGACGTGTTGTATTTGTATTATTTTGTATTTATTATGCTTATATAATGCGTTTGCATTATGTGGATTGACTAGATATCATTTGTGAAATAGTATGTGGAAGGGTTTAGTTTTTCCTGTGGGGAAGACTTAACCCGGACATAAAGTCGAAAGAATTCATTCCAGAATGTATGCAGGGATAGTGCAATGCAATACATTCCATATTATCCACATATCAATGCGGGTAATTAAAGAAAAGGAATTTTCATGATTTTGGAAGTAACTTGAGAGTTAATGGTAATTTAAAAAAAAAAACTCCTTCATAACTATGTGAATATGACAAAATATTAAAATGCATTTTGATGGTCTTAAGTTCAAATTAAAAACGACCAGTTTTATAACCAAAATTTGTTGAAAATAAATTTTAAATTTCGAATCATGAAATCTTCTTTTTAACCAGTTCTTATTTTTTTATAATTTTAGTCATTATATTTTCTTAGTAGATTGGGGGAGATTATTTTTTTAATAATTACCATTAGCCCACAAATATTTGTAATATTTGTATAAATATTATATATCTGCAAAATTGATTTTTCTAGTGGCCTGTATTTGCAATTTACTGTACAACCCAAATCAATAAAGCAAATATTCCTACTAGATACTTGCTATAACTTTTGATTAAATAAATATTTATTTAGTTTGGTCAAGTATTTTGACCTCAAATCAACATTTTAATTTTGTATGAAAAAGGCCGCATAGCTGTACCTCTTAAGAAAAAAACTGTAAACAATTTAAATAATTATGACGTAACGATGTCAACGGCTTTATCTGAAAGTCGACATATTAATCAACCTTTTTTCTATCTTCGAGTAAGACCGAGCGCACGAGTCTGTTAAATGACGTTGAACTTTTTAAAGTGTTTACACTCAAAGTAAGGCGATTAACTTTTTTTAAAAAGGGTAATAAATTGATGTCTTACCTAATCGTTTATTCTGATTAATTATTGATGTTTAAAAATACAGTTAATAGTGTTTATTTTAGTTCCTTTCTATAAATAGGAACTTTGGTATAAACTTGGGGCGAAGACCTGGTACTTTAAAAAATATAATCATATGATATAAACATTTATTTTTAATTTACATAGTGTAAAACAGATGCCCGCTTAGGAAAAATAAAATACATTTAAATGATGTGGGTTTGGTGATACCCCTCATAGTGCATTACATTATAATTGTTATACACTATGAGGGGTATCTGTTTGGTGATACCCCTCATAGTGCATTATACTCGTATTTAATTAATTACCCATCAGATCCTTCCATCAATTTTATAACATCATAACTTGATGGCAATTTTTTTTAAAGGGAACAAATAAATATAGCTAGATGTATAATGATTACCCACTTGTTCATAGTGATTCCCGCAATAATGACAGTGATTGCCCACCTTAGTGATTCGATAGAAATCGTTAATAAAACATTTATTTATTTTATTTTATTATCAATAATAATGGGTAAAACATTAAAGTAATATTATAAGAATAACCTTTCATATTATGTTTACTTTTATTTTTATTTTTATAGTCTATCTTTTTCTATTTAAAAATGTTTCTGTATGTAAAAGCTTGTTATGTAAAAAACTTGTTATGTAAAAGCCCACCAGGGCGTTGAAAATTAATAAATAAATAAAAATAAGAAATACCTTCAAAATATAAATACTTGAATTGCTTTTCAATAATGCGGTTGTTTCTGTCGACAAGGCATTTTGTCGGTACTCGGATATTTCGGTAAAATATTTACAAACTTTAGTGATAAAATGACTGTACGAAACAATATTCCGTCCGTACAATACTGTAAATGCGTAGGTAGCTGGGTACACTTTTATTAGTGTTTCAGTCTTGGTGGATAGAATTTAATGTCAAGATCAGAGAGGGATTGATTCCCAAGTCTGAGTCGACGGAAGGAATTTAAGACTGGAAAAACTGAATTTAATACTGAATTAAAAACACTTGAAAATATTTTCTTGAGATTTGTAGACTTTGGAGATGGTTTCTTCAGGAGAGAAGTTTCTCTTCAGGGGTAGTTTTTGAACTGACTTTGTATGGAATTCGGTTCTCTATTTATAGAACGTTTTCAAATCGAACCCTCTCGGGGGAGTTTTCACCCCTTTCGTGAGGGGTGAGTTGGTTAGGTATTTTTCCTCTTTACAATTAATTTGTTTAGAGGAGAGTTATATTTTAATATTATACCTTTTACCAGGTCAGTTCAATTTACCCAAACCACCTCCTTCAGTCCCGTTTATTTATTTTATAATAAATTATACAAAGTTTCATATTGGGGTTGAAGCAAAATATCCTTGGTTTGAACATTTCCCAAAGAGTAAAAAACATATTTAGGTACAATTCTTTAAGTTATTATGTTAGTATATAATCATTTCTTGATGTTGATATTTATTCTGTGGTCGTATCTTCTGATATTTTCCTGTAAATTGAGTCTGATGTCATCATAGGTGGTCGCATCAATTTTCGTTATCAGTGTTTGATAAGAGCTTCAATGGAGTATGCTGAGCTGTGATTGGTTGAAAACTCGGCGGCCATCATGGAATTCCTTCCGGGTAGTATGGAGGGGGGGTCACGTAAATACTGGGTCGCTTCCTTAGAGTGGTTCATTCCGTGGGTTGGTGGCTCTTCAATGGAGTATGCTGAACTGTGATTGGTTGAAAACTCGGCGGCCATCATGGAATTCCTTCCGGGTAGTATGGAGGGGGGGTCACGTAAATACTGGGTCGCTTCCTTAGAGTGGTTCATTCCGTGGGTTGGTGGCTCCGAGTGAGGTGCTGGATGGTTATTTTCAGATGTATTTCAGGTTCTGCTGTTATATTTCTATGTAATTGTCTTGATTAATCACATACAGCACATAATTTGATTAAGTAATTATGATTTGAAGATTTCCAATTGTGTCGGCGACACGGTATCGAGCGGTTTCGGGGTTTGAGTGTTTTTGTAATTTTTACGTAAATATGAATTCCTCTGGAAGATTCTGGAGGTCTGGATACGTATGATACAGTGATAGTGAAAGTGGACAATCATTAGTTGCGGGCAATCATAGTCAAGTTTACCCTACAAACATTTTTGTAAAATACATGCAACACAGGTTGGGTTTCGGGACACTAAGTTTGAGAATGTCACGAAGCGTATAGATTTTGGAGAAGAAGGAAATTTAGGGAGTAGGTACTGTTTGCGCCAACTCCTCAATTTATCCTGGGTGGTTAAATTCTGGTCCTTGTGGATCATTATTGTAGTTATTAAAGATTATTGTCGCGCGTGGACTGTTAACTCTTTAGATTAAATCACTATGTATTTATTCCTGACATATTAAATGTTCTATCGAGGTTTTTGATATCGTTTAAGTAAATTAGGTGACTTGTTACTACTAATAATTTTCTGAGAAGAGAAGTGCGAATGACACAAGTTGAAGACAATTATAAAGTTGCAGTTTTTTTTAAAGGCACCCACCACTGTCCCATCCCGGTATAGGTGACTTATTGTCACCCCTTCGGGACTCTCGCAAGAAGCTAATTTTTTATATTAAAAGATTCGAATTTTCAATAAAAGACTCTAGACCTGTTGCAGATTTATTAAAACTTGCTTTATTCAAGCTCACTGTCGATTTGTGGTTGTCTTTACAATATGTAAATTCTACTTTGAAAGTGCAATCACAAGCTGAATTTAAGTAAAATGTTTAAAGGAAAAATAAATATATAATATTTCCTCACAGCAGGTAGGTACCCATTCAGATTTAGTAAGTAATCACAGCTATATCCATTTCAAAAGATGTAACCATTCTCAGTTATCTCGCCATTATCTCCACACAAAGACGGATGACGGCTTCGTATAGGTATGTGAAAACAGCATCAATTTAAAACATTTTTATTAAAAATCCACCGGGTTTAGAGAGAGCGGACTCCGAGCTCGACGTTTTGACTAAGCTAACTTTGTTAGCAGCATTACTAGACCTTCGCAATTAGCTAAAATTAATTTGTTATTAACCCTTTTTGGATCGCACGTGTATTGAAAAATAAACACATTTAAAACATTTTCTTCACTACGAGTTTATAAAAATTGGGAATTCTCTTTTTCCAATTGCATAAATGGCTCTGCGCTCTATTCTTTTGATTGGATTTTGGATACTGTTTAATTTTTTATATTTTGAAGAGTGATTTTTGGGTTTAATCTCTACCGAAATTTTCTTCTAGTTTTTAAAGTTTTGAATGTAGCTTTTTAATGTTTATTTTTCATGTAACTTTTTAAATTTAATAAAATGATATAATTTATGTATTAATTTCAATTGTCACTTTAAGCGAAACATGCGAGACGAGACCTATCGCCCTTTCAAATAAAATTAGTAATAAATTCTAAATTAAAGTTTTTTTAATAGTTAAGGTGAAAGTAAATTAGGTTCCCCTAGATAAGTACGCTAGCGATTACTTATTAAGACTCAGACAGATATTTTGAGTGATTATAATTATATTTGTTTTGTTTGGAAACATCAACAAAAGTAGTCAGAACAATGGTTTTTCACTCCTAAAAACTTTCGATCTTCTCTGATAACCATCTGTTAATTATATATGTAAAGAAGAAATAAACTTGTCCGCTCATCTTTCGTCTTTTATACACATAAGACGTCAAGTTTTTTACCATAGTCACAAAAAATATTAACAATCCCATAAAATCGTAAAAAAATATCATTATTTAACATAAATATAAACATACCGTTTTAGACATATATGTAAAAATGAATTATTTCATAAAACTTTGTTTTCGTAATTACTAAATTTATTTTTGTGAGATGTAAGTCTATTTCAAAAAATCGTAAAAATATAACAATATTTAACATAAACTTCACATTTTATATATGTACCTATAAATTAATTATTTCATAAAACTTTGTTATTGTAATTACAATTTTTTTTGTATGTGATTAGTGTACAAGAGTCCCAACTGCCAGTTAACAAACACAACAAAGCCTTTTCAAGTAACGTTTCGATTCTGAACAGTAGTCTTAATTTTATTATATTTATTTTTAATTTTTGTTTATGTCTACAGACACAAATAAATATATAGGTACCTACCATTCTGAAACATGCCGAAATCAGTTGTTATTTAATTTGGAGAACATGAATAAATAAGGAAATAAATTAAAATTGTAGTTGTGGAAAAAAACCACAGGTTATTAAAACAAATTAATTTAAGCACGCCGGAGACCAGCGATCTCTGGATTCGTAACGGAGGAAATGAAAAAAAACAACGTGCTAACTCCGCCTGCGAGAAAGCTGAGTTATTAGAAAACTTGACTCTTTAAGATAACGGAGAGACACCCCTCCCCTTTCATTCCACCCTGCGATTTCCAAATGAAGGAACCAAAGATCCGGAACAATGAGGTTCTTCTCCGGGTCTTGAACGAGTTGAAAATCTAAAAAAACCAATTGGCCAGACCGAATACCTGCCCTAGCTCTTAAGAGATGTTCTGCAGAACTTTGGTACTCTCAAAATTATCATTTAAACTCTCACTAAAAAGTGTAAAGGTGCCAGATATTTTAAAACAAAGCGAACGTCCACCCAATCCCTAAGAAGTGATCCCTAAGAAGTGAAACATAGCCGTCACTTCCAGACCCTCAAAGGTAATGGAAAGGGTGGTTAACAACAAATTTCTCACATACCTCGAAAAAACAACACCTTAAGTGATCGGCAATATGGATTACGTTGAAACCGATCACGTGTACGTGCGTGAAACTCAACGCGCACGAGCGTAACACCCGTTCACAGTTGACGCTGTCTTCATGAGGATGGGCCGCTACTTCGACGTGTTTTTATGTAAGACGGCTCGTATTTGGAACGAGCTACCGGCATCTGTTTTTACTCTTCAAATCCAGAATTTATAAATCCCTTCCAACAGCCCCTTCCTTAACCCGCCTCACAACACTACCCGACCGGTTGGCAACAAAGCTCCCCTGCCTTTACACTGTACAGACGTAAAAACATATTGCAACTAATTATTCCCATATTTTTGCAATCAAAATTTTTTAAATGATTACAAAGTTTTTAATTTGTTTGTTTGTTGGTTTGTAAACCAGATAGTGTTTTGGATAAAAATAAATTTTATTAGAAACTTTGCAATTATTTAAAAAAGGTATCTGACAAAAGTTGCAAGATGATATTGTTAATTCTGAATTTTAAATGTATTTATAAAATATACAACTTACCAACTTTAACTAAACCTTTGTGGGTAAGCTTTTCTGATTCCGCTCGTAATTAAAATTCAATTATATTTTCATTATAGTCAGTACTATCAAAAGAACATCCACATGGACGCATAATGTGTGGACGCGGTGGATAGCGCACGTAGGGTTTCGCGATAACCACGCGTTGATGTCACTTGCCTACATTTGCGATTGCAGCAGAAATCACGTAATGTTATGAGATGAGTGATTACACAATATTACGAAACGATGACTTATGGTGACTTATGGTGACTTATTTCCGTTTGCTGCTGGGCCAACCCGCTCCCCGCTGGACTGATTGAAGATGCCTTCTACTTTGAATATAATAAGAATGAATTTTTGTACGACTTTGACAAATAACTCGATAAACATAAACCCACCGTTTAAATCAAAATGGAGGTTAAAATTCAAGCTCAACACCAATTAGGTCGTTGTTTATTGACAAATGTATATATATTTTTACATTAATATAAATAACACGTTATCCTAGCGTGTTCGGTTTGATATCCTGAAAATAAACAAAATATTTGATTTTCTCACTTAAGCAACCTTTATGATCTTATTGCATTCTCTTACACGGAGAAAAATGAGCATTGATAATGAATTAACAGTTTTCTGATTAACTTTACGTACAATACTTTAAGTACAGTAGTTCATGAAAATATTTCTTTAAATGCAGGTGCACTTGCCTTGATAATATACCAGAGTACCATGATAAAATGCGAAAATATTTGCATTTTTATGAACACGTGTTCTGACATCACGATATCATATTCGTAATGTAGTAAAAGTTTATCGGGAACTGTTAATTCAATTTTACCAGATTACCAACAATTTCAAGAGATTCTTAATAAATTAGAAATACTCATTTTACCCGTGTAAAATAATGATCTCACAGGACTCATTTACTTTGTTTTATAATTAATCTTTGTATTTTAATATTTTTATTTATTTATTCGAAAAACAGTGAATCTAATCACTTTTCGCAAAATTTACAATTCATAAAATAACATCAGTTGGGACGCAGCCTTAAATTAACAAATATATATTTATTACAACCTTAGGTCACCGAAATTTAACTGTAAAATGTCCACCTCAGAAGAAAGATAGTTCAAGAGTGTAGTCATCATTGTTAGGTTGGTCCTGCCTCTTGGAAAAATAAATACTTTTGCTGCCTAGCTCTGGTGAAGTAATCGGGGATATGTCCCCTAATATATTCCAGATCAGGAGAGCAAATATACAGATTGAGCGGCTTATAGCAATTCAAACACTACTCTTAAACCTCTTGTTATATTTTTTGTGTATTTTTTTGACCACTGTATTTTTATTTTTGTTTGTTGTATTTTTTATGTGTTGTAATTTTATTTTTACTATTTCTTTTTATGTTCCAAAATCATCTGTCATCTTAAAGTTGTACTACTTACATGATATAGCTCTCTAGGCGTCAAATAAATAAACACATATTTTTTCTCCTAACATCTAGACTCTAGATCAGAGGTTCTCAATTTTATCTGTCTGACCGCCCACTTTACATGTTTTTTTTAACGCTATTTCTAATATAGTCCTTCCCTTTTCTATAATATCCTTAATGAATCACCTCACACCTTTTTTAAAGCTAAACCTTTGTTTTATCGGAAATCCCTTTGCTCAAGTGATAAAAAACCCTTAAAATTCTACCCACAAAATTAAACCATTTTGAAACTTGCCATGCATTACGTTTTTCTTTTGTTTATTTAATACATTTGTTGACGGACTATTATCCAATAATAACACAGTACAAAGCATATAATACGACTGAAAAGCAGTAGCAATGAACGAAGAGAATGGTAGGAATCTATCTACAAATTAGCTATACCTGTCTAAAGTAGTGACAGATTGTAGAAAAACATACATCAGTAATATTATGATTTCTTAACAATGTTTTGAGGAAATAAATTAAATACCACCATTCAGAATTGAAATGGCTTAATGGCCGTATTTGGTGACCAGATCTAAATAACCAGTTACCCCCCAAATTTCTCTTTCTCTTCAACATCTCTTTACCCACTCCACAACCTTCAGCCTCACAACATACCCCAATTGGGGATGCCATAGTCTCACAGGCTCCAAAAGCTTGGGAGCATTTGGGACTCTTGTGCGGTATTCACATAAAAAAATTCAAAGCAAAATTTTTTTACATATTGCCCAATACGACAGCAAGCAACGAGCTACCCTCTGATTAATGGAATTTATCTCAAACGCCTCCAAAATTTCTGTCATTTTCAGTTTTATGCTCCATATCCACCCAATATCACTTATTTCCTTTCCCTATGCCATATTTTATGCCATATGTAATATGCCATTTTAATTTATTTTTAATACATTCACATTGTGTGGAAAAATCACATCAACAAAGTTTAATTCCCACTATAAATCGGGCCCATGGAAAGAAACTTCGAATAAGCAATAAACCTAATTATAACTTACCATAAATAAAAAGGAGAAACACCCTCAAACACAAGCTTAATATAATTATAATACCTGTTCATAAAGAGCATAAACTCATTCAGGTACCTCGACCTAGTCTAAATACTAGTTTTGTATAAAAAAACATTCTAGCAGTATTCATGATGGGTTACGTTTAATTACTATATCCGATCCTGTTTCTACATTCCTACCTGATTCACAAGGCAACCTCCGTATGCGATTAAATAATTAAGATCAAACTAGATTTATTTGATTAGAACTTATTCAGACAATTTTATCTATAATTTTATCTTTTTTTTTTTATAGACGAATTATCTCCGACCTTGTTCTACTAAATAAAATTATTAATTATAGAATCGACAGCCCTGAAATTCTTGCCACAATAAAATTATATGTACCTTCCAAAAATACGAGACAAAATTCCACCTTTTTCTGTGACAATTTCAAATCTAATTATCAAGCGCACATATCGTTAAATCGAATACAAAAATTTGGTAATAAATTTGGTAATGTTGTTGATATATTTAGAGATTCTGTAGCAGTGCTTAAACGAAATCTACATAAACACTTTGCTGAAATGTATGACTTCTCCTCTCCATAGTGAAAAACCCATTTTTTAGCTTCTGTTTTTTCACTCTTTTCTTTTATGACTTTTAACTTTAATATATATGTTTTAACTTTACAAATTAATATTGTAATTTAAATAACAATTCGAATATGATTTTAAGTCCCTATAAATGCTGATTAATTTCAATCCATTTATTTTTCTAAGCAAGTAAAAAAAAAAAAGAAAAAAAAAAACTGTTCTCCATAATGGTATTCTGTATCATTTGTAAAACATTTATGTACTACAGATATAATAACTATTTTATTTATATATGTACGTAAACTTTTAAATGTCACATAGTTAATGTAATAACAATGTATGTAAAAGCCCAATGGGCGTTTAAATAAATAAATAAATAAATAAATAAATAATAAGTTTTGGGTCCCGAAAAATAACATTATCATCTATTTCAGACAAAATATTGTAGGCAGGTTATCGTTTTACTTTTCAAACTTCTGAAAAGAGTTTTTTTAAGTACGTAACACAGATTTGTTAGAATTAAATAAAAAAAAAAAACTTTCGTTTATAAAATAATCAGATGTTTGATAAAAATGAACCATAATGTATATCACGTGTCTCACATTTACTGAGTGGAATAAGCACTAACAAAAGTGTTTTTTGAGAAAACCCAGACGAATCACATCTCACCGGAAGTAGGTAAGATAATTACATCACTATTTGTGGAATATTATGAGACAAAAGGAAGTAAGAGGAGAAAAGAAAAGGGAAAGAGAAATAATAATCGGAAATTACCTAGCTATGAACTAGTCACAAAATACAGCCAATTTTATTTCAGAAAAAAATTAATTTTAATCAATTATATGTTAAAACTATACTAAACTACATTTTCGACCAAAAAAACAATCCCCAACAAACACAAAACATCACTAATAGACCGGTCAGAAAAGCGTATAAAAAAAACATAAAAACTCCGACGGTAAACACTATCTTTGGACAAAGACACCATAAATACCACGCTATTAAAGCATTCAACAGTCTTCCACTTGAAACAAAAATTGAGGAAAATAAAAATAAATTCAAACACAAAATAAAAAAATGGATTAAAGAACAAAAAAGACAATATTTCCAAAATTCTATTACATAAGAGAATAAAACATATACACGCAACACAAAAAAATGTATAAGGCAAGCGGCACGCACAAGCACATAGATCATTGTAAGTGCCGATTTCCATTCCCTTCTAATGTTTTTATTTTGGTGTGAGAATTGGATTTTGATTTCTAATCTTTATTTTTGGTGTAAATTTATCTTTATTTTAATGTTGTTTTTTGTTTAAATGTATAAATTCGTATATTTTAAAATGGGGGCCTCAGCACGGGTGAACAACCCAGTGAAGCCAACGTTGCTGAATTGAAATGTGAAGTACTGTAGAGTAATGTATCAATGAGATTTAGACCTGTAACAGAAAAAGATATAATAAAAATAATTAATGATATGGATGTTAAAAAGTCAGAAGGCAACGACCAAATAAGAATTAAAGACCTTAAGTTAATTGCTGATAATATAATTCCAGTCCTTACTAAATTAATTAACCTTTGTGTAAATAAAAGCATCATGCCTGATGAACTTAAAACATCCATCATCAGACCTATTTATAAATCAGGAAATCACAAAGATTTCACAAACTATCGACCAATTGCGATTCTCTCATGTATTGATAAAATTATCGAAAGAGCTATCTTTAACCAAATACAATTTTTTATAGAAAAAAACAGAATCATAAATCCCATACAGTACGGATTTCAAAAAGAAAAAAGTACTACACAATTACTTTCTAATTTCACTGACCACATAAATTGTCATTTAAATGAAAAATATTACGTTGGTATAATTTTTATAGACTTTAAAAAGGCCTTTGACACATTGGACCATCAAACATTACTAAAGGCAATGGAAGAATGTGGTATTAGAGGTCCTTTAAATAAAATGTTTAAAAATTATCTGTTAAATAGAAAAATTAAAGTTAAAATTGACGGAATTTTCAGTGATGAAATGTTAACAGATACTGGAGTAGCAACAGGGTCGATATCGGGACCTACGTGTTATATAATGCAAGTAAACAGTTTACCTAACGTAATAAAACGTTGTAAATGTTACATGTTTGCAGATGATACTTGCATCATATGTGCTGACAGAAATCTACAGAAAATTGAGGAATTTTTACAAACAGACCTAAATAACATAATTAAATGGTCCCACGACAATGGAATTATTATTAACGCAAAAAAAAACAAAATATATGCTTATACACTCTCCATATGCAAGTTGTCAGGATAAAGAACTGCATATAAAAAGTCATTCATACGATTGTTTTCACACAAAAAACCAATCTCTGCCATGTAAATGCCCAAACATAGAAAAAGTTTATCAATATACATACCTTGGTCTTACAATAGATGTCAATTTTAACTGGTCAAATCACATTGAAAATGTATGTAATAGATTAAGATCCATATTAGGGAAATTTTATCACCTAAAAAACTTTTTTAATAAAAATATATTATACTGTATATATAATGCATTAGCGGAATCAATTATAGGATACGGAGTAAATAGTTACGGATTAACGTATAAAACGTACTTAAATAAAATAGAACAATAACAAATCCGTTTCCTAAAATTGATATCAGGCAAAAAAAAATACAATTATGTGAAGGCGATTATAAAAAAATGTTTTCTTTGTGTAATGTGCTCTCTATACATAGTAGGATAGATTACCAACTAACGCTAGATGAATTCTGGAACACAGAATTCAAAAAACCTGTAAACCATAACTACTCTACTAGGCATAGAGAAGCACAAATGTTTATTATTAAAATATCGCAAAATGTATACGGAGATAGAACAAAAAGACATAAAATTCCGGAATTGCTTAACTCATTACCAGAAGATATTAAAAATGAGACATGTCTATTTATTTATTGTGATTAAGTTTAATTTGTAGAACTCCATTTTATTTTTTTATTTTTTATATATTCAATAATATTATTATTGGGTTTATAAAAACAGTTTATTTTTAAACAAGTTCTGCTGTGTAACAGTTTGATAATGCCTTCAGAAGGCGAAACAGCTGTCACGCGTAATAATAATTACACAGCAGAACTTGTTTAAAAATAAACTGTTTTTATAAACCCAATAATAATATTATTGAATATATAAAAAAAAAATAATAATAAAAAAATAAAAAAATAAAAAAATAAAAAATAAAAAATTGAGACATGTCATTCAAAAATAAAAACGAAAATTAGATCGTTCTACCTCCGTCAAACATAAAAACAATTAATATTGTGGTACCAAGATATCAAGTTGAAATTAAATATATTATTATAAGCTAATAAATAGAAAAATCGAGAGATTTCTTACAATTAAACTGATTGATCAGTTTTGTAAGATCTAAATAAGAGAAAATAATGTACAAATAAAAAAAAACTGAATAAACACATATAAAAAAATATATATAAAAAAATAAATCATAATTTTATATTGCACGGTGCTGCAGTTCCTTACAAGGATGAAGACAAAATTTAAAAAAAGTCTCTCACAAATAATTAACATTTTCATAGGTTGAATGATTACGGTATGGTACTCATTGGCTAAAAAAATATTTATCAAAATAATAACCGATGAACCAGGTCATTACATAAAATTTATGCATTAAAAAAGTTTAAAAAATATATGTACATATATGATGTAGGCATATGAAAAAAATCTAACTCAAAATAATCAAAGCAAACTAGATATTTACACGTAATGATTGATTGAGGTTGCACTTTGCCAATTATTATAGAATTCACCTTGTTTATCACTACCTGTGATTATTTACCTAATACCAT
Source organism: Hesperophylax magnus (assembly GCA_026573805.1). Classification (NCBI taxonomy): domain Eukaryota; kingdom Metazoa; phylum Arthropoda; class Insecta; order Trichoptera; family Limnephilidae; genus Hesperophylax; species Hesperophylax magnus. The sequence continues at coordinate 1,226,835 of JAIUSX010000116.1, read as the reverse complement.
AGAAATATTTTTTTGCTTATCTATTAGCGACCATGCATACGCTACTAACGCATGGTATAGAATCGGGCAGTGTTAATTATTTAGGTGAATTTTTTTTTTAATTTGTGCCTAGCCTTGTATGGAATCGCAGCACTGTGCATTGGCATTGTGCAGACATTTATGTCACGAGGAAAATAAAATCGTTATTAAGAAAAAATTAAGAATTCCTCAGGAAAGAATTTATTTAGAGAGTCGCACAAGATTCGACCCCATTATTAAAGCACAAAAATTAATCATAAACATAATTCTCAAACTCCCTCTTTCTACCAACACTGATACTATCTTCAATACTATCAATGTTATGGACATAAAACAGCTCTTTGCAAGATCCATCTTGATTAATTTACACCAAAACAGCAAAACACTATACAAACCAACTCAAACGACACACAATACCCGAGCCAAAAATAAAGAACTTCTCCAAATTCCTTTTGCTAGAACCACCTTTGGGCAAAAACATTTTAAATACACAGCTTGCAAACTATACAATACACTACCAACCACGATTAGACAGAGTCAATAACCAAATTCAAAAATGAAATAAAGAAATGGATAACAAGTATTGGGCGTCCATTATCGCAAACAAATGTAAACCAAATTAGACGTAAACAATAACAACAATTCAAATACTAAATAAAATAATAGAATCAATAATTTTATAAAAACCCCTTTGTAACTACGTCCTCCGATTAAATGCATTTATATTACATATATATTTACAATATTTTCATACCTGTACCTACTCTTTCTATTACCTATCTATTGACTCCATAATTTAAAATGTATACAACTTTGTAATTTGTACTTTGATTTTGATTTAGTCATGCATGTAAATATTCTATAAGTTTCTGTATACGTCTGTCTCGACACAGGTGTACCCTAGTGAGACAGATGTCGATAAATACAAGTAAAAACCTTTATATTGATGGATAAATAAATAAATAAAAAATAAAAATTACAGAAGATTTTTATTTTCCCGTGTCTTTAAGGTTTCTCACAAAATCTCACATTAAATAAAACTCCGGCTTCAATAAAACTTCAAAATTAATGTGATTGATTGACAATGGGCTCTGATATCTAAATTAGCATGCGGTTTGGAATAATATGAACCTCGACCATGATGTTCTCACCTAATTTATTATCCCCTCGGTCTCTACAATACCCGACAGTTAACGCCATCTATGGGTAACCTAATAAACTAAACTTGTTAAATAAATATCTATGGACGAGCACGTCCACTAGTATTAAGTATATCACAATATTCAATTTTTTTTTCAAAGATTGTCAAAAGTTTTAATATTTTCTTTCCGGCGATAATATTTTCTTACATGTTTGAAATCTAAACTTTCCAGCAACTCTAACTGTTAATGCGATCCGAAAATATAATTCAGTTTTTGTTTAGTTTGTGAATGTAGGCGGTTTGTTATGGTTAAGCTATGTAAATACTCATTAAGTAAAGTCCTTCAAATCAAAGTGAGACTGTTTACAGCAAGTTAGATTCTTTCGATCAGGAATCTTCCCACCTTAAGACCACCCCACATAGCCCGGCTCGGGATGCCTGATGGCGGATGGCGGATGGTTGTTCCACTTATTGCTCATGTTATTTAAATTAGGTAACTGTTACCGGTCCCGGCCGAACCACTGATGGACTACCGTTTACATACATACTCCACTGGGCGCATTCCTCTCTGAGGTTATGACTTAGTGGACAGGTGGGGGCAAGCTTCTGGCGGACCCACTGTTTTGGTTGATGTATGATTTAACACGAAACAGTTTGAAATTATTGCCCATGAAAAAGCACTGGATAGTCGTAGAGGCGCTTTTGCACACTAATATCTCGTCGAAACGTGTTCCACTATTATCTCGTGATTAGTAGTGGGCGGGGATCAGCTTTGGTAGTTTCTGGTTGTTTGGCGTTAGAGTCCTGGAAGCGTTGGAGACTAAGTGGGGGTAAAAAGTGGAACCGAATTTTCGATTCGCATTGCATGTAAATGAGATTCTCGACAAATTAGTTCAAATTTTGAAAATTATTTTCAGGAGTAACAGACAGACGGAGGCACACACAAACTAGTATTTTTTTAATAATCTACATGCTTTATCATCGGAAAGCATTGATACGCAAGTATTTCTTGGAATTTCGGATGCGGGAGAGAAACAATCTTTTAAAAAAGTTTTGTCAAGAAGAGGGAAATAGTACATAACGAAATACCACAAAAATCTCACGTCATTTAATTGTCCGTATATTTTATTCAAGACATGTTATATTATCCTCTTTAGATGTCTGAATAATAAACAACCTGATCAAATTATATATCTCTGCTTTCTGCAGTCCCTGGAAAATGGCGTGCATATAGGTAACATGTACATATTCCTAGTTTTCGTTCCAAAGAATATTCTTGATGTAATTTACATTTTATGTAAAAATATGAATAGTTTGAGGCAGTGGCGTAAAGACTGCCAAGTTGGCGTCGAACACCACCAGTGGCCGAGCCTTGAAAGGTCCGCCATCAAGACAATCGCATACAAATATGACTTTCGCAATGAAGATATGAAATAATTCCCCAATAATGTTTCTTTAATGGGTAGATGTGTTGATGTTCTAAACAAAGAAAAAAACTGCAAACGTGTATTTTGTAGAATACCATTATTTTTTTTATTTTTTTCATTAATTTTCTTTATGAATATCGTAACACTCAATTGAACAGCGGTTAGATAGGTAGGGAAGAGTACTCACGAACTGGAAACTATTTTTTTGTGTTAAACTTTAAAAATATTCTAATAAGGATGGATAACCTTACCCGGGGAACAGCTACATTTTAATAAAAGTCAGCCTAATCGATTATTTTATTGAATAATTACTTATAATTCTATTCTCTGACTGGGTGAACATCGTATTTATTAAAATAGTGCATATCATCAAATCAACCAACATTTTGACATTTTTTTCGTTCGTAGCGAAAGTATCAGGATTGCCCTGGGGGCTGGGAGTTTGTCTCTACGCCATTGAGCTGGCGGATCTTCGCATCTAATTCTCTCACAACCAAAAGAATTTATAGCTTGTCTTACCGTAATCCTATAATGTAGGAAGAATTCGCCATGACTGTCACTTTATGAACGTAATTACGGTTATGTAGAAGGTATTGGTTTCCAAAATATCCGCTTGCGTTTTTCGCTGGTACTGCGCTATCATTAAAGTAAAATTCCTTTGTCAGTCGGTAAATTAGATGCATTGTGGGAACAATGATTGAAATTCTTTATACGCGGTTTACCCTGAGTTTAAGTTCAAGTACCGTAACTGCAATTTGATATATCGAAATTAATCTTACATTAAAGATGACTCGACTTTGTGAATCACTGACGACATTCCTCGAGGTATGGGCATAATACCATCAGGATATTTTGAAACGTGACATTAATTCAAGATACAACTTAAGTCGCAGCATTTCGACCTTAATTGCATGAAGAGGCAGAGAATTTTAATCCTTAAATAATTATTCATGTAATTAAAAGTCCGTTAGGTAATTCAGGAATTTCGGCATTTAGGCAGATAATGGCGACAGTCTCAATGCCTCGGTAGGTAGTTTTTAATGTTATTTCACAACGCACAGTATATTGGTCAGTAGAGAAGTCATTAGAATGAAGGTATGAAATAAGGTTTTTTTATTTGAATATCTTTGTTCAGATTTGAAGTGACCTTCATCATAGAAGTCCATGAGCAATGATGTTACAATACATCTAGACTTGTTATTGTCTCACAAAATTTAGTAAAACTGTCGTAAGTAAGGAACGCTCTTATGTTTTTTAAAGTAAATTCTTCTTCGGTCAATACTTATTTCAAACGTTGTTAATGCATGACAAAGAAAGACACTCTAAGAATATGTGTGTATGAACGAAATAAATGATATGGCTAGTTGACGTTTTGTATTCAAAAGTTTCGTGGTATACTACATTCTACATTACGGTTGTGATTGAGATGACAAGATACGTTTTCTCGCTTGCACTAAGGCGAATACGGAATGGTGTATGAGATGGCCTACTGTCCTAGGTTGTTCTTTTTATACGCATGTGTTGCCACGTTCGATATCTCGCTTTCTCTAATGGAGCTGAAAATCTTCCGAAAATCATCATTTTTTTTTTTAAAAGAAAGACAAACATTCCCGAGTTACGAATAACCTGAGAATATTTTAAAATCTCCTACTACCACCACAGTAAGCTGAAAATGTTGCTTGTGTTGTGATGGAGGACATAGCCAGCCGAGGAATTGATCACACCACGCCCGAGTGGGACCCAAGTGCGATGTCAACTCGGCCACCGACCGGTCAATCATGTAATTATATTGTTTTTTATTGCTTATTCTTTCAAATGGAATGTTATTCTTTGGCCTTTGAAATGCAAAATTTTTGTCGAGTAATGCAAACTCATTCTCATCGCACACAAATGCAATTTACTTGGAGGTAACATTCTACCTTACGAGACGCTTTGCAACTTAGTACTAAAACTACGAAGTCGAAAGCACTGCAATCGACGTCTTTTTGCTTGTTACTTTGAGATTTCTACAGCGCGTCTATACATATTGTAGCGTCGTTGCCCACGAGCATGAAAAATACTTCTCTGCATATACAAACACGGTAATGAAGCATTTACAAATGCATATACATACAAATTTTTATGTGTTGATTATAAAAATTTCTAATTATATCTATAAAAATGTTTTAGGGAAGCTACATTTGTTAAAAAAAGCCATTAATAAAAAATACTATCTATTGCAAATGAAACAAATTGAACAGTATGTCCACCTGTATGAAAATGTGTTTATTGTTTTATTATATAGCCTTGCATCGGAATTTAGAGTATTATTTGTGCAATATACAACCCTAACGACTCGACCCGAATGAAACTGGAAGCCTTTAATAACAGGGAATGATTTATTAACATTTTTAATGTAAGCTCTTAAATACATGCTGATATAACAGTACACACGTCAAATAACCACGAGATTAATGTTCACTGATAAAGTTGGCTACTAACCGAATAACCGTGGTTCGATTGACCGTTTCTCAAAAGTGAGGAATTATTTATTGTTACCGGTTGTCTGGAATGAATGGTGGTACCATCGTCCCCTCCTACATGTGCAGTATCGCCACATTCTCGTACGTGTCTGCGCATGTAATGGCCCACCAGCTTCCGTTTCCAGCGAGCCTTAATCACTCTTGATCGAGTGAGATATTCAACTAAGTTACAGTTTGATTTGATAATTTGTGTGACAGGCAATCAATACCTGGCAGACTTGAAGCGAATAAATTATAAACGTTACTTGCGCTGCAACCTCAGAATTTAAAAATAAATTCAAGACACTACAACCCGAATAACAATAACTAAACAACCATTACTTTTTTAATTATATTGTCTTCAGTTTGTATCTCCCATACTATTAGTTGATATTTTCAAAAAAAATGTCGAACATGTGGTAGAGCTTTTTTCTGTGGTGTTCATCCGGTCCAGCTCCGTGGTATTTAAATAAAAACACTAAATTATATAATTATCAAAGAGTTTACTCGAGACAGCATATACAATTTTTAAAATCTGGTTATTCTGTTAAATCTTTAATTGAAAATTTTAATATTTTTTAAGAACGCCTCGAGAAAACTAGAAAAGTACTAAGAGAGATACTAAGAAGAGAAAAACTACCAAGAAAGATTTAAATGTAGCAAAATTCATTGATTCGCAAAATTCTCGGAACGCGCTTGATATCCAAACAAAAACTTTTAAATTATTACTAAACATTTAAGTGTTTACTGTGCGCAGAAAATCTACACTATTATTTATGGTTAAATTATAAATAGCGTCGAAAACGAGTTTTAAGATTTATTCAGACCAAAAGTGCAATAACCTGTGAGATTTATCGGCTCTTCCGTAAATCATTTGTATTTCATCCCACATAATGGCGCTTATCGCCTGATTCTAATTGACTTTTTGTGAGGCACTTCGATGCATTACGGCATACCCGCGTAAATTTGATTTAAGGGTCTCACATTTATTATAAAGGCAATCAAATTAATGCAAAACTTTTAAAAATCGTCGAAATTTGCATGAATTGAGCATCTTTATGAAGTTTTTCAATTATGTAAGGTAGAGTTATGTACGTTAGTGATTTAAGCTATGGGAATACAATTACGCTCCCGTTGTAAAGGATTAATCACTCATTCTTTTAGTTCGTATACCCAAATGTATCTATAATCCGTTCAATTTTATATTAAGTATAGCGTGTTTTAATGTAGTTCCTAAACTGAGAATTTTTTTCTTAATTTAATTGGTATAAAAAAATTTTTGTTATGATTAAATATCTGTAATTTTGCATAAAAGGAAGGTGTGTGAATCTCTGCTAAACTTAACGCAAATAAAATATCGGAAGTGTGTTGACCTCTTCAGTAAACCAGACACTACTTTTAATTTTTTGCATTCCTTACCGCCAAATGTGGAGATTAAAACATTGAAAATTCATAATTCCTACACGATATTTTAAGCTGTTGCCATTAGTTGCTAATTGGTTTTTATGTTAACATGCATCAGGCTAATAGAAATAAAACATATGAAAAAAACTCATTATGGTCAAAAGTCCAATAAAATTTCCATATTGTCTAACTAATTCTCAATCATTTCAAAATAATTATAGCGCCGTCGGAATTTTGACATCATCGTTTTGGAGCCGGATGCTATTCAAATTAATAGAGTAGTTGGTAGGTGTTTTAATAATTTATTTGTTTTACGCATAAATCCACAGTAAAAGTTATTAGTTTTGACAAAGTCTTTCTCAACTAACACACACTAGATTTTGGTATAAATGCAAATCATCTTTTTGATGTCCATATAATGATGATTATGATCTGACGCAGTTACGAAAAAAAGTTATATGCCGTTCGCAACATCTTCTGCATTCTACAACATCGGGAACATGTTTTGATTGCAAGATGATTGCAAATAATTATGTGCAATAACCACATCGATGTTCTGCATCTAATCGTGCCCGCACCCGTTTTATTGAGATATCTACGGGGGTCATCAATTTAATTTCTTAATAATTGTCCACTCGGAGAATAAAACGTTGATAAGATCGGCTGCCGGTGTTTGTGTTTAACCTCCTCCCATTGCGGTAAAACAATCTGTAAAGAATGCTCTTTGCAATCTATGTCTGTTCATCTTTCAAATTATTATTTGTTAGATTGAAATAAATAAGGAGTTATCTTACGACACATTTTGTGTGACTTAAGGTTATCGCACACACATCACCATGGCACCAGATCAGCATCGCCTCACCTCGAGCCGTTCCGTACTCTTCGTTTGAAACTTCATACTACAATTAATCCGTAACAGCATCGTTTCTCCTCGGGATAAGCTAATGAACGGCATGCGGCCCGTGGACAACTCGCAGTCTCCGTGGCCCGGGTGGCGGTGGCGGTATATGCCCGACGAGCTATCGCCAAGCCGTTACGACGTCGTAGCCGTAGCCGACACCTCGGAGGTGCTGCTGAGTCGACGGCTGGTTGACAAAGAGGCATTGAGGCTAGGCGGTGCCGATCCGATGCCGAGCTGGTATGTGTGCGATAACCTTTAAGAATATAAATGATATGAAAATTCAAGATTACCTTTCACGAGTATAGAGTGTAAATCGGTTAAAAACATTTTTATTCATTACCAAACCAAAAATTAACAAAAAATACTAATTTTGGTTATGGGTCTGTCTGTGATTTCTGATTCCAATTCGATGAACTTGGAAATGCTTTGAATTATGTTATATTCAAAATTGAAACTGATCGTGTCAAGAAGTCAGACAACCGATAAAGTACCTATCTATAATGGTATTACGTAATATTTTTAAAAGCAAATTAGCAATCTTATAATGGTATAAATGTTATGGAGAATAGTTGCATTTTAATGTGCAGGAGAATGGTTACTCTATTTATTATTCACTGTTTACATGTTTTATTAAGCTTACCTATCTTTAAATGCTACTGTTTATAACTTGTTATTTCTAATTATCGTTAAAATCTCTACATAGTGAAAAATAAATTAGAAACTAGATTATTAACATTTAGGATTTTCAAAATATTAATCTTTTATCATATTTTTTACTAGAAAATTATTTGAAACGTATATTTATTTTGTTTAAATTTCTTAAGGTTAGTTATGACAACCTTAAGGAATTAGGTTAACCAGATCGGTTCTGCGCTGTTTTAATTTTTATTAAGCGTTATTTACTAACTTACAACATTTACTAACTGTGTCTGTTTGAAAGGTTAAATTCCGATTGTCTCTCTAATTTGTCAATAAAAAATTATAATTATATTGTTATAGAAAACTGATATTATATAAATATGCTTCACAAATCCTTCAATTAAAATATACTGTGATTTTATTAATTTAAATTAAAATTACTGGTGAATGAGCTCTGTCTGAAGATAAAGGAGGTGGAAGAAGTGGGAATTATTATTAGACGACGTTCCCTGCGAGCGCGAGTCACCTGCGACGCGCGATCTCTACGACTGCCGCCCACTTCTTCCACCTCCTTTAGACAGAGCTCATCCACCAGTAATTTTTATTAATTAATTCATATTCTCAAATAAGCTTCACAAATCCTACAATTAAAATATACTGTGATTTTTCACGCGTCTGTCGCTAGTTACTAATAAAATAGTGTGTGTATTTTTTTTAATAGTACAGTTTAGTGATGCATTTCCAAGGGCCTCAGGGTCCTGAATCGGGCCCTGTTTACTTTGTTTGGTTCCTATATCAGCACCATTACCTTTGCACCGCTCTTTATTAAATATGCGAAGTTAATAAAATAATTATGTAGATTACGTTGGCCCCAAACTGTTAAACCAGAATCTGTGGGACCACGACTCCGCGCAGTTCTCAGATTTGACGTAATAACAGGCTGCAGGAATTCATTACGATGTCGTTGCACTTTTATCACACATTTACTCGATAATGTATTCAACCTTCAACACAACGCTTTGTCTCCGTAAGAGTGGGCAGAGGTAATAGAACGCCATAGGTTTTCTGTCTCCATCGGCTTAATAGTTTCATGTTAACATCTGCGAAACAAAAATGCCTGTTTAATGTCAGATTTATTCCTAATATTAATTAATTTTTTTTCGTAATCTAACTCATCATTTCCAGATTTTATTCGCAGAGAGCTTCGGGGCTAATTAGTCAGCACCAATTAAATCAGCACCTATCTACTCTAAGAGCATAAAAATCTATATATAAAAAAGTGTCTGTGGTTGGTTTGTTTTTTCTAAAAATCTACAGTTTTATTAAGGGATTGATGAAATTTAGCACACTTGATCTTCAAAGTAACAAAAAAGTGACTGTCTACATGAGATTTAAAAAAATCACCTTCCATCTCCTTTCCCTCCCTTTAATGCAGAATGTTGATACTCTGATGAAATTCCACCCATTTGACGTTCAAAATAAGAATAAAGTTATTGTATACGAATGATTCTGAAAATTTTTACATATAATCGAGCAACACTTAGGACTACATCCAGCATATAATAAAATTCACTTAAACACAATATGTTATGTGTTTTTCCTGAAAAGCTTAAAAATTTAGATGATTACTTATTATTTTTGTATTTATTATTTATTTAATCATTGAAGACAATATTAACGATTCCTAAACGAAAATCTGAAACAGAAAAATCAGAAAAAGATACAGTCAAATTTAGGACTCGAACCCAGGACAGATGTGACCGTATCTTTTTCTGATTTTTCTGTTTTAGATTTTCGTTTAGGAATCGTTAATGTTATCTTCAATAACTAAATATTACAATTTGAGGTTTTACTCACTAAGTTATTCCAAAAAATAAATACGTTTTTGGATTTTTTTTACACATGAATAGTAACAATTATAAGTTAATACAGTATTTACTACACATAAATAAACTGCCGTTGTAACAATCTTTTATTAAGTGATAAATAAAATAATTATTATAATACATTTAGAGTCCAATAGATTGGAGTAAAATTATTATTATAATACATACATTGATTATTGATCCCTTCGGCACCGGTGCGTAGTCGGGATACACGCCAAACGCGCGCCCAACATTTGTACACTGTTGACATTTGTCACATGAGAACGGGTCGCTTCTACGATTCGTTCTTAAGTTCAACAGCTCGGCTGTGGAACGAACTGCCGGCCTCTGTGTTTCCTCCCTCCTACAACATGGGACTCTTCAAGACCCATGTTCACTCCTTCCTCTCCACCAAAAGACCCTCCACACAGCATCCCCAAAGATGACATAGGTCCTGAAGGAAATTATTTTCTTCAGGGCCTCCTGTGTGGAGTTAATATAAAAAAAAAAAAAAAAAATACAGAGCACAATAGATTACAACAGAGTATTATTATACTTCTATTGAATACAATAACTATTATAATATAATAATTAGAAAAAATAACTTCGTTTTTAGTTCCACTTTATTGTATATATTTTCAATGTAAATAACCAAACGGTTTCGGTTCATCAGGGTTATATAAAAACATATTTATGAGTTATACAAAAACAATATATTTTATTCTAATTATTATAATTATGATTATCCACAAAGGGTTTTCTACACGTGAAAAATGATTATAATACATAAAGAGTACAATAGATTACAACAAAGTACAATAGAATACAATAATTATTATAATACGTATTGAGTGTTAACGTACCAATTACATAAGCTAGAACATTGTGTCACATTAATTTGCACAACCTACATATTAAATTTATTAGTAAAAGCAACAGGGTGTTGACGTGTTGTTTTATAGCCTAGTCTCCCTGAAATAATTACGAACGTTATTTAAAATTTCGTATTACGTCGACCAACCATTAAGAACTGTCCACTCTAAGTAGAACACAGTTTTTTTAAAACTGCGGTAACAATGACGTATAATTACTTGTCTGTATCACAACGTAACAAAATTTTTAATTTGTCTTTACCTTTCTTCGGTTATCATCACAATTTAAATGAACCTTCCCATGTGAATAATCACGGAATATTATAATTGTAAATTTGTGAAGCAGAATGTTCAGGGATCTATTCAAAAAAAAATATCGTAATTTTTTTAAGAATCTCTTCAAATTATAATATTCCTATTAAAAACGGGATTGTAAGCCAACTAATGAGTTGATAGGTATCCTGATAAACTTTAAGTAAAATACCAATATTTTGTTACGATATCCAAACACGTGTTCATAAAAATCCTATCATTTTTGCATTTTGTCATGATATATTAATAGGACAAACGCAGGTGGATGAACACGTGCTCCGATATTATTATGAATATATATATAAACATTTTTAACAGGATTACCAATACTTGGAAAAGATTTTATTGAATTTTCTACGGATATGTTAGTTTCCAACAGGTTGCAGTGTTCATCATCATGGCAGATGGTTGACACTATAACCCTATACGAAAGAATGAATATATTTTTTTACAATAATTATATTCTTTAAATCTTAATAGGTATAATATAATAAGCATAATGGGCAAAAATAAGAGTAAAACAAAGAAGCATTTAATTATGCAAGAGGGATAACTAAAGATTACATTTGGCTATATGAAACTAATACTATATATTCAAACAATGATGTCTCACTCCGGTCCTTGTAGCATACACGAAAAGATCAACTGGTTTTAGAAGCTGGCATTAAGAATCAAAGACCTACATTTAAATTGTTTTTTTTGTCCATAAATAATGTGTACCTAATATTAATTACAAAATACATCTTTGAATTCCGAAGATTTGAATATCTAAAGCCTTAAGCAAAAAAAAAGACAGCTAAGAAGTTGAAATACTTGGTGCACCAAAACAGACAGTGCTGTTTTGATGGGCCGGTACATCTCGTGTGGTGGGGTAGATACCTTGAGTGGGTCTCGTTGTGTCGGGTGGGTCGTGCCGTTTTCAGTCGTTAGAATAGTTTGGTCCAGATAACACCGGAGCTTCGCAGTCCACAAGTTTATTGAAAATGTCCTTCAGGCTTGAAATAGCCCAGCGGGCCTTCCGGTTAAAATTTGCGATTTTTTCCTGTGGGGCTACCTGAAGGAAAATGTTTTAAAACATCAACCTCACACCTTGGAAGAACTCAGGGATCGAATTCGGGAGGAAATCGCCTCCTACTCGTCGATATGTGCCAAAATGAGGCCTTAACTTTAGAATCAAACTTCCTCAATGTATCGATGCTAGGGGGCATCATCTTTCTGATGCCATCTTCAGGACTTGATACATAAAACTGCACGATGTACCGAATAAAATATAATTAACCCCATTTCTGTAAGTTACGCCATTTTTTTAATAGCCATTCAAAACTGCACTGTCTGTTTTGCCGCACCCTGTATTAGACAGATAAACGCGGTGAAGGACACTGCTGGAGTAGTTCGGTCAGGAAATAATGTGAATAGGCATTTAAACAGACCACCGCGCAACGGTTTATGCGCATTGCACTGCTGCATTTATAATTTTATTTATTCATTTCTGGTCAGCAATAAATTATTTTAATGGATACACATTCTCTACAAGTTGGCCTGTTAGGTGAACTCGGCAATTTAAAGCTATTGAGTTCTGATTACTAGACATTACGCAGCATCGTTAGATTTTTTTATATCTCCAATGCGATAGATTTAAAAAATGTTCCATTTTTTTTTAATATGCTAGTCAATTGTCTCAAAATATAATTATAACGTAAAATAAAAGATTATTTTTTAGCGTTACATATAACTTCACGTGAAAAAGGTTGATCAGCAAATAATGTCCAACCTATCCAAACCTAACTATATCTTACCTAATCTATCCGCACCTAACCTAACCCGACCCTTCAATTTTTTTGAGTCTGATATTTTTTTCATTGACAAAAACTTAGTATTATGTCCAAACGATTTTATAAATATTTTCATGCTATCTCAATGGGGGTACCAATACAGTTAGATTTTTTTTTACCGGATTATGAATAATATGAAGAGATTCTTAATAAATTGGCAATACATGTATAAATCACTAAGTTTTCTCCTTGCACAATGAGAGACTCGAATATGAAAAAGCTCAACAATTATTGTTACATATTGTATTGAAAATGTCTACTTCAGCACACATTGTCTTAGTATTATAATACTCTATATAAATACTATTCATAATCCTTTGGATAAGCATTAATCTATTTCTTATTTAATTACAGGTAATCTCCAACAACAATCCTCCGGTTTCACCCGTAAATACGGATAAACATTTAAAAAGAGTTCGGTTTCGAAAATGAAAATTATGTGCAGAGAAATCTGATAAATATATTTATGGAATGAGTGTAAAATCAACAATAATTTTGTAGAGTGATTTAATTGTTCAATTGTAATAAAGTTACCTGGTGACAAAGTGAGATATTATAGTAATTAGTCTGTGTTGTGTGGTTATTGAATATGGTTGTTTGGTGCCTGGCGTGCCCGGGGGGCGCATAAGCACCCCCGATGAGCGAGGGCGGTGGCGCTGGGGCAGCCGGGGGCCCGGGGGGCGGCTGGAGGGGGGGCTCGTGGGGAGGCCTTCCCGGAGTGGGCCCCATGAGCCCCCTCTGCATCACGGATGCCACGCACGAGATCGTCAGGCCGAAGCCTAGGAGGTTAGTGATGTTTTCACATAAACATAATAATTGAGTCTCGGAGATGCAAAACCCACCTTAATTTTAATTTTCTGCTGGTTTTGATACATTCACAAAAAAGTACTTAAGTAAATTTAAAATAAATAATATATTAATATTTGTCGCTGAATATTAATAGAATTATGTGTAACTATTTTGATTTTTACATAAAAAGTTTATATTGAGTTCCAAACAGTTTTTCGTGACCATCTCTAGATTTCAGAAAAATTCCAGAGCGGGTTTTACAACTCCACACGACTCAATTGTTTTCTGATGTTTTCCGCTACTATCGATCTTCATTTCTTTTTTAACCTATAAGAATATACAGAAGAATCTTACTCTAGTGTTTATCTTGGAATCTTCAAGTCGAAACAAAAGTTTTCGATATTTAACAATCTCGGCAAATTAAATGGTACTTTAGCCTGATTTCATTACGTTAGATCTAATAATTTACCCTTGTATGGTAAAGATTAGTGTTCTTAATGTTTAGTCATATAGCAGAGATCATGCATAGAAGAGATTTATCTAGTGTTCTTGAGTTTTAAACTTTAGTGGGTTTTGTCAATAACATAACGTACAATAAATACAATGTTTCACAGATCACGAACAATTCATAAAATTTAAAAGTTAGTATTAAAAATCAAAAGTTATATTGAAGCTCTGTTATTGATTTAGTAGTTGTTTCACAGAATTTGTCTTGAATCGAGCATGTTTTGTTAATAATATTAGTGTAACATAATGGTGATATTTCACAGAATCTGAACAATTGTCAATTCATCGAATTTAAAGTTAATATACAAAATTCTGTGAAAGTTCTGTTATAATTGAATAGAACTTGAATATTAATTTTTAATTTGATGAATTATCAAAAATCTGTGAAAGTTCTGTTATTTTTTAAAAGAACTTTCACCAAACTTGAATACTAAGTTCGATGAATTGTCCAAGTTCTCTGAAACAACTGGCCCTTTGATTCGGTCGAAGACAGTACCATTCCATTAATTTGAAGAATTGTTCAAGTTATCTGAAACAACTGGCCCTTAGATTTGTTCGAAGACATTACCACGTCATTAATATTTACATAAACATCTTATTTGTTATAAATGAGTAAAATTATGTTGTCAAAAAAAAATTCTTAAATTATAAATATGAGTCTCCATTTAATTAAATGGACTAAAAAGTGTACTCTATTAGGACCTAACAAATTATGATTATTTCTGATAGTAAAAAGTAATGAAATACAACTATCAATTAACGAAAGTGGTCTGCATTTGTAAAATGCCCGTGGCAAAGTTTCACGTGCGCATCAAAATCAATATCCTTTATAAATCACCTAATTCAATAAAGATGGATACAGTGAGGTACCTGTATACGTGCACCATGCACGAATTGTCCACTGTCCACTGCCCACTGCCCAATAACTATCTAAGTTATTGACTTTCACTACATTACGGATATGGGAGTCCTATCTCAATCTTTTGAGGGACTGATTAAATTAATTAATTATGTATTAAATATTTATCCTATGAACCCAAGAACCCTCGCTAAGTCACCATACGCAGCGAACCGCTTGAAGGTTACGTATGGCAGAGTTATACCTGAAATTCAATGTAGAACACACAAAACAATCATAAGTTTTCCAAATTATGAAATATTCTGTCTATATATAACTCTACGGGTATTATATTACAACTAGCGCAGATTTGTGAAAAATTAAAAATGGAGAAAGTTCTATTAAAATTATTATGTACTAGATTTCTTGACCGAATCGTCCAAAAAAGCGCTTACAATTTTGAAAGTGACACTTAAACACAAAACAAATCCGAGTTCCAGAGTTCATTGAAACTGAGTTACAGAAATTAGTATTATTTTAATAATCTTGGTAATGTTAAAAAATAATATCATTTTCTTCATCTATTGTTTTTATGTGTTTTTTTTTAATATTTACAATACACCGCTTGTACGAATTACAACGCTTTACCTAGTGAACTATAACTTCCAGAAACAAACAAAAAGTTAGCAAAAGCTCTTAATTTTTTTTATTGTTTTTGTGTTTAATTCGTAGAACTTCAGACGAACACAGTTCAGAACAGTTTAAGATTGGCCTTGAAAGCCGAAACAGCTGTAACAATAACAAAAACCAAAAAATACTTGCTGAACTTCTTATTATATTATTAAATTTGATTTTAATTACATAAAAAAAAAATCTCAGTAGCTTTTTTAACCAGTGACACAATCTTTCTTTGGAACTTTCTAATTTCTGTATATCCTTACTAATGTATTTATGAAATATTTTTCAATTAACTGTGTTAAGTCTGTTTTAAGATCTTTTTAATTTTACAAAGTTAACTCTCCTGAAATGAGTTTTATTAAACTAATCGGGAATATGTATTATAAATAATCTTGTAATATATTATCACTTAAATAAATCTATATATGTACAAATAAAATGTTTGTTGGTTTATCTTCTATAGACTCAAAAACTACTGAACCTGTGTTTGTTCTTATTAGTGGTCGTTCAAGTAAATATTGTATAGTAAAAAACACAGTAGTTATCTTTAAATAAACTGTTTGATGGGGATTTGTGAAAAAACTTAAAATTCCATGCAAAGATGCAAATGACCATTTCACACAAAACCAAATGCTAGACTAAATGTAATAAACAATGGGCAGCCCTAAAAGTGAAATGAAACCACGAAGAAGTCACACATTAGTATAATAGTTTTCACTTTAATCTTAATTTCATGTAAATACGACCATTAAAATATTTTCTTGTTCGAGTTTTTAGATCATCCATTCAATTTTCTATTCATATTCAGATTTAATCACTGTTCTCGGGTAAAAGTTTACACGGCGCCGAGGCATTGTTTTGTTCTTTTTACTTCTAGTTTCCCTTGGCAGAAACTTATATGCGATTCTATGAAAACATTATCAATTAGAATTTATATTCCCGCACGCAAAATGAAAACATAAAAAGGTACCCAACCATTATTGCAATAATTGTTGGTCTAATCAATATATCTTCAACAAACACTTATTCCGTCCGAGCCGTCACAATGACGGGCGGCTATCTTAGAAGGACTTCCCTCCGTTTTTATTTTTACGTAAGTTCTTAACATTTGATTCAGTTGCTGTGGTCAGTTTCAGTCAAAATGACTTCGGATGGGATGGGTTGGTGACAATTCATTAAATGGCGCTATGTAAAGCCTCCGAATAAAATATCCTAAATCCCGGCGTGCCCAAGTATATTTTATTTGTGTTATTTCACAACTTATTCATTTAATATAGTATATTTGCAGCACGTTCTATATTGGAAGATACTCTCAGTATCGCCCTGGTGTAAGACTACTATCAAGTATTGAAAAGTTGCGTGAAAGGCTTTAGCCGTGTTAGGAGATCAGATCTAAATATCCAGGTACCCACCTTCCTCTCCTCTTAACCTTCCCTTCCCTACTACCTTCATCCTCACAGATTACCCCATTTGGGGATGCCATAGTCTCACTTGCTTCAGACGGTTGGGAGCAGTGGGACTCTTTTACAGTATTCAAATATAAAAAATATATATTTTAATAATAGTTATTTAATAAAATAAAGTATTTAAAAATTATTATTACTTCTACAAACGTATTCATCGATATAAGGAGGTTATCTCTTTTTTTTTCTGAAAATGTAATATTTTTTAAGAATTATTAACGACAGCAAAATAAGTTTATTGATATCTCAAAAATTTAGAGCTATGAGCTTTTAAAGTGAATTGTACTGCGTCATACGTATGGCAGCATACTACGTCATGATGCGAATGGCAGTGCTGCTGTACCGCCGAGTATGTACCGTGGCGTCACACGCAGTACAATTCATAATACGAATGGCAGTGCTGCTGTACCGCCGAGTATGTACCGTGGCGTCACATGCAGTACAATTCATAATTCGAATGGCAGTGCTGCTGTACCGCCGAGTATGTACCGTGGCGTCACACGCAGTACAATTCATAATTCAAATGGCAGTGCTGCTGTACCGCCGAGTATGTACCGTGGCGTCACACGCAGTACAATTCATAATTCGAATGGCAGTGCTGCTGTACCGCCGAGTATGTACCGTGGCGTCACACGCAGTACAATTCATAATTCGAATGGCAGTACCGCTGCGCATGTAGGTACCATGGCATCCTAACTTCGGGAGATGATGGTAGAGGTAAAAAAGATAAATAACTTTTTTCTAAATTGCAATTTTTTTTCCCATACAAAAATATTTTTCAAAAGAAGAAATTTTTTATTCCATCTATTCAATCTTAAAAAATTGAAATTTTGAAAAAAGTTTTACCTTTTTTACTTCTACCATCAGTTAAGTTAGTACCCCGGATAAACGTTAAATAATCTTGCAAAATTATATTGCTCTTTCGTATTCCAGAGATATACTAAAAATAAATGCATTCATTAATGATAACCACGAATAATGTAAACTCCTGTACCGACTATTTGATATTATCTCGAGGTGGGTAATTATCCAACATGAAAATCTGACGATTAAATATTTAACGATCCTGAACATAAATAAAAGTAAAAAGCCTGTGTTTTCAAAGTCCCGTTGGATTATGTAAACGGGACAACTTACAATGGTATATGAGTGATAGGGTTGAAGTAGTAGAAGTAATCACTCGAGTACCTACTTAAATATATCCAATTGCCTTTTAACTCCAGAAGTAATTATCGAACGCTTTATAGGCGTAATTAATTTATAAATTAAAGGTATAAATCACCGACAAACACAAATTACGGACTTGCGTTAAATATCATTAATTTAACTGACCAATTCCTTACAGAGAGATATTTTATTTAAATATTGTATTTGATCTCTTTAGAAAATTCAACACTGCACAATTACAAAGGTGAGCAGTTTTTTTTTTCACACAACACACACAACAGGAGACCCTGAGTGAAATTATTTACCTCACGCCATTTATCATGTAAATAAAGTTCTTGGAAGGAAAAAGTTGTGAGGGTTGTGTAGGAATCTGGGGTTCAATGTGTCAGTGCGTCCATCCCTCCCACTGCGGTGCAAGCCGTAGGATCGAGAGAGTCCAGCTAAAGAGGTCAGAGGGTCTCCCTCAACCGACCTTTCCCTGTCCGGCCCGCCATGCAGCTGGTGGACAAAAGCATCCACAACCAAGACCTGCGCAAACCTCAACCCATAAGCCCAGGCATCCCTGCCAGGTCACCTGACGTAGCGAACCCTGTGGAGTGACCTATTAGCAGAAGTGTTGGTTTTACAATGAATGGGTGTGTAATAAATAAATGGTTTATCTTTCTCAGAAGCCTTGATTGATCCTTTGTACAGCCTCTTGACAGCATCCCAATTTATGAAGCAATGTGAAACGTCTGATTTATTGACTAATTTAATATATTTTGCTCAAGGTACATCTAACGGACCTTTGCTCTATCGTTAAAAAGTTTTACGAGACAACCCGCATGACCATACCGGACCGTAAAACAATGTCGGTACCTCTACAAAATAAATCAAGTGTCTTATGTGTTTATCGAATTTACCATAAGCGAGGAATTATTAGTTGTTCATGCATAAAACAGTGCTATTGCAGTATTGCACATCGAATGAGAGCTATAATATTATAATTATGTTCACGGAAAACAAACACTGTGGTTTGGAATTATAATTGAAATACAGAAAATTTGTTTTAGCATCGCAACATTTGCCGAACAGGTTTCGCTTGAACACAAACTTATTCTTGGTACTTTTTCCTATGCATTGAGCTGAGTAATATTATATAGTTTTGTTAATTTAAATAAATACATAATTATCATAGAGGTAAGATTATTATTCCGGGGTGGTTGTGCGGAGAGTGCAACACACGAGAAGCCACATTAAATAATGCGATGCGAGTATGCGAATACGAGTAGTAAGGCGATAGAATTACTACTTACACAGTATACATGGGTCTTATTGGACCCGAATTCAATTATTTTGTGTACATTTTTCTTACTTTCAATTTGAATTTAAATAAGAGAACACACTTTTTCTGATATATTTTTAAAATTTTATGATAAAATCTTTCAAACTCAAAATAACTTCTCCTCTTAACTAAATTTGAGACATCTCGAAAGATAAAATCACGTAATTTGTCGTAGTAAATAAATAGAAGTAGAGAAACAATATCAATCATCCTTTATTGTGATTTTTTCTGAATATAAGCCCAAATTTAAAAAAATGGAAGTTTAATTTAATTTTTGCGTCTTGCAGGCAAATTACGGTTGTAGTTGTATAGTGTTAGTTTTATTGTACCTTTTTTAGGGAAAAGTTAAAAAAATTAAGGTATACAATATACACGAGTCAAATCTGATCAATCGAGTCAATCTGAAAATGACAATTGACATTGGACGCGCGAGCACCTACATTGCAGTATTCTGTGCATTCTGTGCGACTGTATACCCATTCATACCAGTTAAGTGTTACACTAAACAGTGCAATATCAAAAACACTAAGTCAATAAAAAAATATTATGAAAATAACAGCGACATTTATGTAAGTGTACGACACCGTAAAAATAGATAGGTAAGAATATGTACAGATACTATATTAAAAGGTGGGTATTTGTTCCAATTACATTTATATATTATGTAATCACAGTGCTACGATAACTTCAAGAGACTTGTGATGAAGTTAGATATTGCAAAAAGGTGTATCTGCTTAAAATTTCAAATAACAATAAAACTTCAACATGATTAAGCAAAATATTAGCGAGGTAGAGTTAGTAAGCTAATTACACATCTTTTTATACATGACGCTTGAAATTGTCTTTAATAATGCCCTGTCCAAGTGTCCAACCGATTTCCAAACTTTGTTTTTGCTCCCCTGTAAAATTGCGTCGACAGCAGATATAACCCTTTGCCATACTACTACTGAGTTCTGTTATTTTGTGCACTAATATACTTTGGTACACGCGTAACAGTAATGTTAAAACAATGTTGCTGTATTTCATTGATAATACAATATAACAAGTTGGCACCGTGTCACCCTTTAACAAAATCGCTTCATCGTGGGAAGAAGCCCGACCCAACCTAACCTAACCCTTTAGAAGAATTCAACTGTATCGATCCGTGAAATCACCATAGAGGTATATACAATTAAATAACACTGCCATTATTTTATGCGCCGTGGTTGCCTATTTTGAAAGTATACAAATTCGTATAGTGTACTAGCGCTGTATGGATTAAGATTTAAATAAATAAATCTTTAGAAAGTATATGGAAGAATACTTCCTGTCCTCGATTATTGCACGCGTTTTTTATGTATATACAATGCCAAAACGCACCCATAGTGTACTAACGCTGTATGGTTTCAGAAGTATCTATCAAGAAATATTTTTCTAGAAATTTTACACTCTGCGTTCTAGCATTGTATACTTTAAAAAATATTTTTTTCAACTAATCTTTTTTTATCTGAGATTCTAGTTTAATTAACTTGACTTTTTAAAGTGTCTGCTCAGAAAATTCTCATTTCTGAGCACAAACTGCCTCCTGTTTTATGTTATGTTTTAGTTTTAATATTCGTGTTTTGTCCTGTCCTGCTGTTATTGTTATTCTAAGTTTTGTCATCATTTTGTATAAACAGTGTATTTAGTGTTATAATATTAGATCTGTATTGGGTAAGGCACACTGTAGGAATAATTTTAAGAACTATTAATACTGAATTACCATTTTTTTAAAGTTTGTTATACGAGTAGTTAAGCGCACTTGAAGTGAAATGACACTAAACTGCGCTATATAAATGCCTTGTTATTATTATTATTATTGACAGATTCATAGTTTGTTACTACTGTAACATTACAGATTACATTAATTTTTGTAACATAGAATACATTTTTTTAAATCTTCTCCTTGAAACCTAGTTTTTATTAAATTAAAGTAGGTTCTTGGTTTGGTAATGGCGTAGCATATTTTAGGGATATCCTCTAGGCTCTAGGCGAATGATCTTAGAAAAATGCACGATTGAATAATTTCTCAGTATACTTTCCAACGGTTCGATGTGCAGTTTTAACTGTATAATTTCAAATACGCGCCATGGTTTCAATCCCCATTTTACCTGTCACGTTGTGTATTCGTGCCATTTCCTGTACATAGGTTTATGCTGTACCTACATAAATTGTTATATTGTTCTGGTGCATGTACTTCTGTAAGGCTTGGCCCACGAAGCAAAACTTTGTACAGGAACTGGTGATCATTCCCGACTTACAAGAAGGGTGCCGTCTGGAATTTTAACAGAACAGGAAATCATTGATGCGGTACCTGGATATTTTAAAAGTAAATTTCGCTTAAATTACATTATCGTAAAGACGTGATAAAATTTTTAACACAAGATGATGCTATGGTTTTTGGTAGGGTAGATCATCGTATTTTCATTACTAAAAATAAAATTCGTTACCCAAGAGCGTTCACCTTGCACTGTATCATATTATCTTCATTGGATTTGTATTTATGTAAGTAAACCATTTTATACCTCATTTAAAACGAAATTCAATTATCGCACTGAAATATAAAAAAATGTTAAACGTTTGTAAAGATTTACAAGTGAAAAACAATTACAGTAAAACATCTTTACGTAGGTTGTTTTGACTCGATCACTTTGCATTTCGTTTGTCTAGAAATTTGATTGTGTGTTTCGTGTACGGCCCAATCAAGATGGTAGCCGTATTTTACAGTACCTTTTTATTCTGCCAAAGCGCATGAGCGTTGCGTCTGTTGCGGGATGTCATGAAGGAGTAATGAACATTACGTGAAGTCTGCTTCACAGAAGTACTTTTTACCTTGCCTTATTTTCATCCTTAATACAGAGGCTAAAGGCCTAATGTGGCCATTGGCCTCCTAATGTGGTGTTATATATTTAGCTGATATCGGAAACTACATCGAAACTGAATGCGTCACTCTAAAAATTCCAGACACAAAAATTGTGCAATTTATGAATATAGCAATATATTGTCAACTATTTCTGAGATACTCGTAGTTTGGCTGTTTCAGACGAACAAAATTTTGTACGATTTCCTAATTTATTAAAACAATTGTTTCCTAAGCATTTTTACGGCTTCCTCAGGTAAATTTATTTTCGAATGAAAAACATGCCTTGGGTTTTAAGATGCGATAAATTTTCATTAAAAATAATGTTGAATGCGATGAACCCTTCGCTCTAACTGTAAAGTCCGCTCGTTAATGCGAGATTTGTTAACTATGACTCCGTTAAGGTTTTATGTGTGACGAGCAAATTGACAGACGATTTTTTTACTTCAGTTAATGGGTTCCTTCCCCGTCTGCATTCCTCTGTCCAATACTTTGGGACATATTGTCCCGAACCCGTTATCCGGCGTATCCAAAACCGGAGGCAGTTTGCCAGCCAACCAGCCAACCGTCCTGCCAGCCCTACGCCCCGACATACCGGAATTAACGGGGCTTGCTGGGTGTATAGTGTAGTGTGTGGTGTATAGCCACGGTGATACGTATGTGGATTCAATCAAAGTGAGGCTGTTGTGAAGGTTTCGCGGGTGCGGCGGGTCAACAGAACACCCTCAAACCAACCAACCAACATACTCGCAACAGTCTCCTGTGCACCGCGCCGTGCACAAGAGCGGGCGGGGCGGGGGGCCCAACAAACAAACAAACAAACCAACACCCGTCTCGTGGACTTAAATGTTCAAATAAGATAGCTGCGCTTTTATGATTATTGTACGTCGTATTTTTCAACAAATAATGATCTACCATAACTATGGAATGTGCAGTTTTGAGAATAAAATTTAAAAAATACTTTAAAAGGTATCTCTATCTCCGAATAGAATAAATTCTAGATAGTTTAGTAGTCGAATGGAAATAAGGGTGCACGTGAATAATTTGTTTTTCCAAATTCATGTCAACCAATCCTCAGTAAAAAAATTACATATTTATTTAGCGAAAACGTAACATATGTCTAAGCAGCAATATAGAAAAAAAAAGTTTTCCATAAATTCACCGCTGTCCAAAAATACCTATTACAAAAAAGGGTCATTACTTTGACCAATAAATCGCTTTATTGGCAGATACGCACCAACCTATCAAAACCACTTTGTAATATATGTCCTAAGACCAGAATATCATATTTTTTATCCGTGGTTGTAAATTGAAAGTATTTTTACCGACTAAAACTCACAATCGTTCTATTTAACGGTATCGACCAAATCTCGCATCGCTGCGACACTATTGGGATCCCTTGCATTAAATTTCGCATCACTGCGACACGATTGGGAATCGTTGCATTTAATCTCGCATCGCTGCGACACGATTGGGATCCCTTGAATTAAATTTCGCATCACTGCGACACGATTGGGAATCGTTGCATTTAATCTCGCATCGCTGCGACACGATTGGGATCCCTTGAATTAAATTTCGCATCACTGCGACACAATTGGGAATCGTTGCATTTAATCTCGCACCGCTGCAGCGTATAAAGAGAAGCCGAATCACGAATTCCGGGAAGGGAACAAAGCAACCGCAAATGGCACAAAATGCCTCTCGCGTTTGCGTCGTTCCTTTCCTGTAATTCGTGGCTCGAGCCGCGCGTCTTTTCTCCTGTCTAAACGCAGAATAAAATACCGAGACGTAATGTTAAGCCCTTGAATCTGTCGCTACCGCATACACACTATATACAGTTAATCGATTAAAAAGTAAATGCGCTCATAAATCAGTGTGTTAATTAAGAAGTTCACACTAAACTATACTCTACAAAAACAAATTTCTTAAGATTCTAATCTAACTTTAATCACAAACCTTTTATGGTAATCTAATAATCCATTGTTTTCCACGTAAAACAGTGCGAATTATAATCGAAGGCAATAACCCGAGCCGGGTTTAAATGATTCAGAACTTCTTTAGGTATAATGTATCCCACGAGTTACATACTTACAACATTTATAATTCCCTTTCTCGACTCTTTCGTGAAATACGACGAAGTCGTATTTCAATGATAATTTCTAAATGAATGAACAAATTACACGCGTTGGAAAGTTAAACACTTATAGGAATTTTTTAAATTAACTGATATCACTATGCATAAAACATCTTGTCATGTCACGGTTAGTTTTCCGCTGGGTGAGAGGTACGAGTACCTAATGCGTGTGAATACTGACGCAAATATCAGCCTTTTCACAAATAGTTAGGCATCAGATAGGTTTTATTCACGATGGATATTTTTCGTACAGAAAGCATTCATGACCTGTTTGTTGTGTTGCAAAAAACACAAAGAATCTGTATATTATTATACATTTATACTAACGAACTGACCACCGTGCAATTTTTGCCGCAGGGGTGGGCAGAAAGGACAAACCGCAAAAAAACGCGGTCTTGGCAAACACTCCTTGCCTCATTCACATTCATAAATCATCTTATACATTCTGTTATTCTGACTCTTTATATGGCCTGACTAAAGTATTTGGCTAACTTGATATTTTGTCTTGATGTTTTTTCACTAGACGTCTTCCTGGGGCGTTCCCGACTTCTTCTAGCATTCACCTTCGCGTCAAATATTCTCCTTACATTCCTTTCTTCGTTCATTCGCTCTACATGCTCAAACCATCAAAGGGTCCCTTTCTTCTTGCTCATTACCCTCAAATCAGCCTTGAATTCTTTGCGCATCTGCGCATTTTTCCACGATCATACGTGGTTTTACCACATATACGCCTCCGTTATATATATATATATTTTTTTTTTTTTATTATTTTAATATAAATCATATGGGTTACATTAATACATACATATTTTGCAAAATATAATATTAAGGTTCATAATTGGTCATGTATACCTTATCAGAAAAGAGGAGCTCTTGTGCCTGATAAGGGAGCCACGATTCTTACTTAGATTCATAATTCATAATGTGATATAATAATAATAATATAATAATATATATTATAATAATAATATATTTTTATTTTTGT
Organism: Hesperophylax magnus; assembly: GCA_026573805.1. Classification (NCBI taxonomy): domain Eukaryota; kingdom Metazoa; phylum Arthropoda; class Insecta; order Trichoptera; family Limnephilidae; genus Hesperophylax; species Hesperophylax magnus. The sequence continues at coordinate 1,201,160 of JAIUSX010000116.1, read as the reverse complement.
TTAATATAAGATTTTTTGGAAAAAAAGTTTGATTTTATTTATTTGTTCTTGTTGGTTCGTAATACAGCGCAATTCGGAAGGGAGATTATTGTAGTTTTTTATGGCTTGGTAAATATAATGGTTTTGCATTTGAGTTGTTTTAAAGATTGGCGTAATAAATTGATTTCCATTTCTCATGAGTTTGTAAAATTCTTGATATTCTTTGTTATTTTTTTCTTTACACATTTTTATAATGGAAGTTTGCTTAAATATATCATCAATATTTGGTACTGGAAACTATTTAAAAAGCAATTTTGTTGGGAAAGTAGAGTTTTTATAATAAGTATTTTATTTTTATATATAAGTATATACTTGCTCCTGATGAGGTGAACTTTGTTCATGAAACATGTAGATGTTATAATAATTTACATCACATGATAAAAGAGATGGCGCAAATAATATAGTCGCATTTTGCGGGAATGTAATCAACGAATATCTGCTATTATCTTTTTTCGTATGCAATACTGAAGCTGATGGGGTCGGGAGGGGAGGGGGGAGGTTGAACCTCATACACCTTCAACTCCTTTATAAACGCCCTTGATTTAGAGTGATAAATGATCCACTCTAACAAAAATAATAAATATTAATACTACTATTAATACTACTAAATACTTACTTTGATAATTGATTCAGTAAATAAAACATATTTATTTCTATTTGGGTATAATTTTAACAAATATATGGAATGTAAGTAACTCCTTATTTTACTTTTAAACGTTTCTAAGCTTCATATTTTCAATATTCAATAAAAACAAATTATGAAAACTATTATAAATGTTTACATACACGTTGTAAGTAAGTTCACAGGCGTGCATGATTCTAAATTATAAATATTATCACTTGTAACGCTTCTCGTATTCAATTTGGCCGCGAGGCATTCAACATTTAACGCGTAGATCAGTGAGAGGCTGGGGTAACGGAAGAGTAGGTGTTTGTATGTCTGGGATGATTGTTGTTTGGATGGGTTGTGCGAACTTGCGCACTAATCATGCGCCGCAATAATGGGAAGAAAGTGTGAGAATGCGACACCGGCACCGCTCGTCTGGGAGCGAGCAGCGGCCTTTGTTCCGGAGAAGCCCACAGCCGCTACTGCAGCCCGGCCAATCAATCCATGGGACCCCGACTCGAGATACATCTCAATTGGAAAGTAAAAAGCGAGCTTAGCCATTTTATTACACGAAAAGAAATCAACTATGAGAAAACATGAGATCTCGAACACACTGCGACGGATTTTTCCAACGTTTGAAAATGATATTAAAAGTACTATTATTGTTGAGAGGTGATTGAACAGCAAAAAAACATATCGAATCGAAGATTTAATTATATCCCACTTTAATGAGTCTTAAGTGTCTGAGAAACTGTGGATGTTTTTTTGTGGGTTTTCACTGTCAATATGCTGCACGTGATACAGTGTTTTATAAGAGTTACCTACCTAATATGTTCACATGTATACATAGATACTTACCTATCACCACAAATTTTAAAATGATGTCTTCTAGAAAAGATAACCAACACCACTGCTAGAGGTCACCCCAAGTGGTTTGCTACGGTTGGTGAATTAACAAGGGTGTCCAGATTCATAGGGGTGATGTTTGTTCAGGTCTCGGTGGCGCGTCTGCCCACCAGCTGCGTGGCGGGCCAGATCGGGTAAGGCCGGTTAAGGGAGACGAACTTTTGACCTATCCAGTTGGACTCTCTCAACCTCGCCTTACACTGCAGTGGGAGGGATGGATTCTGGACACACTGACCCCAAGATTCCTGCCCATCCCTCATACTGTTTTTCTTCCCATAACTTAGGTATCCTTCCTTTTCTTAAAAAGACCCCTCACACCTGAAAACAACCAACTTTATTTTATATGAGAAAGGCATTGTAAGTGCTAACTCTCTCACTAGACAGGTGAAAAAATGTAACAAGCAGTAATTGTTGAATGAAACACTAGTATATATTGAATTATTTCGCGGATAAGAGATAAGCCGCCATAGCTCAGTGGTCAGAGCTGTCGACCGGAAATCGAAGGGACACGGGTTCGAGTCCCGTTGGCGTCATGTATCTTTTATCAGGAGATTTTTCAATGTGGATGAGTGTTTCAGGCTAATAATTATTGCTTGTAAAATAATTAAAATTAAACTGTTACCAGCAGATTGCATCCACCGGTTCGTCCATTACTAATACAAAACTCTATGTACAATGCATTTGACCAATCAACATGTTGCTGCGTTAGATTATTTATATTCTGTTCAGGCAGTTAATATACAGGACCATACTTACCTGAGAGGTCACTGTTTATTGTTTATTATAGAAATTTAGATGCAGTTCGCAGGAATATACGGAAGAATGTACAGGGTTTTCCAATAAGAGGTGTTATTTTGAATAGCCCGCTATTTCGGTAGATGTTACTTTTGAAGCTGTCATTTTTTGACATTTGACAAGTAGAAACTACGTTATTAATAAAAATGGAACGATACACGCTTCAACAACGCATTGAAATTATTAAAATTCACTTGAGTGAATCAAATGCAAATCATCTTGAGTGATGAGGCCCATTTCCACCTCGGTGGCTTCGTCAACAAGCAAAATTGTCACAACTGGGGCTCGGAAAACCCAAGAGTTATTGTTGAAAAGCCTCTTTATTCTCAACGTGTGACTGTTTGGTGCGGTTTATGGTCCGGCGGAGTCATTGGACCTTACTTTTTTGAAAATAAGGCTGGAGCGACAGTTACGGTGAATGGATTGCACTATTGAGAGATGATTAATGATTAGTTATGGCCGGAATTGGATGGTATTGATCTGGACAACGTTTACTTTCAACAAAACGGCGCTACGTGCCACACAAGCCACGAAACCATTGATCATTTACGATTGAATATCAAAATAACACCTCTTATTGGAAAACCCTGTATTATGTACGTTTACAATGTTTGCAAACGTAAAGTATATTCCGCGGGTCTGATTTTTGTTTTTTTTTGATTTTATGAATTCTTTTGAAATCCTCTAACTAGCTAAGGCTTATAACAATACCTTTTCATGTGTCTAACTAACTAGTACTGCGGCTAATTTGGCCTTATTCCTATTACCATCTGATGGTTGTATTAACGTAGTAAGAATACCGTTCGGCTACGTCTAGTGCATGTTGTCTAGTGCCCACTCAACGACGTAATCTAGATCGTCAAAACGCTAGATAAATCTTGACAAAGGGTCATGGGATTTAATAAGAGTGAAAGTTCTCTTGGTTTCCCCAACATCTTTTGATATTATCAAATGACAACTTTCCCTCTTCGTTTTGATGGATACATGTTTTTTCCTCAAATTATTTTGACCACCGCGCATTGTTTGCACTGACACTTTATATTTTAGGATTATTTAAAAATGTCTGTGAATACATCGCGAGTAACTTGTATGTACAAAAATTTAATTGACAACACAATTTGCTGGATTGATTAGTTTTCTATACAGCGTCTTTAGTCCTCGAATACACGTTTTTTTAATGTGAATACCAACTTCTTTCAATTTTGTAATTATGACATTTCTAATAATAAAGATATTTCGCACTGACATAATAACTACTCCTTTAAATATTAATTTCACGACCACCACGCAGAAAATTCAGAGCGTTTGTTTGGTAAGTCTTTTTTTAAGTTCCGAGGTAATTAGTTATTTTTATTAACTGCCTCTGTCAGATTATATCGCGTGCATACAAGAACGCATTGCACGCTTATATGAATCTATTTATTCCGTCTGAAAAGACATTCTCGGCTTTCTCTTGTTACACATGCATAATAAATGAGGGAGTGTTTGTAACTACGTGCGTGTGTGTGTGTGAAGCGTAATTGTTGGTTTTCTGACAACACTCTCGAATATTATTAAAAAAATATAATTAGTTTGTTAAAATGTTAGCGACCTATAAAGATTGTTATTTTCGAGCGGAGTTATTCCATAATATTATCATTAATTATTTTACTATTCTAAATAACACAAATGACGAGTTTAATAAATTACCATAAAAAATAAATATTTATGTCTGTACGTTTGGAAAACTTTCTCGAGTAAAACAATGAATTCTGTCATTTAGTTATGTATGACTGTTGATACATGCTCCAGTTTATTGGGGGGAAATACGGAAAAACGGAAATTAAGCTTATTACAAATGCATAGTTGTTTTTTCATGTAAATACCGCAGAGTTCATACTGCTCCCAACCGTCTGGAACCACTATGGCATCCCAAATTGGGGTATGTTGGGAGGCTGAAGGCAGTGGGGTGGGGAAGGTGGTGGGGGAGATGAAGGTGGGGGGGGGGGGTACCTGGCTATTCAGATCTGGTCACTTAACACGGCCAAAGGCATTTAAAGCAACGTTTCAATTCTGAATGGTGGTCTAACACCAGGGCGATACTGAGAGTATCTTCCACTCTGGAACGTGTCGCCAGTAATCTACATATTATTTTGGAACGTGTCGCCATTACTCTACATATTATTTTGGAACGTGTCGCCAGTAATCTACATATTATTTTGGAACGTGTCGCCAGTACTCTACATATTATTTTGAATTAATAAATTGTCAAATAAACCCCTCTAGCACGCAAGACGTCATTGTAGGAGACATTCATGCAATAAAAGAAACCCGTTAAAGCAGAAATCAAAATAAAGCATTCATGAAAATTTATGTGTTTTAGTTCAAATTCTATAAAAAATTAATTGCTTTCCATACATATTTATAAATTTTGATATATTAAAAATATTATTATAAGTAATAATAATATAATTTTTTGAATTTGTGGAAGACCCGCATTAATTAATCCCTTCCTACAGCCCCTACCTTAACCCGCCTCACAATGCTGCCCAACCGGGTGGCGACATAGCTCCACTGCCTTTACACTGTGCAGACAAGGACGGTCTTATGAGGTGTCACATAAAAATAAAGTGTTTTTCTATTAAATTATAGCAGTTCGTAGTTAGTTATAATTAAAATTTAATGATGAAAATATTGTTCCGAATCAAACAAAGTTGCTTGGATCTAAATATTGCTGACCAATAATCAACACACCACCATCGATCACCGTTTACGTAGAAATTAATTCAGTTTTTTGGATAAAATCGTGTATAATAATATCACATCAAGACTAATATTCAGGGGTTTTTATCACCCATCTTATCTGTCACCGCGTCATTATCCGACATCTTCACTGGCCGTGGTTATGACAATTACACGAGTATTACATTCACAATGGAATTAGTTGATATTTCGGTTTATATATTAGTCGTGAGATGGAACATAATGGAAATATTTTCACGCCTTTGTTATACTTTATTGCAGTCATTAATCGCCACCAAATGAACGAAAGTAATATATCCTGACAAACAAGAAGTTAATCCACATCATTAAAATAATTTAGTTCATTTTATTTAGCGGGATTAAATATTCTTTAGTATCGTTTTCCGTCAAGGGAACCAGGTAATTTATCAATTCGCAGTGTATGTTTCTACAAGAAATAAATATCTGGTGCGATCTTAAAATGACTTGCAAACAAGGCGAAGATTATTATCACTTGCGAGTTTCCCACCTTCTTAATCTTCTCTTCAATCTTTCGATCAACAGTCCTCGCGGGCGCACACAGCACCTAGCTACTCGTTGCTTTTCCCTTTTATATATTATTGTATTATACGTTATATAAACGCCCACAAGCTAAGTCATATGTTATAGCAGGATAGTATTATATTAGCCTACATAAACGCAGTGAAATGCAGTTTACTTACTTCGATCTTGTTATTTAGCATTCCACGCAATGCTCTTGCCTCGTCGTGGTAAATAATATCATTTAACAGGTTTAAGCGTAGGTCCCGCTAATGGCGAGAGAGAAACAACACGTGACGGACTGGGCGCATCGTTAATCAGCGATGAAATTAAATTGTGGCTGAATGTACACAAAGTATGGAAAGGAATAGTAAAGATGGGTAGACAATGATGGGAAATGGAGCAGCCGCGGAGGAAGTGGGTGGGGACCTCCCCTCCCCTTGCGAGACCTCCACGGCCGTGTCATTCAACCGCATGCCTCAGTGTTCCCCGGCCTGCAGCAGCTCTCGGTGCTCCGGATGTAACGTGACATTGCCCTTAGAAAGCTAGTGCCGCCAATCGAGCGCGATATTAATCATGTGACGCCAGGCAGGACCATGATCTGTTCCAAAAACTGTTCGTGCTTATTGTGTCGCGAGCTTCAGAGCTGCGAGCCGAAAAACAGGAAATCCGACATGAAGAAGTCCGAGGGGAAGGTGAGCGACAACTTCATTCTGCGCAAGGCGGAGGCCTTCAAGCCCTCCGGCGCGCTGGGCTTCATCCGCGGGGCCGCGCGCATGTCCGTCAGACACTGGCAGGGAGCCGGGAACAAGGAGCGGCCGGCGCCTGCCCACGGCACGCAGCCGCCCCGGGTGTCTCGCGCCGCCAGCTGCGAGCAGATCTTCCCTCTCAAGGCGACTGTCAACCCTGACAGCTCTTCCTCCAAGATGTTCAAGGCGCCCAGCTGCGAACAAATATCCAAATGCAGGGTAAACGACTGTAAACCTCTATTTAGGATTATTTCCGAATCCAAGTTTGTAGGTAAATCGCAAAATAGTGACATGTATACCGGGAAAGAACAGGCCAAAATGAAGAGGAGGAGAGACGATGCAACCTACTCGAAAAATACTCACGAAAAGTATATCCCTCTTCCAGCTTATGAACCCAATCCAAAATATAACGGTAACACGTATACGGAGATGAAACCGAAATTTATCGATAATGAAGGTCGATGCAAGGTTTCGCCAATTTACCAAGATGTCAAGAAAAAAATTGAAAAAGACCGGAGCGGAAAGCCAGCCTCGGTGAAGGTTCAGTCTAAGAAGCACACGACCGACTTGGCGGCCTGCTTCCAAGAGCTGAGCAAGAAAAGCGGTCACGAGCTGAGGAAACAGGATACGCCCACCCCGTCGGAACAACGTCACCGGGTCACCAGTCCTAGCGCGGAGCTGGCAGACAACAATCACAAAGTCGTCATCTATTTTGGGGATTCCATGTTACGCAATCAGGTCCCTTTAGAACCTCCCAAGTATTCGAGAATAGTTCATCAAAGCAAGGAAGACATATATGCCAAGAAGCTTTTGGAAGAGACGGGAAATCTCGGGATTTCTAAAATTCCCAAAACAAGCGCAACCGCCGACCTTATCAATCAAATCAACATCGACAACGAACCGATTTATTCTGAAATAACTTACAACGACAGGAACCCTCCCGGGAACGACGAAAGTGTAATCCTCGGTGATGAAGTGGCTGGTGGCAGCAGCAAAGTGAGTCTAGACGACAATAATAACAACATGGTGGCCACGCACTTGGAAGACGGTGTGATTAATGTGGAGTTCCGGGATAATTTCGAGTGCGCGCGCAGATGGGTGGACATCATCAACGGGAACGGAGAGCACGATGATGGAGCTCCCGAGGCGGACGAAACGTTGGACTGGAGTTTTGTCCAGGGGTGGCGAAAGCGGTAATCAAACTTCTTACTAATATCTTATTAATTTAATCTTCAACGGTTGTGTACACATTTTTTGGTCAATGCAACAATTAATTTAATTCTCCAGCGTCTTACGGATCAGAGTTATGAGACTTTGAAATACTCATTAAACTTTTTACAAATTATGCAAGATATAGTATGTTTTCATTGTTCAATGAGAAATAATTAATTTTTAAGGGAGTATTGAAGATCGATTTGAAACATATTTTTTAAGAAATACAATATCGTCGTTTTCTTATTGCTAACCCTTCTGCATGAAGTTTTATCCAGAATCCCTACGGACCTAAATATTATTTCCTTATTTGAGGTTTTGATGAATTTAAAAGGCAAGTCATTTTTTTCTTGTATTCATGAGTGACATTTAATTTATTTTTGTATCATATAGTTATGAAACTTTAGATCGAGATAACAAAAAGACATATTCAAATCTACAATAAAATTATTGGATCACAAATGCTAACTAACTAACTAACCATCAGGCCGTTTCCCAGGAGGGGTAGACAGAGAGGTCGGACCTCCAAACACCTCGGTCTCGGCACACACTTCTTGCCTCATTCACATTCATACATCGTTTCATACATTACTTTTCTATCATTCTGACTCACTTGATTGTGTCATGTTTTCCTCGGGCGTCCCCGACTTCTGCTACACAAATACTGCTTCTTCTTCACAAATATGCATTTTTAAATTAACATAAATGACTTTCTAAAATGCGAGCCTAATTTGGCTCCAACATGTTGGTACCTTCGTTGTTTACAATAAGTGTTACTTATAAAATAATGAATAATAAATCGTGGAAAAATCTCTTTTCTTTTTATTGTGTATATCTGTCTGCATCCATTTACTATAAAACGTTGTATGTTACTTACTAATAAAAGTGGTATACATTTTATGCAATTGATAAACTTTCGTTGTGTAGAAACCTTACTAATAGAAAGTGACATTTAACAGTTATAAAATACTTCGTTGAAAGATATATACATCGTTTATACAGTTGAAGAGGGTTATTTATCTGTTGTATAAACTTGTTGTTGTATAGAGGATGTATGACTGTGAATGAGGCAAGGAGTGTGTGCCGTGACCGAGTTGTTTGACGGTTCGTCAGTTAGTTTAGTTAGTTATAAACTTGTTATTTCTAATAGAATTTCGGAATATTTTCAATGTATTTTAAATGTGTCATTTATTTATTCTTTTTGAATACGTCATAAAAACAAATACTTATTTTAGTAACTACATAAAATTACTTTTTAGATTTTGTATTTGAAATATACTTTAATATTCATAAACTGGAATAGTTTAGGTAAGTTTTTAGTTTTTCACGGCCAAAAGCATTTTTGTTTTTGTTTTTGGGGTGTTATGCCGTGTTGCGCTAACTCCTTCTTTAGCCGACGTTTCGGACATCGTTGCAGTGTCCATCATCAGGGCAGATCCGGTAGATCCGAAGATTGGGGTGTTATGCCGTGTTAGCGCAACACGGCATAACACCCCAAAAACAAACAACAAAAATGGAATAGTTTAATTTGAAACATGAAATTTTTTAAATAAAAAACATTTAAATATGTATATAAATATATTTATTTACCCGTTATTGGCTTAGTTGGCATCGCGTTTGGGTCCCACCCAGGCATCGTAAGTTCAATTCCTCGGTTGGCCAAGATCACGATACAAGCGATTGTTGGTACATATTAGGAAATTTTAAAATATTGCATGGTTATTCGTAATCCGGGAAGGTTTGTCTTTCGTTAAAATAAAATATACAGAATTTTTTTTTAATAAAACAAATAAACTTTTTTTCACCACCACTTAAAAAAAAAATCTACTGTTTCAAAATCAATGGTTTGGTAAAATTTGATCCTGACGAAGAAACCGTTGATTTCAAAACATATCGATTCTTTTAGTTAAATAGTGGTGTATACATAGTTATTTATTTCATAAAGTGAATTTGCAATTATTGAAGAAATATTTTTACTGCAAACGTTGAAAAATCGCAGGGAATACGAAATTTTAATAACCCATTCATTTTATGTAGGGAATCCGCAATCAAACTACCACTTCATCTTTTATCTCGTTTGTACGATATTAGTAAGGCTGTTGACGTTTGCAGAGTATCGAAATGTGAAAAATGTGGATATTAAAATGATTCTTTCGTTTATCTTTTCGCCGCCTGAACAGATATCTTTTTCGTTTTGTTACCTTTGTGTACCATTGCTTTTTCTTAAGTCACACCGACTTTATAATATTCATTTTAGCGTTTGTACGAAGTTGTTTTATTCACCGGTGAATGTTTGTTTGCCACTGGTATTAAATTTGTTTCTGTAATTATAATTAACGTATGTTTGCAAGGTAATGGTTACAATTATGTATAATCCATTTAATATCGCAACTGTAACAACTCATAGTAGCCGTTACAGTAAATCGATCCCAAGATCCTTTCGTAAAATTCAATTTAACATATGGGAACGTGAATGATTATAGGTTATGGTCAATTATTATGATTTCTACTCAGTCTACTGTTCCGTCTCGGTTAAGGCCTCTAGAGAAAGACCGATAATGGACAATATTTGTCAAAACTAGCAAGTAACATATTCTAGAAAAAAAAAACTTATAGCAACGTTCTGCCAAGTATAGGTGTGTCAAAGGTCTTTGAATGGGTTTCCATTTATTTTGTAATTTTTTTTTTCGTTTCAAGACAGTAGTAGTTACGTAAAATAATTTGAGTTGTATCTGTCCTGCGTGACTCTGGTTTAATGAACTCAAATTTACTTTGAATTTAAGTGTAATTTAATAAATTCGATTTCATTGTGGATAGGATTCAGCCAAGCGACAAAATAGGTAGGTACCTACGCATTAATATAATATTTGGACAGCAAATAATTTGAACATATTTTTCAAAATTGTCAATATAATATCCCACGATTTTTCATGGGTCAGTGTTATTAACATTATAAATAATATATCAACTATGAGTTCGTGCATTGAGCTTTTAAATCAAAACGCATAGCAAATATAATTGCTCTGCATTTAAAGTTATTTTCGTACCTTAAAAGTTTCGTAACAAATTAACAATATGGCCACCTCTCTCTAATATGTATTAAAAATAAATTTATGAATTTTTCAAAGCTCCTTGCCCTATAACAGAAATGACATTGGGACTGGAAAATAGTTTACTTAGACATTCCGTACAGCAAAATAAGCGTGGATTGCATATTGTCGGAACACATTATTCGAAAGATGTAGCTGCTTCAGAATAAATGATTTTACTATTGGTATAGTTATAAGATGATTTTTAAATACATTAAATATTTTCCTTGCTCTCTCCTGGCTAAAACTGTAAACGAAGCGACATCCATGGAATTCCATCTCCCCGGTTTCGGCGAATTAAAGACCCGTCGATAATGGGACGAAACGAATTAATCTGTGGATGGCGTTACCTATTACCTGACGTAACGAATTTAGGGTTATGTTAGGGTCATTAATGTTCACAAAACTATTACCTACCTACCTACATCATTGTTATAATAATAGCAATGAAGTAGGTACCTACTTCGATATGTTTATGTATTTGAAGCCTGTACTCGCGATTATAAAATTGACGGAAAACTTTATGAACCGAAAACGAATAACATATATTAATTGAATGTTCATTTTATGTGTTTTAACTATATGTAGCAAATTTCACCGTTATAATGAAAGATATTATACCTATATCCTCGTAGTACAAGCGGGAAACTGTGAATTTATATCACATTTAAAACCAAAAACCTTTTTAGTGAAATAAAAAAGGTTCCGATAACTTTACAATGTCGTATCGATAGGCGTAACTACCAATGATTTTATACCGATCCATAAAGCCCTATGTCAATACGACATTTACGAAATCCGACAACTATGGTCAGATTCTAACAGTCGGTAGACAAATCCGCTGCTTTTAGCGAGGCCTCCAAGGTGTCGGATAAGCTGTCAATAAGCACGACTTTTTGGATAATGTCGTTCGTTGTGCAATATAACTGGCTGATTTATGAATGGAGGTGAACTAACTAAGCTCCCAGAGTTGAAAGAAATCGTATGACTCAAAACATTTTTTTTAAGTTTTAAAAGATATTTTATAAGTTCACAGCAGTTTTAGATGCAGTCCCTGCGGAGGAAGGGTCAATCCTCAGTCAAACAAAAAAATAACTTTGAAATTGGCTACTAGCCGGCCGAAGAGCTGGCGTAACTACATCGGAAATTAAAAATAGATATATTATAGTAAAAAAAATCTTTTAACGGAAAGATTTTTTTACTATCAATTTAATTATATTCTAATGATGATTTTCATTTGATGGAAGTTGCCATAAAAACAAAATTATAATACCTGCTCAATGTTTGATTTTAACAAACTGTGCTGGAACTTTCTGAAATATGGTAAGAACCTATTTGAGAACATTTTAAACATCACATTGTTTTTTCTTACAATATTGTGTTACTAATGCAAACACGAGAATGTTCCATCGACCTTGTAAATTGACCTCAAGGTCTTTTCAAAGTGGCTCATATTTCAAAACATCCCTTGAGAGATATGGAATTCTATAACTTGTGGCTCTATACGTTGAACCATGCAAACGTTACTTTTATAGAAAGTACCGACAAATAAAACTTCTTTCAGATTAATATAGATCATATGTTTCCAAAAAATCATATCCCTACGGTTACCAGAATCATTTCAAACCACTTGCAAACCTCTTACAAATATTTCATTGACAGTAGAATGAAGCTTTTCCTAAACCAGAAAGCTTTGTATTTTAATACTAGTAGTTATGTAATAGACTTGGCGTCCAAAAAAGCATCTCTCTTATTTTCTCTTATTTAATAAATCAAAATCCAAATTTCCTCTGTAATCATATAATCACAGCTGTCACGAGTCATAATAATTACATAGTAATATTTATGTATAATAAACTTTTTTGTAAATTGATTAGTAATATTATAGAATATATATAAGAAAAACCAAAAATTAAAATGGAGTTCTACAAATAAATGAAATGTAATTAAACACCAGTAATATTTTGTTGTATCATCACTTTTTTGTTAGAAACTTTGATCGTGTCTTGTGTGATATCTTTGGAAATAGAATCATGTTAAAAGTTATGGAAGTGCATACTGAAAGTGAAAATGCATTATATCAGAAACAGGTTAATTCCTACGTATGTTCGTGCGTTAATTGTGAAGGGAAACATAACCTCACTTATACGCTTATTAGTCGCACGCAAATTATGTAGGGAAGTAAGCAGTAATTAAAAAGAGTATTTATTTATGTTGGCGTTACAGAAGCTCAGGTATTGTGTAAACAAGAATTGTACACGTAACGCGTGGTCAATAGTGTATAAACACAAATATTGGACATAATAATTATGATCATTGGAAGTTAAAGTCAACGCAGAAAAAATATATAATTACACCAATTTTTTTTTTAAAGATTTGTTGTAAATTTAAATATGTAAATCTTTTGGAAAAGTCGTTCAATATCACTGAATAATATCTGAAACGTGTTACGTTTAACAATTTTTTCAAAACATGGTTGAGAAATATATATTTGGTTATTCATAATAAGGAAATCCAGTGAAAAATATATTAGTTTAAACATATATATTCATATAGATTACTAAACGTCGATTCTGTTTTATTATACCTAGAATATATAAATCGTAATTTTAAAACGAATAAAATACTATCTTATTCAAACACACCGTTTGGATAGTACGACTGAATCTGCCGATTCTGACACGTTTTCTCCACACAACCAGTCTACGTGAGAAATGTATCTATGGTCTACAATCATTCGAACTAATGAAAATGCTGTTTGTAGTTAATCGTATTTCAAAAATTACCTGTTTTTTTTTAGTGTTGACGGAATTGAAACATTATTTAGGCGCCTATTGAGAAATTTAAGTATAGTGATATGCATTGATGAATAAATTGATCGATTGTGATAGGTATTAAGGATATTTTGAGGTTAGTGTAAAAATCAAAACGCAATAATATTTATATGGTAACTTCACATATACATAATATTATGTATATGCGATGTTATCATTGTTGGTTATAATAATTCCAATATACTAGCTTCCACAAGGGAAAATTATAGAAACTATCGAGTAATTTAAAAAGAAAATGTGCAGTTGTATCACCAAAGTGCAAAAAAGTTTAAATACAATATCGTTTAAATTTGTAGCAAACATTTATTAGACCACCCAAATTAAATTATTGTACTTGCATTCTTGGAACAAAATTCATTTGACCTAAGTGATAAAGAAACCTATAATGGTTTGTTTGATAGCGTCACACTATTTACTTCGTAGTAATGTAGGTTTTTAAACACTAGTAAATTGTTTATCAGTTGCGCTCATGGATGTATTTTTGCACTTTGGTTCAACACAATAACATTAGTGAGGAGATGATAACATTTTACCTAGAAAAAAAACCTTAACCTTCAATGTTAAAAGAATAAAAAAACGTCGTGACTCCCTTACAAAATACACACTTGTTTAAAAAGAGTTCGCCTTTTGAGACCGGTAATCTAGGACGATTTGGTGCGATTTAGGGAGACATAAAAAATTAAAACATTTAAAATTATTTTAATGATCGAAACTAACTAAAACAAAAAACTTACACTGGCATTTAAGTCAGAAGGTCAATATTTTAATTTTTTTAATTTCCAGAAGTTCCTTATTCATTGATATCTACTTTCACGTTGAAAAATAGTAGTAACTGATTAATAATAAAAATACAAGGGATATTATAATTGTAGAATATGTGAATCTCATTGCCTTTGAAAAACAAATTGTTTTTTTTTTCTTAATCTCGGGGAGGGTGGTGCAATCCTACGAATTCTATAAAACTTAATAAATATTTTTGGTGAAAAATTGGAGAGATCTAAGAATGTAATAATATTTATTATTACATTTCAATAAATTTATTTTATGTTTTAACTTAATTTCAAACCAATGTAACTGTAATTCTTGAATTGTATTGTAGCGTCGATATTAATCCATTGAATAATTAATAATAAATCGCTCGACCTACTTAGGTACGTACTTGCTAATTGCTACTTAGGTACGTATTTGCAGCCGAAATCAAAACAAAGCAACCTACTTGCCTACTCGCGACAATAATACTGAAGCCCGTCTGGGATACTACGAGAACTCGCCAGAAGGTTCGAGTCTACGGCCTATGCTTAATCGCCGCAATGTCGAAGGTTCCCGAAACACACAGTCCGAGCGAGTGGCCTCGATTTAATTGCAATTTACTACCTACTGTCGCCATCGGCCGGGTAGTATAAATAAGCCCGACGCAGCGAGCCAGTCAGTCAGTCATAATTTTGCCGCCAGTCTACAAGGATCAACGAGTGTTAACCCGCGCTAATCTTACTAGCGCAAAGGACAATATTCCCGGCTTCGCCCGTACAATCATGGACTCTATCGGGACATCATCATAGCGCCTCGGCCACGTCCGCGGCCAGCGCTACTCGGATTACAAGCGCCCTGGTTCCAGTGTCTCTGACCAGCGCTTCTTCCACGCTACCATGACCACCACGAGGACACGCAGCATCCTCACTGGTCTACATCGTTCCCGTTCAACCGCCTACAAGGTCCGCCGCACCTTCGGCCTCCGTCAGCACTGGAGTATTGATTCCACAGATCGCCAGTGCCTGACAGCCATCGAGTCCCGGTCACCAGCGCCCGGCGTCGACTCACTGACCCGCGCTTGACCAGCACATCACTGCAGCGTCCGGAGTATTCAACTTTTGTCCTACCTCATCTCCTTGTCACGGCTACTGACTCACCAATAAACACATGTGACCTTCACAACCTTCTTTCATTTCGTGCATCACCATTGATCCCCAAAGTATCTTATTTTTATTTTGTTTTCTTGCATTTTAAATATTTTCCTGCTAGATATATAAAAAACAATTGAATACATCAAAATAAATATTAAAACACAAACAATATTAATAGTAACGAATAATTAAATTGCAACAGCAAATCAAGCAATGTGCAGTGTTTTTAATATAGTGTCCTCTGCGTGCGAAGTCGTATTTTCTCAAAGCTTAAGCTTTCTAATAATCTGAATTGGCCTGCCGGGTAAATCTGTTAAAAAATTAAACAAAACACGTACATATTTGATATAAAAATATTTATTAATAAAAAATAATGTTGGTACCTACTTTACCGCTTGACTGATATGATTTATACTTATCGGTTCCAATTTTGAAAATTAAAATTTCATTGAACTTGCTTTATTTCGTAAACGCAATTACGCACCCATTTACCGACAACATAAATTAGTATTTTAAAATAAAAAAAATAACTTTGTGGTGTTCACTAAGTTATTGTTTAATTTTAAATTATCACAAAGTATCTGCTTCATATGAAAAAAAAGAAAGAAATTACTAGGTTTAATTAAGTTTGTCCGTAATCAAATAAACCGATTTTTTAATGCTTTATTTTACAATTTGGAAGAAGGGTACTCCTCAACCTTCATCTTCCCATCTCCATCCCCTCCCCACTACCTTCAGCCTCACTTCATACCCCGACTGGGGAAGCCATAGACTCACTGGCTCCAGGGACACTTGGCGGTATTCACATAAAAAAATATAACAAACAAACTTTGTACATAATTTTCAATTTGGGTACCGACGCCCGGGAACCATTTGTTGGATAACCAACACCCTTCCATAGGTCACCCCAAGTGTTTCGCTACGTTTGGTGACTTAGTTGGTTTGGTTCCGGGTGAGTTATGTTTGTCTAGATCTTCGCGGTGGGAGCTTTTGCGGGCTGAATCGGGAGAGACTGGTTTAGGGAGACTTTTTGACCTATCCAGCCGGACTATGTCGACCCATCGCCTTGCACCGCAGTGGAAGGGATGGATTCATACGTCCATCACTCCTGAACACTTTGACTCCCAGATTCCTACCCACCCTCCACACTACATTTCCAAAGATGACATAGACCCTGAGGGAATTTTTTCTATCGGGGCCTACTATGATGAGCTAATGTAAAAAAAATACCTAAAACATTTTTGCAATGGCATAAATTGTAGGATTTGCCGTTTTAAAATTACCGTAAAGGCGCAATTATGAAATTAAAGAAATGAAAGATTTTAATTTCTCACTTGCCAATTAGTTTCCTGCAGCGTCACGACTTAAATCATCAGCTCCGGAAGCCTTTTTACTTATAAAGTTTTAAATTTCATTTATTCAATTATGTTTATATCTGGGAGAAACATAATATTCGAGTAGCTGTTTTTTCAGAATAAAAATATGTATGTACCTGTGTTATTAATTTGTATATGATCAATATGGTTGTAATGGATCGCTTTATTTGTGGTTCGCAGTTTAAGAGGAAGCTACAAGCCAAAAATGTGTACATTCTTGGT
The DNA here is from genome assembly GCA_026573805.1 of Hesperophylax magnus. Lineage (NCBI taxonomy): Eukaryota > Metazoa > Arthropoda > Insecta > Trichoptera > Limnephilidae > Hesperophylax > Hesperophylax magnus. The sequence continues at coordinate 1,184,169 of JAIUSX010000116.1, read as the reverse complement.
ATATCTTATATTGTAGGTAATAAGCATTAAAATCGCTTGAAAACTGGTTTTTATTAATTTTCAAAGTAATTTTATAAGAAAGCAAAAAAGTTAATCGATTGAAACTGTCACAGATAATCTTAGCTATAATACTAGTATATACTAATATAAAGTTGTTTTCTTTACGCGTTCATACATTTCTATTGAAAAAATGTTTTTTTTAGTAGTTTACATTATTTTATTTTATTATTATTATTTTATTCGTATTCTACTCAAGCGAAACGATAGGAAAACCATCAATTTATCTAAAACATATTTTTCGGTATTCATAATGTACACCAATTCGTATAAAGATTGATTAAAATAGTGATTTAGCATTAAGCTTCGCCTTAAAACGTCAGGTCAATGAACTTGGTAGTGAATATTTTTGGTACCGGGACGAATGATCAAACCGAATAGTCTATTGTTTTTTCTAAAGTCATAAGGTTAAACGTAACGTACGTTATAATCTCCGCATTCATAGTTGGCGTTAATTCAATTATTTTATGAAAATACACTTTTGCATATTATGCTTTAAAAAATTAAGTCGACTTATTTGTTTGCGTCCGTACACACACAATATGAATACGGATAAATAGTGTTGTCTGTATAAAAATTCAATTACAATATTGTATTTATATGCTTTTCTTGAAAGAATTGAGTTTTTATACGGACAAAACTATGTATTCATGTTCGTGTTGCGTATGTAAGGTCGCAAATAAATAACTCCTCTTAACGTAAGTTTTTAGATTCTCACGGCCAAAAGCATTTTTGTTGTTTGTTGTTGGGGTGTTATGCCGTGTTGCGCTAACTCCTTCTTTAGCCGACGTTTCGGACAGCGTTGCAGTGTCCATCATCAGGGCAGAATCTACACATCTTCGGATCTACCGGATCTGCCCTGATGATGGACACTGCAACGCTGTCCGAAACGTCGCACTTAGGACGGAATGGAAAAAAAACGCGAATTAAGTGGTTTTTGCAAATGTTAATTTTTTTAATATTTATATTTTTTTTAGTGTAGTACAATAGTTTCTGCATTTTATGTGTTAATTTAAATATGTCAATAGGGCTTGATGGAAGTTTGGCAATGCTGCAAAGTGTGTCGTAAGTTGGATGTTCGGTATCGCGTTTTTCAGTTCACTCCTACGCGTGAGCAGAGACGGTTGTGTAGTAAGTGACGTTTGGATATATTTACCAAAGTTTGTTATGGCTGACATTTCTCAAGGTATTCTTAATTTAATTTACTAAACTATAAATTAATATATCATGTGTGTGAGATTTGAACTAACATCTAATTTTACACTATTTTTGAATTTTTTTGCTGTTAAAATGCATATTTCAATTAGCAGTTAGAAACAAAAAATCGTTTGTTCCCATTTATGAATATATAAGTATTGCAGACTGAAGTCTCACCTTTAATGTCATATATAAATTGTGATCATCTTTTGTCCTTCTTTGAACAATTTTGTTATTTTCAGGAAGGCCTATATGCATTCCCCGGAGAGAATTATTCGAGGCATTAAAAGAACGGGGTATATTAAATGCCACTTCTGTGAAATCAAAAGAGTTAATTAATTACGTAACACAAAAATACCACATAGCGGCAGGTTCTAACATTTTGAGCCCTACATTTTACAAAAACATTATGAATTTTTCACTAAAATTAATGAAGAAATGGAGAAAAAGCAACAGTTATATTGTGAGGTTTGAAAAACATAATTTAGAGTGTTTGCAAGAAAAGCTAGTTTTCTCCAAACCTTTGGGTAGACCAATAAAAATATTTCAAGAAAGTGGTTCTAGATCAATGCAGAAAAAAGTGCACGATCTGTTAGAGTCTCGCACTCTTGATGAACTCCAGTAAGCAGCAGAAATGAGTTTTCGAAGCGCAGGAAAAGTGATGCTGCAAAACTCGTAAAACAGATAACATTTATTCTTTATTAGATATTCTGTCTTCGGAAATAACAGGAATCGATGCGGATTTAATATGGCGATTTTCAGTAATTTTAAAAGTAATGTCCAGTGGATATGACATTGACGAAAATAGTTTCGAACAATATGCTTTAGACACTGCCAGACTTTATGTACGTCTATATGAATGGTAACCCATGCCGACAAGCGTTCATAAAATTCTAATACATGGTGCGTCAGTAATGAAATTATTTTTACTCCCAATAGGACAACTAAGTGAAGATGTGCAAGAATCGAGGCATAAAGAGATAAGGTACTAACGAGAACATCATAGCCGAAAAGTTTCCAGAACAAGCACCAATCAAGATATATTAAATAATTTGTTAATCTCATCAGACCCCGTAATTTCCTCTATTCGACCACTTCCTAAAAAAAAAGTTCTGTGTTATCAACTGAAGTTTTAAGTCTACTAAGAATTCCGTCCAATGGCTCTGGAAATTTGAGTGATGATTTAGACTCCGATGACAACGGAGACACCTTTAGCACCTAGATTTTCTATACGACCATATTTCTAATAAAATATGTGTGTACCTGATTATTGCCCATCTTTTTGTGTTCATAGAAGTGACATATAATATGTAATATTTATGATTAATATGTTTTATTTTCCCAGATATTTGTATGTATTCAAATTGTATTGAATTATTTGTCGTTGTAAATTTCTACATAAGAGTAAAAAATAGTTATAATTCATTAATAAGATAAAACAAAAAATATTGCACTAATATTTAGCCAGCAAACAATTAATTCGTGTTTTTTCTTCATTCCGTCCACTGTGCGTCGGCTAAAGAAGGAGTTAGCGCAACACGGCATAACACCCCAAAAAACAAACAACAACTCCTCTTAACATTTTAAAGGATAATTTTTTAAGTGTATTTTCGTAAAATAATTAAATGTACGTCATATATGAACGCGTAGATCATAATGTACGTTTCGATGAAAAAAACTAATAACTTACATCACTTATCAAGTGTGTTTATTTGTCACTGTGACGAGTTCTCCTGTTACTGTATTTTCCAACGAAACAGTAGACAGTGGTAGCATTCATTTAAATACTGAACTATAAATTGACTTTGGAGGAAATTTTTTACATCCCCCTTGTTCCACTCTCCCGACAATAAACCGACGAAAAATATTGACTAATTTTTAAATCGCCATTTTTGTGAAATATTACATCACTGAAATAAGTACTCACAAAAGCGAGTGAAGCTTGAAACGAACGATAAAGAATGCATTGGCAACGAATTCGGAGATCACGGGTTCAAATCCCGGCGTGCGCAAGTAAATTGTTTGTGCTATTTCACAATTTATTCGTTTAAAATAATATATTATAATCTACCAGTATTTGCAGCCTGTTCCAGGTTGGTAGATACTTTCAGTATCGCCCTCAGGGAAGACCACCATTCAGAATCGAAACGCTATGTCGATTATAATCGAAATGTATTTAGCCGTGATCAGACCAGTGTTTAATAGCCAAGAATTTTCCCACCTTCCTATTCCCCATTTCCCCTCCTGCTCCATAAATATCCGAATTGGGGATGCCATAATATCTCTTCCTCTTCCCATCCCCATTATCATCAGCCTCACAACATTCCTCAATTGGGGATGCCATAGTCTCACTGGCTCCAGACGTTTGGGAGCAGTAGGAACTCTAGTGCGGTACTCGTAGATATAAAAATAAGTGCACGTACCTACTCATCTAGTAAGAAACTACCATAATTAAAGTAATAGGTACTATATGCGCCTGTCAGAGCTACAGCATTCATATGGGAGGGGGTTCGACCCTAAGGGAGAGGGGGTTCGGCAAGGGCAAAAATGGAGAGGGGGTTAAAATTTAAACCTACAAACAGAAGAATAGAATCACGTGTATAATTTCGTCCTATTTAATTTTAGCGAGTGTATTTTTTAATTTCTGCGTGAAATTTCATCACGAAACCGACGATATCTTATTGTATTACTAAACGGTTAGGTATAAAAAAAATGATCTATTTTAATGAAGATTCTTCAAATTCGTAAGTCGTGGCGTGAAGATATATAAGTCAAAGGGTCTTTGAACGCTTCCTTATCTCACAACCGATTTATGAAAACTAAAAAATATACTTATATTGTTTTAATAGAAGTACACTTTTCTGTGCCTAAACCTTGGACTTTTCTCACATTCCTTAGCAGAAATAGATTTTTAATACAATATTGAATGATTAAAAAAATTTCGATTTTTTTCTGATTAAACTGGTTTCACTCCTCGACCTATGAATTGACCAAGCAGAAACCGTTAATGTTATTTTCGTACTCATAGAATACTTTCTACATCCCTTATAATATTAACTTCATCGACAGAACATAACGTTAATTTTTTAGTAGCTCTCAATAATCAATAAAGCAAAAATACTTAAATAATAAACATTGTTAATGAAAAAAAAATTGTCAAGATTGTTGAATCAAACAATTTGCATTTTAAATTGAGGACATCTGGACAATACTAACGTTAGAAAGTCGCGGTTGATATATATGTATTTATTATAATAATTGGTAAATACGTAACACAATGTGAAAATGTTGCTATTTGTTGAGTAAAGATGTCGTTTGTGTTGTTGTTAACTTTATTTAATTCCATTTCAGACCCCCCAATGGCTCCCGCGGCGACGTGTCCTTCAGCGCGAGCCCCGAGGGCGCGGGGGGCGCAGGGCTCAAGGCGCCCCCGGGCAGCAAGGCGGCACAACCCGCGCCCCTGGCCCGCGTGCACACGCCAGCCAACGTGACGCCGCACCACCGCCTCTCCAAGGACCTCTGCCTGGTGCCGCACGCCATCTCCATCGACGGCAGCCCATCCAACACCCTCACACACACCCACAGCACCAAGCTCATAGCGGACGAACCCAACCAACAGCACCACTCGTCACACAGTCCGCAAAGTTACTCTCTGAGCCTCAACGCGCAGAGCTCCATGATAACCAGCAACGTCTCAAGCAGTTGCGTTAACATCGTAACTAAAACGCACTTGAGTAACTTGGCGCAGCAGCAGAACATGATTCCTGAAAGAGACACCGGTCCTTCTAAAGTAACATCTCCGCTGAAGAGCACCAGCCACCAGGTGAATGGTCCGATCAAGAGTGTGACTAGTCCTTCCAAGCTCACGGTTCAAAGCACGCCGGTGAAGAGTCAGAATCCGATGATCAGCTATGGGTTGGAGCGGGGGATGGCGGTAGGGCGGAAGGAAGGGGTGGGCGGGAAGGAGTGGCGGGGGGTGCAAGGGGTGGCGGAGGATGGACCAATCCCGCAGCCTCAACAACACCACCATATCAACATAGGCCAGGATGTCAGGAGCGGATTGCAGGTAACTTATTCAATACTTTACCTCCAAAATAAATATCACGCGGCAATCAAGGAAATACAACTGTTATACATTTATGTCATTGAAGAAGTAGAAAACACTAACAAATCTAAACGAAACAGAACAAGACACAGAGTATAAAAAGATAACTGTTACAACTAGGAATCGAACCCAGGATCTCTTGTCTTACCGTTGGGACCTAGTTATTAAACGTCATATTTGTCGATTTTATATTTCAAATACAATATTAACTAAATTTTTACCATATTTTTGGCAGCCACCTTTCTGAATGGTCACAAATTTCTAATGAAGTGGTTTGTAATCCCGATAGTGTCTCGGATAAACATATCATATTTTTATTTAAATTAATGAATATTCTATTTTTATTATTTTAACTTTTCTTGAACTTTTGCCATCAATGTAATATATTGTTCGGTTTCATGATAACTCAACACAATGACAATTCAACACACAATAGAAAGTGATATAAAGTCATTAAAAGTGAAGAAAAAAACTGACCTTTCAACCTAACTACGTAACATATTTAACCTTGTTTTTAGGTCATCACTTTTTATGACTATATCCCCTTTTAGAGGTGTGTTGGATTGTCATTGAGTTGAGTTGTCCGGTTACCAATTTGTTGAGTTTGTAGTGTATCCAAAAAAACTCGCGTCGCTTCAGTTTAAATGTAAATTGTGATTTTCTCGTAGATTAGTATTCTTGAATTAATGTTAGAAATTGCACTATGTAGTTATAATAATATTATTCCGGCGTCACGTTAAGCTGGGAATTTCACTGGACATGTGACTCTAAGCGGAGAGCCAATTTTTTTTTTTTCAATTTACTCTTCACAAACGAGATGGTCAAATTGAATATTTTTATTAATCAACATCATAAATACTCTAAAAATTAATTGGCATGAAAGTTATACATTCATTCAGCTCTGATTAAAGCAAAGTAGTCTACCGTAGTATGAATACGAATCATGTAATATTCGTTTCAAATTATTTAGAATTTTTTACTTAAGCGTCAGCAAATCTAATTCACTCTTGGCAGAAGTACTAACATGGTTTTGCTTTCAATAAAGTTTCTTTGATAGATTCGTTACGCACTCTTAACCGCGTATGGTCAAACTAGCCTGGTGATTGTGAATCACATTAAATTAAGCTTTTTTTTTTAAAAAGCATTACAACATCACAGTGAAACTAACGCAAATTGCACATTATCAATCGTAGAAATGTTACATTGGTGGGTTAATATTGGGTACATTTACATTTTACCACCTAAGAATAAGACTTGCAGGTAAAAATAACACAAAGGTATATAAATAATATCTTAAAACCCCAGTTATACAATTGGCAGAAACCATTGACTTTGCTGCATTAATTAAAATAATTAAAACTAGGTTAAACAAGTTTCATTTATTAGAAGTCACTCAGTTGTCGTGATGCGATGGGTAAGTTTTTTTGTTCGTTTTATTTAGCTATAATTATTTTACTGAAATAATAATATTTAACTTAGGTACTAATATTTGGACTTCAGAACATTGAGACATATCCCACGAAAAACTGCAAGACTTTTGGTTTCCTTTACATTTAAAGGGTGTTTATTGAACATTTTAAAACCTTTTATAATAAATATTGTTTTGTGTTCCCGATAGATTTCTCCCAGGAACCCTAAAATCATTGCAGCTTCTCATATATAAAATAAGATTTTAAGGAACCTAAATAAGTGTTTCATCTGTTGTAACGAACATTGGTAACTTGAATAAATGGTCGTATACAAGTACAGATTTTTTGCAATATGCATCTAATTATTCACAAATGCAAACCATAAAATATTGTACTAAATCCTAATAAAAACTACCATCACACTATTATTTTCAAAGTTTAATTATTAGGATGATAAATTTCTATTATTTTTATAAGCAATAATTATTAGCCTGAAACACTCATCCACATTGAAAAATCTCCTGACAAAAGATACATGACGCCAACGGGACTTGAACCCGTGTCCTTTCGATTTCCGGTCGACAGCTCTGACCACTGAGCTATGGCGGCTTATCTCTTATCCGTATGAGTGTTTCAGTATCTCTTGCAGTATCAGTATATCTTATAAGTGTTTCAGGCTAATAATTATTGCTTATAAAAATAATTGTTACCCTTTGTGCTATGCATAAAAAATCTTGTCTTAAACATTAGTTTACCAAAAAATAATAATTGATAAATTTCTATTTCAACGATTTTTGTCAGTTTTTTAACGAAGAACCGCGCGGTTTTGTTAAAGAAATAACTTCAAGTAGTGGCGTGCATTGCTCGATGATCAAATGTAAGTTGTGTGTAGATTTTCATGTTCATGTTAACTTGGATTAACCGTGAACTGAACATTTGAAAAATGACACTTTATTATCACTTTCCGCTGATTGCTATGGCGAGTATAAGTTCCTTGCCAAATTCATGTCGCCTTTTGATTTTTCTAAATATAATTTTTTCCTATGATTATTTTTTCTTGGGGGCAGGCACAGCTTTTCAGCCTCTAAAGACTACACGCCAATGACCTTTTATACCCCGAGTGAAATTGAATGCGATCCACATACTAAGTGCCCATTACCCTTTCCTTGATTGTCAATTATTATCCCATGGATCAGAAAACATTAAACGCTTTCATTTCTCATTATATCAAGGGCATAAGCATATCAAAATCATAATGCCTTGTTTAAGTGCTGCGAATACGATAATGAAAATTACAAAAATAAACTTTCACATTCCGTGTGAAGTACTTTCTCGGGAAATGTTTGTACGTGGAGTTAGTGTGGGTATAAACCACACCGCGTACCTATCGCCTTATAAAATATGTAATGCCTCATTGTTGATTGAATTAATATGCACAAAGAAACTAACATTGATGGAGTAATTTGATGCCATTCATTTGTTTCCCTCAACTCATTAATTACTTCAACAGGTGAAAATACTCATTACAAAACCACATCGCTAGTTCAATAGTTGTCTACTGTACATTTTTTTAAATGTCTAATGCCAATATGCTTAGCTTAACCCCTCAGTCCTCTTGCATATTCTGTAAGCATTTGTGTGTATTTCCGCTTTGCAATAAAATTCAAATAAATGCAATACTTATCCAAAAACCAACAACTGTTTTTGAAAATTTCGCAAAAAAGCTTTCAAAATTTATTGCTAAACATATAATTTTTGAAATATTATAACAAAAAAAAAATTGCTCACCTTACGTTTTTCCGTCTAAACACTGAACTAATCTCTGACAAATGTACTGTTTTGATATAAATAATAAAAAAAAATCTTAAAGTGCGTCGGAACCTTTGCTTTTATAAGTGTGTACATTTAATTCTTCTAGATTTGAATATAATAGCGTGGTGTTTTCTCTTTCTAAAATCGTTTAGATCATATATATTACTACGACAATGGGGGAGACACGACGATTTCCGTGAGTTCATGTGAGTTGTTCCCAAAAGCGAACAAATTAGTCTGAAAGGTACCCATTTGATTGTATCCATTAGCTCAGAACCTTTCATAACAAATCATTATGATAATTGAATGAAAAGATAGGTGTTACAAAAAATATATAAAATATTACCTTCCTCTGTAAAGGTAAAGCATTGAATGGAGGAAGCGGCGGCACGATTATTTATTAAAATTTTAATAAATGATTTAAAGCTATCAGTGATTGATTGATTGATGCTGCACTTCCGTGCATTTTCTCTTTCATCGGGAGTCTGGGAAATTTAAAAATGGAATGAAAAATGATGCTTCCTCATCCGACAGAACACGTTGATGGAACATCAGTAAGGCATACGTGCATAGGAATTCATGTGTAACAATGTAACGTAACGCGATTATGGCTTGGTACTAACAAATAACAACACTTGTAAATTAATTATCGTTACACCACCGTGGCCTAGTAAAAAAACAGCACGAAGTACCAAAGGTTTCTTCTCTAGTAAATAAAAATCTCCCAGTATTTTAAAACTCAGTAACCATTTGAGGTGATTTTTCACTAAAAAAAAAGCGCTATACAAATTATTACTTACATTATAGTAGGTACCTACCGCGACAGAAGAGCTTTTTTACATTAACTCCACACAGGAGGCCCTGAGGGAAAAATTTTCCTCGGGGCCTATGTCATCTTTGAGGATACTTTGTGGAGTGAAAGGAAGTTTTAGGAAGGCCAAAGTTTGAGGGGTGGGTAGGAATATGGGTGTTAGTGTGTCCAGGAGTGACGGACGTATGATTCTATTCTTCCCACAAGGCGTAAGGCGACTATAGTCCAGCTAGATAAGCTGTTCATATGCACGACTGTTGGATATTGTCGTCCGTTATGCTAAATAATTGGCTAATTAATAAATGGAGGTGAACTCACTGAGCCTCTTAGTTGAAAGAAATCGTTTAACAATCAATGGACAATCGAAACGCAATCAATTGATTCCGTTCCAAGTTGGAGGAACAAAAGTTGTTAGTCATAACTTAAAGACCTCATGACCTAATCAATTCCCTTTTTATTCTCAAAAAGTAAATGCGGACTGCTCATGTGTATTTAAGTTATTATTTAAATTCGACATTGTCTATTTATTAGTATTTTTACTTTTGCGTAGTTGTCTGACGGTAATTCATTTCCCAGCTGCCAGTATTGACAGCGTTTATCGAATTGCATTACGATATCGGTTGGCGTAAAAATAGTTTGACCCTGCTAGCAAAATATATACAAAATCGTCGGTAGTGACGCCTATCGATCCGATATTGTAAAGTTATTGATATATATACTGGCAACACTAGAGTAATTTCACAGTCCGAATCATCAAACGTCATACATTTAAGTAAAAATATTAATAAATTGAGAATTTTGAATTGAAATACTAACCTAAATATGTATTGGCAGTCCGTATTTACTTTTGGCATTAAAAAGAAAGTTAATTAGTTCAAAAGGTGTTCATTCACAACTAAGTTAATTGGTCAATGAGATCTTTAGCCATAATACGAGATATACGAAACAAGTATCTGAATTTGGTCTTTCCAAGTTTGAACGGATTTAATTGATCTACGATGTTCGTCAATCTGCCTTCGTTCATTTATAAACCAGTAATTTTGGATAAAGAACAAATTTTTTTTTTTTAAGTTGCATATATCAATAGTCATCTAAATTTAACTGACAGCCAAGGAGATATGGCGGGCTTTTTTGTCGGAATTTCTTCTCAAACGCTGACCGAGCTAGGGAATGTTTCGAATTGACCATAGATCACGAATTTAGTCAATATCGTATTGACATAGGGCTTTATCGATCGTCCGCGCTAGACCTCCAGAATCGATGTATACTGACCACACTGGCGCATATCACTATGAATTGACATTCCTAGACAGCTACGTAAAAAATTAAAAAAATACTAATAAATTGACAATGTCGAATTGAAAAACTAACTTTAATGTACATTGGCAGACCGCATGCACTTTTTGACACTAAAAAGGGGGTGAATTAGTTCACGAGGTCATTAGCCATAACTAAGAATGTTGTTTCACGAAGCTGAAACGGAATCAATTGGTCGCGTTTTAAATGAATTAATTAAGTCTACGGATCGTGTATACGATTTCTTTTAGTTCAAAGAGCTTGGTTAGTTCACCCCCCATTCGTTAATAAGCCAGTTATTTCGCATAACGAACGACATTATCCAAAATGTAGTGCATATTATCGGCTTATCCGACACCTTGGAGGCTGCTCTAAAAGTAGCGGCTTTTATCAACCGACTGTCGGAATCATATTCAGATCGTGCTCGTCGATATCGTATTGACACAGGGCTTTATCGATCGTCCGCGCTAGACCTCCAGATTTATACCTTCACCACTAAATTAGTCGGAATGTCCGATGTCTAAACCGGTTTGTGCGAACCAAAGATAATAGTGCGAACCGTTGGTTGACACCACTGCCCATTGCCCAACTGCAAAACTATCTTCACAGAGTTAATGCATCGTAAAAAGAGATAGATACCCAGTCATTTGTAAATGATTGTAAAAGAGATGTTATCTTTGTTGTTAATTATTGCGAATGTCATGTCAAGTGAAATGGTGGTGAGATCTTAGATACAGTTAAGATTCACGACTGGCATTATTAACAAAAGGTTGTGTAGGGTCAAGTTACACGAATAATTGTTGTTAATGTTAATAATAATATCTAGTTACAAACTTTATCTCCGTCTCCGACTATGTATTATTTGCCTACGAACCGCAATAGAGTAGGCAACTAGTCTTAGATTTATTTTTACTAAGAACTACTAGCTTTTTCATAAATAATATGAAGTAAGACATTTGATGGAACTTAGCTATCACACTACGAGATTGAGAATTTCACAATAGAGTCTTGTGGTATTACATTTCTGATTTAAAAGCAAAAAATATATCATTAAATATAATATTACCAAATAATAGTAATTGAGACTGAAGCCGTTTGGATTTAGGCGTCTTTGAAATGTACAAAATTAAATTGAATAAAAAAACAAGGAACATAAATAGGTACCTACCTACCATTTAACATAACTTCCCTTGGGCATACTTTGGCTCCTTGAGGTATGGTTTTCACTTCAAGGCTCCGTAGCGTAGTAAGCGTTCAAAGATGGTTCGAAAGGGAGATATATATCTGTACCCGAGAAGCATACGGATGCAAGTCCAAAATTTGAAGAAATGAGTTTTTGATGAAGACATGAAGTAAATTATCATGTTCATTAGTGGCAAAAAGATGCAAGCCCTATCTTGAATATTTATGGTATTTTCAAAAATATATAAGGATGCAAGTACCATTACATCGTAGAAGCATAAAGATGTACTTTTTGTATCTTTCTGCCTCTAACATTACTACGCTTTCCATGGAAGTAAACATTCGAATGTAGACTCAAGTCCATTTTGCGTCCTTATGCCTCTAATTTCTATGTTTTCTGTGGAACTAAACACAACAATCCTAGTGCTCAGAGCTGTCATAGATTAGTATGGAATGCAATAAATAATGATGAAAAAAAGTATTTCCGTGTATGAATGGATGATGAGGCTCAAGAAACAGAATTCTTCTGAAGAGACTGATGGAAACATAGGTGGTGATATTATTATTGAAAACCTGACCATGTCACTAATTTATTTATTTACTTACATTTACCTTACCTCATCATTATACTACTGAATGGACTATATAGAGATGGAAAACAAGGGGCAAATGAAGTAGCTTCTTGCCTCTTAAAGTGGATATACAGCGATATGGGGGATAATGTTGAAGAAATAACCGTATGGTCTGACAACTGTGCAGGTGAAAATAGAAATATAACAATAGCCATATCCTACGTATGGCTGGTTTTACAAAAAATTAAAAACCTCAAGATCGTTCATCGTAAATTTTTATTACGTGGTCACACTCACCTGGAAGTAGACTCTGTCCATTCAAATTGAAAAGGCAAAAAAAAAAACTACCCAATTCCAAATATTTTTACCGAACGACAAAAAAAAATTAACGGGAACAATTCATCAGATATTGCAAAACTAATAATCAGTACATTGTACACTCAATGAACTTAGAAAATTTCAAATATTTAAATTCCCTTTAAAATGGTTCACAATCACCTTTTGTATATCGAAAGAAGAATATGAATGGTGAGGGTTTCCTAATATCAACGGTATTATGGCTACGAGCTGACGTAAATGTGTCGGGTATGCTACTGTATAAAAATGGTTTTCAGGAAACTAAATTTAAAATATTAGAAGAAAAAGGAGAGGTGTTTTGAGCGGTGAACGGATAAATCATCAAAATGATAATTCGTCACATTTAAAAAAAGTTATATAAAGCAAGTATATATATTATATAGTTATATAATATATAACAAGTTATATAGTTCATCATGAAAAGTGATGAAACAAAAACTTTATTAACTGGGTTAGGTTAGGTTTAATTATTTTTTTTTCATCGTTTTTAATGAGTTTATATCACTTTTTAAAGGTGTGTTGAATTGTCGATGTGTTGATTTATCATGGAACCGTTTTAAGCACCCCGGAGGTATTGCCCCCGGTAAATACAATCGTATTAAGTACACAAAATTTTGGTGATCTACAAAAGATGTTACAGTGGGTACCAGAGCCACTGCACTTGTTTTACAAAATCTTAAGTCATAAGGCCAGTATGCCAGAGTATCCTCTGTCAGATGACGAAGATATGGAAAATACCAATAATTTGTAATAATAATTAAAATTAATTAAAATAGATATTTATATTTACCTGTTATATAGTTATTATTTTACTTCCAAATGAAGTTTTCAACATTGATCCTTTTATAATATACCATGTGTCGTACCAAAATATTCAATTTCATTTTGAAGCAGAAGGACTCAAGTCCATAATGCTTTTTTTTAAACATTTTTTTAAGGCTTTGTATATAATATTTAATTTTATTTTCTTGTTTTGAATACAAAATTAAATGATTGAATAGTATAAAAAATAAAAATCAACTATCATGAATATCCGCAGAAGTTATGAGACCAAACTTACAGAAAAAAAGTATTTTGGCTCTCCTGAACATTTAGCTTTTTGGACTTGCATCCGTATGCTTCTCGGGTACAGATATAAATACGAATGTTAGAGGGAGCGCGCTGATATTAAAAACAATAGTAATTAAGCGAAAATTGTGAAAATATTTAATAAAACACGACTCGTTTGAAATAGAGCAAAAATCTCTCTTGAGATGCTTTAGTCCTATTAAAAGATACACTGTGAATTTTTTCATGCGTGTAACATGTTAAATAACCGAACAAAACGTGTTTTTAATAATTTTCTAAGCTTACTTTAGAATTTTTTTCTATGGAGGTAATTTCATATAATTAACGTTTCATGACAAATGTTTAGATATTATGTTCAAAAATAATATTTTGTAACTTAAAAACTTTTGAAAAAAAAAGAGTTGACGAGAAACTTGTTATAAATCGGTTGAAATTGAGTATGCGGGGCGTAAAATTTGACATCGGGCCGCTAACAATAACACTCCTTACGTAGATAGCGATACGGTTGAAATTCCTGCTTAACCCCAACCGTCTGCTTTGATAATATATGCGGGAAAAAAAATCGCCAAAAAGTGTGTTTTATTATATTTTGCAAAGTTTAGACACAAATATTTAAATGTTTAACAATATTTTTTTAATTCATTTTTAAAGAACTTAATTTGCCACATTACGCAATGAAATCATAGCCCAAAAGGCGTGACGTAAATGGGAGATTTTGAACTTTGTAGCAGTTTTTATAAGCCTAATATTGTATATTTTCTGAGCTTATGAAAAGTATCTAAAATATTTCTAAGGGATCAAACCACTTCGTACTGCTTTGTCTTAAGAGGAAGCTACAAGCCAAAAATGTGTATATTTTGGTATACCTTATATTGTAGGTAATAGGCATTAAAATCGCTTGACAAACGGAGTCTAGAAACGTTCGATTTCAAGCACAAAACTGGTTTTTATTTATTTTGTAAATAATTTTATAAGAAAGCAAAAAAATTAATCGAGTGAAACTGTCGCAGATAATATTAGCTATAATACTGTATTTTTTTTAAGTTGTTTCTTTTACGCGTTCATACATTTCTATTGAAAAATTTTTTTATTAGGTTACATTTTTTATTGAGTAATTTATTTTTTATTTGTATTTTACCTAAGCGAAACGATAGGAAAACCTTCAATTTATGTAAAACATATATTTTGGTATTCATAATGTACACCAATTCGTTATAAAGATTAATCAACATAGTGATTTAGCATTAAGCTTCGCCTTAAGGTGATGCACCACGTCATGTAAAATTTGACATCGGGCCGCTAACAATAACACTCCTTACTTAGATAGCTATACGGTTGAAATGCTTAACCCCAGCAGTCTGTTTTGATAATATATGCAAAAAAAAAAATTCGCCAAAATTTTTTTTTATTTTTATTTTTCAAAGTATAGAAACAAATATGTAAATGTGCAATCATTTTCTAAAGAACTTAAATTGCCACATTACGTAACGAAACCATAGCCAAAAAGGCGTCCGTAAGAAGGAGATTTTGACCTTTGAAGCAGTTTTTTATAAGCCTGATATTTTATATTTTCTGAACTTATGAAAAGTATCTAAAATATAAGGGATCAAATATTCAAACCACTTCGTACTGCTTTGCCTTAAAGTTCAATCTCAAATGATGGTTTTCACCGCTGATAACGTTTCGGAAACTGTTTTTATAATAAGTATTCCCTTTAATCAAATAATATATTTATAATGAAGAAGATATTAACAATAAATTTAAACGAAATATGAAACAAACACAAGAAAAAATAAAAAAATTGTTCTGTTTCACATTTTTTATTGTTCTTTAAATTTATTATCAGTATGTCATCGGATGTACATGTTCAATTACAATGTAAATATGTATCCAAAATATTATTACTAATTATCAATATACATGTTAAACTGGGAATCGAACCCAGGATCTCTGTCTTACGTCATCAACCAATCTCATATTTCAAATTTTTATACGTCATTTTTGTCGATCTCATATTTCAAATTCAGAATTAACAATATTATCTTGCAACTAATTTTTCCCATTGGCAGGTTTTTGGTCAACGTCAATGATCTCTAACGTGGAATCAATAACTTCCTCCAATGTGCTTTGATGCTGGAATCTGAACTCGTAGTTGTTTATCCTTTTCCTTAATCCTGCTACCTGCTTCTTGTGAAAGCTGCAAAAGCAGGAACTCTCCCCTCCGTGAGAATGTTAGAAGCACTGCAGTACCTGGGAAGGTCGAATACTATGTGGTAGGCGTTATCATACTTCACGTGAAAACTTTCCATGCTGGTTTTCAAAATTGTTATCATACTTCACGTAAAAACTTTCCATACTGGTTTTCAAAATTGACCCAAAGCTTGCACGCATAAAATAATAGTTGGTTGTATCAGAGCTGGGCTAGAACATGCTTCCGTAGGAGGTCGATTTTCGTCGGAGGCCCGGTTTTAACAAATAAAAATATGCCTGTCTAATGGTTAATTTGTTTATATAATAATTTGTTCTATTTCAGCGCTCCGCCCGAGAATGCAACAGCTCATCCGACGAGAACCGCTCTTCCGGCCACGCATCGATGTCGGACAGCGGGGGAGGAGGCGGAGGCGGCGGCGGTGGGGGCGCGGCGGGGGGCGCCGGGGGGCCCTGTCCCGAGGGGGGCGATCGCCTGGCCGCGGGGGTCACGCAGCGCTCCACCAGGTCAAGGGCCAGCTCGCACCACTCCCGGAACAGGCATAGGGCGACTCCTGCCAAGGTAAAACATATTTAAATCAACCATTCTTTATTAAACCACTTTATTTTTAAATATTATTAATCGTTTGGTTTCGGAAGCAGATAGGTACCCTTCCATCATCAGGACAGTATGAAAAAGATAGCAAATCCTTTTTTGTTATCAAGTTTAATTTGTAGAACGCAGAACTCCATTTTGATTTTGACATTTTCTTTTTTATGTATGTATTCAATAATATTATTATTCAATTTATAAAAAAGTTCTGCTGGATTTCTGGATTACCACAGTTTAATAATGCCTTCAGAAAGCGAAATAGCTGTCACGCCTAATAAATACACCACAGAACTTGTTTATAAATAAACGTTATTTAAATAGAAGCAAAGGAGTGGGAGATTAACAAAATAAATGGGGTAACTGGGGGTTTACGGGAATACAAGATAAATTCTTATTTCTTCGAAATCATCATTATTATTCCCATTCCCCAAAAGTCTAAATTAATTTTTCAACCAATGTAATTGCACAAAATCAATTAAAAAAACAAAAATAAAATATAAAACATGCGGCAAAAATATACAGATAGTCTGCAAGTGGCATCACCATAGTTTGATAAAGCCTTCAGAAGGCGGAACAGCTGCCATGCATAATAATTACACAGCAGAACTTGTTTATAAATTAAAGGTTCTTAAATTAATTTAAAAAACATATTTGCCTACCTATATCGGTATATATATATTTTTTTAAAAACTGGCTCACACAGAGAATGGCAATTATACCTTTGAGTCAATTTACTCTGGTTCGTCGACCGCTGTTCATTCCATGAGCTAATATTCAAAATGTCCAACATCAAACACTCTAACAGAAAAGTTAACGCAATCAAAATGATAGAATAAAATAATAATATATGTTGTAATAAATTCAGTTGCAAGTGCCCTGGTCCGGTGCCGGGGGCCTCGAGGACATCCGTCTCGCCATCCAGCAGCTGACCCTGCGCTCGCACACCTCCACCAGCACCTACTCCAGCCTCAGTGCGGGCTCGGATATGGCCGACGGGGGGCAGGGGGGCCCCCGGGTCAACCGGGCTCCGCGCCTCGTCAGCCATTCGTCACTGGAAACTGTCAATACTAATGTCACTAGTGCTGATGAGTTTGTCTGGGTAGATTCACATAATAGGTAACTTACTCGTTATATTTTGAGAGAATCGTTTTCCATTATTCTAGATTGTAGCTAGATTGCGCAATGTAACTACAGTGAAATCTTTTTGTAGTCCGGTGGAGACAATTGGAGAAGTAAGAATTTTAAGAGATAGGTAGATTTTTATAAATTTTATTGAAAGTAATTTGTTCAAAAATATATTGCGTAATACATACTCAATTCTTATAAATATTAAGTATAATATTTTAATTTAAAGTTGCACTACATAAAAAGCTGTGCTTATGTTTATGGGGGGTTATTTTTTTATTTAGAAGATTTTAATTTTTAGTTTCTTCTAGTTCTTCAAAGTTATTATCTATTAATCAATTTTTTTTCTGGTAATTTATTAAAAAAAATATTACAATGCATTTGCAGTGGTGTTGACACAAAATATATTTGATATTGCGCTGCTACAAAATCTTGCTTTTGAATCGTTAATCTGCGAGTTTGAAAGTGCAAAACAAAGTGATACCCGTTTTCACAATTTAACTTCATAGAAGTAACTCCAATTGCCAAGCTTTTTTAATAGCAACAACCATTTCAATGTACATTCAGTGGTGTGGCAATAAACTCGGGACCTCATGCAGCAGCATAGTGTGTATATAAATATACGGCAATTACAAGGAGATATCCATTATTTTCAGATTAGTGGAACTGCAGCAATTGCCCTGGAGTGCCTCAGATCTTCAACGAGTATTGCATTCAGGAAGATGTAGAGACCACATAGCCAGGATATCTGCTGAAACCATCCCAAGAGTTGGATACCTGCTTCAGAGGTGAGCATCATTACCATCCCAACCTAAGAATAATGGGTAATGTTTGAAGTAAACTTCAGCTTGACGGCCTCTGTAAGGGGTAAGGCTCTCGACAAGCAATTCGAAGGTCGCGGGTTCAAATCCCAGCATGCAATAGTAAAACTTATTCATTTAAAATAATTCTCTCCTGTGTGGGGTTAATGTATAAAAAATAATAAACAAAAGGTAAAAAGCGATGCTTGTTCTTATCTTTCGACTGCGAGTTAACGCACTTTCTTTTTGATAAATATGTTCTTAAACCAATATGTTTCGGTGTTAATTTTAAGATTCACTCACATGCCCTATCTAGATAATACTTAGTCGGTGGTTAGCAACAAAAACGTATTTCTAGGAAATGTTAATTATTTTTGTGTGGTTTTGGATGATGACTGAGTTGTTTATTTGTTCTTTATATTCCAGAGCTCTGGTGAGAGTGGCTCGGGAGGCACACAGATTATCTCAGGGGTTTGGTTTATGTTCCAAACACGAAGTGGCCGGGGCTTTTAGGATTGTTCTCTGCCCATCACTAGCGGATTCATGCGTCAAGGTAAAAAAAAATTAGTCACTTTAATTAACATTTTTTATATTTTTATTGATGCATTAGCAATATTTTTTTATAAAACATTATTTGGTAATGTGAGGCTCACTGAATGCTTACCCTAGCTGAAGCCTCTATTTTCCAATTTAGAAGACAAAATATGTATGTAAATAAAGTGGACTTTATTGAAAATAAAATGTTTAATTAAACCAACTTAAATGAAATATTAAGAAATACAATAAAATTCATAAAATAAGCAATGTGTATATAATTATTGGTACGGTTGTGTATAGTATGTGTAGTATGTTAATTTTTTTTCTTTTGAGATAATTTTTTTTTGTAATATTTCCCATTTGGTTTGTATTTGTGAAATTTTTTTTGTTTTCCCATTTTCAATGTTGAGTGTAAAATTGTTGAATTATAATAATTGGCTAATTTATATAGCGCCGTTTTCGTGCAAAATCACTGTCCAAATCTTTGACCAAAGTTTGTGCTTATCAACTGAGTTTATTATTTTGTTTTAGTTTAGTTTTGTATGTACGCTCGTCTAACTGGTCTATTAATGTTGTTTGTGGTGGTTAAAATTTAGTTTTTTGGTCAAAAATGGACTTTAGTATTGTTTTTTTGTACGTTTAATTAGCATATGTAGAGCTAGTTTAGCTCTAAATCAAGATAATCAGCTAAAAAAACTGTTTAGCTTCTTAGCATCTTTGTTCAGATATTTTAGCTATTTTCACACAGAACTCATTAATGTAAATTAATTATATAAGTACCAGATTTCTCTGAGGAACTGGTTATTTTTTTGGTGAAATCTTTGCGTACAACAAACACTGTGTAGAGTAAGTACCCTGTCAGGAAATATATGTAGAAACTCAAAAAAATTATTGTAATGTTTGATTAAAAAATCTCTCACAATCTTATGAGAGCGCTCCTCACATCAAGCTGAAATACTCGTAGATATTTTTGAATACATTTAGTTTTACACCAACCATTAAATATGAGCATGAACATTGTACAACAGTTAATTGGAGTTGCCATGTTGACAAGTAGGCAGCCATAATGATGAATTTAAAAGTAAACTTTTTAAAAGTTTTAATATTTTGGGTACTGCTAGGACTTACTATTTGATCTTGAAATCTGAAACCTTAGTTTTGCGTAAATAGTTACCAATACATAGTGTGATATAGTCGACTAAAATAAAATTGTTTACAATACTAATCGAAATTAAAATAAGCTAATAAATGTGAAATACGTAATGATTTCAGGCATGTTTACGAGCGGCCACCATGTTTGCAGTATCAGGAGACAGTGGACTTAGACAAAGTAAAGCCCAACGTGCCGCCCTTCAGCTATCCGTTGGACGCTTCCACCGATGGATGGTGGATGTGCGACTTGGAAAATTTATTCATGAGTATGATCTAGTTTTTCTTTTTCCATTCAGTTATATTCTATCTTTGGGGTGCGTTCTTTCCAGATCTCCAGATCTCCAGATCTCCACATACATGTCATACATGGTTTTAGCGCATATACAGATATCTCATTTCTGCAGCATTCAGTCTACTTTCATCCTTCCTCTCCCAGTTCCTAATTTCACTGCTATAGATGAGGGATATAGTACGGTCAAATTGATAACATAACTTAACTTACAATGAATTTATATCAATTTCTCAAGCACGGTTGGGCTCGTTAGGCTTGTTTGTTGATATCAAAACCGATTATAAAAACGAATAAAAATAGATAAGAAATCGCCTGAAGAACCATAGAAAACACTGGTGGGTTTGGTCGGTGGGTTTGGTCCGTGGATCTACATATCTGATGTCAAATGACGAACAGCTACGTCAAAATACGAATAAATTGAAATACTCAGTTTAATATAAATTGGCAGTCCGCATGTACTTTTTGATGCTAAAAAGGTACTTAATTTGTCAATGAGGTCTTTAGCCAACACTTGTGATATTCTGAAAAACTTTCTAAATTCCATTTCTCCAAACTCAGTGACAGCTAAGACGCCCCTCTTAATTGGGAGGCTTTTGTTTACTGGCTGTTAGAATCAATTGTTGACCATGCTCGGAAATACCGTCCAACGTCGCCTTATAATCGTAGATGATGGATTTAGTCATTATCATATTGATATAGGGTTTTATCAATCAACCATGCTCGATACCCACGCTTGGTGTCAGCATTCCATTTTGAACATCTGTCCTCGCCTATCTTGAGACCTTTTAATCATAGACTTCCGTATTCAGTCTGTTTGACAAACAACTAAGAGGTTTTTGGAACTTTTAATATTATATTGACTCGTTTTTACAGATATGCAGCTATATACCTGTGCGCCGGTATGGAAACATTACTGGAGGAAATAATGTTGCTATGCATGCCATCAGACCCCGGGGCGTGCCTTACTCCAACTCTTCTGGAACATGCCATTGCTGCCTCTGGAGATCTTTGGGGACTTCTACAACCTTACGCCCATCTCAACGCCGGCAGAGTTGCTTCAGGTACGCTAAAATATGTATAGGGAAAATTATTTGTTAATTTACATTAAAGTAAATGCATAAATACATCATTCTGTCAATGCAACAATTTGCATTTTTTTTAGTTTTGATAGAAACACATTGTTTTCGCTCGATACATCGCAAAAAGAAATTGTTCAAACCACAAAGAGTACCTACCTACTCCAATCAAATAGATTTAAAAAAAAATAATATTTAACCTAAAACTGGGTGAAATTATATACCTATTCTGATATGAATCTTTTCAACAACAAAAAAGTATTATTGTAGTTCCAAGGAGAGGTTGTAGGTTACTCATCGATGAAAAATCATTCTTCTCATACGTCTTACAAGAAAGGGAAAAAGACAGAACATACTAGAATGATGATTTCAAGAACGACCTCTCTCTGGGACTACTTTAGTTACCTTGTAGAATACAAGAGTTTTATTAGCATTTTCTAAATATATAATATACTTACTTGCAGGCATATTTTTTTATTAAATGTACCGATCATTAACATTTTTATTTATTTAAGAATAGTAAACAATATTACAAGGATGTTTTTATGTTTGTAGGTGCTCTTTCCATGCCTCGGTGGGCGTCTTTAAGTTCAATCGGTTCAGGAGGATCCAGTAATTCGGCAAACACTTCTAGTAATGATCAAAGTCATAATGCCAGCGGCTTAGCACAATCTATCAGCCATCAATCCATTGCAAGTCCAGGCGGAAACCCTTCTATTGGAAAAAACTCAAATGGATCAGGTACTTAAATTAAATAACTATAAAGCATTATTGTACACATATTCATATAAGACATGTTTAAGGCGATGCACTACGTCGTGTAATATTTTAAATAGAGCCGCTATCAATAACAACCCTTACGTAGATGGCGATAAGGTTTAAATTCCGCCTATTTTGATTTATGCAAGAAAAAAAACATGGCTAAAAAGTGCCTTTTATTTTATTTTGTGGATGTTCAGGCATAAATATTTAATTTTTTTCCGATCATTTTATAAATAACTTAATTTGACACATTATATAATAAAATCATAACCGAAAATGGGTTCGTAAGTAGGAGATTTTGAACTTTAAAACAGTTTTCATAGGCCTTTACATTATTTTTATTATTTTTCTCTTATTCCGCTTCACTCTTAATACGCAATATTTCACTTTCAAATAAATGGATTTAGCTTTATTAATTCAAAACATGATTTATTATGTCGGGGGAGACGGAAAAATACGCACTTTTAATTTTAATTTCGTTTATTTAAGTCACTTACGCGATATGTCAATTAGTATGCGGCGCCGTTATAGTAGCAGTCGACGGCGACAATGTTCATATCAAGAGTTGGATTATATTCATAATACCGTAATTCATACCTACAAAATATTTCATAGACACAGCTGCCAACCAAAAAAAATTTAGTATCGCCATATAAAATAAATAATATCATCGTGTATAATTAATCCATATGTAAGTCAATGTATTATTTATAACAAATAATCAACATATAATTAAATAAAATAACCCGAATAACAACCAAACAGAATAAAATGAGATTAAACGTATTCCGTTTAGGTAGTTTAGGTTAGGTTAGGTTAGAACATGGGAAAAGGTATTAGAATTAAATCACAAACCAGTCTATACAAACCTAGCGTAGCCCACAAACTACTTGAAAACTGGGATATAACTCTAAAGGGGACGCGAGCAGGCGTTATTAAAGGGGCATTATTTTGTTACAGAAAATAACATCGAAAATAGGTATTAGAATCAAATCACAAACCAGTCTATACAAACCTAGCGTAGCCCACAAACAACTTGAAAACTGGGATATAACTCTAAAGGGGACGCGAGCAGGCGTTATTAAAGGGGCATTTTTTTGTTACAGAAAATAACATTGAAAATAGGTATTAGAATCAAATCACAAACCAGTCTATACAAACCTAGCGTAGCCCACAAACTACTTGAAAACTGGGATATAACTCTAAAGGGGACGCGAGCAGGCGAAATTAAAGGGGCATTTTTTTGTTACAGAAAATAACATCGAAAATAGGTATTAGAATCAAATCACAAACCAGTCTATACAAACCTAGCGTAGCCCACAAACAACTTGAAAACTGGGATATAACTCTAAAGGGGACGCGAGCAGGCGTTATTAAAGGGGCATTTTTTTGCAATAGAAAATCACAGTTAGATTAGGTTAGGTTATATATATTAATTTAATATTTTCAGATTTTATTTTCTTTAATTGAATTAGTTCGTAGGTAGGTACTGTACCTAACCCGCGCACTGGCTAGGTAAACGGCGCCGCATACTAATTGACATATCGCGTAAGTGACTTAATAAATGAAATTAAAATTAAAAGTGCGTATTTTTCCGTCTCCCCCGACATAATAAATCATGTTATGAATTAATAAAACTAAATCCATTTATTTGAAAGTGAAATATTGCATATTTACCGTGAAGCGGAATTCGTAACCTTTACCTTATTTTTTTCTGGGCTTATAAAGACTTATCTAAAACATACTCGATTATTTCAAAGGCCAAGATGTATTCTACTCGCAGTATTTAATTAAAGCATCTGAAACATTTCTAGGCGACCAAATTTTCAAACGAAAAACACATGATTTTGCATTACTACGTATGGCATCGCCTTAATATAGTTCTTACCTCAAAATATTTGCGGCAAATTGGATGATGTGAATTACTATACCTTCTTATCACTTTAATCTGGTGTGATAATTTTAAAGACAGGTCTTCTGCAACAAAATGTTATGAAAACATAGAAAAAAATACATTGGGCATAGTCTCAACGTTTTTCTTTTCCATTGGCTAAGTAAAACATTTTGTTGCAGGTTACCCACAACTATCAAAAGTGCTCATTGTGCTTTTTCACCCCCTTTGTTTTATTTTTATTTTCTTTCATTCCAAATTCAAAATTAGAATTAAAAGGTATTGCCACTGTCAAAAATAAATAATATTTTCCTTCACATGTCATCAAAGTAGGTTGGTACCAACATAGAGCTGTTTTTTATTTTTGTAAAAATTTATTCTAATGAGGTACCTACATTATATGATATGTAATGTGATATAATAGAGATAAAATTGCTTTATTTTAAACTTTTTACTACCGAGGTTCACCCATGTTTCCACAGAATTTTATTGATTTTTTTTTTATTCTCTATGTTGATGCGCCTTGTCTGAATTTTCAACAGTTATTTCAAAGTTCCACAGTTCATAGTATGTATGTTTGTTAGCCGATAATAGTCACATCAACCTAAAAAAATTTAAGACGAATAAAGAGAATTTCTGCAATATTTAAAATATTTGATGCATTATTCTAGATCGAAGTGGGCCCGCTGACTCTTGGCTCCTGACAACTTGCGTGGGGGCCGTGGGGGAGCTGAAGGACCTGCTGGCCCGGGCGCCCCACATGACCCCTCTCACCCATGCCGCTGTCAACGTTCTTTTCTACTTTATGAGGTGTTCTCAGGTAAGAATCAAATGCAACTATACGAACAACGCAAGACATCAAAAGTAATAAGAGTCGTAATAATGTTTTCCGTCATTTGCCTGCTGTTTGTTCTAAACCACGTCTCAAATAATGATGTAAATCTTTCAATGTTCTAATACTGAAATTTATTCATTTTTCCAGTTGGAGCACTCCCAAGCGTGGAGCAGGGGCGGTGTCCAGGAGCTGTGGTACGAGCGCGCTTACGCAGTGTTGCCCCCCCTGGTGGAGTGGATTCGGGTGGCAGGGGCCCACGCAGAGCAGAGGGGGGCCCCCGCTGCCGACCATGATGATCTGATGCAGGCGGCCAGGCTGCTGCTGCCGGGGGTGGACTGCCCTCCGAGACCCGTCGGGTTGGTAGACATTTTTTGTTTCATTGAATTGCAAAAAGAGCACTGCATCCGCCTGCTATTTTATAAACATCGAAAGCGGTAAACGTTGTAAAAGCTGCTGCAATCTGTGAATATAAAATAACAGTAGTAAAATATCATTATTTTCCCATCAGCACTGAAGAATGCCTCCCGCCCAAGCGCCTGGCCGGCGTATCATCATGCGAGGACGGGGGGCGTGCCCAGCTGGAGCTCAGCTTCCGTCTTCTGCTGTCGGGGCGCGCAGACCTAGTATCCCAGGCGGCCGCTTTGTTGCCCCCCGCCACGGGCCTCAACACCCTCAACCACCAGGGGCTGACCGCACTCATGCTGGCAGCTTCCAGGAATGATGATCAAGTGGCCGCAGTAAGTATTATACAACATGCTTCTTTAATTCAAGCACCTGATCTCATCATGCTTCTGTCTCATGCGGTTGGAGCTTTAACCTTTAGAGGAAAAGTTAAAGCAGTAACCTTTTTAACCTAACTCTCTTAGGAGAGTGAGTTTTTGAGAGAAGAAGTATTCAAAAGAGTGAGGTCATTTTACCTCGAAAATTCCAATTTTTTAAAATTGTATACTCAGTATGTATTATAAAATCAAACATATAAAAAAAATACGTATATATTTGAAAATAACAGAATCAAACAGATATTAATAATAACAAAAAAAAACAATATTTTTATTAATAAAATAGCTAATAATAGCTGTAATCCCTGGCGTTGCTCGAGCTTTATACAGAGTTTTTAAAAATCAGACTGAGACAGTAATGTTCCTCTTATTTTGAAGGTCAAGTTAACAAAATTTCATCAATCTCGGAATAAATTGATTTGTATAAAAATCAAACAAACGCCGGTTGCCACAGACAACCTCCTTTATATAGATAGCTCAAAGAAACCCGGCGTTGTTTGTGTTTATTAATAGTTTGGAGTAAAGTTTTGGGGTTATGAATTCTAGTAAGCTGGGTGTAGTTTTAAGGTGGAAATAATAATATTTTCATTATAAGCAATAATTAGTCATCCGAAATACTAATACAAATTGAAAATATTTCCCGAGTAAAAATAAATGCCGCCAACGTTGAGGTACTAGTACATATTGAATCATTTGGCGGGTTGGAAATAAGCCGACATAGCTCAGTGGATACAGAGCACCTGACCGGACATCAGAAGGCACGGGTTCAATTCCCGTTGGCGGCATTTATTTTGACTCGGGAGATATTTTCAATTTGTATTAGTATTTCGGATGACTAATTATTGCTTATAATTATTTGTTATCCTTTATGCTATGCATAAAACCTTGTCTTATAAACGTTAGTTTATCATTTAAAAATAATAATAATATTTTCAGTACATTTTGTAGGTATTTGATTCACTTCACATGTTTTCCTCGGTTGTCCCCGATTTTTTCTCCCATTCACTTCCACGTCATATAATTTTACAACACTCCTTTCTTCATTCATCCGCTCTCTATATCCATTCATCCCTTTCTTAATCTTATCCATTTCGCTTACATCAGCCTTATCAATTTTTAATTCCCCTGCTTTACCACATATAAAATACCTATTTGTTTCATGTCTTCCTTGGGTGAACTCGACTTCTTCTACCATTCACTTCCACGGCATACATTCTGCTTACACACGTTTCGTGGTTCATTACATACACCTCATTTTACCACACATAATTATTTGATTCACTTGATCCTGCCATATCTTACTCGAAAATTCAGAATTTTTTCTACATCCACTTGTTCGTCGATCACTAATACAAAGCTATACGTCGTACAATCAGTGGCGGTTCTTCCCTTAGGTCAATTGGTGTTTGACCCCCCAAAATTATAAGACAACAATAATAATCAATTTTGTGCACCAAAACAACTGGCCTTGTTCTTAATTTATTTAAAATGTAACGCGAAACAGCGGCGGCGGCGAGTGAAGAATAGTGACATCTGTTTTCTCGAATAGAAGCTTTCATTCACAAGTCCATACGATTCGCTGGGTCAATTTAAAGAATGTCCACTTTGGCATCTTCTGTCCCTATGTGCGCCGTAGAATAAACGAGATGGCGCTATATTTTTCGTCGAAGTAAAAATTAAGTACCGAAGAAAGCTTAGGGACGCTTAGGTCATGACCGTGAGTGAGACAACACGATGAATATTATATGTTTTACAGAAATGGTGACATATACATTTGTCAGTTTTTCATTTTACACGCTTGTAGTGCGTGCAACAATGGTTGTTTTTCAATTGGATAGTTGGGGAAAGGTTTGGAATAATTCTTTATGTTATTACCGATGTAGAATGAAGCTGAAGAATGAAACGAAACAAAAAACGTAAATGATCATTGTCAAATAGAATCAAACTCTTATTTTTTTACTTTAATGTTGTGCATAACTACATTAAAACTTAATATCTTAAAAATAATTTGCCGTAAGTACATGGATTGTGTATTTATTTCCAATTTACTATAACAAATTGATATAGATAATAATATATGGGCATTTTTCACAATATCAAATAAAGATTAGTCACACATTTTTTTCGAATGACCTACCACGACTGGATCCCTATAGCCGCCTCTGTGTACAAAGCATTTGATTGATGAATATGATGGTAGAATGTACATATTTATTTATTTATTCTTATTTATATTTTGTACAGGCAGATAATATACAGTACCATACTTACCTGGTAGGTCACTTGAGATTAACAATGTTTTTGTTTATTAGAGAAAATTAGATACGGTTCGCACGCACAGGACATAATTCGAAATTTGGACATAATTGGACTTTCCGGTACATATTTATTTAAAAAATATATTTATTTATGTTCTATAAGCGTGTTTTGGAAATGAAAAGCAAATTTTATGCTGAGCGGTACTACAGTACAAGGTTTTTTTCAGAATTCACTTTCATAATTCAATATCCTTTTCAGATAAACAGACGGCGCAATCTCAGACTGTCCTATTACATGTGAAAAATTATGCGCAAATACATTTCAAGGAAACTAATTAAAATAATGGATTCTAAATGACTGTATAAAAAATGTAAAGAAATTATATTAGATTGAGGAGCATTTTCCATGAAGAAAAAACTTTTTTCTTCATGGGAGAGTTTTAAGTAAATAAACTCGGATTAATATTTTATGAAAAACTTTTTAATGCAAATTCACCTAACTGTTGGACCTGATGAATAACAAGACATATTAATTCATTTGTGAAAAGCCATCTTCATTTAAAAAGAGGTTGAAAATTGCAAATATGTGCAAAGAGAAATATCTACGTATTTGAAAAAAAAAAAGTTTTCAATAAGCGAAACATCAGTAGATTTTAGTTCTACAATAAAATTATTGTTTTTTATAAAAATAAAATTTATTATTTCAATAATTTCAATATACAAAGTATTTTATTTTCATATAACAAAATTAATGTTTGCCTTATCCTTACCTTAAGTACTTAAGTAAGGATATTGAATTGGTTCAACCAAAAAAATATTATAAAAATAAAACACCTACCGTCGAAATGTCAATTGATACGCCATTACGATTTCTTATGTTCATAATTTTTACAGTAATGTAATATTTTTTATATTCAGATACATTGAAATAAAATAATAATAATTCTTTCGCATTATATATCTACCTACTTATTTCACTTTTATACACGGTGTCCGGAAACTCGTAGTACAAGCGGGAAACTGGAGAATCTACACCACATGGGGAACCCAAATAAACATAAAGTTTTTTGATTTGAGCATTTTCACAAAAAAAACCAAAAAAATATATTTTTCGGCTATTTTAGGGTTAAAGTTTTTTCTGGTGTTTAGGGTTGAACAACAGATGTTTTAACCCTGCAGAGCAGAAATATTTTATGATTACACCGGATTAAATGAAGGGTGATTTCAAAATAATGCTTCAAATCCGATTTTCTTCATTTGTTTTACTTTCAAATAGTTTTAATTAGTTGGGTACTTTGATCTTCAGTAATAATTTATAAGAATTTGATTAAAAAAAAAAATTTAAAAAAAAATCAACTTCTAACTCGATTTACTCGATAACGAAAGCTCAAATCAAAAAAAAATATACTACAAAATCGACTCCAAATGTGATGTAGATTCACCAGTTTCCCGCTTGTACTACGAGTTTCCGGACACCCTGTATAGATGTAGATATGTAGATGTTCACTCTGTGAACATTTATCTATTACACATAAAGCAGGTGCGACAGGTGCACATGGTGCGACCATACTCTTCTAAAGGTTAACTGCAGTTATAATAATGACCTTTCTGACCCAAAGTTTGCCTCTTTATGATAGAAGGGTTCTGAATTTTTTTCTATTTAAAAACTGAATAATTCTGTTGTATTTTGCAATGTTAATGTTAACAACACCTTTTCAATCCAATTCTAGGATATACTTTCCTTGCACATTAGTGGAAGAATGAAACTATATTTCATCGATGCAAATAATCAATTTAAAGCTCAATTGGATTCTTATTTGGGAAGAAGAAAGGATTGATTTATTGTGAAAATAGACATGAGCGCATCAGCAAAATGCTTCCTGCTCACTTACTAATGATAATAATATAAAAGTTTTTCATTTATCTAGGTGGGGGGTTATTTTGATACTTTATGTGGTTTTGACCTCAAACCGTCCTCAATTTACAGATGCTCCTGGATGCGGGAGCAGACCCCAACACGGAGACACCCGGTTGTGGCGGGGGTTCTCCTCCTCCTCCTCCCGCCTGTGCCCCCTGGACAGCCGTGGCGGGCTGGACGGCCCTGGTGTATGCCTGCGCCCGGGGGGCGGTGCAGACTGCCCAGTTGCTGCTGTCTCGCGGGGGAAAAGTGGAAGGAGGGGCCACGCTGCATGAGGATAGGACTACACTCACTCCCTTACAGGTTAGATGCCATTAAATATTTCAAATTAGTCTATGCCCTTCCACTTTGTGTTCCAACAACTCTCACATTAACACTACTGAATTTATATCAGCGCTGGTGTACTGGGCAGGAGTCCGCACAAGACTGTAGATTTGGGTGCCGGGTCCAAACCGTGTCTTCAACCGATGGGAATGCTCCTTTACGGCCGATGATGATGATAATGGTATATTTTATGGCAATCTGCCTCCCGCACCCGGTGCTTGGTGAATGTTGGGCACGGGGTGTGCTGTTGTCTCTGCTCGCTTCTGGCGGTTTTCCTAGGCAGGGCCGGCTGGTATTGAAGAGGTAACACCAGAAGATTTGGAGCAGAAGACTAGGCTAGGTGAGGCAGTTGGATGGCAGGAGTCACTTGTAGAAGTAAAACACTTGTTTTTGATGATAAAGTTGAACTGATTTAATTTTATTTTTGTCGCTGCTTATATCCTATAAGGTCGACTCGCAGCCGACATTTGGCTGTTGACTGAAAAAGGGGTGGGGATTTTACCCGCGCCACATATGCGTACATAAGCCACCGCAAAATGTTTCATAGGTATTCATTTTGTCGGTGGGTTAGCTGAAGGCAGACGCTTGAAATTGAGACTTTGCAAAGATTTTGCAAGCTCGCCTGTATTACAATTACATAGTTTTATTACATAGTAGTTATAACAATGTGTATCTTGACAACTAGATTTTTAGTTTGTCAAGATACGACAAAAAATAAGAAATGTTTGAAAAATAAAATTGTAAAAATGATCTTGAAGCGATCAAATTTGTAAAAGGGTTATGACAGTATTTTTCGCAAGTTCCCAGTAACATAGCTCTCCGAAAGAGGACAGATTCACTATGCTACGAGGTTCCTGGATTTTTGTAGAGACAAATATTTAAATTAATTATAAAAAATGGTTACATTAAATCGTTAAAAAAAGGCATTTTAAATATCTCCATATCGCAAAAGTTTTTTTTTGACTACCGCTGAGGAGATGTACAAGTTAAAACAGGTATTATTAACATTTTGTAAATTATAATTTTGTTAGTAAAATTTGAGACTTTACAACTTAATTTATATATATTATTGTAGAAAGCAATCACTTTGTGGTTTGACATATTTGAAATGAAATAAAATACTTTTTGTTTTAAAATCACGAGTTTTTAATAATTTTTTGAACCGACCGGTTTCGCTTTACTTAAGCATCATCAGGGTACAAATTATTACTAGACAAGAAGTACAAAGTGTGAGCTTATATATAAAAAAAATTAGGGAGACAACATGATATAAATATAACAAACACAGAGAAATCATACAATACATTTACACAAGTACAAAAGACATGGGAACAACCGAACGATAATTATGTAGACTAATGGATTATAATAATGTATATGGAGAAACAAAGCATCAACTGACATGGGGTGATAAGGAGAACTTGAACATTTTTAATGGTTTATTGGGAACAAACTTAATATTGGACTACTTGATATATCTAATTGATTATTAAGAACAGGACTTTTGGTTTTTACAGCTTTTTTATTTCCAGTGCTTCTAGATTATTGAGTCTGTTACCATGTCCATTTGTATATAAAATATTAGCGCCTGTGTTATGACAGAAAGTATGATCTTTGTTAATCAGATGATTGACAAATTCAGAGAAACCGTTATTATTGAGACAACGAAGATGCTCTTTAATCCTAATGTTAACATTACGTGTTGTCTTACCGATATAAAATGCCGCACAATTATTACAATTTAATTTATAAATGCCTGAATGGCTTAGTTTGTCGTCTTTATCATTTGAATTGATTAGAAATTTACCTAGATTATTATTGTTATAAAAAGCCGGTCTGACTTCAGAAGGAAGGTTTTTTACACTTCAGTTAGAAAAGTTATTAATGAATAAAATACGGCGCCATTGATATGTAATATTATCATTGATTTTTGTACAAGGACTAGCGAATAAGAAGCGATTACTGGCGATTTGCTTTAGTTTTTCATTTAAGATTATATCTATAAAAGATGATTCGTAGCCATTATTTACCGCAATTTTTTTAATTGTTTTTAGTTCATTAGCAAAATTAATATCTGACATTGGAATTGTGACCAAACGATGGACCATTGAATGGAATGCGGAATGCTTATGTGCAAATGGATGATTCGATGTATTGTGGATTACAATATCAGTATAGGAGGGTTTACGAAATATGTTAAAATCAATTTTGTTATTAACGATCGATAAGGTAAGGTCTAAAAAATTTAAGGTTGAATTATTGCCTATCTCTAATGTGAATTTAATCTGCTTATGATAAGAGTTAATAAGATTGAGGAAGGAATTCAGTTGACGCTCTGTCCCTGTCCATATACAAAAAACATCATCAACATATCTTTTCCAAAATAAGACATTTTTAACAAGAGATGAAGTACTAGATAAAATTTTATTCTCTAGGCTATCCATGAATATATCAGCAATCAAGGGGCTGGTGGGATTACCCATAGCTAGGCCATCCCGTTGTTGATATATAGCAGCGTATTTCAATATACCATCATTAGAAGTTCGAAGAAGCTCGGCCGATGTACTTTTTCTTCAAAAAATAGCCAGGTCCATTATTGATTGCCCAGAACTCCTAGAACGAATACAGATACGAGTTCCCAACAGACGAACCAGATCAAACATGATTTTTAGCCTCCCTCGATGCAACACTAATTCTAAGCAGAATTCCTTCATCTATCGTGCGTCCAACACTTTTAACACACACTATTCACAATTTGACATATTTAACTCTGCACCACACTCCTTAAAATCCCACAGACACACTCTCGATACATTACAATAACAATAACTACAGATACCATCTAATACAACCACCACTTTATTAACTTCCTTTATACATACCTCAACCTAACCGATCCCTCCTCATCCTACCCCTTCCCTATTATTATTCCCCCCTAAATAACTTTTTTTCTTGAAATGTAATTTTCACTTGTATATAATACCTATGTGGAAACCTGTAAATGGTTTATTTTCTGTAACTAAATTATTATTATGCTGTCATTGATGTAAACTGTTGGTATCCCAAATAAAATAAAATAAAAAATAAAATAAATAAAAATAAAATAATATTATTAAATTAAAAATAATTTTGATTCAAGCATATATTAAATAAGGAAATAAAATCTTTTATAAAGTCTTGAGAGAGATCCGCACTATTTAACAAATCGGCAATTAAACATTTACTCTCTTCTATGGGAACGTTAGGAAATAAATTTACCATGTCAAAAGAAATTAGTTTAGAATTACTAGGGAGAATCATGTCTTTCAATTCTGAATTTGCCAATAAGCAAATATCATACTTTAGCAAAGATCATACTTTCTGTCATAACACAGGCGCTAATATTTTATATACAAACGGACATGGTAACAGACTCAATAATCTAGAAGCACTGGAAATAAAAAAAAGCTGTAAAAACCAAAAGTCCTATTCTTAATAATCAATTAGATATATCAAGTAGTCCAATATTAAGTTTGTTCCCAATAAACCATTAAAAATGTCCAAGTTCTCCTTATCACCCCATGTCAGTTGATGCTTTGTTTCTCCATATACATTATTATAATCCATTAGTCTACATAATTATCGTTCGGTTTTTCCCATGTTTTTTGTACTTGTGTAAATGTATTGTATGATTTCTCTGTGTTTGTTATATTTATATCATGTTGTCTCCCTCAATTTTTTTTATATATAAGCTCACACTTTGTACTTCTTGTCTAGTAATAATTTGTACCCTGATGATGCTTAAGTAAAGCGAAACCGGTCGGTTCAAAAAATTATTAAAAACTCGTGGTTTTAAAACAAAAAGCATTTTATTTAATTTTAATTTATATATTATAACCTAAACCCTATCATTACTAATAACTTCTTACAGTTAAGTTTTTTTTAGTGACTTACAACTAAGATTAATAACAAGCGACTTGCAACCACTAAGACTTATAACTAAACATATTTACAACTGAGTATTAATGCACAATACCGTTAGAATGACTTACAACTGTGGCTTAAAAGTAGATAACAATTTTTTTTTCATTAACCCCACACAGGAAACCCGAGGAAAATAATTTCCCTCAGGGCCTATGTCATCTTTTGGGATGCTGTGTGGAGGGTCTTTTTTATGGAAAGGAAGAAGAGAACTTATTTACATTTAAAAATAATTATTTACAAATTAATACATATATTATATCATTTTAAGCATTCCTTTCTGATGCCATTCCACTTCTGCAAATTCACTGCCAACTTCCAAGCTTTCTAGGTCGGGCAGGATGTTGATCAGGACCAGCCCTGAGCCAAACGGCGCCTGGCGTTAGTAATATTTTGGCTCCCCTTTTCAAAACTAGTAGACACCAAAGTAATCAGTATAATAATCACTGTAATCAATAATATTCGGATGATTTGTATTTTTGTGTAGTGCCGTTTTTATGAAAAATAATCTCAAGGGCGATGTATTCGGACTGTTAGGTGATAGATACTCGGCGCCTTTGCAACCAGGCTGCTCCAGTTGCGCCCTCACAGGGCCGGCCCTGATCTTGACTCTAATGGGATAAAGATGAACACTAGAGAAATTATAAGATATATTTATTATAAGATATACTTTAAGATTATTTAAGTAAACAAATCACAAAAAAGAATAAACATTAGTACAAGATAAGAAAGCAGTTAAGAAGAAACAAAAACCAAAACAAAAAAATCTGTTGTACAGTGACCATGTCAAAATATTTACTGCTAAAGTTTTTTCATCCACTGGAGCGCTTCGTGTTGCGCAATCAATTCAGCCATTCGATACGATTAACATCATTCCTCAAAATATTAGTAAAGAAACAATACAAAATGATTACTGCGGCTTATAGCCACCTAATCCACCTAGATTTCACAGTTTATTCCATATTTTTAGACTCAATAAGTACTCTAGGATGTACCTAGAGGTACTACTAAGATATTGCGCAATACTTGCAAAAAATTGTCGCAAAGCGCTCATAGAGGCATATTTAAACATCAGGTAGTTTTATGGATATCTTGTTTATTGTACAATTTGTATTTTATTATTATTTTCATTATGTATTATGGTGGTAATATAAATAAGAAAATATAAAAAAAGTAGCACAATTGTGTACATATATCGTAAAACAAATAGTAATACAAAAATAGTAAATATAATAGGGATAAAGTCGGAATGATTTCACTTAAGCGTCTTTCTTCAGTCAGACAATTATATCATTCAGGAAGCTTTCCGATTCCGTTCTGCCACTTTCTATAAGCCATAGGTTAATTTGCTTTTTATGAGGGTCTGTTTTATCCTTACTGCTTTGCTGCTTCAACCCATTATACACCTTAGGAGCCAGGAATACATGGAAACGTTCATCCTTTGTTCTGATCTTAGTCTTGTTTTGTAACTGTGATCTACGAGACTATGAAGTTTGGGGTTGTTCGTATAGTACATTATAAGTGCAAGAATATACATTTGTCTTACGTATAATGATTTTGTTTCCTTGAATAAGGGTTTCGATGGATACATGTAAGGTTTTTTACCCATTACTCTTGTTAGAGCTCTTTGTGCCTTAGCTAACATATCTAGTATGGTTTTCGCTGCACCGCCCCAACTTAGTACGCCATTCCTGATAATTGAATAGCACAATGCATAGTACACAATTTTAATGGTTTTCTTATCAATGCCTTCCGTATTGATTTGAACAGAAACCAATGTCACCAATTACTTTTGTACCTTTTGGCTCTAGCCCATTTAGATCGATCTTTTACACTTGCCTGACATCATCTATCACCGTCCCATTTGAATAATGGCGAAATAAATGATTTTTCAGTTCAGCATATGAAATTTAAGCAGATAATTATTCGACTTTTGGATCACGAAACACACCCACGTGGCTTATCTTTTTTTTCTTTATTCTATGTTGTCTGTGGAAACTTGACTGTCTTAATGCATTAATTTTCCTCTTGTTCTAAAATCTTTCATCTTCCTTGAGAAATACAAGATTGAAAATTCTTAATTTTCTCTGTTTTAGGTGGCTTGTGGCAGTGGTAATATCGAACTAGTACAGATGCTCCTTTCTCATGGAGCTCATCCATTCCTCTCCACGCTGCTCAAGGACTCCTTGTGCTACTCGGGATCTGCACAAAGGGGGTGTTACAGGTAAATAATTACTTTATGCTTCACGCAGGAGGATCTGAGAAAAAAGAATCCCTCGGGGCCTGTGTCACTTTTGGGGGTGTTGTGTGGAGCGTCTTTTTGAAGGGTGGAAGGAGTGATCATGGGTCTTGAAGTGATTCATATTGTAGGAGGGAGGAAACACAGTGGCCAGTAGATCGTTCCACAGCCAAGCTGTTGAACTCATGGATAAGTAATAGAAATGACCCATTCTCATGTGACAAATGACAACCAAGGACAAATATTGTGCGCCCAATTGGCATATTTCACCAGTGTTGAAGGGATCAGTTCTGCGGAGCATCAGAACAGGCAGAACAAGGACAGCATTTCTACCTGTCATCTGTGCTCAAAAGATTGCAATCCGCTTGTTATGGGGAATCTATCAAACGGGTGACATTCTTCTTGTGAATGGTTATATCCTATATGTAGGCAAGTGCAGGTGTATTTTGAATTCATTTATCTTACTGTAATACTTCCAGTGCCCTATCAGTGAGCTGCGTCCATGGTCAGCGCGCTTCCCTCCGACTGCTGCTATCGCACCCGCTGGCCACGCAGGGCGACGTGTTATCCCTGGAGGAGATGCTGGCTGAGGGGGCACCCGTCAGCCCCCCGCCCCCCGCCTCCTGCCCCTCGTCCGCTAACCAGCCCAGCCCCACCACCAACTTCACAAAGTCACAGCTACGGGCACTGCAGGAAGCTATGTACCACAGTGCTGAGACTAATAATCTGGGTGAGTGATCTTTAAACAAAATATTATTTACATGTGCACTGATGACAGAAGTGTGTTGTGTCTGTGTGCCTGAAGTAAGGTCATTTCTTGCTGGTAGCTCCACTTCTCTCTTATAAACTATGCGTGTAACAGAAAAAGAGGTCACTTCAAGGCAATAATTTATTTATCTTCACATTATGTAATGTTGATATTTTATTTTATCAATCTACAGTGTGTAAACTTCTGTCTTGACATGTAACGTGTGTAGAGAGGAGCTTCACTAATATATTCATACAGATCAACAAATGCTGATTCTGAATATACAAGTTTAATCATATTTAATTAAATGTTGAATTAATAAATCATTATTTAAAAATGAATAAAAACCATCCCTTCAAAATGCCCTGCTTGGTTGGCATCACTTTATCATTTGTTTCTTGCATCACGCCGCAAGTCTTTGCATGTTTTAAATTTTGGTATTGTATGAAAATTTTTATGTTTTGTATAATAAATATGTGAATCTAATAGAGTCGTCATTTTTTAATGTATACTAAAATAAATTACTGTTTTTGAAAGCAGATAGATTTTAATATTAAAAATAAACAAATTCTGATTTCAAAAAGAGTCTAGAGAAATTATTTTGTCACTTCCCGTTTGTTTTTCTTGTAAACTGTAGATATACCACTTTATATGAAACTAAAAACAGATGTATTATAAGGGTTATCGTCACTTCGCTTTTTTAAATAACATATGATTAAGTTCATAAAAACACTTTGAAAAATCTTTCGTAAACGTGTAAAATTTTACGGTCAATGACTTTTTGGGATATACACACTCAATTTTTTAGAAGTAAATACAAAGAGTGGGTTTACCTCTTTCTAACTCTGCTTAAATCATATATCTCACCATAATAAAAAAGGAAATAGAACGACTATATTATGAGTCCGTCTCAGCTTAGTACTGAGTTGAACCTGATGATACAAAAGTAAGCTTCTTGTGACATCCAAGACTCCTTCAAAAGGCGGGCCAGGGATTGAAAAATTGAAAAAAAGTTAATTATATAAACTATGTACAGTCGAACTTGGTTATAACGATCACGGGAATAGCGAGTTCACGGCTACAATGAGCACTTTCAAAACAATATTTTAGTTCACGCTTATCTTCATATAATTGTTGACTGTTATAACGAGGTCGATTCACTGATATACTGAGCAAATAATTTTGTCAACACAAAAAAGTCTAAAAAATAAAAAAAATTATTCAATAATTATTCTTGGAATAAGCAGTAACAAACAAAGGGGCGGGAATTTCCTAACCCGTTAGGGCCAGATTCATATTTTTATGACACTACCTGTGTAAGATTATCGGCTATGTGAACCATTGCTATCCATCAGGCACAATGTAAAATTGTCATAAAATCTTCAAAAGTCATTAATGTGAAATTTGAGCTTCTCAATTTTGTTCCTTTTTACGTCTTCTTTACGTATTACAACTCATTGTCATTTTTGTTTTAAAAACCAATAAATATGTTTATGAAGGTACCTAATTACGAGTACCTATATCCCTGCACGGCGTAAATGCTAGTAATGCACAACTTTTTCATCAGAGGGGCCGCTTTGCCTATTTTTCAAACGGGCCGCGACCTACAAGCAGATTTTTTTCATTTTCGTTGAGGGGGAGGGGGTTGTCAGTGAAATTCAAGAGTTGAGGTTTACAAAACAATCCAGCAAGCTAGTTATTTATGACAAGTGCGATTTTACAGGCAGCAGGTACAGTACGCACAAGGTGATGATAGTTATAATGCGTTGATTATTATGTAGAGGAAATTGAGAAGCAAGAAAGCGAAATCTTTAAAACAATCATGATAATAAATTTGAGTAATAAAAGTCTATTTTTCTAATTTATTTTGTAATAGGTAATACCTACTTGTATTTAGAAAATATACTGTACTTTTGCGAATATATTGATAGTAGAAGCAGGTAGGTAGGTACATACAACTTTTAAATAACCTATTTTCGATATAATGATTAACGGCTTTAAGGAGCAAATTTAGTCGGTCCCCTCGTGCTCCTTGTCCCAAGTTTTACTATATTAAAACTAACTATAAAAATAAATATTTAAGTGTTTTATAATATTCTATAACAAATAGATATGTAATGATATCCTTACTGGGATCTCCCTATTATATTATTAAAATTTTGTGGCATGGATAATATAAAGTAATTTAAAAATTATTAGATATGCTGGTATTTAAGTTAGAAGGTCATTCATTATTGATAAATAAAATATATACATAAATGGACTGGAGTTCCTTACTGTAACAACCTACCATCAAAATCTTCATCTGCATAATTCACGTAAACAGGTCTAAAATAATGTTTTTGTTGAATTGTTACAGACATAACCCTAGAGCTACGTGCGCTGGGAGTCAGCTGGTCCCTGCACTCCTGGATGCTCTCCCTCGCAGCCGCTGCCGACAGAAGAATGGACGCCGTCATCGACCAACTGCTCCAAGACTTCCTACAAGTCTGTCCTGACGAGTACAGCAGGACATTCGCTCACGAGTGCTTGCCTTTACTGTTCAACATCTTCCGATACAGCAAAGTAAGCCACGTTCTGGACTTTTCTTGTATATTATTTATATAACTATCAGGATTATATCAATTTGTTCATTGATTGCTTGCAGAAAGAAGGAACCACTCTGCTTCTGGCTGATATATTCTGTACCTGCTACGGCTGGGAAGCCATCAAAGCTATCAGAGAACCAGCCCCTGTTCCCAACACGGCTTCTCGGATTGATCCCAAATATGTGAACAACCCTGAGCTGTCTGACGTTACTTTCAGGTAAATTATACCTATTTATAATACAATCTTATTAACCGCAGTTACAATTTTCAAAAAACAACATGATAAAACATTAAAATTGTGAGAAATCATTGCATCTTACATTTTTTCTGACACAACCCAGTAAAATGATAATTGCGCTAAAATTTACCTACCTGAAAGATTGCAAATTTCGAGTTTGAATTGCAATAATCCAAACAATTTTATTATTTATAGTAAAATTATAATTTTACTAATCTATTATTAACATTGCTGCGACATATACAATATAACTAATTTTCTTTCTTGAAGCCGTAATTCTGTTGCTTTGATGACATTATCCGATGTGTAGTTTGAATAACAGGAAAACTTATTTCATATGCAGATGATACTGCAATTATATTCCAAGCAAATTCATGGAATGAACTTGAAACAACTGCTAATCATGATATCAATACCTTAAAAGAATGGTTCGACGAAAATTTATTAACATTAAACATTGAAAAAACCTATTATATACTTTTTAGTATAAATAACAAAAAAATACCTCCTATCGCCTTAAATATTAAAATTCATTCAAGAAAATGCGCCACTAAAATATTAACATGCCAAAATAATGATTGTCTATGCATAGCAAATAAAAAAGAAATAAAATATTTGGGTGTAATAATAGATAATAACCTTAAGTGGAAGACTCAAATAACCAATATTATAAATCGATTAAGAAAACTCATATACATATTTATTAATTTAAGAAATATACTTAACTTAAAAATTCTTAAAAATATATACTACGCACTAGCCCATTCAATAATACAATACGGTATCGTTGCGTGGGGAGGAGCTTACAAAACCTCAATTTTGCCACTGGAAATTACCCAAAGACTAATAATAAAAATTATTACTAGGAAACCATCAGATTATTCAACCTCTCAACTTTTTCAAGACTTTCAAGTCCCACCTCTAAAAAATACATATATAAAAAATACGCTGCTTCAAATACACAAAGATTCTAAGA
Source organism: Hesperophylax magnus (assembly GCA_026573805.1). Taxonomy (NCBI): domain Eukaryota; kingdom Metazoa; phylum Arthropoda; class Insecta; order Trichoptera; family Limnephilidae; genus Hesperophylax; species Hesperophylax magnus. The sequence continues at coordinate 1,143,005 of JAIUSX010000116.1, read as the reverse complement.
AGTCACACCACGCCATGGTACGCGTAGAGAGCAATAGACATAACACAGTGGGTCGCTTAAGTACGCCATTAATGCATACCAGTTTTGCACAACACTTCTACACATACAATGGAGTGATGTGGTTTAATCAATTGGAAATGGAACTAAGATTGGAACCTGACTATAATAAATTCAAAAATAGACTAAACAATGATATCTTAAATAGTTTGGCTACCTAGAATTGCATTGGAAATTGATTAAGAATATTTAATTGACAGTTTCTTTTTTTTTAATTTATTTTTTATTATATATATTTATAAATATTATTATTTTTTATCTATGCACGTATATATTGTGTTATAATTTTTTAACTTTTAATTTTAATTTTTAATAAACTTCTCTATGTTCCCGCCTTTACACACGAGTATTTTAACTCTCGTAAAGGTTATATATTGTATACATATATGTGTTTTTACAGTTTTTTAATCAACAGGCAGGCTTAATTACTCATGATTATGTTACATATGTATGTATACAAAAACTAATAAAAAAAAAAAAAAAAAAAAAACTATGTTTACAGAAGAGCAAATATTTTTTATTATTTTTTTTATTAGGTACAATATTTTTTACAATTCAAGTTTTCCAGTAATGTAGGCCTCACTGGGTGGCTTGCCCGTGCTGAGGCCTTCATTTTATAATATAAAAATATAAACTTCATAGTACATTTAAAGAGAAAAATTATACATTTAAAATTAAAAATACATAATACAAAATATTAACGCTACAAAACACTTTGTGTCGCCAACAACATCAACTTGGTGACTAAACTAACTTACCAATTAATGGCTGAAAAAGTTGAAGCGCCGATGCACTTTTCTAGGTTTAAAGCATCTCAACTGGATAAATGATGAAAAAGTTGTAATCACACTTTTTCACAGAATTTGAACAATTCATCACATTTCAAATGTTAATTTTCCATTTCTGTGAAAGTTCTATTCAAGTGAATATCAACTTGTTCAAATTTTGTCAAACAACCCGTACTAAGTAGTAAATGTGTGCAAATATTTCAGAGTGGAAGGTCGCTTGTTCTACGGGCATAAGATTGTCCTGGTGACTGCTTCCCCTCGCCTGCGAGCTATGCTGGCACCCCCCAGAGCCCCCGGACAGGCCTCGGCGCAGGGCCCCCCGGCACCCGCCCAAGGGAGCTCCTCGGCCACCAACAGTCAGGCGGGACAGTCGCCCACGGTTCAAATAAACGACATCAGATATCACATATTCCAGGTTAGTACTGCAAATACAAATTATGTATTATCTTGGTCATGTCAGGTTTTTACAAGTAGGGTAAACTAGACTATGATTGCCCGCAACTAGTGATTATCCACTCTCACTTTGATTGTCCTTTTCCCACTTATGTAGATTTCACCTTAAATCTTAACATATTATGTCTCTATTAGTTCAATGTGAATCGACAAACTGCCATATTGGTGGAAACAGCCACCATGTCAAAATGTGAAATTTGATCTTGTGAAGCGCATCAAAGGCTTTTAATTTTTTGCAGGTATTTCTTATATTATCTTAATATTAATTGATAATAAAACAAAATAATTAAATGTGTACCTTATGACGGCAGAACAGGTATTATGAATGTGACAGCGAATTTAATTATCATTTATTTCCAGCTGGTCATGCAGTTTCTGTACTCCGGGGGATGCAACGGACTGGATGTTCCACCAAGCGACGTACTGGAGCTACTGGCTGCAGCTAGTTTCTTCCAGTTGTTACCTTTGCAGAGATACTGTGAGGCCAGGTGCGCCCAGGCACTGGATCTGCACAATGTTGTCAATATGTATATTCATGCCAAGGTAAATACTTATTTTCTAAGCATTGCTCTTCTTTAACAATAATCACTGAGATTAGATATTTATCGAGGCAATCTATACCTGCCATACTAACCAACCAATATGTATATTGGAAAATGTAATTAGTAAAAGTGATTATAATGAATAATAATAATTGGAGAATTAAGAAAACACAAAGCCACGCAGTGAATGAGAAAGGTGTCTTTTAGTTTTAGGGTTTGGCTAAGGCTATTTTATAGAAACAAAGCCTACAAAATATATCTTAAGAATCTAATACTTTTTAAAGTTTTATTTATTTATTTTTCTTCAAAAGTACTATCCTTTTAAACGGCATTTAAGCAACTTAAAACAGTGAAATTTTCACCGTGTGTCATATAATTCTATTTTCATCAAAACTTACTTACTTCTTTTTTACAAAATAATGTTTTTGTTGATTTTCTTAATAATAAAAGTATAATCTACTATATTTAGTTTCCCCAGAATAGCTAGTTTCATTTAGAGAAATGATTTTTTAAACTTATTAAATGGCGTTTAAGAGGTTAACACTTTCCAGGCCATGCCGGACCCTGTTTAGTATGCATTTTTCTTCCAGTTGGCTGGCATTTTACTCACCTTCTGTCCTCTTCTGGCCAAGTACGAACTCCGTTTGTGTATATATTTTCAGCTAATCGGCCTAGTCAGTGTGTTTGTGTTTGGTTTGCATATTTTTCCTATCTAAACTACATATCCTGTTTGTGAGGTGTTAAGTTTAGAGTGAAGTGGGATTCATAAATCGCACACACTCCCAAAATCGTTGCTGTATAAAAAACTGTTTTTATACAGTGAGAGTTCAAGTGCTTCAGTTGCCGCGCAAGCTTGGCGTGCGATAGACATGTGCAACTTTTAGCGCAAAAATGGCTAAACAACGAAACCATCGATTGAATTCAAATGAAATTAAAGCTCCGGTCAATGATGATTCCGATATTGAGTTTGATGTTTGTGACCATGTAATTATTGATTTGGGTTCCTACTTGTTTTATTCCGTTTGCATCTTGCATTCAAATTGTTTGTAGGTTGGGTAAAACTGTAATTTTTTTAGGGATTGGGTTGAACGAGAATTTTTTATTTAGGATTTTACGGTAAAAATTATGTCAGTAGATATGTTTTTTTTATCATTTTTAGATTGGGTTTGTCCGTAAATAAAAACCATTTTTATTTACAAAATACTTTGTTTTATTTTGAAAATATAATAATAAAGAATCACTCTAACATTTTCGAAAAGAATAACCTCAATTTAAATAATGATTATGTAAATAAGAATTATTGAACATGTGCCAAAAATCCCACGCCTTATAGGGTATGTTTACCCCGGCCAGTCAGGCGATAACTGCGTCACGAACCGCATTCGGACGCGGCCGGATACTGTTAGCACGGGTGTGAATTTGTGGCCTGAAAAATTTTAATCTACTTTTCAACATAATTGCCACCTGTATTAAGACATTTATCGTATCGACCAGCTTCTGTATCTGTAGTAATAGATAATTTCCACCTGATTTACAAACCACTGCAACACAGCCATTGGTGGACAGGAACAAGTGTTAGTCACTGGGCGCTCGGTTACAGCAATACAGAGGGGTGATTATGTTGTTTGGCAGTAAACAGTATTGCTGCATTGTGCCGGTTTAAATCAAGACATTAACCGTCTTACTCATAATAGATAATACGGAGCGATAGGAATAAGATAGTAGAAAATGTTACACATATTCACGCGCATGCATACTGCGTATACCGGCCGTAATACCGCGATATTATTGGATAATTAATTTTTAAACTGCCCGACCCTCAGCATTATTAAGACAGAGATCGCCGATTTTGTTAACAATCTGGTTGATTTGACAAATATCAACCAGTCACGCATGAAAATGTAAAAAAGCAATACCCATTAGAAGCACTATCAGAGGAATATTTTAAATCGAAATAAACGAATCAAAGAAACGTGAAGTTAGCAACTAAACGAGAAATGTAAAAATGAAGGTGTTTTTTGAGGATTGGAACAAAGTTGTGCCAGTCATAAAAAAATCTTGAATTATGAGTAAATATTTCATCCCAAACAGTATATGGCCCTCATCACTATATAGCTTTACCAGTGCTGCAGTGGCGTATTAGGGAATCATTATAAGTAAGACTTTATAGGTTTTGTCAGGTTATTTTAGGTTTTTTCAGGACAATGGGCTCGATAACGGTGACAGTTCTGATAAATCGGGACCCTACTCCTAGATCACCAGAGGGGGAGAAGAATTCTCGAGGAACAACACCCAATACTTTTTAGTACAGAAAAAAGCATGGAATTGGTTTAGGATGAATATAAGTAGGAACAAAACCAAACAACTGATGACAGCTCAATGTTTCTAAGAAAATGTTGGTAGAACCAATATTAATGGAATAGAAATTGAACATACATATTATGCTAATGGGCTGGATAATTCTAGAACACAGCAAAGCAAATGTCTCAATAGATTGAACACATTGATCGGGACATAATATAATAGATTCTGTACTTTTCTCCAGGTTTATAATGCCGTCCAACTGTTGGAGTACTGCCAAGGCTTCCTGCTCCAGAACATGGTGGCGCTCCTGACTTACGATGACTCGGTGAAGAGATTGCTGTTTGGAAAGAGGCTGCCCGGCCACGACGTGCTGGGGGCGCTGCTAACCACACTGCAGCAGAGGATCAAGGCCAGGAGAGGACCAAACAAAGCGCGATAGCTCCCTTTATAATTTAAGCTAAACCAAAATTATTCATATTAAAAGTAAGAAATAATAATTATAATATGTATCTAATCTTTATTTTGTGTGATCATCTATTTTCAAAAAATTGTAAAAATCTTCATTTAAATATTCCATTAAATTCATTTAAAAATGTATTATGTACTTATTTGTAAATAATTTTAACTTTTGTAATACGTATTAGCGAACCTTTTTTTGATGTTGAAAGATTTTTATTAAAGTTTTGTAAATTTTATTGGAAGTGAGCATGCTACAAAATAATCTCCTGTTGCCGTATAGAATTCGTGAAGAAATTTTAATATTATGGTTTTGTATTTTTTGGTTTATAATCACAGTTCTATAAGAAACCTCACGGCAAGAATTTATGTGAGTAATAATACAAATAACTTGATTTTTAGGATTAACAAAATTATTTAAATTGGCCCTCCAATAAAAAAAGCTAAAACCAGTGTACGAAGGAAGTGAGTACTTTTTGTTTATTTTTTTTAATATTGAAAGGTTACCAATAATTCAATGAACAACTACTTAATATTATTTGTATAAAATATACCCTGTATCTAATAATAATAATGGTTCTGGATTCCTCAATATGTACAACCAAACCACTTTGTACTCAGTTTTGGCCCCCCTGAAAATGTTCACAAACATATTGTTTTTAAATAAGAATTGATCATTATAGTAGCCCAGATTATTTTCTACCGATATTATAAAACATATTAATTTCAGTTGTCGGTGCATGGGTGCCTGATTTGAGATTGTGTTCCTGCATAATGTGCAAAATTATTTGAGTTCAATGAACTTTTAATTTTCAAAATTGAAACTGATAAGTATAAATCATATCAGACAAGCGATAAAGTAGGTACCAAATTTTTCATGTTGGTTAATAATTTTTTATTTGAAGTGTGTATTTCTTTTGTTGAAATGTTTAACAGATAAATGTCACTGACTGACATTCAATTGGTAAATTTCTTTTTTTAAAGGCAATGATCCTGAGGCAAATATATATTTTTAAAATACTTTCAGCATCACAAATCCTACAAATATAATATCCCGTGATTTTTAATGGGTCTGCACTTGTGCTAAATAAAAGAATAGTACGAATAAAATGTAATTTGTATTGTGACTATGTGTTCTACTTTCCAAATAAAAGTTTTTATATTTTGTATGAATATTTTAATATATTTTTATTGTAATAAAATTGTGTGTTTTCAGCCTAAAGGGAATAAATCACTTTTTTCTATAGTGTTTGGCGCTTGATTTTAATATCTAATTTTATATAACGTTATAAAAGATATATTTTTATTTATTTTAATTTTTGTAGTTTATACTTAGTGAGTATGGTCATAATTTAAGTGCCAATTGGAAATGTTAAAGTAATTAAAATTGTAAACCATTTCAGATGAACATTATTTGTTTATATTATAATAAATTAGTAAATGTTTTAACAATTGCATTTTGACTTAGGTTCAAATTCATCTCCCACCAACTTCCCCTATACCAATTTCAACCAAATCTAAAAGTAATCAGATAAAATCAAAGAGGAAAGTCATTCATACATAGAACATTCATTTAAATACAATATTTCAAGAAAACTTCATCAGTTCTCTTTGAAAATGATATAATACTGCACTACTTCTAATAACATGCGGAGCGAGTGTGTACGGCAGACATTAATGTAATAATACCAGTGGCGGTTCTTCTTAGGGGGACGGTGGGGACAGACCCCACTACATATTTTAGAAACTAACTAAGACATTTTATTTCTATGCTTTGTGTTTACAAAAATTAATGAATGAATACTTAACATAGTAATTGTTAACACTTGCAGAAATATTGAAATCTGATCATTTTTAAGCTCGAATTTGAAAATTCCCTACGGACAAACATGCAACCGCTCCGCTTAACCTCTTGTTGCATGCTAAAGTGACTCGGCAACGGCGATGGCTACAATAATGAACAGTGATAATCTCAAGTGACCTCCCAGGTAAGTATGGTCCAGTATCTATATTATCTGCCTGTACAGAATGTAAATAAATTGTAACATATGTCCATTAGCAGCATCAAGTTCGTTGATCAAATGCATTGTTCATATAGTTTTGTATTAGAGATCAACGAACCGGTGGATGCAATCTGTTAGCCACATGTTGATAATAGTTTGTCTAGTCTATGGTTAGTAATAGGATAGATCATTGTAGTAATATATGAGTCGTGTAATTTCTATACCCGCTATATCAACTTTCATTGATTTGGAGAAAACCGCAAAAAACTGTCACATCTCTAGCGTACATAAGTAATTGCATTACAATTTTTTATATAATGAATTGGAGTAATAAAATTTCGAAAAGCATTTATTTTTCTATATATGTCTAGCAATAATTAAGTAATTTCGATAAATAAAATGGATAAAGCGGATTTTGATACTCACTTCATATTCGTGATATAGAGGCTTTTGAAAGTCAACTGAGCTGACATGGCGGGTTTAGAAGCACACGCGTAGATCATTTTGACACACGAGCGTGGCGTCAGAGCGGCGGCCATATTGTATTTTGGCAAAATAACTGCTTGTGATTGGTTGAATCCGGTATAGCGCATTTTGATAGTAACTTTCTGTATGATATAGCGGATTTGGTTTCTCACTCGCAGTTTTAACATGGTTTTTGGTCGTGATAAGGAGGGTTTTGAAACTCAATTTTAGGCTCCTCTTGTTGCTCGCAAAAATGTGAACAAGATGTCATACTCAGATCATTTTGTCAAAAAATCGGATATAGCGGGTATAGAAATTATAGGATTCATATTATATAGTTGTATAGCGCCCTTGAGGTGATTTTTCACAAAAACGGCTATACAAATCATCCAAATATTATTATTATTCCGCGAATTGGTGCATGCGCATTTGAATCATTAAATCATAATCACGCGAACATATTCTAGGATCCCCTTGTGAATAATTGGACGTTTGTTTTAGACCAAATTGAAGTAGGTCAGTTATGCACGGGCTGGGATTCATGTTAGTAGTATTATAGCCGCGTGTGATGAGTTGGTAAAATAATAATATTGATCGTATTATTTCCATACTGCCGTTCTCTTCCATTCTATTATGGTAAAATTAGGTACCAGAAAGGCGCTCTAAACTGTTGGTTCGGTTAAATTTGTTATTTTTTTTTATTAAACTTCAACTTTGTGTGTAAATGTTTGGTGTCTAGTTAGGTGCGTGACTTATTCCCTTATCCAATAACAGTAAGAAATATAAAAAATATTAGAAAAAATTAATGAAGTAAATGAATGATTCACCTTAGACCTTAGAATTGAAAACATTCAAAATTACCCACTGGTATGTATTATATAATATTGGGTCTCGTATTCTAACTTTCTCCGGGCAGTGAGATTTCAGTATCTGCACATAAACAAATGTCAATCCCCACCATCTAAAATGTGCAAGAGCTGCTACTGAATAACGTTATCAGATAATATGTAATTCCACGAAGATGTATGTACAACATCTGAGGCGACACGTACTCTTGTCCAATGACAAATAGCTCTCCCAGTTGGGTGGCTCTTCCTTTTCCTATTTTAGATTTTCTTTTAACCCCTTTGGCAATTTTGGGAGATGTTCTTGACAGACAACAAACAACCACAGAGTCTTTTCGAAAGATATATCTTCCAGCCTGACACGGTTTCTTAAAAGTTATGCAATCTCATTTTGTATTACGGCGAGAAATACGATTTGAATAGTGCTAGAAATAGAGAATACCGCGCTTTCAGTTTTTAGTTTTTTACAAAAATTACCATATGCCCTCCCAAAATTTTTAAATATTTCTGTGAAACAACATTTAGTTCAGCATTAGCTGACAGTTCTCCTAAGAGAAGTACATTGCAAAATGTCAGGCTTTAGGGGTTAGAAATTCCATTTGATTGCCGTACAAAAAAAGATTGCTTCTAATCCATGTCCTGTTCCATGTATCCATTATTGTCGACTGTGGTACTTCGGCGACCTTGAGAAAAATCATATAAAAAGCAATAAGACGTTGTCCTTCAGACAGTTCTTTTATCCACAAGGGTCCAAATCGATTTTTTCTAAAACACGAATTTCAGTAGGACACCGATGTTCCAAACACAGCTGACAGGTTAATACTTTTCTTGACACAGTGAGTTCTTCTTTTCATTCCCATTGTGTGCGCCAGGATACAAATGTGTAATTAATACCGTCCTAGTTTAAAGTAATTCCAAAGTGACGAAAATGAGATCAATTTTTCAGAGATGCATTCGGCAACAAGAAGTAAATTAAAGTATAATAAAACAAATATTGGATTGCGTACAACTATATATTTTAAATGCATTCATAAACATGATCAATGAAGTACACATATTATTATAAATAGTACACAAAAATGTATCAAGGATATATTAGTAGGTTAATAACAATATAGAATGTCAGGATAAACATACACCAATATACCTATTTATTTACTCTGATAGTATAATAATATATATGTAATTTTTCACAATTTATACTCGCACATGGTTTACGTTATATACATCGATAGCTCTTCATAAATACTTAAAAAGAATAAGACATTAAATATGAAAAATAAGTTGTTGTTTTTGCTGATTGCAATAATGATTCTACTTAAAATACAATAAAGTTATGACAAGTTAATAACAATCAAAAATTTTTTTTTATAAATAATTTCATTTTTGCACACTACATAATGCCAAGCGAATTTTCAATGTAGAATAAAAATACTTAAATTTGTTCTAGTTACATAAAAATCATAAATAATATTATTGTTTAATTCAAAAACAAAAACATGCGCCTTTGACAGAAACAAATAATATATAAAATTATTTGCAATCACTCTGATGAAGTTGTAAATCCTTGTATACATTAAAATAAATAAAAAAATATAATAATTTCGTTTATTCAACTTAGGCCATTACATAACAAAAAAATAATTTAATCAATCAGGCAGAATTGGTTTTGAATTTATAACAAATGTACAGATAAATCAGAATAAAGATTTTCTTACCTGTGTAGTGGTGTACTGCATCATTGAACTACTGCGGGGTAAGAGGGGACTGCATGTTTTACATCGAACCAGTTTGAATAGGTACTATTGGTGTGCACAAACACATTCAAACAAGCAATCTTTAAAATGATTTGTCTGCAACATATTATTTATAAAATATATTTTACAGAATCATCACAGCACAATCATGAAATTAATCATAATTCAATTGAACAAGAATGCCATTCATTAACTCCAAACTCTTATGATTTACAATTTTGATCACTTATATACAGATACTTAGGTACATATGACACTTTGTATAAAACAATGTATAACTGAACTACATATATTATTTTTAATGCTCTTACAAAAAACTACAAAGAGTGATTTTAATAAATCAAAAATTCTATTTTTTGTAAAACTTTCAAATTTGCTAAAAATATCCAAAAATTTGTAATGAAACATCATATTTCTGAACAAAGGTGCATTAAGCAATTCTACTTCAGTAATAGAAATACATTCCTTCATACTGAAATTGTTTTATTACCAAGCCAAAAAAGCCGATTCTCAATAAATGATATAATTCTCAATACGGGAAATTGAAATTGTCGGCAAAAGTGAAATAGTTTGAATACTATCATTTACCCTGTCAAACTTTTGGCTCTATCATTAATAAATTAAATCAAGCCGTACAAACGCATCAATCTACAAAACATAAATCCTTCCCATTTCATTATTTGAATTTACAATTCATTTAATAAAATTAAAATACAGATTTAACAATAGTGTATGTACAAAGAAGGGGATGTCTCTTTCAATTGCATTAACATCTCATCGAGTAGCAAAACATTGCAATAATAAATAACTGATAAAATTGAAAAATAACATTAAACTAGACAATTTTACATTTAAGGCTTTTAGTTATAATAGACATACAACATTGATGACAAAAGACAGAATTTAGATTAAAATTATGTCTCATGACATTAGTATTTATGAATAATAAGATCCCACATATTTATTGAAATTTGTTAAAACTTTTTATATATATATTTAATTTTTTAATATTACACATACTTACAGTATTTTAACATTTTGTTTGTATATAAATTAAAGGCCGCATTCACCTATCTAACTGAGCGACCACTAAGTTAAAAATTGGCTCATATGCAAAATTTCAGTGATGCCAAAGCGGGTAAAAGCATTTTTCCTAGCCCCTTAATTAAAGCTTAGCCATCTATTTGATGAATCAACCTCCACTAAGCTCTGATCTGTCAAAGTGACTACATCATAAACCATGTCAAATTTACATAAAACATATCAGTTTCGGCATTAATCACGTTATTCAATAAACATGATTAATGCTTACTACAAACTAGTTCATGTCATTGATTAAATAATATTTAGAAGTTTACTTTGACTATGGTTTTTATATCTGCTGGGATCATAGACTAAATAAATATGAAGACAGGTTACAGTCATATACTAATCAAACAAAAAAATATGGCACATTCTTGTTTATTTTATTTTTCATAGCCAAAACGAAAAGATTAAGAAAAGGATGGCAATTTAGAGAATATGTGTGTGCGGATGAAATAGCAACACAACGACTCCTGCATCTCTCGCTGTTAGTATCAAGCAAGAAATGAAACGCATGAGAGAAAGATAGCAATACAAAGGATGTGTGCGTACGGATGAAATAGCTATATTATCAAACTGATTTGCCAAGAGCCTCGAGTAATTATATTTGTTTACATTGTGATTTGTGTGTATTTACAAATGGAAAGAAACTCCATCAGATTTGTGTTTGCAGCTGTCGAGAGCCCAGAGCGACGTGTTTGTGGCAGCTGGTGACAGCTTGTCTGACCAATGTACTTAAGTAATGTACGACACTAAACGCAGTAAATCTCAAATATGTCCATGGACCTAGTTCGGTGCAACCATGCATGTTGTCTCGGTAACCTCGGTAATCTTCTTATTTAATTAAGTGAATGATCAGTCAAAACCTTTGTTTAAATGGAATACAATAATCCTTTGCAATATCTTGCCCGCTTAAAGTAAATATTTACTTAAAATAGCATTCACTCAGTTTTATTAGTGAAAGCGGCCGTCAATGTCTTTAAACTATATTAACTTACAAAATATTAAATTAAATATAATTTACAGGTATCCCTCGAGAGTGCTCAAGTTACATGAAAAATTATCTGCCTGGTGCGCAGAGTAAAATTATCTTTTTCATTAGTTAACAAAAAACTAACTGCCTCTAATTAGTTCAAAAATAAAATAAAAATAAACATAGTGTTCTTTTTTATAATAGTTAGGGGACACCTGAATATCACTGTCAGATAGAAAGAAATATTTTTATTACATAACCTCTACCAAAAAACTTCCAAGTAAGATTAATACAATACTAACTGTTGTATGTAATCGAACTTCTGCAGAATAAGTACATTTCTCAGCATTACCGTGTATGATACACAAATACATATAAACATTTGTTTAGTAAAGCTTTAGAAAAATAAATATCCATTGAAAATCTGAATAATAAATATTATTTACAGACATAACAATAATTTATGTTGCAATAAACAATGACTTTAGTGTATAATCACAAAACAATAAATTATTTTTTCATAAACTTACAAAACATTAAGTTTATTTTGAAAAACAGTGATTTCAATAACATTATAATATACTTCAACTTGTGTGACCCTTAAGAACAGGAGATCAAATACTTCATTACGCTGTTACATATGTGTATTTCTTTACCGAATAATGGTTTTTATTTTAATACGGTGTGTTTCTAGAATGAAATGAATAAAATACATATTATGCAATTTTCTATAATAAATCATACAAACAAAACCAATTATCATGATAGTCATGGATATAAAATCACAATCTCTCATTACAAAACAAACTAATGCATATTTCGTAAATTATTATTAAACTGTAAATTAGTATACTTAATGTAAAGGGATAGTTTTATCAAGACACATTATAATATATTAATAAAATAAAAATTCAGTCTAAAAATTGTGACCAAGAAGGTGTAGATTAAGATAGACTTTCTGGTTCCTAGATGACATATTGTGACTAAGAAAGTGTTGATTAAGATAGACTTTCTGGTTCCTAGATGACATATTGTGACCAAGGTGTTGATTAAGATAGACTTTCCGGTTACCACATGACATATTGTGACCAAGGTGTTGATTAAGATAGACTTTCTGGTTCCTAGATGACATATTGTGACCAAGAAGGTGTTGATTAAGATAGACTTTCTGGTTCCTAGATGACATATTGTGACTAAGAAGGTGTTGATTAAGATAGACTTTCTGGTTACTACATGACATTATAATGTTTAAGATATATTTAATATTTGTTCCAACATGAGAATTTGAAAAAACTACAAGGAAATAAACCTTAACCTAAAAGTTATTACATAGTGAATATATTTTATTTTTTTTACAACATTAAAAAAATTATATGTATCGTAAGAAGTGTAGGTATATTATTGAGAAATTAAGGGTTGAGGAAATATTATGTAAATAATAGTGCAGATTTTAGTAAAAACGTTTTTAAAGTTATTTTTTTTAATGCTCAATAATATTAATGACCACAAAAACCCTTTGCTTGCCAACTCTAAACAGTTGACATTAGAAATATAATGAATTTAAAGACTTTTTCATAAGGTAAGGCTTGATACATTTCTTAAGTATGTATTAAAAAATCTATGACTTGGACAAAATACATTGAAAATTAAGTCAGAAATATTTAATACGCCTGCGGTAGAATGTTTGTTCTCAATACAAACTGTGTGAAATAAATTAACATGTCTAGGTCAATTTTATTAAGGATTCTAAACTATACTTTTAAAGCAATTAATAAACTGAAAAAAAATTAAATAAATTGGGAACATGTATAAAAAATTATGTACTCATAGGAACTTTAGAGTAAAATAAATAATAATAATACAGTTAAATTACAACAAAAAACATTAAGCCCGTCGGCCCATGGGTCGGAAAGCAACCGACATAAACCAAATGCTGTAAGATCATGTGCAGACCGTTACCTTACTATTACAAACTTAATTTCAGCACTCAGTTTAGGTCGACTGCTTACCGACCAGTGGAACAACGGGCCAAGATACTTTTTAATCATACGAAATATAGTGCAACATCAAATCCATGGTAAATTGTTTATAACTCTTTCAGATCACTTTCATAATAATATTATGTCTCCTAATAAATAAGAAATTGTAACCTATATAATGACTATAAAAATATGTTGTAGTCTCTCTAACTAAAGAATAATATCAGTGGTACTAGCGACTTGTGCATTCAGTACTGTAGAATTGGCTGGTCTCGAAGTGTAAAGTCAACAGTCTACCGCAATAAGCTCCTACATGCCGCCCGGCTTTGGGATGTTGGTATCGTACGCACGGATCACATCGGTCTGCGTCACCGAACCTCCCTCTTCTTGCGAGAACGCGAAGCCATCTAATTGGAGGGAAAACACAATGAAATCCAATAAAATATTCACTACATATATTTTAATAATAATAATGATTGGATTATTTGTATAGCGCCGTTTTCGTGAGAAAATCACCTGAAGTATGCTTAAAACATCAAAATCTTTCGAAAATTTGAAATCATCATTATTTTTAAATTCAGAGTATCTCTATTATTTATCACTTATTTAAGATTAAAAAAATTTGAAGAACTCGCACTACTAAACTTATGGTTTTTCAAAAGTGGGTCAGAAAATGAATTTATAAAGTCTAATGTCTAATGTATAATGAATGGACTCTGAAGAATGTTAGTAACACTGAACCAAATGAAGGTACATATGATAACTAAAACAAAAAAATTATCAGTAAAATAAACACATTGCTTCTACGAGAAAGTTTATTAGTAGTGTTAGTTAATGTGTACGAACACACACACAAAAATGGCAGTGTTAAAACATTATGCCAAGAATAACAAGTAATATTGGCAACCCTTAATCAAATCAAATCATTTATAATTTTCACTGACAATGAGGTGTAAAACATAGTATGGAGTGGAAAATGTGTAATCTATTTAGGCTAGGTGTATCCACAAACATAGAAAGCTAAGAACACTGAAATAATTTTGGCAACTAAACCAATTTATTAATCACATCAATCAGTAAGAAATCACACACTCGGTGTAATTAGTTGATGGTTTTCATCGGGTTGAGAAAATTTGAAGGGCTTGTATTTTACAGTTGAACAAAATGAATAGATTTTTTTTTAAATCACCCAAATATATTTAAAACTAATAAATAGGCTGATTACATTGGTGGGTTGTTTTGATTGTAAGAATCACATGAGTTTTTACATTATGTTAGTAATCTCCCTAGCATGCTATTAACAAGTCGGGAGGAACAAGATATGTATAAAGAAGTATTCGTTTGTACTTACGGGATAGCTCCACCTCCATATTTACCCGAGTGTTGGACCTGCGGCTGAAGACGCTGCGCACATTCTTGAGCAGCCGAGCTGTCTCAGTTAACCTGGTAACACAGGCAATAACGCCCGCAGGCGTCACAGAATACTTAGCACATGCGCTCATACCACCGTATCACCATCTCTCTATCGGTTCAACATCTCTTGGTTTTGCTCAGGACTAAGGATGCGTTAGAAGGTGACTAGAAAGCGTTAAACCTAAAGTGAGGTGCTTTACAATAATACAACCAAATCAACCAGTTCCACACTTTGACGTAAACAAAGAAACAATCATTGATGTTTGATGTGACTTCAAGATATCACTATCAGTAATGATTAAAGATTTCTATTGGCATGTGAATAACTGCCATTCAAAGCGTGAAAAACTATAGTGAAAAATACCTAAGTACATGTAAACAATTTAATTAAGATAGTGTCAAAAGGATTGGTTTTCTAAGTTGTTCTTTAAATAAGGCAAAAGTGTTTGTGGAATTGGTTGAAATTATTATTAATACATGCGTGAGAAAAAAGGCCAGAAAAAACACATTCAAGTAAAAGGAGCATAAGGTTAGACAGGCTGATTGCTTGGTTACAGGTTACATGTGATAAAGAATGGAGTGCAGCCAGGGCGGTCCTTTAGAACTCTGGCGACAACTGTACTATACTTACACCGAGATAGTCGTTCCAAAGCATGCACGGGCCTGTCGTCACGAGCCACAATAGTGAAACATAATCAGGTCAATTAATTCAACAACATATATTATGAAACGCAAAAGAGAAGACACAATTAACATTTGACAACACATTACCAAGTAGAAAAGCAGGCTTCTTCAAATTCTAATTTATCCCATGTAATTCAGATGACCTCCTGATCGTCCATTGATAAATAATTATTAAATTATCTTCTCATACATATAACAAAGGATCACAAAAAAACATAAAGGGACCTACCTGTACCAAAGGTAAAAATAATAATAAAAAAGGATCATATTTGAATAATATGATAAATATAAATTATTATTAATCTTGATATTAAAACAGAATTTAAATAAATGTAATTATTCAGTATTAGGTAATAAATAAAAATCATTGGAAAAAGATTTGAATAATTCTTTACCATGATACACGGGCATTTTGCCATTGTTTGTACATTGCGTTTTTGTCATTTGGCTTTTTCATAGTTACACATTATGAAATATCGGAAAATTATATATTTTTAAAACGCAATTTTATTAATTTACTTTATTTAGTCAGTTAAATACAACTGTTGAACCTGCATAATTTTTTAATTAATTATTTAGATCAAGAGGTAGTGAGTTTTTACCATCTCCCATTTCTATATTTAATGAAACAAAGTCTGATCTCATAATTCACTTTAGGTGTGTAAAATTAATTTGATAGGTTTTTTTTAAATAGCTCACATAATATATTTTTGGGAAATATACAGTTTTTACATAAATTTAAACCAACATTGAAAAAATCACATTTCACATTTTTGGTACAGAATACGTTAGTTCCATTTTGTGACCATGTTTATTTATTTTTTAAGGCCCTTTTTAGGGTCTCTTAGATAGGAATAGTTTATAAAATTGTAAAAAATTATATTACAATTGTACAGTTATTTTTTTAAATTTTTTACATAACTGAACTGGCCCAGTAACAGTCTTTTGTATTTATTAACCCCTATTGTGCGGCTGGCTACATTTTCAGTCCAGTGAAATTAGCACTACCTTTAGTTGCACTGCAGTGTACAGCGTGTTGATCTAGGTTTTAGAAGTTTGAACGCATTTTGTTTTTGCCCATGAAAATTCCAAAGAAAAAAAATTGATTTTGCATAATTGTTTTTATTATTATAAAATTCAACCCGTCTCATAATGGTTAAGCGATAATTTCAAAACGTTCACTGAAAAATCTACATAATAACACTCTTTTAGTATTTTGGGCAATGAGAAGTACGTATCATGGTAGTTAGTCTCAGAATTTCTGTACTGAATAAAAATAAAAGTAACGGAATGGAAAGGATAAAAATGATAAAAACATGTACAAACTTTGGCGAAAATTCCCACATGTTGGTATGTATGCTAAGATCTTAATTTCGATTGTTTAACAATTTATTTCGGATTTCACATTGTTTGTGTAAATATTATGTATTCTTTTTCTGGAATTTTCACACATTTGTGGAACACACAAATGTATTAGATTAGAAGTATTCTTAAAGTTTTTTATAAAAAAATGCAGGTAACTTTCATCTATCGTGATGTACAAAACATTCTTATTTTAAGTATACAAATTATGTTTTTTTTTTTCCAAAAACCAGTGTAGTGTAGTGCATAAGTATATATGTGTAAATAGGTATGTTGTATTTGGATGTCAATTTGTAAAATACATAAAAAGACACATACTGACACATTATTGTAGGAAGATAGATACATTATGTACAAAAATACATATTGTGTATGAAAAGACATGTTGATAAATTAAAGTGGTATATTTACACGGGTGAATTTTTGTCCACAGAATTTGTGTAGTTTTCACAGAGGTATCAGATTTATTTGACAATAAATGTGGTGCAGTAACTTTTACCATTGGTTATGGTTACATATATGTTACAATCAAATATATTATATATGTACACATGAATCAAGAAGCTGCGTTTGATACTGAAGAGTTAATAATAATTAATTCATCACAGAATAAAACGAAGAATGAGTTTGTCTTGTGTCATAAACAACTTTTCTATTTGAGCCCAGATAATGGTGGTGATAGATAAATATATGAAATATTAACAGTTTGATGTATGATTGATTGAGTTGGAGTCTTTGATTAGAGGTTAAGGGTTGATGAACTAAAATGGCCAACACGTATTATAAGAGTAGTTTGTAGATTTTTCTTAAATGCCCCCAAATTTTGAATAATCTTAAACATGCTTAAGCACTTAATATATCAGGGAAAAGTATTATTAAGGCCAAAACCTCATTTTAGGTGGTAGAAAACGCTGATGGTAGAAAATATGTACAAAAATTAATAAAAAGAGATTGGCAATTTTAAAAAATCATTTTAATATTACATATTCATTTCAGAGAAAAAAAAAACGGTATTATAAATCAAGTAAGTACTTAATTTGTAAATTACATTTTACAAAATATACAAATAATATTTTACAGATTCGTTCAGTTCCTTAAAAATAAATTATTTCTCTATTGAATATCCTAATAGGAGGGTGGTAAAAAATAATTTAAATGAAAATAAAACTAAAATTCAAAGTAAATTTACTTAATAAAAAATAAATATTAGGTTCATATATATGGTGTCCGGAAAATAGTGGTACAAGCGGGAAACCAGTGAATCTACATACCAGTTGGAGAGGTCGAAGGGTCTCCCCAAACCAGCCTCTCCCGATCTGGCACCCCACGCAGCTGGTGGGCAGGCGCATCCTGAACACACCTCACCCGGAACCCGGGCACCTCTGCTAAATCACCAAACGTAGCGAACCACTTTGGGTAACCTATGGCAGAGGTGTCGGTTATACAATATATGGTTCCCGAGGCGGCGGTACACAAACCCACCTCCCAAATTGGGATGCGGATTACTATGTGTGTAGATTCACCGCTTATATCCGGTCGGTGGCCGAGTTGACATCGCGTTTTGGTCCCACCCAGGCGTAATGTGTTCAATTCCTCGGCTGGCTAAGTCCTCCATCACAACACAAGCAACATTTTCAGCTTACTGTGGTGGTAGTAGGAGATTTTCAAATATTGTCAGGTTATTCGTAACCCGGGAATGTTTGTCTTTCTTTTAAAAAATATCACAAGTTTCTGGACACTGCTTATTAAGGTCATGTTGTGTTAAATTAATACTGTTGCTGATATTAGGGAAACTTCATACGTATAGGTTTTAATATTTAAAACGACGATCTTAAATTGAAAACAATAATAACATATGATTAGTAAAAACAATGGATATTATAATAATAGGTACGTAATGTTAATACAATGTATGTACTATATTAATACAATACATAAATAAACCAATTTACAATCAAATATAAATGGTTACATGTTATATAATATTCTTTATGGAAGTATAAATTATGTACAACTATGTTATATAACCACATCCCTGTTCCGGACGAAAATGTTCCAACAGGGATCATATTATTATTATGCATTTAAAATTACATCAGAGTTGTGTTTATATAAATTACCTAGACTTTTTGATAAATGCAAATGATTATTGTAAAATAAAATAATGAGCTCATAGCATTGGAAATAAATGTTTTCGAAACTAATTATAAATAATTCGCAAAATTGAAGAAAAATAAAATTTTCAGTCAATTTCATCTTTGTTTAAACTTATTATTGATGGTATAGTGATTTATTTTTGGGGTATTATGCCGTGTTACACTACTTCCTTCTTTAGCTAAAGTTTTGGAGAGCATTACAGCGTCCATCATCAGGGCAGATGTGTGATCTGTAGTGCTGTCTGAAAAGATGGCTAAAGATGGAGATAGCGCAAAAAGGAATAATACCCCAAATATAAATCACGATAGTACTTTTGGCCGTGAAAATCTCAAATCTTATTATTGATGTGTTTAAAATCACTGTGAAGTTACAGAGAGTAAATATTGTAATATATTATTTATTTTTTCAACATTTGATATATTTTAAACTTCATATTAACCACTCTCAGTTAATGATTTAACAAGTACAAATAAATATTTTATTTTTGGAATAACTTAATGAGTAAAACCTCAAATTGTAATATTTAATTATTGAAGACAATATTAGTGATTCCTAAATGAAAGATACGGTCACATCTAGGACCTAGATATTATTATATCGCTAGTATTGTCTTCAATAAACAAATAAATACATATATTCAAAGTAAATACAATTACATACTTACTGTACGTTAATTTGGTCCCTCAGTTTTCCTGTTTCTTCATATTTTTTATATAATAGGCAATCTATTACTTATATTATGAATTGTATTATACGCGAAATCCACATACTTAATAAATACTAATACATGGTCCCACACTCAATTGCATTTGAAAACACAGATATTGTATTATAATACACATTTGTATTGGAGAGGCATAACCGCAAATTTATTACCCATATTGCGGAAATCCATGGAATTTTATAAGGAAGTACATACCTACGCTTTATATTATTGCAAGTGATTTAAGCAGAGCAAACAAATAAAATATTATATTTGTTCACTACGGAAGTCATCTAATGGAATGATTTATATATTTATAGTCCTAGTTTCATACATAATTTGGAATTTTACAAATAAAATGCATTTCAATAAACCAAGTTTCACAACTCTATGACTCATTTCAAAGATTTAAAAATAACGTACAATTCCTAGCATTCAATATTCCAACGAAACCATAATCTGGATTAGTAAATTTTATACATTAGGTTATCGTTAACCAATAAAATAAATATGAATTTCAAATGACTGTGTAATGACGATATAGTATGTACTTGTAAAAAACTAAAATTAATATATTTCGAGAAATAATCATTCAAATAAAGGTTCGTCAGACTAAGGCACCTTAAATAAATGCCCATTTGAATTTTATTCACTTCTACAAAAGATGTCATATAATAATGTACCTATGTACATGGAAATATTAGTGTTTATGGAACACACTACTTTTAATAGGACGGTAGATTTATTATAATAGATGATTATTTTATTACGTACATATATCATCAATTCGGACGGTTCGTTATTTTGAAGACTCATAATATTTTGTATGTATTACTACTGTAAATCAACGTTAATTCATAAAACTATAGAATTTGTATATATAAAATACATGTATGGATAGGAATAACTTGAATGTGGGTACAAAATCAGCACATATAAAATTTTATATTACTATCACAAATTTAGTTTAATAGTCAATTTGCAAGAGACTTGCTATGTAGTCCATGAAAAGTTTTCTTATTCTAACATTTCATAAACACAATAAACGTTCAGTCAAAAGAATGATTTTTGTTCATATTCCTTTAAAAGAATTTGTAACAATATCAATGTCAGAATAATTGATTGTTTGAGCCTTTTCCAATTAATGTTGCAAATACATATGTACATTATCACTGACTAGATTAACGGCGATAGTACCTAATTGAATAACTTGTGTTGCTCTAGGAGTAAGTGAGTTCCTCTGAGGGATTTAAACACAAGCCATCACTCCCAGCCGAGTTTCCTACCCACCGGGCTAGTAACTACATCAACAATTAGATACGTCCAGATGTTAAGTCAGTAAAGGGCCCCGTTTGGTTCCCTGTGGATGGCAGCGTGGGGCCTAGAGAAGGAGACGGGGGGCTGACGGGTCTCGAACAGGGTACTGCGATAGCTGGTGGGCGCCACGGAGACCACGGAGCTCTTGCGCCTCTTCCAGCATTGCCACGCGGTAGGGCCGCTATTGGTACAACCAAACCACAATGCTCACTCCACATTTACATGCACGGCAGTGGTGCACAATGCCCATCATTTAACAACATGGAAGATAATCACCAATGCTAAGTATTTAAAGAAAGTGATTATTAATTTACAGCAAGACAAAGCCAACTGGTCACTTTCTTAGTTCTTGATAGATACAACAACAAAAAAATACAGTTTTGTAATGAAAGAAAAATCTATATTTTGCACAAAGATTTTCAAATCTGAAGGTGCTCCAAATATAAAAAAAAAAACTACAACGAAAAATGAAAACATTTACAATATTAGGTTTTATCTATGATAACTTTTGTGAAAAAAATCACGGGTCTCGTTGGTATAGTTGGTATGAATGAATACTAGATTATAACCAAGAAATGCATTGATCAATATTTTCCAATTTGAAATGATTTTCTTATAAATAATTTTTGATATACCTAAATCGTTTTGTCTTTCTTGTAAATCACTTATTCTAAGGGTGAATATAAAACCTAGCGTGATGAACAAGGAGAAAACATAATACCGTGGTAACAATAATAATTCTTATCAAATTCCCAATCCCTTTTTGTGGTAAAAACAAATTTCACACTCAACAAAAAAAAAGAAGGTTAGTAACTAAACACCTATGATGGAAGTGCACAACAGAGCATGCAAAATAAAAGATAAATATAGGAAATATTACTAAAACACTGAGGAAATACTACAATATGAGCTACGGATATATTATAGGCATTTAATATCATAATATCATGCAAAACTTTTAATTCTAATGATACACATTGAACATAATATTATGTAATTTGTACAAAATATAATAAAAACACAATACTTAGACAAATTGGTAAAAATAATTTTGTTGCCATTGTAATGTTATAAAGACAAAGTGTATTTTTCACTACATCGACGTTCCTCATACCTTATCAGCAAATCTGTTACTTTACGGGAGAGAACTTAGAACACACAATAACATGCTAAGGCCTTTGTGGTATATGTAGTGGGTGACGCCTTTGACTTTAAGTTGGGAAGTTGCACAAAGTTAATTCCTGTTGCAGCACAAGAATATCACTCTAGGTGAATGATGACAAAAATGGCTTTAGAACTTTTGCAATGAATATTTGAAACTAAGGAATTCAAAGAAGTATGTATTGAAAATGTATGTTCGGTAAAGTCAAGTAAAGGATTTGCAAATAAGAGTACTGTGCGTTGGACAAGTCGTTGCAGTTGAAAGTAATAATAGTATTGTTTTGATATTATTTGCAGGAGAAAAACACAAAAAAAAACAATGTAATTTTACAAGAAAGCGTTACATAATAATATTATGTACAATGATCTATCTCAGAAAAGTGTACGGTTTTATAAAAAATATTATTCAACATGTTTGGAAAACATATCTATAGTATTAATGAATTAGCTTCATTAACAGAAGCCCGTTATTGTAGCTACTTTATATGGATATGTGAAAGAGGGGTATAGTATTGTTTTAATAATGACAATAACAATACTCGGCAGAAAGCATATTGCGATAGGCTATAGGAGGAGGCTTACATTAGGATTTATTTGTCAGTACAACCACCATGATAATATCATTAGAGACATTTTGCTATATTCTATTTTATGGTGATGCAACTTGCGCAGAAATGTACACAGCTAGAATAATGTCTTAGGTTAAAACAATTTTTTTTTGCTGTATTCGAAACAGGTTATTTTTCATCAGTAAATAATCAAAACAATTATTTTCTGTTATTGGAAATATTCAGTAACTATGTATCATAAATAAGAGTACATATCTATATTTTAAAGTCAATGATCACTAAAAAACTTTTTTTAGGATATAATAATATCACTGACAAATATAGAAAAGACAATTTAAAAACATAACATAAATTATGCACATGTATTATTTTTAAATTAACTGTCATTTCTTTGTTTGGTTGTACATAATTTAACATTCGATTACATTTTTGCAAATTTGGAAAATTGCATTTGTTAAATAGATTGTCTTTCCTATTCTCAATTTTTGAGAAGATTAAAAAATTATCGTGTTTAATAATCAGAGAGTGGAGAAGTGGTGAGAAAGAAAGAAAACTCACGAATGGCGGTGCTGATTGCTCAGTATCTCCTCAGGGTCGGCTTTGCGGATCTCACTCTCTCTTACAGCCTCCGTCAAACTCTTGAAAGCCGAATTGTGGATTCTAGACCAAAAAAACAAACATTTCATTTCCAACCATTATTGTGTTACAAAAATGAACTTAAGGAGCTAGGAGAAAGTAAATAAAATAAAATGTAACTAAATACCCTGTCAGCATTGTCTGGCATAATAATAAATAATATGTTAATACAACATAAACACAATAGAGATGAAATGTAATACAGAAAAACACATTACAAAACAATGATTTCAAAGATTGATGATGCAAAGGGACGGAATGTTTAATATACAGAGAAAATAATACATAAATATGCAAAGGGATAGAATGTTTAATATACATAGAAAATAATACATAAATATGCGGTGAGAAAATAATAAATAATATAGGGACGGAATGTTTAATATACAGCAAAAATAATACATAAATATGCAAAGGGACGGAATGTTTAATATACATAGAAAATAATACATATGTACTAAGATTATTTCACGATTGGCAAAAATACTACCTACTTAGTACATTCAAAATTCAATTACATTATTTACAGAAACTTGACGCAATGTGATTAGAGAGTTGACAAATCTTAATAGTGCCAACGACCAGATTTCTTATTTTTCTTCACTAGTCTGTTTAGAAGTGGTAGCAACATGGTGATCATCATCAGCGTCAAACTTGGCGTTGCTGGACTTCTCGGAATCTGAGATGATTTCATCTAGGTCAAACTTCACAGAGCTTGTTTTGTTGGAGATTGAGGTAATTTCATCATAGTCCAGCTTCATTTGACTGGGAGGGGTAGATTGGGTTCGGGTCGTTTCATGGTACATAAGACGGATGGTGCTGGGAGCGTCCACCGCTGCCACGAACATGTCCTTCTTGAGCACCAGGCCGCTGGGTGCGGGAGTACGCATGTTGTTAAGGGGAATACCCAGGTAAGTCTCCTGCCGCCGTTCCTTTGTGTATACGCAACCTGCCATTACGTGCCAGTACGTCCTCAAGAATTGGGGCGTCCACATTAATATAAAACCAAAGGGACAGAAACTGGAAGGGATAAGAGGGAAGGAATTCATTAAGGGTGGATACAGCTGTATCAATTACCAAGTAAAGGTTTTCAGGAATATATATAGGCACTACACTAATAGCTCAAATGTAACTTCTCCCTCCTTCTCATAAATGATACAGAGTGTTTACAAAGGAGCTTTCAGCGACATGATCACTATGCACATTAATTAATTAAGGACAATACAAAATATTTTCATGAAAAGTTAATCCTATAAATATTATGTTTTTTTTTTGGATTATTTTTTTATTTAATAAATCCCAAAGGTTGAATTACACCTGCTGAGTGCTTGTCCGAGTCAGTCGCTTTTTTACTCGTTCAAGCAACCTATTGGAGAGTAGAGGTGTTCACATGTATGTAGAAGTGTAGACAGTGGTTTGTTGAAGTGAAGCGCCGAGTTGAGTATGGTGGTGGAGGGGGTTCTTCTCGACCGAGTCATTGGGCCTTGCTTCTATGCACTGTCTCGCCTGAATCACTCGCCCGCTATTATACTGAGTACTGATCACATCGGGCGAGCACTCAGGAGGTGTAATTAAGGCATTAATTTTACTTCAATGGATAGAGATTCATGGAGGGAACATTAATGGAAGGGGAAATATTTGCAAACTTGATCATGTTTAAGATGTGCTTGGTGCACCTATTTGTATAAAGAGTGTCTGTGGTAGGCGGCCGCATGGCGGACACAGAGTGGACATCAGGCGGGCGGTATGGATTTGATTTTTATACCAATCTACAGTTTTATTCCGAGATTGATAAAAATTTGCATACTTGACCTTCAAAACAAGAGGAAGGTCACTCTGCATAAAGCCCGGGCAAATCCTGGGACTTGATTAAAGATAAAGATATAATGTAGTTACACTTTGATGGCGACATCGGGGATGAGACTGGCCAGCGGGATGAGGATGAGGCCCATCCAGAAGGCGGGAGACGTGAACACCATCAAATCCATCCCCAGGAACACGGCACCAAGGCCCAGAGCCGGCCAGAAATGGCTACAAAATATTAATTCATTATTAGACTCACACAAGTAGTCATATTTATTGTCTATGGTAATTGTGAGTAACTGTCTATGAATTAAAAAGAAGACCCACCTGTAGATAGCAACGAAGATAAACCACATGAGGACTGAGCCCCAGATAGCTATATGGGTCATCCATGTCCAGGAGTTGGTAACTAGGCCGGCCTTGAAGCATACTGTCATCACCACATACTGAAAACATAAGTACAATACATTTAATACTTTTATCAACAAAAAGCAATACAAACATCACAAATACCTATCATATTACATATATCAAAAATACCTTTAAAATTATGAATGACTCTTCCACGTGCATACATATAGGTTGTCATAATGAGTGCCACCCATGCATGTTACACCATATAAACTGGTAATGCAGTGGTAAGGTAGAACGGTCATTCTTTAAGCATACACCTTCCTCAAGTGTAACTTACGCATTACAAACTATGACGCTGCTTCTGTGGCGTAGTGGTGACGCACGTTTCTGACAAGCGTGTAAATATATTTTATTTGGACTAATTATTATAATAAAATGTGTGTACCGTATAAACGAAATTTCCCATGACGAGGTAGCCGCCGTCTTTGCCGTGCCCCCACAGCACGTGGTTCTCCGCCACGTACATGGGTAACCAGAACAGAAACACCGAGTGGATGAGTGCGTTGATCACCCAGATCCAGAACACCTTCACGTTGAACAGCACGCCGCGCTGCGACGGCGCGTATAACCCGGGGTGCTGAAGTAAACACACACACATCACATCATTCTTCTTGTTTTCCTATTCCTTTAGCCACTGTCAGAGCTAATATTGTCCACACTGTAACATTACTGACAAATAATAACAAACCACTCGATCAAAGAACTCTCTAACGTTAAAGACATGTTATCAGAGAATTATGTACGTTTACCGCTGACTAATCACCAACAGTATTTACTAAAGAACACAGGACCTTTTTGATATCTTTTTTTTCCTTTTTGAGAAAGGTTGGAAAACAATGTAGCCCTTTTTACTCTAGTTCTAGAACTAAACCAATAAAAAGTGCAAGACACTTTTAGAATGAGAAATACATACTTCCATTTAGAATTGAAATCTTTAGAAAAGAGGTGATTCCTAACCATCCTCTCCCGCTTGAGAGGCTTTATATTGGGTTCGCCACATTCCATTAGAATAACAATGACAAGTTGTTTGAATAACATTGTCAAATAATACTTCTCTTATTATTTTATACTCTAGGTAAATATTTGGAGCATTGCAATCTTGCAAAACTCAAATAAATACGATTTAGGCTATCATCTTTAGTTTTATCTAGGCTGATAATAAATGCCGCATATGGAACCGGAACCAATATGGAACCGGAATGAACGTATTCAAACATATTATGAAAGTCAAACATCAAATTCAACAGACAGCAATAGTATTTTTGTAAATCTAAGCTAACACATCTGGAATATATAAAAAAAAGTATTTAAAAGAGAATATTAGATGGACCATATTTATACAAACCTTTAGCATTGTCTCCGCTGAACAAACTTTATCGAATATACCCATTGCAAAAGGAGGCATAGCCGTAAATGCCACGTTGTAGAGACCGATGGTCCATCTCTCGAAAAGAATTTGGCCAGACCTACAAACCATTTATAAATAAATTAATCAACGGTAACATCAAATAATTTACAAACTGTAATGCGAATTCATTATTATCGTCATAAGTCATTTGGCAACTTTCCAGAAAAACCACCAAACCGGCAATTTCACACAAGAGACCACACGAGAGATTTACTGTAATAGTATATGTATATAGGACTGTTACCACTGTCAAATATAATTTCAGTATGAGATATGCCCTGATGGATTTAATATTTGACAAATTTCATTCTGTTCAATAAAAAAAGAAGATGTACTAACCATCCAGAATAAATAGCGAACCACAATTCGATAACATAAAGGCAGATGTTTTTATAAAAACTGTATAAAATTAGTTTGCACATTCTACTGTAGTTCCAGGCCCCGTGTACCAGGAGGAGTCGTAACAGAAACCGAAACTGAAAAACAAAACACAATTAGCAAAAATATTCAGATGAGATCAAAAGCAAGGACATGTCTGTAGATGACACTGGATTAGTACTAGTACACACCTGCGCTATGCTGTAATCTGATGCACAGACGGCCTGCAGCCCCTCCATGCCAGATATTCCCACCCCCACGGCCGCACGCTGTATCATGGCCACATCGTTGGCGCCATCTCCAATGGCCAGGGACACCGACTTGGTGTGTGCAGATACTAGCTCTACTACCTAAAAAAGAACATTATTGATTATTATATTAAAAAAGAAAGACAAACATTCCCGGATTACGAATAACCTTACAATATTTGAAAATCTTATACTACCATCGTAATTAGTGGAAAATGTTGCTTGCGTCATGATGGAGGACTATGTCAGCAGAGGAATTGAATTCACGATGCCTGGGTTGGATTCAATAGTGAAAACATAATGGGTTATGTGGGGATAACTTCGTAACTTCATTACAAATAATGGGTTATGTGGGGATTACTTTGTAAGTTCATTACAAATAATGGATTATGTGGGGATAACTTTGTAAGTTCATTACAAATAATGGGTTATGTGGGGATAACTTTGTAAGTTCATTATAAATAATGATATTTCTGGGTTTATTGTCAGTTTCGGGAAATGCTCCAACAGACAAATTGCAAATCTACAAATTACATTCAGATACTGGGATTGTATTTAGAATGGGTGGAAGTCACGAATCTGTGAAGGAGCATGATCGATGCTGTGGGTTCCTGGACCTAATATGGAAAGCAAAATATTAAGTTACCTCTGCTTTCTGGATGGGGGACACTCGGCAGCAGATGGCCACCTTGCAGGAGATGCAGAGGTCCAGGAACTCCGTCCTCAGGTCACAGCTAAGTGCATATTTCAAAGTCTTTCCGTCTATAATCAGTGCAATATCATTGGCCTTCTTCAGGTTATCGCCTAAGTCGGCATTGTGCCTAAGTATAGTCTCTCTAGTATTCTGGAAGCAAATAAAACATTCATACATTGATACGATGACTGCTGATGAATAACATGAGATAAGTAAAACAGAGTGAAGCACTTACATCTAAACTATCTTCGTTCAATATTAAAAGGGGCATTCCTTGAGTGATCAGCTTTGCGGAATAACCAATATTGATAGCAGTCTCTTGTTTGTCTCCAGTTAAGATCCAAACATTTATATCAGCCTTTATCAGTGCTGCTATCGTTTCAGGTACGCCGTCCTAAACAGAAACGTATTATATATTTTAAAGTATTATCATTTAAACAGTGGAGACAATATATTTCATTATAAACATTTACTTAGCGCTTCATTATTGCTAACAGTATATACATAATATTATTATGTACACACCAGGTATCCGAGTAATATTTACACTTGTTCATTCTTACCTGCAATTTATCCTCTATTGCAGTTGCTCCTAAGAGCCTTAAATTATTTTCAATTAACTTAGCAGCTTCCTCTATCTTTTGTTCTCGGTAATTCATCGATGTTCTGGCTTTATGGTAAGTATGCTTCCATTCCTGCAATGCAAAACAACGTATCAACATGCAAAATAGAATTCACTCCATCAGCAGTTGAGAATATTTTGAAGGGGTTGCGAGAAGATAGCGCTACTGGCCCTGATAATATTCCTGCTATTGTTCTCAAAAAGTGTGCAGCAACTCTCAGTCATCCCATAGCTCAGGTTATGCAACAATCCTTTTTAGATGGGAAACTCCCTAAAGATTGGAAGAGAGCTATAATTACACCCATCTACAAAAAAGGTGATAAACTCAAACCAGCAAATTACAGACCTATAAGCTTGACTAGTATTATCTGCAAAACCATGGAAAGAATAATAGTGGACAAGATACGCTCATTCCTGATCAAACTTGACATAATCTCGAGTGGGACAAACGGATTCCCACTGACGTAATTTATCTCGACTTCGAGAAAGCCTTTGATACTGTTCCAACCAATACTGTTGGCTAAACTTAAATTCCTAGGCATAAGAGGACGACTTCTCGAATGGATCAAATCCTTCCTCACTGAGAGAAAATTACAAGTTCGAATTGGCAACCAACTGTCATCTGAGCGAAATGTGACCAGTGGTGTCCCTCAAGGATCAGTTCTCGGTCCAGTTCTGTTTATTTTGTACATCACGGACCTGCATACTATAATAAAATCAGACTCCAGCTGCTTTGCAGATGATACAAAATTCTTTGCCAACCCACACACTCATCACAACCAACTACAAAACGATTTAAACGAAATATATCAATGGACAAATGATTGGCTTCTAAAACTCAATGTCGAAAAATGCACTGTCCTACATGTTGGAAAAACTAAACCTACACTTGCCTACAAACTTAATGGAACACCTCTAAAAGCAGTGACATTACAACAAGACTTAGGAGTTACCATATCACAGGACTTGAAATGGGAACCACACATCGCTGGAATTGTGAAAAGAGCAAATTATGTTAAAAATATATAAAACATATATGCGACCTCTCCTGGAATATGCTTTCCAAATATGGAGTCCTTACTTCGCAAAGGATATAAATCTGTTAGAGAGAGTACAGAGACGTTTCACTAAAATACCAAGAGCTCTGAAAGATCTACGATACGAAGATAGACTCAAGGAACTAAGATTACCAACCTTACAAGAAAGAAGAGAAAGGGGTGACTTGATCGAGACTTTCAAAATTTTATCTGGACATTACAGTTGCCCTAGCATCCAAGAATCCTTCACTACTAATAAAAATATAAATCTCCGTGGACACTCAAAAAAAATTACCAAAACGCCTTTTGCATCTAATCCTAGAAAACACTTCCTTGCAAATAGAGTAGTGGATGCTTGGAACAAACTCCCACAACATGTCATCGGTGCAACAAATATAAATCAATTCAAAGCTCTATTGGATTCACATTTGGAGAGAAGAAAGGACTTAGTTCAAACTTAAAACAACTCAATTACTGTCAAACTTGTTGTGAAATCAGATATGAGCGCATCAGCAGAATGCTTCCTGCTCATTACATAATAATAATAATAAAATAGAAACGAATGCCAAGGTTGGGTAACAATGAGAAGGTTAAGGTAACTTGAACACGACAGCAGCTCTAATAGCAATCCCTTATTTGTCTCTTTGTTAAGATTCAAACGTTTACATCCGCCTTTGTTAGTGCTGTTATTGTTCAGATATGACGTCCTCAAAAAGCTGGCTGCCTGCCCGCATGGCAGCAGAGAATTCTGGTCGCTTGCGGGCTCAATAGGTCGGAATTTTTGCAAACCCAGTTTGCCACCTCTTACCAGACCTGACGGCTCACTAGCAAACACCGCCACCGAAAAGGCTAACCTATTAGGGAAAATGTTTGCGGAAAACTCGACCCTCGACGACGGAGGTGCTGTTCCGCCGTCGGTTCCTCACTGCGGCTTCTATATGAAAAAGCTGAGGATCCGGCATCGGGATGTACTCCACGTCATACGGGGGCTCGATGTTAACAAAGCTAGTGGACCTGATGGAATACCTGCCCTGGTATTGCAGAGGTGTGCTGCGGAAATAGTTCCAGTTTTGACAAAGCTCTTCAAAATGTCCCTGAAGTGTGGCACTGTGCCCTCTGGTTGGAAAAAAGCGGTCATTCACCCTATTCCCAAGAAAGATGACCGCTCCAACCAGGCCAACTACCGCCCCATAGAGATCACATCAGTTCTGTCCAAAGTGATGGAACGTGTGATCAACGACAAACTGCTCACATACCTCGAGAAGAACAAAATTATCAACGACCGTCAATACGGATTCCGGCGGAACCGCTCGTGCGGTGATCTTCTCGCGTATGTGACGCATGGTTGGGGGCGGTGCCTGGAACGTCACGGTGAGACCCAAACGGTTGCACTAGACATATCCAAGGCCTTTGACCGGGTCTGGCACCGAGGACTTGTCAACAAATTGCATTCTTACGGACTTCCCGCATCCCTGTGTACGTAGATTGCTGACTTTTTGAGGGATAGGTCGATTCAGGCGGTTGCAGACGGTTTCACCTCTTCCTCGCACTACATAAATGCTGGCGTCCCACAGGGATCGGTTCTGTCTCCGACTTTGTTTTTGTTGCACATCAATGACCTTTTGACATGTGCACCGATTCATTGTTACGGGGATGACAGTACAGTTCATGATTGCTTTTTGTTTGACAAGCCCCCAAAGGGCACACAAACTCCAACGGCTCGGAGGGCTTTGAAGCAGAGAATGGACGGTTATCTCGAGAGTATTTCCTCCTGGGGTAAAAATAATCTCGTCGAATTTAATGTTTCAAAGACCCAATCCTGTCTGATTAC
Organism: Hesperophylax magnus; assembly: GCA_026573805.1. Taxonomy (NCBI): domain Eukaryota; kingdom Metazoa; phylum Arthropoda; class Insecta; order Trichoptera; family Limnephilidae; genus Hesperophylax; species Hesperophylax magnus. The sequence goes on along the minus strand of JAIUSX010000116.1, from coordinate 1,110,863 downwards.
GTCTAAAAGAGATCCAAATGATAATCTAGTCTCCTTCAACGGAAGCAATCTTCCGAACAGGCCTTCCATTGATATGCTTGGTATAACTATAAGTGACCAGCTCAGGTACAAGGGCTCCATCGAAGCCAGAGTAAAGTTGGCCTCTCAGAAGCTGGGCGTACTGTACAGGGCCCGCAGATACTTTAATAATACACAACTGCTGACCCTGTACAAATCGCAAGTGCGCCCTACTGTCGAATTTGGCAGCCATCTCTGGTCCGGAGCCCCTAAATACCTGAAAAAAACCCTAGACTCTGTGCAAAAACGGGCGGTCCGTTTGATAGATTCCCCAATCTTAACAAACGGACTGCAATCTTTAGAGCACAGGCGTCAGGTAGGTATGCTGTCCTTGTTCTATCGGTATTACAATGGAAGATGCTCTGAGGAACTAGCGTCATTGATCCCTTCGGCACCGGTGCGTAGTCGGGATACACGCCAAATGCGTGCCCAACATATGTACACAGTTGACACTTGTCACATGAGAACGGGTCGCTTCTACGATTCGTTCTTAAGTTCAACAGCTCGGCTGTGGAACGAACTGCCGGCCTCTGTGTTTCCTCCCTCCTACAACATGGGACTCTTCAAGACCCATGTTCACTCCTTCCTCTCCACAAAAAGACCCTCCACACAGCATCCCCAAAGATGACATAGGCCCTGAGGGAAATTATTTTCTTCAGGGCCTCCTGTGTGGAGTGAATATAAAAAAATAAAAAAAATAAATCTTACAAAAATATTTCATGATGTATCTATCTTACTTTTTGCTGATGACCTCAAAATTTATAGAATTATTCAACATATATACCATTGCAACATTCTTCAATACAATATCAACAAATTATTAATTTGGTGTAATGAAAATAGACTTTACTTAAATATCTCAAAATGTCAAATAGTTAGATTATATCGAATAAAAAATTCAGTGATTTTTGATTACAACATTGATAACAATGCTATTGAGACATTAACACAAATCAAAGACTTAGGCATCACTTTTCAATCAAATCTTTCATTTGTTAACCACATAACAGAAATCTCTAACAAGGGCTTAAAAATGTTGGGATTTAAAGTGTATTAAATTGTTATATTTTGCCTACATAAGAAGTCAACTAGAGTACAATTCTCCTGTCTGGAACCCACATTATAATATACATGTACAAGCTGTTGAAAGAATACAAAACAAATTCTTACATTTTATAAATTTTAATATATGTATTCCAGCAATTATGTTGAACTACAATACTCTGTTAAATTATATGAATATGCTCAAATTGTCAGACAGAAGAATTTTCACTGACTTGGTAGTTCTATATAAAATTCTAAATGATTTAGTTGATAGTCCGGTATTGCTAGAATTGATAAGCTTTCAGATTCCACAACGTAATACTAGAAGTCAGGATTTATTTCAGTGCAGAAATTCTGGGACTAACTATCATATGTATTCCTCTTTGCCCAGAATTCCAATGGAGGGAAACAATTATACCAAGTCAGTGGACAACTTCAATTTATCTTTAAACAAATATAAAATGTTGTTAATGAAGCAATTCAGTTATTTACAATAAATAATGTATATTTCTTAATATTCTCATGTAAAAGCCCCGAAAAGGGGCGTTAATAAATAAATAAGACATAGTGCTGGGCATAGATGTGATGGTGTTCTAGGAATATGGAAGTACCTCGTAGAACTGTAGTGGGACATCAGCCACGGCACAACACAGTGTGCGCAGGCCTTCGGTGGCAAAGTGCTCGAGGTGACTGAGAGTGATCTCTCCGTACTTCTGCCCCTGCGTACTCAGTCGCTCATAGATCACAGTGTCGGCGCCCTTACACAGCAGCTTTATCTCTCCTGGAAACATACATTTTAATTTAAATAGAATAGAATCCATTAAGTCAGCTGTGTTAACGGGGGTATTGTTATTATTCAGGTTAAGATGAAGAACTCACCCGTTGGTGTTCTCACAATCACCGACATCCTTTTCCTTGTGGATGTGAACTCGAGCACATTCAATATCTCGTATTGTTCCCGGACTCCCATTATAATGATCTCAACAAACTGAGGCGTTCTCGTATCAAAGATAAATCCAAATTTAGAAGCACCGTATACCAAAGCTCGCTCATCTGTAAAAAAAAAAGTAACGGTTAACTAAAAAAACTTTTTTATTTTTATTTCTTTCATTCAAAGACATATTACTATCTATGTACAGGATTTCAATGAACCCAAAACAAACTAGGCTATGCTTGCATTCCTCATTCCTCTATTCTATTCCTCGGATGATGCTAATCGGAATTATGAATGTACATATTATATTTGATCTCTTGGCATGAACACAAAATATCAGTAAATCGAGATTTTTATCAGATTGTTAAATTTATGAATTGACTGCATGCCAAATGGCATGAAAATTGAAATTAGGATAAAAGTGAATATTTTAGCAGTCAACTGGATAATGGTTCCCAATTTGCTTCCTAATCAGACACATCTTCTGCTATTATATTACATATATATAATAAGTATAGTAGGATCAGTATATTTTCATAATTTGATATATATATAGCAATTTTTACCGGGAGAAGCAGCATGGTAATTAATCTCTCCATTCTCATCCTTCTCCGGAATAACTGTATGGCAAACGGCCAGTAGAACCATGAACTCTTTGATAACAGAAGCAGTGGGGTGGTTCTGCGTCAGGTTCTGGTAGAATAGACACTGTTCCAGCTCCTCGGGTGTGCTGGGCGGGATGTACAGGATCTCGGCTATGGAGCATCGCTTGAACTCCATGACGTTGCGTGTGAGGGTGCCTGTCTTATCGCTGAAGATGTACTTCACCATGCCGAGTTCTTCGTTCAGGTTGGAAGTTCTTGCAGCCGCTGGGGTATTGGTTTCGACATGGTACATTTCCACATCCATCGAAATAAATATAGCCTAGAAAAAGGCAAAGCAAATTATACATTTTGTCAAGAAAGATGAAAAAAGTATCGGCTATAATATGAGGAATACTTAAATAACAATAATTAAAGTGTGATATTAATGTGGGCAATTTATTCACAGCAATTTGACAATACGTATATATATATTTTTTCACAGGGAAATTATTTCCCTCTGGGCCTATGTCATCTTTGGGGATGCTGTGCGGAGGATATATTTGAGAAGAAGGATTGAAGGAGTGGACGGTCGTGAAGAGACCCATGTTGAAGGAGCGAGTAAATACAGCTGTTGAACTCAAGAATGAGTCGTAGAAATTACCCATTTCATGTGACAAATGTCAACCATGTACAAATGGTGGGCGCACGTTTGGCGTATTTCCTGACTATGCACCGGTGCTGAAGGGATCAATGACGCTAGTCATGTACAATTCTAATTTGTTGTTATAAATAGTTACCTGCATAAATCTAACTATTTCTGCAGTCACTTGAAGTGATATGGGAATCAAATTGTTGTATAAAATTATAAATGTTAGAAGATTGAAGCCAAAATTTTTGTTCACAGTTGCTGTAAGAAAAAACAAAAACATTAGAATTAAGATCAAGTAAGTATTAAAAAGTAAGCAAGTAAGAAAAAAATAGTATCTAAATGGGTATTGAAACATACCATTTAGGCCAATGTACCAATCGGTGTCCGTCCTGTCTTTGGTCCATATCTCATTAAGGATGGCACTCGCTAAGCAGAGAACAATCAGTATGAAGAACAGCATCAGGATCTGTGTGTTGGTCAGCCTGTCCACGGTGGACCTCTTCAGCGGAGCCTTAGTAGAGTTGCGCATCAGCTTAGAGTCGTGGCCCGTGTAGATGACTAGCCCAAATATCCAGGAGGTGTTCCTCAGCATGGCGCCCCTCAGCAGCATCTGGTCAGGACCCAGGGGTAAAGTTCTGGAATTAAAAGGGACATTTCTTAATACAATACAGTGGCAGAGGCAGAGGCTTCGTGACTTTTGAGTGTATTAGTGATCTAAGATATAAAATACAACATTATTGATGTAATCGAAAATGATATTTATTTAAAAAAATTATATTATATATTTACAATAATTTTAATATTTGGTTACATTTTTTTAAATATTTTTTTTATAGTTTCGGGTACGACAGTGTTTCCTTTTTTTCAATTCTAGCACCGTAGCACACTCGGAAGTCAAGAGTCACCACTGCCGAGAAGTAATCACATTTGCCTAGTAATAAATTTATACAAATGAAAATGTTAATGTTCGTTTGTTCAAAAACTTAAATCTCCAAAAGTTCTTCACTGATTGCTTTGAGATTTTGACACAAGGTTGGATTCGAGTCACAAGTGACATATATAAAATATAAAGGTATATATTGTAAAAACCAGCTTCTTTTTAAAAACAGAGCCAACTGTTGGACAAACATGCTTTTTTTTAAATCTGTCGACGTAAAAGCAACAATCCCTATTGTGTTTATATCTGCACAAAAGAGACTGAGCCACAGTTACGCGTAGCGGGGTAGAGCTAGTAATACATGCTTTCCGAATTAATCTGCATAGAAGGATAAATACTAATAAATGCACAGAGGTTATAAAATCAAAATATAATATTATGACCTTCACATATAATAAGGAAGTTGAGTGAAAAATATTTTGACTTATAAAAAATATGTTCATGTAGATCAAAAAATATCGATTCTAAATATATAAATATATTTCTATATTATTATTCTTAGAATTAGTTAAACGTTCTTGAAAAAGCATTCAATAGCAATAGACTGTATACGCTCCACGATTGGTCGAAAGAATTCTGACGTCACATGTGTCGTGACTTGTACGTACAACGGATCACCTATGGTGCATCTCTTTCTATTACATGAGAGATGGTCGGTTTAGATGAGAGAGGTGTATAGGCCAAACGTTTATTTGGGTTTGTCAAATATATGTACGTATTTGTTGTTATTATTACATGAAATGGATTTCTAAAGATACATATTCGTATAGTGCTTTATAATAATATGTTGATTATTGCATAACTTAGAAGTTTTTATTATTATACATGTCACATAACATGTGATACACTTCAGGCCACCGGCCGCCCAGAAAAGTCTCACAGTGAACTGGGCTGTAAACCGTTATTTTACTTTTGGTCTTTACTTTTCTGCGCGGTGGTCCTGAATTCGCGCGGGGCACGTCAACAAATAGCGACGGTAATACCGTACCGGGCGGGAAAAGCAAATATTCTAACTTAAAATATTAATTTAACTATGAAATCTTAATCAATTTTCTTTTTTTTTTTTAAAATATCAATTCTAATAGACGGTTAACATTGGTAAAAAAATTACTGGAATTCCTTATTGAAGAATTAATTTTTTTTCCATACAAAATGTTAAAGCGACGTGGTTCTTACAGTTTGAATGACGTCACACCCACACCCCGCCTCTTACCGCTCGGATTCCGCTCGTTTTGGCGGGCTTAATAAAATTCAAACTTTGAGAATTAATTTAACTATGAAAACAAACTTTAAAAAAAAAAAAAAAATACTCGTATTTAAGTTTGAATGCGAACATTGATAAAAAAAATAAAAAAAATGGACTCAACTTCCTTATTCCAATACTTATGTAGTTCACAATTGACTTTTATTTATTCACTAGCTGTACCCCGCCACGCATTGATGTGGCTCAGTCTGCCTGTGCAGATAGAGAAACCATAACGTGTTCTGCTTTTACGTCCAACAGATGGCGCTGTTTAAAAAAAAACATGTTTTTACCTGTCACAGGTGACATCTATATAATATAGGTACGTAAAAACACATGCGTATTCGAATGAAACATTGTGTCAAAATTTCAAAGTAATCGGTGAAGAACTTTCGGAGATTTAAGATTTTGAACAAATGCACATTTACATTTTTATTTATATGGATAGATTACATTATTCAGATAAATTTATATCCACTGGAGCGATTTTTGGCACATTATGTTCCAAAAACGTTTTGAGGGATTCTTGACATAATGTGTCAAATTTATAGAACCTAAAAATATGAGATAAACGGCAAAATCCAGGTGGATTCAAAGACTTTAAACCGCAGCAAGCAGTTAATGTTTCTATATTAATATTATGAAGAATGATAACTAAATAAAATGGTTATGATCGAGTGGATATAACAAATAAAATTATAGGAAGTACATAATATCGTATAATCAATTATAATATCAATTTGGAATATTTAAAATAACTGAAAATATTAGAATGCGTACGTGCGTAAGTATTTTCCATTAACCTTTTCCGTGTAGTAGTATCACGTAATATAAATACTACCTGTGCAATCATCATCAAACTACCTACATTGTTTTAAAGTGGCCAAAGTTTTGTTTTTTTTTTTCTTTTCTTTTATTTTATAGATTTTTTAAATATTACAATTTTCAACTACCAGGATAATGCCCGTGTTACGGTAAGTGTAAGTGAAGGGAAAGAAAGCATTATAAAGGTTAATTATCCCATATGTCGCGCACTAATTATGTTATCCAATCTAAAAGATCTACGAACTTCTTGTTGGTCTCCTTGAAGTTCCCGGTGAACTCGTACAGATGGCGGTTGGGCTGCTCACACATGACGGTGGCGGAGAAGCGGGAGAGATCGCCCGTCTCCAGCAGCCGGGCCGTCTCTGGGTGAGCCTGCCGGATCTTCAGGTTGGTCTCACCGTCCAGGTTGGATGTCTCAATGAAGGATATGGCCTGGGGCTCACTGGAAATTGAATGTTAAGTTACACAGGTTGTTTTAATAGTAGTTTATTTCATCATCTGCCCTGTGCCGTTTCTGTAAAGCGAAATGAGCTTAAGTGTGGTGTGACGTATATCGGATTGAGAGTTTGTAAGTGAAAGATATTCAATTTTTAATGAAAAGGTGACTAACCTGGAAGACAGGAGAACCAGATCAGCGGGGAAGAAGTCATCCTTCTGCACCTTGCAAATGTCCCCTACCTGGAGGTGCCGCCACTGGATTTTCTGCCACTGCCCGTCTCGAAGGACTTCTATATCTCGGTGGTTTATTTCATCGTCTGCTCTATGCCGTTTCTGCAAAGCGATAAAAATTTGGGTGTGTCATAAATCGGATCGAGAGTTTGCAACTTATTATCTTGTGATATTATTCACAGAAAATAATTATTACTGAACCAAGCGCCCTTGAGGTGATTTTTCACAAAAAACGGCACTCTACAAATTATCCAATTATTATTATTATTATTATTAATAATTTGTGAGAAACCTCTCAAGTCAACCTGCTGAATTGAACTAAACACAGTGCTGTGTTCACGTGTTTGTAAGATTTTGTTGAAATTCATGACATTAGAAAAAAACATTAGTAATGAGACTCCAATTTAGATGACTGGTTCTAGTTTTTTAAATATTTTGTTTTGTATACAGACTTGTAACCACATGAAGTGTCTAAGATTAAAAGATCCCTGTTTACGAAAAGACTAACTTTGTGACGCTTAAGTTCTGGATTCCAATTCCAGAGTAACCTGCCTTTACCACCTAGCCTTCCACGATACAATTAAAAAAATACAGTGGACAGTATACATAATGCATAAAAAGTGTGTAAATAAGGATGTTGCCAGGAAGGAGTTCAGATTGCTCTTTAGCAAGATAATAGAAGTAAGGTGGTAGTTACCCAGTCCTCTGCGATCTCCTTGACGGCACTGACGGTGAGGATGAAGACCAGGGGGGTGAGGGTGGTCCAGCGCCCCGTGGGAGACACGTCGGGGATCTGCTGCAGCAGGGCGATGAGGAGGAAGAAGCAGTTTGAGTAGCGCCGGAACTGCTCAAACAAGAAGCATGGCACGAAGCTCAAGGTGCTGAAATAACAAAAATATATTTTTAAATTACATATTAAATACAGTCAACAAGTGTAATGTTGTAATTGTCTTGTAACACTTGTAATTGTCTTCCATCTGTACTTTTTTATATTATATGTATATTGTCATTGCTCATCATTTATATATGCTCTCCTTTCACTGCCATCTCTGTTTCTTATTCGTGTAAAAAATATAATATTGTTAAAGGACTATTTGTCCGTAAATAAATATCGCTCGCCATACATTACCCATTGGGATTATATGGCAAGCGAAACACTGAAATAGGCAAAGCCATAATGCGTATAGCGTAATCTGTCAGCCTCATAAATACACTTACGAGTATTGAGTTTACTGAGAGTTGTATCTGTCAACAAAATAAAAGCGAAAACATTTTGAAAGTAAAGTCAAGAGTATTTAAATTAAAATGATGCAATCTTCACAGACAGATTGATCGATAATAATTCATGTCAAATAATAAAACTGGATTATTAATGTCAGCTTGGCTAATAATTTGTGCTTTAATTGTGCTGAAATTCCGTGTATGCCGCAGCTGATCTGAGTTTCAACATAATGAGCAGTGAAAAATACTATTATAAATTAATGCATAATATAGAAAAATCAATGGGAGAAAGAATAGATAAGTAAGATTCAAAATTGTTTAGAATATTAACGACTTTGTGTCAATTTGACAAGATTTACAACACAGGTAGAACCCTACCAGCAAGATGTTACCTGTATTTAGCAGTGGTGATGTGATTGTTGCAGAATTTGGTGGGTTGTGGTCCATTGACGAAGATGATTCTGTGTTCGCTGACTCCGCCCAATCCTTCTGTCGCAGCTGAGGTTGTGGCATCATCCTCATCTGGAAGAAAACACTTCAGTAAGTCACTAACTCAGGTGAAAGGAGACACAAAAAGAGTTTTTTTTAAATAATTGCATGTCTACCAAGCCAAGTAGATAAATACGTCGGGAGAGATGGTAAAAGATGCATTAAGGTTATATATTTTTTTTTAGTCAAAGTTCAAAATTTACAATACAAGACCAATGAAATTTGCCATATTTAATTATGTTAGTATGACAAGCTGCAACCCGCCACGCATTTCTGTGGCTCAGTCTGTCCGTCTGTATTGTCTCAGAGAAACAATAGCGCATGTTGCTTTTACGTCCAACAGATGGTGCTGTTTTTTTTAAAGCATGTTTGTCCAACAGATGACATTTAAAAAATTTAAAAATTTACCTGTCGCAACTGAAATTTATATAAGTATATTAAAACACACGCGTATTTGAATGCAACGTTGTGTCAAAAATTCAAAGCAACCAGTGAAGAACTTTTGAAGATTTAAGATATTGAACAAACGATTATTTACATGATTTAAGATTTTCACGGCCAAAAGTATTAATGTTATTTGTTTTTGGGGTGTTATGCCGTGTTGCGCTAACTCCTTCTTTAGCCAACGTTTCGGACAGCATTGCAGTGTCCATCATCAGGGCAGATGTGTTATTTGAGGTTGTGGTGAAATGTGAGCTTATGTATGAGGTTATGATACCGTGTTGCCAGCTCCAACCCTCTGAGCTAACATTCACGTATCATTTTTTATTTAAAGTGGTTTTCTTCGTTTAGCTCTGGTGTAGCCGTCAATAACCGGATACCAAGAACTATTGAGCTTAGTTCCATCGTCTCTATTAATGTTTACGGGATTTTTATGGATTTCAATGGCCTCCGTAATCAGCCGTGCTCTATAAGTTTTGGGTCTCCCCAGGACTTCAGGAACAAATCCAAAGTAATGCCCGGTGTCAATCAAATGCTCGGCAATTGCCGACTTGTCAGGGTGGCCGAGTTTACAAGCTCTGAAGTGTTCTGAGATCCTTTTGGAGATAGTCCGCTCTGTCTGGCCTACATAGACCTTGTCACATCCGGAACAGCTGAGTTTATATACTCCATCTGTTTCCAGAGGAAACTTAGTCTTTGCAGACCTCAGTAAGTCCTGTATCTTTGTCGTTGTTCCGAAGATAGTCTTGATACTTTCCTTTCTCAATAGCCTGGCAATTCTATCTGTCACATTGTGCACATAAGGCAGGAAGGCACAGCCTTTCGACTCTTGTTCAATTCTGTCTTCGTTTGGTGCAGATTTGGCTCTTATGATTTGCCTTGTCTGACTTGCTGGGTAACCGTTACGCTCCAGTGCATCGGTCAGCTTCGTAAGTTCCGCTCCGATTTTATGTTCTTCACATATTCTGGTCGCTCAGGTCACCAATGTATGGATAAGTCCTCTCTTCTGCGCTGGGTGGTGGTGCGAATCAACGTGTAAGTACCGATTCGTATGGGTTGGTTTCCTATATACGGTATGCCCTAGGCTACCATCGTGTTTTCGCATCACCTCCACATCTAGAAAAGGCAGGATTTTATATAAAAATCCCGTAAACATTAATATCCCATAAAAATCCCGTAAACATTAATAGAGACGATGGAGCTAAGCTCAATAGTTCTGGGTATCCGGTTATTGACGGCTACACCAGAGCTAAACGAAGAAAACCACTTTAAATAAAAAATGATACGTGAATGTTAGCTCAGAGGGTTGGAGCTGGCAACACGGTATTATAACCTCATACATAAGCTCACATTTTACCACAACCTTAAATAACACATCTGCCCTGATGATGGACACTGCAATGCTGTCCGAAACGTTGGCTAAAGAAGGAGTTAGCGCAACACGGCATAACACCCCAAAAACAAATAACATTGATCATTTACATTATTATCTATATAGATGTGAAGTTTGCCGAAGGGTTCCATGTCAATCTAAACACACACACATTATTTACATAACCCAAACCAAGAACCTAACAACCAATCAACCTTCTCCCCCAACATAAATAGTTGTTTCTTGTACTAATTGAGTTGCAACAAAGTTTTATTTTTAATTAATTCAGGTATATTTAGAAGTATGCGGAGTACAGAAATAATGCCAAATAATAAATGTAACATTACAACGTCAACGGAAGACCACAAAATGAATAAATTAAAACCTAAACCATTAACTATTCAATGTGCTAAAGTTTGCATAAGATCTACAATTTAAAACGGGCTGAAGTTCAAAAGAATAATATTTAATATCTCTAATATTTTTACTTTATTTAAAGCCCTTTTTTAAGGTTATAGAAATTAATAGTGAAACTTGTTTGAGCAATTTGACGAAAGGTTAACTTTATTTTCTTTTAGCGAGATAGTAATTCCAACAGATAATACCAAAACTGTCATAACTCTCCGTTTTCTTAACATTTGTTTTGGAGAGTTTCCCCATCACCGTTTTCAAATAATATTTATCTTGACTTCGAAAGGGATAATAATCGTCTTGTAAAATTAATATGAAGATTTTCCACATCCTTGGGGTCTAAAATAATAATAAACAATGTAAAGAAATGGTCAAAACTATACAATCGAATTTCTTAGTTTACTTGCTCCGCTACTGCTAAATATGCCCAAATTATTAAAGTAACACTTCCTTTCAACAGTACAAGAAACAACGATAAACTTGTCGAATTCCGTTGCACGCTTAATACACAAAAAAATTTATAAATATCACTTGGTTTCAACTTAATTACCACAAGAAATAACTATTTATGTGTTGGGAGATGGTAAAAGAAGCATTAAGTTGTTCCTTTTTTCTCAATCAAAGTTATGTTTGAAGGTTAAGAAAACTATTTTGTGCATGTTTACTTAAACCCTGACTTAAATTGTTGTCTGCATTAGATATTTAAGTTAATATCTAATGTTGCTTGTTTTTTTTTAATTGCCTTAGCATGCAGAGGAATACGACAAGTTTACCCTAATCAGAACCAATGTATCTTTTACTATCTTCCCCGACATAAATAGTTGTTCCTTGTAGTAATTAATTTCAAATAAAGTGTTATATAATGTGTGTGAGTTAAGAAGTAAGCGGAGCAAAGAAACTTAACCTCGAATTCAATCTACTACTTTCATAAAAAAGGATAAATGGAAAAACTAAAATAAGTTATGGGAGGGATTACATTTCAAATAGAATACAACTCATATTACTAACAAAAGTACCTACCTACATCAGAAAACTTAAACTCAGCTGAGAAAAAGCTTAATAACCTAACAAAAAAATTGTAACTTGGGCTATTTAGGTTTTCAAAAATTATTATCAATGTTCAAAACTACAATACTGCTAAAGAGCATAAATAAAAAGCAATGTCTTTCTTGTTATCTGACATTTCTAAAAACAAAAAAGCAAAAGTCACTTGGACATTCAAATTCCGAATTCTTATTTTCAATCCAATTCATATTTCTTAAGAAGTACTTACCCATAATATAAATATGCTAGGTATATTAGTCCCAGTTAGAGATCATACATGACATCATAGTTCTCATATCTTCTGTCTTTTTCGATTTCAAACAAGGCTCGTGAGAAGGAAGAGGACGAATGTTGATGACGTCCGTAAGAGCTCTCGCTGGGACTAGTTTACAATAAACTTTACTGTTAAAAAAGTACCCATTTTTTTGTTATTTCTCTAAAATGTAAGTAAGTGCCTATCTAAACAACAAACTATTTTTATTGTTTGCGAGAAACAAACGGACTCCGTGGACGGAGGGGTAAGGCTTTCGACTAGCAAGCCAGAATAGCGGGTTCAAATCCTGGCGTGTGCAAGTATATTTTATATTATGATTTTTTTGTTATTTCACAATTTACTTATTTAAAAAAATAATATATAGTAAATTTACGGCACCTTACAAAGTGAAAGATACTCTCAGTATCGCCCTGGTGTAAGTCCACCATTCAGAATTGAAACATTGCTTGAAATGGCTTTGGCCGTGTTTGGTGACCAGATCTGAATATCCAGGTACTTCCCCACCTTCCCCTTCCCCAACTCCTCCCCCTCCCCATTACCATCAGTCTCACAACATACCCCAATTGGGGATGCCATAGTCTCACTGGCTCCAACTGGTCCCAACCGTCTGGAGCCAGTGAAATAGTAATTTAAATAAATCATTATTATTAACTAAATAAAATGCATTCTTCCATCATTTTAAATTTACTTTATGGCAGCATTTAGTAATAAAAATAATAAATTGTTTACCACTATTTTAATAAAAATTATTTATCCCTGTAATATTGTATCTTGATAAAGCAAACTTGTGTTCAGAAACATGTACTTAGATAATTTTTTTTATTAAATAGTGGTTAACTTTATTTTTATTTAAATAAATTACTAGAAAAATTTTATTCGCTAGGCCATAACATATTGTATTAAAAAATTAACTAAATACAAAAACCGCATTTCTCGAAAATTATACATCCCCAAAGACGTAAATGTCGACGTAGTAAATAGCGACTCGGTGTCGCCCAGTTAACTCGGTGTCGCCCAGTTAACTCGGTTGGCGCTCTTTTTATTACAAAACAAATGAGGTCTGCGCGGGCTTTTATAGGTATCGCCATAAGGACAGCAGTAACTTTCCAGGAAGAATATAAATTTTATTAGCCAGTTCACGGCTTTCCCCCATTATTTATAATTGTGTATCCATGATCTACGAACCTGATAGATTGAGTCATACTAGTGAAACAATAAGGTCAAATTAAAGCCCCATTTACAAAAGGAGTTTTCGTGCAATTTTCGCCATCCTTACTTTTCGTGGAATCTTCTAGTCTCCTAAAGTTTACATCGCATTTTTGCGATGAAGAAAACTGGTCTTTGAAAACTTTAATTCTACGAATTTGTATCCACCCCAGCTATCTGCTTGCAAACTGAACACACTAGATTCCGCTGCACATGTTTAGATAAAGTATAAAAAATGAATCCTTGTAAATAAGAACTTATTACATCATAAAAGTATAAAAGTGAAATATTTCCGGTGTAAAAATTTACGACTCGAAAACTGTTTACACACACAGCATTCGGGGTGAAAATAGTCCAAATGATAGGCAACCTCCGATCAGACATGACGTCAAATAAATAAGGCGAGAAAAAGTAAGGTGTTTATAGTGAAAAGTTTTTCAAATCTGTCGTCATTGTGACAATCTGTTTTATAACCAAGCAATGCGATATTCTTGTTTTCATTAATTATTATTTAATTTTGAATTAATCTGTAAAATTTTGTTTGAACACAATTTTATTTTTTTTATACATTAATTATTATTTCTTCTGACAAATGTGTTCGATTGAACAAGTAAAAATGAGTGCACCTAAGAATAAAAAATGACATTAACCCCATACAGGAGGCCCTGAGGAAGACAATTTCCCTCAGGGCCTATGTCATATTTGGGATGCTGTGCAGGGCTTCTTTAAGGAAAGGAAGGAGAGGAAGTTCTGGAAAGATAAAAGTTATGAGGGTTGGGTAAGAATTATTACTAGGGATAGTGAAAGGTGTGGCGCAAGGCGATTTGTCGAAAGATCAGTTTGATAGGTCAAAGGATCTCCCCAAACCAGCCTCTCCTGATCTGGCACCCCACGCAGCTGGTGACACACCTCTCCCGATGAACCCGGGCACCCCTGCCAAATCACCAAACGTAGCAAACCACTAGAGGTGACCCATAACAGAGGTGTTGGTCATCCAATAAACGGTTCTCGTACCGGAGGTACTCAAACCCACCTCTTGTACTAACTCTCGTTTATACTTCGATTCCAGTATTAATTAATGTAAAATAATACGTACCTTCATAATTGATGAAATTACTTTTAATACTACTGTAATTATAATATTACTAGAACGGTTAACTTTAATTGGCGCTATTCAGCGAGCAAATAAATGAATATAAAAATTGAGGAATGCGATGTGGAAGATATTATATTTGATCATAATACAGAACTCTATTTAAAAACAAAACTATATATTACTAACCCGGCTCTATGAACCTGCTCTCACTTTATTTCAAAATTTAAACAGATCAAATTTGTCAATAATTTTGGGTATTAACCCGGCATTAATGAGATGAAAAAAATCTGTCGCCATTGGTTAGTTAGGGTTTAGTTTTCATTAAATAAATAAAAAATCAAGACACATTGTTAGATTGTAAGATTACTACTTTAAAACTTACACACTTGTAAGATAATGACTTCTTTAAAACTTACACACTTGTAAGATAAAGACTACTTTAAAACTTACAACTTGTAAGACAACGACTACTTTAAGACTTACAAACTTGTAAGATAAAGACAACTTTAAAACTTGCACACTTGTAAGATAGTGACTTCTAAAAACTCACACACTTGTAAGATAATGACTACTTTAAAACTTGCACATTTGTAAGATAATGACTTCTTTAAAACGTACACACTTGTAAGATAAAGACTACTTTAAAACTTACAACTTGTAAGACAACGACTACCTTAAGACTTACAAACTTGTAAGATAAAGACAACTTTAAAACTTGCACACTTGTAAGATAGTGACTTCTAAAAACTTACACACTCGTAAGATACAGACTACTTTAAAACTTACAACTTGTAAGACAACGACTACTTTAAGACTTACAAACTTGTAAGATAAAGACTACTTTAAAACTTACAACTTGTAAGACAACGACTGCTTTAAGACTTACAAACTTGTAAGATAAAGACTACTTTAAAACTTGCACACTTGTAAGATAGTGACTTCTAAAAACTTACACACTTGTAAGATACAGACTACTTTAAAACTTACAACTTGTAAGACAACGACTACTTTAAGACTTACAAACTTGTAAGATAAAGACTACTTTAAAACTTACAACTTGTAAGACAACGACTGCTTTAAGACTTACAAACTTGTAAGATAAAGACAACTTTAAAACTTGCACACTTGTAAGATAATGACTTCTTTAAAACTTACACACTTGTAAGATAAAGACTACTTTAAAACTTACAACTTGTAAGACAACGACTACTTTAAGACTTACAAACTTGTAAGATAAAGACTACTTTAAAACTTACAACTTGTAAGACAACGACTGCTTTAAGACTTACAAACTTGTAAGATAAAGACAACTTTAAAACTTGCACACTTGTAAGATAATGACTTCTTTAAAACTTACACACTTGTAAGATAAAGACTACTTTAAAACTTACAACTTGTAAGACAACGACTGCTTTAAGACTTACAAACTTGTAAGATAAAGACAACTTTAAAACTTGCACACTTGTAAGATAGTGACTTCTAAAAACTTACACACTTGTAAGATAATGACTACTTTAAAACTTGCACATTTGTAAGATAATGACTTCTTTAAAACTTACACACCTTTAAGATAATGACTACTTTCAAACTTGCACACTTGTAAGATAATGACTACTTTAAAACCAACAAACTTGTAAATGCTATGTATACCTATATAAATTGTATCGTCATGAAAAAAATCTCCCTTCTACATATTCGTGACTGATTCTCTACAAAATAGGGACGAGAAAAAGTAAAACTCATTTCTTTCAATGCTATTTATGCCATTGACAGGCGTTCTGTATACAAAACTGATAACGTATTTTAAAAAAAGCAACACGTACAGAATCGGTCTAGTTTTAGATGAAAAAACAGGGGGATACAAAACTTTGTATTGACGATTTTATGAAGTTATAATCAGGGTGAGCTGTAGTTGTGTCTTTCACTCAGTATTCTGGGAAGGAAGGCAGGGGGCAAGGGATAGCAACAGTTTTGTAACATACCTGTTATTAAAAAATTTCGGCGCCCGCGTTTCCTTACAAGTAGTTTAGATAGTACTTACTAGTTAACTAGTTAAAAAGTAGTTATTTATTTATATTATTGATGAAATCTTCATTTTTTTCTAGAAGAAATAACTTTATCAGCTAATAAACATTAAACAATTTTAAGTTCGTACTAAAATGATAACAGTTAGGAATTAGTAAGTTTCTATATCTAAATCTCCACTGATTAAAATGGTTTGACGGCCTATTGTCAGTTCGTGACATAAAATGACGCTGAAGTTTCATGAGAATACAAACATCATGCTTTGGATTACACATGCAATATAAATGCGCAATACAAAATAAAACATTTCTTCGATTAGTGATAATTATAAACCAATGATTCATTAGAATAAAGCTATAGGTATCTCATAAAATTGTGATTTCAGAAAAAACAATAATAAAATACATATATTTTTTAAATTTCGACCATTTTTAATTCAAGTACCGCACACAGCCCGAACTGCTCCAAACCTCTCACTGGTTAAGGTATTAAGGCAATGCACTACGTTGTGTAATATTTTAAATTGAGCCGCTATCAATAACAACCCTTACGTAGATGGCGATAAGGTTTAAATTCCCGCTTAACACCATCCGCCTGTTTTGATTTATGCAAGAAAAAAACATTGCCAAAAAGTACCTTTTATTTTATTTTGTGGATGTTCAGGCATAAATATTTAATTTTTTTTTTATCATTTTATAAATAACTTAATTTGTCACATTATACAATAAAATCATAACCGAAAATGGGTTCGTAAGTAGGAGATTTGGAACTTTAAAGCAGTTTTCATAGGCCTTTACATTATTTTTTTCTGGGGTTATAAAAAGACTTATCTAAAAAATACTCGATTATTTCAAAGGCCAAGATGTATTCTACTCGCAGTATTTAATTAAAGCATCTGAAACATTTCTAGGCGACCAAATTTTCAAACCAAACACACTTAAGCTAGTGAGACGATATCCTCCCCAAATGGGGTAGGCTGAAGGTAATGGGGAGGGAAAGAAGATGGGGAAGTCAATTCACAGTTCACATTTAGTAATTATATTAGTCCTTGCGTATTCAAAGAAGTAGGAACCATAAAGACAAATATAAATAAAAAATATTTTCAACAGTCTTGTCACCCCAGAAACTTTGCACAGATTGACGAAATTATCCAGAATTCCACGACGAACACAACTCCACGAATAACACATCACTTAAAGAAGCCGAACAGTGAAGATAACGCACCTGGTTTGACATCTTTCATTTCCATATTGATATCACCGGTCCAGCAGCGATAGTAGTTGACGTGTTTGCACGCAAACCAGCGACGCGGGCGTAGGGACCCTCGCAAACGAAGCGGACGACGTGTGGACGAGCGACAAATCCATCGCAGCCACTGGCCAAAAGCAAAACCCATCAATTACCTTATATTTATTACAAGGTACACAGAATGGGCGGGCCCTATAGAGAGTACGCACTGGATTATCAAACCACGATAAGGCTCACCTTTGTGACGGCTTATCTTATCGGCCAGCATAAAACACGGTCTGCGGTGTTAAACAAACGCAATCGAGGAACGGCTGTTAATATGATCAGCTGTCCCTAAATGTGGCAGAATGATCCAACTTCCCGCATAAGCTTGTACCAACAACCGACTTGGCATTGGTAGTTGTTTCAGTTTTCCGAATCTCGTGCCAAAGTGTTCCAATAACTCTTCAAAGGGCTTTCGGAATGGTGAAAATGTTGACATTACTTTAAAAACTCGAAAATGAATATGAATCTTTATGAATCGTAACTCGTAACATCTACATGTACCTACGGATGAAGCTCGAAAGAGTTTGAATCGTAATAATGTTGTATGCTAGAGTGATAAAATTGGTGGTTAACCCAGACGAATAAAAACATTATCAGAAAGGTTAACACGGTTAACTGAGTATTTACCTTAGATCAATTAAGAGAGAAGGTAGGTTACTGAGACAACGCACGTGGTTTCACTGAACCAGGGCTAGTGGACATACTTGAGATTTAGTGCGTTTGGTGTAGCACATATGTTCGTTGCCTGCAATGCCTTCCTGTGCTTTTGAGAGGTACACAAATCATTATCGAACAAAAACCAAATCTGATGGAGTTTGCACTCAAAAATAGCTTATTATTACAATAAATAAAATTATTCACAATGTCTAGTAAAATAAAATGAGATCGCGAAACCACATAACCTCGCGGCTGGTATCGAGATGCACGCGTACAAAGACGACGGGCGACCCGTACATATATATTCTTTGAATGGCTATCCCAATCTTATGCGTTCCGTTTGTTTGCTATCAAAGCATTGTAATATATAACTATTTCATTCTTCACACAAGTTGAAGGGCGATTCTTTTTTGTGCGTTTCGTTATTCGCTTTGCATCTAGAAACAAGACAGTGTTATATTTTTTTGTTTGATTAGTATGAACACGCATTTGAATTTTTGTCAATGGTACTCTTCCGCTTTAACTCGAACAAGTAGTGCAGACACTCAAGTCTGAAGATCAAGGACGTCCTGAGTGAGTGAAGCGAGCTAATCTCAAAGCCGCATCAATTTCATCAACAAACTGACAGTTAGACACGCACTCTTTGACCCTGTCAGATGTTTCTCCGTGACGCTGCTGCTAAACCAATATTTAAGAAATTCTAGTAACGGTAATACCTAACACGAAACTGAAAATACCGATGTATTTTTGGCCTCTATAAAACCGCTACCAAACGGTGCATATCTTTTCACGCTATTTTTTCATTAGCAGCATCAGTTGACAGTTGTTGACAGAAGTTCCGGATTTTTTCCGGCTGAATTATCGTTTTCATTAAATTTATTCCTGGAAAATATTTATTTTTACGTTTTCGGGTCTTATGCATAAGGCAGAATTTTGATTATTTTTTCAGTGTAATTTTCAATCGCACTGTAGCATATTATGATATGAATAACACAATCAGGTTTATTACTACTAAAATACTGTTGAGGGTTATTGAAATTGATAAAAATAAGATAATGAGAGATTATAACGTGAAGTGGATTCCCGTCGAGGCTAAAATAGAAAGATTGATTCGGCAACAAACGAAAATAATCACAATTACGTATTGAGTGTAAACTAGGCACTATTATTAGTTGGCCCAAGTTCAACACATGGCATGTTGTCAGGGCTGTCACGGTGTCACTCTTTAAGTTATCAATGCTCTCTAATGTCGCACGGAGAAAACTTACTGATATAAAATATTGTTAACTTATTAAGAATCTCTTAAAACTATTCGTAATCCGGTTAAAAACGGGACAATGAATTGATAGGTTTCCTGTTGATTTTTTGTAAAAAAGGAATGTACTGTCGCGATGTCGGAACACGTGTTAATAAAAAACATTAAATTTTCGCATTTTGTCATTATACAATATCAGGGCAAATGCAGGTGCGTAAACGCGTGTTCCGATATAATAAGAATGTACTAAAAAATTAACAGGATTTTAATAAATCAGCAATATTCATTTTCCTACGTGCGTGGGGGATGTTTCTAATGTACGAACAACTGTCATCCACTAAAAGTTTTCAATTCGTTTCTAAATTCAACTGTCTAATTTTTCGGCTGACTGGATTTCTATCGTAAATAAATGGCCTCTGTTCAAAAAATAATGTATGGGTATCTGGTAAAAAAGAGACCCCTATTCGTGTACTAGATATGATTTGTTATACCCAATTAACATTTTTTGCGTAACGTGCAAGTAAAGAAAGTTCTAAATAAGAGCTTATTTTTGTTTTTTATAAATTGTAATTGTTCATAAATAATAAACGTCTCGATATTAGGCATAATTAAATATTAAAAAAAAAAATAATATCATAAAGTTATAATACTTTATTAATAAATATATACTATTAAATGTAGCTATCACTTTGTGGATATCCAACAATTAAATGAAATAATATAACTTTAGTAAGCCTACCGTAATATTTCCCCAATCCCTAGCAACGCCTCCACCCCCGCTTCGACACCTAATATATATGTTCAGCCGTAATTTTGAATATTATTTAAGTTAAGTTAGTACATATATATATTGTGTCCAGAGTTTAATAAAAATAATTAAAAAATAAAATAAAATATGGAGGTTTAAACAAGCTATGTACTGTTTCATTTAAATATTAAAAATCAATTTAAGAGATTACAAAGCGATATTTAACAGTAGTAATTCTACGAAAATAATTGCTAGTATAGAGAGTCATAAAGAGAACGAGACTTCAAATGAAGAATGAGCGAGTTGGCAAAACCAGATACGAAGAGTCTTCAATAGATTCACAAAGCACAAATAAAAATAACTTATAAAGCAATTTCTAGTAGCGATGCAAAACATTGACAGGAATAAGCCAGTTAAACTTGTACGAAAATAAGTCGATTTAGCACTGAATTTTTTACTACGCAGTTAATATCATATCAATCACAAATAGTAATAGTTCTAAACACTCTATTCACACAAATAATCCGATTTTGCACAGCACGTTCCTGTTTTTCTTATGTAAAAGATTTCTACGTCAGATCGTAATGGGGACACTCGTGCAATAAAAGAATTACATTGTCCGAGCGGCG
The DNA here is from genome assembly GCA_026573805.1 of Hesperophylax magnus. NCBI lineage: Eukaryota > Metazoa > Arthropoda > Insecta > Trichoptera > Limnephilidae > Hesperophylax > Hesperophylax magnus. Next base: position 1,089,760 of record JAIUSX010000116.1, on the reverse strand, counting down.
AGCGATAAACAGGAAACTATCCGTTTTATATTCATTCCATTACTAAGTAGGTAAAAGTACCCTGGCGATAAAAAGGCAAACGATAGTGACTACAGTACTGAAGCACGTTGAAGTTGCAAATGAACACTGAGCCAAATATATCAACTAGTCCAGAAAACTCACTACAAAACTGTATTCTTTTTGCAACACTTCAAAGACTCGCAAATTAAAAAAAAGTTTACGTATTGTCCTAAAATACACCCCGCAGTTCTCGTACCAACATTTATAATAAAACTTATTCAAAAGGTAATCATTATTAAGTTTTAATAGTTGTTTCTGTAATGGGATAGTTAGTAACGATTTACTAAATATAAATAGTCACCATGCATTACAAAACCGAACCAAGAAAATAACAGAAGAACAAAACAGAGATGGGGCGATGTTACGAAGACTAAATTGGCTGACCCTGACCCGAAACAGAAAATGACGGAAGGACGTATAATAAGTTTAATCGTTGTTTCTTCCAGGATAGTTAGTAACGATTTACTAAATATAAATAATAACAATACTTTACAAAACTGAACCAGAAAAAGAACGCCACGAAGAACACAATAGAGATGGAGCTATGGATAGGTTTCGGAGACTAAAATGACTGACCCTGACCTCCTAGTAGCATACGTCGTACAAAAATGTTATCTTTAAAACATAATATTAAAATATAATTCCACCACAAATTATTATTAAATTAATAAAATTAAAATAACAGAGAACATCGTTCTTGAGCCATTTAACGACCAGCTAAAAATAAATAATTCATGTCAATAAAAGTCGATATTTCACTGGAAATGGAATCTACCACTTTCCGCTTTCCAGTCCATGTAGTGTCCTTGACTGAACAAATCCGCAAAGCAAATCAAGGACAAGGTGTATTGCCAAGGACGCTTATACTCACATATTTGCACGTATAACAAATTTAATTAAAGTTGTGTGTGGATTAAAATGAAAAAAATGTATGAGCCACCCCGTTATACAGGGTGACTATTATTTGGCGAAATATTTAAGATGATTTATTTTATAGCAGATAATTGTTATTGAGTTTAATTCGATGAATTGAATTTAATAAAAGGACAACATATTATTTTTAAGCAATAATTTTTAGCCTGAAACACCTATATAAATTAAAAATCTTCCGAGAAAAAATTAGGTTCGGTTGTTTTCTAGCGAAAAAAATCTAATAAGCAATAATTGTTGAATTAAAAATTCCGTTATTCATTGAATAATTTGACAGGTTTTAAATAAGCCGACGTAGCGCATTTGGTAGAGCAGCTAACCACAAGTCACAATCACAAGTCTACAGGTTCAATTCCGGTCGGCGGCTTGTATTTTTTTTCGGAAGATTTTTTAGTTTTATATAAGTGTTTCAGGCTAATGATTATTGCTTAAAAATAATATGTTATCCTCTGTGCAATGCATAAAAAACCTAGTCATTAAAAAAATGAAGGCACTTAAATAAAATGTAATAATGTTTTTTTTTTTTTTTTTGTGACAGCTGTTTCGGCGTTCAATGCCGTTATCAAACTGTTTAATAAAATATGATCACACGCCGAAACAGCTGTAACAATAATAAAAACTAAAATACTTGCATAACACTTAACAAATGAAATAAAATGAAACACAACAAAATCAAATACATTAAAATTTAACATTTAAAAAAGAAGTAACAATGTTATTTTAACGATAATGTTCACACTATTTGCTTCTTTGTACGTAACATGGTCAGTAAAAAAAACATCCTAGTTATTATAAAATGGTAGAATAATTAATTCCACAGTAAAATTCGGCCAGCCCCGCAGCAAGTCCAATGCGGCCTTGACGTGTTAAACCGCCTTTGGCGTGGCCGTTACTACTGTTATTTATTTGTTTACGTTTCACCTAGAACTAGAACCTGGATTCGCATATTTTCACTGAATAATCAATACTTTATTACGCCACGAGTGAATGGAACGTTGTGAATGTAACGCACGAGACACAAATTTGACTTAATAACCAACTCAAGTTTTGGAATACTTGTATATCGTGCAGATAGGTACAAAAAATATTTTATTAGATATGTAAAGGAACTTTTACACAAAATATTATAAAGTGACGCTATGCTGATCACATTCGGGATTCCCTTTTTACGGTGCTAATCGAGCATTTCTTAGGAAAAACCAAATTTAAATATTCATCTGACTATTGTATTACGAATTAATATATTTAATTCGTAATGCAATAGTCAGATTATATCTGTCTGAAAATATATTTAAAAAAAACATCTTCACGATTCAACCCACAATATGTTTGAATATAACTAAAAACCAACTAATTCATCACTTATTATCAAATAAGCAAGTAATTTATGAGTGGTAGCGAGAATTATTACAGATATCCGCGATGATCAAAGTCGCCCCCTATTACGGTAGTTAAATTTTAAAAATACATAAAACAAAGAAAAGCACAAAACTAACAGCGCCGGTAATTTATTTACAGTTCGGGTCCCCACTTCTTTATGTGGGTTGTAGAAGAAAGTTATCACGAAAGTAGTTTTTTTTAAATGTAGGCATTCAGATCAAAGATTGCAAGGTTTTTTTCCGAGGTCCTTGGCGCTTAAAATAATTATAGACGATTAATTTTCACACGAATATTGGGAGCCTAAACTGTTCGTAGTGCGATTATATTATTATCCCTACCAATTCCAACGTAACGCAAGGCATAACATTATAATTGGCATAATGCGACCAAGTAATCTACAAATAGTGTAAAATAAAGTCTGTCTGTTTGTGCGCTTAGTTCTTCTAAACTACAGAACGGATTTTGATAGGGGTTTCACTATCATTTAGAGAATTTCTTCCGGAAGTTTACATATATATTACATGCATATTATTGTTATAGAAAGCAGAGAACAGTCTATGTTTTATAATCAAGACGTAAAAATATATTTTCGGGCACTACATTGTTAACGCTGGCTAAACCTTATGTCATACATCAAAATAATGTACTACGGAATTATATATCTTAAAAAGGCCTACAGAAAAATACGTGATGATAGATGTCTATATCCTAAGAATACCCCAGCAACGCCGGGTACACGTCAACTAGTGAACAATAATATCACGAACATTTATTACAGGAAGGGTTGTTATGATTGAATTTGAAAAATTCATCAAATCTCAAAGTTAATATTCAAGTTTTGTGATTTTGTGAAGTCCTATGGCCTAACCGGCAAATAATGAAATAATAACAACATGTACAGAACTTGAATTTTAACATTAAAATTTGAAGAACTGTTCGCATTCTGTGAAATGACCCGTCCTCACAGTACATATATAGCAAGGTTCAGAGCTTCATAAAAGTACTACCATTGAAAGAAGGATAAAGCTAGTCTCACACGAGCAGTATAATCTCGTGTGCTTGACCTATTTCACCATATCTTCTTGCGCGTATTCTCTCGCGTAGAACTAGCATAGTATAATAAACTGTTTGAATCACTTTAAGCGTGTTCTAACACGTTGTGCTTAAAAGGGTAATTTATGTTATTTGCACCTTTAGATATTTTCTTGTTAGTAAAATAATTGGATAACGAATTAAATTACGAAAAAAATGTAATCGAAAAAATTCTATAAAGAACTAACTCATCATTCTATCTGAATAGAATTCTGAAATGAAGGTATAGGTGAGTACACCGGGGGCTAAACAATTATTTAATACAAACGTGATTTAATTAATAAAATCATATTTAAAAAAAAATACTTTACGAAACTACTCAATTTTTTCTTCCCGCAACGGATTATATTATAGTTGCCTTCTAAGCTATCGATCACCCTTCTGGTAAAAGTATGAATGAATTAACGCAGGAACATGGGCAACGGAAAATTCACAAGGGCATTACTAAAAATTAAATTAGTAGTGCATTACAAAACTTTCTCATTTATTTTAATTTATAAAATTAATTTTGACGATTTAATAAAATAATCATCGGATAAACATTCTTACGATTGCAACCTTGCCAATCGTGACCACAAAAATGACAATGCAAAAACAATCATCATGCATTCAAATTATATGTAATGACTTCGATGATTATAATCTCAGCAAATTACTTACATACAAAATAATCACAAAAATTATTATTGAATCATTTTGAGATATTTAGATAACACGACAGATTTTATTAAAAAAAAACAACAAATTACATCAAAATATTTTGTTTTTTTTCCAACCGGAACACGCATCGATCACTTTAAAGCCTGTGACAGATAATGCTACAAGCGCGCTATATTTTTGTGGCTTGGCTTATTTCAGCATATCACTCGCCATTAGGCTAATCCATGATGTGTGTAGCGTAATATGTCGCCCACCCATTCCTTTAATAATATGAACACTTTATACTAATAGACGTAATTCATAATATATCATAATTTCCACCAAATTCTTATTGGAATCAAAAAGTAACGCATTTTCCTTCCATTAAATTGTATTTACAATAAGATTTTTTCTAAATATTTTTGAGCAATTCAATGCCGGCTCGTAACCCTTGACATTGAGACACGGACCAGGAGGTCGCTAGGCGAAATATTTTGCGGCTTTTGTACTTTCAATATCAATGGAATGTATTAAAGAAATACAGGGTGTATCAGAACGTACCCGAAAGAGTATAACCAGCGATTCCTGTGCACCTTTTTTGTAGTAATAAATGTCCAAAAAAGTCTACCACACATGCCACTGATCACAATACTACACGTCACTGCAGATACAGTGATACGCGCTGTCTCGTCTGCACGGTGCTGCTGGAACGAGGCGGAGTGCGTATAACGGGATGTCTTTTTGTTTTATATGAATACCGCACAAGTGTTCCAACTGCTCCCAACCGTCTGGAGCCAGAGAGACTATTGCATCCCCAATTGGAGATGTTGTAGGGCTGAAGGTTGTGGGGAGGGGAAGGATATGGGGAAGAGGAAGATGGGGGAGCACTTGGCTGTTTAGACTCGGTCATCAAACACGGTTAAAGCCATTTCAAGCAACGTTTCAATTCTGAATGGTGGTCTTACACCAGGGTGATACTGAGAGTATCTTCTACTCCGGAACATACCGCAAGTATACTAAATATTATTTCAAATGAATAAATTTTGAAATAACAAAAAGTAATCATTTTATCGAAGGAAGCAAACACTTTGTGATGTGACATTATATATTAAATGAAAAAAATACACTTTGTAAAACACCACTTTTATTTTGAATTAATATTAACAGCCAACCAGGTTTCGCTTTAGTTGATATGATAAGCCCTGACGAAGCTTGAGCTAAGCGAAACCTGGTTGGCTGTTAATATTGATTCAAAATAAAAGTGGTGTTTTACAAAGTGTATTTTTTCATTTAATAAAAATTAATCAATTTAAATTTACTCGCGCACGCCGGGATTTGCAACCGCGACCTTCGGTTTGCTAGTCGAGAGCTTTCCCCCTCGTCCATGGAGTCGATTACGGAGGTCGTCATAAATATATGAATAAATTAGCAATATTTCATAACAGTAAGTTTTCTCCGTCCGTTTGCAGCTCTTCAGACCTAACTTCTCCACTCGACCAGCCTCTTGAGGCCACCGAAAGAACTTAGACTTGAAGAGCATCAGACTGATTTTGTCAGATATTCTAGTATTTTATACGAAATTCATTTACGTAAAATAATACGTTAAGTTGTTTGTCTAAGGAACCCGTTATTTCTGAATTGAATTATTTCATTTATTCGTTTTATCACAGATTTTTTATTGATTAAAAACATCGGACGGCAAAATAACATCTACATTCTTTAATACAAATGGAGTGTAGTGAAATGGTGCTCAGGAAATCGCTAGTTAAAGTATTTCGAGTAAGTGCTCACACATCCTGTATACAGGGTGTTAAGGGACATAATTGACTTAGCCAGTGATTCATAACATTATTTTGAGTAAAAAATGTAAACGAAATTTTAGTCTCCGGTGTCATTTTTGTGGTTTTTTTCAACTAAAACGAAGAAAATCAGTAAGGTCGTGTTGTCTTACAGAATTCGTACAATCCATCAAATTTCAAAGATATTTTCAAGTTTTGTGAAGGCTCTATTTAAGTTCTGTTATTATTTCAGTTTTATGAAGCCCCTGTCCAGTAATCATATAATAATAGAACTTGAATAGAACCTTCACAGAGCTTGAAAATCAACTTAGAAATTTGATAAATTGTTCAAATTACGCGAAACCACCCCGTCCTAAGTATTACTCAACTGAGTGACCAGCAGTCCAAAACATCAAAAAAATCACCGGGGACCAAATTTTCATTAACATTTTTTATTCCAAATAATGTCAGGAATCACTGGTTAAAGTAAGTCAATTATGTCCCTTAACACCCTGTATAGTACATTACTTTCACTACACACGTTAAAAAACCACGCATGGTCACATTGTGATTACATTCCTATAAAATTGTATATTTTTAGTGTTTGAAACCTCGCATGTTCAGAGGTGATAATAATAATATTATAACGCAACATGCTTCTGCCATTAAATGCTCTACGAAGGGGTGGAGGGCGCGATTTGTAACTTCTGAGAACGTATAGAATTCTCAACATGCAAACTAGTACGCGTGGCGGGGAAACTTAATTAGCAAACATTCTGTAGTATGGCCTTCATTAAAATCTGACAAATAATATAAAACACAACACACCTCCTTTCATCTCATATATTTACCATCTCGTCAAGCTGTCAAATTAGTTTTAATTAGCATTGATTACGAAAGCTACGATATATATTATTTAGTTCTGAGTTCATTTTCAGATAGGTGATCACTGTAATCAATAATATTCGGATCATTTGTATTTTTGTCGATGTGTTAGATTAGGTCGTATCAGTGTTTGGTTTTATCAGTGCCTTGGCGCCCTGACAGATCGGCGCCGGAGCAGACATAGGCATATGGCCGGCCCTGCCTGTAAGTAATTACCTAGCACTATGTCAGTTAATGTGACACCTCCAGGTAATTTACACCGTGACAATATTAACATATGGATGTATTAATATCGCGTAAATTATGAACCTTGCCAGTATGGGTGTTCTAAAGAGAGTTTAAATGATTGTATAGCTGTTAGGAAAAATTATAATATATTTGGGTTCCATCTACTGGCTACATTACGTGCGTCTATGCACGTTGACGCATTGAAAATATTTTGTGGTAAAGGAAATAAGTTTCACGCCATTTCCTAGGACTGAGTGTTCCCAACATTTCTTTTCAAATCGATATATTTATCGCTCAATGACGGTACCTAATCAGTAGACACGATCGAGAATCCACGTCAATATTACCGACCTATGACGCGGGGAATTCCAATTATATAGAACGTTATATTATTATGTCTAGAATTTTTTACATGCACATAACACGGGTTTGTTTTATTATCTCCCTTCACTAGAGTTTTTTTTCCTTTTTTTTACGAGAACTTTTTTTTAAAGTTTAATGTTTCATAATGCATTTTTAAACAAACTACAGAAATTGCAGTTAGGTTTTGGTTTTTGATCTGAGAATATTGTTTTAACAAGGGGCTCGCCAAATTAAGTCAAATTTAACAAGGGGCTCGGCGGCCTAAGTCAAAATTAACAAGGGCCGCACCGGCATTTGTCAAATTTAACAAGGGGATCGGCGGCCTATGTTAAAGTTAACAAGGGCCTCGCCGGCGTATGTCCTTAAGGGTAATTAACTTTAATTTATAGGACAAAACTATTTATTTTGATCCGCGCGCTATTTCCAAGCTGCGGTCAGAAGATGCGGCATCGTTCGCCTTATTATTAGTTGTCCCGACCTGGGACAAATAACTTCTGACTGCAGCTTGAGACTCCCGAGTACCATATCCTGAAAAGTTTATCTTTTTAGCTATTACCCGCAACTAACACGTACACACGTAATAATTCGGTTTGCTAGAAAACGCAAAATAAAATAATAGTATCTACTCTAGTATCTCTCAGCTAATTTAATATCAGCATAGTTGGATCCACACAATTAAATCACCGATATAAATTATATTACGAGGATAACGTATTCGCATGGCCGCCATCCAACTTTCCTGAAACCGCTCGATAAGTTCCTCCAAGCGCTTTGAGTATCCGGCAGGCAGCATTTAATGATAGCTGATGGTCCTAAACAGCATGCTATAGGATATGGAAATAGATACCTCGTATTGATTGTTAAAGGAAAATTTATTGCTAAAAATATCCAACCCAGGTAACTAGTATCCGGCAAAGCGGAAAATAGAAGGCGTTTTTATTACCCTACAATATTATTTTTAGTTTTTTCTGGGTAGATTAATTGCCTTCTAAGAGTACCTATAACGGGGTCACTTAATATGTGAGAATCCTCTGTTTATCTGAAAGTATATTTTGGTTATAAAGAGTGGTCCATCGGATTATCCGGATTTAATTTTGAAATGAAACACCGTAAATTATGATTCAATTGGGAATTCTTTATTAATTTATAAAGTACACTTGTTTATATTAATTATGGAATACGATGTCGGCCAAATGGCCGCCTCAGCTATACCTTGGTGTTTTTGATAAAATTTTCGAAGACTTTTTGCAAGACAGTTAGTTGTCTCTATTTAAGAAATAACGTGTTGGATCTCTGTTTTCACTTCAGGAATTATGTGTGGTTTGTTAGCATACACCTTGGACTTTACAAAACCCCAGGGATAAAAATCGCATCAAGTCAATGGAGGGAAATTTAAATCCAGCGTAACCGATGAACCACCCTTTATATCCGATCGTTTCCGTTTCCATCACAATATGAGAAACTACACAGTAACTTAAATCTCCCTGTATGGGATGTGTAAAAACACGACGCATCTTTTCGTCCAGTTTCCGGGTAGTCTTTTCATATGGATTCGGGAGGCAAAAAGGACGTGCTCTATTTTCTTACACTTTAAGATGGCGGATATTATTTGACATCTGCCGTCTGTTTTTAGTATTATATTTAAAAGATTGATAAAATTATAGTACTATAATTTGTGTTTATTACTGATTGTCAAGGTGTTGCCATTTTTTGACGAATTATTACCATCCCAAAATATTATTTCTTCTCTAATAGCAACTAACTGTATGAAATCGTAGGTGAGAAAATAATGATCGTGTAAAGCGAAGATTTTTCGTATGGCTCCTAATGGCGAACGGTGTTTTTCGTATGGCTCCTGATGGCGAACGGTGTTTTTCGTATGGCTCCTAATGGCGAACGGTGTGAAAAAAATATTCGGGTAAAACTCTAATAAAATTGTTAAACAAATGTATTAAATACGCAGTGGCGTCGGGTTAAATGAATAACGTATTAGTCGACACTTAACTTAACACATAGGGGGTATTTCACTATGTCGGGCTAAATATCTGAATAGCTATCCGTTGGCTGGCTTTAAAGTTCAGAATAACTTCGTTATTCAACGGCGACCGTTTCACCATTGTTTCGAGCTTCCGGATAGATAACACTCGAAATAGTCTGGCAACATCGCAAAATGTTTGCAGTTTCTCCATCTACTGCCACGGCTGTCATGCGTCACAGTCCGCACACCGCGAAGTGTGCATTTTTTTGGTTATGTTATGTTGATTATCAGGTCATTTTAGATAGATTCGTGTCGAATTAATACATTGTTTCTTATTTTGAACACAATCAAATAATTCAGGATGGATCATACAAGCATTCAAATTCATTCAACAAAATTCGACTCACTTCTCAGCTGTCAAACTCGGAATGTTTTGACGCCATCTTTGATTCGAGGAATAGCGCCTAACGTGAAGTTCGAGCACTGATTAGTCAAATCGAACTTTAACCCGAGCGTTAGCGTTATTCAGATATAGTGAAAACGAAAAAATGACTTATCCGCGGATTAGTGCTTAGCCAGAACATAATCAGAGATAGTGAAATACCCCCTTAACGTTGACTTATCGTACCAATAAGAACAATAACGCAACGAAAACAATAAAACGAAGACCAATAACTAATTATAATTATATTCATGACTCACAAATATTTGTCTATAATACATCTGCGTGATATTTATCTCATTGCGATAGACTCGCAGTTCTAACCATTCCAGCATAGTTTTCAGTAATAGAGCACGGTTCTTATTAACATCATTTCTACCACAGACTGTAGACATAGCAATCATGCTAAACATGATGTTCAGCTTCACGTATGGCTATCACTAGATTCAGTGATAGCTAACGGTTAAGATGCTGTGTTATTTTAAACAGGTAACATTACGAGATGATTTGAAGGACAACTATCATTGTCATTAGATGATTAACACATTATTAGAGCTTCGTAAACGTTAAATTAAAAATTACTTCGTAGAAAATGTATTGAAATTATATGTATTCGATGTGATCCATCTGAGTATGTGTTATGTGATTTACTTATTTGATTGAATATAATTGTAAATCTGCTCATCTTGACACAGGAATTCCCTAGTGTGATGAGCAGCGGAGGAAAAAATAAATTCCGTAATCACCCCAATACAGTACCCGCTGGGCACTTTATCCCTAGGCAAATCTCCACAAACAGATCCATCGGCATTAGAATTCGTTACGTTTCAATGTCGGCATCCCGAACAAATCTGATTAATTTATTTAATTTTGAATTATCTAATAGGAATCACAAAGGGTTTTTTTAATATCAGAAGTAGACAATAATTATTTTCATGTTATGTGAACGTCATGTGTGTAAAATTTCATTAATTAAGAAGTATCAAAATTCTGCTTCAATGGGTGGGAAAAGGAGATTGGGAGGGGGGGAGGTTATAGAGGGGGTTAGGCACTGAACTTCCTCCAGCTTTGAAGGTCAAGCGTGTAAAATTCCATCAATCTCGGAATAAATTTCAATATAAATCAAATCCACGCCGCCCGCCTGACTTTTCTGTACAAACAATATTTTATATTAGTAGTTATTTATACATATAAGTTTACAAATGACTAAATATAACTTACATATTTTGTTATATATCGATGATACTGTTACGTTTTATCTTGCTTAATTAATGTGGGTCTTGCACTCTATTATGAATGTTTACAAATTATGAATGGTTTAGTTTTTTATATTTTCCGGCGACGCATTATTATATTTCATCCATTTAGAATAAACTGTTTTATCCACAGGGTACAACATACCGTACCATCTAATCTATATCGTAGAATAAACTAATTTTATATTAGTCACCAGCACCAAATCAAGAGGAGGGGTGTAATAATATCTGTCACAAAAACTATAATTTCATCCAGATTAAAATGCAAATACAAAAATATAGAACAATTTTACGTACTACTCAAGACGAACCTATGAAAAAATATTCTTGGATGTGTTTATATTCCACCCGAATCAATTACACAAATTTACGAAAACCACATTGAAGATGTAGAGGCCCACAAACTCAAATATCCGGAAGCTAGAAGCTAATCGGTTATTACAATATTTCTAATGTAGACTGGACTACCCTATGTAATAACCAAACAGTCCTTTTAATTAATTAGTGTGATCTATTTACTAAAAATTTCTCATCTTCTTATAATTTTCTAACTTCTCCATTCTCTTCTTGCAACCCAAACTAGCGTTCCATCATTTTTCTTATTTTTCTTTTTTCATTTAGTAATGTATAGATTCTGTACAAACTGTAAGACTCATAACAAAGCCATAACAAAGGGTCATCCCTAGCATGGAGGGTGAAATATCACAAAAACCATATATACCCTCTAAATCAGCTAATGCTCGTGAAATTATCAATATGTCAAATTTCCTCGGTCTTAACCAAATTAATAACGTATTTAATTCAAATCACCACCTGCTAGACCTCGCATTTAGTAGCGATCCTTCAGTAAAATTAAGTAAATCAATAGACCCCCATTCTCCCCACAGATTCCCGCCACCCTCCGTTAATGTTTGTAAAAGCTCTTATGGGCGTATAATAAATAAATTAAAAATTAAAATATGTATAATTTTTCCCACTATCTTGTGAATAATAAACATAATGTATTCTCAAGTCTCAACCCCGTTTCGACCTTACCGAATGTTGGTTTTATCAAATAGTAGGTAAATATGAATCGCTTCAAAAACTAACTACCAGTTCGAACTCTGAAGATAGTGGGACAATGGAAACTCAAACATTTTAAGGGTTGAAGGGAATGAGAAATAATGTATGAAGGGAGGAAAACTTTTAATATTCAGATCAGGTTACATACTAAACATGCTTTAAAATATCTGAATCATTAGTGAAATCATAATGTTGATATCTAAAACGGATGTGAAAAATATTATTTTATAAATTTAAATAAAGCGGTCACTTATCTGGGTAGGAATCAATGAGTTTGCCTCAAAACCACAAATATATTTTGCAGTGCCGTGCGTTAATTTTTTCGTTTTAAATTTTGACATATTAGTGCCAAATTAATTTTTGTTATTTTTATTAAATGTAAATAACGAGTTATCATAATTTATCGATATGACTTAAGGATCGTATCCTATATGTATTCATAATATCTTTTTTTATTTCAACGGTTCTTCAGTTAGAGTGATAATTGTATTTCATGCCTTATGTGTTACTGTTCTTTTTAATTGAATTTATAATCTTATTGTAAACTAGCTGACATGTACCTGGCGTTGCTAGGGGTTATCATTAGGAGATAGATATATAGCAACCCGGACTTTTCTGTACGTTAGTTTGATGTATCTCATATGTCTCGTATCTCAGCGTTAGCAATAGCAATGTAAGCGCCCAAAAAAATTTTTTTTATGACTTGATTACAAAACATCGAATTTTCTATACTTTCTAATATGGATGTCTTATATATATATAAACCTTCCGGAAGAAATCCTCTAAACGACAATGAAAACCCTATTAAAATTCGTTGGGTAGTTTAGAAGAACCAAGCGCACAAACTATTTTATACTATTTAGAGAAGCCCAATAGGTAAATAAATAACTTTTTTAAATCGCACTTTTACAAAATATTATTTTTTTACGGAAAAATGTATTCGAAAGTAGATTTTTTCTAATACTAATCAACTGTTTTCTAATATTTCAGGGACAGGGTTACGCATTTCATGTGGTAGTGGGTTTAAAAAAAATGTTAATAAGATGAAAGCATTCGTTTTTTTAGAATCCAAAAAATATACGCTCATATAAAACATCATTTAAAAAACCGAAAAATTAAATTAAATTGAAGGAAATAAGAAAATTCATAATTACCAAAAAGTGTCCTAGATATCCCCACCATTTCTATAAAGTGCATTGACAGCACTCGTATATTATTATAAACAATGGGCTAGTTAAATAAAATGATGATAAGGGATTTCACAGTTATTTCATTGTTTTCACAATAAATATATAATAATCTTTTTTTTTGTGATGTGGAACGTAGGCACTTTAGTTGTATTTTCGTTGTTTTCTTGGTTCAAATGTATAAAATAATATGTGCTTGATGTAGTTTTACATAAAACTATAGTATTCTAAATAAACTACCTAACATGAAATAAATAGACCTAAGATAATGAACAAACGAAATTTACCGAATCAAAAAAAGAACTTTTTATTGGAAAATGTAATAGAAAGACTGATAAATCACGGCACGCCCCTGGCTTTGCTTTGCGTCGCTATTCCCACCGCAGAGTCGGTATAGATTTATAAGCCCGGACTAAACAAAAGAAACACTCAAAGTCTTCAACAAAAGGATCACGACCAACAATACTAGGTACCTACTTCACAGTTTGGCTTGATTCAAATAATATGGTCAGTGTGTATGCAAAAGCGAACGCATAGTTAACGAGATCAATTTGTATTTGTTCAGACACATCGATAACAAATAAATCTAGTGGATTTGTCTCCACTAAATTTACAAGACTATTTATTATTTATAGCCTTAGATATCATATTACTGAAGTAAAAAAATAATATAATTTGAATAAAGTATAGTTTATTATCCTTTTCGAGGGTTATGCATTACATATTCCAGTATTTTAATAAATTATGAAGTGATGAAAAATTAAATGTCCTTGTATGCATTGTACCATATGCTATCTCCCTATGAAGCTTTGTACCTACATATAAGGTTTTACAGAAGTTAGAATATTATTCAAAGTAAAAATTAAGTTTCTTAAATAAAATTGTACCTAATTGAACCACGTTTAATTCGAAATTTATAAACGTTTTTTTTATATCTTTAAAGTGTAATGCGTTATTCGTATTTTACACAAAAAAAAAACTATTACATACGGAAGTATTGTACTGAAATTAGTATTGAAATTACCCAAATAATCCATCCTGCGTTTTAGCACACAGTTGTTAAATTAAAATAACAACATTAAAATTGTATTTAAAATAAAATCTTAACATATGGATAGGTTTGGTGAGATGAACGAAGGTCGTAAAAGAGGGAGCACGGGTTAAATACTTACGTCTAGAAACCCTCAGTCTCAAGGCTCGGTAGAGGGAGCCGATCGACATGATCAGGCCTTTCTGGTACTCCACAGAATCTTCAGGAGGTACTCTAAAGACAACAGATGGAATCACTATCCGGAAAAACTGGCGAGAGAACTTTCATCATTAGTGGGAAACTTCCCAGTCAACACGGAGTGCACACAGCAAATCACAATAACACACTTAATTCTCTGGCTGTCAAGAAAGCGGAATGATGAGTCGATGCAATATTATCCTCCGCGGTCACGGGAAATTGGGTAAAGCGGGCACGTCATACAAGGGGTACACTGCGCTTCTCGGGGCGCACACTCCCCCTGCGCACTCCGCCCTTCGCCAGCCCGCCTACCGACCTGTCAAACATCGAGTTGCACACATTTCCTCAGCGACCACTACACTAAACAACGGAATAATGAACATGTTCAAGAGCTAGACAAACTGATGGAAGCATCACTCGATGCACCGGAGTGGAGAACTGTTCACGAGACACGGAGATAGCGACACAAACATCGCGAGCCAATTGACACAAGGGTTACCGCACGGAGAGGGTCACGGGAGCGCATGCGCTCGCTTCCACTACGTTAATAATTCTCATGTGAAACGATTCTGCCTGTCAACCGGTTGTTCACGCGCGTTACTAACCTCGCACATCAAACTTCATACAAACATCACTACATCACAAAACTCGATTCACATAAATAACATTTGATCTACTGAAACATATCGAGTGTTTTGATTGAAGATAGTTTGGGAAGTGGGAAAGGACGGAATGCGGCATCGAGTGGGGCGGCGCGACGTCGCTCGTCGGTTCGTCGCGCCGGGCAACTTGTTGAAAAAAACAAACACGAACCACGTCGGACAATTCAGCTGATTACTGAACTTGAACCCGGCGGTGGATTCGATGAATGATAGATGCAATACCAAGAGGTCGCCGACTTTTACCTAAACCGGCCAAACATAATGTAAACAAACATGCCGAAAGAATTCATACTAAAAGTAACTTTTCTTTTTCGGAGCCAAGGACAAAATATCAGCTCCATAAAAAACAAGCAAACAAATGAAAAGGAAATGAAACGAAATCATTTACAAATGCGCCAAAAGCAATAATCATAAAACTTTCAAGGCTGATGGATGTTTTAGAGCATTTCAAAAATAATTTTGCGATCAATAAAATGCAGACGTGAAATTTGCAAGAAGACATTTTAATTTTGGCAGTCGGCCATCTTTATTTTGACGGTTTAATTCTAAGAATAAAGGGAAAATGGGTGATGACTACATTAACCCCATTTGGGCGACGTAACATTTTCAATTATTATCTTATTTCAGTATTTCAGACAGGTTGGAAAAACATCCATTTCAATAAAGAAAACTAACAAAGCGCGCATGGGTAGAGTAATGGATTCATCTAGACTTGTGTATACTTTTAGTACCTACCTCCATTCAAAATAAAAACGTTGCTTGAAATGGCTTTAGCCGTGTTTGGTGACCAGATCAGATTGTCTTAGACCGGCTCCACGCTCCACATTTGGGGTACGCGGCACGGGGCTTTGTTCGACCCATAATAATATTAAATACATTGGCTCCAATTGAGACGTACACACATTTGATGATTAACCGTTTGTTTATGATGGCGGTGTTCTCATCATCATATAGGACTGGGTAGCGCAGTAGTGAAGTGATACTATATACACGTAAAAAAATATATTTTTTAAATCTCATTGGTTGATGCCTAAAGATATCGTTTGTCACTTAGGACGGGTTGTTTCAGAGAAATTGAACAATTTATCAAATTTCACAGTTAAGTTTCAAGGACTGTGAAGTTGTATTATTATTTATGTTCTGTGAAGCAACTGGCCCATGCTGATTTAATAACAGAACTTCAATAGGACTTTCACAGAACTTTATGAATTGTTCAAATTTTCTGAAAAAACCCATCCTTAGTTTTACCAGACATTGGAAGATCGCCCTGGTGAAAGACAACTTTCAGAATCGAAACGATACTGCATATGACTTTAGCTGTGACCTGTTACTGCTTACTGACCTATTTAGTAATTTGACACGTAACCTTCCTCTTCCCATCACCTTCCTCTCCCCGCCACCTTCGGCCAAACCCCATACCCCAATCAATTGGGATGTCATAGGCTCACTGGTCCCGACATTTGGGAAAAACAAATACCAAGAATTCTTTAACGGTGAGAAACGTAAAGAATAGTGCCTACACATTACATTCATCTATTAAACCTCAATTTAATGAAAGAATAACAAACAGAGTGTACACATTTATCGTTCCCCGTCATGTGGTTCGAGCCCCACTGACAGTTAATTGTTTGTTCCCGATAATTTATTCAGACAATTTTGAAATAATAATGGTATTGTTTTTGTTTTGACAGAAATATGGATAATGCCGATAATAACACATTTCACAAATAAAACATCAGTGTACCTGAACAGCGGCAGGTGCTAACATACCCACGTGCGTGCTTCATACATTTATACAATATACAATACCATCGCTAATTGTATTGTTATGTTTTATGTAATTTATTAAATTAACTTATCATAATGACAGTGTTTTCTATATTGATTTAGTTTGAATAGCTTACACATTAAGCAATAATATTTTTATCCGAATTTATGTTCTTCTAGCCGCTTATCACTTTGTGATTGGATTATTTATTTTATTAAAAATACAAATAACTTTAATCATTGAAAAAGAAGATAATACTTAAAACGAAATATTAAACAGAACAAGAGGCAAAAATAAGAAGGTAACAGTCGCAATTGGGAATCGAACCCAGGATCTGTCTTACCGGGACAACGCCTCAATCTATCCGGCTACTGTGACCTAATTTGTTTATGTCATTTTTGTCGATCTCATATTTCACATTCAGAATTAACTCTCCTTCCCCCTTCCGTCTACCCTCCACAAAGTTAATGATATTTTAAGTATCCACGATGATCTACACGTTAATTTTTAGTATTCATTTACTCCTGAAGAAGTGGATATCATTCACTAAACATGTTGATAGTGTATTTAAAAACAAAGTGATTTAAACGAGGTTATTTTTAATAAAACAATACGGACTCCGTTGTCGAGGGGTAAGACTCCCGACTAGCAATACGAAGGTCGCGGGTTCCAATTTCAATTTGGTGAATTCGTGTTATTTCACGATTTATTAATTAAAAATAATATATAATATACTTGCCGAAAGTTCCAAAGAGGGAGATACTCTCAGTATCGCATTGGTGTAAGGCCACCATTCAGAAATGAAACGTTGCTTAAAATGGCTTTAGCCGTGTTTGGTGATCAGATCTGAATAGCCAGATAATCCCCCACCTTCGTCTTTCCCAACTTCTTCCCCTCCCCAATATATTCAGTCTCGCAACATACCCCAATTGGGGATGCCATAGTCTCACTAGCTCCAGACGGTTGGGAGCAGTTGGGACTCTTGTGCGGTAATCAAATAAAAAAAATAATAACAATAGTTCTTAGACACTTGAATCAATGATTGCTTCCTGGCCAGTTAAACGTTCATATTAATATGCATCTGTAATTACATCAGGGTAACAAGCTGCAGCAGCATCATTTTATGCCACAAAATCAACAAAGGAGCATTTAATTAATAATAATAATAATTTAGTTTTGAGGTTTTCACTCTCCATACATTATTTATAATATGTACTCTCAATAAATCGATCAAATTCAGTTACCAATTAAGGTATAAATAACCAATACCGTATAAAATCCGAATGTATATGCGAACATCGGTCATCATAGATCAAGGCTGCCCAACCCCAGGCCCGCGGGCCACAATGTGGCCCGCGAACGAATTATAAGTGGCCCGCGTGAACCATTTCCAAAAAACCCGCTAATCCGCCAATTTGAAAAAGTGTCGCGGGTCCGCGGTAAAACAAAGAATGCAGTTTGCGCGCGGTCACCAGTGTTGCCAACGATTTATCGCTATTTAGGCTACTCAGAACGAGAATCAGCGACGAAAAAATCTAACCTGTTGAACTTACTTTTTTAAAAAAAATACACCGGTTTTTGATATAATATTTTTTGCGTCCGAAATGGAATCTTGTAGCCACTCCCCCCCCCCCCCCCATGGAATTCCAAAAATTGTTGTGGGGAATCACACATGACGTTTTTGGGTGCGCGGAATTTTTTCTCAGCGAAGTTCCGTAACAACCGCCCCCCCCATGGATTTCAAATATTTTGTGGGGAGCACTCATTTTGAATTTTTTTGTGGGGAATCATGTATTATAGAAATTCTCTAACAACCCCCCCCCCATGGAAATAGGAACCGTCAGGTATTCAGTGGCCCGCCAGTGATTCAAAATCGTCAATTTAGCCCAACTGTTAAAAAGGTTGGGCAGCCTTGTCATAGATCAATTAATCAAATAACGATCTTGATACGACATAGTCTATAAGTTCACTATATTTCTGTAAGATAAACCACAAACCTACCACTAACTTTAACCAAATTGCATCATACCTATATAACTATATAGTGCTCGCCATACAATCCTATACAGACCTGTCACACCTAAAAATATGATGTGTTATAAGAGTGGGCTTGGCAACGATATGCGCAGTGATTTGCTAGCAAGGTGATATTTGAAAATATTGCGACAATTTACGGAGCGCCGTAATTACGCTGCTGTCATCTGTCAAAGTGACAGATCCCGTACAAAGAAATGATTTTCAGGGGCAGTTCCCCAAATTAATCTGACCCCCTCTCCTGAGGAAGATTATAGCGTAGTGTGTCACTCCAACATATAATACGACCAAATTATGCTCGCATAATATATCGTAATGTGTCTAAGGCTTAAACAGTAAACTAGTAAAGAGTAGCTATAAAGATTAAGGTCAAGATCAAGATCAGCCACAATCGTCTCGTAAGGTTAACTTATGGGCTAATATGGGCCGTATTTTATATTGTGAACGTTCTTGGCCAAGATTTGTGCACTACGTGGATAGAATACGGAATCATTTGTTGCGCACATTGAAGTTGAGCAATCTGTTGGTGTACAGGTGGAAAAATACTGTTGTCTTTTTTTAAGCTGTTTCGAGGAATTAGCGCCGTTGATTTTCCGCGTAAGAACTCTAAGACTTGTGGGCCGAAGTTGGGAGGGGAAGAAAATGGGAAATAGAAAGGATGGAAAGGACTTAACAGATAACTAATAGGTAGATAAACACGCCAACAATTGTAAATGGTGTTTTTTCAACAGGGCGATCTTCCAATGTATAATAAAAAATTTACCTAACGCAAAAACCAACATGGCTTCACTTTTATGCATCGAACAATAAAATTATTTTATAATTCTCCTACTTAAATATACATCCACGGAAACTAGTGGTTCAAGCGGGGAACTGGTGAATCTACGTCACATTTGGATTAGATTTTGTGGTGTAACATTTTGGATTTGAGCTTTCGTTTTTGAGTAATTTGAGTCCAAAGTGTGAATTTTTCAGTTAAATAAAAATTGGCTGCTATAATGTATTTTTAAATGCGATGAAGCGTAGACCTGGCACCAAAAGTAAAAAAAAAAAAAAAAAAATGAAAAATGAAAAATGCTCAGATCGAAAAAAAAACGTTTTTTTGGGATGTACTACATTTACCAGTTTCCGCATGTACTGTGACACCGTGTATAACAATTGTCAATTGTACCTATTGTAATTATATTGTAGTTGTACCTATTACTACCCAGTCCTCTACGATGCTGCGTAAAACGCGAACAAAAACAAACGGTCAATCACCAAATGTGTGTACGTCTCAAATGGAGCCAATATATTTATATTACTAATATGATTTGCATTGGTATAACCACGCCCAGTGATCCCCATATGTGGAGCGTGAAGCCGGTCTACGACAATAAAATTAGTATTCAATTATCGCACAAAACAGTTAGCTCGGAACTCGGGACATCGACTTGCAGTGTATTTGAAGAGGATGATAAGAAGTATGTACCTACTTCAAGGAATTACTTCGTAAGTATTAATGAGTGAAGTATCTAATACACCTCGAAGACGTATTTTTAGATTTTTAAACAACTGATTATGTTATTTGAATAGTATTTTGCAGAATTACAATACGTTATCTCATAATTTTGGATAGAAAAAGTACGTAGCGAATATAGAAATATGTTCAACCTTAAAATATTAGTTTATTTGCAATATATCAGTCCTGCTGAATTACCCAGCGTTGCTCGGGCTTATCGACTTGGAGAAGACAGAAAACTTACTTCTATTTTAGAGGTAAAAGGTTCAAAATTTCATCAATGTCGGAATAAAACTGTTATAATACTCAATTATTTGTAACTCTATCACAAATATAAGTAATATAATATCAACGTATATTAACATATTATATTATGAAACGAATTAATTATTGTGATATTCGTTTTATTATTATTATTAACCAATAAATTAACATACATTTTTTTTGGTATAATCCACCTCACTAGGCTGAGCCTGTTCTGAGGTGGCGGGAGTTTGATTTAATTTTAGATAATGCGAATTTACATAGAATCAAAGATGTAGATAAAAAGATATACATAAAATATAAATAAAAAAAGATATATAATAATTAGAAAGATAAGAATTTTAAAAAGAAAAAGAAAAACATAAGAAATAATGAAAATACATATAAATTAGTGAGAACAGAAGAGAAAAATTCAGGCGTGGAGTGCTATAATTTATGGTATTGTAGATGTTATCTGTCCGCAGTATACAATGCCTTTGTTGACTATCCATGTGTGGATTTTGTGTCTTATATTTACACTTGTTGCCAGGTCTTTAATATCTTTTTCCATTAAATTGAAAATTTTTGGGGCCAGATTATGAAAATGTCTTTGTCCATAGGTGGTATTTATCTTCGGGGTCATGTGTTGATGTCTGTTTCTTGTTTCGTAATTGTGTTGTATAGTATGATGGTTAAGTTTGTCTTTTTGGTAATATAGAGTTATAATTTTTATGTATAGTTGCTGTATGTTCAGTACGGTGAAGTCCTTAAATAACTGTATTGTCGAGAATCTGTAAGGTTTTTTTGTGATAACTTTAATTAAGGCTTTTTGCGCTTTGACAAGAGGGTCCATATTAGTTTTAGCAGCACCACCCCAACCAATCATACCGTGAGTGATAATTGATTGGGCTAGTGCGTAATATATTGTTTTTAGAGTCTTCGTTTGCATTATGTTTCGTATGTTCTTAAAGAAATATATCAGTTTTCTAACTTTGCCCGCTGTTTTATTTATTTGTTCTGTCCATCTGAAATAGTTGTCAATGTAAATGCCTAAGTATTATTATCTAAACACTTTTCTAATTTGGAAGGCGGGTTTGGGTACCGCCGCCCGGGAACCATTAATTGGATAACCAACACCTCTGTCACAGGTCATCCCAAGTGGTTAGCTACGTTTGGTGACTTAGCAGGAGTGCCCGGGTTCATCGGTGATGTGTCTTCGAGATCAGAGATGTGCTTTATTTCAAATGGAAATGCAAAATGGGTATTTTCCATTTTGCATTTTAAATGCTTTTCTAAAAACCATTTTGCATTTTAAATGCTTTTCTCAGTGCATTTTCCATTTTAAATGCTTTTTTGCAACATTCTTCCTACTTTCTCCACTCATCTTTTTTTCATAAGCCCCAAATATCAGTCGGTCCTCAACCTCGCTATGAGAGATAATTGCTCGTCATCAATCAAGTTGCTCCCTGGTAGGAGCCCTGGCAATTGAGTGTTACCATTACAAAAAATACTGATTCAAATACTGAACATGGGGCCATGACGCTGTACTATTAAATGTTAGATAGCAGTTTCTATGTTTTTACGTTGGCAACATTAGTCCCGCGCAAATTTTTTGTGGTTTCATAATCTGTAGTCGTGGTGTTTTTGGATTTACCATCGTGTAATATGTTTGTTCTACATTGATGTCCATTAAAATTGTTTAAAAATTATATAATTATTTTGATTGTTTGACCTGAGAAACCATTTTGCATTTTGAAAATAGGTATTTTGCATTTTGCATTTGAAATGCTTTTCTAAAAACCATTTTGCATTTTCAAATGGAAAAGTTTTGACCCATTTCCATTTTGCATTTCAAATGGTTTTGGGTACCCATTTTGCACATCTCTGTTCGAGATACGCCTATCAGCTGCGTGGCGTGCCAGATCGTGAGAGGCTGGTTTGTGGCGACTCTTTGACCTCTCCAATTGGTCTCTCGACTCATCGTCTTGCGCCGTAGTGGCAGGCATATGTTCATATGTCCGTCACTTCTGGACACACTGATCCCTAGATTCCAACCAACCCTGGTACCTTTTACGTTTCCAGAACTTCCTCTCCTTTCTTGCCGTATAGTTAACGGGAGGGACAGGAAAAGACATGCGACATAGCATTATTTTTGGGAGGCATCTGATTTAAATGCTTCTGTTATAGTGCATGATCATAATTAGAAACATTAACATCAAACTTTAACTAGGAGGTACATTTAATTTGAATAGGAAGAGTATAGCAACAGTTATAACGGAATATAATAATACATATGGCATAGAAAGATGATCAGATAATCTTTGCGGCAAACATCCAAGTCATTGCTGTCGTATCACAAACAAAGGGGAAAGCTAATTTTCTATACAGCTCACCAGACTAGTTACGGGGCGAGATGAAATCCAATATCTTACAGTTGTGACACAGACGGCGTTCAAGGGAACCCGCTTTGAATACCAATGAAAACTGGTCTCTATGTCTGTTTAAAATTGAATAATATAATTTGTTATCTAGGAATCACACCTCTTAAGTAGGTAAAAATTGCATTATAAATGCACACAAGATAATTAGTTAAAGAAATCATTCATAGATGTCGGTAGATCCAAGCTCTCAAAACAGATTATAAAAAGGCTTGAATCTCATTATACTTCCTCTTTCTTCGCTAACTCTTAAATAGTAAATACAAGCCCTCCTTAGTCTTCTTGGTAAGTTTGGGTCTCCGGAATATTCACAATGTAATTGGGGATAGAGCAATAAAACACCAAGAGTCCTTTAAAGTTTCTTCTGCGTTATCAATTCAAGTTCCTTCCCTTCAAAACTCAACATATGGTCCTACGAGTCGGAAGATTTAACGCGAGTGATTAAATCAATAAAAATGAACCAGCACTGAAGAAGGAACATCCAGCCAACATGCAGCTTCCAGCATCCAGCAAGCAGCAGAAGACATCAGCAACAAAAATGGGCGAGTGACCAATCCATATACCTTACCTACCTTACAATTAAAATCCTTAAAATTAGAAGCAAAATTAATGACATCAATATTGTGCTTACTCATAAAAAAATTGTTGCAAGCCTGTATGATCAAGTCTAACAAAAAATAATTCGACATTGCAATTATGTAGGTAATAAGATTATTGCGAAAAAACTACAGTAATATTGTTAGTTCCGAGATTAAAATAATGTTTATTTGAATTACCCGCGAAGCCGGTAAGGCAGTTTTTTAAAGAAATACCCTATGGGCGAACTTATCAAACCGCTTAGTCATTGTCATTGTGCAACTGTCAAATTGTAACGGGTTTGAAAGTCAATAACGATCGTTTTTTGGGAGGTTATCAGTGTTTTTTAAGTGTATTTATAGTGAATGTGATAATTGGATAACTCAGTGAACTGTAAGTAAACGCCTGATTGAATCAAAATGGATTTAAAATCGCTGATCGCTCAACGGGGAATTTGTAAAGGAAAAATTACTAGATTCAGTGATTTTTTAGCCAAAGATTCTTCAACGCAAAGCGAACTAGAATTGCGTATAAAGCGTTTCGAACCTTTGCTAGATGACTTTGAAGGAATTCAGGATAAAATAGAAGCACTATCTCCCGAAGATGACCAAAATGACCGGGCGAACTTTGAAAACGATTATTTTAATACATTGGCCAACGCGAAAGATAGATTATATAAAAAAGAATCATCAATCCGGACAAATAATAATATTAAGTTACCGATAATCGAATTGCCGAAATTTAAAGGGGATTATTGTGAGTGGATGGAGTTTCGAGACGCGTTTATATCTTTAGTGGACAGCAATACTAACTTAGATGCCATCCAGAAATTTTATTACTTGAAGAGTTGTCTCAGAGGAGAACCATTTAAGCTAATCACTGCATTACCTATGCATATGGACAATTATGTTACAGCTTGGGAAATGCTCACAGACAGATACGAAAACTCAAAAATAATTATAAATAATCATGTAAACGCGTTGTTTAAATTACCGGACGTAAAGACAGAAAATCACGTCGCAATAAGAAGCTTATTGAACGAGGCGCAATTGCATTTAAAATCGCTAAATAATTTAAATATAACTACTAAAAATTGGGATGTAATTTTAATTTATTTATTATCAAATAAACTAGACTCAAACACAAGAGCTCATTGGGAACAATACCAAACAAAAAATAATCTGCCTACCTACGAAGAATTTATTAAATGTTTGTATGCAAGGGCCCAAGTACTAGAAGCATCGGCGAATAATGATAAAAAATTTAATCCGGGAAAAGCGAATCCGCATAATTATAAAAAAGAAACTATGGTGTCACTATCCGCACAAAAATTAAAATGTTTACATTGCAACGATAATCATAAGATTTATTATTGCCGCAAATTTTTGGAATTAAAGCCGAAAGAACGAATTGATAAAATACATAAATTAGGCGCTTGTTTAAAATGTTTAAACCTCGGTCATAAATTAAAGGATTGCAAATCTAAATTCAATTGCCGTAAATGCGATGGTGAAAATCACAATACACTACTTCATTTTAAGAAGGAAGAAGATTCAAAACACGAAAGGGCATCAACATCTTCCACTACGGAAGCGCCTTTAGTATCAAATCATGCCGCGAAGGTAGAATCAAATTTCGTGTTATTGTCCACTGCCATCATCAACATAAAAAACAATGCTGGAAAGTCAATTCAAGCCAGAGTTTTACTAGATTCTGGGGCGCAATCGAACTTTATAAGTGAGAAATTTGCAAATAAATTAAAATTGAAAGCGAAAAGGGCAAATATTCCAGTCACCGGAATTCACAATAAGGTTTTAAATATAAGATCTAAAGTTGAATTAAATATAACTTCAAACTATTCCGAATACGAAAAGAAGATAGAATGCCTGATAATATCTGAAGTGACCAGTAATCTGCCGCAAATTTCCTTTCAGAAAAAGGACACTGGGATCCCCAGCGGTCTCAAATTAGCTGATCCAAACTTCAACATTACCAGCCCGATAGATATGCTGTTGGGAGCGGAGGTATTTTGGGAAGTCTTGCATGCCGATCGAATGAGAATTGGAGAAGCAGGACTCACACTACAAAGGACCGAATTAGGGTGGCTTGTATCCGGACCTATCGCCACTCCGAAACCAAAAAGGCCAGTAAATTACTGTCATTTATCTTTAAATTTATTACATAAGCAATTAGAAAGCTTTTGGAAAATAGAGGAGCTAGCTCCTGTAAAACATAGAAGCCATGAAGAAAGAGCATGTGAAGAGAGCTTCTTACACACGCATCAAAGAGATGAGAAAGGACGTTTTGCGGTAAGATTACCGCTGCGACCTAATATTAATCAAATGGGTGAAACCCTAAAGGTGGCTGAAAAAAGATTCTATAATATGGAGAAGAAATTCCTTGCCAATAAAGACCTGATGCTAAATTATAAAAAGTTCATGAAAGAGTATCAGGAATTGGGGCATATGACGCTGTGCGAAGCAGCGCCAAAAGATAAAATTTGTTATTATTTGCCACACCATGCAGTGATAAAGGAGTCTAGCACGACAACCAAAACCAGGGTCGTGTTTGACGGATCAGCCAAATCATCAACTGGTATATCATTAAACGACGCCCTCATGGTAGGACCAGTTTTGCAAAAGGAGTTATGTGCACAACTATTGTTTTTCAGAAAGCACCAGTATGCATTAACTGCCGACATCGAGAAGATGTATCGTCAAATATTGGTGCAGCCGGAGGATAGAGATTACCAGCGCATAGTCTGGAGGGACTCTCCGGAAAAGGAAATCCAGCACTATCAACTCAATACTGTCACCTACGGTTTGGGACCATCATCCTTTCTGGCTACCAGATGCTTGGAGCAGTTAGGAACAGAAAATCAGGAAGCATACAAAAAGGTCAGTCGAATCCTAAAATACAACTTTTATATGGATGATCTAATAACTGGCGACGAAAATGAGGCAGACTGTCTCACTATTAAATATCAATTAAGCAGCATTTTGGCATCTGCTGGCATGAATCTACGAAAATGGAGATCAAATTTACCCTCTATAAGTTCGAAACCAGAGAGTGAAACAGATATGATTATTACTGATAACCCCAAGGAAAAGAAAATTTTAGGGTTGTCATGGAATAACCAGCAAGACCATTTTCAGTACATTGTAGAGCCCTTAGAAACGTGCGTTAAAAGTAAACGCCAAATGTTATCATGTATCGCTTCTACTTTCGACCCCCTGGGGCTGATAGCACCTGTAACTTTAATCGCAAAATTGATAATGCAAGGTTTGTGGCAAACTAAGATTCAGTGGGACGAAGATGTTCCATCTGACCAGATGAACGCATGGCATTCATATATAAATGAATTACCTCTTTTGAATAATTTAAAAATACCGAGAAAGGTAATTTGCAAACATCAAGTTAAACTGCATCTGCATGGATTTTGTGATTCGTCAGAAAAAGCCTATGCAGCATGTATATATATAGTGTCTACTGATGAATCGGGAAACACAACTTCTAATTTAGTCACATCAAAATCAAGGGTGGCACCGTTGAAGAACATATCGCTACCAAAACTGGAGCTTTGTGGTGCTGTGTTACTCACAAAGTTAGTTAATTATGTCAAAATAGCTATGAACTTAAATGAAATAGATACAACCTACTGGTGCGATTCCATGATAGCACTATTCTGGATTCGTGGACAACCAGCAAGGTGGAACACATTTGTGGCGAATCGGGTATCTGAAATCCAGGAATCCAGTCAACCCGCACAATGGAGACACGTAAGATCGGAGGATAACGCGGCGGACGTTTTATCCAGAGGCGCTAAGGTGTCGCAACTACTAAAGTCTGACATTTGGTGGCATGGGCCCACCTGGTTGACGTCAGGCGATTACCCAAATACCAGCAGTGAAGTTACGCCGTTGGATCTGCCAGAAGAAAAATTAAAAATAACTTTAATTTCAGCAGTAAAACAGGATTGGGAAATATTTTCCAGATACTCTTGTTTAACCAAATTGCAAAGGGTGGCAGCCTATATGTTACGATTTATTTTTAATTGCAGAAATTCTTTATCAAGGCGTGACGGAGCGCTAACTGTCTACGAATTGGAAAATTCGCTTCACATTTTAATATCTCGCGCACAATGTTTTGCATTCCCGGAAGAAATGAGGGCTTTACAGGCCAAGGGTAGTGTAAGGAATAGTAGTAGGTTGAAGTCATTAAATCCTTATTTGTTTAAGGATTTAATCCGGGTGGGGGGTAGGTTATCCAACGGAAAAATGATATCGGAAAGTCAACAACACCCCATAGTATTACCTTCACATCATAAACTAAGTGAGCTTATTGTCAAGCACTACCACTATTTATATTTACATGCAGGGACGCAGGCATTGTTAGCGTTAATAAGAATGAAATACTGGCCAATTATGGGTAAAAATTTAATAAAAAAGATTCTGAAATACTGTATTATATGTTTTAGATGTAACCCGAAAACAGAACAACAACTGATGGCAGACCTACCGGCCGAACGAATAACGGAATGTCGTCCATTTCAATTGTCCGGAGTGGATTACTGCGGCCCCATTATGATTAAATCAGGTGTTAGCCGTAAGACTCACAGCGTAAAATCTTATATATGTCTATTTATATGTATGGTTTCCAAGGCGATACATTTAGAAGTAGTAATGTCTTTGAGCACTGATAGCTTCCTAAATGCGTTTAAACGTTTCATTTCGCGAAGAGGGAAACCCAGTAAAATGTTCTCAGATAACGCCACTAATTTTAAGGGAGCAAATAATGAACTAAGGGAAATCTATGAATTTTTGGAAAATTCAAATGAAAAAATCGATAAATACTTAGCCAATTTATCTATTCAGTGGAAGTTCATACCAGCAAGGGCTCCGCACTTTGGTGGACTTTGGGAGGCAGGGGTCAAATCAGTAAAATATCATTTGAAAAGGGTTGCAAATACTTCACTATTAACATATGAGGAATTTAGCACAGTATTATGTCAAATTGAATCATGCTTGAATTCCCGTCCCCTCTGTCCGCTGTCCAATGACCCCAAAGACCTAAATCCCCTGACACCTGGTCACTTTCTCATTGGAACGAGTTTAGCAGCAATCCCGGAGCAGAACTTGCAGAATGTAGCAGTCAATAGACTGAATCATTACCAAAAATTAAATCAACTAATACAATCCTTTTGGTCGAGGTGGCGCAAAGAATACTTGGCTGAGCTGCAGACCCGGACGAAATGGACTGGCAACCACCAAAGGCAGCTGCAACCAGGCCAGATGGTCATTCTGAAGGAAGATAACGAGCCTCCTTGCTTTTGGAGGCTAGGACGAGTGCACGCTGTACACCCAGGACCTGATGGAAGAGTACGAGTAGCTACCATCAACACAGCACAGGGAACGGTCCAGAGGGCAATATCAAAATTATGCCTACTGCCAATTGAGGACAACAAATGCGGAGACCACCTACCTAGGACGGACCAGGGAGAATAATAAGCGACCCGGCAGCACCAATACACAGTGTGGCGCTAACGAACAGAAGAAATTTCAGAGAAGCTGGGAAATTTAAAATCAGACTATGTGATAAACAATCAAAAATAAAAAATAAAATGCAAAATGAATAAAGGTGGTGGAGGTCGTGACCTCTTGTGAAACTTTAGTGAGACATTGGTCTAAGTGAAAGGTCAAGATGACAATTTAATGAAAGGAAAAGTGAAGAACACTGCAAGTGCCTGTTCAAAATATTATACAAAATTAGCAGTCCTGGAAGGAAGACCTGGCCCAACCATCATTGTATTGTGTTTGTCCTAAAATTAAATGTTTTATTATTATAAAAAAAATATTGATTTGATTCTTTATCTTAACTTCAGTTAGATCTAGTAAATATGAATTATTAGTTAATTTAATATGGTGTGAGGTATTTAAAGTTATAAATATTGTCAGTTATCCTTAGTACTAAAAGTGATTTGATTAGAATTGTTTTTTCTTAGTAATTTTATTTTGTGTAAAAAAACTCTATTGCTAATCGTTTTTTGGCGGGATATATGTTTAAAATTGAATAATATAATTTGTTATCTAGGAATCACACCTCTTAAGTAGGTAAAAATTGCATTATAAATGCACACAAGATAATTAGTTAAAGAAATCATTCATAGATGTCGGTAGATCCAAGCTCTCAAAACAGATTATAAAAAGGCTTGAATCTCATTATACTTCCTCTTTCTTCGCTAACTCTTAAATAGTAAATACAAGCCCTCCTTAGTCTTCTTGGTAAGTTTGGGTCTCCGGAATATTCACAATGTAATTGGGGATAGAGCAATAAAACACCAAGAGTCCTTTAAAGTTTCTTCTGCGTTATCAATTCAAGTTCCTTCCCTTCAAAACTCAACAATGTCGTCAATTTAAATTTTCATCACAAGACGTAATTAATCGGCGTCGTAATGCAACATAACCAAGATGGAAAATAACCTATCAAACGATATCTTTGGCGCATTTGACTTTGGTGGGACGTGTAAGTATTCAATTTCTGCTACTGCGTTAAATGTAAAGACAAGTTTAATATTAGACAAGCAAGTCTATGTGGTAAGGATGTCATCGACCAAACGATGTTGATTGTCGTGTTTGACAGATCATATATTATAGAAAATAAAGAATATATAAAGATTAAAAAATAACAAATATGATTCATACACGGTATGTTGTATTTACAATGATAGACCTTATAGACATCCTCGTAGAAATGAATTAGGGCATGTGTTTGCCCTAACTACTTATGTTACTCACTAATCAAGTTTAAAGTATTACAGGAAATTAGATAGAGTCTTTCATTACTGCATCTAGATTGCTAATTTTCCAAAGGAAATTTCAAGATTTCCTATGCATAGCACATGCGATCGTAAAGATGACCAAATGGAGCAGGGGGTTTATTAAGGAATTAATAATTAATGCCGGTCAATCGATACAAATGGCAGGCAAACTGCCAGTTGTTGGACATGCAATATCGATCATCAATCGACCTCTTTTTAGGTGGCAATCGTGCTACTAGTTATACCTCAAGAGAGGTCGGGTTCAATTAATGATAATAAGGTACACGTTGATGAAATTTGAATATTGCATGAATTCATGTGGGTCAAGACGGAATCGAATCGAGCGATGCGTCAATTCGTTGAAACGGAATGGAATTTACAGTATTTCATACGGGCAAATCGCGTGTGCATTCGTCACTAAAAGACGCTACAGGAAAATACGGAATCCAATCTCAACTGTCAGAAATCTGGAATTGCGTTACAGGGTTGAAATTTATTTCCGGAACACGGACGACGAAGAAGTCAAGACGAGTGGTAAACCTCGTAAATCTTTTAATATAGTATACCCAGTGTAATTTTAAACTAATATATCAGTAAGGATTGGAGCTTATCGGTAAAAAATTAGCGGACAGCATTCTATTTAATTTACTAAATAACTCTTCAAACACAAAAATGAACGAACTGTACGAATCGTTTCAGGTTGTTATTAGGACAAAAAATGGTTTCCACTGTCGCCAGCACTACTATGGGACATCCAATTAGGAAAGGGTTGGAGGATACAAATTGTTGTGGTGCTCCGGGAAAGTGGTGAATGGAATCACCCTTCCACATTCGTCCCCGTCTGTGAATTATGTACGCACATCGGCTGTGACTGCACTTTAATGGTGTTCACACTCTCCTGGGAGAGAGAACACGGGCAGTTTCATGGTAGGACTCCCAAATAAAGCGCACATTCCCGTGAAAAGTGCCACTATTATTTTGTCACCAATCTTCAAACCAAATCAATTATTTTAACTAACAGGCCACCCGCCGGTTTTGCGTTGCGTTGACACAATTATCAAAAACTGTGAATACCGTTAAAATGTGCGGAAAATTTAAAGATTATTTTTCTGATTCTGATTATCGTACAAAAAATGCGTAATTTTCATTCATTTGACGGATTTAAAAACGATCTAAAACCCCACATTCCGGAACGATTTCAACTGGCTACAATGACTACAACGTCATTGTGACGTAAAAACGATACTGGCTGGTAAGACGGCTGCCTTAAGCATTGGCCTGCATGACGTCAACAACGCCATATTCACGAACGAAAATAAACAAAGTTTTGGCGGCAAAACAAAAATGGTTCATTTTAAATCGTTAGAGAAAATGTATTCGTCAACATAAAAATAAAATACACTCATTATCGTTATTTTCAAGAAAAAAATACTCCTAAAAAGACTATATTATTCCGTTATTTCTCGAAATAAAATAAATTAAAAAAAAAAAAACGAGTTACACAAGTTTAATGAAGTACATAAGCACTACGACAGTTGATTAGCTAAATGAATTACTGCGACGGTGAATGTATAATTGATGAAATGTCCATTACCAATTATACAGTGGGTTGCCATATTAATAGGGACACCTATGGAAAATGTGTTTTTCACACTTTGTGTTCATAAAACAAAGATGTTTATAATTTTAGGTGTGGTTATTATTATTTATTTACAAGGACATTGAATTTTGAAAATTATATACACCGTATTTGTCCTTAATCTGCGATTATTTTATTTTTTTTATTATTTTTAAACATTATCGAACAAAAAGTTAATATTTCGTAATTTCGCCTTTAGCCGCAATAACAGCTTGTACACGCCGCGGTATACTCTCAATGCACAATTTTGCAGTAATATTTAGTTCAGGAGAATGATGCCACACCCGGATGAGGGTTTCGATGAGCTGCTGCTTCGTTGTGACCACCTCCTTGGCAATCTCCCTCTTGGTGAGCTCCTACAGGTTTTCAATAGGGTTCATGTTAGGGGAATTCCCCGGCAACGGTAAAACTTGCACATTTTTTTCAGCCAGGAGTGCAGTGACAGTCCTGGCTTTATGACAGGGTGCGGAGTTGTGCATATAAACGTATTCCTGGCCACCAGGGAACCATTCTCCGACTTGAGGCAGTAATCGATTTTCCAGTATTTGTCTGTACTGATCCTGCCTCATAGTCCCTTGCACGATGTGGAGGCACCCCATCCCTTTGGAAGAGATGACTGACCACACCATGATACTGGTAGGGTGTTTGATCGTCTCTACAAGGCAGTCCGGATGAAATTTCTCTCGTGAGCGTCGTCGGACGAACGATGATTTATCCAACAAAATTTGAATATGGACTCGTCAGAGAAGCACACCTAAAAAAGGCCATAATCAAACTAATGGATTTTTTTAAAAGTTTGATAACCAAAAAATTGTTAATTACCATATTCCAGTTCTCTATAGTCATGGTTTGGTGTGCGTTGGTCCATTCCAGTAGTTTTTTCCTCATATCTACTGTGAGGCGAGGTTTTTTAGCTGACCGATGACCAATGAGGTTCTCCTCAGCCAATCTCCTCTGGACTCTCCTTTGGGAGACTTCGATATCATCTTCGTTGATCATCAAGGTCAGACGAGCCACACTCTTTTTGCGGTTTTGGAGACAGAAGTCTTTGATTTTGCGGTCAGTACGAGGTGTAGTGATTTGTTTTCTGCCACATTTCCCATTGTGATCCAATTCAAGGGGCAGGTTTTGATTGATTTTCTAATTTATCCTGTTAACCACAGACTTTAAAATACCTGTAATGGTTGCTATTTCCCTTTGGGAATGTTAAGTGTTTAACAATAGTGTCTTCACTTTCAGACATTTTCTTGGGGACGTGTCTGAAGACCTAGCCATACTGAAAAAACAAAACATTGGACTAAATATGGAAAAACTATTCACTGAAAAAAGATATGAAAAAAAAAATTACAAAATTAATAGATAATTAATAATTACTTACATTTTGGTATAGCTAAACTGTTAAAACTCTTAAATATAATTATTATGTATATTTATTTACCAGAACTTAAATCACGAATTTTCACAAAAATGCTGGCCACATGGAAAAACCTTAAATTTTCGAGGGATGTGGCACTTTGCGAGTGTTGCCACTTCTTAAAAGTATCAGTGGTGATACCAGCAACTAAAATAACGAAGGAATGGCCATCATATCCAAGTTATTTAGAAGTAGAGACAACGTAAACATAAAAATCTGGAAATATTGGAACTGTCCCTATTAATATGGCAACCCACTGTACTTCCCGCTACATAATTAACCCACGAAAGCACTACTCAATGTAGCAAGTATCATTAGACTTTTTAACTTTCGTTTATTGTTTTACATCCATACAAAAGTAAACCATTAGATTAATCATTTTTAAATGACTGCTTGCAAATTATAATTCTACCGATGGTGGAATAAGATATTGTTATATATTATAATAAAACAAATAAAAAACTTTATTCCAC
The DNA here is from genome assembly GCA_026573805.1 of Hesperophylax magnus. Classification (NCBI taxonomy): domain Eukaryota; kingdom Metazoa; phylum Arthropoda; class Insecta; order Trichoptera; family Limnephilidae; genus Hesperophylax; species Hesperophylax magnus. The sequence goes on along the minus strand of JAIUSX010000116.1, from coordinate 1,055,687 downwards.
TTAATTTTATTTTGACCGTAACCGGTTTCAGCTCGTCAAAGCCATCTTCAGACTGGTACACAAAATTCTTAGTCTACGGTTTATATACACAACATATGGGGGAGGGGGGAGAGGGGTAGTTTATAGGGTTTTAATCAATTTTATTTGTTACTAAGTCGTTTAAGATTGTGGAATTTCTAAACATTTGGTAATTCCAGTAAGCTAATTACCTTGGGTTTGTAGTTCATTTCATACAGTATCGAAATTGGTAAAATTACCAAATTTGTAATTTGTTTAAATGTATAAAATAAAAATAAAATATGAATGAAATGAGACAAGGGAAAAAACAATAATATATAAGATATTGTTAATTGGAGTGGCACAATTTAATAATAATGTTACGGTTAAAGTGGTAGGTTAGGTACCTACGTAGTTAAAACTATGAAATAACAAATATAGAGCAATTCTTCACCATTACCACTCGAGACATGGACATGGCGCGATCAAGTGAACCAGATACTTGAGTCAGGCCATGTCAAGATTCGGAATAATAGAAGAGTTCGCAAGAGACGATGTATAATAAATAACCTGCTGGTGTCTCCACAACATCAAGCACACACCCGCTTTCCATCAAACCTGGGATGCGTGCTCCCTAAAACTAGAACCACATTCGCTCAACTACAGTTCTGGTTCATCGCTCCTAAAATATACAATGCATTAAACACAGATATAAAGTCAAATAATTATATATCCCTTTTTAATATACGTGTTCAACATTGCCCAATTGAAAGGGGAAGAGCTTTCTTCAAAGAATACTAAAGTTCCTAACACTGTTTAAAAAAAAGTTTTCACTCATTTAATTAAAAAAAATTATATCACTAAATTCAAATGTGAAAATGTGACCGTAAAAAGGCACATTTCTAGGGTTCCGTGATAACTCAACACAGTGAAAATTCAACACACTTTTAAAAAGTGATATAAAGTCATTAGAAACGATGAAAATATGTTTTTTTTTAACCTAACCTAACCTACATAACCCAGTTAATAAAGTTTTTGTTTCATCACTTTCCATGACTTTATATAACTTTTTAAAGATGTGATGAATTATCATTGTGATGATTTGACCGGTCACCCATTTCTAGATAAGTACGACCATGATTAACCTGTGTTAAAGAACAAATAAATAATCATACAAAATAATTGGTACTATTTTGAATTATTTTAATTTTACTTTTATTATTTTTTATTTCTATTTTCTTTAAAATAAGTTTTTATTAATCAGTTTAATCTTTTTTTGTTTAGTTTAACTTGTGTTTTTATAAATTTTTGTTTTACCGTAATACATTCTTCACATCCTTTATTATTTGTTCTACAAAATATTATTTTGTTATTCTTACATAAATCACGTACGACAACCATAATACGGGCATGAGTCTAGTATCGAAATTGGTAAAATTACCAAATTTGTAATTTGTTTAAATGTATAAAATAAAAATAAAATATGAATGAAATGAGACAAGGGAAAAAACAATAATACTAGTAGGTGCCATAATTTATTTTATTTTATTCTTTGCTTTACCTACCACACCAGATGTATCCTGTTCTGAGAAAATTGACAGGAATGTATGTACAATATAAATATGTCACTGTAATGTTTTTGACAGATTAGGTAGTTTTAAAATTAGAAAAATACGTGAGGGAGGAGAAATAATAAAGTATGTAATGTGTAAAAGAAGAACAAAAAGACCACATTTTTAGACATATGGAAAAAGACGACTATACGACAATATATTTATTACAAAGAAATAATGTGAAGTACCTACTAGAACCGACGCCGACGTATTTAAATCACGATTATAAAAAATAATATTGTATATAAGTTTTCTGAGGGTAATTGCACTAACTTCGCGAAGTGATTCTACACGAGAGTGCAAATAAAAAGTCAAATAACTTCTTTGAAATTCCATTTAAAATATTTTTATATGGAACAAAAAAGCAGTGGAATTTAAAAAATATATACTACCTTTTTTACTTCCACCATCATGTAGAATCACCTCTTGAAGTTAGTGAACTTTCCCGGGACACCCTATATTATTTGTTACTACTAAGTTTCAAATAATTAAAATCATTAATTACTCGCCTGAAATATCCATACAAATTGAAAATATCTCCAGAGTAAAAATAAATGCCGCCCACGGGAATTAAAAAAAAAAAATAATACTAAGATTCAATTAGTTTCAGACAAACTCGTACCATTTTTAGAGCATTTGGCCCAGTAGCTATCTTATTATTAGGTATACAATAGGCTGTCAGCTGAAGTTGCAAAGGGTTACGAATAGTTTAAAGTAAAGTTTTGAGTTTGTGAGTTCCAGTTTATCTGACTGTTAACTGTTTTTTTGAAGGTGGAATCATTTTACCCTAGGATGCCATTTTGCAATGAGGTTCATCATTTTACCATAGGATACCATTTTACAATGAGGTGCCTCATTTTACCATACATTTGTTTCATTTGATCGTGCCCTGTCTTCCTCTGGCGTCCCCGACTTTCTCGACCATTCTCTTTCACGTCATACATTCTCCTTTCACATCGTTCTTAATTCATCACGTAAGTCCCATTTCACCACAAACAATTATTTGATTCATGTCTTCCTCCGGCGTCCTTCCCTTTTCTACCATTCATTTCATATAGTATAATTTAATCCAAATTGTTACTGTTAAAAAACTATATCATATCTACTTTAATTCGACTCCGCATCACATTCCAGTGCACAGAAAATGAGTTACGTCTTCGTTGGACGTCCCCGACTTCTTAATAATAATAATAATATTTAGATGATTTGTATAGCACCGTTTTTTTGTGCAAAATCACCTTAAGGGCGCTGAACAAATATATAATACATTTCTACAATGATATATGTTATTACTAACTATATATGGAGATAATATACAGTACCATATATACCTGGTAGGTCACTTGAGATTAACACTGATTACAGTTCACATGCACAGGACATAATTGAACTTTCCGGTATTTATTTTGATAATATATTTATGTTCTTTAATGAGCGTGTTTAGGAAATTTTATGCTGGGCGATACTACAGTACAAGGTTTTGATCAGAATTTCTCTTCCTAAATGTGATTCGTCCCTCTGTATTAAGACAGATTTCGAATAATGTAAATCCAATAAGAATTTAAATCATCTTTTACCGTCAAATCAAACCGCTCTCTAAACACTACTGGCACACTCTAAACTTTCTATGAGAATAAACATTCAACTTTTCATTCTACGAAATCGATTCTGTAGGGTACACACATACGAACACAACCTTTGGAAATTCTTTGAAATATGAATCATGACATCGCAAATTCGCTAGGTGTTGACATCCACTCAATTATACATTAAAAAACGAATGATATGGCCTGAATCAGAATAATGCTTGCTTTAAACCTTCAAATTAAAAATAATTCTATTAAATCTAATTAAACACTTTAAACTATAAAATTTTTGGGACTTGCCAGGTGAAAAGGGTTGTGTCCGAAAACACATAACTATATTATCATATTATGCATATAAAGTTAAAGATTTAATTGGTAATAATATAAATTGAAACTTATCAACGTGAAAAAGACATTAATGAGAGTGGATTACAAAATAGTGGATTAAAATTTATGTTGTGCTGTAACAATCAAATTAAAAACAGCGTAATACACTGTAAATTAATATGAATATAAATAGGTTGAAAACAATGTTTATTGTTATCACTACCGTCGAAATGAACAAATAAATGGTGACAGAGGGGAAAATAGCTGTCAAATAAAGTAGGTCTCGGTTAATCAGACCCATTACTGAGTGTTCCCCAGCGTCGATCATGGAGGAAGATAAACAACGCGTTTACGGCATTGAGTTATACATCAATGGTTTACGGGACGTAAAACAAGTCCGCCTTATAAATAAAACTATTATCTAAATTAACTCCTCAGGCTTATTTGTTCGGTTTTGGGAACAAACAGGTATTACGCGTAGAGTCAATTTGTTCGCTTTTCGGAACAGTCCACATGGTCTCAAAGAAATCTATGTAGCTCCCTTACCACCATAGTTAGAAATATGAACTAACCGGTGTTAGAAAGAGAAAATTATATTCAAATATAGAAGTTAATTACAAAATAATTAAAAGTTACACCTTTATGAAACCAAATGTTCCAACAACAATATGTGAAAAAAATATGATTTTTTACTTTTTTTTGTTCAGTAATTTAAATTCAGTATTTAGAAGAAAAAACGTTAGGTGAGTAATTTTTTTTACTTTTTATATTTGATTTTAAAATTTCAACTGTTGAAAAAATAAAATTTTAAAGATTATTTCATGACCTTTCATAAACAGATATTTTAGTTTTCGGATACGTTCAGAAGTATCACATTTATTTGGTTATTACTGAGAAGCGAAAATAGATACACACAAACTCTCCGACTTTCTGACAGCATCGTTAAGAAATATAACGGTCAATATGCCAGAGGCCTGAAGGGTTAATAAATTCAATGTGCATTCTAACTGCGCCTTTCTTCGAATTGTTTTATACGTAATCCATAGAAGGATATTTTTTATTAAGATTTCTAGAATAATGTTTCTAAAGCTTATTAAAAATGAAAGCACGCGATATCTGTAATTTTGAAGCTTTCCAATCATGTATTGGACAACAATTTGAACTTAGCAAACCTCAAAAGCCGTTTGCGCTAACTATTTATATCAGTTTATAAATTATTGTTAACATCGGCAGATCACTTATTTTTTCATTGCTTATATTTTATGTTTACTGTATAATGTTAATTCTTGAGCATTTTAATAATTATTTCTCCTTGTAAGTTCTCAAAAAAATATGTAGGTACTACATAATATATGTAAAAGCCCAATGGGCGTTGAAAATTAAATAAATAATATTATTAATACTTTGACGACCTAGTAGGGCCACGACTAAGAATCCGGAGGTCGTCCGATCAAATAACGGCGATCTGAATAGCGAGGTATACCCCCACATTCCTTTTCCTCCTTCCACTACCTTCTCGCAACATTCTCCTATTGGGGATTTCGTAGTCTCACTAGCTCCAGACGATTCAGAGCAGTTGGAATTCTTGCACAGTATTCATAATTTTAGGCACTGACTGTCACACACTCGTCGGCAATAAGCTAGCATTAAGCAAAGCGACTGAGATGACGGAAACCACAAAATTGCTGTTAGGAACCTATTGTTTAACCGTAGATCTATTCAAATAAGATTAAATTTAATTAGGGAGAAATTAATTTCACAGTGATAAACTCCGAATACTAGTACCTACCTTCATAGGTTATTGATTATGTATTTTTCAAAGTCGGTTATTTATTGATCCGTTGGCGTAACGATGTGTGCACCTTGATGAATATTCTCTGTTGATAAACGGCTATAAAAGAATTTCGGCGGCTATTAAATATGCATGAATCGGAGAACCAAATAAAACGTAACCATGAAACACGTAACTCAAAAATGTTGTATGTTTTTCACCGAACACAATCAATTTAAAATGTGTTTTAAGCTACAAGAGATATAACTGCCGGAGTCAATGGATCCTTGACATCTTCATTAGGAGAACGCTGTGGAAGGCTCAGGGGTATGGGGAAAGAAATAATATTTTTTTAAATAATGAAATTGTTTTTTTTTAATATAATTTTCCCTCGTTTGGAACTTTAGATTATCAGATAAGCTTACCGCTCTGCCATGGTGTTTTGTGAATCAAAGGAAATAGCCCTTATAAATTTTACCACTTTTAATATTTCTAATTTTGAAACAGTTAATGGCAGTTGACCATCTCGTAGCAGGTTAGGGTGTTGAAGTGCAGATTTAAACTCTGGAGTTGTGTTGACCAGTAGCAAAAATTTGTGACAAGGATGGCTATCATGTTTTTTTGTTTGTAATGCTTTGTCTGCTTATTCACTTATTAAGATGTCTTCTTTAAAAACTAGTATTTACCTTATTCTTTGTGTTATTTTAAAACTTTTACATATTTCATGATTTACTTTCTTGTATTGCATCTCTACAGTAACTCTTTTAAAATAACTTAAATTTATATTTGATATTGTATTTCCACTTAAACCATAGACACAAGATAAAAATACTTATAATACCCACACTCAGGCTTCGCCTTCGTGGGATTTTTTTTAATTATGTACATTTATTTCAATATTTTTTATACATTTTTCAATATTTTATGTAACCATGTATGTTTAAAAATAAATTCAATAGTAAAAAAAAAAAAAAATGTTAGTGACTGCCATTAGTTAAAAAAACAGTCTAGGCTGCACTTTCCTCCCAATTGGAAAATGATCATAAAAGAAGATGGTAATAGAGCCTTAAAGAACATATTTGTAAATAATTAGACTCTCCCAACCAAAAATATAATACATTGTTCATACTGAATGCACTAATATCATATATTATTTTAAGCTTAATCTCATTTAACCACTCTGTGCCTGATTTGTCACGATTAAAAAAAGTTATCAAAAATTAGTACTTCAAAAGTCGTTCTACCTCCGTTTCTATGTAGGTCAACAATATGACATAAACAGTTTTAGAAATAGAAAACATAAGGCTTTTAACTAAGGCTGACTTTGCATTTAAAGTTTAACGTAGAAGATCCGAAAAAAATGAAATCTATAAAAATAAAATTGTAAATGTTCGTTTGTTCAAAATCTTATATCTCCGAAAATTCTTCACTGATTGCTTTGTAATTGACATATATTAAATAGATGTGACAGGTAAAAACATGTTTTTTTATGAACAGCGCCATCTGTTGGACGTAAAAGCAACACGCACTTTCGTTTCTCTATTTACACAGACAGACTGAGCCACAGCAATGCGTGGCGGGGTAAAGCTAGTAATTCTATAAAACAAAAAACCGCCTGACAGTTCAACCCCGTCATGTTATGTAAAACTAAAAAAGAGAAGCGACAATAACATTAACAATGCGTCTGTCTAAGTAAACGAGTTTTTATCAAGTTTCGCATAAATAATAATATTTGGATGATTTGTATGGCGCCGTTTTCGTGCAAAATCACCTCAAAGGCGATAAAGTGGTAAATAAGAAAGAAAATACCATCGGCAAGTGATTTTAAAAACATAAGCTAAATTCAAAATGCTAATATTTTTAATTGCATACGTCGAGTTGTAATATTAATATCTGAAATCTGCATTCAAAAACAGTATTTAAATTTGGGATTCGTTCAAAAACAGCAAATCTATCTGAAATTGAATATTTTTTTAAAGATTATTTTTTAAAAGAAAGACAAACATTCCCCGGTTACGAATAACCTGACAATATTTGAAAATCTCCTACTACTACCACAGTAAGCTGAAATTTTTGCTTGTGTTGTGATGGAGGACTTAGCCAGCCGAGGAATTGAACACACTACGCCTGGGTGGGAGCCAAACGCGATGTCAACTCGGCCACCGACCGACCTAGCGGGAACATATAATCGATGTTTATAACTAACGCGATACTATATTGTGTAGTATATTAACAAAGAAAGAAGACACACGTGCCCCTTTTAGATATGACTGGAGGCCATGCATAAACTAAACTTTGAAAATACATTATTAAGTTTAAATGGACTAAAACCGAGGACTTTCGCTTGGATGTCATTTCCACATTAAAGTACTATAGAGTTGCGGTCCTGGTTAAGTTTTGGTTCCCCACTCCAATGTCAAGGATGAAGTAGAGAATGAAACAGCAATTTGCGTACGGAAAAGTTCAATAAGTTATTTTTTCGAAAATCCAATGTTTATTTTCCCACGCAATAATATTTTTTTCAAAAGAATATTTACTTTCCATGCAAATATTCAATTTTTTTTACTCAAAACTACCTTAATACGTTGGAATGTCTAAAAAAAGATATTTGTATTTTTTACTTGTACTATCATTTAGATTTAGAATCACCCCATAAGTTAGCGCATTTTACCCCCGGACACTCTGTATTATGTTATACAGCTAAATATTTAACAAATTTAACGTGCGCTCGAATGTTGTAAAGTAACATAAAACCATATTGAGAATATACTTAAAAGAATGATATGGTGAAAAAACCCTTTTTACAAGTTTGCCTTAAAATAAAGATGAATAAATTATTTATTATTGTAGAAAGCAATCACTTTGTGGTTTGACATATTTAAAATGAAATAAAGTCCTATTCTTAATAATCAATTAGATATTTCAAGTAGTCCAATATTAAGTTTGTTCCCAATAAACCATTAAAAATGTCCAAGTTCTCCTTATCACCCCATGTCAGTTGATGCTTCGTTTCTCCATATACATTATTATTATCCATTAGTCTACATAATTATCGTTTGGTTTTTCCCATGTCTTTTGTACTTGTGTAAATGTATTGTATGATTTCTCTGTGTTTGTTATATTTATATCATGTTGTCTCCCTCAAAAATTTTTTATATATAAGCGCTCACTTTGTACTTCTTGTCTAGTAATAATTTGTACCCTGATGATGCTTAAGTAAAGCGAAACCGGTCGGTTCAATAAATTATTAAAAACTCGTGGTTTTAAAACAAAAAAGTATTTTATTTCATTTTAAATAAATTATTTGTTTACTGCCGTTGATACATAAGAAATACGAATACGAATAAATAGTTTTTTTTCCGTATACAAACAAATACAATATTAGATTGAATCACCGGTACAATATTATATTTGTATGCCTTTCTTGAAAGAATTGAGTTTTTGTACTGAAAACTATTTATTTATATTCTTATTGCGTATGTAACGTTTTTAATTATAATTGGCGAAAACTGTTTTCGTATAAATAATTAATTTACCGCCATCTCTGAACGCGTAGATTATAACGTACATTACGTTTAAATAAACATGGTATTCAAACTAAAAGCTTAGGCAAGGCTCTAAAAATATACGGAAAAAACATAATGATATCAAATATTTATAATTTATTAAAATCTGGTTAAATTATTTGTATTCCTGTTAAAAACGGGACTGCACGCTTTTAACGAATGAATCAACAGATTTCCAACCAGTAAAACGCGAATATGTTATGAGGACGGCGGAACACGTGTTCGTTAAAATACTAATATTGTCGGATTTCGTCATTATATTTATTATAAAAAGAACATCTACATGGACAAGTGTACCGATATATTCTGAATGGATCAATATGTTATCAGGAAATGGATTGCCATCACGTTTTTAACAGGATTTAAATAAATCAGCCATACTCATTAATATCCGCGTACATTAAAAAAATCATACTTACAGATTTACCGAAGATATAAAAACACCCATAATCACCCTACTAGTTTTCATAGCGCCATTTATGTTTAAGAGCGTTTAAAAATATATTTTTTTTAATGACCACTCACTTTGCTACGATTAATCTTGATCTTAATTTATACAAAAACAGAATTAAAAAAATCTGCATTAATAACAATGGAGCTACTTCCATTCGGACGACAGTGATTATTATAAGGGAGAAATCGACCATACAAGAACAAACTTATAAATAGAAATATCGTTTAAAAGTAGTATTAATTACTAGGCAGGTAAGTACTTGTACTTTCTTATCAAACTATTAACTCAACCTACCGTAATTAATTGTTAAGTCTTTGGAGAAGATAGTTTTGAATATTAGTAGATATCTATCTTTAGATCGGGTAGTAGATACCCACTCTAATTAATTAATTATAACACATAACTAGTTATTAATGTGAACAATTAGTAGACCTCGCACGGAGGAAAATGAGTGTTGCTAATTGCAAATTATTCGTAATCCGGTTAAAAACGGGAACACAGGCTGTTAATCAATGAATTGATAGGTATCCTGATATAATTTTAGTTAAAAACGAGTGTATTATCATGATGTCGCATTTCATCATTATATATTATCAATAAAGCAGGTGCACGAACACGTGTTCTAATTTATTAGGAATATACTAAAAGTTTATCAGGAAACGGCCTGCAATCCCGTTTTTAACCGGATTATCAATAATTTGAAACGATTAATAATAAATTAGCAATATTCATTTTTCTCCGTTCGCAACCAAAAAATGTGTCTCTAATTTTCTCTTATTTAATAAATCAATACCAAAATTTTCTTCAGATTTGTAGGTTGGCATACCTACATACTTCATTACAAAAATATACATGATGTTTGATGTAATATTGTTTTATTTCGAATAAGGAATTGTGCAATTTGTTCAAAGTGATATCAAATAATTACACGAACTTTGGAGGGATAAAAAGGTTCGAACGCCGCCATAATCTTAAAACGGAACGTAACAAAAAAATTACAGATAGATGAAATGCCAAATGGTCAAGTAAAACAGAACTTTTCGACGTCCAGTAATTAACATACGGAGGTTATTTGCAATCAAAATGATAAAATATATCAGGTGACATTTTAAACATTTATTGAAAATAATTTAATACTTTTTAAAGGTTTTAGGAAAAGAAAATTACAAAAAAAAAACAAATTTACTATTGTAATTTGGATAAGGAGTTCATAAATATACTTTCATTGGATATAATAATAATAATACTTGGATGACTTGTATAGCGCCGTTTTTGTGCAAAAACACCTCAAGGGCGCTGTATATATACATAATTAAACAGAGTAATTAGAAGAAAAAACCTAAACATAATGCACCTTATTTTTTTTCTTATATAAGATTCAGAGATTTAAAAAAAAAACTCTGATATAACCTTGAAAGGGTTAAGAATTAGAAAAACCCATATCCAGTCATTTTGATTGCAAATAACTTCCCTTATTACCCCTCTTCGTTTGATCCATAGCATAAGAGACAACCTGTGTATATTTTATATTTTTAAGAAAGACAAACATTTCCGGGTTACTGATATAAAATATTGCTAATTTATTATGAATCTCTTCAAATTATTCGCAATCCGGTTTAAACGGGAATACAGGCCGTTAACGAATGAATAAACTGTAATAAATTAATAAACTTTCAGTAAAATAATGTTTTATCGCCGTTATGTCTGAACACGTGTCCATAAAAATTCTAATATTTTCGCAATTCTTTGTTTATTATCAGGACAAATAGAGGTGCATGAACTCGTGTTCTGATTTATTAGGAATGTATTAAAAGTTGAACAGGTAACGAACGGCCTGCAATGTCAAGTTGCCAACTCATCCACTGACCAACAATATAAATCAATCATAATACCGACTCGTACAATGTACACAATAATTCAGTGAACAATTTTCACATTAAATAATCATAGCACCCGAATAAAATATTATCGTAATGACCTTTTCCAAGTCCGTTAAGGGTTGAAATTCCACGGAGTGTTTATTTTTGTTATTTTTCAGAATAACGACCTTCGTAAAAATAATAATTGAAGCAGTTGGCTCACGACACTGCTCTATTATTCATAGCGTTAGTTTCACAAACCGTATATTACAACAAATCGGACCGTTCAACTCAAATCATTTTTCCAAGGGGAAGACAAATATTAAATATACACAAAGTATAATTTTTTTTTAATAGAGGTTCAAATAATTATACTTCGTAAAAAATATTTAAACGTACGTTGCCCGTTTTCCGAACTAGAAAATATCCTAATGATGATGATATTGCTAAATATTGTGTAATAAATCACCTAGGAAAAACAAACATCATATTTAAATTTGAAACAATTTTATAGAAATGTACTGCTATCATTATACCGTTTAAAGTAGAGTAAACGTGTCAGCATTGTTATCAGTCAGAGAAATTGACAAAATATATTGTTATTATTACTATCTGTTCGGCCCTTTAACTCTATATTCAATTTCGATTAGTTATACCTACTCTCCCCCCCGCTACCTTCATACATATTCATCAAATGGTGACCGGATTAATGATCACAATGATAATTCATCACATCTTTAAAAAGTTATATAAAGTCATGGAAAGTGATGAAACAAAAACTTTATTAACTGGGTTAAGTAGTTAGGTTAGGTTAGTTTAAAAAAAATTTCATCGTTTCTAATGACTTTATATCACTTTTTAAAAGTGTGTTGAATTGTCACTGTGTTGAGTTATCATGGAACCTCATCAAATAACTGTCGTACACAAACAAGCAGAAATCTTCAATCGGTTTGAATTTTTAGATTTTTTGGTTGTTTGGACGACATCACGACAATATACATATAAAGGGTTGTCTCAAATAAAATAAAACAATTTGACAATAAATAAATGGCGGCAGTGAAGATATTCTTTGTATACTTATTTTAAAATAAATTTTGCATCTTCCAAACATTAATGTTATTATTTATAACTAGCGCATTGAAAATGACGAAATAGTCTGAATTCTTTATAAATCAGTTATTATTAATATTATATTATTGGTAGGTCCTTAATGTGAAATATAAATTTAAAAATGCATGCTTTTATTTCAAAAGGTTAAGTCGTTGTAAACAAAATGTTCAAAACGCTCTGCGAAGACAGCGTCCATTTTTGTCTTGTTCAATTAAAATTTTTGGGCCCTTATGACAACGGATTAATTTAAAGGCTTGCATAAAAAACGCCAATTATTGCAGATGATTAAATTGACTTAGAAATAAATAAATATAACAATAATTGTAAAATGTTTTTGCTGTCCTTGATTACTTTATTGACGTAGGTATCTAACGACAAAAGCTTTTAGATTATTATAAAACACATTTCTTTTGTGACAAACGTTTTACAAGCTCAAATAAATGTTATGGGTCAATCGATTATTTTCTATGAGTATGCAATAGCGACGGTTAACGATAGTCCGCGTATCAACACATTCACCTACTTGGAAAAAATCCAATCATATTTAGCGAAAGAAAAACCGTTTGAAAGTTCATAGGGCGGGTATTGACCGAAATAATAATTTTCTCAACGACTACTGGCTTACTACTTGGCAACTCACTGTAACTTCAAACAAATATTTCAAAATTTTCTACAGTTTCTAAATAGGTAGGTGATAAATATGTGCGATTTAATGGTAAGATAAATATAAAAGGTGTACCTTCGTAGGAATACCAAACAAACCTTCGAGTGAATATTTAATTATACATCTAGTGCCTAATCTAACTATATAAATAAAAACGTTAATGTTCGTTTGTTCAAAATCTTAAATCTCCGAGCGTTCTTCACCGATTGCTTTGAAAATTTGACACAACGTTGGATTCGAATACGCGTGTGTTTTTATATACCTATATTATATAGATGTCACCTGTGAGAAATAAAAATATCTTTTTTTAAAAAACAGTGTAATTAAGCTGTTGGACAAACATGCTGTTTGAAAAAACAGCGCCATCTGTTGGACGTAAAAGCAATACGCGCTATTATGTATCTATCTGCACAGGCAGACTGATCCACAGCAACGCATGGCGGGGTACAGCTAGTACTTAAATAAAGTCGCTATCTGCGTCTGTCTGTTTGCGCTTAGTTCTTCATAACTATGCAACGCAGTTTTAAAGGGTATTCACTATCATTTAGGAAATTTCTTCCGGAAGGTTTATATATGTAATACATGCATATAATATTTATAGAAAGTAGAGAAAAGTCGAGCAACGCCGGTTATACGTCAGCTAGTACACTAAAAACATGATTTCATTTTTCAAAAGATTTCTACAATTACCATAGAATAAAGAAGAAAAGGTACTTCTACCTGCTATACAAATTTGAATGAAAACAAATGATCCATTTAGGCAAATAGCCCAGCGCTCCGTCTCACACCCCCGCCTGATATCGTTGACCTCCATCCCATTTGAATTTCGTAAACACGGTTTTGTATGGGAAATTTAAACATCGATTAGGCAAATATGTAATCACAAAACACGTCCACGAGGCATTTCTGATGTTCTTCTTCATTCTGCGACAATGACACTTCAGTTTCTATGACTTTCAAAATTTACTTCGGTTTGGTATGATTTGAGATTTTCACGGCCAAAAGTATTACAGTGATTTGTTTTTGGGGTATTATGCCGTGTTGCGCTATCTCCTTCTTTAGCCAACGTTTTAGACAGCATTGCAGTGTCCATCATCAGGGCAGATGTGTAATCTATTACACAACTATTACACATCTGCCCTGATGATGGACACTGCAATACTGTCCGAAACGTTGGTTAAAGAAGGAGTTAGCGCAACACGGCATAACACCCCAAAAACAAATAACAATTATTCAATATTCTTCCAGAGAGCATAAAAAATGAGAAATTTCAAAAATAACAATATAATTTGGATCTAAGTAATGATAGGACCTTTACCGGGGCACTCACCCAAATTCTAAATTATTGATTTAACAAAACTATTGAGTGATTATATTGAAATATAAGTGTAGGTATATTCATACGTATTTAAATTAACATGTAAAATGAGTGCCTCAACATAGGCTAGCCTAGTGAGGCAGGTTATAAGAAACCTCGACTTTTTTCTATTTTTTATTATTTGTTATAGTCAATTTTATTTAATTACCTAATTTGTAAACAAATGTACACTATGCACACTTAACAAGTATTCTGAGTTATAGTTACAAATTTCTTACACTAAGGACGGGTTGTTTCAGATAATTTGAACAATTCTTCAAATTTCAAAGTTAATTTTGAAGTTCTGTGAAAGATGTTTTCAAGTTCTGTTATTATTTCAGTTCTGTCAAGCTACCAGCCTATAATGATATAATAACAGAACTTGAATAGGAACTTCTCAGAACCTGTAAATGAAAGTTGAAATTTGATGAATTGTTCAAATTCTGCGAAACAACCCATCCTCAGTATTCATGTCCTGATTTTATCATTTTACATTTTTAAACCTAACTCAGCATCATAACCTAACTTAGTTTACTGTAGTGACAGCTGTATATACGAGTATATTTATATGAATTCTAGGAACTTATAGCTACAGAATTTCGATTCTGGTTTTCCTCGTGTTTAGATTTTTTAATTTTTTTCCTTCTCGGTAAAGTAAAATACATATAAATAAATAATTATTAAGATTGTAGAGCTGCATCCAAATATAGGCTAGGTTACCTCTTTAATTCTATCAATTTGATAAATTCGAATTCTTGTGACACATACATAGCAATGTTTGGGCCTAATACATACACAAAAAAACTAAAATTTATTTCAGAGATACACGTCTACCCTAGAACATGTTTCACTCGGGATCTCTATCTACAATCTAAATAAAGAATGCCTAGGTAAACTACAACCTAAAATGGCATTTTAGGAGTCCAGGAAAGTACGAGGGGTGGGAGAAAAAACCAATAATATTAAATAATAAAATACCAGTGAACCGGCGCCTTCGGAATCTGAACCTCCCCTCCACTCGATTCACCAACTCCATTATTCACCACTTCACCACCACATTACTCCAGCGCTTGCGCTTGCTCTAACTCCAGCCCGCAACAGAAACAACAATCATAATTAACAAAATAATACAATATAAATAAAACACAGGCAAAAATATAGCACAACCGATTGCAAAATCTACGAAAAAACCAAAATTTCAGAGGATTGTAATTGTTTTTTTTCCGAACGCTAGGGTCATCAAAATGATATTAAGAAATTGTAATGATATTTTTTGCACTGTAAAGAGTATTTTCGCACAAGCAGAAATAAGTTAAGTAAAACTATTCAATTGAGGTGGCACTTGTTTGTTAAAACAACAATCTTGTACAATGGTAGAACTAGCTCTATTCGGTAAAATAAGACCTTACATTCGCCTGAGAATTGTCCTCTTCTGATAAGAATGTTTATTTTTTAAACCAAATAATAATATGTTATTGTTTAAAATATGTTTAAGTAGGTCGTTATCTTGAATTCATATTTTATGGTATTTATATGCGTACCACATCAATGTGTGCTCTAATTATATATTATTTTATATACACATAAATTAATGTTCATTGCTTCGTCCGAGTATCTTCCGAAATACTGTGTTTTAAATCTTTTAAAATGTTATATATTTGACTTATATATATATATACTGAAGTACACTTCTATAAAGTGGCATGTCCAGATACATATAGATCCATTTTACAGATATTACACACTTGCTTGATTTATTCATTGTCCATTTTTTATTTCTTTAATCAAAGTAATGTTGTGGAAAAAATAAATTTCCTCAATTTCACGCAAGAAGAGGGTATTTTCACTGGGTATTTTTATTATTCTCGATAAAAAAAGAAAAAAATATGACGATATTGAAGGTATTTTTATTTTGTTTTTATGTTTACTTATAAATTTCTTATGACAAATTAATATGTGCCATTTTCTATTAGCCACCAAAACGAAAATTTTCGTTTTTATTCGTGAAATAGGCGGCGTTGACGTCACGTTGGTGTCAGCCGTCTTACCAGAAATTTGGAACCGTTTCGGATGTGCGGTTTTGGTTCGTTTTTTTTAAATTCAATAACAATGAATGAAAATATTTAAATAACACATTTCGGTACAATGATCAGAATCGCTAAAATAAACTTATAATCTTCAACACAGTTTTAACGGTATTCATAGTTTGTGAAAATACCCCAACATTTAGAGGCGCAGTAATTAACCAATATTAATATTTTAGTAATACTGTTACAACATAAATATTCTTCAACATTTAATTAGGTACATACGGTAAATGGTACCCACTTAAATAATTAGTTGAGTCCTGTAGAAAAACCAATTTAGCATTTTGCATTCCATAGTGAGCACAATTTTACTGAAGCAAAACAAATTAGTAGCAAATTTAGTCAAGCTATCTACCAGGCGAAATGAAATGAAAATTTAATTGGACTGTTTGATGGAGTGAGTACCTATTAAGCTATTTATTAGTAGCCAAACAAATTAATTTACTACTGAAAACAGTTCATATAATTTCGCTTTTTCTAGTATCAATATTCTTGCACTAGTACCTATATGAAAACTACATAATATTAACTTTTTGAACTAAGAAAGTTGGAAGAAAATAGATGTAAAATTCGACTTATAATACTGATAGTTATACGAGAACACATACCGCTTACTCGTAATAGATAATACGGAGGAAAAAGAACAGGTTAGTAGACAAACTTACTCATAATTACGTTCATGCGTACTGCGTATACCGGCCGTAATACCCCAGTATTATGGCTGACAGATTTTTACGCCGCCCCCATGTTAAACCCCCAGGATTAGGGACGTATTAGATGGAGATCGCGGACTTTGTTAACAATCTGTTTGATTTGACAAATATCGATCGGTCGCACAGTGAAAATGTAAAAAAGCAGTAATACCCGTTGGCAGCACTATAAGAGGAATATTTTAAATCGATTTACCAAAGCATATACGGAACGCATAATCAAATTGGCCAAATTTCGAAGCAATTCAAAGGAGACCGGACTTCGCAAATGACATCTGAAGAAACATGAAGTTAGCAACTAAGCGCGAAATGCGAAAATTACCGTGTTTTCGAGGATTGAAACAAAGTGGTGCCTGTCTAAAATAATCTTACATGAAGTCGAAATATTTATATATTTAATACTTCTTCCATTGTTTAGTGACCGATAAAAATCATTTAGACTTTTGCCGAAAAAATCAAGGTCTTGACTTGAGTTGATAAGTCTAAGGACGGGTTGTTTCACAAAATTTGAACAATTCATCAAATTTCAAATTCTGTGAATGTTCTATTCATATTCTGTTATTATATCATTATTTGTTAGTTGTTTCACAAAACTGAAATAATTTCAGAACTTGAAAATCAACATTGAAATTTTATTAATTGCTCAAATTCGGTGAACCAACCCGTCCTTAGAGTTAGCTCAATTTGGCCATATAAGTAATTTACTCTTTCTAATCCAAGTCTCCTAGCAATCTTTCTTAAGAATATGCCATATTTTAAATGATTCAATATTACAATACGAGGTTTTACTCATGTTATTCCAAAAATAAATAAATAATACCTAACCACATTTAATGAAAATAAATCATTTTGTATAAATCCTTATTTACAACAACAATGATATTTCACCGATTAAAATAACAATAATGCATGAAAATATCTACCCCATCAAATAACTGAACAAAGTCAGTTGTAGTTTTTCCTAGAACCTAAACCTTATGCTACATTTTGATGAAGTTCAGTAGTTGATGGTGACAGGTGATAGTGACAGCTTGATAGATCGGAACCATTATTACGTACATTAAATTATAATGATAAACTGTTATTAATAATGAAATCGAATGCCATTTGGGTATTAATTTTCATATTAAAATATATATATATATATATATATATGTAAATATATATTTTGTTTTTTTCAAAGAAAGATGAACATTTCCGAGTTACAAATAACCTGATGATATTTGAAAATTTCCTACTACCACCTCAGTAAGCGGAAAATGTTGCTTGTGTTGAGATGAAGGACTTAGCCAGCCGAGGAATGGAACAACACACTACGCGTGGGTGGGACCCAAACACGATGTCAACTCAGCCACAATATACTATTGAAATTGTCAATTTCAGTGAAATGGACAAAAACAAATACTTCACAGACGGCTTATAAATAACGCGGTAGTTTTGTTCGTATATTTCATTTACTCTACATTTACTCTACATGTACTCTTTATTTACTCTAGATCTTGCCATTAAAAACGTGGAAGCCAATATGTTAATTATATCAATATCAGCCTGTATTTTCTACTATAATAGCTAGCCATTTAAATCTCCGGTACAAATCAACAAAGAATTATTGATTTGAAGTTTTTTTTTATATAAAACGAGGACTTCGAGCGAAACAAGACGCAAATAATTTGTATGTTAATTTGAATTCGAGTAAGAAAACTATAATTTGGGGTTAGGGGCGCTGATACAATTCAGATTTATTCCGCGCGCCATCGAATTTTTAGCAAATGGCAAACTGCACAGATGAATTCATTGCGTGGTCATGTATGAACAATTGCATGACAATGCATGAGCCTTGAAGGTCGATACAATTTGATGCGTGGACGAATCGACTCCATCTGAACCTGGTCTGAACACTCTAAACGTGACACTCTCAATGACAACGCGATTGGTCCGTGCATTACGCAACTGTGCGAGCATTTTTTATAGCTCGTTGGTAATTGGTTTGGAGCCGCAAATTAAAGCTTTTGAGCTTCATACTCTATTATCAACAAACTGTGCCTCAAAGCTCGCTGTAATAAATTATTAGTACATATTTATTAAAAAACAAATGGCTTAATTTCGTTTGTGAGTGAGCAAATTACTAGTAATATAACTGAGGACAGTGTTCTGCATATTAAACAATGCATACTGCTTTTTCATTGTCTAGACATGAACATTTATAATGAAAGTATTGGGAGGGCGTCTGAATATTTTACAATAGCGATAGACTTTTATCTTTTACTACAAAGCTCTGAGAAACTTGATTTGATGAACACAAGTTCAAACAAATAATATATAATTATTAATATAAGAGTATGGAATGTATCGGGAGCATCTCCTATCCTCTTCCTATTTTCCCCTTCCTCTCCCTTTCCTAAAACCAAATTAATTTTAAGATACTAAAACTTCATTTTTAATGCACTTTAACATAAGAAACTTCTGTGGCTTGACTTCAGTTAACTTGTATATTTTTATCTATCATTGTATTTTATATAAAAGCTGTTTGTTTCTTACTAAATAAATAAATAAATAAATAATAACTCATTGTGTAGGTTCATCTTTAATGTCACAGTTGTAAGGCACATTAGCCATTTTTTTCCTTTCCTGCGTCGACATATATATTTTAAATATTTGTTTATTTAAAAGAAACAAAAAGCTGATATAAAAATACAAAGATAAATATAACCGCAAAGGGATCTCCTCGACGGAATTAGGGTTTACGGGATTCCCGCAAAATGTCTATGTAGGTGACCATCTGACTAGCATAAACAAACAGCTATTTTACCGCGCAAGGCTTCTCGCGAAACAAAAGGGTTTTCAGTACGTATGGCCAAAAAACTGCATAATTCACGCTCGACGAAATACGTCATCACCGCCCATCACAATCTCAAATCAATCAATTCTTACAAGATAACATGGATCAGTGTATACAGGTAGATACAATATATACAGATTATAGTAAAGCTTTTGATTTAGTTATTCATGATATCTTGCTGAGAAAACTTTTACAAATCGGTGTACATGGGGACCTCCTCAGACGGCTCTCGTCCTATATAGCAAACCGTAGCCAAGCAGTAGTCGTCGGTGGCTATAAATCGAACTGGGAAACCGTGCCGTCGGGAGTACCCCAGGGGTCATTATTGGGACCATTACTCTTTAATATATATATTAATGACATTGGTAAATGTTTTCACCACTCCAGAACTTTATTATACGCAGATGACATGAAAATATTCTCCCCTGTCACGTGTATCAATGAGTGTACCCGCGTGCAAGAAGATCTAAATCGCCTAAATATTTATTGTGCAGAACACAACCTGCAAATAAATGTAAAAAAATGTGGCACCATCAGCTTCACTCGAAATAAAAATCCCATTTCTTTTAATTACTCCCTTAACGGCACAATACTGAGCAAAATGACAGAGGCTAAGGATCTAGGAGTAGTGTTAGATCCGATATTACTTTTTGAGCGCCATATCGAATCCATGGTTTCAAAAGCTTCCAAGGTACTTGGCTTTGTACTCAGAACCTGCAAAAATTTAAAAAAAGTAAATACCATGAAAATGCTGTACTTTGCGTATGTACGCAGTTCTCTGGAGTACGCCTCTCAAGTCTGGAATCCCAGGTATAAGTCACACATAGAAAGGATTGAGAAAGTGCAATATCGTTTTCTACGATACCTTGATTTTCGGGCCTATCGTCCTCATCTGAGTCACGAGGAGTCAGCAGCGTTTTTCAGGATTTCGTCACTGGAAAGTCGTAGAAACTCCGCAGACGTACTATTTTTACAAAAAATTGCCACCTCTGTGGTAGATTGCCCGGAATTACTAGAAAGAATTCAATTAAGAGTACCCATCAGACAAACCAGACAAAATCACACATTAAACATCCCTCAATGTAACACGAACTCAAAACAAAATGCTTTTATTCACCGTGCTTCATACAATTTCAATACTTCATACAGTGAATTAGACTTATTTAACTCAGCACCCCACAATTTCAAACCTAAAATCAATAAATAATTATATTATCATTATTATTTTTTTATTAATACACATACGTACATGCTACACATTACACAGACTAGATCCATCCCATACCCCTCCCTTCCGCCATCCCAACCCTATAGGCTAATGTAACTTTTTTTCTTACATAAATATTATATATATTCACTAAATAATTAAAATACCTAAGTGAAAACCTATTATTGGTTAAATAATTAACACTTACTACACCATACCTTGTAATAATTATAACTGTTGGTTTTCCAAATAAAATAAACGTTAGGTTAATTGATGTCAAGCTAAAAAAACTTCTTATGCTAAATTTGCTTAAAGATGGAGTTTTATTGTGTATTAAAACAAATAGTAGGTAAGGGAGCGAGGAGGAGGAATATAGGATTAGGATAGGAGACGCTCCCGATATATTCCATATTTACGATCGTACACGTTATTCAATATTTCTGATGGGAAATTTTGTATTATATTGCTCACATGTACGGGTAATTGGGGATTTTTTCTAATGTTAGTGCTACATTTAGGCAAATCAAATAAATTGGTTTTTCGTGTTGATTTTGACGGAATACGATTTCTTATAAATTTATTAAAATGATAAGCTCTGGCGAGTCCAGGCCCTTTTTCAGAATTTAAGAATATAAGATTTGATCAATAATTAAATGTATACATTACCCAGAGATTTTATCTAGTATACATTTCAAAGTCAAATGTCTATACAACATTCACTTATTGAATATCAAAAAAAAATTACAAATATAACTTCAGTTGTGTATATGTAATATAAAAAAATGCAAAAGTACGGAATCCCAAAATTAGTTAAAACTGTGTAGAAAGAGAAAGTACTAAATCTGCCTTTCGTAGTATAACCATTAATTATTTGTAAATCTAAAAGTATAATAATTAAATTTTCGATGCTAAGACAAATCCGAACACTTTTGAAATTTGATATAAAACCATTCTGTTATTGTTTGTAGTATTTTAATTCTTACCATTTGATGACAAAAAGGTATTCCAAAAATATGCACTTGTTCAATCTTCACTAACAACTAGGCACCCGTAACAATTATTATCCAAACAATATAAATGGGCAACAAGACATACCTAGTCCTAGTGTAATCGCCAGTATTAAATTGTGGAATGCATATTTAATTTTTGCCAACATACTCTTTATAACATATCCGCCAATCGATTAGTCGGGTCTCACTTCAGGCTATCGGACCTGACGCTACGACATTTCACCGCAAGAAACGATATATGCTACTGAGGGGATGGGACAGGCCAAGACTGAAACACGATAACATGGCGGTTTGCAAAGCCGCGGAATACAGACTTGCCAAAAAAACAAGCAGAAAATGTTTCTGTTTACATTTTCAAAAATCAACAGAAGAGAAATATTTTACAAAAGTCGACTGATTGATTTAACCTAATACTTTAACGGGCAAATTGCTATCTTTGAACAATAAACCTAAATCACTACTGGTATTCCAAATTAATGTGCTCTTGAAGAATTATGTTTTTTTATATATATTGTAGGCACCCTGCAGCCTAACCACTATGCAGGGACATTAAGGGTTTCGATTCATTTTGTAATAAATGTAGAGTCGTTTAACCAACAAAAAATAGAGTCCTTGTGAAAACCCTGGAGGAGTAACCAACTGTTACTTAAACCAGGTCGGGTAAGCGGTGGAAAACCTCCAGATGTAGACAGTAATTAGCGCTTATTTTGAACGTCAAGTGTTATGGGAGTTGTTTTTTTTTAAATCTCATGTAGTCAGCGACCTTCCTCTTGTTTTGAAGGTTAAATGGGCAAAATTTCATCAATCTCGGAAAAAAATTGAAGACTTAAACAAAAATTAAATCTACACCGCCCGCCACAGACATTCTTCTTTATTTAAATAGATAGATACTTTTACTTATGCAAAAGACACTCCGCTAGCAACGGATAGTTTGCAACATTCCTGTAGGGCTAAACATCAAACCACCGAAGACGATATTGAATTTCGAAGCCTTACCGGATGTGAAGTGAGCGATGACACAGCGCACAAAGTAGGCAGTGGGCGTACACTTCACATTGCGCACTAAGCAAATGCCAAGTGAAGAAATACTACGAAGCTTTTAAGGTCCCCGCCAGTACGTACAAGACAGGACACATTTTTACATAAGACATTATACAGTATTATCATTCATTTTTGGGCCAACGTTTCAGACAGCGTTACAGTGTCCATCATCAGGGCAAATGAATAGATTATAGATTTTGGTTTTGGGGTTAGTAAAGTACTGATATGACTCCAGCAGTATAAGGTAGGCGACACATTACGCTGTATGTATGGCTAAGCCACGAAAATATAGCGAACTTATAGCGTTTTCCAACTGGCTATAACGTCATTATTACACAGAAACCGCCACTTGCTGTTAAAACGACTATCACCAACGTTGCCCGGCGTGACGTCAACGTCGCCGAATTCACGAACAAAAACGAACATGTCATTTTGGCGGCAAATCGAAAATAAACATTTTAAATCGATACAGAAAATTTGTTCGTCAACATAAAATAAAATAAAATATACACAATTACATTAGTACAAAAAAAAATTTTCACTTAAACTTTTTTTTAACATACATTTCCTTCTGTGAGTCAATTCACAGATTTTTATTGAGTTTGGTAACATGTTGAAAATTATTGGAACGAGGTATTCTAGAGTTCTTTGACCGTATTTGTTCAGGTATCTGGGAACTACAAGTCCATCGTTTGCAATTAGTCTTGTATTATGAACATGTGTCACTATTTTATTATGTTCAGATTGAGATGTATGCTGACTCGCAATTTTAAGCCACAATATAGCACGAACAGATAATAAATTTACACAATTGTATAGTAATGATTTTGGTACGTCATGTCTTTCTTCGTATTTAGTTTTGTTTAATAATAATTTGACCAAAGAATATTGTACATTTTGGACTGAAAGAAGATTTGTTTTTGTTGAATGTCCCCCCATGAAGTTATTCCATATCTTATGTTAGTTTTGGTATAGCCGTCAAAATGCGAATATCAAGGACTACTAAGCTTAGCCCAGTCGTTATCTCTATTGTGGATTTCAATTGCCTCTGTAGTGGTGCGTTTTGGGTCTTCAGAGGACCTCGGGAACCAAAGTCATGGCCGATTTGTCAGGATGGTCGAGTTTGCAATATGAAAAGTGTTCTGAGATCGTTTTGGAGATGGTTCGTTTTGCCATTACATTACATGTATATACCCAGATATCTGGGTACTTGCATATTCTGTTTTTACACAAGAATATTTAGTTTTCATTGCAATCATTCACGTCATGCTAGAAAATAACCTTGACCATTTTCATTACAATCATTGCCATCATAGTAGAAAATAATCTAGACCATTTTCATAACAAACATTGCCATCATAATAGAAAATAACCTTGACCATTTTCATTACAATCATTGCCATCATAGTAGAAAATAATCTAGACCATTTTCATAACAAACATTGCCATCATAATAGAAAATAACCTTGACCATTTTACAGATACAGATACCTTCACACTGTACAGTAGGGTGTATCGATTTTTAACTTTTTTTTTGTTTTCAAATTCCAAGTTGAGAAAAAGTTGCTACTAGGTACCACAACTTACCACAAAAAGTTTTGGATTTTTAAAACAATGTTTAGGTCTCCCGCACAAGGCTTAAAGTTTTAATTTTTTCCAAAAAATATAAAAAAAATTTAAATTTAAAAAAATAAAATCGTAACTTTTGTGTTCTGAACTCATTTTATGACTTCTGTAAGAAAATTAAAATTAATTCCGGTGGTTTAAACTTAAAAAAAACAAACATGGTTCATATATGTAGACAAAATTACAAAATTTCATCAAAATTAACAAACTTTAGGGCTTGTGCGGGAGACCTAAAATCCATTTTTTATAAAAAAAAATCGTTTCTTACTTATTTTTATGCCCTAATATTACTGTTTTTTAACTTGGAATAAACACAAAAGTTACGATTTTATTATTTTAAATTTTAAAAAATTGGATATTTTTTGATAAAAATTAAATATTTAGGCCTTGTGCGGGAGACCTAAACATTTTTTTAAAAATCCAAAACTTTTTGTGGTAAGTTGTGGTACCTAGTAGCAACTTTTTCTCAACTTGGAATTTGAAAACAAAAAAAAATTTAAAAATCGATACACCCTACTGTACAGATTGGGCCCTCATTCGACCTGGTCAGTATTTCAGAAAAAGATGTTAAGGAGGCACTCTCAAACTTAAAGAAACCTCACTCCATCGGTCCTGACAATATTCCAACATTTATACTAAAGGGTTGTTCCGACCTTTTAATACCACCATTATGTCATCTCTTCAATGTATGCCTAAAAAACGGGATTCTCCCAGACATCTGGAGATTAACTAAAATAACCCCTATCTACAAGAAGGGTGACAAACGCGATATCCGGAATTATCGACCAGTTGCCGTTCTATGTTCCATCATGAAAATATTCGAGAAAATTCTACATAAATATATACTTAATCACGTTAATCCAATTCTTGATGACCGTCAATATGGTTTTAGACCCCAGATGTCAGTAACATCAAACCTCTTATGCATCTCAGATTTCTTATCACAAACTCTCGACAATCGGGGACAGGTGGATGTTGCTTATTTCGACCTGGAAAAAGCATTCGACAAGGTTGACATCGACATTCTTCTAAATAAGCTAGCTTCATTTGGTTTTTCCAAAAGACTACTCTGTTTTTTTGCTTCATATTTTCGAAATCGTAGACAGTTTGTTTATTATAAGGGTTCCAGTTCTTTTGAATTCATAGTTTTTTCTGGAGTTCCTCAGGGGTCTATCCTTGGACCACTTCTGTTTCTGATTTTTATTAACGATATTGGTTCAGTCATCACACATTCGCTGTATTTACTATTTGCAGATGACTTGAAACTATATCGCTCAATAAAAAACCATCTTGACTGTATTCTCCTTCAACGTGACATTGACTGCGTCTCAAACTGGGCCAAAATAAATGGCTTGAACTTCAGTACACCCAAGTGCAATATCGTCTCGTATACAAGATCAAAGAAACCGCATGTATTTGAATATACAATCAATGAAATTATTCTCCAACACCTAAACCAAATCAAAGATCTAGGAGTTATTTACGACAGCAAACTAACTTTTCACCAACACATCGATGATTTAATAAGCAGAGCATACAAGCTTCTCGGCTTCGTAATTAGGAACTCATATCCGTTTCGTAACACAAAAACACTGACGTTATTATATAATACACTAGTCCTAAGTGTACTGGAATCAAACTCGATCATCTGGGCTCCACATGAATTAACATACACTTTACGCATTGAAAGAGTCCATAAATTTTTTAAAGGTTTTTATTCTCGCGGCTCTATGGACGTTACCCTTGGCTTTACCCATTTATTTTATTTTATTTTTTATTTAACAATTTATTTATATAAGATAATGTGTCCTTACTGGGCTATATAGAAAATTAAAAAAACAATATTTAGAGAAAAAAAAAACATAATACAAGCATTAGTCTTTGTTGGGTTGCAAAATTATATCTATATTCATCCTTCCCTTATCCATAATCCATTTCTTAATGTTTCTTTTGAAGTCAGTTATTCAAGTCCATCGATTTATATATTAGGCATGACCAATTACCACTCCCTAGAGACACGTAGAGGTATTGCTTTGCTTAAATATTTTTTTCAACTTATAAACGGTCACTTATCTAATAATGAGATACTGGCCCAACATTTTTTTTTGTACCAGAGTCTCACTCTCGAGGACGTCGTCACAATCTTCTATATAGTAGAGCAAGCCGCACTAATTTATTTATGAACTCACCTGTGGGGAGAGCTAAGTGCTTTTTGAATGCAGTAGATAAAAAAATAGATTTATTTTTTGTGTCCTATAGCGCATTTGCGAGATTTTTGGCATTGCATATACACTGCATAAATGGTACAATTATAACGTCTTAGGCTATATTACCTGTAATTGTTATAAATAAATGTACAAATTATTATATATAAATAAATTACAATTATAGCAAACATGGTAGAAAATAACCTTGACCATTTTCATTACAATCATTGCCATCATAGAAAATAACCTTGGCCATTTTCATTACAAGCATTGCCATCATAGTAGAAAATAACCTTGACCATTTTCATTGCAAGTATCGCCATCATGGTAGAAAATAACCTTGACCATTCTGATTACAATTATTGCCATCATGGTAGAAAATAACCTTGACCATTTTCATTACAATCATTACCATAATGGTAGAAAATACCAACCAACACCTTGACGAATTTCGAGTATATCAGTCGGTATGACCAGCAACATACTTCGGGACCCATAAATAGTTAATAGTGATAAAGTCTTCGAAGGGTGAAACCATAAAGAAACAATAAACAAGCAAAATTTATCAATGTCTAATGATTTAATATTTAAAACTGATTTATCAACAAAATATATTATTTAGTCCACTATTTGCGCCATGTCGATAAAAACAACACCGAAATTGAAAGGTTTCATTTATTTTTATCTAGACAAGCCTACATATATTATCTAGTGTGCGTAGTGTGTAGATAATGTAGGCATTATAATGTGCATAACACCCAATGCTATTGAGACAAATCGCCTTTCTTAAATCGGTGGTTAAAAACCTTTTTTTCAAATATTTATATGAAAGCACCACCTGGTGAAGAAAATTCATGAAACGGTGAATAAAATATGTATTTATACTATTTTTACATGACTCAAAAGAAAAATAAGTATCGATTCTGTTCATCAGATATAAGATACACAAAAGGTTTGTTTGGAATCCGTTGAAATGAAATTATTGTCTGAGCGAGTTCCAAGTTTACATTAGTGTATTACGAAACAATCCAAATCGCATCCTTACAAAACCTGAATAATTTCTCATTTCATGAAGGAAGTCGTACAGCTGACTGCAATGTGATCATAAGGAAGAGGAAGAAAAGTGCCGCTGTATGTGTGCCTGCAGTCAGTGTTGGAAATGGAAATGTTTGTTTCCCGGAACTGAGGTAGCATACGGAATAAGGATGTTTACAAAACTAATTCATTAGTGCCGGTACTGATTCTTAGGGAGGTAAAAGGTTCCTGCTGCTATTCTGCCGCAAATAAGCTTGCAGTAGTTTCATAAGTTCAGAGCGCATTATTTTTAATGCCGCAAGCTATTATCACGGTAGATATTGTTAGTTGTAAATATATATTATCACTTACGATGGCGTTGTTATTTTGAAGAACTTACACGTACTTGCTTAGCCTACTCTAGTACCTACAGAGCGAAGATTATGCCGTTATAATTTTAAAAGTAGCCCTTCTATATTATTCTATGTCGCACCGTTCATAAATGTTACGGGGAAAATCAGGTGCAAACTTACTGTTTTTATAAATAAATAAATTATTTTACAAAGATGTGTAAAAAAGTGCCACCAAGTTAAGAGGTAAACAAGAAGGCTATAACAGCACATGCATAAATTGGAATCGTTCGGTGGAATAAATTCGACACCGAAAAATCGGTACTTCGGCGACTGCGTCAGTCAAATATACGACCCCTAAACTCAAGAATCGCCCCTCTAGTGGCGTTATATTTTATTTGGTGTGGCGGCGACGGAAACAGGAAAGTAACGCGAGCTTACTGTATCACAATAGAGCCATATTCATGAGAGAGAATCATATTATAATGTTAAAAATAAACTTAAGTTGAACTCACATAAAAAAAATATTTTTCGCAATGCAATAAAAAATATCATCTACCTACAAAGCATCTCTACGTGTCTCGGCACGCGTAGCGATTATCTGAACCGGGTCAGTTTGATGAGGCGATTGTATTACAAAACAAACGATGTTCGCGCAGACTTTTATAGGTATTGCCGTAATGAGGGCGGTAAACAATTATAAAACTGATAAACTAATTCACGGTTTTTCCCATTATTCATAATAGTGTTTACGCTAGCAGATCAAAACCCGTTGCTGCGGGTTTTGTCTGCTAGGCCCTGCAGACGGCTTTTTGATGGGCTTCGCCCGATTTAGTCAAGTTCCCTGATAATAAAGTTTAGCCCCTTTGTATGTACAGCAGCAATTATCAGAATGTGTGCAAAAAATTACTTGTCACATAGGAAACCATTCATTTTTCTATCCAAATAAAAACACTGTGAATATCTACGTAATATACGTATAACTTGGTACAATTTAATTGCACTGGACGAAAGACAATAATTTCTACTAAGCCCGTTATCCCACGGGTCGGTAAGCAATCGACATAAACCGAGTGCTGCAAAACCCTGTAAGGTAACGGTCTGCAGCGCATTTCAGTGTGGAATTTTTCTGTGCAGTTTCTCACGGCATTAGGTTATATCGATTGCTTGCCGAAGTTGTACATTTGAAAGCAATTTTTAATCAAATCGGTTTGAGAGCTCTAAAATCTCTAGATTACCACTTACATATAACACATTTATTGTTCATAGGCACATCTCAAATTTTCGAATTTTATAAAAGCCGAAAGGAACCGATTCCAAAAATAGCCGGTTCCTAGGAAAAATCATATCGGGCGATCCAGCGGCAGCAAACTCACCGGGACAAAACTGTGACAGGAATAGAATTTTTTTTCTTTACAATATTTTTTTATGACATTTGACATTTTCAACAATTGTTAGAGATCTTTTTGATTTTGTTATTCGATGTTTGTAAATTTTTCGTGTTCAAATTGTTCATTATTCTTTAATTTTTGTTAAAAATTTCTTCTCGTAAAATTGGTCGGAAAACAGGTAGGGTAATTTTTTTAAAGATACCTTTTTGATATGAAGCATAGAAATTTTATTTTTTCTAAAAAATCTTAATTTAGGAAAATGGGTGAGGAAATTTTTATGAAAACATTTATGTCAGGAATGTTAACACGAGACATTGTTTCCTGAGTGCATCTCCTACGAGATTCTACACACAACCAGGATGAGTAAATATTATCTTTCTAAAAGACAAGATTGTGGAAGGTAAGATTCTTTCTCAGGAATATCATGAATATTTTTGTGAAATTTTAAAATATTAATTTGAACTCAATGCCAGTAAAACTCCCGACCATCATTATTCCGCTATTTCAATAATAACAACAAAACATTGTACCTAATTTAACATAAAGTCCGGCGAAATACGGATCCGGATAGACAGAAGTTATTAGGATCGGTCGAAATTTCAAAATTGCAATATCAATTGAAAGTACCTAATTGTACCTAATTTAACATATTATTGTCCGGCGAAATACGGATCCAGATAGACAGAAGTTATTAGGATCGGTCGAAATTTCAAAATTGCAATATCAATTGAAAGTAATGTAACTGATTATTGGAGTAACAAGTTTTAAGCTGGAATTTTTCTTCTAATTACAGACTTCAAAAAATATTTATTTAAGATATCACGATGTTTGATGATTCTGGTAACGACAATGAAAGGAGTGAAGATTTTCTTATGAGAAGAAGTACTTATGTTGTACAATTATTCAATTGTGAATGCGAAGAAAATTACGTAACTAACCGAATAATGTCAAAAGTGGTGATAAGGACTGGCACCTACGATTCCCGGTCTGACTTCTTTCCGATTTCTTCTTGCGGTGGTACTTTAAGGAAAGGGTATTCACCAATAAACCAACCACAACCTCGAAGCTTAAGGACAACATTCGAAACGAAATTGCATAAATAATGTTACGAAAAATATGCTTAAAAGAGCTCACCTTTTCGCCACGGTTACTTGACTGACTTCATATTCCATACATAATGTTAAAGTCCGTATAATCAATAAAATATAAACTATAAAATTGTATATCATTTAAAAGTAATTAATTAAAAAAACATCGAACTGGAACATAAAACGCTTCATGTATTTGCATTCTTCATGGGACTTAAGTAGTTGTTTTCCCACGAACCTTTTCTCTAAATGAAAATTAATTTGCTACAAAATTTAATAAAAATGGATGTTCAACAACAACAGGTTATAAAATATCTGTGTTCTCCATTTTCTTACCAAGGTCCGTTCGTATTCAACTCGCTGCAGCAGTCAGTGGGTATCGTATAAATATTCATTACAGTAATCGACCATTATAACAATAATTGCACCTTGTTATGTAAGACTAGACATTGGCAAGTAGAGGAAAGATGATCGGAAATTACGCATAAGAACGACTCTTCAAATGCCGTAGTTGGAAATTGTTAAAAAGATAGATAATTATTATTCGCCTGAAACATCCACACAAATTGTTTAAATATCTCCATAGTAAAATTAAGTTTACAGGTGAAAAAATGAAATAATTGTTGAATAAAATACTAGTATATATATATATTGAATTATTTTGGCGGGTTTGGAATAATCCGACAGCTGACCGGCAATCATAAGACTGCGGGATCAATTCCCGTCGGCGGCATTTAGTTTTACTCTGGAGATATTTTCTATATATTCATTCACATAGATCAACAAATATTGTTTCTGAATACATAAGTTTTATTATATTAGTATACGTAATATTTATAAATCGTCGTTTAAAGTTTATTAACTGAAATGATCACACTATTTCGTTGGCTTGACCGAATCTGATAATTTGAACGTCTTCATTGTGGTTTTGTTTGGAGATTGAAACAATGAAACTCAAGTTGTGTTTGTA
This sequence comes from Hesperophylax magnus, assembly GCA_026573805.1. Classification (NCBI taxonomy): domain Eukaryota; kingdom Metazoa; phylum Arthropoda; class Insecta; order Trichoptera; family Limnephilidae; genus Hesperophylax; species Hesperophylax magnus. Next base: position 1,023,843 of record JAIUSX010000116.1, on the reverse strand, counting down.
TTTAAAAGTTAAAAGATTATATTGTTATTAATTTAGTCCCTAAATAATTAAACCCGGGCAGAAACTGACGGAAATCTGTTAGATTTAAATAATATTTACATAGTTGATACGAAAATGATTTTATTATTTAAGTATAATACTGACTATGTAAGTGCAGAATTACGTGGAATAAAAGTTTCTAAGTAAAAACACACCTGTTACTTGTGTTTAAATGTCATAGTTTGCAATAAAAAATACATTTTCAATTATGAAGGGAAAATTATAATAGTTTTAGGCTATGATCATGTAAAATTTGACATTTTCTTTACAATAATATCGATTGTATTTTCGAATTGGTTTCAACATCGAGGTATTTTAAGATACACAGTCGTCATGATTGTAACATAAATACCAGTATGTTATTTAGGGTTCCATGATAACTCAACACAGTGACAATTCAACACACTTTTAAAAAGTGATATAAAGTCATTAGAAACGATGAAAAAATATTTTTTTAACCTAACCTACTTAACCCAATTAATAAAGTTTTTGTTTCATCACTTTCCATGACTTTATATAACTTTTTAAAGATGTGATGAATTATCATTTTGATGATTTATCCGGTCACCGTTATTTAGACGTAATACGATGCATTTTTTTCGAAATAATGCAGGTTTCTGAACACTGATAAATTATTTATCAGGTGCGATTACGGGTGTATTGTTGCACTTTAGTACAATACAATAACAGTGGTGATGCTGAGATTTTATCTAGAATTCCTCCACACTAAAAGCGGTTAAACTTAAGAATAAAAAACGTCTCGACTCTCGACGCAGCCATGATATTATATTATATATATTCACAATTTTAGTTTTTTCCCGTTTGTATATTTGTTAATCCATTTAAAAACTACATTCCAGTGATTTTGGTTGATTTCAAGGTAAACGCAAAAATGAATTTCTCAAAATATCATTTCCATATCGTATCTAACTACGATCTTTCTAAATTGTCATTGAAAACATCAACTAGGTAGGTAGGTGCCATGTGTAAATCAATAAATAATTGAATTATCTTACCAAAAATGCGTCAATAGGAAACCTTTACTTATTATTATAAAAAACATTCATAAATAATTTTCACAGATTAAATCAAGTCAAAAAGAGAGAGAAAAATAAATTGACTTCATATAACACGGTCAGTTCAATATCACAACAATTGAAGTATCAAGAATTTCTACACGTGGCAGACGAATATAACCCAACAAAAAAACACGCTCAAAAATGCAAGAGAAATATACATCGCGGGCGAATCCGGGTACGCAAGCAAGTCGTTCGATATTTTCTCGAGGTCAAAGTTTAATATCCATAAATATACCTAACAAGCACTAAGTATCCGAAATACATCCATTTTATAAGTACAAGTTGATTTGTCTTAGGTATTGTGAAAATGCCCCTTAAGCAGTGGCGGTTCATGGCCTATCTCATTGGGAGTTGAATAGGAGATTTAAAAGAGGAGAAAAAAATCCTTTATCCATAATTTCTATGTTTGTATTTCCCATACACATTTTTTATCCTTAGATTTAAATTAATTTTGTGTGTGTGTGTGTGTGTGTGTGTGTGTGTGTGTGTGTGTGTGTGTGTGTGTGTGTGTGTGTGTCTGTGTGTGTGTGTGTGTATGTATGCGCATTGAACAGTTTAAATTATTGACATGATTGAATTTGGCCACGTTTGAATTTGGGCAGTGAATCTGAAAAAATGTCAATGTTGGAATTTAGACAAATATTATTTAGAGTATGGAGAGCTCGGTTAATTGGCGAATTAGATGCTGGATTTTTTTATAATTAAGCGTGTGTAATACACTGTACCTATGTCGTGTACGTCTTAAAGGTATGTTGAAATTATTAAGGGACAGAAGTTCGGTACAGTCAATGTTATTATTTAAAATTCTGTGAATAAATATTGAGTCAGCTACTACTCGTCTAGTAGCTGACTAGTAGGTACTGAAAAGTAGTGTTAAATACGACAGTCACAATGTACTCAAGACACTTTTCATTTTTATATACACAAAATAACATCTTCATTAGTTAACTTATATTTTAATAAAAACTTAACACACGACAATCCAAGAAAAATCTATTGATTCTTGCAAAATACACACTATTCCGTACAAATTTGGTGGTAACAAATCTCACAGTCGCTGCGCCCTTGGGCAGCTGACAGATTCGCAAGGCTCGCACGATCGCACGGTTTACCGTCACTCGTATATTTTGTATGAATTATTTCTTAGAACAGAAAATCCCATAGTCGCTGAATTCTTAAGGCACCTATGGGATTCACTTTGGACTTGCTCTGGGGTAGTATTACTACGGACAGGTGGATTTTTAGCACGAAGTTAGATTAACGCCAAGTTTAAAGTGTGCTAAAATTGTAATTCAAGTTTGTTTGTACATTTTTTTATGGGAATTCATTCATTGCACAAGGGCACTTTAAAGCAAACTGCCATTGCCCTTGAGTATAAACATAGGAGAGAAGACAAGAGTCCCAACTGCTCCCAATCGTCTGGATCCAGTGAGACAATGGCATCCCCCATTGGGGTATGTTGTGAGGCTGAAGGTAATGGTGAGGTAAAGTAGCTGGCTATTCATATCTGGTCACTAAAGACGGCCAAAGCCATCTCAAACAACGTTTAAATATTGAATTGTGGTCTTACACCAGGGCGATACTTAGAGTATCTTTCACTCTGGTATGTGCTGCAAATATACTATACATTATTTTTAATTAATAATTTAATTTACTTGCGCACGCCGGGATTTGAACCCGCGACCTCCAGCTTCCCAGTAGAGGGCGTTACCCATCGGCCACTATTATTCGCCGCGGCCATTGCATTGTACTAAGTGTAGGAACGTGTTTTGAACAAGTGTTTCATTGAAAGTCACGTGAAAACTATGGAAATGAGTGCAATGAGTGTGCGTGATGGCGTGACAAAATGCAGGATCAGGGGGCCGAGGATTGTGCTAATGGGCCGGTGGTTGTAGGCAGTGGCGGCTCGTGACTTTTGGGTGTAATAGAATGCTAATATTACAAAAAATGCCATTATTAATGTTGTTGTAACTGAAAACGATTTTTTTTCGAAAATTCGAATTTTTTTATAAAGATTTTCAAGAAATTTCAGTGCGCCGCACGGATTACCTGAAATACTTCATAAATACAAATAATGCCAATTTTTGTAATATTTGCACTCTAGTACACCTAAAAGTCACGAGCTGCCACTGGTTGTAGATTTTAGGATGTAAGGGCGGGGGCACATTTAGCCCATTTCTGGAAGGCGGAGTAGTCGTGTAATTTAAATAAGTTATTTTTTTCATTCACCTTAGCGATCTGAAAATACAACTAAAAATCTAGCCCGCGTATTCTTGACATACTAGTAGTTATGTAGCCGGATTGTACATCCGGCTTCGCCCGAGTAAATTTAATTTTTCACAAAATAAATTCTTACTGATTTTACAACATGTCGTTTGGTCATATTTCAAAGCACAATACCTCGTAAGGGTAAAAAATTCAGAGCTGTTGAAATTTAATAACTTCGGAGCTCATCGATCAGATGAACAGATTTTCAGCTTTATAATAAAGTAAGATAAATATCAATAAAATAAAGAGTTACACGACCGGTCAGTAGCTAAGTTGGCAACACATCTGGGCCCCACCCTCGCGTCGTGAGTTCAATTTCTCGGCTGGCTAAGTTCTTCATCACGACAAAGGCAACATTTTACGCTTACTGTGGTGGTAGTAGGAGATTTTAAATATTTTTAAGTAATTCGTAACCCGGGAATGTTTGTCTGTAAAAAAAAACATTATTTTTTCCAAAGATAAATTCCCCGGACTGTTCCATTAAATATTAAAGCTAATTGTATCAATCCCTAAAACACATTATCTACAAGACTATAATCCATAATTAAAATCTTTTGATAAAAGATTTTACATCATCGAATCATTGCATCACTAGTAATAATACATTTTGGTACGGAGATATTGAAGATGACGTCAAAAAATAAGTAATAACAGGATGACGGGTAGATATACAAAGGATAAATCATATAATTATTTGAGGTTTCTATTATTATTTTTATTAACAAACAATTTATGGTTCTGAAAAATAAACATCTTGATGGGTACCTACGCTGGATGGTATTTTAATGTACCCGTGGATATATAAATGCATAAATTTTATAAGGTTAACGCTTTAATAAAAATTGTGTATGAATTAATTTGCGTATAAATTATGGTGACAATTTTTTCACAAAACACAATAATGTCTCATCATCTGTAAAGCATGTAGAATGAATACAAAATCTTCTTCATAACAAAACACTTACTGTCTTATTAATTAGAATCTTACACGCACGTTCAACGTTGGTGTGGTAAAGCCGGCCTCGTACCCGGTTTAAGACCATTTTAACCAAACAAAGGCCATCGTAATAAGTCAAGTTTTTCACTGTTCTGACCTTATGCGCCATGTAATATTTACACCACGTTTTTTTGTAAGGCTGTTTGTATTTATTTTGACTGGAAAGTATTACTAGTGTGTAAGACGGCCTGGAGGCTAACGTCCTCTCTGTTTTTCTATAAAATTTCTGTGTTGCTAGAAATTTAACTTCTAGATCATCTCAGTTCTAAAAATGGAGTGGTAAACCTACACGCTAGAGACATCTCTTGGAGAACTCTATAAACTCTATGATCTACTAGAACTAGAGCTAGAGCTACAATTACCTAATTTGAATTTAAAATAGAGGAATTATGTATTTGGCAGTGAAGTTAATATGACCTGCCGGGACGATTTTCAAAATATAAAATTATGTTGGAGATGTTATATAAATGTACGCTGAATAACGAAAAATGTAATTTACTACCCCGAGTAGTGCTTTACTTGCACTCTAAGCCATTGATATATTTACAACAATATGCATGCATATGCATGCGCATGCACCTTTATAAGGTGAAGCTATACAAATTGGTGTTATTAAATTTTAAAAATCTTAAATTTTTATTTATGTAAACATTTATTTGGAAATAAAATTATAACCACAGATTTTACGAAAATCCAACAACATTGGTTTGATTTATACTAACCTTTTGATGATAATGATAGTACTGAAGGACGTAACAGATCCAATTCAGAAACTTGAAAGCACTATAATAATGTATGTCACAATAACAAAATCCAAAATTGCAATAATAACATCACTCCTTATCCTAAATATTAAAAGCATATAAAAAATAGCCCATTTAGAAAACTTGAGGAATGTGGACCGAAATATATTTATCAAGTCCCCGTCTTCATAGTGAATTAATTAATCCAAAAACACGCAATTTACTGAACATTGGTGGCAGCAGCTTCGTATCGAACCGCCTTCAACTCTTTATAGATCAGAATCCAGTCTATCATTCGCACAAAATAAAATAGCAAAAACATGATAGTGTACGTGAAAATTAGGATTTGCACTAACATCTTCGAAAGATATAAGGCTGTTTTAAGAATGTGTAGAAAGTGTTATTGCTCGAGCGGCGAATAAATTAACCGCTGTCGACAAAAGCGCGCCCAGAACTGCGGGAAACCTTACGAGGTTTTCGTGCCTCCCTCGACCTAATGCGGAAAATTTAATAATAATATTATTTACATATTGAAAAACGGCAACATAATTTCTTTAGAAGGCTGATTAGGTAAGCTTTCTCTGACGATGGTAATTTGTGAATTATTGAAAAAATTGAAATCAGCGAAACACAAAACGTTCATTTTCAGTTAAATTCAAATAATGAACATTAAAGAGGGCAAACACATAATAAAGAAGAAAACAACTTGATGGTGATACACAGTTTTCTATTTAAATATAGGCCCAATTGGGCTTATATTTGAACTTCGAAACACGCCCACAAGGCACTTCTTGTGCTAATCTTTATTATACGGGGTCAAAGGATTTAATTTTTATCACCTGTCGGTGACTTCGTTATTCTGTGATGTTTATTCAAGGGTGTGACAAACGTTACTTTATTTTACATGCAGTGCAGGGTTCAATGTCGTTGTGTAAAACAATGACGTTTGTAAATCGATGACGATAGAATAACAGGTAATTAGGTAGTTCTGATGTGCATTTATAGGCCGCTCATGTCGATCAGGTTCTCAGGCCAAATAATATTACAGATTAGTTCTCGTTTAAGATTTAGAAGCGTCAAAGGCAGACCGAATGGAATGGTGGTTATTCAGTACAGTTAAAATAGGGTTTCATAAATGACAAAATTCTTACATTCATGAAACTTTGGTATACATTCATCTTGGCAGTACAAATGCAGATCGGCAGAGTCCGCCCAAAAAGGTGATGGAACACAACTCTAGAGAGAGGGAGAGGGGGTTATTTAAAGAAATACATGTTTACAAATGGGGTCGAGAGAGGTATCGTTTACTATGTTTTAAATCGCGCTGAATCGAATTAGACAATGTAATCAATATTTGGTGAGATAAGATAGGTTTTTGTAAAGAAACGTAAAAGTAAACAAAATAATAAGGATTAACCCCTTAGAAGGGTGTTCCATCACTTTTTTATGGGCGGACTCCTGTGGTAGATCTTCAGTTCTACTGCCAAGAAGACGGTATTAGTAATTTTTAATGAATGCATCAAATTTGTCACGGATTTTGTGCATTTTGATACTATTTTACCTGTACTAATAATTGTTAGGTCTTAATTACCTCGTTTGACGGGACTCTCTTGACTATCCCCGTTGGGGTGCGGCGGCGGGGGTGATGGCGGGGGCGGGGGCGGGGGCGGCGAGGAGACGGGCAGCGGCGCGGGCGCGTCCAGCACGCGCAGGCGGCGCAGCTCGAGCTCGGCGCGCCGGGGCGGCCGCACGGGGGGCGGACTGGCCGCCAGCCACGCGGGCCCCTCGCCCGAGATAAAGCTGGCCCCGTTGGCGGGCGACAGGTGAGCGATGCGCCCGCTCACTGACAGCGGCGGGCTGTTTCCGTTGCCGTTCCTCGCGGTATCCAGCGGGGGCGAGGAGTTCTCCACGTTAACTCCCGGCCTGCCCAGCGGGGGCGGACTTTGCGGCATCCTATTGGACGAGATGCTGCCGGGCGAGGAAATGGGACTTATGGACACCCAGTCTCCGGTGGCGATGGACGAGGATATGGGGCTGGTGGCGACGCGCTCATCGGCGTCCTTGTAGGAAGACGGGCTCGCAGGCATCCGGGCCCTTCTGCCCTAGTCGCCACTGCTACTGCGGCCGCTGCTCTTCGCTGTGGACACCGCCATGGTTTCTGTGACGAGTTTGAATCCTCTTGAGACACGTTATGTTTAGTATAAAATCCCCCGCATTCTTAATCTTATCAACAAGCCTCTTCCTCTGGTGTGTTATTAAGCCGCCACCTTCCTGTATTAGTTTTAGCCAAATTTCACACTAAGTATTATACTATATATAAAAGCTAGGCATAATAAAATAAAAACACCGTGCAAAGGCATAGATATATATATATAAACAATTAAATTGTACTATGTTCACAACCATGTGTGGCGCGATGGTTATTATTATATTACAAGGAAAATATATTGTTCACATTCGCGAAACATGAAGTCACTTGAAAATCGTTTGGATACTAATGATCCGAAGACAATTTGTAGACCAGACAGCTTTAGAAGCCGAAGAAACAAATAAAGTGTCGAATAAATAATTCAGTACCACTCAATAAGCAATAGTGCTTATATTACTACGTACTTCGTGGGAAGATAATGGATTAGGTAATGAAAAATGTTAATATTCAATATATTGTATGGGATCATTATTCACAAATGATGAGATATGCGAAAACACGTATGGGCACTTTCTTATTGCAATTGGAGGAACTAATCAGAGAAGAGAAATTAAACGCTGCGGTGATAACTGAAAATATGTGTGCGCAGACTGTGTAACCCGCCATTACTGGGGTAAATAAATGGACGTTTACCGAGTTGACTGAGGTGAAAATGCCATCGGAGGGACACAGAAATAAAGTCTCAAAATACACAACGGTTAAAATACTCGGACTTCACACAAACGGTTAAGAGGGACGGCTGCGCGGCCTTTTTCATACAAAACTTGAATTAGGATTGGAAGCCAAAAAATTCTACTATACCGAATAGCCAATTATTTATTAACAAATAAATAATTTGGTATAATTTGTGATACGCATAAAACCTTGTCTTATAAACATTAGTTTATCATCAAAAAATAATAATATTGTATTAATCAAAAGGTACAGCAAATAGTATGGATGTAAGCTGTATAGTATATACAAAATATGGGATGCCAGGGAATTAGATTTTTTATAACTGAAGAGAATATTAACAACTCTCAAACCAAAAACTTTAAAAAAATTCTAGATGAGACTGGATCAATTTTGAGTAATAACTCATCAAGTTATTCCAACATTAACTAAATGTTTTTTTTATGATTTCGGAGGTAATAATGGAAATATTTTGTGAGGAAATGATAATTATAAAAATATATTTTACTCAACTATGTCTTTACATCGTAAAAAAATCATCTTTATATATATATATAAAAAATATATAATTAGTAAAACAAGCATTTTGAAGGGTTTAAATTTAAATTACAAGGGACCGATTTAAGTTGGTACATGACATGTTGAAGTTAAATTTAAATTTATTATATTAACGTGGTAGATTGGGTAACATTATTTTTTAATAATATTGTCTGAAATATTTATATATTTAAATAATTACCATGAACTCACAAAAATCCCAAAGTTGCTTCTAAAATCATTTAAAATCTAACTCTCCAATGGCCAATATTTTATATTTTAAAATAAAAATATCTAAAATAGCTCACATCCGTACTAGATATTTGCTATACTTTTTGATTATTCAGTTTGGTTGGGTATTTTGGCCTCAATCCAAAATTAAGTTTAGTATAACAACAACCGCGCAGCCGTTCCTCTTAATAGCCGAGGCACATTATGGAACATTAGGCATTAGGACTACCAACCCTGGCTAATGTTAGGTCAACACACAAAAGCAAGCAAACATCACCATGTCATTATGTTACAAGGTCATTCCACACCATGGCGCATGGGCGCGGAAACGTATTAGTGACAGGAAATATTCACATTGTTTTATTATAGACAGGGAATATTTGCATATTATTAGTAATCACAGGCCGAATCTATACACAAAGCCCAATAAATTATCTATGCAATCGTAATTTTATTTTAGGTTATTATAGTCAATAGTCTACTCATTGTGTATACTACAGTGATAGACGTAATTATTGAAATAACGCTGGGTATAACTTCAAATACACGGTATTAAATACGCGCTACTAAAAACTTGTTGACTTCAATTTAAAGATTCACCTCAAAAGTTTTCAATTTATGATAGTAGAATCTATACATTGCAGAATCCACGCTAATGTTGGTTCTTCCTCCTTATTCAACCAGGCAGCGTTTCGAATATCCTAGCAGTATTACGACAGATGTTTAATACGTAGGGTTGTAGAGGAATGTACTGTTTTACAATCAGATTCCTGATACCGTATCACAGCTAATCAATGTGGGTTGAATCAACCGATCCGTTCTTGTAATATTTTGTACATCTGGGATAATCATACAACAGTCTATACTCTAAACACTCATCTTGATTATACTGCAAGCTTGTCCAAAACGTTGACTGAAGATGAACGAAGAATTCCCCAAAAAGTCCAGGTTTTCGAAACATCAAAAGTAGCGAAGAAAATAAGGCTTTTGTTTATATTAAGGGATTTTTCGTAAAAAAATAATGTCTAATTTCAGAAGAGGATATCTTCAATATTATACATAAACGAAGGCAGTTTCAAAATTGATAGTTTCGCGCATTATAAAAACTTACAAACTAATAAACAAATAGCAGAAGCGAAGTACATTATTATTTAAGAATGAAGTAAGAAAGTTTCAAGTGAAACTGCTTGAACTTTCACGTCGGGGAAAATGATTAGTGAACTTAGTAACTAACTTCTTCGACACACAAGGATAATATTAATATTGGGTTGATTCTTAAAATCAGTCAAGATTATTTATTTAACACTTTGTATACATACAAATCTAAATAAAAGTGTCAAGTATGAAAACTTTGCTACGAGTAAGCAAGTGCTAAAGCACGTGCATTGTTACAAAATATCTCACACATGTAACGCCATGTTTAAAGTCTCGACGACATGAGTCGAAACAAACTCGCCCGACTCGTTGCAGGAGACTGGCATCGCCAACGAGTTTACAAAGTGTCGGCAAAGTGTGCCTTTGTACGAACCTCCGCGCAGATGTATGGCGGTAGTCGCCAAGATACTTGAATCGGATACTTGCATATCCCAGTGGAAGATGGGTCAAAGATACACAATAAATTGTATCTTTAAGATACACAATTATGACTTTAACCTATTTATATCGGTGAAAAGCAATGTCTGACATTGCACGCCGAGTACTCGCTCAGTGTTCAGCAGGCATAAAGATTAATTCATTATAATGAGTATTTTCACTTCTTCAAACACAGCAAGCTTATTTTGTGGCACCATTTTAATCTAAAATAATCGTAACTTAGTTTTAATCACTTGAGCTGAATATTTTTTATGAGTAATTTATCAATATGCAATTTTCGCCGTTTTGTATGAATCTGAGAGCAGAGCACATTGCACATAAGATGTCGCTAAAGCTGTTAAAATGTTACTAACATTTTCACGGGAGGGGGATTATTTATAGTCATGTATGGTAAATATGCAGATATACGGGACACGATTAATACGGCCAAATTATTTAAAAAAAACAATCGGCTTAGTAACAACGCGAAACAGAAAATCACGGAAAAGGAAAATAATGCATTTTAATAGTTAATTCATTAAAATTAAAATTGTTGCTAACTTAGCGGTCATTGTTATTGATATGACATCTTAAGATTAGTTTTCTTCTTTTATTTCATAATCTTTAATTAATAAAAAAACTAACCTAAAAACCTGTTATAACATTATTATACTTATAGAAGGTAAATTGAATTGTACAGTTTTATTCAGAGACGATGAAATTTTACGCACTTGACCTCCAAAACAAGAGGAAGGTCTTTTTTATGTGACACCTTACAAGAGCGCCTCTGTATAGTCTAAGGGCAGGATAACTATGTCGACACCTTGAAGCTTTGCGAAGCGGGTTAAGGTAGAGGCTGTACGAAGAGATTAATGCGAATCTTAAAGAGGCCCGGATTATATGGAGGAAAAACAGATGCCGGTAACCGTTCCACATATGAGCAGTCTTACACAAAAACGAGACGAAGAAGCGGTCTTTTCTCATGAAACCAACATCAACCGTGAACCTTTGTTCCGTTTACATTAAATTTGTAAAAACTTTGAGTACAGCCAGGGCAACGCCGGGGACTTTAGCTAGTATGAAAATAAAATAGACTACCTTTTTAATGAAAACTGCACCATCTCAATCCAAAATAATAATAAGTGGCGGCTTCCTTTCGCGAAATTGTCTTTGAGGAAACCAGACAGTAATAGTGCTCCCGAGTGCAATCTTCACAATAGTCGTCAGATAAACCCCATCCGGGCAATATAACCCTCCACCGGATGGGAGGCAATGTCCCGGGGTGGACAGGGCCGGCCCGGAAAAATACCAGGCAGATACGGGCTAATAGTAAATAATGCGTCCTTGTCAAAAGTCCTCGACATGTGTCAATGGGATTCGCGAGCAGATGCAGGCTGTATGTAGACAGTATTTTGTTAATTATGTTGGCAGGATAGATGGGATATATCCACATATTAATATATAGGTAAACAGTTAACACTTTGTGAGGAGTCAAAAAATCAAATTGAACACGATCTGTAACTTTGTTTCATTTATTCACAATGTCACACATTAATATTTTTATTTTACCTAAATACACGCGTCCAACATTTGTTTATCGTTGACATTTGTCACGTGAGAATGGGTCGTTTCTACGACTCGTTGTTAAGTTGAACAGCTCGGCTATGAAAAGAATTGCCAGTATTTGTTTCCTCCCTCCTACAAAATATATTGTGTATTGATTTCAAACAAAATCAAACCTTTTATTTATCATTGTCGGGGTCATTTCAGTTTATGTATTCTACATTCTACACATAAATGGAAGAAAAAGAATACATATAAAATGAACTTTGAAATTCGAAGAATTGTTCAAATTCTCCGAAACAATGTAAAACTAATAAACCTTTCTGCTATTAAAGATGTTATACAAAAATGTTTACTAATGGGATAGAGTCATATATTTCTTAAAGAAATTTCGCCGATATTGGACATAAACATTTTTGGACACCGGTTGCAATATATACATAACATAATGATAGTTACTGAAAAGGCAGTGTTTTAGAATGAAGTGTTTCAGTTGATAGGAAACGGGAACAATGCGGCAGCGCCGATGAACAAACAAGGTTTAATTAAAAAAAGCTTCCCTTCGATAAAATATATTGGCGATTCGAGTAAAAAGCTTCTACAAGAAAGGTTCTGGGGGGTGAAAAATAGTGACATAAAACGCCATCTTTGTGAAGTTTGCAAAACTGTGATGAAACTTCAATATATAATGAAAGTTGGCTGCGGAAAGCTTTTACAAGGTCCTCTCCAGTTTGCAATTTGAAATAATGTAATAATTGCCAATTAAAAGTGTCTGCTGCATATTGGCTCCGCAGAAAGGAATAAATTATCTGATCCAATGTTGTATGTATCTGTTGTTGAGACAACTAATTAAAAAAATGTTATATAAATTTTACTTAGCGTTTAAAAATAAATTAAAGCGATATTTATATAATTTCATGTAAAATTTCAAATTAATAAACAGTTTTTATTAAAATGAAGAGAGTTGTGAATTTATTTTATAATTATATACTAGCTGAAGTGTACCCGGCGTTGCTCGGGGTTATGAATAGTTTGGAGTAAACGTTTGAGGTTTTAAATTCTAATTCACTTGAAATCTGGGTGCATTTTAGAGGTGGAAATAATATTAGTGTAAAAAATTTAAATCATTACTTTTTTAAGTATTCGTTTCACTTGATCGTGCCATTTACTTCGTGTAGTATCATGAAACCCAGTTGTAACTGTTAAAAAAACTGCATTAAATTGAATTTAATTTGACTCCGAGTGTTATTCCATTATGCACTGGAATAACACTCGGAGTCATTAAATTGAATTTAATTTGACTCCGAGTGTTATTCCAGTGCATAAATAATGAGTTAAGTCTTCCTCGGGCGTCCCCAGCTTTTTCTACCATTAACTAATGTATACCACAATGTAACTATTATAAAACGACATTATGTCAACGTTTATTCCATACTTTCTACAACAACAAAAATACAGGTATGATACCTAGTTTAAATAATAATTTAAGATTGGGACGGTGGAGTTTTTTTCTCGGAATATTGAAAACCGGATTTCAATATTAATTTATTATTTAAATTTATTTCAAGGAATTCGATTCGTACGCAGGAAAGAGTTTACGAAGTTTTGCGGGAAAAGGTTCTATAACTTAATTCAAGTAGTAGAAATTTGATTGTCTTTTTAAAAATTTTAACGTAATCTTTTATCGATAATAACTTATAACTAAAACAATAGAAACACGGTGAATGTATGAATTAATATAATCTACTCACCAATAACGAATAGTGGACTTCAATTTCATGTTAATTAATATTTTTAGCCATCCCACTGGCGCTATCAATGCATACACTATGTAGATGTACAGTAATATTACAATAAAATTAATACCTGTGTAAAGTTAGTTGAAAAAAATAAATACAGACTGGTATTAAAAAATTATCAATTGCAACGTGTACGCGTAAGGTGTGTAATCCTGTGTGAAATTAACTTGTTATTGTTTGGTGAAAAGATTAAGCTCATTTATAACTATGAGATATTAAGTAAGTTAGTCTAACAAGTAAGTCTTTCATGTGACCAAAGACCGATATTTTATATTTTGACTAGTCACTTATGAAATGTTATTTTTTCTCTGTGAAACTAGTATTATTATAAAAGTGCTTTTTTAAAGTAATTTTCCGACAAGGTTCACAAATATTGCACGAAATCAAATCTAATTCACAGAATCTAAAAAAAAAAAGTTAAAAACTTATAAACAAGTTCTGCTGTTACGCGTGACAGCTGTTACGCCTTCCGAAGGCATTATGAAAATATGGTGAAGCGATCTATTTATATTATTTGTACATAGTTACATAATTATAATAATAATCTTTTGACAAATTAATTTTATTTCTATTACTTATACCGTGGTTGTTGTCCGTTAAGTGTCCCTACTTAATAAATAAATACTAATTCTCAGATAATTCAAAGAACCTTGTTTAATTAAAGTAAACTAACATATGTAACCAAATAAAGTTATTATTGTACTTTCGGTAAAATTGGTAACTGTTATAAGTTACAATACATACAGTTATAACTATGTAGGTTACTTTTAGCTTTGTAAAATGCATCCGAGGTGATTAATTGAAAATTGGCTAAAAGTATTATTATGATTAAAACAAAACTTAAGCCGTCAGAATACAGAAATAGGGCGAAACTCAATAAAAAAAACCGCCTGTGGCGACTATTTGCAATATTGCGACAGAAGAGCCAAGGATGTGGCGGACAATCAACATTATTTCACAATACCAAACGGAAATAATAATAACGCTTTCTGGCATAATTCCGCTCGGTTACGATTCCATCAGCGGCGATGATCTGCAAACGCATGACCAATCTAATTTAGTCTCCCCGAATGTATGACTGATGCTGGTAATTGGTGGACCAAGGGGACGATTATATTCTAGTATTTAATATGAAAGTTGGTCGTTTTAACCAAATATTATAATTGGATTCAAATCGTCTGCAGTCGCGAAATGTGCACAGCTTTTTCTATCGTCGACGCAACTATTTACCGACGCGAGTATCATACCATAGAATGGGATATGGAGGAGATTTGAAATATCAATTTATCAAACATACTAATTTCGGTTGTAAGTGCGTGATGTGAAATATTCCTGCGTAATGATTTTCAAAATTGGAAATCAATTCAGACAAGTGAAAAATACGGTACAAATATTATATTATTTCAGTAATAGCTCTAATTGATGGGCTCGTAACTTCTGCGGAGAAATGCCACTTTAAACATACGATTTCGAGTAAAACTAAGTTTTTTTTAAACAAAAAAATAAATATAAATAATAATAAGTAATGTATTCGTAAAATTTACCAATTTTGATGTACTTTAAATTCGGCTGCCCAGCGAAAGTCCCAGGCTGCCGATCAGCAGACCTTTTTTTCATAATCTATATCGACCTCTATCGTAAGAAACCATTTTCGTTCGTGTATCTTGACGAAGTTTTGTCGAAAAAATTCGTTCACTTTTTCCATGACTGTACGGAACCCTCCAAGAGCCGCACCGGCAGACCAGCTTGTTTAACCTGTTAACCGGGCGGGACGTATAAATACGTCAAACGTAAACAGTATTGGGTACGGGTAGGACGTATGAATACGTCCTTGAAATATATGTTGCGCCCTGGAACGAGCGGGACGTATATTTCCGAGCATATCACACGGAAATTGAGTTTTTAATTTTTTAATATTAAATTTTTTTAATTCTATGTTTCTCTTTTATCTGTGTGCTTTTATTTATTGTTCTGTAATTATAACATTTTTTATATTTTTTGTAATCTTTATAATTGTTTGTAAATATTCTATTTTTTTAATTCGATGTTTTCACTTTTTTGATGCATAAATAAAAAAAAATAAAAAAATGAAATTACGTCCACCTGGCGTGACGTATTGATACGTCCTAGTGAAGGAGTTCGCGCCCGTTATATGCTGCGTAATTCAAAACTGAACTCCCCGGTTGACAGGTTAATGCTTACTAAACGTCCACTATCGCTACAGAGTTGTTTCATCTGTATATCTATGACGCAGGGTTTGTTGCTTCTATATCCATGTCTATAATTATATGATATAGAAAATTGGCATTATTTGTTTCTGTTGAATAATTGTATTATTGTATAATAAAAGTGATGCAACTCGACTAAAGCGGGTAATAACTACAAGTCACGTATGTAGGTAAATATTATGTAAGGGCTGGAATTTCAGTATAGTCAGGAATGTTATCAATCGGCTTATCTTGACAGGTTCCTATCAAGACCAACTAGACGAACGTAAATATTTCTCAAGCCGAGCTTAAAAAGCAACTAAAACATACCCGCAGACTAAGTATCATTTTAATCGTGAATCGTATCATGCGGAACTTATTACATAAAAAAATTAAGAAATCACATTGTTTCTAATCTAAGAAAGTCAGTTTAACGAAACTGAAATTATTCAGTTTAAAAGTAATTACTTTTGAAGGAGAAGGCTAATGTTTCTAAAATAAGCATTGTATGAAAAAATATTTTTCTCTCTTTATAAATCTTTACTAAAATAAAAGAGCTGTTTTCAACAAATCGACAATCGGCCTCTAAATTTTTGTCTTCAATGGTCATCAAACGCAAGAAGAAAAAAAAATTATAGAAAATATCTCAACCTATACCACCCTATGTATTTTTTTTTTTTTTTTTTTAAGTTTCTTTATTCAATAAAATTGTTAGTTACATGCATTGAGGAATTTTTCGACCACCATGCTAGGCACATGCCCGTGTTATACATAGAAAATATCTCAACCCATACCACCCCATGTTTACATAGAAAATATCTCAACCTATACCACCCCATGTTTAAATAGAAAATATCTCAACCCATATCTCCCCGTGTTTACATAGAAAATATCTCAACCTATACCACCCCATGTTTAAATAGAAAATATCTCAACCCATACCACCCCATGTTTACATATAAAATATCTCAACCTATACCACCCCATGTTTAAATAGAAAATATCTCAACCCATATCTCCCCGTGTTTACATAGAAAATATCTCAACCTATACCACCCCATGTTTACATAGAAAATATCTCAACATATACCACACCATGTTTACATACAACATATCTCAACCTCTACCACCCCATCTTTTACATAGAAAATATCTCAACCTATACCACTACATGTTTAAATAGAAAATATCTCAACCCATACCACCCCATGTTATTTTTATAAAAAAGCTAAATTATAACGTGACATTATTTTTCTTTAAGCTACATCAATCAATCAACTTTGAAATCATTTTCAAGCAACACTTTTTTAAAACGTTTTATCAAATTAAACGCTTTGGAAAAGACCTGGGAGGAAAGAGTTATTACTTACTACCCGCGCCGTGGCCACTTTAAATTAAAATGCGAAACCTTCTGTTAAATAAATTTTCGACTAATCTAAACCGCTGAGCTACCGACGCGACCAGGATTACAATACGCACAAAATCCGTAATACATCGACCAATACGCACAATATAAGCATATTTATAATAGCTGAAAATATTTAAAATGTGTAATGCTATGTAAGTGTTAAGTGCTATTATGTCTTGCCAGGTCGATATTAGTTCCTAGCAGCAGATTGCCTGTTCTAAGGAACCAAATGATCCAGTAATGCGTGGTTTCTATAAACAAATTATCCCTGTAATTATTAGATTATGTATGGGTACCCTGTAATTATTGGACACATCAAAAACACCATTAAGAAAAACGACATTTTCAAGAAATTGATCTCTTCGGGTGGTAATGGCGTGAGAACGATTACATTTCGGTCAATTTAACTCTACCTCATAATTTCATGGCTTGTCCTAGGGGATAGTTCATTTTCTCCGTACCTACATATACTTATTCAGATTTTTGCTATAAATAGATATTGTAATTAAAAATTTAGAAAATGATATCCCATATAAATAAAAATCGGATATGTTTATCCGAGACACTACTTACCAATTCTTAAGAACTTTGTAATGATTCTAAAAGATAGCTGCCAAAAATATGAAAGAAAATTAGTTGTAAAATAATATTGTTAATTCTGAATTTGAAATATGAGATCGAAAAAAATTACTTATAATAATTAAGTTGCAATGGTCGAGTGGTTAAAGACGTCATACCGGTAAGACTGATCCTGGCTTCGATTCGAAGTTGAGACTGTTATCTTTTTTCTGTCTTGTTCTATTTGATGTATCGTTTAGATATCTTCATCAAATAAATCTATTTATATAAAGAAGAGTGTCTGTGGCGGACTTGCGGGCGATTGGATACGCGACGTGGATTTAATATTAAAATCTACAGTTTTATTCCGAGATTGATGAAATTTTGCACACTTGAACTTCAAAACAAGAGGAAGGTCACTGTCTACATGAGATTTCGAAAAACCATCCCATCCCCCCTTCCCAGTCTCTAAATCAGAACAATGCCATGGAAACGCCGGGTGCTTCAACTAGTTTGATATAATAGTGCCAACTCGACATTTACTTTTTTAAGTATTGAAAGTAACATAGTTTTATTTTTAAAAGTACAAATTCAACAT
The DNA here is from genome assembly GCA_026573805.1 of Hesperophylax magnus. Classification (NCBI taxonomy): domain Eukaryota; kingdom Metazoa; phylum Arthropoda; class Insecta; order Trichoptera; family Limnephilidae; genus Hesperophylax; species Hesperophylax magnus. Next base: position 1,005,363 of record JAIUSX010000116.1, on the reverse strand, counting down.
TTAATAAAATAATAAATTTTAAAACACGCGTTTTATTAAGAACTGTTATACCATCCACTACTTATTATAATGTTAATAATAGCATTCTGCATTTCGGGCAATAATCTAGTCTCTGTTCCTGCAAGTATTATATTTTATGTGAATACCGCAAAAGAGTCCTAACTGCTCCCAACTGTCTGGAACCGGTGAGACTATGGCATCCAATCAGAATTAAAGAGGCTGGAAATGAAAGTAACCCATTTTTTTAAATAAATGATTAAAAGTAACATTGCTTTTTTTTTTAAACGTTCAAATTTTTTACAAGTGTTTTATTTAGAACTGTTATAATGTCCACGACTTTATGACCTATTAGGATTCTGTATTTTCAGAAATAAAAAGTTCTGTGTTCCTATTAGTTTGATAGAAATATAACTCAACAAAACAACAGTTTAGTTACGTAATTATAATGCATACGTACGTCAAACGTCTCCATTCAAATAATAATACATTGAAACACACGGAGAAAAATTAGTAGGTACGGCTGATTTATTGAAATCTTATTTAAAAACGTGATGACAATCTATTTCTTGATAAAATATGAGTACATTCAGAATACATCGGAAAACGTGTTCATGCAGATGTCCTGTTTCTAATAAATATTATGATGAAATAATAGTATTTTATGAAGATTTGTTCCGCCGTCCTCATTACACATTCGCGTTTTACTGATACTTCTCTCAATTAATTTGTTAAAGGTCTGCAGTCACGTTTTTAACAGGAATACAAATAATTTTTAATAATTTATTTCTTAAAAAGCTGTATTTTAATTTATTAGCGATATTGTTAATTCTCGAGTCAGACAAATTCCTAATGTTCCAATTAATTGCCCTATTAGTGATGTGCACCCGGGAATATTCCCCGACCTAATTATAAAAATTCCCCAAAGTCGGGAATTATTTTTTTTACTAAGAAAGTTATTATAAATGAGGTCTCAAAGACATTCAAATTATTAGTCTTGCCCTAACATGAAATCTGGGTATAATATCGACGAGCTGGAGGCAAACCACGTGACCATGTTTTGGCACCAGGAGGGTTCAAGAATGCTTAGAATAAACTATGACATCAGTCGTACATTAACTACCGAAGAGCACACACTGAAATAACCAGATCATGCGCACAAAAGTAAAATTCGCTAAAGTAAGGCAAACAACTTGCGCGCCATTAAAAAAAAATTATTTTCCCAGACCGAATGGTGATATTACAATTCGAGTTGCCTGTGTACTGTCAGATTCATTTATGGACAAATCATCGATCGAAAGTGGGACGGTCACGACGCCGCCTCTTGGCTTGGTCCCCTTTCCCTGATTAACTCTTCTATTAATTTTGATGTCTATTATTTATTGAAAGAGTTTTTTTTTAATCTAGTAGGGATAGTGCAATCCTTGTCTGCCATATTATAGAGATATTATATACAACTATTAAACATTTAAAACAATAAAATATATAGTAAAAAATGACAACATAAAATAAACCATCATCTAAATAAGTAGAATTAAAAGTTAAATTAAATTTAAATTAAAGCATCGTCCATCAGTCAGGTCGCCGCATCATCTGCATCCATCGCTCATTGAGTGGAGAGCTGAGCCACTCGGATGCAGCCACGAAAAGGAGAGTAAAATTAGTTTTTTTGATTTCTCCAAAAATTATATTCGAGCGTTCAGATTGAACGTGGGTAAAACGTATACAATCGTGTCACACGAGACATAATTCAAAATTCAATGGTCTATATCACAGACATAGGAATTAATAGACGAGAAGATAATGGCGAGGGGTAAAATCAACTGTTGAAGAACGAAGGGGGTGAAGCTGACTGTGATTCGTCAATAAATCAATCTGACAGTAAATAGGCATCTCGCATTATAATATCACCATTTACTTCTTAAAAGTAAAATCTGCTTTTGAATGAATAGACATTTTTACATGGGAGCGCAAATTACTCGCCACGTTATGAACAAATTTGCGAAGTCCAAATTCGGCAAAAAAATTAGGTTCTATTTTCAGAGTTGAATATTTCGTTTAAGTATTTAGTTAAGACACTTTTATAAATGTTCATAATTTACTTCCCAGCAACCAACCAGCTTTGTGTTTCGCGTCCAGACATGTTTCTACAACTGATCCATATTATACGATGTGAATATGCTTAAAATAAAGTAAAAATAATGCTTATATATGGAATGTAATACGACAATTGGGTTTATTCTCTTTTTCACATCTATTTTTACAAGTTTTCTTAGCACAAGTCAACATTTTGCCGTGTTATTTCGTAAAATGAACCGATGATGCCTCGACCATAGTTCGCACAAGAATGATGACGTCACGTTTTCAAATTTCACTTGAGGCCATACGCGAGCACAGCCGGCTCCAATGGAACCGGTATGGGGAGTGGGGATAATACGCTTTTAATCACTTAGGGCAGGTCTACTAATATTCATATGTCTATGGTCTATATATATTTTTAGACCAATGTCTACATTGTCTATGGATGTAAGTTATTTATGTTTAAGATTAATAAAAACAGGACCTTACCATTAAAATATTTATGTAAAAGGGTTTGAAAATTTTATAAAACGTTTTAGTATAAAATTAGCGGTAAGCACCAGATTTTATTTTTCTAGACAATGAATTAGTAATTTCCCGAGGTATTCGTCTAGAAAAATTTGAAATTTTAGTAGTACATTCATCAGAAATAATTCAAATAAACCCCACGGAAAGACTAATTTTTTAGACCTGCTAAGGCAAATTCGACCGTAGTTCCGTCCATTTCCCTGGGCCGCGCACCGAATATTTTTTTACACAACTTCTTCACTTGTGATTTTTACTTTATTTTAGAGATTTGCTAGGGCAAATTGAACCGCAGGTCTATCCAATACACCAGGGCCGCGGGTCGTACATTTTTGCACAAGGCTTCTTTGATTCCGACTTTATATCATTTATTGGTTTCGGAACCAAAACATACAACAGCAAGATATACGTTATCGTTGGAGCCACATAAAATGCAATAAATTATATGCAACTTTTATAAGGAAAATTAATTTTAAAGTTGTACCTTGCGTTAACTTTTATGAAATTTACCTCGGAAAACTTGATTCCCCCTTTTTAGTAAAAACTTCAGTTCAGAAATGGAGCTAGGGATATAGGTTGAAATTCCAATTTAGAAATTATTGTACAACCATAATATATAATTAAAATAATAAGTAGGTACCTATCATGATAGACTCCACAAGTTAATCATACATAACATACAAATTTCGGTTGTCTGTGCTATGCTTTAGTTAGTCCTGCTTAAAATTTGGTGTTCAGTGAACTCAACTCGCTTTGAATTTAAGCGTCCTTTTCAAAATTGGAACTGATTGTGTGAAGAATTTAGACTAGCGATAAAGAACTTTCAAATTATATAATATTTATAACAGAAATTTATTTTTGTCATTTACATAATTGGAACTGATTTGTCAAGAATTCAAACTATTCCGTGATTTTTAACGGGTCCGCGATAATACATAATATTTTTATTTTGCAGTTCACAAATTGCCTGAGGCGAGGAGTAACAATAAGCTATGCCACTGAATTTTATCTTTTTCTGAAAAATGTTTTTTGAAACATTAAAAATTTGTCGGAAAAATTAATTCAGTGCATGTGCACGTTTTAGCGAAAAGTTTTAAAACTAGTAAAACCAGTCACCCGAAGCTAAAATGTTTTGGCACGCGTGCGTGTATTTATAATCAAATTAAACTAGATACGCTATCGACGGCTTTTGTGCTTTAGTAACTGTACCGGTTCACTGTTCAAACTCGCACATATATGCCCTGCACGGGATGCACTCTGCACACGGTGGTTGGAATTATATTTAAGGGGAAGGTTGCGAGGCCTTTTCATACAAAAAAACACAAATTTTAATTAATCAATTATAAACTTTAATTCGATAGGTAGCTTTAATATCTAGTACGGTTATGTACTACTTTATTTATTTGTGTTTCAAATTATAAAATATGAACAATTAAAGAAATCTATTTTTTACTAGTCTCGCAATTACTTTTGACTTAATGATAATTACTAAAAAAATTTACAATTCCTACTTTGCAAATATAATGATTTATAAAATTAAAAAATATACGAAAAAAAAACTATTTCGATGGGCTTAAATTTAATTTTCAAACGATCGATTTACGTTGGAACACAAATTTGTCGTAGGAATATAAAATTTAAAATGAGACACAAAAAAGGTCTTTTTTAATTTATATTTCATTGTATTAATATTAACATAGTAAATTGGCAAAAAATATGTTTTTTTAAATTACCGTTAACTCACAAAAAATTGTCAAATAGCCTCCAAAATCGAGAAAAATTCTTTATTGGCCAATATTATATTATTTAAAACAAAAATTAATAAAGAATCACATTTCCGTTTTAGATATTTGCTATACCTTTTGATTATAAAAAAAATTACTAAGTTTGACCGAGTATTTTGGCCTCAAGTCCAAATTTAAGTTTTGTATGAAGATGGCACAGCAGCCGTTCCTCTTAATGATTGAAAGCTTTTGGGGGAAATTATTTACCCGTTCATGTAACATCACTGATGAAACAATTCACTTAAACTCCAGTAATCGAAGCAACTTTTTGCAAAATTTGAATGTTTTCCATTCAATTTACAGAAATTTTACTGAAAATAATTAAATAAATAAGACCTTTACAGTGTCCGAAAATCTACGTCAAATTGAGGGTCTCATTTTATGGTAAAACTTTTTGTTGATTTCGGCTTGAGTGAATCGAGTCCATCAACACACATCTGACGGCCTCCGTGGTAGAGGGGTAATGAAGTCGACTAGGCTGAAGGTTGGGGGGTCGAATCCCGGCGGGCGCAAGAAAATTTTATTCGATTAATTTGTTTTATTTCACAAATTACTAATTTAAAATAATATATAGTATATTTGAGAAACGTTCCAGAGTGGGGGATACTCTCGGTATCGCCCTGGTGTAAGACCACCATTCATAATTGAAACGTTGCTTGAAATGCCTTTGACCGTATTTGGTGACCAGATCTGAATGAGGTACTTCCCAACCTTCCTCTCCACCATCACCTTCCCCTCTCCACTACCTTCACCATCACAACGTTCCTCAATTGGGGATGCCATGGTCTCACTGGCTCAAGACTGTTGGGAGCAGTTGGGAATCAGGTTCGGATTCACATTTTTAAAAAATCTGCCTTGATGATGGACACTGTAATGCTGTCGCAAACGTTGGCTACCCCAAAAAACAAATCAAAATAAAACTTTCTCTTGACTTTAACACCTCATTCACGCATTCAAGCAAACAGAATTCATATATACATGTATGTAACACATTTTATCTACACGTTCTTCATTTCATTCCTTCACATTATATATAATTAACAGTTCGCAGATAAATCCCGAAAGTGAATCCCGGGTCTGCGTTTTCATATAATGCAGGAGTCGCATCTTTTAATAATAAGTATTTTCACCGCAGAGTATTTCTATCGGATGACAGAATAGAAACGTTTCGAGCGCAATGCGAGATATATTTGAATAAGTGCTAATAAAACTTGCATACGTTGCTAGTAAATGAATAATAAATTGTTCCCGAGTGCTGTCTGTAATAGCCTAGTATTTATGCATAAGTTAAAAAATTAAATGTTACCATATTATATGTTAAAAAGTGTTAGTACCAATAGTAGATACAAGTTCATGGCTATCGTACGAGAAGATGCAACGATTTTAGGTTTCCCAAGAAAAAAATATCGGGAACACAAAACAATATTTATTATAAAGGTTTTAGATGTTCAATGAACTGCCTTTTAATATTAAGTGCCCAAGCTAAAAGTCTTGTAGTTTTTCGTGGGTTATGTCTCAATGTTGTGAAGTCCAAATATTAGTAAGTAGGTAATAGAATATTATTTTAATAGTTTTAGAATAGATATATATTTACATAATTAAAGCTAAATGCAATATACTTAAAAAAATTAAAAGCCTTACTCCCACTAACTGAAACTGAAGACGGTTGCAGCACGGTTTTATTATAAGATGTCATACTCGCCATCTTGGAAATATTTAAAAAAAAGTTTTTTTTTTTAATTTTTCTTTTAAAAAAATATATAGCGTTCGCATGGACTTCGCCCACGTCTTACGAATGAATAGGATGAGAGATATTGGAACACAGGAATATTTAAGGTAATGATAAAAATTATTATATTGGTGAATCAATATTTTTGAGAATTATTATCACCAATGTTCTTTCAAGCAGAAGCGTACTGTGAGATTTATAATCGGAAATTTATCTCCATTTATGGAGGAAATGATATTTTAGTGAACCGTAACAAATACTAAAAAAAAGACAAATGTATGAATCTAAACCGCCGATGTATTTAATTTGAAAAATATTGAGAAATTGTAGGCGAAAAACCTACACACATGTAAACCATATTAATTTTCCAATCGCTGGGTTATTTGTTTATTTATCCATTTCTCCATAAAGCGGTAAAACGGAATGGAATTGATGTGAATTTTGATAGCTCTGAAAAGTTTTATATCATCAGCGTAGAAGAGATATTTTGAGCGGTTAACGGTCTTGCCAACGTCGTTAATTGACAAAAGAATTAAGAAAGGTCTTAGGTTCGATCCCTGGGCAATCCCGGAGTTGGTTTTGTATCCGTGAGAAAGATGGTGTTCGTAACTGACATACTGACGACGATTGTGTAAGAAGCTAGCTACGAAAGCGAGAATCTTCCGAGAGAATCCGACGTCTCTCAATTTTCGACTTTGTCAAAAGTCTGTATAAATCACATCGTCATGTACCAAATTTTCAAAAGACCTTGATTAATTTGATCGTTATGAACCAACGAACTCGGGACAATGAATTGAGAGGGAAAAATATATAAAATTAGGTCATCTTTTTTCTAGCTTATGCGCCTACAATAAATAACATCAGCAGTTTCTTAAGATTTAAAGATACGAAAAATTATTTTTTGTGCTTTCGTTTTTTAATAATTTCTCAAAATTTACAATGAACGGCATGCACCTGCTTTCAAACATATGGATCGTCGTTTCTCTATTGACCTTTATTGAAGAAAATATATTTACGGATTTTTCCCACAATAAAACATAAAAACAGAGCGTGATAATAGACACATCAATTTGCTCAATAATTATTGGCACGGTTCCAGGCGCTAGGACGAATAAATTAATTAATACGCCTAGAACGCGGCTTCAAGTTATTTTGTAGGGAGAATTTACTCTTAATTTTAGCTTTTGCACGAATGGATGCAGTGTGGTAAATGTACGCATTTAGCTTCTGAATAATGTGTTACAAGTAAAAATTAAATAAAAGATAATAATAACTGTAAAAGTACCTTTCATAATCAAATGAAATTTACAATTGAAATAAGAAATGATACATTTTGATCTAACTTTATTTATTATAAATATCATACACTGATATAGTAATCCACAAAAAATTTTGAATTAAAAACCTAACAAAATTTCTATAGAATGGCGTAAAATTTTACATATTCATATTTTTTCAGTTCAATGTTGCATAAATCTCCCTATTAATATTAGAGCAGCTTTTTATGCAAGAAAAAATATCGGTAATTTTTAGAAGAACGCTAAAGATAAGAACCATAAATTAACTCATTCCGGTATAAGTACCTAAACTAAAATGTAATAACTGTTCCTCATTTGATAGCGGGGACACCAACTGGTAATTTCGACATTAGAAGCAAAAAACATTTGAGTTGTTTTAATAATAATAATTTTTCAGATTTGGCTAATCAAGTCATTTCAAACATAGATAGTTTTTAAAAAATACAGGGATAAATATTCTTCATATTAATAATAAGGGAAAACGATTAGATAATTTAGAAGCCTTAGAAATAAAGAAATAGCTTACTTATCTTAACCTCCCCCTCCCACTTCAACACTTGCCCTGAGGAAGGAACGGTTGTTCCGAAACCGGTCGACGTATATAAAAAAAATATAGTGGTTTAAACAAAGTAACATTGTTTCATCTTTTATAAGAATAATCACCTCACTGCCAATGTTTGTAAAACACTTTAGAAGTATAAACGAGTACTTTGCCCGTTTAGAAAAGAAAATCAGAGTAAGCTAAGAAACAAGGAACATTTCTCTGCATCTTCATATTTGAGTACCACTTACATACATGCGGATTAAACATTACGTATTACATTACACGCATCGAAATGAATTTTTATGTAAATTTAGTGTATCAATGATGGTAACCTGCCAATTCAGGACAGTGGCAATTCAACAAACTTTTTTAAAGTAATGTAAAGCCATGAAAAGTGATGAACTAGGTTAAATTTGGTTAGGTTTATGAGCCAGGTATATTTTCATCACTTACTTTGTTTTAGTTGTGAAGGAACCATCGATGATTATATTAATATACCTACATATTACACGAGTTGTCATTGAAATTACTAGTACCATAGAATATTTGTAAATAATAAAATATTATTATTATAACTGGTAAATAAATCTATTAAAAATATTCATAGTACAAGATTAGACAAGGAATGCATTTAGTATTCAAATTTCACGCGCTTCAAATAAAAATAAAGATGGAGGTCACTAGGACAGAACTTTAAGATGGTGTTAATTAATAATTAAATATTTTAAGATCGTGGGGGGTTTGGACTTTGCCGAAATAGCTCAGTCGTTTAGAGCAGTCGCCTAGTTAGTTACAGAGCGTGGCAATAACCTTCTGCCACGTGTGATTTTCTAACGCGTTTAGTAATAATAACCTAATTTTGTTCAACGGTTTACACAAAATTTATATTAGCTAACATAAAACATAATTTAAATTAATTACCATTTAGTAGTACCTCCATAACAGAATTATCCATGAAATTAAACACCAGTGTCCCAGTTTTAAATAAGTTCCGAGATGCACTAAAACATTTTACAACTAAAACTACACACTAGGAGAAGAAAAGTTACATCATACACATTGGCGTGGCGACATTCTGGGCAAAATGGGCAACCGGTGGAAGGTATATTCTCAGAAGAGTCCCGTGGTATACTTGATATTTATGATTGATATGATTGAGTGATCATTATATTTAAGTTTAAATTGAGATTTAATTGTGAAATTTGCGACCGACTCAAGAAAAAATGAGAAGATTTCACATTCCCTTGTACACAAAAAAAAACATTTACAAAAGGACTCAAAATATTAATTCATCAAATAATGTATGTGAAGCAACTCGTTTTAATTATGTATGTCTAAATAAATTTCAATAAAAAAAATAATTAAGTACTTGATAAATAAAATTTTTAAAAGATTGTTCTAAATACAAATGTGTTTTTTAAACCAAAAAAAATAATAACATTGCAATTTAAAAAGTTATAAGCTTATTATAATGTCACATCACAAAGTATCTGCTTCATATAAAAAAAAAGATTAATTTATTTTATTTAAATTCCCGGAGACGCCTATTTCTGCCGTAGCATTCCCAGGTAGATGCATTGATTTAGGGCGAAGCTTAATGCTAAATCACTATTTTGATTAATCTTATTAATAATGTAAACGAATTGGTGTACATTATTAATACGAAAAAATATGCTTTAGATAAATAAAGGTTTTCATATCGTTTCGCTTCAGTAGAATACAAATAAAATAAAAATTACTCAATAAAAAATAAAAATGTAAGCTACTAAAAAAAAATATTTTAAATAATTATATAGAAATGTATGAACGCGTAAAGGAAACAATTTTTTTTAAATAAGTATTATAGCTAAGATTATCTGTGACAGTTTCACTTGATTAACTTTTTTGCTTTCTTAGAAAATTATTTACAAAATATATAAAAGCCAGTTTTGTGCTTGAAATCGAACGTTTCTATGCTCTGTTTGTCAAGCGATTTTAATGTCTACTACCTACAATATAAGGACACCAAGAACATACACATCTTTGGCTTGTAGCTTCCTATTAATATTTTATTTTGTAGGCTTCCAAGAAAAGAAATATCCGTCCAGGCCAGTTTATCGCTGTACCACTGATCATTCAGCCTTGATTTCTGATGATTTGCATCCTATTCTTAGATTCACACTGACTTCTGACACGTGTCAATAAAGCTGTTTAAAATAAAACATGTTCAATACATGCCTCTATAATGTATTGAAGACCATTGTGAATAAGTGCTCAGTGAATCCCACGCCGAGCCTCGCCAATATACTCACACTTGTACGAATTGAAATAAATTTAAGAGATGACATTATGATGATGGGTGAATTATTATTTCATATTCAATAAAAAAACACTAAATTATGTCGTATAAGCGCAACCGCACGAAACATTATATGGAAGAATCGAAAACTAAACAAAATCCTTACTGATATAGTTTTCTGGAGATCGATTTTTCATACAAAATTTCGTAACCAATCAAAAATTTTAGTTCATTATGGTCGGAAACAGTAAAGCAATACAAGCATCTGGTATTATGGAGGCTAGGGATGATAGAGAAAAAAATAATTCATTTTTTCAAAATTTATTCCTTACCAATGAAATGAATTGTCGAAATTTATAGTAATACTTCTTATATTTGGCTTATAACAGATGATTGAAATAAGGACATTAAAATAGGTTTCAAGCAAATCGAAATTAAGAAAACTTAACGAAAAATTAACGTTTGAGAGAAATTGTAATTTTCAATAAATTCACGAAAAAGAATGACACTGCATTGTTTTATGTAGTTATTCAGTGTTTGCAAAACTTTTCACTGTTCAAACCACAGAGAACAAAGTAAATAGTGAAATCATTTAGGTTTGATAAATCAAATTAATCTTACGTACGCAGTAGTTATTTTTCCCTGTATCGTTATTGTATAAATAAACAACAATAAATTATAACTCGACTTATCGTAATAGACAACCGTGGAAAACATTTGATACTGTAATCGAAAAGCTAAACAACTTTCAACGTGATATGAATAATAATGTCGTACACCTACATATGGCAAAACATGATATTTTATTAAAAACACTTTTCAGAAATAAATTTGTGCATCCCCAGAAATTCGGATTCCGATTACACACGAGGAGTTGACTCACTCCACTCGAATGTAAATAATAACAGTTTGCATGTAAGATATATATTCTGCTAACAGCAGAGCTTACAGCAAAACAAACAGACTTTGACTAACAAACATAGACATCTGACCATGAAGACTACATTCTGCAGCGCGTCGGGTGGGAAATACAAAATAAATCATGGAAACTGGGATTCTCTGATCAACAACGGGATTTATCAAATCTTAAAATAAATTAGAATTATTCATCAGCCATTCGTCCCGTTAGTCATATCTTTTTTACACTCGGCCAGATGATTATATCCACCCACATTCATTGCCCAGTATCCTTGAGCTGTTGCATAAAATATGGAATATGTGCGGAAAAACTAAACATAAACATTGTGTTACACGTGAAGCAAAATATGTGCTACAGCTTATTGTATATCACAGTGAGAAGTGAAGGTAAAATGAGAACAAAGCGGTGATTGTTATATTAAGGCAAAAAAACATAATATTTTGATTGCTGTTAGACAGATTTTTTTAACAAACTACTATGACGTGTCTGTTATAATAGGTATGTCAATAGTGCTTGGAATATAGGAGCACAGTTAAAAAAATATATACTTTTATATGATTCATTAAAAAAATCATATTTATGATAAAATATACTAATTTCGGTTATCATCACACTGCATGCGCGATGTGAAATATTCCTGCGTAATGCGTATGATTATTAAAGTTCAATGTGATGTTATTTTTTTAAAGTATTAAATCATTTCAAACAAGCGATTAAATACCAAAATAATTTTATTTTAATAATTATTATTCTTTATTTTAAATTTTTGACAGTTCTTAATCTAAATAATAATTTTTAGGGTGTTCTTTTGAACAGTAAATTTCTAATGATATATAATTATTTTATTTCAGGCAATGAATGATCCTGCGGCAAATATCCTACAAATTATAATATCCCGTGATTATTCACAGGACTACGCTAGGTTTATATAGTACATATTATCAGATTAGAACTGGTAAAAAGTAAAACATAATTTTCAGGATTGTCATCTTCAGACAGTATGTAATGATGAGGGGTTAAAAACTGAAGTAATTTATTTTCAACTTGAAGTCAACAAATTACTTTATACGCAGCATGAATGATGAACATATTTCAAATCGTATATTTAAGCACTCAATGTATCAATCAGTTTGTCTTACTCATAGTTGTTTGTTAAAAAAATAAGCTGTTGTATTATTTATGCTAATAACCTAATAACTATGACACTATTAGTCACATTTTTGCAATAACAAATTAATTTGTTATTTTTATTTTATAACTGATAACTTAGTAAGACACTAATTGTCAAAAGTTTTTATCAATATGTATAGATTATTTTGAAAAATATTATATGCAACACTTTAAATTTCACTGAATTTCCTCACCAAGCTTTTATACTACAGCTTTTTTACTAAATGAACACCTGTTAAATACTGCAAAAAGGGAGCAGCCACTGTGGGAAAAGTCCGCGAGGAAGTTTGACAGTTTTTGTAGTTTGACGTTTGGTTTGGCGCGCGCGGGAAAAGTGACTGTTCGGCGCGAGAAAGGAGTTGGTTTGGCGAGAAAAGAAGCGGAAAGGGGCCGGCAGCTGAGGGCTGTGGGCGCTGGCAGCTGGGGCGAGCTGATGCGTTGAGGACGGACGGCTCCGTACTGCCGCGGGCCCGCGGGCGGCGAGGGCGCGGATGGGGCGGTAGGGCGGTGGGGGCCGGAAGGCGGGGGCAGTCCCCACCTGCAGCCGACCTAATACTCCCTGCCCCTCCGCCAGGCGGGACATTGCAGATTCGGAAAATTCGGAAAATAACTTTTCCCGGATACGAAACGGCCCAATAAAAACAGTTCTGCACGACTTTTGAGATAATACGAGTTTGTATCAATTGAAAGTTCAAACGGTAACCGGACCAAACAGAACAGTAACAAAACAGAATACTTTTTAAAAGTGATTTAAAGTCATAAAAAGTGATGAAAAAAACTATATTAGGTTAGATACATTTTTTATCACAGGTCTGTTTAGTCATGAAAGGATAAAACAATAACATCATGAACATTTAGGTAACATTTAAGTAAGTTGTATTCTGCAAACAATAATACTTATTTTTATAAGGAAAATTTTGTAATTTATTCAGAAAACTTTCGTCAATTTAATGTGTTATTAATTATTATTAGCTGGATCGATAGATTGGTCGCATTAGTTATATGTATGAATAGAGCACCCTTAATCATTTTTATTATTATCTATATAAAACGGCAGGAATAGTTTTTTTTTATTTTTCTTTAAAAGCTATTATAGATGATTTTTTTATGGCCTATGAAAATCCTATTTATTATTTTTATCACATTTGCTTAAAGTAAAATAAAGTAGTAAAATCTTAAAGGCGCTGCCGTTTTTATTGGGCCACCGTGTGTAATAAAAAACCTCGACCTTGAAAACCAAAACTTCACCGTTGACTAAAATATTCAGATTTCGTTAATCACAGTAGGTTCCATAGATTGTAAATCTAAACCTATATCTTGAGGCATCTCAAGGTGGACAGTTAAGCCCTCAATTTTACGAGAAATGATCGAATTTCTAATATATTCATTAAAATATATATATATTGCTTAAAATACATATAATATCATCTTTTTTTTTTTTTTTTTTTTTATATTTACTCCACACAGGAGGCCCTGAAGAAAATAATTTCCCTCAGGGCCTATGTCATCTTTGGGGATGCTGTGTGGAGGGTCTTTTTGTGGAGAGGAAGGAGTGAACATGGGTCTTGAAGAGTCCCATGTTGTAGGAGGGAGGAAACACAGAGGCCGGCAGTTCGTTCCACAGCCGAGCTGTTGAACTTAAGAACGAATCGTAGAAGCGACCCGTTCTCATGTGACAAGTGTCAACTGTGTACAAATGTTGGGCGCGTGTTTGGCGTGTATCCCGACTACGCACCGGCGCCGAAGGGATCAATGACGCTAGTTCCTCAGAGCATCTTCCATTGTAATACCGATAGAACAAGGACAGCATACCTACCCGACGTCTGTGCTCTAAAGATTGCAGTCCGTTTGTTAAGATTGGGGAATCTATCAAACGGATCGCCCGTTTCTGCACAGAGTCAAGGGTTTTTTTCAGGTATTTTGGGGCTCCAGACCAGAGATGGCTGCCAAATTCGACAGTAGGGCGCACTTGCGATTTGTACAGGGTGAGCAGTTGTGTACTATTAAAGTATCTGCGGGCCCTGTACAGTACGCCCAGCTTCTGAGAGGCCAACTTTACTCTGGCTTCGATGGAGCCCCCGTACCTGAGCTGGTCACTTATAGTTACACCAAGCATATCAATGGAAGGCCTGTTCGGAAGATTGCTTCCGTTGAAGGAGACTAGATTATCATTTGGATCCCTTTTAGACGTAATCAGACAGGATTGGGTCTTTGAAACATTAAATTCGACGAGATTATTTTTACCCCAGGAGGAAATACTCTCGAGATAACCGTCCATTCTCTGCTTCAAAGCCCTCCGAGCCGTTGGAGTTTGTGTGCCCTTTGGGGGCTTGTCAAACAAAAAGCTATCATGAACTGTACTGTCATCCGCGTAACAATGAATCGGTGCACATGTCAAAAGGTCATTGATGTGCAACAAAAACAAAGTCGGAGACAGAACCGATCCCTGTGGGACGCCAGCATTTATGGAGTGCGAGGAAGAGGTGAAACCGTCAGCAACCGCCTGAATCGACCTATCCCTTAAAAAGTCAGCAATCCACGTACACAGGGATGCGGGAAGTCCGTAAGAATGCAATTTGTTGACAAGTCCTCGGTGCCAGACCCGGTCAAAGGCCTTGGATATGTCTAGTGCGACCGTTTGGGTCTCACCGTGACGTTCCAGGCACCGCCCCCAAACATGCGTCACATACGCGAGAAGATCACCGCACGAGCGGTTCCGCCGGAATCCGTATTGACGGTCGTTGATAATTTTGTTCTTCTCGAGGTATGTGAGCAGTTTGTCGTTGATCACACGTTCCATCACTTTGGACAGAACTGATGTGATCGCTATGGGGCGGTAGTTGGCCGGGTTGGAGCGGTCACCTTTCTTGGGAATAGGGTGAATTACCGCTTTTTTCCAACCAGAGGGCACAGTGCCACACTTCAGGGACATTTTGAAGAGCTTTGTCAAAACTGGAACTATTTCCGCAGCACACCTCCGCAATACCAAGGCAGGTATTCCATCAGGTCCACTAGCTTTGTTAACATCGAGCCCCCGTATGACGTGGAGTACATCCCGATGCCGGATCCTCAGCTTTTTCATATAGAAGCCGCAGTGAGGAACCGACGGCGGAACAGCACCCCCGTCGTCGAGGGTCGAGTTTTCCGCAAACATTTTCCCTAAAAGGTTTGCCTTTTCGGTGGCGGTGTTTGCTAGTGAGCCGTCAGGTCTGGTAAGAGGTGGCAAACTGGGTTTGCAAAAATTTCGACCTATTGAGCCCGCAAGCGACCAGAATGCTCTGCTGCCATGCGGGCAGGCAGCCAGCTTTTTGCTGATCTGCAGGTCGTGTTCGAATTTTGATCTATTGATGATTCTCTTGCATTCCTTTGCCGATTTGTTGTATGCTGATCTGCTTTCGGGCGTTCGAGATGTGTTGTAGGCTCGGTAAGCCGCGTTTTTTCGTCGAACTGCTTCGGAGCATTGTCGACTGAACCACGGCTTTGAGCCCACACCAGTTTCTTTAGTAGTCGATTGTATGAAGCCATCCATCGCCGATTTGATGACTTCACCAATCTCCTGGGCACATCTTGAAGGGTCCGAAGTCCGAAAACAAACAGCTGACCACGGAAAAGCATTGAAATGGGCCCGCATACCGAACCAATCTGCTGACCTATAGTGCCACACTTTTCTCCTCAGCCTCTCATTGGTTGGTCTGAGGCTAACGGGGATTGATGTCGTCACTAGGCAGTGGTCAGATGATCCCAGAGGCGCTGTGACGTCAATCTTATAACCGTGTGGCACAGTAGTTAAGAATAGGTCTAACAGATTGGAGCGGTGAGTCTGGACATCAGGAACCCTTGTAGACTCCTGAACCAATTGCTCTAATCCGTAGCAAATGGCAAAGGATTCCGCCTGTCGGCCAGCCGAGTCCGTTGGGCCTGAGAACTTCAACCATGGTTCGTTATGAACGTTGAAGTCCCCCAGAACAACAAACTCGGCCGAAGGGTAGCGGGGCAAGAGATCATCAATAGTATCGCTCAAATGTTTGAAGAGCTCGGAAGTGTCTGATTCGCTATGGTTCGGTGAGCGGTATAGACATGCGTAGAATCTTGCCGTACTGGCAAGATTGACGCGCACCCACATTACGTCGAATCTGGAGTTTTCCAGACTCAATAGTCGCACACAGTTGACATCAGCTCGACTATAGAGGCAGACTCCTCCTTTCAGCCGGAATTTGCTTGCGAGGGTAAAGCCCGGGCAGTCCAGATAAGAGGAGTCTGGCGGCTCGGCTATCTGAGTTTCGGATAGGAAAAGAAGGTTGGGACGTTGGGACAAAAGATGGTGATGGACGGAATTTAAATTTGTGTGCAGGCCGCGAATGTTGGCAAAATTTACCAACAGTTTTGGCCCGCACCGGGGACGCCTGCTACTCGCCGCTGTAATGATGTTAAGATTGTTGTTTTGTATGTTCATGAATTGAATTAATTTTTTTTTTTGTAGGTGTAGGAGGTGAAAGGAAAGGTCTGGAAAGGAAAGGTATGAGGGGTGGGTAGGAATCTGGGGTTCAGGCTGTCTAGGAGTGATGAGCGTTTGGTTCCAGCCCACCCACTGCGGTGCTAGGCGATAGGCCGGGAGAGTCCGGCTGGAGAGGGCATCCAATGCGCCCCAAACGCTGCTGCTGGGTCCCCTCCGGTCACGAACCGGCACAACAGCAGTGGCGGGGTTTTTTCACTCGCTGATGGGGCAGCCCACCCTTAGTCGTGAGCCTGAGGGTCGGGCCCCTGTACTATCGAGCGGCCCGGACAGCGGTAACCGGTTGTAAAGGGTCTCCCTCAACCAGCATCTCCCAACCGGCCCGCCACGCAGAAGGTGGGCCGACGCACCCGCCACCAAGACCCGGGCAAACCTTAACCCATGAACCCGGGCACCCCTGCTAAGTCACCAAACGTAGCGAACCACTTGGGGTGACCTGTGGCAGAGGTGTTGGTCATCCAATAAATGGTTCCCAGGGCGGCGGTACCCATTCCCGCCTACCAAATTGTAAAATTGATTTGGTTAAAAATGAATACATTGTGATAATTTGTTCCTGTACAACTCAAATTGACGACCTCCGTGGTCGAGTGGTAAGGTTCCCGACTTGAAATCCGGAGGTCGCGGGTTCAATTCCAGACATGCGCAAGTAAATTTTATTAAATTAATTTATGTAGTTTTTTTGTGTTATTATAGTATATTTGCGACACGTTCCAGAGTGGAAGATAGTCTTGGTGTGTGGAAAGCAGTTGGGACTCTTGCGCGGTACTCAAATAAAAAAAATTGTACTTTCCAACGTCAATAACTTCAATAACTTCACGAAATGTACTCTAACTTTAAAAAAAAATTAAAACCTATATATTCATCAATAATTATATTATATTGATAAGTTTTCAAGGTAAAATTATTCCTTACATCCCATCCGACAATCCAATGGTAATGCAAATACGGCGAACGTTTTGAATAATATTAATTCATTTTTAATTGAATAATATTTTATTTCAACATGTGAATGATTTCTGTGAACAGGGAATGTAGCAATCACTTCAGTTGACACTGGCACAGAACACCATGAATGGTGGTCAGTATAATGTATGGAAAAATTCAAGATAACTGTGGTCCGATTTATGGGTAGGTTGGCAAACAGAACCAGCGATATATCCTTTAAACTGGGTCACCATTTAAGGGTCTGGAGAAGCGGCGTGATGGGCCTATTATTCATTTTTCAGAACAACAAAAAATAGGTTAAATCGACAAAAAGAAAGAGGGAAAATTGTAAGTTACCTTCTTCGTGATGGAACAAAAAATCTATTGAAATCTATGAAAATGTGAAACTCGGTAAAAAATGTTAACGCACGTCACTTAACTGTAAAGGAGTCGGAGTAGCTAATATCACACTAATATCTCTTCTCGAAACTTTTAATCAAATTATGTTAAATTTTTTTCTTCAATAAATTTATTAATTAGCTACGAAAAAAAATATGGTTCATTTAAAATTGTTTTTTTTTAAATGGATGCATATTCAGATAAATATATGGGTCACTTGCTCACTTCATGTCTTAAAATATTAGCCTTACTAAAAAACGTAGTGAAAATTTTATTCAATTGATTATCGACCATGTATGTGAAAGCATTGCTAATCTATATTATTTAAACTGACATCAAATAAGTTCATGGAAAGATACATACATTGTTTACAAAGCAAAGTATATCTATAGTATAAACTTAAAATTTCTCTTCAAATTTCGGAATATTTCCAAGGAATTTTAAATGTGCTGTATGTTTCTTCTTTTTGAGGATGTCGTAAAAACAAATTCAATTTTAAGAAACTAGATAAAATTACCTTTTAGGTATTAGAAATATACTTTGATTTCAAACATGAAAAAAGTTTAAAAAAAAACTAACATATTTTTACTCCAAAGTCGAAAGATTGTAGAGAATGTGAAATTTTGAAAACACATTCCTTTTATGCAGGGAATTTGCAAGAAAACTGTCCTCACTTTTGATCTCGTTTATATAATAAAAAAAAAATTATAATAATTCCAAGAAAATAACAACAAAAAACGACATATTGAATTCATTGCTAACGCAATATAAGCATTGATATCGATGATTTATATTTACCCAGACTTTGCACAAAGTTAAAGATATTTTATTAGTACCAACTCGAATCTAAACTTTTACAGTCTTTATACAATGTGTAACAAACACTGTTTAAGTTGTTTTTTGTAAGGCTAAATGTGTATACCTACCAAATAAAAATTATTTAGATCGACACCACTTGAAAAAGGTGATCAATCGGTCTTATACCTAAACTAGCACAGACCCGTGAAATATCACCGAAAATAATTAATATTAAGTAGATTAAAAATAAAAAAAATATTTTAAAATATATGTAGCTACGTTTTAAATAAAAATATTTTTTGTTAATTAAAAAAAAATCCACCGCGGAGAATCTAACCCCGAACAACGGATTGGAGGGCAACTACGAGGGCAGGACCATTACACCGCCTTTTGAAAGAACGGCAGCATAAATTCCTTATATTACGTACTGAAAATAAGATAAACGTATTTTAGAATGTTACGTAGGTACTCGCGCAAAGGGTCAGTTGATTCACAGAATTTGAACCATTCATCAAAATTTCAAAGTTCTGTGAAAGTTGTTTTAAAATTCTGTTGCTAAATAATTATCGCCCAGTTGCTTCATATAACTGAAGTAATAACATAACTTGAATAGAAGATTATGTATATAAATCACACAGTCTTTAAATATTGCAGTGTAAATAATTACAAAATAAATCGATGAAATTTAAATTCAAAAAAACTCTTTAAAATAATGTCAAATTTTATCAATAAAGCAGCAGATACCAAAAAATATGAGATATTACAAATTTAACCTTCGTTAATAGGTATTTTTTCGGAACCTAATTTAATTAGGCCAGCAATAATATGCGTGTTAAGGGGGTAAGGTCACCGGGCGATACGGAAATCGCCCCCGGGGGAAATTGCTGTCAAAAACCAAACAACGTTATGACGTGTGCTATATATATGATAAAAATCTCACATGATTCTATGGCTCTACATACATGGTACAAAAGCATGGCGTTCGATTTGAGTCAACATAAAATTCAGTCAAAATAAAGCTAACAATTGCAACTTTTAGGAACTTTAAATATCAAACAAACAAAAATTACTAATGCTACGTGTACATACGCGAGCCGAACTGTCGAAAGTTCAACTTAAGGGAAAGGAATGAAGCAATCTCAAATGGCGCGAAACGCCGCTTGCAGTTGCTTCGTTCCTTTCCCGTAATTTTTGGCTCGGCTCACGTTTCGGTTCGAAAATGTATACGTACCATTATATGTTCTTTAAATCCTGATAACATTCCGCCTAGTTGCAAGAAACTTTTTAATTATTTTCTTACAAAAACAACTCTAGATAAATAAACACAAAGTATAAACTATAGAAGGTGTGATAGTTGTGTGAAGCAGTGATTTTTGATATTATCTATATTTAATTTATACATGATAACTTTTGGTTGGTATTTTTACGATCAAAAACACAAGCGTTGTCACTTGCATGGCACATAATTAATCTCCCGCCTACATAGATACTATTTTCCTTTTTTATTTGGGAAATCCTTCCTTTTTTTAGCCAGGAGGTAAAAATATTAATTTGTTTTTAGTTGTTAGTCTTTAAGGAAAAATAATTTGAGTTTAATATATATAAGTTTGTTTTAACGAAACATTAAACAATCCTATGTCTTCATCTGTACCCTCCGAGTGGTTAAATAAATTGCAGAATTAAAATAAGTAAAGTGAAGCGACCTTGAATTGACATGTCTTGGAAATGGCGCTATAAAAATTAGCCAAGTATTAAAGTATTCTTAAAAACGTACATATAGAATTACATACTTAACTCTCGACAGGCCAAGATGCCAAACAAAACGTCTGTAACCAAGTGGGTCTTCCGACGACCACATGCATTTTTCTATCTTACGGGCTTTTAAACTATAGAAATCCCAATTATTCAGTCAATTATTAATGGTAACTTATGTATTTGCGCAGAAAAACGTAAAATACTAAAATGATATGTCAAGTATTTAAGCTAAAATAAGGAGGATAGTAATTTTGGGTACTACCTGCTCCCCCACTTGGCTGCGGGATAGTTAACGAAGAACCAACATTAATGGGTTCTCGATGTTCACCGGTTGACAAACATTAGGAAACTTACATAAAATGATAGTCACTATTACAACGGAAGCCAGCTTTTATATTTTAATTAATCGATAATGGCGCTCAGCGCAACCAAACAATGGAAAACACAATATTTGCAAATGTTGGCAAACAAAACAACCTGCCTTTTCCGTACACAAAGCCCCACCGCACGCATCAATACAAGAAACGTTAATAAATTATTGCTCGTAATTTATATGATTTTCATCAACGACGTCACACTATTGGAACGTCATTGATTTTTAACCATCGCATAAATAAATTCCTCACCAGGATTTATACATCTACCTTGCGATAGTAGAGGTGGATCCTGTGAGTATTTTTCGTTACTGGGTACAGTGAGTACAGGTACAAAAAAATACTTGTTAAAAATACCGGTTACATAATACTCAAAAGTATTTTATACCGACCTGGGGATTATAGTATCTGGGGACTGGGGACAGAAGGTAATAAATACTCGGTCCCAGTATAAAATACTTATGAGTATTTTGTAACCGGTATTTTTAACAGGTATTTTTTTGTACCTGTACTAGCTGTACTCAGATAATTTCTGCTCACAACGATTCCCCACAAATTTTCTACGTAAAATTAATTCCCCCCGATAATTATTCGAATCCATGGGGAGGTGGTTATAAAATTTAAGTGAAAGGTTATTCCCCACAATACCTACCTGGGGATTATAGTATCTGAGGACTGGGGACAGAAAGTAATAAATACTCAGACCCAGTTTAAAATACTTGTGAGTATTTTGTAACCTGTGATATTTACAAATACTTAGGAACCAGGTATTTTGAAGATTTGTCACAAGTACATTTGCACACCAAATCCTAAAAAATTCACACATAAAAAACGAGTTCGATTTTTTTTACTTCGTCGGCAATCGAGCCTGAGAACACTGATATATTTTTTTTTGTTTTTTTTTTTTATGTTTTCAGTAGTATTATTATTCATTTTACAAAAACAGTTTATTAGTAAACGAGTGCTGCTGTATAATTATTACTACGCGTGACAGCTGTTTCGCCCTCTGACGGCATTATCAAACTGTTAATTATCAAATTGTTAATTATCAAACTTTATCAAAAATGATTTAGGGCGAAATGGAAAGAGGGCGAAACAGCTGTCACGCGTAATAATAATTACATAGCAGAACTTGTTTGATAATAAACGGTATTATGTAAATTAAATAATAATTCTACGGAATATATAAAAGCAAAAACCAAAAATTAAAATGGATCTACAAATCAAACTAGATAACAATAAATATAATGATTACAAATTCTTACACCTAGCTATAAATTAACTCAGTTAACTTTTCAGGCGACCACAATAGGAACTAAACACCGAAAGTACTTTTTAAAATCTACAGAGTTTTAAATATTTAAAAAAATATAACATTAAGGCGTGATTTTTATTTTTTTGTAGAAAAAAAATCATTTTTAAAAGAGTAGGATATCCTTGAATTATTTTTTTTTATTTTACTAACTGAGAGTTGAATGTAATAATGCAGGTTTTATCCCCTTTATCTTAACTTTAAAATATTTTTTTTAACTCTTGGCGGTGTTCCAGCGAAAGCTGCTTGACGTTTGATTTTGACATGTTATGTTACGTAGGCACGGAAAATATGTTTTTTTAATGAAAATTCCTATTTTTTCCAGCGTCAATAAATATTCATTATGGCTCCGATATAGATAATATAGATAGGTCAAAAGAGAGTTAAAAACACAACATCTATAACCTGCCCACCAAATGAAAAAATCATTAGTTTGTTGACTATCTTATGAAAGTCATTTTATCTTATGAAAGTAATTTTATCTTATGAAAGTCATTTTATGTTATGAAAGTCATTTTATCTTATGAAAGTCATTTTATTTCATGCATTTCAAAGCTCATGAACTATGAATATGTAAAAATGATCTGTATAAAAATTACTACGCTCTTTGCCAAACGCGTATAGAGTATGGAATTATTGTATTGGGATTTGCTTCAAATACCCACATGAAGCAGCTCATTAAAACACTAAAAGAAGTAGTAAAAATATATCTGAAAGTACCCACAAGAATTCAATCAAAAGATTTTTTTATAACTTTTCGTTTTCAGTACCTATTATAAACCTCTACTTTTAAAATGCTCTACTCAAATTTAAAGGAAAAAAATGAGTACCCTACCGACCAACACACCTACACTACAAAAACCTCACTGAACATCCCAAAATTAAATACATGTTTTCGCCAGAAAAAAAACATAATTTCCGGGCTATAAAACAAATGAAATTTAAAAAAAAAAAACAGATAAAAAAAAGTTAAAAACGACATCAAAATATGGCTAACTAAACATGAAGATGAGGAAATCATTAAAATTGTGAAGTAACGTCAACACAACTTACAGACAATAAACATGAAGTTTTTTTTTAGAAAATCAACATACACGAAGTTGAGGAAATCATGATGTAACTAAGACCCATACAACAACCTCCAGTCCGCCTCGGAACAGGAATACCCAGTGAGAACGAATGTGAATAAACTACCTTACTTTGCATTTAAATAAAATTAAAAAAATATATCATGTTGCTTTTTTTTAAAATAAAATCAAGTCTACACAAAACTGTTTTTTTAATGTGCAAAAAATAATAACCCTTCATATTTTGTCAATTAGATCCTGGAAATGTTAAATAAAAAGAAGAAGTGATAATATTAGAGGTTGGGTGAAATTATTTAGAATCCAATCCAATTACATGCCCTGCCCATCGCCAACAATAGAATAACTCCAATAGTCCAACTGGGCCCACACCACCAAACTAGTTTTCAATTTGAGCTCGTAAATTCAGAAAACCAAACCCAACGGCCAATGAAATTACATTATATACTTATACATCATTGCCAGCGTCAGTGAGTAGGCCCTAGCGTGAAAAATGTTTTTTTTTTTTTAAATTTGTAATTGCCATTTTCCATTTATCATTTCACTACGCCCCACGTCATTTACTTATAGAGCGACTAATAGCTGGAATAGCAGTCCCGTTGAGCAAATTTGCTATTGTCTTTTGTGGTCTTCTGTCAATTTCATTAGCTGCATGGAGGTTTCGACGCCCAGGTAGGGCCGCGCACGACGAAAATTTATTAAATTTGTGTAATTCTAAAAAGAATCAAACATGTTCTAATAACATTAAAACCTATACGGTCACTGTAGGGACTGTGAAATGTGGAGGAGTCTGTTTGTTCGGGGCAATTTGAGTGAGGGCTACATACTAGAAGAAGCTTATAATAATACACGTAGATGAACATGTTTTTATGTGATACTTCGGGTCTCTACTGCCGGAGCAAGTGGCACTATGGGTGAGAAAGTATGTAGCTATTGATATCTGGTTACTAAGCACAACTTTATCAACATAAGCCATTTCAATAAAAATCATGAGAGCGTCTTAAACTCCAAACCAAATTTAAATATACGTATTTCTACTACGATCGTGATTTGATTCATTTATTGATTTTTATGCAGTGTTGCGCCTACTCCTTCTTTAGCCAACGTTTCGGACAGGGTTAAAGTGTTCATCATCAGGGCAGATGTTCAAGCATTAGGAGAGAGTTAAAAACACAGTAGTTTGGAGTAGGCTTGAGAGTGGGTCGGTGGTTTGGAGCCCACATCAGGTGAAGTATTCCCTTATGTTGGAGAGAGTACAGAAGAAATTTCTGAGATTCCTCTACCTGAGGAAGTATGGCTACTACCCGTGGCTCTATCCTACTGACTTTCTCTTGGGCATGCTCGGTATGAATCATCTACGGGTCAGAAGAGATGTGCATATTGTATCACACTTCTTCAAACTGATTCGTGGATGGTTTGAAAATCCGACTATCATGGAGAGTATTAGTCTCTATGTTCCTGATGGTTATCTGTTTTATCTCCCGGCCTGCAGGACCAACTTGCCAATGGTCATGCCGGTGGGGAGAGCAGTCTTGCTGTTGAACAGAATTAATTCGGATATCGACATATTTAGCATCGGTGAAGCTGCCTTTAAAAGGCAAGCTCTATTGATGCTGGTATAGTTTATACACCGCTAACTATTATGTAATACCATTTTACAAATGTACTTAAAAACGAAATAAAATGTAATTTTGTAATGTTTTTAAAGGAATAAACAAATTGAATTGAATTGAATTGAAAAAAATTGAATTGAACACAACATCTATAACCTGCCCACCAAAGGAAAAAATCATTAGTTTGCTGACGACATTTCATCTTATGAAAGTCATTTTATTTCATGCATTTCAAAGCTCATGTACTATGAATATGTAAAAATAATCTGTATAAAGTTTACTATGCTCTTTGCCAAACGCGTATAGAGTATGGAATTATTGTATTGAGATTTGCCTCAAATACCCACATGGAGCAGCTCGTTAAAACACTAAAAGTAATAATAAAAATATTTCTGAAAGTACCCACAAGAATTCAATCAAAAGATTTTTTTTAAACTTTTCGTTTTAAGTGATGATTGATAATTGATGTCCTGATGATTGATACTGTAACTAAACATTGGCTAAATAATGAAGAATCGCAACCCGGGATAATAAACTAAAAATAATAATTTGAATAAAATAACTTACTTTGGACACCTCTTTATATTTAGTATAAACATGTAAGTACGTTGTTACATCATTACGTTTTGACATCGCCATATAACATTCGTATTACGGCGAGTTTATTAGGAAACCTGCCAATTCATTCGTTAAAGGCCCTACAGTCCCGTTTTTAACCGGAATACGAATAATTTGATGAAATTCTTAGTAAATTATCAATATTTTATATCAGTAAATTTTCTCCGGTTATATTCGTAACTAGCTGACGCATACCCGGCGTTACTCGGGGTTGTGAATGATTTGGAGTAAAGTTTTAAGGTTTTGAATTCTATGATAAACATAGACTTTTCACTACTTTCTACAAATATAATAGTATGTATTACATATCAAACCTTCCGGAAAAAAAACTCTAAATGATAGTGAAAACCTTATCAAAAACCGTTGCGTAGATTAGAAGAACTAAGCGCACAAACAGACTTCTCTTTAGAGAAGATTTACTAAAAGTTTATCGGGAAGTCTGTTAATTCATTAGAAAGGCCTGCAATCCGGTTTTTAACCGGAATTAAAAATAGTTTCAAGAGATTCTTAATAGATTAGCAATAGTTTTTAAGTCCGTGTAGGCTTGGCGCAGCCCTGAATCCAAGAGTGTCCAGAGTCCAGAGGACCGAGGGAGTGTGGCGAACTAAAGCCTCTGAGGTCACGCGACGGCTCTGTTAATTTTTAATCATAAAAAGGCACACGCAATCCGCGGCCGCACCCTCCGCCTGACAGATTGAATAACAGACCATTACGGGGTGGGCTCCACAAATTAAGGTCGCAACAAGGAATGCCTCGGCTAAAGCAAACGTCACTCAAGACACGGGGGTTGGCGGAGTGATTGAAGGCAGATTCCTAGTCAATAAATCACCTTTTATTTTTAAATATGAGTTGTCTTGTCACTAAGCGAAAACCTCTTTTCATTAGCTGTGAACTTATTTAATAGGGTCGACGGCCAAATCGCCAGTTCTTGGAACCCTGAAGTTGTTTCCAATAAATTACTGGTAAATTTATTGAATACGGCGCTGTAATCTGTATCATTAACACACAATCAAACACATGTAAGTACAGAAAAGTCACTTTAAAGAGGTCCCTTTTAAATTTATTTGTGCACACCGATAGTATCGAATGCTTGAAGAAAAAAATCGAATCCCCAAAGATGACATAGGCCCTGAGGGAAATTATTTTCTTCAGGGCCTCCTGTGTGGAGTTAATATAAAATATATATATATATATATATATATATATATATATATTTTTTTTTTTTTTTTTTTCGTAGAAAGCAATCACTTTGTGGTTTAACATTTTAATGAAATAAAAACAATATTTTTTGTTTAAAACCACGAATTTTTATTAATTTTAAGACCGACCGGTTTCGCTACACTCGAGCATCGTCAGGGTACAAAATTAAACTAATCAATAATACAAAATGTGTCATTATATATACATACAGAGGGAGATAGAAAGTAAAACCAAAATGAAACAACAATATATTAAAAGAAAACAATTAGTGTATATAAATATTATAATAATAGAGAATAGGCATTAATAATTGTAAGGTGATTAAGGGATACTGGGAATTTTACAGTTTACAGGGAATATTAATATTAGTTAATGGAATCGTGACCAAGCGATGGACCATTGAGTGAAATGCTGAGTGTTTGTGTGAAAAAGGATGATTGGATGTATTATGTATGACAATATCGGTGTAGGTAGGTTTTAACATCTTTCGGAAACCTACCTACACCGATATTGTCATACATAATACAATCCAATTTTAATATAAGTGTGTTTGTTGGAAGTGACTTGCCAGGTAAGTATGTTTTGGTATCTTTTCTAAATAAAAAATGTAGATCCTAGGAAATAAATTGTACAGCGCCCTTGAGGTGATTTTTCACAAAAACGGCGCTCTACAAATTATCCAATTATTATTATTATTAATCATCCTTTTTCACACAAACACTCAGCATTTCACTCAATGGTCCATCGCTTGGTCACGATTCCATTAACTAATATTAATTTCTCTAACGAATTATCAATAATTAAAAAAATAGCGTCTAATAATGGATACGATCCAGATTTTATTGATAGAATTTTAAGTAAAAAAACTAAAACAATTAGCAGTTAAAAACTTCTTATTCGCGAGTCCACATAATATTAATAATAATAATCTTCCTTTCCAATGGCGCCGTATTCTATTCATCAATAATTTTTCTTCCTGCAGTATACTTAACCTTCCTTCTGAAGTCAAACCGGCGTTTTATACTAACAACAATCTAGGTAAATTTTTAGTCAATTCTAAAGATAAAGATGACACACTTAGTCATGCAGGAATTTATAAATTAAATTGTAACAATTGTCCAGCGTTTTATATCGGGAAGACAACGCGCAATGTCAACATTAGGATTAAAGAACATCTTAGATGCCTAAATAGCAATGGCTTTTCAGAGTTTGCCAATCATCTTATTGAAAAAGATCATACATTCAACAAAAGCACCGGTGCTAAGATTCTCCATAGAAAAGACCATAGTAACAAATTGAATAACCTAGAAGCACTAGAAATTAAGAAAGCCATTAAAACCAAAAGTTTAATTCTGAATAATCAATTAGATTTGTCAAAAAGCCCAATTCTGGGAATATTCCCTGTAAACTGTAAAATTCCCAGTATCCCTTAATCACCTTACAATTATTAATGCCTATTCTCTATTATTATAATATTTATATATACTAATTGTTTTCTTTTAATATATTGTTGTTTCATTTTGGTTTTACTTTCTATCTCCCTCTGTATGTATATATAATGACACATTTTGTATTATTGATTAGTTTAATTTTGTACCCTGACGATGCTCGAGTGTAGCGAAACCGGTCGGTCTTAAAATTAATAAAAATTCGTGGTTTTAAACAAAAAATATTGTTTTTATTTCATATATATATATATATATATATATTATATCAGTTGGTAGATTCATCGGAAGATGGGAAAATTCTCGGGAAAACATGATCATAACAAAAATAGATACAAATAACATAATAAGAAAAGATTCCCGGAAGTTGTAATCCGTATTCTATCTCTCAGTCTATTCGAGGATGCTTATCTCGAAATAATAGTTTGAAATAGAGGGATTTTCCTTGCATGAACATTCTACAATATTTCTTTTTACGTCAAGGATTCCTATTTAACTCTGACTGCGATCAACAAAATCCGCAAACAAACGGGAATGCTGAGAATCCTGGTAACCGCATCCCGAGTCGCGCCACTGGCGTGGCAGAGGCACTCTTGGGGCTGTGTCTTATAAGGCATCCACAAGATCCAACTTGCAGACTTGCAGCAGTTTTGCCTACACACGATCTGACCCGACATGTTGGTTCTGCAAGTCGGATCGTGTGTAGGGCCGATACAACCAGGAAAATTAGTTAGATGCGGTTGTATAACACTGACAGGACAAGATTATGGTATGGAGGTATGAGCGTGTAAGTTGAAAATGAGCTATATTTATTTGAAACCTTTGTGAAATGTTGAAAGCGGATATTATTGTGGTTCGTTTTATTTTAACAAAACAAATATCCAATTTTATATTATGTGAAATTTGTGGAAACCACCATTAATTTGATTAGTGGTTGAAATGAATACCTCTTAACATATAAATAAACAAGTGTTTTTTTTCCTCGTAAGCACGACAACGAAATAAAAATGAAGCCACATAAATTATTTATAGTAGCGCAAACACGCATTATACTAATAGGCAGAGATGTGCAAAATGGGTACCCAAAACCATTTGAAATGCAAAATGGAAATGGGTCAAAACTTTTCCATTTGAAAATGCAAAATGCAAAATGGTTTTTAGAAAAGCATTTCAAATGCAAAATGCAAAATACCTATTTTCAAAATGCATTGAAAATGCAAAATGGTTTCTCAGGTCAAACAATCAAAATAATTATATAATTTTTTAACAATTTTAATGGACATCAATGTAGAACAAACATATTACATGATGGTAAATCCAAAAACACCACGACTACAGATTATGAAACCACAAAAAAATTGCGCAGGACTAATGTTGCCAACGTAAAAACATAGAAACTGCTACCTAACATTTAATATTACAGCGTCATGGCTCCATGTTCAATATTTGAATCAGTATTTTTTGTAATGGTATCACTCAATTGCCAGGGCTCCTACCAGAGAGCAACTTGACAAATGTAAATTATCTCTCATAGCGAGGTTGAGGACCGACTGATATTTGGGGCTTATGAAAAAAAGATGAGTGGAGACAGTAGGAAGAATGTTGCAAAAAAGCATTTAAAATGGAAAATGCATTGAGAAAAGCATTTAAAATGCAAAATGGTTTTTGGAAAAGCATTTAAAATGCAAAATGGAAAATACCCATTTTGCATTTTGCATTTCCATTTGAAATGGATTTATTTTAAATAAAGCACATCTCTGCTAATAGGTTAGGCTAATTTCCAAAATCAAACACTTTCTGTTTGTTTTTCTACAGATTTAAAAAGTATTTAGACTACCTACTTTGAATTACTGATTTTTTTTTATATATTAAGAAGATTTTCACGTTTCCCATTAAATCAATAGTCTACATGGAAAACGTGTTTAAAATCTTACAAAAAAATAACAACTCAAAACCACGGGATAATTAAATAGGGAAGTTTTTTAGTGTGATGCGGTAAGAAACAACGCTCTACGATAATAGTTACGATTTCAGATTATCATAGTCGTCTGACATTTGCATAGAAGTTGTCAGTGATCTTCAGGCATAATAACATACCGTACATATTGACGCAACTATATGCATCTCCCTATAACCTATTTACCTGCATTTCCCAGCCAACCTGTTACTCAATTACCTGTCCCTGTCTGACAGTGTGTAGTACCTACGAGTACAATGCAACAATTTATCTATACCCGAAGAGTCCATTAAAAAAACCTGTGCAGTGTACGTGTAAAGTGACCCTCGGTGCGTTTAATTCAGCGATTCTTGTGCAGCGATGATCACGCAGTGTCCCACAAATATATAATGTCGTTCGAAAAGAAAGTCGGGTAAGTCAGAATCCTTTCCATCCTAACTATCAACCACAGCTACCCCAATAGTTGTGTCAAAATTGATTACAGTCCACCACAAAAGCACAAACTGATTCGTATACAATATTACGACTACGGCACATAACCGCTACCAAATTCTCAGCCTAAGACATTAGAAAGTACAAAGTTAAATCAATAATTGAATACAAGAAACAAAATAGGCTCTAAGTACCAAAAAATGAAGCCGAGATATATGGGATTTAGTAAATAAACTGTCAATATTTCACGAAAACACTTTTTTTATCTTCTCAGTGGATCTTTCAAAATTTCACAATTTCTACGAAGTTTTTTTATCAACAGCAAAAGAGGGCGCACCTCCATTGTCAGCCATTTACATACAAATAATAGTATTTGGTGCCTATTTTAAAAGAAAACTAGTTACCTCTTGCGCAAATAGCCATCTTTCGGCGTGAATGGAAGTTGTAACATTTTTTTTGCAATTGTGCATTTATTTAGGTTGTTGGCAAAGAACATTTCTGCATTTGATGTATTATTATTTTCTGAGATTATTTGAATAGAACATAATGCATTAAGTTTTGTTCAGACCAAAGGCACTCATCAAAACCAAATCGATTTTATTTTATAATTACAAAGTTAGATTGCATCCCACCCGTGTCGGACTGAAATCATTTTTGAGATGCATTCGTACTGGTTTCAGAAATGCATAAAACTATTATTCTAAATTCCCCTTTTTTACTAAATAAATAATTACTAGGCGGATAAAAAGGATAAGTGTAGTATTATTTTAAATAAACATTTTTTCATTTTATTAAATAGTAATAAAACCAAGTATGTACAACGTAAAATAAAGTACCGTGCAAGGGAGAAATTTTGGTTGATGTGTGACCGTTATCAAAATAAAATTAAGATAATTCCGAAACTTATACCTAAATATTTCAGGTAAGAAGTTAGGTACCAATTATTTAAAGTTACAGTCGCTGAATTAACAGTTTCGTGCAAGGCTAATGGCACTAATTTGGCCCAAGTTCAAAAATGTACCAAACGACTCCAAAAATGGGCACTCCTTACAAAGCGAAACTCCAAGCTGAATGAGACGATTTAATAAAACTAATTTAATTTGCATAATTTTTATTTTTGTGATTTTCAGGTATTTTTAATGAGGCGTAGCGAGGTCAACGCCCGCTGGCTTCCGTCTGAGGAAACGGGTCATTCCAAGTAAACTGCCAATCGGCGCTCACTTCCGGACTTCAAATTTGGCATGGGAACTTCCACAAAATAAATGTCAAACAATTCCACTAAGCAATCGCTGGTTGGAGGGGAAATTAAATTCTCGACCGCGGTCTTCTTTTACGAATGGGATTAAATGGCATAAACGGTTAAAGATAAGATAAGATAAAACTACAACTTCGAAAAAGGGTACGAATTTGATTCGAATAACATAATGCATATATAAACTCATCAATGTTCAATCACTGACAGAAATAGGTTATGCGTAGTAATAATCAATAAGAAACACTAAAATCGTGATACAACGAATAAGTCAAACTGAGGAGGACCGCAACCATTCGCTTCTGACCACACTTCTAACGATACTTACCCTATAAAATTCTCAGTGCTGGAGAACACGATTCTTTTACACTATTCTTGAACTCCACAAAAAAATGAAACAATTAATAAATGAATATAAACTCACCAATGATGCAGTGGCGCAATAAATAACACGGGTGAAGGAATTCACTTTCGCTTTTGATACTAAAAAGGTATTGGCTGAGAAGAGTCCACGGAACCGTGACATAGTTCTCCATCGCAGAATTCACAATAGATTATACTCGAATATAACAAATGTAAGCTGTCAATTGCATCAAAGACAGAACAAAATGTGTTGATTTTTCTTTAATGCAACGTATAAATGGTTATTCAAAAACATCTCACTGAATAGAATCTGTAGATGTGGTTTGTCCCAAAGACGAAGCACGAAACGCCTATGAAAAGACTTTTGAACCATAATCAAACATTTAACCATAATTTTACTAGGAAAATAACACAAAACAACAACGTTAAAAATTGGGTTTTTTTCATTTTCATTAGATCCAAATTGAAAGAGTTCTTAACAAAGGTAAAGAATTGGTTTTGAAAGACAGGTAAAAATATTGAAGAAAAATGGTCGAAAACACAGCGAATGACAAAAAGTAATGCATATGAACTTTTTAATTCACCAAATATTTCACCAACGCGACTGAGCGATATATTGTCATCTAGGGGTACACGTAAAACTAAGTCATAAACTGTCCATTTGAAATAATGTCCTAGAATAACCTTGAAGGTTGAAAACCAAAAACATTTGAAAAAAAACTATCGGTAATTGCTAAAGTGAAAGCGGGTGAAAATCATAACTTTATTTGGTCACATAAAACAAATATTATTTCAATCTAGGTAGTTAATAAAAAAATGGTGAAATTGAATCTTCAGGTAAGTATTTCCGCTAAGGGTACATTTTTAAGATATTTTCTGTGAAATATCCCATCACGTATCAGCTCTTCTATTTAAGACATTTTTGAGTTAAGTGAATCAAATGTAAGCTCCTGAACGTTCCCCGGGGGCTGCAAATATCACGCTGGGAAAGGTCACCCGGACTATCCGCGGAAAGGCTTTGGCCCACTTGCCACTTGTATGGAAATTCTAATAGTTTCAGGAAAGTTCAGCGAGACACGGCCCGTAATGTTGGCGAAATGTCACACAGTGTTCGCGATACAATGCTAGATGCTATACCGGTACACCGGTGGATCTTTTACACTCTGATGGATTAGACCCTTTTTCAATGAAAAATAATCTTATAAAACTAGGACGGTTCCGGTGGGCACGACAAGTAGCAAGGATGGGCAGCAGCGGTTTATCCAATGAACAAGGAAACGCTGTGCCTCCACTAAAAAATAGAGGAGAAAAGGGGAATACAGTGCAAGCCTACTTACTCACGTTACTTCAATTTAAATAGTACCACTAGGACTGGTTGTGTTTATACACGTGGATTGATTTCCGCTCACCGAGCTACATATTGCAGAGGAATACAAAATACACTAGTGAGGCAGACGTGCTGTCCGCCTCTGGCAGCCACTGATAGGTATCATGTAGGCGGAAGAAAATGGGTAGATTCACATGGAATCGACATTAAAGAACTAAAGTTGACATAGTAGTACGCTGTGTAGTTTGAGGCGCGCCTCCAACACTGCCAAATTAGCACCGACCATTTAAGACTTTTTTATTTAAACAATCGATAGCTTATTACTTGGTTTCGGGTTTTTCGATCATCATACTAGGGACATTCCCATGTTGCGAGGGTCAGATTACTTTTCCATTGGATCACCGATTAATTTGCTGTGATGAAAGATCGTTGCATTGATTTGATTTACTACTAACCTGGTATGGGGGTATATGAATATATATTATAATACTTTAAAAAATATATGTTAATGCCTCCCCGCTTTTCAACCCCACAAAACTCCACGAAGGTTAGGAGACACCCAACCACAAAACAGGCTTCTTTAAAATACGGCTGCAGGACGAAGAAGTGCTGGGAAGCCTACACGAGGTGGCTGGACGGAGCGGAGGTGAACACGACATCCATAGGTATAAATAGCTGGAGAGAGAAATTAGGAGACGAGTAGGAGTTGAGGCAGAGGCGGCCAGGACCCCCAAGACCCGAAGCGCCGATTAAAATGATGATACCTAGTCATTGGACGACCACGTGTTAAAATGCAGCTATAGAGGCTGACCAGAGAATCGATCTAAATGGTAGCACGCTGCCAACAAAAAAAAACATTTTGGCCAATAGAAACTATCCTAACAACGGAATCACATCCTATAACGGTACATTTTATCAATTCGTTTGTTATCCTATTGATTCTTCGTATGGGTGAGGAGCTGTTCAATCTTTTCCAGACATCAACATCAGACAAACATCAACAAAACAACAAAAAATTTACATATAATCAGAAAAGTACAAAGTTCAGAGAAAATCGGAGAGAAAATATATCGACACAAAAATCTTTTTAATGTAAATGTAATGTAATAAATTTATCAGTATTATTTTTTTTCTGAAAATTTGTCCCCAATTTTTTCACGAGTTTGGTAAGATGTTGTAATGAATTTTAGGGACATTACTTTCTAAGGTTCTGTAACCGCATTATTTAGATATCTGGGAATAACAGGTCCATCGTTAGATGTTCAAGTTTTTCGTGTCATGAGCATGTTCACTATTTTGTAATACTCAGATTGTGTTGTGTGATAATTTATGTGTATCTGAATCGATTATTCGAAACGGTTTAAAGGTACAAATTTACCTTAGAGCATTATATTGACTCTCCGTTCTAGCGACAAAATAATTGTAA
Source organism: Hesperophylax magnus (assembly GCA_026573805.1). Taxonomy (NCBI): domain Eukaryota; kingdom Metazoa; phylum Arthropoda; class Insecta; order Trichoptera; family Limnephilidae; genus Hesperophylax; species Hesperophylax magnus. The sequence continues at coordinate 970,247 of JAIUSX010000116.1, read as the reverse complement.
ACGAATTGCAGTCTAAGATTTAATCGAAGAAATACTTTTACATACATTTGGTCGCCAATGTAGAGGGATATTAACAGTGACTTTGTGTGGTTTGGACAGTGAGTAAAACGTGGATCCCATGTTTCGTCAATCATGGACTCAATCCATTGTAACACCTCGGCCATAACAGTGTAGTGACAGCGGGGTGGGTGATGGGCGACTGGACAGGGAAAGGTCAGGGACGTTGAATACACTAACGAGGACGTGGACCTATTGGTAGATTATCCACAGGCCAGTAGCGTATTGTGACTTCTTCAGGTTAACGAGATCTAATTAATATATATTTTAAATTATTAACTCCGAACAAGACTTTTGTGAACTGTACCTAATCAACTGTAAAGTATCAAAATGAGCAACCAGACAAAATATATTATTCTGCAACTTCCGGGACTTACCACCATTCAAATCATATCAACATATTTAATATATAAGTTAACCAGTATTTAATAGTTAAATGAATGACATTTTTACTTGGCATATTATTATTTAGGAGCATCGCGTAGGAGCTCTTTCGTACATCTTTACATTATTTCTATTTATCTACAACTAGCTGGGTTATTCTTCGGAAATAGATATATACCACCGAGAACTTTTCTGTAGACCTTTTTGAGATGTACAATTCCGTTGTACATTACATCAAGGTATCTCATAAAGTTTAGCCAGCGTTAGCAATGTGAGCATCCAAAAAAACTTTTTTACGACTTGTTTACAAAACATCGACTTTTCTCTATATAATATATTATATAGAATATAATAAACCTTCCGAGAGAAGTTCTCTAAATGATAGTGAACACCCTATCAAAATATGTTGCGTGGGTTAGAAGAACTAAGCGCACAAACAGACAGACGCGGATAGCGATTTTATTGCATACTATTTATATTTATAGATGTAAAAACTCGTTCCTCTCTTTTCATTTTCTGTTGCATGCACTTCGTTATATATTATTTCCATGTAAATTATATATAATGAACCTAAGCTGTATTATTTTTTATTATATTATTTATATGCCATCTGCTGGTAAAAATGATTACTGTTTTCTTTTCTTTTGTTCTTTCTTATATATTACATATACGTAAATGGATCTTTATACCTACTATTACCTAATTTTCATCTAAACCTTTAAAACTTTTTATCGTATGCAGTAAACCATGTACAATGTAATAATAATAAAAAAAGCCCAACAGAAAAAGTTGGGTTTTGGTTGAGTTACAGAAAACCTCGAATACTCGTCTGACAAAAGTAACGGCGCACCTTAGAACGTAGAGGTTGCCCTTTGAAACATGTTAATTGAGCTATATTTCAAATCCTTTTTTTAAAGCACAAATTTGAATTTGGTGTGTCGCCGTTATTTTCCTTAACAGTAATCATATCGGATCGGGGCAAAACTATACCCTTTCCAACTTATTATTGATCCTTCTCACGATGACATGGCAACATCAATTTTTGACATGACCCAGTCCCGTCATGATAAAGAAAACAAGCATATTTAAAATTATTCACCTAATACTACTAACATAGTTAAAAAAACAGCGATACGATTAGGTAGTCAGATCAAACCATACACCTACTTCATTATTACATTAACAAATCGATCATAAAAATCGTTATATTTACGCATTTCATCATTATATATTATCAGGGCAAATACAGGTGCATGAACATATATTCCGATATATTAGGTATGGTCACCAAGAATAATTTTTCTTTGTGTACTGTCAAGGACAATTTATCTAAAGAAATGTCACTATCAGGCAGGTAGGTACCAAAATATTTTTAAAAAAATGCGAATAAGAATGTAAAAATGGTTCAAGTGGTGAGGTATGTCGGGATCTTAGCGACAGATGCTTCCTGCCCACCAACTGCGTGGCAGGCCGGATCGGGAGAGACTAGTAGAGGGAGACCTTGTGACAGAACATATAAGATTACAGACAGGCGAAATACAAAACAGACAAGAAAAGACAAGACAAGTTAAAACAAGACAACGCTAAGCTCAGTAATCACCACAGTTCGATTTTTTTAATGTTGCGATTACAGTTTGCAAGGTTTAGGATGACTCGGCGATGATTGGCCGCAAGTAATGAATGTGACGGTAACGGTAACGGCGACATGGCGTGATCAAACCAGTCCCGGGCAATCCATCACGTTGACAGCCATCACCCGCCGGACACTCCGAGGAACCTTCTTTCATTTGCGTGAAAGCCTCGCCGGGAAAACGACAGAGCCTTTTCCGCTATCAATTAATGACTGCGATTGGCCGAATCCAAGAATCATCCAATGGAACGATGCCATTTGGTAACGGTAATCGAAGATGGCGAAATCCTGACTATCTATGAAACCATTGATTAAGTCTCAAATGTGATGAGAATATTGACCTAACTGGTGAACCCCACTGTGCTTACTGATACAAAATGATACAAAGATGCTACTTGATACAAAATTTATTAATAATCTCTAAGAATTATTGGTAATCGTTAAAGGCCTGCAATCGCGTTTTTAAGCGGTTTACCAATCATTATCTTGTTGGTAGTTTTACTATATTCACGCGGTTAAAGTCAATTAAAAAATAATATGTACAAAATAACCTCTCTTTTCTGGTAACATGAAACTATGTTACATTATTAGTGGATTAAAACTGACGAAAAATAACACAAATAATAAAAAATATGTGTAATTGTACTAATATAATAGTGAATTGGTCATTAGAATATAAATTATTAACGAAAACATGTTTTAAATCACACATCACAAATCATAATCCAATGCTGTCATTTTCCCGTGGCATCAGACATCAGGCGTATGCGTGAGTCTGCCAAAGGGCTGTGATGTCAGATCTTATGCAGCTAGATAAATACATTTTTATTAGTAACCCTGCCACGAATTGCTGAGGCTCAGTCTGTCTGTGCAAATATAAAAACAATAGCGCGTCTTGATTTTACGTCCAACAGATGGCGCTGTTTTTTTGTTTGTTTTTTTTTTCAAAATGCATGGAGGTTGAACAGATTAAGCTGTTTTTCAAAAAGCATGTTTTTATCTCTCACAGGCGACATACTAAATATAGGTATACATATAATAACACACGCATATTCGAATGAAACGTTGTGTCAAAATTTCAAAGCTGAAGAACTTTTGGAGATTTGAGATTTTGAACTAACGAAAATTAAGATTTTTATTTATCTAAGTATATAAGTCGAATTAGAAATTATACAACGTGTAGCAAAAACACCGTTTAACGGTTGTGAAGTGATTTTATATCAATAAGGCTGTGAATGAGTAAAAAAAAGTCTGGGGTTCTTAATAAAATTAATACAGTAAAGTTAGGTTTAGATTTAAAGAAATTGCAACTATTTACGAGTAAGTGGGTCTCATATAACACATGGATATCATCCCTTTGACAGTAAAGTATTTTCTATAACATTTCTTGGTAGTAACCAATGTCATTCAAATTTGTGAATCTCTCGTGCAAATAATTTAGTTTCGTTACAAATTAAACTAACGATTAAAGTTGGGGACTTGAAACACATATACTACATGTTCCGTGTCATGACAATACTAAATAAATCAATGTGGCCCTGAACCGAGCTTGACGACAGTGTTGAACAAATTATTTAAAAGGTAAAACGATCATAAAATGCGTAAACAACCATAGAGCTACAATTAGAGGCGCTACTGGAGGTCAGTTGAAGGTAAAAAAACGAAACCTCTTTTTTCGCTTCATGTCTCATCTAAATATTATGGTTCCATTATAACTCAACACACTTTTAAAAAGTGATATAAAGTCATTAGAAACGATGAAAAAAAATTTTTTTTAACCTAACCTAACCTAACTTACTTAATCCAGTTAATAAAGTTTTTGTTTCATAACTTTCCATGACTTTATATAACTTTTTAAAGATGTGATGAATTATCATTGTGATGATTTATCCGGTCACCAAATATTATACATCAATGTAAACAACCAAAGATCGTGTTCGAATTCTGTACATACATACAATTTATTTCTAAGAAGTTTCAGAACTTTGATTGAAAGGGGTATATTATTATAGTTGTATTCTGCATTCTTACGAATTGAATACCTAGTCTTTCTTTTGAAAAAATGAAGAAAATAGATATTTTTCTTTTGTTGTCGAGTTATTTTTGTCTAACGCTGTCTTTACAAATGTATTTTAAGGCCTCCGATATCGGCTCTGATGCGATGGCACTGTAGTAATATAAAATCGAACGTAGGTCGAATGTAGGTTTTACTTACGTGTTTGCATTCAGCAATAGTAAGCATGGCTTTTAGACACGCATCTTTTCAATGTATGGGAAATTGAAGGCGAGATTGATTTTTGAACCGAAGACTCATTAAATTTCATTTCACTAAGCCATTGGATCCAGATAAGATGGAAAGGGGTTGAAAATTGAAACAAGCAAAGCTTTTTGTAAAATTTTACTTAATATTTTACGTAAATTACCTACAAACAAAAAACATTGATTCTTGCTTACAAATAATAACAAGAAAAAAATTGGTGGAATGGGTTATCATTGTCATATTAGTCCAGCCACCACTAAATACTCATATAAATATTCAATCTGTGATCGGCATGGTTTCTTTGGGAGTTTTCTAGAGGCTTCCATAACAACACGAAAGCTGGTCGTATCGTCACGTGAAGGCAGAACAGTCACAAGCATAATTAAGAAAAAGATTATTGTCAGAATAAAACATCAAATGGTTTTTTTAAGCAAAAATGTTTATTTTGTAAAACGTTAATAATGTTTGTATGTGAATACCGCACAAGAGTCCCAACTGCTCCCAACCATCTGGAGCCAGTGAGACTGGCATCCCCAATTTCTACAGTTTTATGGAGTTCAATTTAACACTTTCAATCCCCGTTCTAATGTCGTGCAGTGCCCTCTGGTTCTGGAAGTAAAGCTGTAGCGGTGAAGCTCTCTGGAAATAATAACTTCCCGGCCGGTAATGCAGGGAAGGTTCCTCTATTGGCTCCAGTTGTGACGTGGCTCTGCTAAAAGCCACATCCGGCTTCCAGTGGGCGCTGTGACCTCGCATTAGCTTTCTGCTTCCTATACACACTATGTACTAGTATAATGATGTGCAAAATGTCAACTCGTAATTTGCTTTGCTTTGCTTTTGTCGAAGAATCTTTCATTTCATAGAACAGAACAGACGGTCAAAGAATTAGAGGACAATAGTTTTTTAATTTTATTATGCTTTTTGAAAATTTAATAGGTAATATAGAAATCTATTAGCGTATTATGGCTTATTTTAACATTTTTTTTGCTCATATCGAAGGTTGGACAACATTACTGACAACTGAACCCTTGGAACTGCGTCACGTAACATGTGTGCCGTGACAAAATTCTTGGAGATACTCTAGTTATAAAATCACCTTAATCCAAAACAACTTTGAGAAGTGTCTTTCCCTAAGCTAAAGTGTGTTTTTATTTTGTATTTTTTTAAAATACTGTAACCACCTTAACTTTTACTACTCAAATTAATTTCTACACGTTAACTCTGGAATGAAATCTAAAACAAACCTCGGTAGTAATGTAAAACAGTAAAAAATACATGAATTGAAATTTTTCGGCCAAAAGTAGTATAGTGATTGATATTTGGGTTATTTCGCTGTGTTACGGTCTCTCCTTCATTAGCCAACGTTTAAGACAGCGTTGCAGTGTCCATCATCAGGGCAGATGTAGTTTAACGAAATAAGCAACCATCTATACTTATATCGTCTACATGAGAATGTATACGAGTAACGAGTAGTAAATATTTCGCATTACAGTCTGAATAATAATAATTTCTTCCGAGAAATAATGAAGTCATAAGAAGTGTTGTTGGCATCACCAGAAATAAACTTCCCGGTGTCCAGGCGTAGGCAGTACCGGCTTTGGCTGTTACGTAGGCCGTATACGTATTTAAAATAAGGGTGCGGGCCGTCATGCCATTTTAGGGTGCGCCAACCGTCATGCCATTTTCTGCAACTTTAGGAAAAAGCTATATTACTAAAATCACAGGGAGCGGTGATTAAACCTAATTAAACTGAGGTTATGAATCATTTCTTGTGTCTTTTTTTAAAGTTCGTAATTTATTGCAAATTATGTTTCTACCATTTTAAGGACAAGGAATATAGAGAAGGGTTAACGTAACGTACGTTTTAATCGTTAACCCTTCTCTATATTCGTTATTCAAACGGCGTTAATTTTATTATTTTATTAAAATACACTTCTCGCAAGTTATGCTTACCTGTTACTGTGGTTGGGACACCGGTGTTTTCTACAAAGAAACTGTACGAAAAATAAGTTCAAAATCGCTTGCGCTAAATATTACTTCAGAAAATACTTTTTATTTGATGTATGCAGCTTCTCTGGCGGCTTTGGAATAAATTATCAGCGATTTTTCGGCGTGTCATTTTTGGTCAAGCTAACGGACGTCACTACAGTCAACTAAATATTGACTGTGGTGAGATGAATTATTACGTAATATGAATATATAGTTTTTATAAGGATAGAACTATTTATTCATATTGCGTATGTAGGGGCGCAAACTAATAATTTATCTTAATATTTTAAAGCATAAATAGAAAAAAGGGTATTTTTTTTAAATAATTAGACTAACGCCATCTATGAACGCGTAGATTATAACGTAGGTTAAGTTTACTCGCGGGCATAAGATACCGCGTAGAATTTGGGCCTGATTTCGGAAGTAGAAAATCATAACAATAATTATTATTTTTTTATGTGAAATTCATCTCGTCAATAAAACTTGATCCCCAAATAAAACCATTAATAAAAACCAACAAGATAGGTAGGTAGATAGTTTCCCTAATGTGTCTAATAACCAAATGATATTTATTTTCAAAACGCGAAAACATGACTCAGTTGTTTTTTTTTTAAATCGAGTTCTTATTTTTTTCTTCATTTTCAGTTCAGTATTAATTTGGGTTTTGTCTGGTTCGGTTTGCCTAACGATTTAATATTATTTATTTAGTTGCGTCTTGAGAAATTTCTTCCGATATCCATCAACATGGTGAGCCAACTCTTAATCAAATATATTTATATATGTTCGCGAAATACGGGATTTTATTCATTCAGCATATTCGATTCGATTTATTTTTACGATCCCGAATGAGAAGCATTTTGCAAAATTTGGTATAAATGGTGATTTGATTTCATAAACATTTTTCTGTAAATAATAAAATAACAGATCCTAAATTTCATTTAATTTGAATAGAATAGAAAACTATCTGATTTCTTTCTAAAAGCGAATACTTTCGATACCAAGAAAAAGTAATCGTTATTTTATTATTTTAGTTGTCGGGGTTCAAGAAAATTATTATCGTCAACAAATTACTCAATTGTCATAAAAAATAATAATTGTTTGAAATGTTGCTATAGAAACCGTAAACCTATATTTCAGCGTGAATGCATCTCTGTGCATATGGGGCAGGCCGGAGTCCAGATCGGCAACGCCTGCTGGGAGCTGTATTGCCTAGAGCACGGCATCCAGCCCGACGGACAGATGCCCTCCGACAAGAGCATCGGCGGCGGGGACGACTCGTTCAACACCTTCTTCAGCGAGACGGGCGCCGGCAAGCACGTGCCCCGCGCCGTGTTCGTGGACCTCGAGCCCACCGTGGTGGACGAGGTGCGCACCGGCACCTATCGCCAGCTCTTCCACCCCGAGCAGCTCATCACGGGCAAGGAGGACGCGGCCAACAACTACGCGCGCGGACACTACACCATCGGCAAGGAGATCGTCGACCTTGTGCTCGACAGGATCCGTAAGCTGGCCGACCAGTGCACAGGGTTGCAGGGCTTTCTCCTCTTCCATTCATTCGGGGGAGGCACTGGCTCGGGCTTCACTTCCTTACTCATGGAACGCCTCTCAGTGGACTATGGTAAAAAATCCAAACTAGAATTTGCCATCTATCCCGCCCCTCAGGTTTCCACCGCGGTGGTGGAGCCGTACAACTCCATTCTCACCACACACACGACTCTGGAGCATTCCGACGCCGCTTTCATGGTGGACAATGAAGCCATCTACGATATCTGCAGACGAAACCTGGACATCGAGCGGCCAACCTACACCAATCTCAACAGGCTCATAGGACAGATCGTGTCGTCCATCACGGCGTCCCTGCGGTTCGACGGAGCCTTGAACGTCGATCTAACCGAGTTCCAGACCAACCTGGTGCCGTACCCTCGCATTCACTTCCCTCTGGTGACGTACGCGCCAGTCATCTCGGCCGAAAAGGCCTACCACGAGCAGCTGTCAGTGGCGGAGATCACCAACGCGTGCTTCGAGCCCGCCAACCAGATGGTGAAGTGCGACCCGCGTCACGGCAAGTACATGGCGTGCTGCATGCTCTACCGAGGAGACGTGGTGCCAAAGGACGTGAACGCGGCCATCGCCACCATCAAGACGAAGCGCACCATCCAGTTCGTGGACTGGTGTCCCACGGGCTTCAAGGTGGGCATCAACTACCAGCCGCCCACCGTAGTGCCCGGGGGGGATCTGGCCAAGGTGCAGCGCGCCGTGTGCATGCTGTCCAACACCACCGCCATCGCGGAGGCGTGGGCGCGCTTGGACCACAAGTTCGACCTGATGTACGCCAAGCGCGCCTTCGTGCACTGGTATGTAGGCGAGGGCATGGAGGAGGGCGAGTTCTCTGAGGCGCGCGAGGACTTGGCGGCGCTGGAAAAGGACTACGAGGAGGTGGGAATGGACTCTGGGGAAGGTGAGGGAGAAGGAGCCGAGGAGTATTAACTTTTCTGTCCATTACTTGCACAAATACAAATTTATTTCGACGATAAAATGTTGAATTTTCATTACTGTTCCTACTTTTTTAATAAATTAATCGCATAGAACTCAAAGAAAATGCGAAAAATCAATTTTAGAACAAACGAATAACTAACGAAATGCGCTATGCATACAATATTGATGCAAATCACATTTCATCAATATTGAAGATCCTTTGAAGTTCCCGTAGAAAAAAAATTATGTTTATGAAAGATTATTTTCTTTTGTCAGAATTTCAAAATTGGTTAGCTTACAGTGCTGTAAAATATTATTTATGTTTACGAATGTGGGTAAGAACTAAGGTAATTTAAATTATAAATCAGTTCTGAAAAAATATATATTCTAAAAATAAATAAAATTGTATGATTTTTGACGGTTGGTAAAGTCACGAGGAACCGAGTACAGGCTATTCAAGCTAGTAAAATAAAAAATATTATTTCTTTTTATCTTTCTCAAAATTTAACAGTTATATGAAGGGAATTGTTTATATTGCCCGGAGTTCGTAAACAAAATAAATTTCCACGCACCGATTCGATAAAGCAGACAGAAAACCCTTTACTACATTGACAGCAATACCAACTGCAATCGAAATTAATTTATGAATAGGACCTGTAGCTGGTAAAAAAACAAACTTGCAAATATAGTCATACAAGCTGACATATTCACTGCTAGTTACTATGATCACAGAAGTTCATATCAAATTCCAGGTGCGAAATACACAAATTTTCAAATTAATTGAATTTGTTATTTTTACTTCTCCCCTAACCCGTCCCAACCCCAAAACCTGTTTCCCACTCTATTGGGAACAGTTATAAACACATGTTGTTGTATAATGCATAATATAATTTACATAGGTTTATTATATTTGTTGTAATTTCATTTTCATGATTTATTACTAAGTTTTGGTGTTTTTATATTTTAGTTTACATTCATTAAGTACTTAGTTTCTTTTTAAATCAACCTCTCTGTGAACATTTATAATTGTTATGTTTATTTTTCATCCTCTTCTGTACATTATATTAATATTAAAGACCGTTTGTGTTCTTTGAATAAATGCACAATGAAAAAGACAAGTGCATGTCTGTGTCCTTTTTAGGAAGTAATTATTTTGAATAAATATTAACAATGTAGGTAGGTGCCTACCTCATAATACGCATATTAAAATATAAGGAAATTGTAAATAAATAATATTCTTACATTGCCATAATATACTTATTATTACAAAAAATTTATTTATTCTTTTGGGAGAATAAAATAGTTCATGTCATTTTTCAATCAATGACCTATTTATTTATTCTTTTGGGAGAATAAATTTCAATCAACGACTAATTTTATTTATTCTTTTGGGAGAATAAAATAGTTCATGTCATTTTTCAATCAACGACTAATTTTATTTATTCTTTTGGGAGAATAAAATAGTTCATGTCATTTTTCAATCAATGACCTATTTATTTATTCTTTTGGGAGAATAAATTTCAATCAACGACTAATTTTATTTATTCTTTTGGGAGAATAAAATAGTTCATGTCATTTTTCAATCAATGACCTATTTATTTATTCTTTTGGGAGAATAAATTTCAATCAACGACTAATTTTATTTATTCTTTTGGGAGAATAAAATAGTTCATGTCATTTTTCAATCAATGACCTATTTATTTATTCTTTTGGGAGAATAAATTTCAATCAACGACTAATTTTATTTATTCTTTTGGGAGAATAAAATAGTTCATGTCATTTTTCAATCAACGACTAATTTTATTTATTCTTTTGGGAGAATAAAATAGTTCATGTCATTTTTCAATCAATGACCTATTTATTTATTCTTTTGGGAGAATAAATTTCAATCAACGACTAATTTTATTTATTCTTTTGGGAGAATAAAATAGTTCATGTCATTTTTCAATCAATGACCTATTTATTTATTCTTTTGGGAGAATAAATTTCAATCAACGACTAATTTTATTTATTCTTTTGGGAGAATAAAATAGTTCATGTCATTTTTCAATCAATGACCTATTTATTTATTCTTTTGGGAGAATAAATTTCAATCAACGACTAATTTTATTTATTCTTTTGGGAGAATAAAATAGTTCATGTCATTTTTCAATCAACGACTAATCGATAAAATGAAGATTTCAGAATATAGTTTATTTGTAAAGAAATTCACTTCATACTTGAATGATATCCAAGCAAAATTACCTACAAAATATATTAAAAACCAGTTTCGGAACTGCCTATAATTAACATTATTTCCATTTACATAATTGTCGCCTGTTTGTAGCACTAGAAGGATTGTACTTACACTCAAAACAGGTTATAAGATTAGATAACTAATATCTTTACTTAGTAATCCAATTAATATTTATTGTAAATAATCGTGATTTCTATTTAATCTTCACTCCATCTCGAGATCCACCAGATTTGAAAAAAACCTATTTAACCAAGTTTTTGTTTCATCACTTTTCTTGACTTTACATCACTTTAAAGGAGTATTGAATTGTCATTTTGATGAGTTATGAAATATGCAAAGAAAACAATTGAGAAAATGTGATATAAATTCATCATAACAAAGTAGAAGTAGAACCGTGCAACTGATTGCATGAAAAAAGTATTATATTTTTTCATTAACAATAGTTATATTATATTATATGGATGAGGTGCGAAGCTAACGTTTGTGATAATATAAATGGTTTATGGATCCTATACTATGCAATCAATATTCGAGATATTATTAAACACACATTAGAGACATTATTTTTTTAATGTTTGGAGAAAAATAAATACCCTAAATTAAAAGATCCAAAAGTTTTAGAATGCATTATCTCCAAGCTGTCTTTTTATGACGGTGTATTTTGCCCGAAAACTACTTTATATTGGTTCTACGCTTCTTCTCTCTTTCAAAAAACCCAATCAGATGTATCCATTTTGACAAGACGCCTTTACAACCTAATCAATACACTACAGAATAAATAAACAGTACTAAAGAATACCTAAGGGTCAGTAATGTCAGTATCATACAAAGGGCAAAGAAATAACTATTTACCTAGTCGGTTTAAAATGTCAAATAACTGTTTACCTAGATACTTTAAAATGTCAAACAATTTCGCATTGACATTAGAAGGACGGATGTTCCGGTACTTGACAGCAAGTCGTAAAAGCATTTAATTTCCATCTGTTGTTTATTTTCATGAAAAAGACCGCACCGAGCAAATCCGGCACTTGATAGAAGCCACAACGGCTAAGATATATGAGAGACGGCATAGCTCCATTGAAATCAAAATATATACACAGTTTCAGACGAGGAAATGTTAATATTAGCAATACACCAACCTGTTGGTTAGTTGTAACAAAATGTCATGCGCAATTTAGTAAGAACACCGTCACATTTAAAGATACTCACTGCGATTTCTCAGATCTTCATAATCCGCTCGGTATCTGGTTGTGGGCTCACGCCTCGGAGACATAAATTTAAAGAACTTTGAAAAACTTCAAATCACAAAAATAACAATTTTTTGACATTTAGGTTATCGGATCGAGAGATGCACGAAACTGTCATTCCAGGAGGTGACGCCATATGAGAAAATATATTTTCCATACGTCATCTGCAGGAAAGTACTTAACTATACACCTATAAATTAACGATTTTACCTCTATTTCAAAATCTAGAGCAATGATACTCAACCTTTTTCTTCTGCGGGCCACATTCATATGTTTGTAAAGCTACGCGGGCCGCAACACTATTCTAGTATGACAAAAAATATCATGAAACCCACCACCCCCCTTTTTTTGGAAAACCATTTGAGATTTATAAAAATATAACCAAAACAGAATAATAATAGTTATGTATAACAATAATTTATGTGTTGCCGCGAGCAAAATTATTTGCGCGCATATTTGTCTGCCAAATCTTTGTTTTTTGGAGATAGATCTAGCGTGTGCAGTAGCAACACTCTTATACCAGATCTGATGTTGACACGACTACTATCCTCTTCGGGTTTCAATGTCTGTACGTTAAAGTCGCAATTAATCTCAAATTAACGTGAAATACAATGCCAGATTTTGTAAATCATGTTCCTGATATTAAATGTATTGAGGGCCGCACAAAATAGCTTGGCGGGCCGCATGCGGCCCGCGGGCCGCAGGTTGAGTATGACTGATCTAGAGACTAATCACAACCGTTTCTAGATTTATTAGTAAAATATAAAAAAATAAACAACAATAATATTAGGTACTGATTGCTTATCTAGATAAAATATAATTGAGATTGTATAAATTAATTTAACCATTCCGGCACCATATATTTTTTATGTTAATATCATTCCAGACGAAATTAACAACACATTTTTAGACCATAAGTAATAGGTACATTACTATGTAAAATTTAATATTTATGACTTGTAGTTAAATGTACTGTGAATGTCCAAATAAAAGTAATATACATGTTGGCGCCTTATTAATAGAACGCATTGAAAACTAGAAAATTAAAATATATAAAATTTTTATTGAAATATGCAGATACATTACAACACACTTACTATAATGTATTCTTAATACAGTGGTAGTTATATAAAGGATATTATTAATTTTATTAGTTGAAATATTTGTATTTTATGTACCTGTTAGTAATGCAGGTACTTACCTAACAGTAATAATAATTATACTAAGAATGGCCTCCCGAAAAAATTATTCAAGCGAGCTCTGTACTCATCGTCAGTTTCGGCAGCGTCGTCGTCCGTCCCGGCCGGCACATCTTCTTCCAAGTCGGTCTCCGAGGACTCCGTGCTGACCTGTTGACCTCCACGGAGACCACTGGTATCTTCCAGATCCGTTTTCGGAGGTTCCGTGCTGAGGACCCTGCTTACCTCCACCCTACTTCTGGTATCTTCCGGATCTGTCTCTGGGGTCTCCGTGGTAACTGGCCGACCCTGCTGGCCGTCACTGGCTCCTTCGCCCCCCATGGTATCCAATATATGAATGCTTGCAGAAAGCACATTTTCCAGGAAGTCTACGCGGTTGCGGAAATTCAAATTATCTCGTTTTAATGCTTCTATTTCTCTAGATGGCAGGCAAATTAAATCCTTTTCTAAATTTTCATCAATTTGTAATGAAACCTTTGTGATGTTCGGTTTTTTCTGTATATTTTGCAAACTGCGAGAAAAAGTTAAGATTCTCTCTGAATAGCTTTCATATTTCATTGTTGTAATATTCAATTGCCTTTCTAACCTGTGATTCTCCATTTGCAGCATTCTTATTTTTGTCTGATCATCCTTATCTTTGTTGATATCAGTGGTAGTGACAATGGCGGTGGAACTCGCACGAGCCATCGTGCCAATGTTCCCTTTCTGATTCTGACTAACAGCATCGAATATCTTAATGAGTCGCTCAGTGGCCTCCCTTAATGTTTTATGGAAATCACTCCTGCTTTCCATATGAGGGGGACAAGGATCATTTTTATTACGGATCAATTTAATTAGTTTGCCCCCTTTCTTTTCACCAGAAACCCCCAACAGAATGAAGTTAGAATTTTTTGGAATTGTCATAGCAGAAAACCTTTTGCCGAAATCATGTATCTTAGTAGCTCTCACTTTGCCCGTGTTTTCAACAACAATTTGATCAGTTTGTAAAAAATATAAACTCCCCGATAGTTTTGTTTTACGCTCAATGTTTTGTGATAGTATAAAGAGTATGTTGTTTTCATAATCCATAGCCAGTTCATTGAAATTATCATTTTCTGATGTGACGATTTTAACCTCTCTCGTGTGGTTTTTATCCATCATGTACGTGGTTCCATACTCACTAAAAAACATATTATTAAATTTATCAAAAACTGCTTGAGTCGGCGGTATTACATTATTGACTTCTACTGGACTTTGGTCGAATTTCGTTATTGAAAATGTTTTTCTATTTATAGCAACAAAAAAGGTTCCGTTGTTTGTCCCTATTCGTTGCGGCATAAAATCAAAGTTTCCTACCACTTCGCAAGTGTAGAAGGAGTCCAACATGGGATATCTCAAATCTTCGCAATTTTCATCATCAAGGGAACTTTTTTCCAAACACTTGGATATAAAGTTTTTTCTGCAACTATCTGCCTTTATTAGCGCACAGTTCACAGAGTACAGGCAGGATAATATTATGTACAGTAATAAGATTGATACTCTCAAATCCATTTTGTTTTTATAAATATGTTTACATAAATGTATGTTATCCTGAAAAGAAGGAAAAAAGGCAATAATGATTTATCGAAAATGTAACGGCAAAATTTAATGAACTTTCTTAGATCGGGAGATAAAGTGTGAAATGTAAAATATAAAATAAAGATACTATTTGCAGTTGATCACCAATTCAGTCAAATTGCCGAATGTATATGTACAGCTAAAACACACCATGCCAATAAATGCCTGGTTTTTAAAAAAAAAAAAATTATTAAATATTACACACTTAACAAATATAAGGCAAAAAAGTCCCGGTAAACTGCTTTTTAGCAGTTTGTCTAACGGCTTCTTTACATTATAAATGTTATTATATTGAATTTACACATACAGTTTTACAATTATATGTATAAAACAAAAAAATTAAAAAATTTACAGAAATATAGCAAAAGAAAATTATGAAAAACATAAATAACAATTTTAAAAGTCTTTAGAATAATATATCACTGTAAGCTAATACAAATTAATTATTTCAGTAAGCCAAGTCTTCAGTAAGTTCTTCTTCATTTTTACAAAACATTATTGACTTTTCATGGATTATGGGCGACCTACCTGTGATTCACTTATATTGCTTATTAAAACAATAGTTCATCAGCACTGTCCATAAATTTTAATTAGCAACTGAATGCAATCACAACATGAAGTTAACAAAGAGTCTTTGTGATAAATATTACAGTCCTTCCGGAGGAGGAACACTAAAATAAATATAACAGTTTTTGTTTTGTGGTTGGCGTTATCTGATTAGTCCGCGTTATGGAAACAGCGCAATGTGATGACTGGCAGAAGAATTCCATCAGTTTTCTTTTCAATAGTGAATAATTCTTTTATTTTATAGTCTAATCCTACTATGTATGTAACTACCTACATTATAAACATTCTGGTGATAACATAATATGTGTGTGTAATATCGGTCTGCACTGCCAAACAAATATAATTATTTGTGGTTAGTCATAACTAGGTTTACCATAAGTGGCCGGTGTCTCGTCGGAAAGGAGGAAGACCCCGTTCCCACGACCTTTCCCGGGCACACGGGTGTATCTACTCGCTCATAGTCAGCACGGGTGCAGAAAATGCTCATCAGTAAACAGCATTGCTGCATTGTGCAGGTTTAAATCAGGACATTACAGTTTTTTTTCACAATAGAGGTCTCGATAACGGTGACAGTTCCAACATCAGGACGGATGGCAACCTTAGTCATAACTCATAATAATAAAATTTACTGTATGTAATGGGAATCCCGATTTACTTTAATGTGGGTAAATACATATGTATACACCAATCTGTAAGTATGCGTAGATAACAAAATATTTGCAATGAGTGTGATGTATAAGAACCACGGGATGTTCATAATTGTGTGCTTATCACAATGGTTGATATTTGAAAGGTCAAATGCAGGGACGGACCGAGGAAATGTATCCATCAGCACAATACTCAAGATGTAATTTAAACTGGGTGTATAATTCATTTTCTAGTAATTTCCTGTGAATATGCTCAGAAAAAATGTTAGTAATATTATTATCATTGCACACTATAATACATATAATGTAAGTCATATTTTTGGTCAGCTTCCAGAAACGTGGAAAAACCAGTGATAATAAAACATATGATTTTTCTCAGCAAATAGTAGTTCTGGCAAACTGGTCTTCCCAATCAACTTCCACATGTTACACTGCATGTTAAGCCCCTAGTACACGTTGGCCACGTTGATAGCTGTTGGCACCACATTTTTTGATGTGTGCACGAAAACTGACAATAATCAGGTTGGCCGGCCAACGTTGACGGCCAACGCATGCGACGGCCAATATACGCCAAGTGGTCCTGTACACGTTGGCCCAACGTGTACTAGGGGCTTTACTAATACTTACATGAAACAGACTAACAAACATGACAATGTGTTGCAAAAAATGGCAAAAAACACTCAGATTTATTCCTGAATGTAATTTATTTTAGTATAGGTGCATGCATTACGCATACACATACCTGATATAATTTGAGATTTTCACGGCCAAAAGTATTAAGAGTTGTTCATTTTTGGGGTATTAAGCTGTGTCGCGCTACCTCTTTCTGTAGCCAACGCATTACACTGTAATGCTGTCGGAAACATTGGCTAAAGAAGGAGGTAGCACACTGCGGCATAATACCCCTAAAATGAACCACTACAATAAACGTACCTATTTATCAGTGCAGTCTGTAAAGGCTAAAAAGCTGTGCCTACCCTACGAAAAACGGAATCACCTTTGCCCACAGAGCAATGC
Source organism: Hesperophylax magnus (assembly GCA_026573805.1). Classification (NCBI taxonomy): domain Eukaryota; kingdom Metazoa; phylum Arthropoda; class Insecta; order Trichoptera; family Limnephilidae; genus Hesperophylax; species Hesperophylax magnus. Next base: position 952,943 of record JAIUSX010000116.1, on the reverse strand, counting down.
ACGCCACTGGCATTAGTAGGTATTTTGACTTTGAAGAGCCCCTCTTGTGTTCATAAAATTTTTGGTTCCTTTTTTTTCCACCACTTTTGTTAATTTTACCCTAATTTTCTAAATCAACAAAAAAACAGATGACTTTGTTAATATTTTATTGTGTATAAAGTTTATCTACTTTACATAAATATATATTATGTAGGTATATGATAAAAATATAAAACAACTGTATTGTTTTAATAAGACTAACTTTTCTTTCTTCACTTATTTGGAGGGCAAGAGGTGAACAATATATTTATGGGCAAGTGGTGGACAATATATTTGTGGAATAATTCCTCGTGTTGACCCTTATAAAATCAAGAAATAATAACTAGGTACTTACATAATATTATTATTGACTGGGCAAAAACTTAATATTTTTAACCTTTTATACTATACCTATTTAAACTGTGTACCTTTAGTGATGTTGCTAATGTAGGCCTCAACAATACACAATATATATTATTAGGTACAGTTTTTAATAATTTAACTATAAAATAACTAACTTAATTGTCACACAATCAAACTTACGATTCTTTTTTTATTTAAATTAATGCATATATTTTTTGTTTCATGCATCTCAAGGAATATGTTCTTTTATTTACTTATAAAAATAAAAAAAATAAATCTTACCAATAAAAGTAAAAATCTAATGGTATGATATTTACTAATTAATGTAAAAAATTAACAACAAAAATATTTCAAAATAAGCTATGCCATAGAGAATACATAAACATCTAACAATTTATTTAAAAGACAAAACCCGTCGTACCAAGGGGTCGGTAAGCAATCCACAAAAAATTATTGCTGCAAGACCCTAGGCAGAAAAATTCCACACTGAACTGCGCTTCATATACCTTACTACAGCGAACTTAATTTTCTGTGCATGGTCTTGCAACATTACGTTGATTGCTTACCGACCCGTGGGACGACAGGCTTAAATAATATGTAATAGACACATTCCTTTTACTCAAATAAACTACATTCATATTACATATTTCATTGAATTATGTGGGTGTTGTAGTCTGTCAATTTTTACCTCAACGGGTAAAACATTTAAAGCTGAAATTAGTTTCAGACTGAGAATGCATCTAGCGACTGCCACTATTCAAATTTGATCGTTGATCAAATATTTTAATTTTATTATGTTTGAAAGTTAACAAACATGTAACTTATTCAGCACTTCAACTTTCTTCGAAAATCCATGATGGTATAAATGTAAGTTTTACTATAGATACTTTTAAAAACTCTTTATTGCTAGCAAAAAGTTCCTAAGCTTGTATAAATTCTCACAGCAAAAATTTCACATGTCAGCACTGTTCATTTTATTCCTGTTGAATGCAGCTTTACACTTATATTATTGTAAAAGTGACTGATTGCATGTCCATATTAAATTCAAATGTTAATTTGGTCATATTATTTGAAATAAGTTATAAAATATGCTGAATCTTCAATATTTCTGTACTTACATATTTATTGCAGGAATGCGTGCCTTCTTCATCATTTCATGGAATTTTTAACTGCTATTTTACTAAATTGGAGAGATTACTTCCGGATGTTCCCAGATAATCTTACATCACAGTGTTCACATATTTGTAACAATGCCTGGTAATACTATCACAATATGTATGTATAACTTATAATTATTTTACATTGAGTGGTATACTAGGCTGCAATCTCATACCCACAGACATAGGAATTAATAGACGAGAAGATATGGGCGAGGGGTAAAATCAACTGTTGAAGAACGAGGGAACGAGGGAACGAGTGAAGCTGACTGTGATTCGTCAATAAATCAATCTGACAGTAAATAGGCATCTCGCATTATAATATCACCATTTACTTCTTAAAAGTAAAATCTGCTTTGAATGAATAGACATTTTTACATGGGAGCGCAAATTATTCGCCACGTTATGAACAAATTTGCGAAGTCCAAATTCGGCAAAGTAAGGCAGCTTTTATTTTCAGAGTCGTAGTTAGTTTCAGAGTATTTAGTTAAGACACTTTTATAAATGTTCATAATTTACTTCCCAGCAACCAACCAGCTTTGTGTTTCGCGTCCAGACGTTTCTCTATGTGATAGTAACAACTGATTCATATTATACGATGTGAATATGCTTAAAATAAAGTAAAATAATGCTTATATATGGAATGTAATACGACAATTGGGTTTATTCTCTTTTTTCACATCTATTTTTACCAGTTTTCATAGTACAAGTCAAAATTTTGCCGTGTTATTTAGTAAAATGAACCGATGATGCCTCGACCATAGTTCGCACAAGAATGATGACGTCACGTTTTCAAATTTCATTTGAGGCCAAACGCGAGCCCAGCCGGCTCAATGGAACCGGTATGGGGAGTGGGGATAATACGCTTTTAATCACTTAGGGCAGGTCTACTAATATTCATATGTCTATGCTCATACCTTATTTCAAAGATTACCCATGCATAAGTATCTGACCATACATTACATAATATATTTTAAAAGTTCTGTTTATGGACAAGTGTATTATATGTATGGAAACTGGTGGTTACAGTAGAGCCGGTAAAGTGTTAATTGTCCAAACTATGTAATCGAGACCAAGCATAGATCAGATAGCAAAAATATAGATACCAAGTATGAATGATTGTGCATAAAGTGAAGACTGAAAACAAAAATTGTTATATGGAGAACCTTCTATATTATTGTATGTATGTACTTATATTAATTATTATAGGTCTTGGAAACTAAATCTCTCTCTTCGACAGCACACAGACAGCTGTCTGCTTTCTTCGAAGCACATCATTGCAGCAACCCAAAACGTTTACAATACCTAGTTTTGGTTTATTGAGGTTTGGATAATCAACGCTCTACCGTATTACTAAGCAAACATCGTCCATGTAAGTTCATTACAGCGTAAGAGCCAATAATTTAAAAATTCTTTTTTTTTATGCTTTCGGTTGAACAAGCCGCACTGATTGGTGCTTTCAATTTTTTTAATTGACCAATAGACTGCTTCTTTTCGGTTCAAGTCAATACCACGAATGAATCATCCCCAGGACCTAAGAAAGTAAAAGCATGTATAACCCTAGATTTTTATTTATTTTTTTACATTAGCTCCACACAGGAGGCCCTGAGGAAAATAATTTCCTTTTGGGCCTATGTCATCTTTGGGGATGCTGTGTGGAGGATTTTTTTAAGGAAAGGAAAGAGAGGAAGGAGAGGAAGGCCTAGTAAGGAAAAAGGTATGAGGTATGGATAGGAATCTGGGGGTCAGTGTATCCAGGAGTGACGGACTTTAAATTCATCCCTCCCACAACCATGCAAGGCAATGGGTCGAGAGAGTCCTACTAGTTTCCAGGATAGTTTTTTGTCCATCCTGAACATTTTTGTAAATGGTTCTTCCGCGGTATTGGACTTACACCAACGATATTAATATTTAATATACTTAAACAAAGTCATACAAATTAAAAAATCGAGCTTCAGGTTATTATAAATATATTATAAGTTTTAAAATAACCAGTATATGTAATTATAATGAAGTGGGAAGGTGAATTAACCCAAGTTGCTTGCCAGAGCAACCATTATACTATTAATACCAGGGTTGGTGTTAGTCACAGTTACAACTATTGAATAGATGTATTGTCACAGTGGAGAATGGAGTCTCTAGGGCTTGGCCTTTGGGTTCTAGGCCTGTAGGGCTCTAGGACTCTGGGCTCAGGGCTCTAGGGGGTGAAGGAAGAGTGAATGAGAGGAACTTCATCATCCTGTTCACTGTCTGATAGATCCGATTCAAACTTTTTGGCTGAAAAATTCAATAAACACATGCATTATCAATATACGAAAAGCCTCGAAAATCTGTCCATTTATTATTCAAAAAACTATCACAGGCATGCTTTGATATTTTATTATCACTAGTGTCAATGGAAACTCAAATGAATTTATAAATATGTTAAATTACATTATAATAATCTGTAAAAAATAAATGTAAACAAAATTATTTCAGCATTTTTTACAGATATAAAAACTAATCTATGTATGCCGTCCAGGATGATGCTACTGTAGATATTGTGAATATGTACAAACAAAATATTCTACAGTCAAACTTGGTTATAACGATCACGGCTATAGCGAGTTCACAGCTAAAATGAGCAATTGCAAAACAATATTTTAGTTCAGCCTTATTTTTGTATAATTGTTGACTTAAAACGAGGTCAATTCACTGATATACCAACCAAATAATTTCAATTATTCAAGAATTTGCTATCCCGTTAGGGACGGATACATATTTTTATGGCACTACCTGTGTAAGATTGTTGGCTATGTGAACCATTGCTATCCATCGTCATAATTATCATAAAAATCTGTGAAAGTGATGCGAAATTTGAGCTTTGCAAATTTGTTCCCTGCATGTCTTCTTTTGTATTACAACCCATCGTCAATTTTGTTTTAAAAACCAATAAATATGTTTATGAAGGTACCTAATTACAAGTACCTACAACCCTGCACGGGATAAATTTATGACAGTGATGCACAACTTTTTCAGCAGAGGGCCCGCTTTACCTATTTTTCAAACAGGCAGCGACCCACTAGCGGATTTTTTTTTTGTTTTTGTTGAGGGAGAGGGGGTTGACAGCGATATTCAAGAGTTAAGGATTCTGTTGATTTTTTTTGAATTTCGTGTTATGAAAACCGGTTCTTCAAATTTGGTTCATTTAGGAAATGCAGCTTAAATTAACCAAAACTCCATAAAAACTCTCAGCCAGGTTTTTCAAGAATAAGGAAGTTGAGTCCATTTTTTTTATTTTTTTTTATCAATGTTCGCATTCAAACTTAAATACGAGTATTTTTTTTTTTTTTTAAAGTTTGTTTTCATAGTTAAATTAATTCTCAAAGTTTGAATTTTATTAAGCCCGCCAAAACGAGCGGGTTCCGAGCGGTAAGAGGCGGGGGTGGGTGTGACGTCATACAAACTGTAAGAACCACGTCGCTTAAAGATTATGTATGGAAAAAAAATTAATTCTTCAATAAGGAATTCCAGTAATTTTTTTACCAATGTTAACCGTCTATTAGAATTGATGTTATTAAAAAAAAAAGAAAATTTATTAAGATTTCATAGTTAAATTAATATTTTAAGTTAGAATATTTGCTTTTCGCGCCCGGTATGGTATTACCGTCGCTATTTGTTGACTTGCCACGCGCGAATTCAGGACCACCGCGCAGAAAAGTAAAGACCAAAAGTAAAATAACGGTTTACAGCCCAGTTCACTGTGAGACTTTTTTGGGCGGCCGGCGGCCTGAAGTGTATCACATGTTATGTGACATGTATAATAATAAAAACTTCTAAGTTATGCAATAAACAACATATTATTATAAAGCACTATAAGAATATGTATCTTTAGAAACCCATTTCATATAATAATAACAACAAATACGTACATATATTTGACAAACCCAAATAAACTTTGGCCTATACACCTCTCTCATCTAAACCGACCATCTCTCATGTAATAGAAAGAGATGCACCATAGGTGATTCGTTGTACGTACAAGTCACGACACATGTGACGTCAGAATTCTTTCGACCAATCGTGGAGCGTATACAGTCTATTGCTATTGAATGCTTTTTCAAGAACTTTTAACTAATTCTAAGAATAATAATATAGAAATATATTTATATATTTAGAATCGATATTTTTTGATCTACATGAATATATTTTTTATAAGTCAAAATATTTTTCACTCAACTTCCTTATTACCCCAAAAATATAGATTTTTCTCTATAGCCGAGTAGGCCGTATGAAATTGAAATGCGGGCTGCAAGAATGGGGCTGCAGGTTGTGCATCACTGGTTTGTGACGAGTAAAATCTTACAGCCAAAACCAAAACAATCCAGCAAGCTAGTGATTTATGACAAGTGCGATTTTACAAGCAGTAGGTACAGTACGCACACGGTAGTGATAAAAAGATAGACAATTTAGTGATATTCTTCTTGGAAGCCTTGAACGAGGTGATGATAGTTATAATGCATTGATTGTTTTGAAGGGGAAATTGAGAAGCACGAAAGCGAAAACTTTAAAACAATCATTGATAATAAATTTGAGTAATAGAAGTGTATTTTTCAAATTATTTTTTTAATGGGTAATACCTACTCGTATTTAGAAGATATACTGTACTTTTGCGAATTTTATTTACAGTAGAGGCAGGTAAGTAGGTACATGTCTTTTAAAAAACCTATTTTGGATAATAAGGAGCAAATTTAGTTGGTCGCCTCGTGCTCATTATAACCAAGCTTAACTGTTTACATAAAATAATTAGTTTGTAAATAACATTTTTCAAAAATTTTTTTATCAAAGCTAATTATTTTGCAGGAATTTTCAAAGAGGTTTGGATCGATTCTCAAAACTAATTGGTAAAGTAACTAATTTAGAAACAAGGAGACTTAGATTAAAGAGGCTTCACTGTCCACTAAATAGACCACACAAAGGGCAGACATTTGAAAAGCTTGACTAAATTTACAACCTAACTAACAACAACAAAAAATGTGTCCATCAGAGGAAATAAGATCAAATTCATAAATAAAATACAATTCATGCACATGCAAGCACGCAGGCAAAATTAAAGAAAATATTTTTATTTAATGGGGGCAATATTTACTTGAACTATTAAATTGTCATAAATCATAATATATTATAAGTGTACATTCTTCAAATACATAAATGCAATTTATTTGAAGTCGGTCATATCTTTAGTCGCCTAAAGTAATTTCACTTACCTAGGTACATATTTTATATATATATACATATGTGTTATTATACAAGGTCGGTAAATTTCACAAGATCGAGGACACTTTTAGAAAAAATAAGTTAAATATTATATTTAGGTTGTGTTGTTTAGTTATTAGTGTGTAATAAAAATCTCATGAACAATAGTAGTTACGAAGCTCTTTAAGTAATCGTCCGGTAGACCTGTTGATTATATATTGTTAGAGATTAAATAATGCTTGCCCCAAAGTAATCAGTCATTAAAGAATTCAATGTTAAATATTATTTTTGATGCACTTATTTGATTAGTTATATTCATGCAGTTAGGTGATATCTTTAACCGTTACAGTGGAAGATTATATTTGGCGATTTTCTTTATCCATCACGGTGATGTGTACTCAGTACACAAGATAGAATTTTGTCATTTTTAAATAAAGTATTGAATTTCACTTTTGTTTTCGGGAATGAATTAAAGCAAATCTTGGAAGCGGAAATTAACCCACTTCTCGACATGCGATCGAGCTGAAACTCAGCAGATAGACTCGTTGTCGATGACAATTCATTATATCAACTATTAGTGGCAATCATGCACACACACACGGACATACACGCATTTTTTTGAAATTCGATGACATTACAGCAGATAATATACGCAATAAATGTCGGTCTTATCCAATTGGGATTTGGCTCAGTTGGTAGAGTTTTCTAATACCAGTTACTGGATACGAAGGTTCAAAACAAAAAAAAAGACATAGATGAAGAAAATAGGTATCATAGTATAAAAAAACTGTGTTTTACGGGTTTTTTTAAGTTTGATATAAATGAATAGTTTACATATTCATAGTGTAAATCATTTAATTTATAGCACTTATGGATACGTGAACATAAGTAAAATATTATGTACTAGTGCCGAAAACGAGGATAAAACATCGGCCATGCAAAAGCATGATACGTCCATTACAGCCGGCACACCGCCAGCTACTACGGACACCCACGCATTATGGCACGGTGAGCGCAACTCTGTACCCCTCTCGCTCACTACCACACCACTCTGCAAGTTTTCTACTCACGCAGACATATGTATATACAATTAAAATTTTTTGACAAAACATTTTTTTCTGTTTCATTCAATAAATAATAACATATTTATGTATTATAATTATTTTATCCAATTCATAAATGTATTGCTGAGGAACACCTATAATATGAACCATGTGTTTAGTATATTTACAGAGATATTGAAATAATGTATAGGACATATCAGATAGTATCGGCAAGGAAGGGTTAACTCAAAATTTATAGTACGATTAGGTTCTCTCTGAAAACAATATCCACAAAATAAAATCAATTTCCTGATGTTTCTTTCGAATTATCTTTATAGCTGCATAATTGAAAAAAATATATATTTTAAAAGAAAAAAAATTGACTTGCTGCAATTTTAACCACGCTGCCTTTGATGTAAAAGTTCTCAATAAATATTATTTTTCTGGTAATCATCCTCCGTTCAATATGTAATTTATTTTGCTCTCTTCACGGCAACTGACGATTTGTTCATACTATCTGGTGGCACCAAGTACCATAATTCGGTATCCATTTGAAGAGAAGCTGTCCTCAACTTATCCAACTTCTACCCCGTAATGCCTAACACTATATCAGCCACAGACCGTGACTAATTTCTCAATTTTCCAGGTACATATTAAAAGCAAAACTTACTAGTTTAAAAACTATGACTTGGGCCCTTCTTCCATAGGGATATGCAAGTATTCGATACTCGACAATTCAAGTATCTTGGCGACTACTGCTATACGTCAGCGCTAAGATTCGTACTTAGGCACACGTTGTTGACATTTCATAAACTCACCAACGATGCCAGTCTTCCGCGACCAGTTAAGCAAGCTTGTCGCCACTCAAGTTATCGAGACTTTAAACATCACTCGTGTCAAATATTTTGTAACAATGCGTGCTTTAGATCAATGCTAGTAGCAAAACAGTCAACAAAGGATGACATGTACAGGAACTGTTTGGATGTGAGTAAGGATATGAAAGCATTCTAGTTATGACATTTCGAGAATTCAACAATGATTGGTGGTACGCAGGTCTCGTGATTTCAGTAATGACTGTGAGCGGAGTGAGCACACAAGATTAGTATCAGATATTGTGTATCCCCGTTGAAGGAGGGCCTTATTGTAAGGGAAAAAAAGAGAAATTATAAATATTGGGTACAGCCAAAATATTCTGTTGTCGGAAGAAGTCATAGCACGCTACTTCTGTATGAAACAATCACAAAATATCAATTCAATGTGTGCTTTACTGCTTGCAAGCATTTGACATAATCAGATTTATTCTGTTTGTCTGTCTTTAAACGACCAACGGTGCTTCAGGACTTCAGACGGTGGAGAGGTATTCCTTCGGAGGAAAGAAGAGTCATACAAACATTTCCTGTAAGACATTTGTCGCTAACTTCCGGGACGGAAGAATGGGGTGCATGGGGGAATTTCAAATTGACAAGTCCATTACGCTTGCCAATAGTAAAATTAGCAATACATGGTGCTAATTAAAAGACAAAAATAATTTAAACTTTGAATAAAACTAGTTGTGGAGTTGCGAAATCCGCTTTAGAATTTTTCAGAAATCTGTCACAAAAAAAACTTTAATACTAAAAATCAAAATAATTATACATCATTCTATTGATTTTTAGGGAAAAATTTTAATATTTATTTATTTTCAATTCACGGCGATGCCATACGTAGTAATGCAAAATCATGTGTTTTTGGTTTGAAAATTTAGTCGCCTAGAAATGTTTCAGATGCTTTAATTAAATACTGCGAGTAGAATACATCTTGGCCTTTGAAATAATCGAGTATTTTTTAGATAAGTCTTTTTATAAGCCCAGAAAAAAATAATGTATAAGGCCTATGAAAACTGTTTTAAAGTTCAAAATCTCCTACTTACGAACCCATTTTCGGTTATGATTTTATTGTATAATGTGGCAAATTAAGTTATTTATAAATGATACAAAAATAATTAAATATTTATTCCTGAACATCCACAAAATAAAATAAAAGGCACTTTTTGGCCATGTTTTTTTCTTGCATAAATCAAAACAGGCAGATGGTGTTAAGCGGGAATTTAAACCTTATCGCCATCTACGTGAGGGTTGTTATTGATAGCGGCTCAATTTAAAATATTACACGATGTAGTGCATAGCCTTAAGTACTTTTTTGAGAATGTATCAAAACCAGCAGAAATTCCCAGATTAGATTTTGCATCTCCACGACTCAAATATCTCATTTATATAATAATATTTTACAAGCCAGGCGACATAAACTAGACAAAAAAAATGTGTTTTAATGTTTATTTTTATTATTATTTATATAATTATGACGAGAGGCATCTAAAAGAAACAATGAAATCAACATGGCGTAACGACCCTTGGAATAACAATATTCCATCTGACGAGCCAATGCTATGCGATTGTGAGCTCAAAGTAACATTCTTCAAAGCCTTTCTCCAAAGGAGCCTACTACGACAAAACTCGTCAAAAACTTGAGGGTTTATTACAAAAACAACAACAATAAAAATACTTTCATGTGAAAATTGATACCTTCCCTGGTTTTTAATTTTCTTCCTGTGTGGTTTTTACAAAATTTCACACTACATTTCATTATTTAAAGGCAACAAACGCACTTTACGCACGCCGAGCGGTGAAATCATACTGGCCTAGTAAACCACCCCAATTGACCTAGTTGAGTTTGTTTGATGTCTTGTGCCCTGTTGCCCTAGTGCTATCTCCTCTCCCTTCTTTCTTCCATGGTTATTCCTCTACCATTTCAACAGTGTTTTCCAATTTTAAATTCTTAATTAAAACTCAATCTCTCACTTTTTACTAGATATATTTCAATTCCAATATTATTCGTTATAAAACTATGAAACACTTGTTTTATCAAAAAAATTTCAAATACACATCTACGATATCAAGGTGTAGCTTTACCCAAAGCTTACTAACTGATGCCCACGTGGACTCACATCTGCCATTTACGTTTCATGTGACGAGATGAACTCTATGAGATTTGGAAAGCCTCTCTGGGAGCCTACTCTGTATCTTTCAAAACATTCCTGCCGCCGGTTAAGCCACGTCAAAAACCCATATTAACCCTTCCCTTACGATGTTAAAAAATTCCTCATCCTCCGGTGCTATACACTCAGTAAATATTTATGTATTGTAATTACTTAATGCAATAAATAAATGTATTGCGGAAGAATACCAAAAAAAATTAACCTCTGTTTAGTATATCTACAGAGATATTTTATTAATTAGAGACAAAGTTCACTCAGTTGACAGCACCGGTAAGGAAAGGTTAAACCACGAACTTACTGGTTTGTTAACCTGAAAGATACAGAGTAGACCCCCTGGTCTTGAGCGCCTCATCAATTTATTTGATAACTGGATATAAATTCCGGCATCAGCGAATATGCTTTCAGAGCGTGTTTATATATTATAATAAGGATGAAACACTTAAGAGTAGTTTTATGAATACATTTAAAAGTACATAGATAATCTATGAATCGGTTGATGTATGTTTGCCATACATTTAAAAAATAAATCAGTGATGAACAAAAACAAAAAAATTTCAAAAATACCAAGGGCGCCCGAAAAGAGAGACTTTAGTTACGACAACTATTTCATTGCAGTCTTCAAATTGAGTGCCATGAGAGACTATAGTTGCGGCAACTATTTTAAACTAGGTATATATTTATAAAATATCACTTATATATGTGTAATAAGTACTTGGAAGAAATATGGTAGGTAAAGGTAAGTGTAAAATTTGAATTTGGAACAGTCTTTAGATATAATTGCTCAGCCGCGGAGAAATTTGCAGTTACCTTCAGCCCAAACTAAAAATCTCTCATGTGCACACCTCCATGGCAACTCCATTTACGGTAAAGGATATTTATGCCCGCACTGTTGCAACGCAACTATCTACGCAACTAAAGTCTCTCGCCTGTGGGGGCTCTTACAGTTTTTGTTTGCAAAATATCTATGTAAAACCTTTTGTGAAGTTTGTTTAGAAATACATATAATCGAATCTTTGGGGGATTTTAAGGACCATTGATTCAATGTAAGATTAAATCTAACCTTTCTAAGAAATGGAGGTTGATATAAAACAAGCATTGAAACAAAGAACCTAGGAGGTAGCGAATGATAATACATACTATGTTATAATATTATGTATATTCTACTCAAACTCAAATCTTACGATTACAAGATGAAGGGATTACGTAAGAAAGATAATACTCAACTTAACGGGCAAGATACAAATTATACAAAGAACGAAAAAAATAATTCAGTTGTTAAATACCATTTATTAAGTTATGTATCCTTGACTAATGAATTATTTAATAAACAATCTCCCTTCGGGTTATTTAGATTAGGTTGTTGTAATATATATATGTACCATTTGATATTGGAAGGTGTGGCTCTAATAATAAGTTGGAGAGTACTTTCAAATCAAAAGAATAAATTATGTAAAATTCATACATATGGCATTATATAAAAATGATATCCAAATCAGAGTAGTTCCAAGATAAAAATCAGAATTTTAGCTGTTGGACAGAATGGGTAATGTCATCTTAAAATAGATATAGAATTTACTTGGACATAATGAGAATAATAATGTTAAGGACTGGGGAAATTCTTTGACCAAAATTCTACATGTAGGTAACTACACAATGATTTGTATAATGAATGATTTTTGTTTTTTTACTGACAAGAATTATTGTAAGTTGCTAATACATAAAAATGGTACTCCTACAGAAACACCAAGCCAACTAAATATGGATTATTTTCCACTTTGATACAAAGTAGGTCAGTTTGAATAATTTGAACACAACTAGCCTTGCCTTAACACGCCATAGAAGATACAAAATAAAAACAGCCGCCTCCGCTGTTGACTCATCTATAGACTAATAACAAAGAGACATAACATAAACAGAATATATTAAATAATAACAACGCAGGGGATTTAGTTACAACCAATAAAACAAAACCCAACATACTAAACAGACAACAATAAAGGTAGGAAGTTAAACAAAGCAACGGGTTGCAGAGGGAGTCCAAAGTCCTGAGGGGTGGAATCCTCGCTGTTTTAGGCCACAAGAGTTTGTGTTTGTATCGCTGTTTGTAGAGCCTCTACATTTCTACAAAGAAATTTTGCTTTAAGTGCCGGTACTTCTTAGTATGGTATAAAATTATTATCACCGTTGAAAGTGGGGTGGTTTAATTATTTCAAATAATTAATCCAAAAAATGTTTCCTTTTTCTAATGTCTTTTCGCTTCTCCTGAAAAATTACAATATTTTTACTCAAAAGTTTATTTTCCTCCTTTTCCGTAAAATAATTTATTTAAGTTTCATACAACATAGCTGAGCGTGCACAAAGAGACCAATGAATCCATCACACGTATAACCAAATAATTATTCGAATAAACAACCGAATAAAACCCAGTCTTTAAGAAAAGTGTAAAACCAAACCCGGATGTGACATTCATTTTAGATTTAACATTTGATGAATATTTTATATTTGAGAAAAGTGTTTTAAAGGGACTGCGGTAACAGTGATCATTTTAGAGCAATTGGTTTCTGCACTCTTTTATCTGTTATAGTAACTTCTTTATACAATCTTCAATACCATCACCACCAAATTTAATTCAGCAAACCAAAAATATATTATTAATTTATTAATTACTTAACCTTTTAAGGTGCAAACCAAACCTTACATTGCATAACCTTGACACGTGTTCATTGCAGCAATCATGTTTGTATGTACATACATTATAGGAAAATTAAAATTTGTACACATATTATAATAAAATAAGATAAAAATTTAAAGCCAGGCTCCCGGGTTACAGCTAAGATACATAAATTACAATGAAATATGTACAGTGAAACTCTCTTAATTCCAAGTTTTCCAAGGGACGGGAAAAAAACTTCTTAAGGGACACAAGACTCTAATAACGGGGGATTGCTCAAAACTCACATTTTAATTAGTTGGAATGACGAATGTGACGAATTTGTAACTACATATAATACCTCTTTTTTCAGACCTATATCCAAGGACATAAGATATTTATATTTAGGATTAATAAAAACTGTACCTCACCATTCAAATATTTTACATAAAGCGGTTTGAAAATTTAAAACAAAAATTTAACTATAAAATTAGCAGTGAGCACCAGATTTTATTATGTAGCAGATGAATAAGTAACTTCTCGAAGTATTCATTTAGAAACATCTGAGATTTTAGTAGTACATTTATCAGAATTAATTGAACTAAACTCCGCGGAGAAATCAATTTTATAGGCCTGCCAGGGCAAATTCGAATGCAGGTCTGTCCGATATAACAAGGCCGCGCTTTGCATATTTATGTAAACTCTTTCTTCACTTACGTCGTTAAGATTCTGACTATATTTTAGGGTATTGTGTCGTCTTAAGTCGGAAAACCTTTTATGTAGGATAAATTGAGCTTATTTTCAAATTCAGTCTTCAGGAGACCAAAAAAAACCAAACTTCTTAAGCGAGTTTCACTGTAGAAGTTTTAGTAACCAAAAACCTGATGTTGTAAAATTGGCATTGTAAAACCATCCTACCAAGATATGGCTTCACCAAGGGATATCAGCTACTTAACCAATATTACATTATTTACAAAATAATACTTTTTAAGTGCATAAATCAAACTTAGTAATGTTATTATGTATTAAGTATTACATATGGGTTTTATTATTGTGCCTTACCACGGTTTGATAATGGCTTTAAACGCTGTCATAATATTAAATACTAAAATATGTTCAAAACTTATATGATAACATCATTAAATTTAAAAGAAAATTAAATGATGTATTACAAATTAAAGACAATAATAATAAATAAATGTTATCTAGCTAATAATGTAAAATTATATTTATGTAACTTTAGTTTGTTGAAACCCTTGATGAAGTACCATTTGAAACCTTGACAGCAAGGCCTAGTGGTTACTGTGCAAGGATGGATAGAATATAATAGATGTGATTTTTAACAAAATGTTTTTGAAAAGAACAAAGATACATATAATGAGCAGTCACTTTTAATTAATAGTAACGAGGCTTCGTTAAAACAAAGTAGTATTACTGTACCAAAGCTGATTAGCAGTTGCAGAACTTGATTTTACTTAACATTTTGTCTAATCTGCATACATCGACCATTAATCTTAACCCCTCAGGTTAATTTGTACGCTTTTGGAAACAGCTCATATGGTCTCATAAAAATCGATCTGTCTCCCTTATTGTCATGGTGACAAATATGATCTAAACAGTGTTAGAAATAGAAAACACCACCCTTATGTTCAGATCTAGAAGTTAACCACACAAGGATTAATAGTACATCTCTATGAAAACATAGAGATTCTGACGTCAATTTGAGAAAAATTCATGTAATTTGTGAATTTTTTTATTAAATATTTTTATATGAAATGACAAAAAGGGAGTTGAAAATAATGTTTGCCGTAATTTATCTAATAATTTTTTTTATTACTTTATTCGTTATTGTTTTCATTTGGATGAAAAACGTAAATTGAATCATTTAAAAAAAAAATTATGTTCGCACTTATATTTTTATGTGCATTTTTGTAAGGCGGAGGGTGCCGGAGTATGACAGAATATGCTGGATGTCTGACGGGTTAAGAAAAATCAATAATCATTCATGGGTCATAATTGCATTCAAATGACTAGCCGATACTTTTAATATGAATTGTGTATTTATAAATTATTGCATCTGGACAAAGGGGGACTTAAGGCAGGAATATTATTTAAATTCATTTTATAATAATAATACAATGAAGTAAGTACGTGAAATAGTTGACTTGTTCAATAATTGTTAAATGAAGAGCACAGGGGAAAAACAGAGAAAGTCAATTTAAGACAAACTTGCATAAATCAGAATTCAAAGTGTTTGTATTTTGTCACTGACATTCATTGTTACTGCTTTTTTCCGCCATCATCAGTACTGATATTTGTCTATTTGCGCACAAATGCTCGTGATTTTTGCCTACCATAAATAATCAAATAAACTACCATAGTTTTTGACAGCTATGGTTTGCTAAAACAATTTTGAAGTGTGGAAGATGCACAGTAATGGTAGTAGATGGCATTGTTACTTCAATTTGGGATTTTAACTGACACTCCTTGTTTTTCCCCTGTGATCTTAAAATACATAATATTATGTACATAATATATTGACATCCCTTGGTTAAAACAATCCGCAGCATTGTAATCCCATTTAACTACAAGTTAGGAAGTTGCAAGTTCAATTCCCGCAAAAGCACAGAAAAAAATGTAATGGTATTTAATTTCATAAATGGGCATTGCTAGTCTGGGGGTTGTGATATCAATTGTTAAGCTTCAGGAATCTTATATAAATGGCTGTGCAGCTTTCACACGAAATAGTGATAAGAAAAATACATCTTTACATAATGTTACTTTACAGGGGTGAACGAAATAATATTATACATACAGATTTTTTGTCACAGCTTTGACAGATACAGAAAAATAATTACAAGTATTGCATTGAAATAACTATAGCAAAAAAAATTCCAAAAGTTCACTTCCATAAAACAACAGACCAGTACATAATATTACTATGTATAGAAGTCAGTATTATCTTTTGAATAATATATTTTTTAAATACAGTACCTACTTAAATCTTAAATGGGATAGCTAAAACAAAAATCAAACATAATTTGATAAACTTATAGTTCAATAATGGACAATTATGGGAATACATATTGTGAATATGTATTTGAAAGCCAACTCGTTACAGCTTTCATAAACTTAACGATAGACATAATATAGATATATGTTAATGGCTGCCAATTTCACATTCTTTGAACAGAAATGCCCCATAAATTATTCTGACAATATTATAAAAGCATAATAATAACCTTCGAGTGCAGTGAAATTTCTACCGCAATTATAAATCTAATCTGATTTTCAATTCAATGTTTAAAAATACATAATTCCTTTAGATATCTATAACTCCAGTTTAGTGAGGTGAACTTATTTGATTGCTCAACTAGTACACAATATATCTACAAATTCACTGTTTTGTCAACATATGGATTGAAATTTCATTGCACCGTGAGATTTACGAATGTATTATTTACATAGATACATAATCTATTTCTTCAAAAAGTAATAGACGTGAAGTTGGCAGGAAACACTTAGATTTATTTAAGAGATGAAAAGCTTATAATTCGAGATATTTTACTTCCGATAAGACAACCAAATAGCGCTCCAACGCGGGTGACTAAAAATAGTAAATTAATTCATATATACAACAGCTTACAACGAGTTGATAAGTGTAGAAGGATGAATAATGTAGGATATGGCAACTCTCAAATATTACATATGCGATGGTAGAATTTTATATTCAAAATTAAAAATAATATTTGCAAACTGAAGCGACATTTTGCCAATTGAATACGGAGAAAAAAAAATTACAATAGCAAATAAATGGAATACAAATCATCATACTGTGACATATTTCTATGATGATAATATCTGCAGAATGTCACATAATGTTCAAAATTTTGAGAAAGATTTTTTTTATTACGTAAGCAATGAAATAGAAAATAAGCCGGCATTCCACCATGCATTTGAAATATTGAAGAATTAGTCGGGTACTTGTCAGTTAATACTACTGCTGTTAGTGGGACAATAATAAGTAAACATTTAGTTTTCTGTTGTCACAAGTAATAATATCTGCCGCGTGTTAGTTGAACTGAACTCACGAAGAATTAAAACAATGTCAGGTAACGTATATCAATTAACCACAATGACATTTGATTTTAAGGTTATATTTAATTGGCATTGTTGCCGAACTTTCATTTACCATTATTTCCCGCAGTAGTTATAACAGACAAGCGCCATAAGTTTGTTGTATTAATGTATATGATAATGTAGCAAACAAGACACCTATTGTTGATTAGTGGCAGTATTGTTAATTTTGACTGATTTGTTTTCTAGCTCTTGTTCTGCTACGGGTGTTCGTACCGTTTTTGTCAATGGCTCCGGAGGACAGGATGACCGTCTGGCTGGTGTTGTTCTTCAGCGTGGGCGGCGGGTACGGGATATGGAACAGCCTGATCTTCAGGTAGTTGCAGATCTCTATGCATATCTGGGAGCAGTATCTCAACAGGTCCACGAGAACCCAAATCTAAAAAAATTAGCATCAACTTATGATAAGACATACCTAGGAGCGCATTTTTAAAAATACACAGTGATAGAATGGAGAGGTGCATACTAATCGCATATACCTTAAAATATAAATAGCATGTCACAGTGTTGGAAAAGTATACTGTGTTATTACGCAGCAAACGTGTAATGTACATCTAGAGGTTGTCCTTAAAATATACTACACCAGTACCATGTTAACCGTTAAAGGCCCCCTCACACTAGGCAGCCGAAATATTGAGCAGCCAGTTTTAACAGTGATGTTAATAGTGACCCTTCCGTCGAGCGATATGGACGAAACTCATTTTCAAACATCATTTCAATTAGTTTCGGAACACAAAATACGTCTTGCTGCTACTACAAGTGCGCAGAGACCAGAGACTGAAGACAGCCACATATTTTAGCCTTGTCCCGCTCTGGCGTGGATCCAATTGGCTGCCGTGCAATCATGTGTGATCTAATAGCTGCCGCAGCCAGGAATTCTTAGCCGCCTAGTGCACAGGCTCCATTGAGCCATATGTTGGATTGGATGCCGTAGCCTGGTTGCCGCAGCCGGTTTGCCTAGTGCGCAGGGGACCTAAGGCCTCTGACATTTTGCAATGTTGGGAAAACTGTCAGAATACAGATTTCACAGAAAATATTTTCACATTACATTTGATTCCAGATAATTTAAATGTTTTTTAATGAATTTCAAAATATATACTGTTCTCGAAAACAGGTGAAAGATTCTTTAAGATTTTAGAATAACAAATTAAAAATATTAAAATTTTGAACGCAAACAAAGATAATGTTCTTAAAGTCGCTTACCGATGGTTTTTATTGTGTAAACTGTAATTACTACTTTACACAAAACTGAAAAATGCAAGTTATTGTTACTTCTGAGGCTGTTTTGAAGAGACCCTCTTCCTTAACCTCTCGACTGTGAGTCGGACGCCGGCATCCGAGAAATATTTTTGCTTGGTTTTTTTTTTTTAAGTGCTATTTTAACCCTTATCTATAGAGAAACTGTATGAAGAACAAGGTCAAAATCGCTTGCGCTAATATCAGTCTAGAAGATACCTTTTATTTTATTAGTGTAGCCTCTTTGGTAGCTTTCAAATTGACTTCTCTATGAAAAGCCATTGTCATCTTTTTTGTGCATCTTTTTCAACGTTCGCTGGTGGACGGACTGCTACAGTAAAGACTGTATTATACGACGAATTTCCCAAAGAAACGTAAGTAAACATGATTTTATGCATAGTTCATTGAACAAGTCATGTGTTTTTCATAAATATAATTCATTTTTGCAAAAGACAAATACGTAAAATTCCTGTCAAAAACTGGAAGTGTTTTCGCTCTGAAAATTTATTGTGTTTGAATCAAGTTATTTATGTCATATATTACATTATTTGGAATGATTTACATGTTATTGTGTAGAAAAACCATTTGAGAGAATATATAAAAGCTTTTGTTTTGTCAATATTTAGTGTTTATTTTATGAAAAATGAATTACTGGCCGAAAATGTCAAAAAAAACTTGCTTATAAAAAGTTCGTTTTTGTTTATCAATATTGACATCGTAATATTATATTATTTGTAGAGATTCATATGTCATTATGTAGGGAAAACTATTGGCATTGTGTTTCAAAATCATTGTTTAGTCAATATTTAGTTAAAATATTATAAAAAAATAAGTTTTGCATCTCAGCAATTGACACCAATACAATCAAGATTTCCAATTTGTTTGAATGTATCTGTTCACGGAATTTTACGAAAGCTTTGAAAAATGACTAGTGTCGCCACCTGTAGTGATATGTGAATATTGCAATCTCCATACAAAAGAAACCACCACAGCAGGGTGTACTAGAAAATGTAAAACTATTGTTTTATTTACGGAAATATTTTTTTTGTTATTTATTGTTTTATGAAAAATCGTAATAAATATCACAAAATTAGATCAGGTGTACAGGATGTGCTAAAAAAAATTATAAGATTTTTTTTTATATATGATATAAAAAAACAGCATGCAATTATAAATATCTTTTTTAAAATTAAATAAATACAAGTATATGTCTGATTGCTTCTATCGCTTTGCAGAATGGAGACCACAATACAACATGATGCAGGGAGCAGAACCACCAAAGACACCGCATCGATCGCCATGACGGTATGTTTTGTATTAGTAGTAGTTATATTAGGTTGATTGTACGCTTCATCTTTTCCAGAATTGAAAGACATTAGTGTAACAATAAATGTTTACTGTTTCAGGTTTCAAATCGGCCACATAAGAGGAACATAAGAGAACATAACATAAGAGGAACTGAAATAAATACGATGAAAAAAAACTTTTTTTACTAAACTTTTTTTTATTGAACCCCACAGCACTTGAATAAAAAAATGTATTTCATGTAATATAAAATTGAAATAAACATGATGAAACATAAATCTCCGACTTTTATTTTTATTGAACCACCCAGTTACTTGAAATTGAAAAAAATGCATTTTATGTTATATAAAATTGAAATAAATATTATGAAAAAAAATATCACTAAAATTTTTTTTTATTCTCATTGAATCATGATTCTTTGCACCACTCTGTATTTCGAAGAATATCTGTATACAAAAATGGCGGCCATTTTGGATATCGATGTATTGAAATTGACTTGAAGTTGGTCAACTGTCTGAGGTAAATATTGTATATATTAGCATTGTTTTGGATATAAATTCATTATCGAAATAAAAGGTGTGAGGTTCCATTAGAAAGGTAATTCTATCTTGTTTATTTTGATGTAATTTTTATAATATTTCGCAATATAATTGTGTCAAAAACCAGGTTAGTAAAGTGACAGCGAAAATTTACATCATAGTGCATAAATATATTTTTATCATTATTTATTTACAGGTTTCTAGTATAAAAAAATATTATTAGTAACAACAATAGTATGAACTACCAAAAACTGAAAGAATTGCTTTCATAACTTTATACAATACGACACAAAAAAATTCTAAAGTGCATGCTTGGCTTGACATTTTTTTTTGAAAAGCCTAAAATATTTTACATTTTCAAAACAACGTAAATGCCATTATTTCTTTGAAACCACTTTTGGTTTGTTTTTTTTTCATATAGGCTATTTATTCAGGTTTGTGTAGAAATAATTAAATCCGTTTATATTCATATACATAATTTTTTGACAATTGTTTCCCGAACGGGGGAATTTTTTATTAATTTTTCAGATAAAGTTAGCTATTCTGGGAAAACGTCTTACGATATAATCATGTACTATATATGAATAATTAGCTACATTATCTGGTAAACAGAAAACAATCGAAAAAAAAGCAAATACTTAGTTTTCATTAAGATATTTGAGCAGAACACATCGAGGTAATTTTCGCGCCGTTTCCGAAATTTCGTCCCACATTCAACAGGTTAAAAAACCTTCAACACAGCATCCCCAAAAATGACATAGGCCCTGAGGGATATTATTTTCCTCGGGGGTTAATGTAAAAGAAAAGCCTGAGACAGTCTCATAAATGTTATGCTATCTCATTTTGTATTATGGTGAAAAATATGATTTAAACAGTGTTAGAAAGAGAGAATACCGCGCTTTCAGTTTCAATTAAAAAAGTTACCATAAATTCTCCCAAATTTTTTAAAATAGTTCTATGAAACAACATTTAACATCTGAAAAATATTTGTCAAGGTGAGCAAAATTTTTAAATATAACATTTTTTGATGCTACATATATTAATAATACAAATATTATTATAATATAGTTGCTGCCTCTGACAGCCGAGACGATAGATGTTTATTTAGTTGTATGTGTATTGTATGTATTAGTGACGTTTCACTAATGTATAAGCAGTATAATGGCGTTCAATATAATACCAACAATAATTACATGTTAAACTATTAAAGTAAGTTTTACTCACTAAGCACATCCATAAGACGTAATACTCGGGAATAGCATTGTTGAAATACTGATTCAAGAAGAGCATCAATGGCCCGACAAGCGACCAGTCGAAATATTCCATTTCACTCTTGGTCATATGGGAAACCTGCAAAATAAAGACACAATCTTGTTATTAATATCAGTAAGCATCCTCTATTTACCGAGAAGAAATCAATTATGCAAATAAATGCATTACATACATGAATAATTTCGACGGTTCCGATTAACAATGTCGAATGTGCAAATTTGTAGTTTTGCAGTAGAGCTGTTTAAAGTTTCTTTTCTGAATTTTTACTGTTTTTCAGAATAAGAAATATGTATAGTGTTGTTTGATATTTTGTATTAACCAGTGGCGGCTTGTGTCTTTTGGGTGCACTAGATTGGTAATATTACAAAAAATGGCATTATTGATGTTGTTATAGCTGAAAACATTTTTTTTTTTTTTTCGAAAATTCGATTTAAGGTATGAAGATTTACAAGAAAACTGTGCAGCGCACGGCCATAGTGAAATTTCCTGAAAATCTTCATACAAAAATCGAATTTTCGAAAAAAATAAAAAAATCATTTTCAGCTACAACATCAATAATGACATTTTTGTAATATTAGCATTCTAGCAATCGCTAAAGTTACAAGCCGCCACTCGTATTTACCCCTATTTATTTAATTGGAGTAATATATTTTCAACATTAAAAATGCAGAAACAAAACCGCTCTACTCCAAAACTACAAAATTGCATATCCGACATTGTTTTACAGGGACTGTCGATATTTTCAGGCAACTGACACTGACATTTTCAAAGGTTTCAACGTTGTAGTTAAAAAAATTCTAATTTTTTCGCAATCAGCCTCGAAATATCTACATTTATAAATTATTGTAATGTGTTTGTATATTCAATAAAAAATAAAATAAAAGTTTTAATAAAAGAGACGTATATGACTTTTTTAACCAGTGATTCCAAGGGTTATTTGGAGTAAAAATGTTACATCTCATTTGGTCTTCGCTGAGTCTACTAGGTACTCAGGTATTGGGCAGCTAGGGTCAGGTTGGGGTGTTGAGTGACTAGTGATGAAATGTGAAAAAATAAAATAACAAAAAATGTCACCGGGGACAAAAATTTAATTTACATGTTTTACTCCAAATTACGCCAGAAATCACCGGGTAAGTCAGGTACGTTCTCTTCTACGAACATCTTATGTACACGGTGTCTAGAAACTCGTAGTGCAAGCAGGAAACTGGTAAATCTACATCACATTTGTAGGCGATTTAGTGGTTAAACTTTTTTTGATTTTAGCTTTCGTTTTCGAATTAATCAAGTCCGAAGTTGTAATTTTTTAAATCAAATTTGAATACAAATCCGTTACTAGGGGGTTGATATCGGCTGTTAGATGTACATTTTTTAATCCTTTAGTAGCCGAAATAAAAAGGAAAAAGTTTTTTTTTAAATAATAATCGAAATGCTCAGATCCAAAAAAAAATAATATTTGGGTTCTTTATGTCCTGTAGCGGGGCAAAATTTTTACCACTAATTTAGGAGATTGTTTCGGAAAATTTGAACAACTCTTCAAATTTAAGAGTTAATTCTGTGAAAGATTTTTTTCAAGTTCTGTTATTATTTCACTTCTGTCAAGCAACTAGTCTATAATGATATAATAGGAATAGGACTTTCACAGAACCCGAAAATGAACGTTGAAATTTGATGAATTGCTCAAATTCTCCGTCTCTAGTTTGAATTAATGAATGAACACCATTGAGAGTTCAATTGATTCAATGACAAGAGTAACACATTCAGATTACGATTGGATAACATAAAGCTAGTAATAAGAGTTGAACAAGAAGGTATACTTACGACTAATCTATTGGTGACTTTGGCTGCAACCATTCCAAATGCAATGATGTAAAGACAGGGATGGTTTTCATACACGTGTGATTCACTCTTCTGATAAATTATAAAGGCGGGTATTACCACCATAGAGAATGGTATCACGGGCGACAATACGCTAGTCCCCTGAAAGAGCGCACAACTGTATTAGACAAATGCCTAAAATAATTATATCAAACAACACTTTTTAAATAATAATCAAAGCATTAAAATTGGACTGAGCAGGATTTTAATGTGATTTTTCAAATATAAAGACAGGACAGAGACATCACTAATTTCGAATGAATATATTATTTTCTAAATTGAGCAAAACATTTTTTCTAACATACAATAAACAATTTATTATGATTAAAAATATTTAATAATTAATATTATATTTATGTCACTCATTTTATATTGCAATTATTATCAATAATAATTATGTTTAAATTTATAATTAGGTACTTTTTCCAGTGAAGGGTGGTGATAATTTATGCTACAGGACCAAGATTAAACAATATATTTACATTTACGTAAATAACATTGATGTAGCAAAAATGGATTTTTTTTTTGTCTTTACATAAAAAAAATTTTCACAAATATTTTGAGGTATTTGGAGCGCTGCTCCTATATTCTTAAAAATCTTTACACAAATAATTAACCTAAAATTTATCTTTTTTCACAAACATGACATAAATATTTTTCTTTTAAGCCCTGAAGCATTAAAAAATCACGCGCATCCACTGGTACAAACAAACAATATTATATTCACATTATGTTCAATAACGTAATGAATTATAGAGATAAACACACATTTATTGATAATCTGTGCAATTTGTACGTCACATATTATTATTATCATCTATGATTTATATTAAATGAATGGCTCAAATGATTAAATTAATAATAAAATATGATTAGACTATTATGAATCTAAATTGATTTAATTTAATGCAGTTAATCGGGCAATCGAGTGAAATAAAGTAGTCACATGAAGAGCTCGTACGTATGTCATCGACGATCGTAATCCTTCTTACACGTCGTGTACGAAAACGAAAAAGACAGAAGATACTAGAATGACTAGTCACATACAACCTCTTTCTGGGACTAGTTCCAGAAACAGCACAGATAAGTTGATACATATAACAGAGGATAACTATTTAGTACCATTATTATCAAAGAGTGATACATATTTTAAAGTGTATCATGTTAAAAATTCGCCAGTTTATTTGAGGTATAATCTGGTTAGGGTTTTATGTATTAATAGACCATGTGTAATGTTTATAAGTGCATATTAAATTTCTTCATTAATCATTGATTTTGAAAGAAAATATTATTAACAATAATATTATTAAAAATGCATCATTACGTTTCAGCATCATAAGCTATACTTTGGAATTTACTCATTTACACTAAATTTTTCATGGGTGCAAATCAAAATTTTTCGCCAATAATTCACATTTACTATGACGAAAAGTGCACACGTTTTGGAGCCAAGATTAAAACATGCTGTATATATGATGTTTTGCATCGAGCAGTAAATATTATGTTTGGCAAATGATATATATATTTGATCAAATCAATATAATTAAGGCTGCAGGTGAATTGATCGGTACCATTAATCCTATTTGAAGGCCATGCATAAATATTTCTGAATGACTTATACTGAGAGATCTGTGATGAAGTTAACTGTTCTGGCAGAAAACGATAATATGTTACGTATTTTGCTGACCAAACTGACCAAATTGTCATGTTTTGTAACTAATCTAAGATGAAATGTAGAATTTGCACAAATTATAGCATAAAGCAATAATTCAGATGTTTATTTAAAAAAAAAGATAATACGACAACATAACCAAATATTAAATATCAAAAAATGGCTACCTCAAAAACACAAAAAATTACACTAGAAAATGTCTAAAGAAACATACAAATATGATGAACATTATGAAAAACCTCCAAGCCAAATAATATGTACAAAGCAAACCGTTACCATCAGACTAAATCTAGGACTATGATAAATAAAAATAAAACATGCGAGTGTTGTTGTTGCAGAAGTGGCTAGAGATGAAAAGAACAGAAAAGAAGAGGAAAAGAAATAAAGAAGAGTGGTGCGGGTTTAGTAGAAACCATACATGCGCTTGCTGTGGTGCAAAGCTAAGGGACCCAATCATATGATAAAGAAACAGTGAAGCAACTTATTTATAATTATAGACATTGATCTTACAGCAACTGTTGAACCATTTTTTCCAACTCCGCCGGTAAAGATGACAACCGCATAGCTAACCCCGAGATAAATGGATACAAATACGCTCATGTAAAATGGAAGAATGTACACTTTTAGATTGAGCAAAGGAATCTGTGAGCAGTGCAGTTCCCCGGGAAACAAAATTTGTGGCCATTTATGTTCGTTAGTTTGGTATTTGGGTTATTGTTGTCCGCGCATGCATTTCATTGGAGGTTAGGTATCGGGGGATGGACAGCGTCCAGCGGCGAGCAGAGACACCACCGGACACCACCGCACACCACCAGACACCGACAGCCAGGCAAACCAAACAGCACAGCACACGCAGCGCCCAAAACAAGAGAGGATCATGCATTGAAAACAAACAACATTAGAAACATGGATTAAAGTTAATCAATAGTCTGCATTATGGAATCAATCTGCAATGACTACTCATTCAACCAACACACGGTCGGTCACAAGGTGATGGGGTGAACCCGACATGTTACACTTCCACATTACTGCACACAACTGGACACCATTTACTATTACCAACCGCGGGACTCGTCATGTTGCAGTATATACATATATAGGTACATATTACAACTACCAACCACTACACACTTGCCATGGTTGGGATGACACAACCAATCACCTTATGACAGTTTTATTATTTGCAGCAACAATATAAATACATACAGACTTAAAGCAAATGAAATTCTAGTTAGTCAATATTGTTTTGTTAGAAAAATAATACGTATTAGTAGAATGTTTAACTCCAATATCAGTAAGCACAATGTCAATTTGTAAATTGAGCCAGTGACAACTCTGTTTATATGGAAACATCTTCTGTTGTGGATATCTCGTATTTGTTAATCGTTCAATGAATAATGATGAGAAAATTCAGTCTTCACCCAAGTTACAAAGGAGAGGTAAGAGAGTTGAGAAGAAACAATAAACACACCTACAAAAAGTTTAAGGAAATCTATATTTTGTCGAGATATCAATTCTCTTCTGTGAAATTGGCTACTTGGAAATATGGGAAATAGTTAAAAGCAATCTTCATAAATATTTCAGAGCAGGTGCAATATTTGTATTATATTATTATAAGGTGTTATCAAAATTAAATAGAATTTTTCAGCAGCTGTGCAGTGTCCACACCTAACCTAACAAAGGGCAATAGAACCTTGTGATGGAACAGGCTCTAGCTTAATCTATTTATATAAAGAAGAATATCTGACACAGGGTGGGGAGGCACGGATTTGATTTGTATACAAATCTAGAGTTTTATTCCAAGATTGAAGAAATTTTGCACAATTGATCTGATTTAGAAAAATTCTGCGTAAAGCCCGGGCGCAGCCGGGGATTTCAGCTAGTTAATTATATTAAAGTCAGGCTAGAGCCTGTTCCATCACATTTGGTGTCGTGACCAGGAGTCGATAACAACCTTTCTAAACAATAAGGGCTACAAAAGCAAGTTCAATCGAAGTATTTATTTTTGTAAAGATCAATCAATATTATTGTTCCTCTGAAATACCAAAAAAAAAACACAAATGGTAAAAAATAGAACACACCAGAAAATGAAGTGATAGGAAAGGAAAACAATAGGAAAAGGTCTGAATGATTTTGATATTCTGGTCAATCTAGACTGGAAATTACTGTTTCCATACTTTTAAATACAAGGAAATGGTT
Organism: Hesperophylax magnus; assembly: GCA_026573805.1. Taxonomy (NCBI): domain Eukaryota; kingdom Metazoa; phylum Arthropoda; class Insecta; order Trichoptera; family Limnephilidae; genus Hesperophylax; species Hesperophylax magnus. Next base: position 925,208 of record JAIUSX010000116.1, on the reverse strand, counting down.
AAAATACAACTATATAATATACACCAAGGTAAGCTAGTTGTCAAACATGAACTTTAAAATAGATGAAGTGTTAAAGAAAAAGATTAGTTTGAATATTATACATATTACTGACCAAAGTGTTTTCATGTATTCATCATATTATTTATCATAAATGGTATAAGTTTGTTAAGCTGCACTGCAGAGAACAGCTCTTAGCAAAGGTTCAACAGTAAGAGGCCATTCAACAAGAGGGAAGGGCCCCGCGATAACGATGATGGATAAACCGTAAAATCATAACAGATTTAGAAGGAGGGTTAAATATGATACTTGAAGCAAACGATTTCAGAAATCAACACCACATAAACACTACACTTAGATAAAAAATACAGGCTCTCTGGTCATGCCTGGAAAGGGCATGAATTGAATACAGTTTATAAAATCGGGTTTGGTAAATCTATTGAGTCTTACAGCGACCGTGGAGCCGTTTTTCCCTACTCCGCCTTCTTGGAAAGATTGGCAGAAATTGATTAAGACTTGGAGATAGCCGCCGAAAAACACCAAACACATCATGTAGGCCCACGCCAAGTCCGTACCCGGCATCTGTGGATATAAAGGGCGGGGGTTGCTTTAGCAAACAAACATTCCTTCATTATTCACAGTGCAACACTTGTTCATATTAGTGGGGAATTTACCTGGAAAGGACAAAAACGTGTCGGAGTATTATAAAACATGTTCGTGACCTGAGTGAAGACATCGGCATAACAATTAGTCGATAGTAACAATATAGATATCCACCAGAATGAGATTGAGCATGCAGAAACTTGGAATAAACATTGCACTCGGTGAGATAGGTTTGTACGTTTGATTAGAAAGAATAACAATAATTGGTTCTGCAGAGAGATGGATGCGGGGCATTCCTTGTAATGTACCAAGTCCCAAACACTAGGCAAAGTAAGACAGCCACAGTAATACAGTTTCCCGTCAGCCAGCCCCGTCGTATCACTTACTGCCACGGTAGAGCCGTTGCGCCCCACCCCTCCGCCGAGGATGACGCTGAACACGTTGAACAGCGAGTACCCCGAACAACATATCGTCATCAGACCTAGCAAGTGGCGTAACTCCAAGGACTGGCTCAACTTTACACCCAACAACATTTCAGAATAAAACAACTGCATTACATGTATATAACAACAAACACTTTCTCAAAACATCAATTGTAATTATGGCGGAAAAATATTTTATTGGGTGAGAAAAATTATAAACTAAAAATGTTTCAATATAACAATGTGAAAATGGAACATTAGTATTTTTTGGGTTCATCAGTGCGGAAAACATTTATTACACACTAAGACAGGAATCGAACCTGAAATCCCAGAACCAGTTTATCAATAAAAACTGTTTGTAAAACTAACACATCAATATTACCTACTATTATTCTCAAATCTGTTATTTTACAGGAGCAACCTTTTTAATACATCCTTTATTTAGTATGTCATAAATCATTCAGATTCGTCGATATTTTAAACTAATTATGAATAGACATAATGATTTTAAAGTTTATCTGCCCAATTTATGAAAAATACTGCAGAAGATATTGTATAGTCTATGTAAGTTAAAACATGTTTTTTGGAACTTTCAGTCGGACAGCACAAGCCGCATTGCTTTAAGAATTCAAAATTTTAAATTGACCAATAGATTGCTTGCACTCGGTTAAAGACAATACCGGGAATGAATTATCCCCACTAAAGAACCAAGCAAGACGGCATATATTCTTAGATCCAATACAGTGGATAAAATACAAATAATCCTATTAATTTTGCATAGATTGAATGATTTAAAAATATATATTTTGTGATATAAAACATGAACACAAAATAAACTGCATTTAAATTTATTTTTTTGCTATTGAAAAATGCAAAGTGTTTGTTGTCCCTCCTGAATATTCTGTTGTCCCTCCTGAACATTTTGACAAATGGTTCTTCCGCGGTATTGGGCTTACACCAATGATATTAAGTAATTTCAAGGTTTGCTCTTGTAGACTAACAGTTCTGGAGATGGATACATAACACTAGTAGAAATATCAATATGTCTATTATTCGAGAAATAGCCTATTAGTCTTGAGGGGATGGTGTGAATATTATGTAATAAAAGACAAAAAGAAATTTATGAGAGAATTTATTATTAAGTTTAGTTAAGGGCAAACTAAAAATTATTCATAGATGGCGCTCATTTAATTATTTTTAGAATAAAACACTTTATGCTTTAAAATATTAAGATGAAATGTTTGTTTGCATCTGTACAAGGAATATGAATAAATATTTTTGCCTGTATAAAATTTATTAATATTTATAATATTAATACACATAAGATATCCATATTCTGTATGTACATGCACAAACAAACGATTCATCTTAATATATTAAAACATAACTTGCAAAAAGCATTTTTCCTCAAATAATTAAATTAGAGTACAATGCGTTTATAATGTATGTTCCGTTTAAGTTTTTATTTAGTTTGAGGGAAGAAAATAATTATTTTATTGAACGTAGTAAGAAATCAAAAAACATAGGGCAGAGTAAATCTGTTTAAATATTAGGAAGAAGTTAACTAAAGAAATGTGAGGAAATGGAACATACCGGCGTGAGCCAAATGCTGGAGCCAAAGATGGCGGAGATGGCGTGAATGCCGAGAATGGCGAACTGCGCCTCCGTCACGTCCACCTTGCCAAACTTCAGCGTGCCCGACACGTACGTCTGCCAGTGTGCGCAGTAGAATAGTGTGATGGCGCAGAAACACTGGAACACGCAGCAAACAAACACCAGTCACAACACCACACTTACCACACTCACACTAAGGGTGAAATAGAGCAAGTATATAAATATACAGGAACAGAAACATTTAATAGTTGTACAGGATATAGCAGGGTAGTTTCTCAGAATACTTGAACCAGCAAATCCCGAGGTTACTGGAGTTAAAAAGACATAGTTATTATTTTCATTTTTTTTAATGAATACAAAAAGATTTTCATACATTTCATAAAATTTCGGGAAAAGAAAAATTTTAGGGTAGGATATATGAATAGGTCCTTGATATATATGTTGTGCCCTGGAACGGGCGGGACTTATATTTCCAAGCATATCACACGGAAATTGAGTTTTGAATTTTTACATATTTTAATTTTTTAAACTCAATGTTTCTATTTTATTTGTGTGCTTTTGTTTATCGTTCTATATTTGTTACTTTTTTGTATTTAGTAATCTTTATAATTAATGTTTCCATTTTTATAATGCATACATAAAAAAATAATAATATGATATTGCGTTCTCCGGGGTGACGTACTGACACGTCCTAGTGAAAGAGTTCGCGCCCGTTATATGCTGCATAATTCAAAATGGAACTCCCCAGTTAACGGGTTAAAAGTAATGAAACAAAAACTAGGTTTAATAGTTACATATGTAACCTAGTTAACCTAGTTATGGTTTCATCACTTTTCATGATTTTATATCACTTTTTGTAGGTGTGTTGAATTGTCATTTTGATGAGATATCAGGTCACCGTAATAAAAACATATTTTATTTCCTGTAAAATAATAGTTTAGGAGAATCATAAGACCTAAAAGACTAAGGACGGGTTGTTTCTGAGAATTTGAACAATTCATCAAATTTCAACGTTCATTTACGGGTTCTGTGAAAGTTCTATTCAAATTCTGTTATTATATCATTATAGGCTAGTTGCTTGACAGAACTGAAATAAAAACAGAACTTAAAAATATCTTTAACAGAATTTGAAAATTAACTTTGAAATTTGAAGAATTGTTCAAGTTCTCCGAAACAACCCGTCCTAAAGACGTGTTGTTTAGGAGAATTTTGAACAATTCTTGAAAGTTCAAAGTTAATTTTCAAGTTCTTTTATTATTTCAGTTCTGTCAAGCTACTAACCTATAATGATATAACAGAACATGAAAAAGACTTTCACAGAATCCGAAAATTAAGTTTACCCGAAATTTGATGAATTGTTCAAATTCTCCGAAACAACCCGTCCTTAGTCAATAATTTTATTTGAATAATAAATTAAAAATACTAATTTCGGTTTTGACTCTGTAACTCTGGTTCAATAAATTCTAGAACTTGGATTTTATTTGAATTTAAATGTTATTTGCAAAATTGGGACTAATGTGGGAAATATTCAGACAAGCAATAAAGTAGGTACCAAAATAATTTATTTTAATGAATTAATTAACAATTGTATATTTGAAATGCATAATTTCTTTGTTTAAATTTTAGACAGGTGTAATTTTTCAAGTTTACTAACGGAGTTCATTTGAAAGGTAAATTTCTGATCATCTCTAAAATTGACAATGTTTGTTTTTGAAAGGCAATGATCCCGAGGCAAAATATTCTTTTATAAATACTTTCAGCTTCACAAATCCTGCAAATTCACAAAATCCTAATAAGGAAGTTGAGTCCATTTTTTAAATTTTTTTTTATCAATGTTCGCATTCAAACTTAAATACTGGTATTTTTTTTTTTTTTTTTTAAATCTGTTTTCATAATTAAATTAATTCTCAAAGTTTAAATTTTATTAAGCCCGCCAAAACGAGCGGAATCCGAGCGGTAAGAGGCGGGGTGTGGGTGTGACGTCATTCAAACTGTGAGAACCACGTCGCTTAAGCATTTTGTATGGAAAAAAATTTAATTCTTCAATAAGGAATTCCAGTAATTTTTTTACCAATGTTAACCGTCTATTAGAATTGATGTTATTAAAAAAAAAGAAAATTGATTTAGATTTCATGGTTAAATTAATATTTTAAGTTAGAATATTTGCTTCTCCCGCCCAGCACGGTATTGAAGATGCTATTTGTTGACCGCCGCGCAGAAAAGTAAAGACCAAAAGTAAAATAACGGTTTACAGCCCAGTTCACTATGAGACTTTTCTGCGCGGAGGCCTGAAGTGTAATCACATGTAATGTGACATGTATAATAATAAAAACTTCTAAGCGATGCAATAAACAACATATTATTATAAAGCACTATACGAATATGTATCTTTAGAAATCCATTTTATATAATAATAACAACAAATACCTACATAAATATTTGACAATAGATGGGAGCTATTTTTTTCACATAGATCTTATTGATAAAGGGGTTTCTCCGGGAATGCAGCTGGTTTTCAGCAGTGCCTTATTATATGGTAAACAAAAGATGAAATATTTAAAAGCCCTCACCACATTATAATATATATATTATAATGAGTAGAGAATAATTATCACGTCATGCGAAATCAATAAATATACCTGCACAAAACTAGTGGTTATGGCGAAATGTCAGATGGGTAGAATACGCAATGATTATTATACTGTAAAAATGTATTATATTTATCATAACGTACAAATGAACACAATTAATAATTTGATATACTTACTTGAAAGCTTTAACTCCACGACCGGCTGTGATTTGGCCAAATAAACGTTTGGCCTATACTCCTCTCTCATCTAAACCGACCATCTCTCATGTAATAGAAAGAGATGCACCATAGGTGATCCGTTGTACGTACAAGCCACGACACATGTGACGTCAGAATTCTTTTGACCAATCGTGGAGCGTATTCAGTTTATTGCTATTTAATGCTTTTTCAAGAACGTTTAACTAATTCTAAGAATAATAATATAGAAATATATTTATATATTTAGAATCGATATTTTTTGATCTTATATTAACATATTTTTTATAAGTCAAAATATTTTTCACTCAACTTCCTTATTATAATATCACGTGATTTTTCACAGATCTGCGCTAGTAATATATTAAAATTCCAAAGTGATATGAATTAGATAAAATAGTAGTAATATTCTTATCGCACATGTATATCGTAGAGCAATTCACTTTCAAGTGAATTCCGCCATACAAAGACAGTGGGACTACTGCACAATGCCGTAATGTTGCGAGGCAGTAAGTTCTAAAATATCTGACTGTTTACTAAACATAGCCAAAACCATTTCAAGTAATATTTAATTTGTTCATCATTTCGTGATTTCTCATCAGCATGAAGTGTAAATACACTACTTTAAATTTATTAAAATGTATTGTAAAAATAATAAAATATATTATATAAAAATAATTGCAGTACTTCGGTCATTTGAAAACAGTCATAGTACATAATTTGATTGATAACCTAGATTTTTTTTCAATTCCCAGTGAAAGTTAGAACATAAAATTAATTTATGAATATAAATATTAATATTTTATCTTAAATCAATTCAATTAAAATCAGACTTGGATGTGAACTTGAAAAGTTGGCCATTTGGTAAAGATTGTCTTTGAGCAAAATATTTCCTACAATGACCTTTCGAAAGGTCATTGTCATTGAGATAAGGTCAAGTGAAGAGAGAAGATGAAGAATTTCTAAAACTTCATATTCACACTTATCACAGCGGAGAAGTCAATAAATCTGCAAATAACTTTGTCAATCCAAATCTGTAGATGGTCATTGATTATGTAAACAAACATCACATTCTCAAATAAAGTAAACACTTCAATCAGTCAAACAGAGAGGATGCAAGGTGGTTATGAAAGATATGAACTGTCGACCTATTATTTGTGTAATATAATGAAGATTTTAATTTTGTCCATCTTGTTGCACACCTCCTATAGGAAGACGGACAACGTCATGCGGATTTTTACTTTAGAGACAGTACCAGGGCATTTTACGTAAACCCAACATAACCTAGCTATCAACCAATCAATATTATTTTGCAAAATATGGATTTGAAGCCAAAATACCCAACCAAACTGAAAAATATTTTTTTAATCAAAAGTTACAGCAAATATCTGTGGTACTTTATTTATTTGTGTTTTAAATTATAAAATACAGGTCATTTTTTTCTTTTCTTTTTAACATGATGAGATATAAAATAAAAAGAAAGATGCCTAAAAAACGTATTTCAATGGGGATAAATTTAATTTACAAATGACTAATTTATGTTGGAACACAAATTTGTCATATTTATATAAATTAAAATTTCTACCAAAAAATACCTTTTTGGGATGTTTGATTTTTAATTTTATTCTTCATTATATTCAAGCAGTAAATAAGGTAAGATTATTTTTTTAATAATTACAATCAACTCGCAAAAAATGCCAAAATTGTCTTTAAATAATGCAAAATTGAATTTTTAATGGCCTATTTATCATAATTTAAAGCACACATAAATAAAATAGCATATAACCGTTCTAGATATTGGCTTTACTTTTTTGAATAAAAAAAAATTGTTCAGTTTGGTTGGATATTTTGGCCTCAAATCCAAATTTAAGTATTGTATGGAAAACACCATGGAGCCGTTCCCCTTAATAAATTAATGATTTTTATTATTTTAAATCTTAAAACAATCTACCTCTATACATCTCAGGCAACTGTATAACGTAGTAGAACAAAAATTTTATACTTTATTTATATACAAATGTTTTAAGATTTTTATAATTTTACTAGAATTTACTTAGAGAATCATAAACACATGAAAACAATTATTAGGAGAGTGTCAAGTGAATGTAAAAGTAAATGTCTTGAGATAAACAAGTGGTGAAAGTATTCAGAAGCAGGTATAATCTGTGTCGCTCTTAAAGCCTGCCGTTTGATGAAATGACCGTGGGCGAAGGCAAATTTAGATAGTGACTCATTGCGGCCCTAAGGCTTGCTGAGAGTAAACCATGCTTCTGGAGAGACACTCACTGATTAGGAAAGGTCCCTTTCTCTTTTGGCATAGTTAACTCTTCAAGTGTCCAATGAATTTTTTAGCATGATGCTTTTATTATTAAGATAAATGAAGATGAGTCTGAACATTACCTTTATAGCATTGATGTCAGAATTGAATTTAAAATTGGCTTAATACATTCAAAGCACTGCACACGCACAATTTAACGGAATTCAAACATGTCTTAAAAATCAAAATTATTATTAATTAAAATTACATTGTACATAATAGTAATACAATTCCCAAGTTAAAATCAACGACTTTATTTTTAGCTTTCTCAATAGTCATTTGTCTACTGCCTACTGAAAATATAGAGAGTCTCAACTGCTCCTAATCGTCTGGAGCCAGTGAGACTACAGCATCACAAATTAGGGTGTGTTGTGAGGCTGAAGATAGCGGGGAGGGGACGAGATGGGGAAGAGGAAGGTGGGGGAGTACCTGGCTATTCAGATCTAGTCACCAAACAAGGCTAAAGCCATTTTAAGCAACGTTTCAATTCTGAATGGTGGTCATACACCAGGGTGATACTGAGAGCATCTTCCAATCTGGAACGTGCCACAAGTATACTACAAGGGTTGTCTCAAAATTAAGTTACTATTTATTTTTTTAATAAAAAAACCTTCAATAATTTTAAAAAGGGTTTTTCTACATAATCTTCTTGAATCTCAATACATTTTTAATAATAATAAAATTTGGATGATTTGTATAGCGCCGTTTTTGTGAAAAATCACCTCAAGGGCGCTGTACCATTTTGGTACCGTGATTTTTTTTTAATCCAGTGTCAAACCACTTTCCCGCCAAACTGATTAGCCAACTTTCGCCTTTTTTAGCGTTGCCTCGTCCTTTTCTTTCCACACCATACTCTATCTTTTGGATTCGGGCGTCCAGTGATGGATCCATGTCTCATCGCTGGTCACTATTCTGTCGAATAAACCGTCACCCTCATCCTCCAAAAATTGCAATGCAACTCTCTTGCAGCGCTTTGTGTTGTTCTGAAAGCAGGCATGGAGCCCATGTTGCACACACATGTAATAGACGCAGATCCTAAGAAACGATCCTGTGAAGTGTTGCAGGGCATTTTTCAATATTGGAAGAAAGTTGATATGAATTTCAGCCACACTAATAAGAGCAAGAAATTCGCAATCGATTCGATTAAAAAATATATTGTAACTTCATTTTGAGAAAACCCTCGCATATATTATTTTACAATACATTATGTTTTGAATTTTAGCTGGTTATTAGTATATCAGTTAAATTTAAATTTTTGAAATTTAGCTGGTTATTAGTATATCAGTTAACTTTAAATTTTATTTTATTTGTGTTCCTAGATCTGTTATTATTTTTTATTTATTATTTACAATATTATATTTTTTGTAAATCTCTCAGGCCACGGGTACAGAACCCTTAGGGCCCGTTCCCACTTCCGTTTCCAAATCGGAGGCGGGTCCCGTTTTAAAAACGGATGGCCAATGGCCCTGTTCACACTTCCGTTTTAAAAACGGATCCGTTTTAAAAACGGACCATACTCTACGAAAAAAAATAATTGTCGATTCAACAAAAACATGTTATTTGCTCATTCTTCAGTAATGGTGCGCAATGGACGACGTTGAAGCTCTTGTTGTCATGTAGTACTTATTAAAAAAAGGAAAAAAAGTAAAAAAGAAAATTTTAGGTACACCCAATCAAAGCCGAATGATTTTCTGTAGGAATTTTCCAAGTGTTAATTGGTGAGTTGAGAAGTGATGAACTAAAGTTCTTTAATTATTTTAGAATAATAATGATTGGATTATTTATATAGCGCCCTTTTCACCGTGAGAAAATCACCTCAAGGGCGCTTAATGGCTTAAGAGAATGTCTATCACTTCCTTTAACCATCTACTGGAATGAGTTTCAGAGAGCTTAACATATCAAAATACAAAATTGAGAGAGTGCATTTGTCCTTCAGGACAGAAAGGCTATCTATATTTTAAAGTAAGAAAACAATAACAACTCAAATAATTTTTATTATGTGTTTATTAAACTAATACGCTCTTCCGTGCATCGTGCATCTCATTAAAGCTTTAAAATTTAAAAAAAAGTAAACTTTAAAAAATTAAAATATAAATTTTGATATACAAAAGTTGTGTACACAAAGTGTTTTGTTTTTATTCAGTTAAAAATAAAATATTACTATCCTCTTTCTTCGACCAGTGGTATTAAATTTTCGGAATTTATTTCCTTATCCATTATTGTAGTTTTGATTTATTTACTTAACAAAATAACCAAATACAAGCACGCAGCGTGCCTGCTTCCCTGGGACTGTGAGCGGGCGGGGAGGGGTCGGGGTGTGGCGGGGACTCTGCCGGAACGACTAGACGACAAGTGTGAACAGCTCCATACAACACTATGAGCGAGCGTGTTCCGACACGATTTGAAAACGGACGCGCTGCGCTGGCGATCCATCCGACAAAAAATGTCGGATCCGTTTTCAAATCGTGTCGGACAAGTGTGAACAGCTCCATACATCCACTACAGCCACTAGGGCATCCGTTTTTAAAACGGGACCCGCCTCCGTTTTTAAAACGGAAGTGGGAACAGGCCCTTAGTTTTTTGTTTTAATATTCTTTATTATTATTATAATTTTAAGTGAAAATCTGTTATTGGATTTTATCTTTATTATTTAGTTTATTCTTATATATGTAAATAATCTGTTGATTTTCCCAAATAAATAAAATAAAATAAAATAAATGAATAAAAATGAATAACACAAATTCATCAAATAAATTTACTTGGGAATGCCGGGATTTGAATCCACGACCCTCAGATTGCTAGCCGAGAGCCTTACCCCTCGACCATGGAGGCTGTTATGTTACATAGGCACAATGAATAAAGAAGAACATAAGAAATGCAATGTTGCATGTTTCATGATCCAGAAGTCTGTCCCATCAGGCCTTATTTCAAATACAAAACTGTGTTTTAACATTATGAAATTCAAATGGGATGGCAATATACAATGTCAGTAAGAGAGAGAGAGAGAGAGAGAGAGACAGAGCCAGAAACATTGGTTTCCATTCATAGAAGGATTTTCTAGTGTATATTTATCTATTCAGTGGTTACGTATTATTATTATAAGGTTCAAAACATGCAACACTTGCGTAAAATACATACATTATACAAAAAGTTGGCTATATTAAGCCCATTTTAAGTGAAAAATAAATTACATAGAACCTTGAATAAATTTTTTTTAACAACTATTCGATAAATATTGAAAAAATGGTTTAATTAACCTTTACACCAATAAGTTATGATAAGCTCTGGGCCTTGAATAATGCATACATAAATGTGTGCATTAATTTTAAAAGAAAACTAGCTGTACCCCGTCACGCATTGCTGCGGCTCAGTCTGTCTGTGCAGATAGAGAAACAATAGCGAGTGTTGGTTTTATGTCCAACAGATGGCGCTATTTTTCAAAGAAGCATGTTTTTACCTGTCACAGGTGACATCTATAAAATATAGTTAAAAACATATGCGTATTCCAATGCAACATTGTGTTCAAATTTCAAAGCAATCGGTTAAAAACTTTCAGAGATTTAAGATTTTGAACTAATAGACATTAACATTTTTATTTATATAGATAGATGTAAGACTTTAAAAAAACATGGCATTATTATTTGGTAAAGAGCTGGCAAGCTAAATTTTAGAATAAAATCAACAATTTCCATAAAATTTACGATCTAAGATTTTGAGGGGTTATTCTCCAAACACGATGGGTTACTCCAGCGTATTATAGTTGCATGATTTCCAGGCGTTAAAACCGGAGAAGATATATTATGGTAGTTTGGAATAACCTGCCACGTTGTAACGGGAAATAACTCAAGTATTCACCTGAAAGAACATCCAGGTTGGATACTGCCCCAGACGCACCGCCGTGCAAGCCGACAGCGCCACAAACACAGTGGATATGGAGTCACAGCCGTGATCAAACAGCTCACCCAACGGCGAACTGGTGCCAGTTCTCCGCGCCTGCTTGCCATCGATGGCGTCCAGACTCTGGTAGATGAAGAGGCCCAGTCCGCACAGGGCAAACGTCCACCGAGGGGCCTCTGTTTTGGCATCGGGACTATACCTGCAAAACATGATGATAAATTTCAATGTTTAATACACAATATTATAATAAGGATTTATTTCATTCACCGGTCCCGATTGGGAATATTCTGGATTCGTTCGTTGATTTCCGCAAAATTTTGTGACAAAGATACCTTATCAAACATCACAGTTTCCTATAGGGACGTGAAAAAAGCCATTAAAAGATTATTTTTAAATATGTCTGAACAAGTTGACAACTCCATTGGAAATTGCAATATAAAAGTTAAAATCTGTTTACATAAAAATTTATAAAAATGTTAACATTTTAGGATATTCCAGCATTCTCGTAACAACTTTCTTTATTGTATAGATTCATAACGAGATGGGTTAAAAATAATCGTAAATATACAGAAAATAGGGACACGGCTAATACGCACTTTTAAAGAAGAAAAACCACGCTGTATCAGTTAGATAACATTGGGAAGTAAGTATTTCATTTTGTCAAAATGGAAAATAATCCATTTTAATAATAATTTCATAACAACAAACTGATAATTTGGTCTTTTCTTCATGCTATGTTTTGACATAATAATTATAAACTGTTTTTTTAGACTGGTTTTTTTATATATTTATGTTTTAACTAAACCCAAACTTACAACTTAAAAACCTATTTTAGAGTTCTATTATAGGTTCATATTTTGGTTTTAATAAGAGAATAAAAAACTAACCTTAAAAATTTGACATCAATAACAATGGCCGACCAAGTAACAATCGGTTTTAATTTTAACTAAATAACTATTAAAATGCATTATTTGGTTTTTCAGGAAACTGAAATACTAACTTCTCATTATTATCTAACTACTACAAAGTATTTTAAAATTAAAATGGGCGCGTCTCCATATTTTCTGTGTATTTACCAAAACAATTATAACAATATCTCCTTATTTTTTCAATAGAAAGTATGCGCAATGCAGAAATGCTCTAATATTATTATTCACAATAAGATCTGCTTGTGAAATACTCGTCATAATATGTAAACAAGTTACAATAATATATTATTATTTAAACTTTATAAAAGCCTAAAAGCATATTATCGCAAGTTCGCAAAAAGATCTTGAGTTATCGCTTGCCATAATATGCCAAAATTATAGAATCTAAAAATATGGGATAGGCGGTGAAATCTAGGTGGAGTCATTGGCTTTAAACCGTAGTAAGCAGTTCATATTATGTTTCCATATTGACACACTTCAGCCGGGAAAGGTAGTTCTACCCGTTCAGTCGATTGATGCTTAAGGACGGGAAGGATAGTTCTACCTTTTGCACCGGCCTCATTTCAATGGCAGAAAAGACAGAATTATTCAATGTTTTTACATGAATATTATATACCAATCTCTTTGTAAAGGTCCCCCAACTATATGTATATAATTATCGATTCGTAATGCAAGTGTATCTAAATTTATTTTCGTGCTTTTCGATTACATCGGTATTTCAACAAAAGGATAGTATATTATTTGTTAGTGAAATAATTCAATTCCTGGAATGAGGGTTTTTATGACCGTGAAACCCGATTCAAATCTCTTTCTCTGTTCAGCACCCACTCAACTCCTATGTGCAAGCGAGCGAGAGATGTCGGGTGTATTTAAAGAAAGCAGGTATGACCAAATACCGATAGGTGGACCGTAATAAACATATTACAAGGTTAATTGAGTTGCATTTAAAATAATATTAGATTTTCGTTTAGTACTTTTATAGCTTGGGTATGCTGAGTTACTATGTAGGAATTTTTATTAAAATTTTTTAGCTATTACGAAGATACAGCGATTTAAAACAAATTAAATAAATTCGAACGGGACCTTTATTTTCGCCCGGACTAACACCAGCGCAAAAAATACCCGGCCGAAATGTGTTAATATTTTAAGGAATGATAATATTAGTTAAATAGAATGGCCAAATTAATAATTTATTTTTACTTTGTTACTCCTTGATTCTGTTTTGAGTCTGTTCCTTGAGTATTTTTTTTTAATTTTAAATGTAATAAATACCAATTTTATATAATTGTTTTTTTATAATAAAAATTAATATTCACCGCTCATTGTAATATTTTTGACACGATAATTCATCAAAATGAAAATTCAACACACCTTTAGAAGTGATGAAACAAAAAATAGGTTTAATAGTTACCTATGTAACCTATTTAACCTTAATTTTTGTTTCATCACTTTTCATGACTTTATATCACTTTTTGCAGGTGTGTTGAATTTTCATTTTGATGACATACTCGGTCACCATTTTTGTCTATAATATTTGTAATTATTTGTCTATACTTATATTTGTTAATTTCATTATACGTTTATCCTGACAAAGAGACCATTGGAATTTATTCCAGAATGTATGCAGAGTTAGTGCAATGCAATACATTCCACATAACATATCCAGTTTCGGTTTTGAAACATGTCGATTATTTTGATAAAAATAGTGGTGAGTAAAAAGTTATTTATTTTCAATAAATCAAAATAACGCCACAAACTTAATTTGCGATTATTGAAGAAAAAATAATTATTCAGTTTGGTTGGGTATTTTGGCCTCAAATCCAAATTTAAGTTTTGTATGAAAAAGGCCATGCTGTGTTCCTCTTAACTACATATTCTGAGGTAAATTAATTAATTCAGTTAGGCCTGACACTGACACCATCGTGGTGAAATAATGAATGCACATATTTATGGTCTATGTAGGTTCAATAAATCTTTTTTTGAGTTTTCAGTTGAGGCGATGCCTCTCGACCACGGAGGCCGTCATAAGTGTGTTCAACATTAAATTGTTACTCGTGATTATAATCTAAATAGGTATTTTTTTATGATAAACTAGTTTGTTCTTATTAGTGTCAGGAGAGTTTAATGGAATGGTAGAAGAAGTCGGGGACGCCCGAGGAAATCTTAACGCATTATCTCTGCACAGGAATAAAAGTTGATCATCGTGAAACATTCTGAATCGAGTCGCTAACAATAACACCCCTTATGTAGATGGGGATAAGCTTTAAACTCTCGCTTAACACCATCCACCTGTTCGGATTTACGCAAGAAAAAAATATCGCCAAAAAGTGGCTTTTATTTTATTTTGCGGACGTTCAGGAACAAATATTTAAATGTTTGCCATATTATACCACAAAATCATAACCGAAAATATGTTCGTAAGTAGGCGATTTTGAGCTTTAAAGAAGTTTTTATAGGCCTACCATATTTTTTTCTAGGCTCATAAAAACACTTGATAATTTCAAAGGCCAAGAAGTGTTCTACTCGCACTATTTAATCAAAGCATCTAAAACATTACCAAGTGATCAAATTCGCAAACCAAAAACACATGATTTTGCTTTACTAGGTAGGGCGTTGACTGGCGCATTAGGATTTTGAAATCATCCAGTAAACTGAGTAGACTGTTTACACTCTGTTAAAGAGAATACCATAATACTAATAATACTTCCAGTAAAATATTATTTAAATATTGACAGTATCAACTAGGCTGGCAGCTAGAGGCGAGTGTAGCATATTGACGTTGACATCGCTTTCAGAGATGTGCTTTATTTCAAATAAATCCATTTCAAATGGAAATGCAAAATGGGTATTTTCCATTTTGCATTTTAAATGCTTTTCTCAAAACCATTTTGCATTTTGCATTTTAAATGCTTTTCTCAATGCATTTTCCATTTTAAATGCTTTTTTGCAACATTCTTCCTACTTTCTCCACTCATCTTTTTTTCATAAGCCCCAAATATCAGTCGATCCTCAACCTCGCTATGAGAGATAATTTCCATTTGTCAAGTTGCCCCCTGATAGGAGCCCTGGCAATTGAGTGATACCATTACAAAAAATACTGATTCAAATACTGAACATGGGGCCATGACGCTGTAATATTAAATGTTAGATAGCAGTTTCTATGTTTTTACGTTGGCAACATTAGTCCCGCGCAAATTTTTTGTGGTTTCATAATCTGTAGTCGTGGTGTTTTTGGATTTACCATCATGTAATATGTTTGTTCTACATTGATATCCATTATTAAATGACAAAATTGTTTAAAAATTCTATAATTATTTTAATTGTTTGACCTGGGAAACCATTTTGCATTTTCAATGCATTTTGAAAATAGGTATTTTGCATTTTGCATTTGAAATGCTTTTCTAAAAACCATTTTGCATTTTCAAATGGAAAAGTTTTGACCCATTTCCATTTTGCATTTCAAATGGTTTTGGGTACCCATTTTGCACATCTCTGATCGCTTTCAATGACAGCAAATAGAATTTATTTAGTACTTGGTTTGCGATGTTTTGCACTTCCTAATTGGTATTTTGAACAACATTCATAAAATAAATATACGTAAATGTTTAAAAAAGTAGGTTTTGTGCGTAAAGTTTACGGGTGTAAAAATTACAAACAACAAAAACAATCCAGAGTCGGTTGGTGAAATATAACACGAGTTCGTTAACCTTTCCAGGAGTAAGTTACGTAATGCTGACTGTGCTCTGGGGAGTGAGTTTTTTTTACATTAATAAAAAATTATATTTTTTGATTAAATGTATGCTTTATGATAGTACCTATGCAAAATAAGTAACGGCAGATATCTGTGGATAATGATGTAAAATGTTTAAAAATGGTGTAAAGTTACAGGAATATGCCCATAGATAGCAATATGATGCATATTTACAGAATCGAGGTGCGAAATTAACTATGCGACGCCTGTCATCCATAACCGTCCATAGTCATTGGCGAAAGTGTGTAACGTCGTTATTAGCGTCCATACTCCCAGAAAGGTTAAATCCTAGCCAATAAATGTTCTTGATTATGTAAAAAGTGGATTATACCATGAAAATATAGTTATAAAAAATTTAAGGTCAATTAGCAAAGCTGCGTGATTTATATACCTACACATTTTCATATGTGTTTTGAATTATCGAATATATTAAATATAAAATTAAAATATTATAATTTATATATTAAATAGATCCCCGGAATGCTTCACTACTGCTAATGTCTTTCTCGGGCACCTCCGACTTCTTGCTACTAAAAAACTACATCACATCTACTTTAATTGGACTCCGTATATCATTACGGTGCAGAGTTATTGCGTTAAGTGCCCTGGATTTCTTCTACCATTTAAATATCTCTAAACACTCTTGGCACTAATAACAACAAACTTTGAAATTTTCAGCCATATCGATTTTAACTACTTTTCGAGTTTCGCCAGCACAAACATACGCAGGCTGAATTTTTATATATTAACCTGTTAACCGGGCGGGACGTATAAATAGTCAAACGTAAACAGTATCGGGTACGGGTAGGACATATGAATACGTCCTTGAAATATATGTTGCAATAATATATTCGCCCTGGAACGAGCGGGACGTATATTTCCGAGCATATCACACAGAAATTGTGTTTTTAATTTACATATTTTAATTTTTTAAACTTAATGTTTCTCTTTTATCGGTGTGCTTTTGTTTATTGTTCTGTAATTATAACCTTTTTTAATATTTTTTGTAATCTTTATAATTGTTTGTAAAGTTTCTATTTTTTTTAATTCGATGTATCATTTTTATAATGCATAAATAAAAAAAAATAATAATTGGAAATTACGTCCTCCAGGCGTGACGTACGAATACGTCCTAGTGAAGGAGTTAGCGCCCGTTATATGCTGCATAATTCAAAACGGAATTCCCCGGTTAACAGGTTAATATCAGAAACATATAAGACGTTGTTCTGCCACAGACCGCCTTCTATGTAGGGACGTTAAAATTTGTTGTTGTATGTATTTTTGGATGAGATATCTGAACTATATTTCAATCTGGAACCAACCATACACATTCATAAATCATTGAAATCGGTTGGGCGGTTTCGGAAATTAGCGTGTACGAACAAAGTGACACGTGATATTTACATATTAAGATAATATATTATTGAATATAATGGAAATATTTATTATTACGTTTTTATTTAATTTTATTACCCTTCTAAACAATCAAAGACACAGTTAATAGCCGTTTAAAATTTTTGTTTTATGTATATGCAAAATAGCAGTAAGGTCGTGTGTGGGTTATCTATTTTTTTAAAGAAGAAAGTAAGACCGCGTAAATCATTAGATCCAATTCAGCAGATACAATACAAATAATGCGCAAACAATAGTAAAAAATTATTTTGTAATGTAAAACAGGAATACAATATAAACTGCAATTACAATATAATTCTAAATAGTGACTACCATTTAGAACTGAAATGGCTTTTGCCATGTTTAGTGACCAGATCTGAATAGGTACTTCCCCACCGCCCTCTTCCTTATCTCCATCCCCTCTCCAATGCAGTATACCCTAATGGGTAAATTATGGAGATGCCAATATCTCACTTTCTCCAGACGGTTGGGAGCAGTTGGAACTATTGTGCAGTTTCAAGTATTTTTTTTTTTTTAATTAAACGCAAAAATATTACTTGTTCCTGTTCAGTGAAAATATTAATAGAAACCTTTGATGTGTGAGTGAGTGCAGTTAAGTCAACAAAGCATTCGTCAGATCTGATGTTCTCTAGACATCAATTAAATCGCCTGATTTCCCGCATTCGAAGGATCTCTTATCTTGCAAAGTGGTTGACCGCCACTTGTCAAAGACTAAGCAAACACATGTTTCCACTGCTGGACTGATAAGATTATTTCAGTACATGTGAAAATTTATCAGATATATATATATATTTTTTTTAGAAATTTAAATAATGTATGAAACTCGTTGCACCACATCCATTGATGAAAAGTATACAAATAATTTTACAATAAATATTGCGAATCGGGAATAATGATCTGAGAAATTGAAAGTATATGATGGTATTTTGTATGTTGTACCAAATTAAAATAACTGAATAAAACATATCATACCTTGACGTAGATGTTGTGACTCACTTGAATGACGACAATCCGTCATATATTATAATAAATAATAATACTGTGGAGCAATAATCCCTGCGTAAAAGTGTAATATTATTATAACACTAAAATTAGAGCCCCTTGTTCTATCGACAGAATTTTTACTGGCACGGTTATAATTCGAGGTGCTTCTTGGTCGGGATTTTCGTGCTCTAATAATCGTTAGAGAATTAAATACCAGCAACAAACTGTCACGCTCTTCTAAGAGTTCTTCAGTGACCCAGATCAAAATCAGGAGAGCAAACATCGAAATCGCGCAAACAGAACGCCCAAATGTAATGTAAATCATTAATTAACTCACCATACTAATATTAGAGTAGTAAAGATATTTACTATTAATCCTACGATTGTAATTAAATTGGGAGCTAGCCATAGCGGCACTAGGGAAACTAGCCAGGTCCACCACGGCTGAAGTATAGAATCCAAGAGACTAACACTTGTACATGAATATTTGTGATCACCCAGCCTCTTCAGCTGATTATTAGTCAATAAAGGTTCCTTATATAACTGCATTGTAATACTTTTATATGATCATCGAAGATCAAAACGCACTTACAACCCGTTCAACGGAACACGAAACGTAACTTAGCGATAAAATGTGACAAACCGCTTTCCAAAAAAATACATAACTGTTCGAGCTGAATGTGGTGGTCTGATGTTTGACGTATCGCGCGCGGCCGGCGGTAGACACGGGAACTAAAATTGTACTGACAAGCGTGCTGTTGGCAGGAACTAGTCACTCTCTCCACCTACAGATGGTGCTAATGCAAACGCGGGAGAATTTGAAATTGTTCAATTATTAGTACAGTTTTTATCAAATTTTCGTTTATGTTTTATCACTTGAATTATTTTATTTTGTTTGTATACCTTTTGAAGCGTGTAAATATTTTAAAATGATTATCTTTTATAAAAAATAAATACCCAGCATGACATTCCATAGTAGACACAAATTGATGGCGCTACAAGCGTAGCCAAAATGGCTCATAAGAAAATGTAAGTAGTCCATATTTTTTTAATCCAAACGGTGTTCAGAAACGATTTTGCAGTTGAACTTTCCGAAAGGAGATTATTCCTTATCGTAATCTAAGGCAATTTTATTTATTTTATATTATATCGGTGATTCAATCTTATATTGAATTTTTACGCCTTTCTTGAAAGAATTGAGTTTTTATACGAACAAAACAATTTATTTATATTCATATTGCGTTTGTACGGGCGCAAACAAATATTTCAATTAGATTATAACATACCTTATAATCTAAGATACACTTTTTGCAAGTTATGCTTTGAAATATTAAGACATAATTTTTTGTTTGCGCCCGTGAGAATATAAATAAAGTTTCGTTAAAACGCGACGCAAATAAGACTCGACTAGAATAAAAAAATATCAGTTATAGGCGTTTCCAAAGAGTTGATGAGCTTCCAGTGGGCGGAGCAAGAGTCCGATCCTTTTCATTTGCGCGCCGCGCCGTCCAAAATATTGCACAGTGTGACATGATTTGATTTCACACAAGTTTTATTAACATAAATTTCAAATGATAAAAAGTAACTTGCATCCCTAGGAATCCCTCTAGAAACATTTAAGGTTTAATTTTTAATACGTTCATCAGAAATAATCAAAATGTGAGCGCTGGTGCAAATCCCCGTTATCAGGGTATTGTGTCACCTTAATATTTTAAAGCATAAATTGAAAGAAGTGTGTTTTCATAAAATAATTAAATGAATACCATTTATGAACGCGTAGATTATCCACACTAACTAGAACCCTTGATGTTTATGTAGGTACTATATATTAAGATTAAAGTTTTTAAATTACGTAAAGCTTTGCAAGGAAAAGTTGTATATGGAAAGGCTTTTATGTATTTCTGATACTCGACCCGGAAAGGCAATAATAATAAACGACTATTTAGTCAAAAATGACATTAGAATTTTTGTCTAATCAAAATCTATGTATAACTTTTCGGCAACAAGAAAAATTCCAGCATCAATATCAAAATTGGTGATAACTGCCTCGAAAAAAAAACGAGCACAATATATTTGGGCCCTATAGTAGATCCTCAACTCTCGTGGGATCTCCATATAGGTAAATCATGTAACGGAGAAAATTACCCACCATAACTGGCGTACTATATAGACTTCAAGGATTACTACCCATTCCTTTACTAACTTCAGTATATTATGCTATGATACATTCACACATTTCCTATCTCTGAAGTATCTGAGGCTTTGCCCCAAAGAAATTGATTGCTGACCTACAGGTGGTTCAAAACCGAGCTCTCAGAAATGTTCTTGGACTTCCACGGGACACTCATGTCAGGAATATCTATCTAGTTTCCGGTATCCTTCCAATCACAATCCTTCCTAAGCATCAAATTACCAGTATCAAGCTACAAATTACCCAACAATCAACTCACACTAACGTCAAGCCACTTTACAATCAAGACATCTACAACCACAATACTCGAAATAACAATAAAATCCACATTCCTCAAGCACACACTACAAAATATGGAATAAAATCTTTACACTACATTGCCTACACACTTAATAATTCGCTTCCAGAAATGTACAAAACCATTGAGAAAAATAAAAAAAACTCACTATGATGGTTTAAAGAAATATTTTTAAAAATGAACATCGGTAAATGCATATTTGTATATCTTTGATTGTTCCTTTATTTGTTTACTCTTATTTTATTTATTTTTTTTGTTCCACTTAACCTGTCTTTTAAAAATTATTATGCTGTGTTGTATTTTTAATATTTTGATGTCAATGTAAAATTGTATTTTCTTTTCTATTCTGTTCCGACTTATGTATTGTAATTTCCTCCTAGAGTTTTGTAACTCATCGGGATTGCCCTAGCAAGAAATAATAATAAAAAAATAAATAAAAAAAATTTTTTTTACTAAATTGTCGCTAACGCCCTTTTGCCTTTCCAAAATTCAAATTCCCAAGACAAAGTGTATTTCTAGGTTTTTTTATGTGAATACAGCAATTTACGAGCCGAAACGTGAGTCGAGCCTCGAATTATGGGAAAGGAACGAAGCAACAGTAAAGCCGCTTGTGGTTACTTCGTTCCTTTCCCATATTCGAGGCTCGGGCCGCGTTTCGGCTCGCAAATGTATACGCAGCATTACAAGTGCAGACTTGAAATGAAATAGCATAATACTGCGCTATAAAAATTTTGTGTTATTATTATTACATTAGTGAAATTTAAATAAATAAATACAACTTTAAAATGAATCATTCCTCTATTGGAGGAAATTCCAACCTCGGCTTATCTGACATTTTAAATATGTTATGCGATATGCATTGCAAGTTCATGATCTGAAGTTGCAGTGCATTCTAAAATAATTAGGTAGGTAATTTATGTTTATTTCCTGCCTGATATTTTAAACTACCCCTTGACTCGAGAATAATGTTTCATTGTTCTTTTTAATTGCAAATTTCATAACACCAGAAATCACCGTTCGATCTTTTGGAGGACATAGCTTTACATATTAATTTATAGTTTTAAATGACTATGGGCCGGTATATCAGAATAAATATACATTACTAACTAAAGTCCCCGGCGTTGCCCGGGTTTTGCGAGTCCGCCCGCCCGCCACAGACACTCTTCTTTGTGTAAATATATGTAAATTCGATAATATTCTAAAATTTATACGTAATTCTAAAATTCAAAAATACATACATAATAAAATTGTAATTTTTTCGATAGGTACGTATATATACACAGTGTCCGGAAATACGCAGCACAAGCGGGAAACTGGTTAATCTTCATCACATAGAGAACCCCAAAATCTTATTTTTTAGATCTGATTTAAAAAAAAGAAAAAACATAACGATCACTAAATATGTTTGGTATTTATTTAAAATAAATAGAATCAGTTGCAACATATCTTAAACTTTTAATTGATACTTTAAACAAAATCAAAGCAACAAACCGGACAGCAATTTACTTACACTATTTACTGTAAGAAGATAGGATATGTTTTACTCAGGAGTTTGAACGGGTTGCCTGAAGCATTTGACGATTTCTAATGGTATAATAAGCAGCATTTTGAGCTTAGGGAGAGCCGCCAGTTATGGGCAGCCTAGACTTAACAAAATTTGTAAACTGGTTAAACCAACACAATCCTTTTCCTCAAAAGTCAGGTGAATTATGTTGTAATTCTTCGAGATTAGTGCCATAATCAAATGTAACATGTGACGATGAGATAGGGTTCAAAGCTATAAAGAAAATGACAGGGCGAAGTTTTTCTGAAGTACCCAAAACTACGTAGATCGGATAGGGTTGTTAATCAAGCCATAAATAAATCTGTCAGAGTTAGAAACAAAGATGCTGTAATCACCCTTCAGCAGATATTCAATGGAACAGTATGCGTGTGTAATAGTCCCGAAAAGCTTATATCCAACTTCTTTATTTGATGATGTTTCTTTAAAGAAAGGCAAGAAAGCCACCAGTATGAAAGCATATGACGATCGTACAGTTGATATCAACTTCATGAAGGACGAAGCTGCGTATGTTTGTACAAACGTCAAGTATAATTGCTCGCCAATTTTCAAAATAAGAGTGGGCAATAGAAGCTTTTAAAACTATGCGTCATGCTGCAAACATACAGACAGTAACAGTAAACGACGATGGTGGTAGGATATATTGGGTCAAGCGATTGTCTTTACAACTTAGTAGCTGTTGGAGCAGACACAGATCTACTAGTATTGCTTGGAGCATTAGCTCCTTCAACTGAAAACAAGCTGCTTTATAGGAAATTAGTAGCCACTTCTAATATCGTCAGTACCTCCATAGTATTCTGTTCAGTTTCTAGCACATAAGTATGGTGATAAAAGGCGAGTCTTTTCATTTTCCCATGCTGTTACAGGATGTGACACGACCTCTGTTTTGTATGGTGTCGGGAAAATGAAAGCTGTAAGTCTAATAACAACACAAACAGATTTGAAATATACGGCTAGGTGTTCAAGTGTTCAGGCACATGAGGAAAAGTACTGAAAAATTGTGTGGATTTTCAAAATATCAGAAACTTGATGAAGCTAGATATTTTAAATTTAAGCAATTAAATGCCAAGATGCATCTAAAAGCTAAATTTGATTGACTTTGAAGACTCGCAAGCATCTCTCTCCAAGTTCAAACGTAGCTAGAAAATGAACTAACATCTAATGCTAAAGAATGGGGATGACACGAGAGAGTATGAATTAATACGTATACCAAAACATGTCCCGCGTCGAACTTCTAGTGCTAATTTCTCGTAAATGCAACACTTTGTGCGGAAAATCATCTAGCTTTCGGAGGGTAGGAATAGAATGTTCTGATATTTGTGGCCACTGTATTGGGTTATCATGCAGTAAAAGGTCTAAAAAGGCCCAGTGAAAAAACTTTAAAAAGAGTTTTTTTTGTAACACTTTACATACTATGTTGCAAACACTATTTAGCAATAAAATATATGTTTATAAAATGAATCAATTTTCGATTATTCAGTGTTTCAATTTAAAATTATAAATTCGTGCTACCCATGCACAAATTAGTCCCCGGCAACCATAGCGGGCTAGGCCCGACCGCTGCGCCTCGTCGCCTACTCGCCGCGCCGGGTTTTGACGAGTGTCAATGATATAGGTCAGCAATGTTACATATCGTTTTAAAGCTTATTAAATTTTGCAAATAGTTTGTAAGAAGCATGTTTGTGTGTTCTCTCGGACAAAAAAAAAACACAATTTTAGAATTGTTTTTTGTCATAACAATGTCATATATTATTTGTCAAACCATTGTAGATAAAAAAAAGATTTTAAATAATTTTACTTTATGGCAGTTTTATAAGAAGTACATCCGTGTACATTTTTTTCAAATACTATTTTTACTTTAGGAGAAATAATGGCTTTAGTAGAAATCTACAATTTTAATGTATGGGGGGGGGGCACATGGGAGGAAGGAAGGAGGGGGGAGTCGGAACTTTTGTGAAAATACTCCCTGCAGTAGGTACTATTCACCTGCAAAAGTTCAGCTTTGCCCTCATTTGTCCTAGCTCAATGCGTTCGTTGACATAGGATCTATAAACTGGATTAGAAAGCAATGTTATAGAAATGCAGTTAAATTAAACGCAATCTGCTTCAGCAATTCACATATTTTTAGTGACGTGTTTGTGAAATTCTAAAATTAATACAATCAAAGTTTTGTTTTGCGTTAAATTGACCTTTTACCCTCACTAAATGGTCTTTCTTAGTGCTTTTTTTCCTGTCAACCCCATTCAGTGTTCTTGAGAGCGCAAAACCAAGAATCGCATTATGTGGACCCCAGTCGGGTGTAGGGTCCTGCCCAGGGGAATGCAAAAAAGGTCACCAACAAAACATTCATCATTATATTATTATTTTCTCGTATCGTCCAGAAGGTCAACTTACAAAATTAACGTAAAAAACAAGTAGGCCGTGAATACCAAAAAAGGGAACGAAGACCTTGGGGTTGAACAAAAGCACTATATTTTGGTAATACAAGATTATAATGATTCGTCATATATTTAAAAGTTTTGTTATTGTCTCGTTGAACTTCAGCCATTCGTTATTTATTTATTATTTAATTTAGTACAGAAAACATTATAAATCCAACACAAATTTAAAATAAATTGACTCGACCAAAAAATGTTTTTTTTCTTGTTAATTCATTTGTAAAATTTACAAGTTTACAAAATATTAGTATTATATTAATATACATATTAGTATTCGTATTTGAACGATTCGTTGCATTTGAAAGATTCGTCATTTATATATTTTTTAAATTTTAGAACATAATCAAAAATACGTGTTGTGACAATAGTACGTAATATCAATATAATACAATTGTTTTCTTGAAAAGAGAAATAGAAAAAAGTTATTTCCAAGAATTTCGAAGAAAAGTAGTAACTGGGTTATGCGTTATGACTTCAGTTTTTTTTGATACCGACGATATAAATATCTGATGATGTTTATTGGAGTGCACGTTTTAGATTATAAAAGATGTATGTCTGTATAGATAGATGATTTATATATGTCTATACATACAGATAGGTATATGAATAAATTTTTTTTTTTTTTAATTATGTTATTGAAGAGAATTGGATCTACAGTTTAGCGTGGGAAAAAAGTTAAACTTATAGGGCTGTACATTTTTTTAAGCGTTATATCTGAACTATTTGTCATATTTGAACGATTAATCGGTTCGTTGTATTTGAACCATTCGTTATGTTTGTACAATTCTTTTTATATTCAACATAAAAAGAATGCACGTTATTCTTATATGAATCGGTCACGTTATTCTTATATAAATATTTATTTTTTAATATTTGAGTGCTTTAATACGAGTATCTATTCAACCGTATAGTCAACTGCACGACAGCGAAGTCTAAATCGTGACTTTACTTACAAATGTGCGATACAATGAAATGTATCGTTTTATGTATTCTAAATTCTGAAAGCATATTATAATATGTTACAGATTGTAACTATAAACTAACATGCACTCGTGAAACGAGCTTATAGTATTTTTCTAAGGCGTAAGGGTACATTCAGTATTATTGAGTGTTCGGTGAGTTTTGCGTAGGTGAATCTACGTAATACTAGAAATCCGGATTTAGTTCAGTATAGAAATTCTTGGACTAACTACCATATGTATTGCCTAGAATACTTATGGAGGGAAAAAATTATACGGAGTCAATGGACATCTTCTATTTATAACATAACAAATATAAAACAAAAGATTGTTACTGAGGCAGTTTGGTTATGTATAATAAATACTGAATATTTTTTATTATTCATATGTAAAATCCCCTAAAAAGGGCGTTAATAAATAAGTAATTGAAGAAGAATATAATACTAACAAATCTAAAGGAAACATGAAACAGAACAAGCTCCTATAGAAAAATAAAAAGGTAACGGTCTCAACTGGAAATCGAGACCAGGATCTGTGTCTTACTGGGACAACGTCTCTAACCACTCGGCCATTGGGACCTAATTATTTTATGTAATCTCATATTACAAATTTAGAATGACAAATATTATCCTCAACTAATTTTAATGATATATTTCATTGATGGGTTTAACCTCCAAAAGTAAAAAGAAAAGTTGTTCCAATAAAAATTAAATAAATAATTGTCCAATGCACAAAAACTATAGTATTATTGAAGTGAATGTTTGTGGATCATGTCCACCCAGAGACAAATTAAACATAGTAAAAAGACTGAATCATTTCTGTTGTTAGCTAGCTGCTTGGGTGGGAACCCGACGCTTTGGGCCGCTTGACCAACTAACCGATAGCAGTAGAGGGTGTGTATAAAATAAATCCCTAGAGCATCTTAAAATTATTTTTAAAAAGACTTTTTTACATTTCAAGTTTTCCAGTAATGTAGGCCTCACTGGGTGGCTTGCCCGTGATGAGGCCTCCATTTTATAATATGAAAATATAATCTACATAATACATTTAAAGAGAAAATAATACATTTAAAATTAAAAAATAATACATTGAAAATAATCTTGTGTGTTTGTGAGTGATGTGTGTTTATATTGGTTTTGTGTGTTACGTGTAGGTTTTATTTTTATTTTATGCTATGAAATTTTGGTAATATTGTATTTTTTGTTCTTTAATCCATTTTGTAATTTTGTGTGTGAATTTATTTTTATTTTCCTCAATTTTAATTTCAAGTTTTACACTGTTGAAAGCTTTTATAGCATGGTATTGGTAGTGTCTTTGCCATTATGTAGGTACCTAATCAGGGCCAGTGAAAATCTCTATCAGCGCCTTGGCTCCTTGGCTCCTTCCCTCTAATCGTATTCGCTTGGAATAAAACAGAGATTTTCTGATCACTGTGCAATTTTTCGGATCACTGATGACTGATGACCAATCCGTCACTTCTTTGACTAGAAATTAAATTAACGAAAAACATTTATTCCGTAAATATTACTACGTCCACCCCTGTATTCTTCCACCACTAAATTACAGGTAGGTACATACCCATTGAAATACATACTTACATTGCTTCTTGGTTTAAACACCTTGTTCCAAAAATATCGTGCTTACTTCCCATAATACATAGAATATTCCTTATGCAGTTTTAGTAATTAGGTCTCGTGCTCAAAACATATATTAATTTACTTTATTTTATGTGAAAAATACGAATAAATAATAAAGTCAGTAATTGAACTTTTATCGGTCAGTGGCTGAATTGACAACGCTTCGGGTTCCCACCCAAGAGTCGTGAATTAAATTTCTCTGCTGGCTGAGACCTCCGTCAAAAATAAAACAAAATTTCCTTTTAGTGTGATAATAGTGGGAGATTATCAATTATCATATATTGTCGAGTTCTTGGAGGATAAATGTACACTTATTCGGAACCCTGGAATGTTTCTTTCTTTTTATTAATAAAACAATGTCCAGCGAACTCATTCGTTCAAAAGAGCGCACGTTTAAATGTATTTTTACACAATGGTAGTAGTAGTTCAAATTGGTTCCAAATTATTAGTTTGTAACTCCCGCCCAAAAACTATTTTCAGCGACATAACGGTACATAGCTACCTACATTTGAACGCGTTTACTGAAATAGTGAGCAATGGGCCCAAATGGGCCTAAAAGGTTTGGGAACCTCAAGTCTGAGCCCTTTCTTCTTTACATCGAGTTATAAAACACAAATTTTAAGAGTAACAAGTAATAAAATTTGTAATTATTTGTGTTGATAATTATGTTATTATTTGTTACTCTTTTTATTTGTTTTTTTTAAGGCACAATGTAAAGAAGAAAGGGTTTAGACCTGAGGTTTCCAAACCTTTTAGGCCCATTTGGGCCCATTGCTCACTATTCAAGTATATTTATCTTTAACGCCGCTTTACAACTCGCAACATTGTATTTGGCAACAAAACCTGTCTTTTGACCCTGCTCGCTTATCAATCTATGGAGGCCTATACCTTAGCCAATGAAATATCGACCTGCCAAAGCCTTACACAATGACAGGTCCGCGACCAAGCTAATTTTAAACACCTTTGGCGAAGAATCGCATTGAAATATGAGTTCGATGCCGCGTGTGTAAAGAGTGGCCCATGTCGCTCGGTTCGGTGTTCAGTTGTTCAGTGTTCAGTGTTCCGTGCTCCTCGCCAGGTGGAGTACGCGTTGCGACAGCAGAGGTGAAAAGCCGGCAATTTTCCCTTTCAAACAAATCTGCATTTTAATCTTCTAATATTTAAATGATTGGCTTAAATACCGCTAAAAGCATTTTGGCATAATATTACCCGTCTATCTATTGCCAATTTCTGTGCGTTTTGTTTCTACTTTCTACCTACTGACGTTTTCTGTGCATTTGTTTACGTCGTTGACAGTTTGTTATCAGCGGTTCCCCGAGTGTTTTCAAAGTTATTAAAACTTCTTGATACAGTTGTTATTTTACTTATTTTAATCAGTGTGGGAGTTGTGATATTGTGGATCTCTGAATAATATTTAGGCTGTCGCATGATGTATGTTTTTATTTACAGTCAGACATACCTGCGCTAATTCCTACGTGTTTACCTTCGTTTTGCTCGCCGTTGTTTGTATTATTGCAGTGCTTTCCGCAACACAAACTAGGTTAAATTCAAACACGATACTTTAACATATGTTTTAAGTTATGAATTAGCTACGTGTAATACAGTTTGAAAGTGCAGTAGTCATTTCAAGTTGGATTGCTGGGTTTCTCAGATGGCTCGGTCCCCGAAGACGGCCCAGGCCCACGGCAGGTCGAGGGTCGGCTCGAAGGAGCTGAACAGACTCCGTGAGCATCTTGGAAAATCTCATGGTAAGTCATCTCAATTTATTCGGCATGTCTGTTGCATCCTCATTCATCATAATTGTACTGCTTACGAAATTTTGAAGAAATAGCCACATCCATTACGTTATGCTTATAATATGCCACGATATTTTATGTTGAGAGAGTCCAGACAGATTCAATTATAATAGTATATTTATTTACTCAACTTAGATAGTATTAATATGTAAATTGGTTTCCTAATTTAAATATATACAAATAAATAAAAAAATAAAAAAGATTTTTCACATATTTCGTCACTTCTTTCAATTTTAACACTTTTCCCCCTTCATTGCTGCTCTATAAATATAGTAACGAGTTCTGTTATTTTTACTTCTTTCACATTATTTTAATATGTTATATATAAAACCTTGTCAAAATTAATAAACAATTAATAGCTAAACTTACTTATGTTTGAAAATGAAGGACAACCAATTGAATTGCTTACGTGAACAAGTTCACGATATCGCCAACAAGCAAATGAATACAAAAAATCGCTCATCTACAATGTAAATAAATAAAAAAACATAATTCTTAAAATGTAACAAATTATTTTTGAAGTGATATTTCTATAAAGGAATTTATCAGATCTATCACTCAAAGTTATGCTTTTGTAAAAAAAACATCTGATAATATCGAGAAAAGGATGTAAAGAAAAGGTGAACGTAGATAAAAAAAACTTTTTTGTTCGAAATTTGACCTAACTCTTGTTTTAAAGGTCAAATGTGCAAAATGTTATCAATTGTATAGAAATCAAATCCACGCCGCGCCGCCCGCTCGCCCGCCTCAAACATACACTCTAGATATATTTGAGATTAAATTATGCTCCTTACGCACTTTAGAAAGTACCTACAGACTTGAACTCAGTTGAACTAAATAAAAAATCTATTTTCCACAAATTGCGTTGGTAGGTACATGTTGAAGGAATAATAAGTACCTACCTAATTATCGTATCATGTGCCGTCAAATATTATGTGTTAATTGAAAAACAAGTAAAATGAACATCTATGAGTTTCATGATAATATGTCAATCCACCACAATTTTGGAAAGAGCATTGTTGTAAATACATAGGTCTAAACTTTATTACCAGGTTCAAGTTTTACTTAATTCTCTCTAATAATTTGTAATGTCATTGGTAATAATGAAGTTATAGATAATACACACTAGACAATGTTTTACGTAATTCTCTCTAATAATTTGTAATGTCATTGGTAATAATTAAGTTATAGATAATACACACTAGACAATGTTTTACGTAATTCTCTCTAATAATTTTTAATGTCATTGGTAATAATGAAGTTATAGATAATACACACTAGAGTCCAAGGCTGCCCAACCTTTTTAGCAGTTGGGCGAAATTGACGATTTTGAATCACTGGCGGGCCACTGAATACCTGACGGTTCCTATTTCCATGGGGGGGTTATTAGAGAGAATTTCTATAAAAAAATATTTGAAATCCATGGGGGGGGGGGGGGGGTTGTTACGGAACTTCGCTGAGAAAAAATTCCGAACATCATATGTGATACCCCACAGCAATTTTTCGAATTCCATGGGGGGGGGGGGTGGCTACAGGATTCCATTTCGACGCAAAAAATATTATGTCGAAAACCGGTGTATTTTTGTTTCAAAAGTAAGTTCAACAGGTTAGATTTTTTCGTCGCTGATTCTCGTTCTGAGTAGCCTAAATAGCGATAAATCGCCTTCGTTAGCAACACTGGTGACCGCGCGCAAGCTGCATTGTTTGTTTTACCGCGGACCCGAGACACTTTTTCAAATTGGCGGATTGGCGGGTTTTTTGAAAATGGTTCACGCGGGCCACTTATAATTCGTTCGCGGGCCACATTGTGGCCCGCGGGCCTGGGGTTGGGCAGCCTTGCACTAGACAATGTTTTACGTAATTCTCTCTAATAATTTGTAATGTCATTGGTAATAATGAAGTTATAGATAATACACACTAGACAATGTTTTACGTAATTCTGTCTAATAATTTGTAATGTCATTGGTAATAATGAAGTTATAGATAATACACACTAGACAATGTTTTACGTAATTCTGTCTAATAATTTGTATTGTCATTGGTAATAATGAAGTTATAGATAATACACACTAGACAATGTTTTACGTAATTCTCTCTAATAATTTGTAATGTCATTGGTAATAATGAAGTTATAAATAATACACACTAGACAATTTTTGTTGTTTGTTTTTGGGGTGTTATGCCGTGTTGCGCTAACTCCTTCTTTACACACACATCTTCGGATCTACCGGATCTGCCCTGATGATGGACACTGCAACGCTGTCCGAAACGTCGGCTAAAGAAGGAGTTAGCGCAACACGGCATAACACCCCAAAAACAAACAACAAAAATGCTTTTGGCCGTGAGAATCTAAAAACTTACCCACACTAGACAATGTTTTCCATAGAGATTTGAATTGGAACCGAGATCACCATTGACTTAGTAACTTTTTTTTGGTTCTAGCCCATTTAGCTCGCGCTCTGTCTCTCTTAATACTGCCTGACATCGTATATCGCTATTACATTTTCATCGAAATAAAAAAAATAAAAAATAAATGTGATGAAACTAATTTTTGCATACTGCACACATCGCACTTCTTACGTTCTTATTTATTCCATGACTAGCTGAAGTCCCCGGCTTTGCCCGGGCTTTACGCAGAGTTTTTCGAAATCTAATGCAAACAGTGACCTTCCTCTTGTTTTGAACGTCAAGTGTGTAAAATTTCATCAAGGAGTGCCATTCTTCTGCTTTAAAGCGAAGCTTAATGCTAAATCACTATTTTGATTAATCTTTATAACGAATTGGTTTACATTGTTAATGCCAAAAAATATGTTTTAGATAAATTGAAGGTTTTCCTATCGTTTAGCTTGACTAGAATACAAATAAATTACTCAATAAAAATATAAATGTAAACTACTAACAAAAATATTTTTTCACTAGATGTATGAACGCGTAAGGGAAACAACTTTTTTTTTTAAATACAGTATTATAGCTAGGATTATCTGTGACAGTTTCACTTGATTAACTTTTTTGCTTTCTTATAAATTTTTTTACAAAATAAATAAAAACCACTTTTGCGCATGAAATCGAGCGTTTCTTGACTCCGTTTGCCAAGCGATTTTAATGCCTATTAGCTACAATATAAGGTATATCAAGAATATGCACATTTTTGGCTTGTAGCTTCCTCTTAAGGAGTTATAAAAGGGGATAGGGGTGGTTTTTTCGAAATCGATTGAATTGAATTGTAATACATGTGTAGGGTGTGGATACCTTTTAAATAACTACCTTGTTTTCTGTAACATTTAGTTTACAAAGACTTGTAGCTATATACTTTGACCATCCAGATGTGCCTCTAATCTACCGGACGCATGTTTCTACCAATAATCGCTTGTGATTCCACCCCTCTTTGATTTTATTCTTTTATGTTTTTGCACTCATTATTATGATTTTACACTCTACGCGACTTATTTTCTTTTCCGTGGATACTATTTACTAGGTTGGCGTTGTAGTCGATCCATATATTGAACATGCACCTGCGAACTTCACTATTTATAGACATCGCGTAACTTTATTGGAATTTACAGTTTGAAACAATTTGATATCGTGGGCGCTCTTAATTCATGTAATTCGCTCTTAATTCGTTGTTTGCCACAATTCAATTTAATTCAACTCAATTCAATTCAATTTGTTTATTCCTTTAAAAACATTACATTATTCGTTTTCAAGTATTTTTTTTTAAAGTGATATTACATAATAAATAAGCGGAACTATAAACAATAAACTCTAGGAAACAAATCCTGCTTGATTTAAAACTTCTGTTATGGTGTAATGCAGTTAAAAGTTTGGCAACCCATTATTTTAAATAACATTTGAAAAAACAAATTAATAATAATTCGAATTCAGTAATGTTATTATTAAGTTCTGCGAGTATTTTACTTAACCCTTCAAGCATCTGTCATATTGACCGTTACATTTCTTAAGGATGCTGTCAGAAAGTCAGAGAATTTATAGAATGTATTTCCGCTTTTCAATAAAAGCCAAATAAATTGAATATTTCTGAAAGTATCCGAAAACTTATAACTGTTTTTAAAAGATGATAAAACACGTCTTAAAATTTGATTATTATAAGTACACATATATTTTTTTAAATATTCAAATTTTCAAATCAAACATAAAAAGTTTTAAAAATGGCTCACGCTTTTTCGTCTAAACACTGAACTAAAATTACTAAAAAAAATACATAATTTATTAGAAATTTGTATTTAAAACATTACTGCCACCTCACTTTTTTTCCTTTCATATAAAAAAGGTAATAGGTAAATTCACAAAGTTTCTTTAATTTTCTCAAATTTTAGTCGGAAACATTCATCGAGTTGTACTTTTTAATTTTTCTGGGGTTAACTTCTGTATTTAACTTCTGTAAATGTTGGTATTTTTTCTTTCTAACACCGTTTAGTTCATTTTTTCTAACTGTGACGGTAAGACCATATGAGCTGTTCCGAAAAGCGAAAAAATTGACTCTACGGATAAAAAAAAACGAACAAATTAGCCTTACGAGTTAAAATAAAATTTAGTTTAAAAAAATTTCATCATACCATAGGAACAGCGCTTCATCTGTGTCACATCTCCCTCTCCTCTGTCAATTATTGGCATTGCATCATCGCCCGTAATGTTCTGTCTCTGAACCTTGCGCGTCATCGCCGACGAGGTCGTTTAAAAACAATGTGATTCAATAAATACCATATCGACCTTTTTACAATAAACAATTAAATCAAGACATCAATATTGTCTAAGATAGATACATTTTATAATAACCTGTGCCTTCATTTTTCTTATAATAGTGTTCAATTCATACCTCCGGTGAAGCCAGATAGTAAAGCTAGTTCGTGAAAAACTTTCTTAAAAAACTGCTGATTCAACATTCGAAAAATTTCTTCTCTGTTTTACATTGTAAGAAATTAATCATGATATTAATATTCTAGTGTTTATATTAAAATGCGGTGCTAAATTACTATGCATTGCAATCATTTTAAAATTATAACGTATAACTTCTCTGGTTTTTGTTCATCCGATGCGACGACTCAAAGAAATAAGTATTTTACATAATTTTATTGTCTTACAATTCACAATGTTTGCCTAGTTCTTTTCTAACGGCTAAGAGGTTTGTTGCTTCGGCTTCGGCATACCTTTAATACCGTTACTCAGCCAACACGTATTCTACACAGTGAGATTTATTGTTGGCTAGGTGGATTTTGAACTCGCGGTCATTATCATCATTGCGTCATCCACAATTCACTTCTCTACTCTTTCTTCATCCTGCGGTCTATTACATTTCATGCAAAATCATCATCATCGTCGACGCTATAACCCTGGGAAACCCATCAGTTTCCTAGTGGCCTAGGCTAGAAAATACCAATACTCCTACCAATTTCCTGCGGTCTACCAACTAGAGCTTGGTCGATCGATCTTTTTACACGACCCGGGTCGCTCATGATCCACTGGCGAAGTGACGAAGTACCCGCTCTTTTATCGGGTACTTTTTCATATGAAAAAATTTCATAGAGTAGATGCACAGCCGGTCGCCGGGATACTGTCGTACCCGAGAACTCAGTACCCTAGTCACTCGTCGTACTTTCGTTTGACTTAGGTAGATAGGTGTAGGTACACCGTAGATGAATGATGATAGATTATTTTAGATTTCAGGTAACTATCTACCATCTCTATTTGTCTGTCACGAGAGCGAGATCGAGATGCCGGTCTACAGATTTCGTACATCTGTGATCGCTCGTCATACCTGGCACGCATCACGAGATACGGGTGCTGACAATCAAAAGTTCGTGACTCGTGATTCAATGACCGGGTAGTTCCTGGACTAATCCCAACGCTTCGGATCCTGCAAGATTATTATGATAAAGCCTCTTTAGTGATTTTTCAGTGCTATTAGGTAATCTTGCGCTTCTTCGAGAGAGTATTGCACATCAGAAAACAATTTGAATCACCTTCAAAATAATTAGCTACACACATGCACATTGATCAAACCAGGTTTTATGAAATAAACTAAAACTGGTATTTAAATCTTTACAGAAGTTGCGGTGAATTAAAAGGTTCAGGTTCAGAACATTTACGGACCTAGTTATTTTGTTCATTAATACTTAGGTATCCTCCTTAACCCTAGGTAATTTGTATATATATTACAATACACGTTCTTATTAATCCTTGAAATCTTCATTGAATTCTTTTAGGATGCTGATGCTTTCAGCTCTGAAAAAACTTGTAAATTCGGTAAAACGTCAGAAAACTCTGAAATGAACATGATGTTAGTATTGCAGTATTGAGATTTACCTTTGCGTGGCTTACCTACTATTCGATAGTTCCCTGGTCTGTGTTGAATCACTCAGAGATTCCCAGGAATCTGAAGTGCGATTGCTTGTCTATTGATTCAGTAAAAAGTAACAGTATTATTCAGATTGCTTGCTATTTTTATACAATTTTAGTAAGTAAACATTGTGACAGCTGATTTTTTCCGATATTATGTTTACCGTGAGACTGCCTCACGTCATGTTTTGGACAAATTAAATCGATTGGTTCGTGACGAGAGTTAGGTTAAGGTTTTTATGTTACATTGGCAATGTGTTTTATAATGGCTGGACTGGAGATGGCCAAAACACTTTCAAGCTAAATTCAATCCGAGTCTCCAGAATTGTACTGGCTTTTGCCCAGTAAATCTTATTTTTTTTATATTTGACGCTGCATTATAGAATCTAGGTCAAATCATTTATCAACATATATATTATTAATAAATATCAACATTATAGTGGGAGGTTAACAAATGGGGACGGATATCCCACTCAAACACCTAAATTATATTTTTTGTCTATATATCTGTCAATATTTTGTATCATAGGTTAGTTTTAATATTCTCCTGACGAAGGAAGGGTGCTTCCGAAACCGGTAGAGTGCAATTAAAATTAAAGTGGTCTAAAACAAATTAAAAACGTAGGTTAGGTTAGGTTAGGTTTAAATTTTTATTTCATCGTTTCTAATGACTTTATATCACTTTTTAAAAGTGTGTTGAATTGTCACTGTGTTGAGTTATCATGGAACCATCTCCACCATAGGAGAGAATAATATCTGTTTGGTTCTTTTCTAAATCCCCGTTCAACAAACTATACAGACCTAACAACCGTACCAAGGCTATTTTGGATATAAACAGGTTTTTAAACTTGCATTTATAGTGACATACTAGCTGCCGTTCTAAGCCTTGAAAAGGTATTAATGAATAGTCAGTAATATATATCTGACATAGACGACGTCTACGTTGAATCCTTATACACTGTTCCTGTTTTTTCCTTAAGGCGATGCCATACGTAGTAATGCAAAATCATGTGTTTTTGGTTTGAAAATTTGATCGCCTAGAAATGTTTCAGATGCTTTAATTAAATACTGCATGTAGAATACATCTTGGCCTTTGAAATAATCGAGTATTTTTTAGATAAGTCTTTTTATAAGCCCAGAAAAAAATAATGTATAGGCCTATCAAAACTCCTTTAAAGTTCAAAATCTCCTACTTACGAACCCATTTTCGGTTATGATTTTATTGTATAATGTGTCAAATTAAGTTATTTAGAAAATGTTCGAAAAAAATTTAAATATTTATGCCTGAACATCCACAAAATAAAATAAAAGGCACTTTTTGGCCATGTTTTTTTCTTGCATAAATCAAAACAGGCGGATGGTGTTAAGCGGGAATTTAAACCTTATCGCCATCTACGTAAGGGTTGTTATTGATAGCGGCTCAATTAAAAATATTACACGACGTAGTGTCATCGCCTTAAGATGTGACTGTTTGTACTATCTCCCATTTCACCTAATTCCTTTATTTGTCGGCGGTACTTTTAATAAAGTTCATCAGGGTTGTCATTGGTTATTTGGCTTTCTCCTGGTTACTATTTTGGGCTTCTTGTGCTGTAGTGAATGTCCAACATTGGGGCAGATGTACTTCTAATAAATTAAGAGGAGCCCAATTAGTGGCCAGTGGAAGAGTGATATTTAGTTATGGCCTTGCCTATAATGCCTATTTTTAGTGCCAGGATATTAATGCCCAAAACTAAAAAAAAGTTTAAGAAAATTACTGTCTACACGAAGAAAAATGAGCATTGCTGATTCATTAAAATCCGGTTAAAAACGGGATTGCCGGCCGTTTCCTGTTAAACTTTTAGTACATTCCCAATAAATCAAAACACGTTTTTAAGCACCAGCATTTGTCCTGGAAATATACAATGACGAAATGCAAAAATATTCGAATTTTATGAACACGTGTTCCGACATCGCGATAACACATTCGTGTTTTTCTGGAAGTTTACTAGGATACCATCGATTCATTTGTTAAAGGCCTGAAATCCTGTTTTTATCTGGATTTGGAATAATCTGAAGAGATTCTTAATAAAGTAGCAATATTTTATACCAGTACCTAAGCTTTCTCCTTGTTGGTCTGATTTTTAAAAACTCTGCGTAAAACCCGGACAACGCCGGGGAATTTAGCTAGTATCACATAAATGTACAAATTAATACGTTCGGTAACTTTTATGGCACTCAATATATCTACAAGTAAGTATATCTGTTTTGAGTGATCCACACTACACTCTGTATTCTCGCGACTTATTGATCGTTCCCATTGGAAAGGTTGGAAAATCGAACGGAGTAGAATGGGTGCAATGACCAAGATTAACCCTTTGATTGCTGCATTACACAACATTCGTACCTGTACCTAATATACTTGAGTAAACTATGCTGTTTTATGCTCTGTCATTATATACAAATCACGCAAAGATTATGTATATTTACGTAATAACATCAAACATGCAATAATTTGATGCTAAAATAACGCGAGTGTTTAAAAAAAACTGGCATTTAAAAATGGCTAAGGCGGGCTACAGATAGATGTTCACGGCTACGTTTCACACGTGGCTTAAGCTTTATCAACTATAAGCTTCCATACATATTCACACATAGCGGGCCACGCGCACGCTACGCACGGCGGCGTGGGTATGTGACGTCGCTAGTGTATTTATTATTATTTCGCCGTTTTCTATGAAAAATGATTTCAAGGGCGATGTGTTAGGACTGTTAGAGGTGTTAGGTATTATCAGTTATCAGTATTATTTAATTCCTTAGTAAGGAGTAGACTTGAAAGTGGGTCGGTGATTTGGAGTCCACACCAGGTAAAGTATTCTCTCATGTTGGAGAGAGTTCAGAAGAAATTCTTGAGATTTCTCTACATGAGGGAGTATGGCTACTAACCTTGGCTCTATCCCACTGACTTTCTTTTGGGTATGCTCGGAATGAACTATCTACGGGTCAGGAGGGATGTGCGCATTGCTACACATTTCTTTAGACTGATTTGTGGATGGTTTGAAATCTCGGTCATCATGGAGAGCATTCATTTCTATGTTCCCAATTGTTATCTACGTCACCGACAATATAGACTATTTTATCTCCCGGCCTGCAGAACTAACTTGCCAATGGTCATGCCTGTGGGGAGAGCAATCTTGCTCTTGAACAGAATCAATTCGGATATCGACATGTTTTGCATCAATGAAGCTTCCTTTAAGAGGCAAGCTCTATTATCACTGATATAGTTGATATACACACTGTTAATATTAATCTAAGAATTCTTATTATATAAATATTTTAAAAACGCATTGAAATTAACAATTTTGTAATGTTTTTGAAATTAATAAACAAATTGAATTGAATTGAAAAATCAGCGCCTTGGCATTTCTGCGCCCGGAGCGAGCTGCTCCAATTGCGCCCGCGTAGGGGCTGGCCCTGGTAAAGGGGCGTGCCTATAGGCAACTACGCAAACGGTTCACTACCAAAACAGCATTTTTAAATGTAAAAAATGTTTGTATTAAGATTTTTTCACATTTAACAAAGTCACTGTTAATCATTTTTATTATACATGGTATGTATTTTAAAATGCCGCTCGTCATTTTTAACAGACCTGTATTTTATTGGGGAACAATATCTATTGGTACAATATTCCAATAGAATGTTCAGTCAGTAGATAACTATAAGCCATCTTATATATTTATTATTAACGTAATGTATTTATCATTAGTTAGGTACTGCCTAGTAGAGTGCCAAGCAATGTTCCTTCTAATATCGCCTGTAGACGTTGGCCCAAAGATATTAGAAGAACGAGATATGCTATGTTGGCCGCCGGACCGTAGGCGGAGTACTACCTAATTAGGGTACTTTGAACGGTATCGGGACGTGTACGCACAGAAATGTGTTCTATGTATTAGTGCGGATACCTTAGCGTAAGCGAAGGTGTGCAGTAGTATTGGTGAACAAAACCGGCGACACTCGGCAAAACAATTCCACACAGTATGAACTGCTCATAGCACATCTCGTTCTTCTAATATCTTTGCGTTGGCCCTATTAAACGGTCATGTCGTTTAGGCGACAAATCAAAAATGACACATTTTAAATCGAAAAATTAATTTATTCGTCAACGTAAAAATAATATGAATATGCTTTCACTATCGTATTTTTTTTCTTAAATTTTTTTCGTGAATAAAAAAACAAAACAAAAAGCGTTGGCCATTTAATCTTCTTTTTTTAATGTTAATACCGCACAAGGGTCGCAACTGCTCCCAACCGTCTGGAGCCAGTGAGACTACGGCATCCTAATTGAGGAGGCTTCAGCCTCAAAACATGGTGGTGGAAAGGGGAAAACGATGGAGAAGAGGAACCTGCCTATTCAGATCTGGTCATCAAACACGGCTAAAACCATTTCAAGCAACGTTTCTGCATGCTGGTCTTACACCAGGGCGATACTGAGCGTATCTTAGTATATTTTATTTTTAAATTAATACATTGTGAAATAACACACATTCATCAAATAAAAGTTTCATGCGCACGCCGGGATTTTAATATGCGACCTTCAAATTAGCTTCGTATTAGCTAGTCGAGAGCCTTACCCCTTGACCACGGAGGCCGTCAAATCTAGAAGGATGTGAACATTATTTCAGCCGCGACAATTTATTTGTACAGCACGTTTAATTATTAATCATCGTAATTCGTAAACGTAAATGATCACTCACGCAATAACCAACACGGCTGCCTCCGCTGAACTCGTATTGCGAACTGGAATCTGGTGTGAACGCTGTTAGAGGGTTGACGACAAGATCCTCTGATGTGTGCACGAAATCCGATAATAATCGGATTAACCGGCCAACGAACGCATGCGACGGCCAAGTCGCCCTGTACACGTTGGGCAAGCGTATTGGCCCAATGCATCGGGCCAACGTGTATATGCGCTATAAGGTGTGCGGGTGTGTCTCATCTCGAAGAAAGGAACATGTCATTTTTGTTGTGCGCAAGTTTTTACAAAAATAACTGATATTTAATATTAAGTTTTAAGTTTTCGCACCATTAAACCTTGCACAGATAAGTTGATCGGCCACACACCCAATGAAAAAAATGGAGGGAACGTTGCTGCCAAGGTGTAAAAAATAACACATTACAATTATTTTATTGTAATGTTTTCAATAATAATTGGTATTTGTAAGCTAAATAACGTATAAAAATAATTAATCAACAGTAATTATTACTGAACATACTTGGATATTCCAATATTAACGTTGATTTTCCTCGAATCGTGCAGTATAACAATTACAAAGCTCTCTAAAAGGTTTACCCTTTGATGGAAAAAGTCACGAAGTGTAAGGCAATAAGGAAGAAGATCTTGTTTCATACGATCGTTTTAATTGGGGTTTTAATACAATTTTCCCAACCTTTCGATTAAATGCTTATAATTGTCGGGTATAGGCGCTTGATAACTGGCCCCGAGAATATGACCTACGTGACCTAGATAATGCTTTATGGCTGCCAGTGTTTTCACTTGATAGCTTTGAAATGACAGAATACTGACCTGTTAGGAAATTTAGGCTGACATTAAATAATATAATCAATACAATACACACATGCAGATCTGAGCTTGGATTATAATAATTCAAAGGTAAAGTCCTCTATTTCATCGCAAGCATAATTCTGGATCATAACACCTCTGAAATAGGTCATCCGGAATGGATCGCTACGTTTGGTGATTTAGCAGAGGTGCCCGTGTTCATCGGGGGAGGTGTGTTCAGGATGCGGCTGCCCACCAGCTGCGTGGAATACCAGATCGTAATAGACTGGTTTGGGGAATCCCTTTGACCTCTCCAACTGGTATCTCGACCCATCGCCTTGTGCCGCAGGAGGATGGATATATTCGTATGTCCGTCACTCCAGGACACACTGATCCCTAGATTCCTATCCAACCCTCACGCCCTTTACCTTCCCAGAACTTCCTCTCCTTCTTTTCCTTAAAAAAGACCCTCCACTCAGCATCCCAAAAGATGGCAAAGGCCCCGAGGGTAATTAAGGCATACTGTGGAGGGTTAATGTAAAAAAAAGCCTTCCCCAGATACCTCATATTCAAAACGACGATTAGTTCTATTTATTACTTAATAAATATACCAGTTGACGTGTACCCGGCGTTGCTCGGGATTATCCTTAGGAGATAGACATATACCACCGTGGACTTTACTGTAAACCGTTTTTAAATATACAATTCCGTAGTACATTATTTTAAGGTATATCATAAGGTTTAGCCAGCCTTAGCTGTGTAGGCTCCCGAAAATATTGTAAGACTTGATTACAAAACAT
Source organism: Hesperophylax magnus (assembly GCA_026573805.1). Lineage (NCBI taxonomy): Eukaryota > Metazoa > Arthropoda > Insecta > Trichoptera > Limnephilidae > Hesperophylax > Hesperophylax magnus. The sequence goes on along the minus strand of JAIUSX010000116.1, from coordinate 882,923 downwards.
CAACTTTTCTCTACTTTCTATAAATATAATATGCATGGATTGTCTATATATATATATAAATTTTCCTGAAAATAATCTTAAAATTATAGTGAAAACTTAGCAACTTTATTTTATACTATTTAGAGATGCTACTTGTCATTATTATCTTCTGTTATTCTTTACCTTTGTAAAGAAGTGACTTTTTAACATTAAGGCGATGCAATAACCCACCTTACGTAGATGGCGATAAGGCTTAAATTCCCGCTTCACATCATCCACCTGTTTTAATTTATGCAAGAAAAAAACATGGACAAAAAGTGCCTCTTATTTTATTTTGTGGATGTTCAGGCACAATGTTTTTAAATAACTTAATTTGCCACATTATACAATAAAATCATAACCTAAAATGGGTTCGTGAGTAGGAGATTTTGAACTTTAAAGCAGTTTTCATAAGCCTATACATTATTTTTTTCTGGGCTTATAAAAAGACTCATTTAAAAAATACTCGATTATGTCAAAGGCCAAGATGTATTCTATTCGCAGTATTTAATTGAAGCATCTAAAACATTTCTAGGCGACCAAATTTTCAAACCATAAACACATGATTTTAAATTACTACGTAGTGCATCGCCTTCCAAACAGGAGGCCCTTAGGAAAATAATTTCTCTCTGGGGCTATGTCATCTTTGGGGATGCAGGGATGGAGGGTCTCTATAAGGAAATAAAAGAGAGAAAGTTCTGGGAAGAAAAAAGGTATGAGGGGGTGGGTAGCGATCTGGGATTAAGTGAAGATGATGGGGTCGAGAGAGGCCAACTGGAGAGATCAAAGAGTCTCCACAAACCGGCCTCTCCCGATGGTGCATCCGCCACTAAGACCTGAACACACCTCACCCAATGAACCCGGGCATCCGAGTTACTCCCAAACAAAGAATTTAAAGTAAATATCCAGATAATAAGCTGAATTTTAATCTGCGTACAAATTAATATAATAACCCTTCATATCAGTTTAATACAATGAGGGGCAACTATGTCAACCTTCGTATAAGCAACATAATGAATTTTAATCGCTATTTCGTTAAAATTAAAATTGACAAATTCGTCGTGTTCACTCGGTGGCCATCTTTAATGTTATTACTATATAAAATAGGTTTTGAGTTTAGTTTTATAAATATATGACATGGCGTAAACAAAAGACGTTAAATTATTTGTATTTTTTAAACGAAATAGCTATATAAATACATTAAAAACACACAAAAAAGTTAATCAAGTGAAACTGTCACAGATAATCTTATCTATAATACTGTATTTTTTTAAAGTTGTTTTCTTTATGCGTTCGTACATTTCTAATGAAAAAAATGTTTTTTAGTAATTAACACTTATTTTTTTATTGAGTAATTTATTGTATTCTAGTCAAGCGAAACGATAGGAAATCCTTCAATTTATCTAAAGCATATTTTTAGGTATTTATAATGTACACCAATTCGTTATAAAGAATAATCAAAATAGTGATTTGGCATTAAGCTTCGCCTTAAACTGAAACGGAGTGCTTAAAATAATTTGTACGTATTAAAGACGTCCAAGGTGGGTGCAAAATACAGCATTTAAAATTTCTAGTGGTTGAAAATACCAAATGGCTAAACATGTTCTAAGGTTTTATTAGGTACAATCCAACAAAGCATCAGGCACAATCATAGGTAGGTATCTAATCAGGCATACAGCGTATGGGAACCCTTCATAGACTTTCAACCTTGTCTGATGTTAGATTTCTATTATGCATAATTTATATACTGCTTCAAAATGTACAATATAATATTTTCTTTTTCTTTTCTACTTTTCTTGGCTTCTATTCTACTATTCTCTGTGTGAATACAACACCTTGAGATATAATCGAATAATAGATAGGTTCATATAATTTATTTTGGCGTAATATTAGACAAAATCTAAATAATACCATAAAATATATTTGAATAAAGATTTATTATTTCCTTTCAAAAAGTTTTACTTGTGAATTAAAATAAGGAAGTACACTTGTATGTCTACTTACAGCAAATTAAAACACATAAAATTTACCGTTGTTGTAACAACAACATCTAAAATAATGAAGTTTTTTTATCAAGTCTTCAAAGCTGTTTAGCTCAAAATCAGACATTGTTTTGAGTTGTTTTGTCTTCATGTTGCATTCACACCTCTGTTAGCAATATGTGATGTGCGTATTTCACTTTGAAATGTTATGAAGTAAACATACATTATTGTACTCTTTGTGGCTTTCTTTCTTCGTAATATAACTAAATAGTCAAGTCACGCCGAAAACTAAATTCTCTGATGGTTCATTAATATTTTAAATAGCTCTACTTTTATCTATTATTTTCCTTCATGGTAGTAATGTACTTAGATATATTGATTATTTAATTATTTTGGTACGTGGGAAAATAAAAAGAAAATTACAAATGGGCTGTTAAAATGTCTCCATTTTCAGTAGGTTAATGTTTTAAAGTGTTAACTCTTTTAATACATATCTGCTTTTCTTTTATTATTTTTAATAAAACATGGTTCTTGATTTTGTGTTGTTTAATGTTTTATTTATTCAATCTTTGTGGATATAACGTAAATACAGAACTAATTGTGGGTTTTTATTTATTTAACATTTAAACCTGCTAAACTACTTATGTAGTTTGTCTTCAGGTACATAATGACAACATTTTTGCAATAACATGGTACAATGGTAAACAGTATGTAGGTATGTATAATGTTGATGATAAATTAACAATAAATGATAAGTTGGTTAAATTACAGAATTGTATAAATATAAATATGTAAGAAGCAATATAAGCCTTTTAGATTGTATAAATGACGTAGATATTGTAGGTAATAAAACACGAATGATTTTTCAGTGTCCATTTATTAATTTGTCTGCTAGAAATGAGCGAAGCAGTAAATGCGAACTAATTAAATTAAATTCTCAATATTCATTCCCTCAAATTCGAAGGTTTTTCATGCTAATATTAAATTTAACCATTATTGTTACCTCGTGTAGGATTTGTATTATTCGTTTCTCCCAGATTAGTCTCGGCGACTTCCTGGACGTATTCCCTCTTGAAAGTAATCTGAGACGAATCAGCCGTTGGCGCTGGCGTAGTCGGATATCATACCAACCGTTGTTCATATGTATCGATAAATGCTTTTTTTACAATTGTTTAATAATAATAGTAATTTAAATATCTCATTGCTGTATTGTGCCTTTATGCTCATCGAGAATGTCTTGTTAGAGGTTTCTAAGTGGGTAAGAGTTAAGAAAGAAATGGATTGTGCCTTAAAAATACAGTAAAAAAAATAATATTTGCAATAAACATTTTGTTCTATCGGACTGTATGTGGATGTGACGCCACTGGTATCTTTTATAATGGAAGTATATTCGAATTTGAACAAAAATCTATTTTAACATAAATAACTTAATTTTTTAATTAAATTTAATGTATTTCAAATTTAATAATATTATTGTTAAATGCTGAATGTATTTTAAGAAATATTTCTATATGTAAGAAACCATTACATATAGAAAGAAAGGGCCTTAGATTAAATTTACTTGTACAATTAGAAATAAATAAAATAACCAATCATCATAATATAACATTAATTAATAAAGTAAGGAAGATTATTTATTCCCCGCTTCTAAGTCTAAGTATGTTCACAAAACCTAAATAATATAACACATTTAAATAAATTAATAGCAGCCGCATCATTATTTAACAATTAAGATAACATTAATGTGGGGGAAACAGACAAAATACCCCCACAGAATATGAAATCTATTCACAATTCTTTTATCATCGGTTTAACCGGTAATGAATCATTTTAAATTGGGAGGAGGTAAAATAGAATCATATAAATAAGTCGTTTAAACGTGGTTATAACCACAGTTTAAAAATGGTCTTCAAAGCCGAAACAGCTGTAACAATTACAAAAACCAAAAAACACTTGCAGAACTCAATAATAATATTATTTAATTTGATTTACTTAAAATAAAAATTAAATATAGTTCTACGAATAAAAACAAAAACGATAAATAACTGGAATTAACCTCACTTTTCAACATTCAGAATTTCGTCTCAAAATTGGTATTTCTGTCGTGAGCCGCCAATCTTAAATAAAACAGCAAAATTAGGAAAATAATCTGAAATAGGTTTCGGTTATAAACAAATCTAGTCTTCCTTTTCCAATTTGCTGTCGCATTTATGTTTCTCTATTTATTTTTTAATAACTCTGATACTCCAATTATCATATTTATGAACTATTTAAAAAAATGTCTTTAAATCCATAAAATATTATCTTCTGAACCGTATCACATATGTAGTTGTAAAAACATGCAATGATGTCCAACCACACCAGCGCCACCTGCTTCGAAATTTCCTGATTATCTGCTATAATTCTATATGGTTGAAATTCAACTTAATTGCGATTAAAAATCTGAATGAATTCTTTTACATAGCAATTGATACAGCTGCAGATACTTTCTGTAACTCCCTGGTGAGATACCACCATTTTGAATAATTGAAAAGTTGATTGTAATTGACTAAATTATATTTAGTGACCAGAACTGAATAGCCAAAACCGTTCTCTATTCTTTGTCATTCCCCTTCTCCTCGCAGAGTCCCATCACCTCACAACATTCCCAACATTGAGGCCATTGAGATCATTGGATCCCGGCAGATGAAATAGTATGATATTTTTTATAAAACAAAACATTTTTCTAGTTATAAATACACCGAAAACCAATGCATTTGGAAATTTTTGTGGTCAACAGAGCAGGTACGAATTATTCTGATGCCACGGATTTCAAAGTTAGGTGACATTTTTTCAGAAATCTTCGAGAACGGGTAAGATAGTTCCTCTTACTTAAAATATCAGTTTCTTGTTTCATTTAAAAAGGTTAACATGATGCGTGGTAAATCTTGTTTTTAAGAATCATTTTTTCCCTGCCGAGAAAAAACAAGACATCCAATAATACCCAGGTAATATTTTAATCACCCATATGAGGTAAAATTTTTGAGGCTCCTATGACGCTGTTCTATTTATATGAAGAACAAGCATTTATTTATTTATTTATTTTATTTATTTATTTATTGGCTCGCCAACAGAATACATCACATAATTTTAACAGTAATTTACATTTATACATGGTTATAATGATGTTTCTAATTATAGGTGAGCACAACATTCATCTCAATATTATTTGTGTAATAGTAATTGGTTAGTTACAGTAATAATAAATTTAATTACAAGAGTGTATATAAAAACAAGGAGGATCGAAATCAATTATTAGGAAGAAACTTACATACTTATTAATATATTATACACATATAAATACACATACATACATATATACACACATACATAGATGCGTACATACACATTTAAATACAAACACACTCATAAGTGTGTACACTGTACGCATATTGTATGCAAACATATATACACATATGCACGAACGAATCATATATAGTGGAGCTAATGCATAAGTAGGTGATTGGTAAAGAAAATGAAATAATAATATGGCTCTAAGTGAGGAGATCATCAGATATAAGTATGTGTAAGTTCTTTCTGAAAGTATTAATTGAGTTTGAAAATATATCTAAATCTAGAAGATTGCAGTATCTATTATACAATCGAGTCATTCTCGATGTTGGTTTGAAAAAACTTGTATTACTACGACAAGTATCTATCCAAAAGGTTACAGGGTTTCTTGTGGATTTCGGTCTTATATTAAGGTTAATTTGATTAATTAAAGATGAATCATATACATTGTTAATGATTTTAAACAGAGAGATTATATCTGATATGTTTCTTCTTTTGTAGAGTTATATTCAGTGAATTTTAATGATTCCCGCTTGCTATTTTTTTAAACCTTAGTACAGTTTATAGTGGACCTAGTTAGGTTTAAAATCGATATAAAACACTAACAATAGGAACATTTATGTGTCTATAAATAAGCAACAATTAAAAGTGTTGCCCCGCCCTTGTACCAGCTCTAATGATAGGGTAAACTTGATAAAAGATTGTCGTTAGAAAAGTAAAAGGGGCTAGCTGGCCTTAATTCAGACAAATATATCAATATGTTTGCACCAGAAAACCGTTTTATAACCGTGTTATAGTGCCTTTTATATATTAATTGATACGATATTCTATCATTTCCGCCTACTGTCAGTTGTCTGCCCCGCACCTTGGACCTTATCAGTTATCACCACATCATAATGCACTAATGTAAACACACTGCACCGTCTGTTAGCACAGAGGTCTCACATTACAGAATACAGACGACCGAGCAGTTGATAAAACAATGACATGTTGTGGCACCTTTTCAGAATATCCGCCGAACCGCCCCAAGTCCGCCCGCCAAGGCTCCAGAGATATTAAAGTGATCTACAATGAAGGTAATTTTTTTGCCCTCCTGCACGCACTTTAATCAATTACCTATCACCTAACAATACCTGTACAAAATAATTGGGTTACTTCAGTGCAGTTTGCGATGTGCGCAAAATCTTAATTCATCATTAATTATCTTATTCTAGTTCATCGTATATGTCTACTTATCAATAGCTTGCAGAGACATGATATTTTACGATATTCCGATATTTTAAATAATCTAATAAAAATCATCCCTTAAAAAATAAAGTTTAAAAAAAATAAATAATACATCTATTTATTTTCAAATATCTTTTAAAACAAACAAAAAAAATATTTATCCTTCCTAACCAGGAACTGGAGTCGACTCTACCAACCATACAAACTTCGCCAAATGTCGATCGGGAAGTACCGACATTTATTTCGTATATTAACTTCTGTAATGTCATCCGATTTCGTAGAAATGCGTATGTGTCCGCTTGTGTGTACGTGATTGCTAATGAAAGTTGTATGCATTATCATTGACAACGAGTATATCTGTCGAGTTTCAGCTGATCGGATATCGGAAAATGATTGATTTCCGCCTCCAAGATGCCTTCATTCATAACCGAAAACAAAATTACAATTCAAATAGATGTATTTAAAAAACTTCGGGTAAGTTATAAAGTTACAAAATACGCCTGTAGCGATATCTACACATAACTTTCTGCGATGGAAAATCCCGAAATAAGGAAAATATCGTTACTGCACGTCATGGTCTGGGATCCCGATACAACAAACCCTACGTCGTAGTCTGGGATCCCGATACAACAAACCCTACGTCGTAGTCTGGGATCCCGATACAACAAACCCTACGTCGTAGTCTGGGATACCGATACAACAAACCCTACGTCATCGAGTACACAGATGTAACTACTTTGTAGTGAGAATAGACATTTAGTAAGCCTATGTAAGATATTTGCTGTAACTGTATTACTTTCTCTTGAAAAGGATAGGTAAACTGTATTTCTTTGTAAGATCATTACTGCATGTATCAAAAAATCTTTATGATTAACGTTAAAAATAACCCCCATCGGTGAAATTATTGAAATAATGATTTAGTATGTATTTTATTTCGTATCACAATTACATGTCATAATAATGAACAGTGATTTTTTAAAGCATTAATATGATCGTAGATCACGCTTCCGGTATATCTTGGTAATTAGTATTGTACCTTGCCGGTTGTAGTTACGAATATAAATGTCTAAATTGACAATGATCATTGTGTGAACATTGCTTGGTGGGCCTTGATTCAGCGGTTCTCTGTTGTATTTTTTGGTGTCTTCGTCAACTACCATTTACAAAATGAATAAGTTATTTATTTGTGTGCACATATATTATATGATTACTACATTATATTACTTTACAGGACGATTATTCTTAATAATTATTTTTTAGCAAACGCTCTATTTGTTTCCGATTTTATAAATCGACCGAAAAAAACTAGAAAATCTTCCCTGTTTGGGGGTGCCAGGTAGAACAGGTAGAAGGGGGAACTCAAAATGTTGGTTGGTTGATTTAGGCAATTAATTTATACTTATCGCAAATTGACGTATGTAATTTTCTTTTTCTTTGTGAGCCTTCTGGCTTCCAGTTTGGACTATGCCTCCCTCAGATTTCCCCCCCATTGTAATAGTAATGGTGATATAAAAGTGCCTTTTTATTGACCACAAAATTTTAAGTAATAGGTCGTTATAACATAAATCTGCATTACTCTTTTTATCTCAAATCTCTGCGAGTCGCACCTTCAAAAGTGACATTCAATTTAATTTCACATTCAACCCCACCCATTATTTGCCCGCGTAGGAACTGGGCAGGAACTGAGTGGACGGGTACTGAGGTGGGTGGCGATACCTTCCCGCCCAAGTTTCCCGCCCGATGGCGCTGGACACATTTAGAAATGCCGCCTTGTACCTGCCAAATATTGTTATTATCACTGACACGCGATCACCGCCATTGTTTGTTTGAACAGCGGGGAAATCAAAATTTTTCGCGTCGAAATTAAATTAATGTATTTTTTTCCCTTTTGCCAGCGAGCGGAAGATCGCTTGATGTTGGTTCGAATAACGAGAGGTATATTAATTTCACTTGTCTGGCCAAAAATAATACCGCGTGACCTAGAAAACCAGATTCACGAAGGTTGGCAACATGGGCGGGAGATATCGTTGAAATGTTGTCAAGGTTTTTTTACGCAATCACTGAAATAATGACCGATTTGTTCAATATTGCCTGTGGAAATCGCTAATGGTTTCTCACTTTTACCAGTATAAAGTTTTGTTTCTCAGACAAATCCTAATCTCTACATAGTATCACACAAAGTCGCTATCCGCGTCTGTCTGTTTGTGCGCTTAGTTCTTCGAAACCACGCAACGGATTTTGAGAATTTCTTCCGGAAGGTTTATGTATATAATACATACTCATTATATTTATAGAAAGTAGAGAAATGTCTCCGACCAACGCCGGGTACACGACAGCTAGTAATACCTAAAACCAACGAAACCGTTTTCCAAAATGAAGATGGCAATTAAAGTCTTCAATAAACCACAACCAACAAACACGTAAACCATCAAATTTAAATTATCATTCAAAAATAATCTTACTGAATACAAATAATGAAATAATTAATGTCACTGAATACTCATCCTTATCACCAACTCAACATTAACAGGTATACTATTTTATTTTATATGTACTTTCTCTTTTGAGGTTATCGTTGTATTTTGTATTTACATCGTGTTTTATTAGTTCCTCTCTACAGGTGTTTTGTATATTTAATTATGTAATCATGTAGGTTAACTGTCGAAAATTCGAACGTCCAATAAACGGAACTCTTTGTACAGGGAATATTGTTTTTTTATAGTTACAACACTTTATATCTTTTAAAACATTATTTGATAATGTGGGCCTCACTGGGTGCTTTACCCGTGCGAAAGATTTATAGAAATATAAAAAACTAAAAATACATATATGTGTGTTGAGTTTCACGCACGTGCACCGGTGCATCCGGAATCAATGCTGCTAGCTCATTAGAGCAGGCTCCATTAAAATACATGTAGAACAGAGTCAGCATGCCCACATTGCGTCTGTGCATTAGATATGGCAATCGGTTTGTTAACACTGGATTGTCAATCAGACGCACCGCCCTCCTTTGCAACTAGGTTTATCAAGTACTGTGGGGCTCCAGCCCATAGGTGGCTCCCAAATTCAATTATTGTCGGGCGTACTTGAGATTTGTATAGGGTTAGCAGCTTGTTATACTATAAAATATTTATCATTGGACATTGTCTTTTATTAGTTTGCCTTTGTGATGTATACTTTTAATGCTACTTAATAATAATATTATTATAAGACATAACCTGCTGTACGTAGTACGAGATTATTAATGTGTACATCAGCGTTTCCCAATTTTTTTTCGCCCGGGAACCCTTATCGATCATTCTTTTCTAGGCGGAACCCTATTTTTATAAGAAAAAGATAAACTTGTAGTTTGAATACTTTCATGTTTACCGTGAAAAGAAAGATCAAAAGTTTTGTGTAAAACTTAATTTAATGTGAAGAGTGATATCTTTTTACACTTTTTTGTTAAAATAGCATTGACATCAGGCTTCATGTCAGACAGCTGAATACGAAAATCTGGAGCTGCATCCAGTCTGTTTCTGTATTTGTTTTTTGTGTAAGCGTAAGCCGAAAAACCAGTTTCACATCGGTAAGTGGTCACAAACGGTAACAAAACTGTGATAGCCTTCTCGACGACTTCTGGATATTCGTTTTTAAGTCCAATCCAAAACTCATCCAGATTAGTTTTTTCTGAATTAAACTTTTGTTGTAAGGAAGAAGAACACATGATATCAATCAAAGCCTCGTTCTCTGTTGCTGTAAGAGTCAACGGTGTCCTGTGAACTAGGAATGGATTCTGTACCCAGTCAATGTCTTGCCGGTTTTTTTTTCAGGAAAACACTCTTCCAGAGATTTGTTGAGGGAAATGCATTTTTCAACATCTGAGGTTACTTGCAACTCATTTTTTTCCAGAAACTCGTTTAAAAGAGTAAAACATTGGTACTGTATCTGTTCAACACATTCTATCGAGAAGACAAGTTTCTTTCTAAGCGAAGAGATTTTGTCGTTTACTGTAAAAGTATTTTTGTTTCTTCCTAGCAATGACTTGCAAATTACATTCAGTTTATCAAATATGTTTGCCAAATACGCCAGTTTCATTAGCCATTGCTCGTCGTGCAATAGTTGAACAAGACCACTCAAAGATGAAGAAAGCGATTCTTCGGAAAAAAATACCACTAGTTCGTTGCGCAATTCAAACAATCTTGATAATACTTTTCCTTTGGAAAGCCATCTTACTTCCGTGTGAAGAAGAAGTGATTGATGCTGAATTCCTATATCTTCACACTCTTTTTTAAAAGTCTCAATTGTGCGGTCGTGATTTAGCGTAATTCACAATTTGTACGGCTTGATCGAGAACTTTCTTTACCTCGTGTGGTATTTTTTTACGACAAGGGCATGTCGATGTAAAACGCAGTGACTGCTGCTGCATTTAGGTGTAATATTCTTAATTCTTGTTACAGTACCTTTTATTTTGCCAGTCAAAGCGGCAGCTCCATCGCTACATACATCGACACATTTGTTCCAATGAATGTTATGTACACTCATGTAATTATCAATGACTTTGAAAATTTCTTCTCCAGTGGTGTTGGTCTCCAAAGGAGCACAAATAAACATATCCTCTTCAATAGATCCCCCGAAGGGGTATCTTACGAAAACAAGCAGTATTGATAGTCCAGCGACATCTGTACTTTCGTCGAGTTGCATTGCAAACATTTCACTACTTTTCAATCTACAAATCAATTCATCTTCAATGTGGTCAGATATTTAATGGATTCGATCAGATATGACATTATTGGAACTCTGAACTGCTGCAACTTTCTTCGCTGCGTCTTCGCCAAGTATACACTTGACAATTTCTGTCATACAGGGTTTTATTAAAGTCTCTGCAATCGTGTGTGGTTTGCCAGCACGAGCAATCTTGTAACTTAACAGGAATGATGCTTCGGTGGCAATCTCGTTATCAGTTTTAACATATTTATGTAAAGCAGCCACACTGGTTTTATGTGCATCTTTGTATCTTTTAAAAAAGTCTAAGCTTTTGTATTTTAATTGCGGGTGGTTGGTATTAAGATGTCGTTTTAGCTTTGCAGGTGCCAGAGAGCTATTACATATGATTTTGTTGCAGATAACGCATTGACCATCCGGATTCTCAAGCATTCCTACAAAAATATATCCAAAGGACAAGTAAGATTCGTCATATTTTCTCTTTTTTGAATTAGTCAATTTTTCTCAATTTGGTAGGCGGGAATGGGTACCGCCGCCCTGGGAACCATTTATTGGATGACCAACACCTCTGCCACAGGTCACCCCAAGTGGTTCGCTACGTTTGGTGACTTAGCAGGGGTGCCCGGGTTCATGGGTTAAGGTTTGCCCGGGTCTTGGTGGCGGGTGCGTCGGCCCACCTTCTGCGTGGCGGGCCGGTTGGGAGATGCTGGTTGAGGGAGACCCTTTACAACCGGTTACCGCTGTCCGGGCCGCTCGATAGTACAGGGGCCCGACCCTCAGGCTCACGACTAAGGGTGGGCTGCCCCATCAGCGAGTGAAAAAACCCCGCCACTGCTGTTGTGCCGGTTCGTGACCGGAGGGGACCCAGCAGCAGCGTTTGGGGCGCATTGGATGCCCTCTCCAGCCGGACTCTCCCGGCCTATCGCCTAGCACCGCAGTGGGTGGGCTGGAACCAAACGCTCATCACTCCTAGACAGCCTGAACCCCAGATTCCTACCCATCCCTCATACCTTTCCTTTCCAGACCTTTCCTTTCACCTCCTACACCTACAAAAAAAAAAAAAATTAATTAAATTCATGAACATACAAAACAACAATCTTAACATCATTACAGCGGCGAGTAGCAGGCGTCCCCGGTGCGGGCCAAAACTGTTGGTAAATTTTGCCAACATTCGCGGCCTGCACACAAATTTAAATTCCGTCCATCACCATCTTTTGTCCCAACATCCCAACCTTCTTTTCCTATCCGAAACTCAGATAGCCGAGCCGCCAGACTCCTCCTATCTGGACTGCCCGGGCTTTACCCTCGCAAGCAAATTCCGGCTGAAAGGAGGAGTCTGCCTCTATAGTCGAGCTGATGTCAACTGTGTGCGACTATTGAGTCTGGAAAACTCCAGATTCGACGTAATGTGGGTGCGCGTCAATCTTGCCAGTACGGCAAGATTCTACGCATGTCTATACCGCTCACCGAACCATAGCGAATCAGACACTTCCGAGCTCTTCAAACATTTGAGCGATACTATTGATGATCTCTTGCCCCGCTACCCTTCGGCCGAGTTTGTTGTTCTGGGGGACTTCAACGTTCATAACGAACCATGGTTGAAGTTCTCAGGCCCAACGGACTCGGCTGGCCGACAGGCGGAATCCTTTGCCATTTGCTACGGATTAGAGCAATTGGTTCAGGAGCCTACAAGGGTTCCTGATGTCCAGACTCACCGCTCCAATCTGTTAGACCTATTCTTAACTACTGTGCCACACGGTTATAAGATTGACGTCACAGCGCCTCTGGGATCATCTGACCACTGCCTAGTGACGACATCAATCCCCGTTAGCCTCAGACCAACCAATGAGAGGCTGAGGAGAAAAGTGTGGCACTATAGGTCAGCAGATTGGTTCGGTATGCGGGCCCATTTCAATGCTTTTCCGTGGTCAGCTGTTTGTTTTCGGACTTCGGACCCTTCAAGATGTGCCCAGGAGATTGGTGAAGTCATCAAATCGGCGATGGATGGCTTCATACAATCGACTACTAAAGAAACTGGTGTGGGCTCAAAGCCGTGGTTCAGTCGACAATGCTCCGAAGCAGTTCGACGAAAAAACGCGGCTTACCGAGCCTACAACACATCTCGAACGCCCGAAAGCAGATCAGCATACAACAAATCGGCAAAGGAATGCAAGAGAATCATCAATAGATCAAAATTCGAACACGACCTGCAGATCAGCAAAAAGCTGGCTGCCTGCCCGCATGGCAGCAGAGCATTCTGGTCGCTTGCGGGCTCAATAGGTCGAAATTTTTGCAAACCCAGTTTGCCACCTCTTACCAGACCTGACGGCTCACTAGCAAACACCGCCACCGAAAAGGCAAACCTTTTAGGGAAAATGTTTGCGGAAAACTCGACCCTCGACGACGGGGGTGCTGTTCCGCCGTCGGTTCCTCACTGCGGCTTCTATATGAAAAAGCTGAGGATCCGGCATCGGGATGTACTCCACGTCATACGGGGGCTCGATGTTAACAAAGCTAGTGGACCTGATGGAATACCTGCCTTGGTATTGCAGAGGTGTGCTGCGGAAATAGTTCCAGTTTTGACAAAGCTCTTCAAAATGTCCCTGAAGTGTGGCACTGTGCCCTCTGGTTGGAAAAAAGCGGTAATTCACCCTATTCCCAAGAAAGGTGACCGCTCCAACCCGGCCAACTACCGCCCCATAGCGATCACATCAGTTCTGTCCAAAGTGATGGAACGTGTGATCAACGACAAACTGCTCACATACCTCGAGAAGAACAAAATTATCAACGACCGTCAATACGGATTCCGGCGGAACCGCTCGTGCGGTGATCTTCTCGCGTATGTGACGCATGTTTGGGGGCGGTGCCTGGAACGTCACGGTGAGACCCAAACGGTCGCACTAGACATATCCAAGGCCTTTGACCGGGTCTGGCACCGAGGACTTGTCAACAAATTGCATTCTTACGGACTTCCCGCATCCCTGTGTACGTGGATTGCTGACTTTTTAAGGGATAGGTCGATTCAGGCGGTTGCTGACGGTTTCACCTCTTCCTCGCACTCCATAAATGCTGGCGTCCCACAGGGATCGGTTCTGTCTCCGACTTTGTTTTTGTTGCACATCAATGACCTTTTGACATGTGCACCGATTCATTGTTACGCGGATGACAGTACAGTTCATGATAGCTTTTTGTTTGACAAGCCCCCAAAGGGCACACAAACTCCAACGGCTCGGAGGGCTTTGAAGCAGAGAATGGACGGTTATCTCGAGAGTATTTCCTCCTGGGGTAAAAATAATCTCGTCGAATTTAATGTTTCAAAGACCCAATCCTGTCTGATTACGTCTAAAAGGGATCCAAATGATAATCTAGTCTCCTTCAACGGAAGCAATCTTCCGAACAGGCCTTCCATTGATATGCTTGGTGTAACTATAAGTGACCAGCTCAGGTACGGGGGCTCCATCGAAGCCAGAGTAAAGTTGGCCTCTCAGAAGCTGGGCGTACTGTACAGGGCCCGCAGATACTTTAATAGTACACAACTGCTCACCCTGTACAAATCGCAAGTGCGCCCTACTGTCGAATTTGGCAGCCATCTCTGGTCTGGAGCCCCAAAATACCTGAAAAAACCCTTGACTCTGTGCAGAAACGGGCGGTCCGTTTGATAGATTCCCCAATCTTAACAAACGGACTGCAATCTTTAGAGCACAGACGTCGGGTAGGTATGCTGTCCTTGTTCTATCGGTATTACAATGGAAGATGCTCTGAGGAACTAGCGTCATTGATCCCTTCGGCGCCGGTGCGTAGTCGGGATACACGCCAAACGCGCGCCCAACATTTGTACACAGTTGACACTTGTCACATGAGAACGGGTCGCTTCTACGATTCGTTCTTAAGTTCAACAGCTCGGCTGTGGAACGAACTGCCGGCCTCTGTGTTTCCTCCCTCCTACAACATGGGACTCTTCAAGACCCATGTTCACTCCTTCCTCTCCACAAAAAGACCCTCCACACAGCATCCCCAAAGATGACATAGGCCCTGAGGGAAATTATTTTCTTCAGGGCCTCCTGTGTGGAGTAAATATAAAAAAAAAAAAAAAATAGTGTTGTCCTGAGATTGCCCAGCCCTTTTAGTCGTTGGTGTATTTTGTCTATCCTGCTCAGGACAATATCCTTCAGTATTTACGATATCCTGGAATGAAATAAAAAAACATTAGTAATGTGACGGCAGTTTGGTGTTGGCTAAAAAGAACAGTCCCACCCCAAATCTTCCTTTGGCACAGTCTGGAATTTGACCCCTTTTTTGGGCGTGATTCATTTATATCAAAATTAGATGGCATTTTCTCTTTAAAAGGCTAGAGTCGAACACCCATGCGTCAGTTATACTACATTAAAGTAATTTGTCAGGGTTGTCACGGTTGTCACCAATCAAAATATGTTCATGAACTGGGCCTAAATGATTACTATTGCTAGGTAAGTATAATTTACTTACGGATAAATCAACAACTTCTTCTGAAATACTTTCATTATTTGCTGAGGATGACCTTGATGAAGCACTTATGCCACTTTGTAAGCGCCCTGTTTTGAGCCAGTTATCCATTTTTTAATCAAGGCTGAAATAAAAAAAATAACATGAATATGAATAAATTGTTTTTATTTGTTTTGGCACTATCTGCAATTGGTAACAAATAAAAAAAAATACTTACCTAAAACGGATATCGTAAGTACAAGATTATAAGAACAGTAATAACAATATCACTGGAATTTCACCTTTGTAAATTCACACGAATTAAAAAAAACACACACACCTTCTCTCATGTCACAGTCATAGAGTCGAGTGGGCGGGCGATACGGGTCGCGGGTGGCGGGAGGAGGCGACGGCGCGGCGGTCAAGCGCGCTGGATCTAGCTCCCGTGCGAATTATTTTTTTTGTTAAATACATACGTTAAATCCGGACGGAACGCGGAACCCTTGTGATGCTTCTACGGAACCCCAGGGTTCCGCGGAACACCTTTTGGGAAACGCTGGTGTACATAATACGTGTATACATTAATTATCTCGATAATTTTCTAAAGTCGTAGTTGAAGCTGTGTTTTGCTGGATTTACGCTGTCTTGTTAACTCTACCTTGTGAAATGTTAATGTTTCGCCGTTTTTGCATCAAATAACGCAATATTATATATGCTGCATTCCAAAAGGATTAAAAATATTCACAACAATAATAATGTACCATAAAAATTAATAAATAAATATCTGCAGTAGTTACGACTTATTCTTAAAATCGTGCATACTTATAGTGGGTTTTTGTGTATCGTGGAATCGTCCCAAGAAATATTTTAACGATACATTTAGTTACGTTCTTTTCAACCATTTTTTAAATAATAAAAAAAAAACACACACTCGTTTCAAATTGAACAGAATAGTTTAATATAGTATTGCTGAAGAGATGAACTCGTGTGCGGTTGCCATTAACTAAATACAACATCAATGGCGTTTGGTACAGTTTTATTTTTTATCAAAGTAAATAAATGAAAAGAACAATGTTTTTCTCAATCTTTTAATTTAATAAAATTGTTGTTTGGGATCATTAAACTCCTTAATTACCCAGAATATATTCCGATTTCACATTTTTGTTGATAGGATTACCTATACCTGCCTATATCCTAGGATCCCGGAACAACAAACCCTACGTCATCGAGTACACCGATGATAAAAAACAGGTCTGCTGACCTACAAATTACCTCAGCATATTTTCATTTGTTGTTTACTGTATATTAACCCTTGGCGCACGCACTTTGTGGCTAGAGGGTTGGTACGTAAATGATGATGTAATAATGACACAACTTGTAACATATTATCGTGGATGGGTGATGAAAGGATAGTTGTATTAATTAATGATGGGTCTTTCGATTGTGACATTAATTGGTAAAATTACCGAATACAACTATCTAGTCATCCACGCACATGCAATAATTCAAAGTAGGTAGGTAGTGATGAGAACTGATAAGGATGATAAAAAATAGAATACTTTAAATATCAACAGACGCTAATTTATTAAAACAATAATTAAAATGTTTAATCAAATAAATAAACATGAGACTCTATCAAATAATTTAACTCAGAGCGTGACAAGAATGTACGTGTAAATAACGCCATCTTGATAAAATTTTTGACTAAAGAACATGTGACATTAATGAATTTAAAAACACTTAATCTTGTAAAGAATGTCTGAGCGGGCGCCAGCGAGTTATAAAATAACTACGCAAGAAGTTAAAATGAGTAATCCCTATTTAAATTATAAGTACATTGTTAAGAGATATAAGTGAAAAAGACCTTCCGTAGTTTGCACAGTAGACCCTCATTGTTCCAGCGTTGTCCGAACACACCGTAATCCCACGAGTCCAGCAAGCAACTGAAGTCGATGAAGTGACGCTCCGCACTCATAGCTCGAAACAGTCGTGCCAATTTAAGAATGTTGACCAATGATTATCTTAATCGGGTAGGAACTGCCCGTCCAGAAGTACGCACTGCTACATTACCCCCCTTCCAAAGGAAAAAAATTTTCGGCACGATAATTTTTTTTTTGATATTTTCCATATGCCTCCAAATCCAAGTCCAATGAGTGGTAAAGAGTCACAAATGCCGATAATGCCTTAGAAGAAGAGTCCAGCACGTTCTGTAGAAGTCCGTGAAGTGCTCGCTGAGCAAAGATTGAAGCGCCAACACCCAGGAAGTAGAAGGAAGAATTCTCGCTGATGGAATATCTGAATGACCCTCTTCTGACATCAGTGAAGAAGATTGAACTTGCTTGGCGAAGATAAAGAGCCCCGATAATTGTATCACCATTCTCCAATGTTGACAACAATGCAATCTTGAGAAGCTGCACCCTCTTTCTGATAGCAGTGAACGGCCAGGTAGTATCCTATTAAACTCATCCCGTAGAAGAATGTTGCTTCCCTGAAGACTCGATCTTGAACAAAATTGCTTCCTCGAAGAATAGATAAAAGTTTGTAAATCTTGAAATTTTGTATTATCTTGAGTTATCTTGACGTGAAGAACCGAAGAGTGATGAAGGCGACTGACTTCCTTGAGGCAAGTGAAAAGAAAGGTATGCTATGCTTGACAAAATGGATTACTGAGCAAGGAATTTAACAACTACTAAAGTGTAAACAAAAACTTGAATAGAATAACAAATGAAAAGATAAACTGTAGTAAAGACTAACAAAATTTATTAAAAAAAAAAAAAAAAATTTTTTTTATAAAACGAGTCTAGCTAAAAGTGCAAGCTGAGCGCCCAACAAAAGTTAAATTTGAAGCTAAAAGAAAACACTATAAAATGAAAATAATAACGTCTATATCCACATTGAAGTTACTGCCCTCTGTGAGCAGAGATGAAAAATTATAAAGTTATCCCAGAAACAAACCCAAATTCATAATAAGATAGAAGTGAGGGCTCAAACAGAACCATATATTGATGACCCAATATTGACAAAATACAGCTAAGTCCAAATGAAACTGATGCGACTTATCTTGAGCTCAGAGAGAAGCCACAGCAATTGCATGTGAAAACGCATAGTATTTGTTAAAAGAAAATGTAAAAAAAAAAATTACTCAATGACATTCTTAATAATATGAACAAATATCAATTTAATAATAAATCAAGCCAAGGACAATAAGAGCAATAAAAGTAAAAAAACTTCATGAAAGGATGCAATTTTTAAATGTTAAAAAAAACTATGATTCTGTAAATCTCAAATAACCTGAGCGAGTGAAAACCCACTAAATTTCAAAATAAATATTAAATAAATAAATAAATTATTAAATTAATTATTATGGCATAAAATTTTTTTAAAAAAATATTTGAAAAGTGTAATCAACAGTGACTAAATCAAAGAAAACACCATGCCAATGGTTTCCTAAAACCAGAGAAAAATAGATTGTTATGAGCATCTGAGGCTATCGCGGAAAACTGCATGAAGTATTTTCTAAATTAATGAATTAAAATAGTCAACCAACACCAAGGCAAACTAAGGTACTAAGGAACAACATATAAAGAACAACCATGCGCACAATTAAAATGACACGAGGACCAAGCTTGGTACAGAACTGTTAAACCGAAATACAGCTTCGTATATGCCATAATTGAAATACAGTATGTCCCTCTAGAAAGGACAAACCGTACCTCAAAACAAGTCGCCATCGCGGACTTAGTTCATTAAAGAACAATTAGTATCATCTCACAAAGTAAAATCAGCTATTAAAAGATCCCTCGAACAGAAAAATAGCACAAAACAGTGGCCAACTGAGATTGTGAACTTCACTGCCCTAGGATAACGTATAAAATGATACAATGGATTCAAATCGTGAGATCACAAAATGTTCAATACAATATAATTGCACTTAAATCCAAAAAAAATGTGTGGATTCAATGCGTGAGATTAAAAAAACGTCAATCCCCCGCGTTGAATCGGAATGGACACATTACTCCCAAAACACATACTACACATGTACACAAGGACAAAACAAAACTTATACAAAAAATCCACTCAATGTGAAGACACAAAAATACTAGTCATGTCCTCACAATGAGAGAACACAAGAAAAATTGCAAACCTGAGGGCAAGGCAAGCAATAACCTAATATATAACAAGAGAAAAGGGATTAATTCTCAAATAAAAGTATAACGATTACAACCTAAGAAAAAATAGTTCATCAATTAACCCACCCCAAGGTCAGTTAGCTTCTTCTAACTTGATTATATCCTTAACATGAAAAGTTCCCACGGGTTTCCCTGTCATATCCGCTAATTGATAAGCAACCGGCGATATCTTGCAAATAATTTTACTACGTATAAATTTGGGGGCTAATTTTGCTGAAAAGTATCTACCAGCGTCAGACAAAGCAAATGACCTTCTCCAGACAATGTCCCCAACCTCATATTGAACGTCCCTACGACGCAGATTATATTGAACCTTATTACGTTCGTATGATTGTCTTAAGGACGTGCGAACTTGGGAGAAAATGTCATTTAATTCATGTAAATCAGATGCCCATGAATCGCGTTTAGAGAATCTAATGTCTTCCGCGTTAAAGTCTACACCTTTGTAGTCATTTCCCGAAATTACAATTTCTCTACCAAAATTAAGGAAGAACGGAGTATAGCCTGTGACTTCATGAACAGCCGTGTTTATAGCCAGTTCAATTTCAGGTAGATGGCACGCCCAGGATCTGTGATCAGATCCCACAAAAGAACCCAGGGCTGCTACCAACACCTTGTTTACACGCTCAACAGGGTTATTCTGCGGGTGATATCTGCAATTATAAAACAAGTGACGGATATGAAATTTATTGGCCAGCGCTTTCATGTCACGCGATATATATTGTGGGCCATTATCCAAAACAATCGTATCTGGAACACCGAATTTATAAAAGATATCATTTTCCAAAATTTCCGCAATAACACTACCCGTTGCTTTCCTAAGTGGAAAAAGTCTAGTATACTTGGTAAAGAAATCAGAAACCACTAAAAGGTAAGTATAACCCTTTTTATAAGAATTAGGGTAAGGACCTAATAGATCTGTCGCAATCATTTGCCACGGCCTTTGCACCAGTTTCGGGTCACCCATCAAACCAGGAGGCAGTAAGTTAGAACTTTTATAACCTAAACAAGTATGACATTTACTTACAAAAGACTTCACATCAGCTGCCATTTTTGGCCAGTAGTATTTAAGTTTAATCCTATTTAACGTTTTTAAGATGCCAAAATGTGCACACGAAGGCGGAACGTGATTTTGAACGATGACGTTTTTCCTACACTCTTTTGGGAGAACTTCCTTCCAGTCATAAGACCTGTGAAGAGCCTCCATGCTCTGAATGTGTTTGAAGATGACACCATTGCAAACTTTAAACGCTGGAAATTTTTCCGGATTAGCCAAAATTTTTTCTTTCAAACTTAAGTACCAACGGTCGGAAGTGGAAAAGGACTGATCTAACAAGTCAACATGTAAAGGGTCACGAGACAGTGCGTCCGGAACAATGTTGTCTTTACCGCTCCTATGAATTATTTCAAAATTGAACTGCTGTAGTCTAACCGCCCACCGCGCTAATCTTCCCGACGGAGACTTTAAGTTTGTAAGCCATTTTAGACTATAGTGATCAGTGATCACCTTGACAGGAATAGGCGAACCTTAAATATAACCCCTAAATTTCTCTAGTGCAAAGATCATAGCATTTAACTCCTTCTCGGTTGTGGAGTGATTTTTCTCCTGTGCAGATAGTGATCTGGAAATAAAGGAAATAGGGTGTTCTATACCATTAACGTCAGATTGAGAAAGGACCGCCCCCAAACCGGTGTTCGATGCATCGCAACTAATTGTAAAGGGTTTACTAAAGTCGGGACAAGCAAGAACAGGAGCCTTGACCAGAATATTCTTTAATTTAGTAAAGGCAGCATCAGCCTGTTCATTCCATACAAATTTTTTTCCAGCAAACTCCTTTTTGGTTAAATTATGCAAAGGTGCTGCAATTAAAGAAAAATTTAAAATGAACCTTTTGTACCAAGAAAGTATACCGATAAACCTACGCAAGCTCTTTTGCGACGTTGGAATGGGGAAGTCAACGATTGCTTTCACTTTTCCCGGGTCAGTTCTCAACCCATCCTTATCAATCACGAAACCTAGGTATTTAAGAGAGTCACGACAAAAGACTGACTTCTCTACGTTAATAGTCAAACCCGCGGCTTGTAACTTTTGTTTAACCCGTCTTAAAAGATCAATGTGTTCTTCAAAGGTGGAACTAATGATAATTATGTCATCTAGGTAACAAAAAACTTTCCCATCGAACTCCGGACCCAAAACCTTGTCCATTAGCCTCATCATCCGAGAACTCGCACCATGAAGACCAAAAGGCATTGTTACAAAGTGGAATAGGCCTCGTTTAGGGATAGTAAATGCGGTTTTCTCTTTAGAATCTTCCTCTAACGGGATTTGAAAAAAGGCATCATTAAGATCTAAAGTTGATAGATAACGTGCTCCTCCGAGACTATTTAAGATATCAGATATCAACGGTAGACTATAAGCGTCCCGCCGCGAGACCGCGTTGAGCTTTCTACTATCCAAGCAAAGTCTAAAAGAACCATTTTTCTTAGGCACTAAAACAATAGGATTATTCCACGAGCTATTGCTGGGTTCTACTACTCCCAGATTTAATAGTCTGTCAAGTTCTCTGTGAGCTTCCGGCAATAAATGAGGAGATATCGGATAAACACGTTGCTTAATAGGTTGACAATCACCCGTGTCAATAACATGTTTTTCAAGAGACGTTCTACCCAAACGATTACCAGAAAAGGCTTTAAATTCCAGTATAACGTTATTTAAGATTGATTGTTGAGATGAGTTTAAGTTCTCAAAGCTATCCAGTCCTCTTACCTCAGACACGCAACTATTGTCAGAGTCATTAGTCATTAATTTAGTTAACTTGGGACAAATGTTAAAAACTTTCCAAAAGTCGCAACCGAGGATGATGTTAGATTTTATATCTGGCATAACCACAAAATTAAAAATTTTCTTAACGTTACCAAGAACTACCGGAACCGTAATTTTGTGAACGCACTCCACAGTATGACCCGTAGCAGAAGTGAGTGAAAATTTTTTCTTAAGAACAGAAAGATTTAACCCTAGATTTAAAAATTGACGATGAAAATTATTACCAATAATTGAGATATGCGAACCAGAGTCAAGAAGGCCAGAAAAGTTGGAACCCAGAACCTGGAAAATGATGTGTGGACGGCCATCCCTTTTAGCCGCACCCACCACCTTCGAGGTCCAAAGGTTCTTGAAGAAAGTTCTGGTTTCCGACAGCACAGCAAGCCGATGCCTGGCGGTGATGTCAGCGAACGGTGTCGACTTGCCGCCCGCAGACAGGACCCCCAGGACATCTAGTTTTTTGCCTGCCGGCAGTTGCATGAAGGCGCCTTCACACCAGGACGGCCACAGCGGAAACATTTCACCTCCCTAGAACTCATATTTGACGGGCTACGTTTACTGAATTCAAAATATTGACGATGATTGCTGAAATTGGGATTATTCTGAGACATTCTCTTATTCCCTCTGCTAAATGCATTATTTGAGGAGGAATGAGAAACATTATTAAAATTACCAGTATTTGCATTTGGCGGGGAAGGTCTGGAATCAGACCGAACGTCTGCAAGTTCAATCATTTTTCCCAATTTTTTCAGACAATTAATGTCCGAGATGACAGAGAGCGATAATTTTTGTATGTATCTCGGTAACATATTACACTGCAATATTTCCAGAATTTCGTCATCTGGTAATTTTGACGACAATTGATTGTTTAAAGTCAAGACCCGCGTTATGAATGAACCCAGGTTCTCTTTTTGTTGCTGGTACGTGGCTCTGATCTGAGCAACTAATCGTCTTTCATGGTCCAGAAGCTCAAATTCTTCCTTTAGAGCAATTACAATATCCGACCATGACTTGAAAGAAGAACGGTTGACTCTAAACCAGTCTAAAGCATGACCTGAAAAAAGTTCCACCGCAGATGAAAAAAGAGAAGCTGTTTTCGAAGGAAGCAAACACTTTGGGGTGTGACATATTGAATGAAAAAACATACACTTAGTAAGACACCACTTTATTTTTGAATCAATAACGATAGCCAACCGGGTTTCGCTTGTCCCAAGCTTCATCAGGGCTAAATATCAACTGTTGATATTTAGCCCTGATGAAGCTTGGGACAAGCGAAACCCGGTTGGCTATCGTTATTGATTCAAAAATAAAGTGGTGTCTTACTAAGTTTATGTTTTTTCATTCAAAGAGAAGCTGTACTTACGTTCCGAGATATAGACAAATCGTTGACCCGTTCAATGAAATTATGTACGTTCCCCGTACCGTCGAAGGTTAAGTTCCATTTGTGAACCGGAACTGTGTTAGACGCGACCGCCGAATTTGCCGAAGAAGTGCCATCCTCTGGTTTAGACATGATTAACGCACGACTTCTTGTTAAAATGGTCGAATCCGTCATACCTAACTAACAGGGTAGGTAGAAAAAAAAATATTAGAACATGCAAGCAACAATACAACAACCACAATCGCCGCAAAACACAAAAAAATATAAAATAAGTGTGACGTCAGCGTACTAACGAACACGATAATAAGACGAAAAACGTCATGAGTTGTGCCGGATGAAAAGCTGCGTAAAATGAAGAATTAATAAAATCTCAGTGACACGATGTATTTCGAGCAACACCCGAACATCTACCATGCAAAACGAAAGGTCTTTTTCAAGGGATTATACAAGAAAATTATGAAAAAAAAAATCAGACATCCAATACAAGATTAAAACAATGAAAGAAAAAAAATACTGCATTCATTATTTAGTCAAACTTAGGTTCACCCACAAGGGCTGCCATTTTGTAACATATTATCGTGGATGGGTGATGAAAGGATAGTTGTATTAATTAATGATGGGTCTTTCGATTGTGACATTAATTGGTAAAATTACCGAATACAACTATCTAGTCATCCACGCACATGCAATAATTCAAAGTAGGTAGGTAGTGATGAGAACTGATAAGGATGATAAAAAATAGAATACTTTAAATATCAACAGACGCTAATTTATTAAAACAATAATTAAAATGTTTAATCAAATAAATAAACATGAGACTCTATCAAATAATTTAACTCAGAGCGTGACAAGAATGTACGTGTAAATAACGCCATCTTGATAAAATTTTTGACTAAAGAACATGTGACATTAATGAATTTAAAAACACTTAATCTTGTAAAGAATGTCTGAGCGGGCGCCAGCGAGTTATAAAATAACTACGCAAGAAGTTAAAATGAGTAATCCCTATTTAAATTATAAGTACATTGTTAAGAGATATAAGTGAAAAAGACCTTCCGTAGTTTGCACAGTAGACCCTCATTGTTCCAGCGTTGTCCGAACACACCGTAATCCCACGAGTCCAGCAAGCAACTGAAGTCGATGAAGTGACGCTCCGCACTCATAGCTCGAAACAGTCGTGCCAATTTAAGAATGTTGACCAATGATTATCTTAATCGGGTAGGAACTGCCCGTCCAGAAGTACGCACTGCTACAAACTCACCCGATGAACCCGGGCACCTCTGCTATATCACCAAACGTGGCGAACCACCTGGGGGACCTATGGCAGAAGTGGTGGTTATCCAATAAATGGATCCCGGAGCGGCGGTACCCAAACCCACCTCCCAAATAACTCTCATATAATACCTATAAACTATACATACATACCACTATAGAAACGTAGATGATGCTTTGGATCAACGAACTCTGTCCCAATTAGAACTGTTTTGTCTAATCGTTTTGTGAAAACATTCCAAGGGGAACCTACCTACTCAATTTTAACCACTTCGTTACATCAAATGACCTTAATTATTTCTACTAGCTTGAGATTTTTCATAAATATTTTGTGCGCAATGATGATTTAAAATTCCAAGCAATGCTCATCATAATTTATTTTATATTGTGCATTAGAAATCCCAGCAAATATGAAGGTTATTCTCACGGTCGGTTTTTTTTTAACGGTGAGATTACTTGTTTTAACCAATAAAATGATTTTACTGGATTATGTTGAAAAATCATTTTTTTATATAATTAAATTTTATCATGATTAATCATTTTTGGGTTAATCTTCTTTAGCCAACGTTTCGGACAGAGTTACACGGCGAAAAATGAGTATTATCGATAAACCGGTTAAAAAGGGAATTCAGGCCGTTTCTCAATAAACTTTGATTAAATTCCTAATATGTCTGGACACACCCTTGATAATACACAATGACGAAATGCCAAAATATCAGAATTATGATATTCGTATTCTACTAAAAGTTTTTCAGGAAACCTATCAATTCATTCGTTATGGACCTGCAATCCCTTTTTTAACCGGATTACCAATAATTTAAAGCGATTATTAATAAATTAGCAATACTTATTTTTCTCCGTGTACAGCCTGCCCTGATGAGTGATGATGGGCACTGTAACGCTTTCCGAAAGATTTGCTACAGAAGGAGGAAGCGTAACACGGCATCATAACCAAAACGATAATCACGATAATACTTTTGACGGTGAAAATCTCAAATCATATCCGTCTGTAGTTTTACATTATTATTCTTTTGTTGGTATTTCATTTAGGATGCAATTGTTAGTTTAATATCAATCACTGTTTTAACGAATTTTGGAATTTTAACATGATAATAAGTGCTACGATTTGGGTGGGGAAACATTCCATTTTTTAACATCTAAATTTTAATGTACTATTTAGTGTTGTCACGCAATTTGCTCTTCTGTCATGCATACAAGGAGTGTCGTGAAAAAATTAGGATCTGCACACATAATTCATATATACAGGGTGTATCGGCACGTACCCGACAAACTTTAACCAGCTATTCCTTAGCACATTTGGAGTAAAAAATGTTATGGGCACTTTTGCTGTCCGGTAACATTTTTTTAAATAAAAATTTACTATTCATATTTTCACCACATGTCACCACTGTTTTATCCTTTGTCAAAGTTTGAAAACCCACCTGGCAATATTTTGTTCGAGTTTCGTTGAATAATATACGTACGTACCTACATTAGCGCGCTTTTACGATCACAACGAAATGGCATGGCACCATTCGTCTCATTTTTAGCTATTATTATTTAGTGTGTATGAAAGAGCGAACACGCTTTTTGACACACTTGCTAATAACAGCTGTTGAACACGAGAAACAATGCCTATGACAGTGACGGAGTGTGGATTTTTTTATCATATTTTGTTTTTAATTGAAAAAAAATGTTACCGGACAGCAAAGTGCCCATAACATTTTTTACTCCAAATGTGCTAAGGAAAAGCTGGTTAAAGTTTGTCGGGTACGTGCCGATACACCCTGTATATATATTTATATTTTTTTGTATTAATAAAAAAAAGATACACGAATTACACTACACAATATAATACAGTTATTAATTACATAATATAATACAGGGTTTTCCAATAAGAGGTGTTATTTTGATATTCAATCGTAAAAAATCAATGGTTTCGTTGCTTGTGTGGCACGTAGCGCCGTCTTGTTTAAAGTAAACGTTGTCCAAATCAATACCATCCAATTCCGGCCATAAAAAATCATTAATCATCTCTCGATAGCGCAATTCATTCACCGTAACTGTTGCTCCAGCCTCATTTTCGAAAAAGTAAGGTCCAATGACTCCGCCGGACCATAAACCGCACCAAACAGTCACGCGTTGAGGATAGAGAGGCTTTTCAACAATAACTTTTGGGTTTTCCGATTTTGCTTGTTGACGAAGCCACCGAGGTGGAAATGGGACTCTTGATTCACTCAAGTGAATTTTAATAATTTCAATGCGTTGTTCAAGCGTGTATCGTTCCATTTTTAGTAATGGCGTAGTTTCTACTTGTCAAATGTCAAAAAATGACAGCTTCAAAAGTAACATCTACCGAAATAGCGGGCTATTCACAATAACACCTCTTATTGGAAAACTCCATATAATATAAGTATTTGATGTACCCCCATAAATAAGCAGGGCTTGTGTGTATGGGGGGTGTATATTAAATTATTTTTTTTTACCATTTTAAGAAATACCATGAGATTAATAATATAATCGATACATTTATATTGTTATACTACATTATGTTGTATATTTTTTAACACGACCTTGACATGGCTCACCCACGTACCGTTTGGCGTATTGGCTATGTGGTCTGTAGTGTACCTAATTATATGTGGACTGGTATTCTTGTCTTGTCCATATTTGATATTCAAAGCCAATGTCCATCGAAATTTATTTCCTTGCACTTGACCTTGACTTACCTTGACATCACTCGCATTCAATGAGTTTCTTCATGTTTTCAATAACGTTTATTAAAATTAATTAAAATATTAATTGTGTTTTTATTAACCTTCTTTAAAAAAACTATTAAAGTTAATTTAATAGGTCTCCCAAAATCGCATCAAGTCTATGGGCGTCACCATTCTTAAAATGACATCTTTTTTTGACAGGCACTGTACTTTGTATGGGGGTCGAAAATTTGAAGAACACTGGGTAATATGTTAGCAACTCGTCACTTATATTATTGTATTGAACCAAAGTGCAGAAATGCGTCCGTGGGCGCATCTGATAAACAATTTACCGTTTTTTAAAAACTTACATTAATAAATTATGTGATGCCTTCAAACTAACCATTAGAAAAATGCTTTTTTATCAATTAGGTCAACAGAATTTCGTTCCGGAGATCCTTTTGATGCAAGTACAATAGTTTTAATATTTGTGGCCTAATAAAAGTTTGCTTTAAATTTAACCTATATTGTATTGAAAGTTTGTTTACACTTTAGATTATATGTAATTGAACTTATATATTTAGAATCGGCGTTTTTTGATCTACATGAATATATTGTTTTAAGCCATTATATTTTTTACTGGAGTTTCTTATTAGAAATCGCAAGTTCTTATGTAAATTTGCAATAACCGTTTCCTTTAAAATCTGTATGGATCATACTTCCGTTTAAATTTTGTAGGTTGTGTAAAGTTGGAAAACGGAATAAATTCACTGCACTGTAACTATTATGCTAGAAGCATTCTCTGATACGAATTAAGAACCGTTTATAGAGGTCGGTAACAAATTAAATTAATTAAAATTATCGCATTTAAGCATTAATTGATTCAACTAATATCTGAATTTGAATGCTGAAAACATGTTCAACAACAGCTATCAAGACTGACTAATGGGATCTGGGTATTATTTTTTGATGTTTCAAGTTGTTTTTTTTCTATTATCGCGTATGTCTGTTAGTTTTTAAATGCACAAAATAAAACTGCTATAACATTTTATTATTTAATCGTTTGATAGTTGGCGCAAATATCCTGTTATATGTTTAAAATGTATAGATGATATTCTTACTTTTCATTTGCTGGTGATAAAAGAGAAGTCAACACCGACGTATTGATATAATGTTAGTAGAAAGTCATTTTGATTGCGACGTATTCCTAGATTCTAGACTATTGAGAATTTAATCAATAAAAAGTAATATGAATAAAATTAAATAACCAAAAATATTCCGCCGTCAATTCAATTAATATTCACGGTGTCCCGGAAACTCATAATACAAGCGGGGAACTGATAAATCTAGATCACATATATTTTAAAAAATAACTTTTTTTTGATCTGATCATTTCGATTTAATTTTTTCCACTTTTTCGATAACTAAAGGAGTGAAATTTTTGGTATTGAGTGCTATACGCATTTTGAAATACGTTAAAGGGCTGATATTAAACCCCCAGTGACTGATTTTTTTCAATTATGACCTGAAAATTCCGACTTCAAACTCGATTTAATCGAAAACGAAAGCTTAAATCAAAATAGTTAAAACGCAAAATCGACATTTTTCCGCATTTTTCCGGACACCGTGCACACTGCACACCCAATGTATTAACGGAATATGTTTAGGCGTGTTATGATGTAGGCACTTTCTTGCAATGCATATTTTCCTTCATATTCGTATATGTGCTAATTTTCCAAAGTGTGCTAAATTATGAGAGAAAACTTTTAGATAAATAAGTGCGCTTAGATAATTGTTTTGGGTTTTCGTTGATTCGTATTGCGATGTAACCAGGTGGGCATTATTCGTTGTGCCTAGAAAAGTCGGAAAAAATAACTAGGCCATTGCTGGTATATTGCATCTATCGTAGAGGAGACCGGGCACAATTGTACTACAGGGCAGCAGTACCAAAGCGAATGTAACTCACCGTAATCAGTAAGTTTATGATGTGTCGTCGTGCAATTTCCCTGACACGTGCGGACATGTCGCCAGCAGTTGGCTCGAGACTTTTGGGTTTGTTTTGGGTTTTAATATTAAAAAAATGGCATTATTAATGTTATAGCGGGAAATCGGTGCAGTTCACTGCCAAACTGAAATTTCCTGAAAATCTTTATAAAAAAAAATCTTTGAAACTGAACGTTTGCAATTGGAAAAAGAAAAATTTTAGCGCGAAAGTAATTTTTTTCGATAGTATTCATAGAGCATAATATTACAATCACTGTGTTCTGTTTGAACCTGTTTTACTATCCACACGTTACTTTGGACAAATGAGTTTACTTTAGGACGGGTTTTGAAGCGTTCATGAGAAGATAATAATCACAATTTTAATTTGAAATGACCGGTCGGGGATTGTTGTACGGATTTATCGGGGGGTAATTGTGCCGGTAAAATTGACCCCGTGCTACAACTAAACCGAATTTTTAAAAAGTTTATATGAGTACAGCTCCCACATTTTATCAGCTCAAGCGCATGTCCGTGCGTAACACTTTCAATGTCCAATTATTTATTAATTAATTAATTTAATTACCTCGAGAGGGTTTCCTCTTGGGGTAAGAATAATCTAATCGAATTTATTATTTCACAGACCCAATCATGTCGGATTACGTCTAAAAGGGATCGAAATGACAATCTAGTCTCATTCATCAGAATCAATCGTCCAAACATGTCTTTCGTTGATATGCTTTGAGAGTTCTTGTAGACACGGAGACTCCATCGAAGCCAGAGTCAAGTTAGCCTCTCAGAAGCTGGGTGTACTGTACAGGGCCGGCAGATACACAACTGCTGACCATGTAAAATCACAATTGCGGCCTACTGTTGACTTTAGCAGCCACCTCTGGTCTGGAGCCCCAAAATACCTGAGAAAAGCCTTGACTTTACAGAAACGGGCGGTCCGTTTGATAGACTCCCCTACCTTAACAAGCGGATTGCAATTTAAGCACATGCGTTAGGTAGGTATACTGTTCTTGTTCTATCGGTACCTTCGTGTACATGAATCGCGGGTACTCTCCATGTATTCTCATATACTGGTATCTAAGGATTTTTTTTAATCTGTTCTAATTTATCAATGTAATTTTTCTGGTATGGGGCCCATACAGCTGAGGCGTATTAAATTTAGACCCTATAATAGAATTATAGATAGCCATGATTGCGTTGGGATTAAAAAACGGTAGAAAATACTTAAGACATTGAAAATAGTAAAAGTCAAATTGGTACCAACTGTCCCGGGTCTCCCCATATATTGTCGATTGCTATCTAGGCAAAGTGTTAAATTAACTTCATATCATATCGCACGCTGTCATTCCCACTATAAACATCTGTTTGAATTAATTAAATGGGTAGGCTAGAAAGTTATGTTAGATTAAAGTATAAAATAAACAGTTTTCGACATTGTCCGCCTACCCACAGGCAAGGTGTCAAATAAACATTTTTCGAAGTTTAGAGCTAATTAATGCGCGTACCTATCATTCCGTCACATTAACGAATAAATACTAATTCATATATATAATTTTTCAACGTATATTGTTTTGATTTATTTGAAAGATTGGATAGGATAGGTAGGTAAATAAACTGCTTGATGAAATCAAGAGACCCGCACAAGTCATACTTTGCAGTTTTACGCAGCATTGAAGATTTACACGTCTATATCAATTAATTACGTTTTTAAGTTGTGTTTAAAATTACTAATCAACGGTGAAATTCAAACTGTTAGTGATTTAAAACTCTCCGAGCGTATTTCTGTAATTGTGGACGTTTATAAACATTCGAAGCGATTGAGATAGAGTTTTGCGAAGCATTTAGCTTATATAGTTCATTTGTACACCCCAAGGTACCTTCATTTGTGAAGCAGACAGTTTTAAATGCCTTCGAAGAGCGAAAAGCCAGTCACGCGTAAAAATAGTAGATAATTAAAAAAAAATATGATCTAATGCCACCTTTTACTTTTGTCCTCTGCACATATTCTATTACCCAGTATTTATGTAAATAAAAACACGCGAACCGTAGAAAAATAGGATCTATGAAACCTACTTATTTAAACCCACATAAATGATATCTTGTTTATTTGCATACAAAAAAAAACAAACACGTTCTCTCTACCATGTGCATTAATTTTACCTTCGCCAACCTTTTCCTTGAATGCAAAGACAGAATAGCAGTGTTTATTGAGTCAAGTCATAATTATTTGTTATTACTTTCATTATTATCCATGATCTGTAGACCCGCGTGTGATTACCTGGGTTACCTATATTAATTTATTATTCAACTTCAACACGTGTTCGCAAAACGTGGTGGCTTAAAATTAGTTTACTTTAGATATAGATATAATATATTATATGTTTTATTTGTTTGATATACCGCTGCGTGTATTCGGTATATGTCATAATATTATGTTGAATTCGTAATTTAATTAGACTTTTTGCAGCCGTTGAGTCCAAGTCCAATGCCAAAGTTGCTCGAGATTTTTTTTTTGTTTTTAGCAGAAGTTTTTGTATTGAAAATTAAACATCAGAATGTTTTATAGGTAGTATTTAATTCGCCGTTTTTCGTTCTGAGTGTAATTATTGAGCTTTTCTACCCATCTATTAAATTAACAAAAAATACTAAGTTATATAGATACTTATTGTTCTTAAATCATTGTTTTATCTCAGGCCAGTATTTATCAGAGGCGGTCACTTCCTATCTCCAGATCATCGATCTTATATTTTAATATTATCTTCTAGCAGATAAAAAAATCTAAATATAATAATAATGTTTGAAAAATTCACACAGTTCTATTCGAAAAAAACAGAGGGCGCCACTTCTGTTTACAACAACCTTAAACTGTACAGTCATTGAGACGAAATATAATCATCACAGTTGTGTGAAACGTTTCAGCCGCTATTCCCCTCATTATTTAATTATTATTATTAAAAAATGTCTTTACTATAAATATCCCCCAGAACATCCTCTCTTCAGTGGATAAGAAATGTAGTTTTAATTTATTGCCCGGATAAAGGTTTCTTAGATTAAAAAAAAAAAAAAAAACTCAATTGCTGATATTCAGTCGCCTAGAATGTTTGCATACTTGCCATGCAATAACTAGGTCATTTGGAGTTAATACTGGGTATTGGTATTTCTATGTAACTGATATGGTTCGGTTTAAGTTGTTTCTATATGAAAGCGACAGTCATAACTGCACTCGATTGAGTCTCTCTGACCAGAAATGTTGCCTGTTTGTCATTTGAGTCACAGGATAAAGATTAATCGTGAATGACTGTAACCTGTATACTAGTATGGCGTAACATCCTACGTAATTACGTAATTTGCCTTTATTATGCATTATGCAAGTTGGAACAATATTCTGAAAGTGAAACATGAGTATCGAAAACCAATAGTATTGGTTGCTGGATTTTTCCAAGGGTATGGTAACATTCTGTTATGTGTCATCATACCTCACGCGAGTCTGGAGTCAGTTATATGCAATGGCATCTCCATTTGGAGTATGTTATGAGGCGGAAGGCTTCGTCAGAAATATTGTTTGCGCAAAATAGAATTAACTTGCTTGTTCATTGATTAGCCTAGCCATTAATCCGTTCATGTATTTTGTAGTTAGCCGATGTGCGCGAATTTTTTACTAACCCACGGTGTAGGAATTTTTTTTTTTTTTTTTTTTTAATAATAAGCTGATCTTTATTGAATGAAATTTTTTACATTTTTTTTTTTTTTTTAGACAATGTATAGATAGTCCCACGAAGCTGCCACATGGCTGCTTGTCTGCAGGTTCTATCTCAGTATACAGTTATAATACAATAAATAAAATAAATAACAGACTCTTACATACAATCGTCCCAAGTACACTAACACTTTGAATGACAATACGATAACATACATTCAAAAATACAAGACAATATAGCACATAGATAACACACATTCAAAGTAAGACATATACGATAACACAATGTAATAGAATTAACATAACACAAATAAAAAGCTTGCTAGTGAACAAAAAAAAAAAAAAAAAACTACATTCATTTATATTAGAATTTAAACTTTCAATTAATGTCTTTCCTTTTCTTATTTGTTTGCTCTATTTTTTATAGATATACAGATTTTTCATTTATAAGCCACATCTTTACAGTTTTCATGCTTAAACTCTTATTTTCTGAAAAAACAAATTTATTTTTGAGCTTATTAAAAATCACTGGTACACAGTACTCCAGCGTTCGGCTTCCATACTTATTTGTTATTTTAGGTATTTTCAGCCCTTTGTTTTCTGTAAGACGTGTGCTGTGACTATGTACCAGTGGTTTTTTATAAGTACTATCGCCCCAGTTATCTTTAATGGTAAGGAACCAAAATAAACCTTTTATTGGGAGCAGGCCCTCAGCACAATATAAGAGTTGCACATTGTGTCTTTGTCTATACATATTAGGTGATACAATTTTTTTAATGATAGAGGTTTGCAAATTTTGTACATACTTAATATATGTCATGCTTGTATTTCCCCAGCTTCTAATTCCATATCTAAGAATAGATTCTACTAATGAGAAATATACTAGTTTGAGTGTGCTATGAGGCAAGACAAATTTTAATTTATAGAAACTGTTTGCTAGAGCTCTTAGCTGGTTACATATTTTAGTAACTTGCTTATCCCATTTAAATGTGTTATCTACTTTTAATCCCAGATAAGTATACTCGTTGACAAAATCAATTTTCTCACATTGGCAGTTGGATATTATTTTTCTATGGATGCATTCAAAGTTATGTGCGGTTAGTTTGGGGATATTCCACATTTTCAAACTTGGTGATCTGATATACATGCATTTTGTTTTCTTTACATTTATAACCAATCCTACATCGTGTGCCCATTTTAGCAGTTCATCAAAGTCGGTTTGCAATTCTTGAATCGCTATTTGAGGATTTTCATGAGATACTACAAGTGCGGTGTCATCTGCGAAAATGAATCTGCGCGCCTTTCTAAATAGTTTCGACATAGCTATAACATATATAATATATAATTTTGGGCCCAAAATTGACCCCTGTGGGACACCAGACCTTACAAATTTAGATTTACTCATCTCATTTAATATTTTTACCCTCATTTTTCTATTTGATAAGTAGTTATTAAAAAAAGTTAGCAGTTTACCACGGATTCCAATAATTTGTAGAAATTTTATTATTTGTTTATGGCATAGTGTATCAAAGGCTTTAGAGAAATCAATAAAGAGTACAAGTACATGTTTTTGAGAGTTGAGCTGGGTGTTTATGAAATTAGAAAAATTATTAAGTAGTGCGTCACAGCTTTTTTTTTTCTGGAACCCGTACTGACATTTGTCAATGATACCAAATTTATTTAAATATCCATCTAGGTATATTGCTATATATTTTTCGAGAATTTTTTCCAAGGCAATAGGGAAATAGGTCTGTAATTATTTATAATTGAATGATCACCGCCTTTAAAAATAGGTCTAACAATACTAGTTTTTAATTCTTCAGGTATTTGGCAAGTATCAATTATTGTGTTTATAAAATGAGTAATTACTGGGCTCAGTATTTTTACATGTTTTTTTATATCATACATACGTATTTGGTCCAATCCTGGTGTTTTTGAGTTTTTCAATATTCCGATAATAGATTCGATTTGTTTTACGCTAGCTCTGGGTAGGTACATAGAATGCGGTAAATCGTCTAGCTGGCACGGAGACGCACGGACATCACATTTGTGTAGTAACTCATTTACTCCCTCATCAAAGAAGTTAGCAAAATTTTCTGCAACTTCATCCGTCGGTTTGGTCTTCAAGAAGAATTTAGATATAACTGCGTCACAACTGGATTTGTTTTTTCTTCCTAATATTTTGTTTATTTCGTTCCACGTTTTTTTTATATCTATCCTTAAAACAATTATTGAATTTGTTATTGAAGTACGTTTTTTTTGCATCTAATATTTGCTTATTTAGATTATTTCTGTATTTTTTGTAGTCTTTTTCATAATTCTTGTTTGTTGGCATGTTTTTCCATTTTCTCCATAATTTATCCCTCGTTTGTATATTTTCTATGAGAATATCGTTCATCCAACTTTTTTGATTATGGCGATACGTATTTTTTACTAATTTTGTGATACTGCTTTTTTCGTAGATTTTTTTAAAGTGTGATTTAATGTCTTGATATATGATATCCGGATCAGTGTGAATTTGAATTGAGTTCCAATCAGTTTTTGTAATCATTTCTCCAACTTTTTTTTCAGATAGTACAGTGTTGTATTCATGGTGCGATATTTTGCTTTTGTCCTTAGTGTAAAGGTATACTACAGACACGGCAGTTATATAATGATCTGCTATCCTTGTTTCGCATACGCATGAGTTAATTTCACACTTTTCTTTTTCTCTGATATATATGTGATCCAGACACGTCGCAGTTGTGTAGGTATTTACCACCGCTTCTCTCGTAATGTCATATATACATTTCACTAGACCGTAATTAGCCATTAAATTTTCGTATTGCAGAATTATTGAGTCGTGTTTATTTAATAGGTTTAAATTAATGTCTCCAAGTATCAAGATGGTTTCCTTAATATCAATGTTTCGTATTATATTTTCGAGCTGTTGTAGGAAGGTTTTTTTGTTCGTGTTCGGGGGTCGATATAATGCAAATAGATGTATACGTTTGTGTTTGTTTACGGAGAAGGTTCCATAGACGCACTCGAATGTAGTAGCTATTATATCTTTTTTTTCGAATGTATGGTTTTCTTTAATATAAATCATAATCCCGCCTCCCGATCTTTTTGTTCGGCAATAATAGAACGAGTTAAATCCTGATATTTTGTATAGATTTACACTGTTTTCGTCTATCGAGGTTTCACAGAGTATTATAATATCAATTTTATTTAGTTGACTATAAATACTTAGTAGGAATGTATTCCAGTACTTGGAGATAGACCTAATGTTCAAATTAACGACATTTATTGCTTTATCGCCTGTTTCATGTTTGAATTGGGTCCAGTTTTCGAACTTTTGAATCCGTTCGTATTCTATATCTGAGGTCTCAAAATCAATATTAGACGCCATAGTCAATTTTAGCTAAGTCCTTTTGAAGGGCTGCCTTGTAAGCCGGACAGTCCCTATCTCCGGACGGGTGGTTTGCGGGCTTGTGAAATCTCGTGCATGTCGCGCAGACTGGCTCCGTAGTAGCAGAAGGGCATGTCTCACGGGTATGTCCTTCCCGGGCACAGTGCCCACATCTCGTCGTCTCCTTGCAGAACTTGTAGGAATGTCCTATCATCTGACACTTTGAGCACACAGTTAATCCAATAAAATCACGAACACCGCAAACTGTCCAATCAACAAATACGCGTCCTTGCTTGACCAGTGCATGTCTCAGGTATGTGGGGACCACGTAGATTCTATGGCATGCAGGTCCAGTTCGAGGGCCAGCTAGATGACTAAGCTTACATTTCTTTATGGTTTCATTTGTCTCCTCGATATTTTGTATTCCATTTAGGGCACACTCAAGAAAAGCTTCATCAGACAACTCCCTTGGAACGTTAAAGAAAATGACCCTTGGTAGCCTCTTTGTTGGGGGTCGGGCGCTCAGAGTCGCAGATTCGGTTACTATTTCCGACCTTAGTAATTTCTCTTGTTCCGCAGCACTAGCCGTATGGATGATTACTCCTTTGTTTCGTATATTTTTTACTCCGGTAATTCTTACTCCTAGCTGGGATGGCTTCAGTGCTTCCCTGATTATTTTCTTTGTTTCTTCGCTATCTTCCACTGATGGTAATTTTGGAAAGAAACAGACGGATGGCCTCGGTTTTCCTATGGGGACGTCCAAACGCGATAATGGTGGAGGTAAGTTAACTTTTTTACTTGCAACCTCTGCAAAAGAGAGACTCGCTTCCGTAGCATCTGCCACTCTTTTCATCACTGGTCCTAGGTCTAATTCTAGCTGAATAATTTTGGATTGGAGTTGCTTATTTTCCTGTTTTACCACCATTTTTTCTGCTAGCATTACTTTATTTTGCGCTTTTGCTAAGGCGAGTTCACCTCGGAGAGTTTCTCTCTCCAAAATTAGTTGCCCAACAGATCCCAGGACGCAGGCTATATTACTGGCAATCTTCAGCTGTTGCTCCTTTGAAACCTTTGTATTTCCCAAGGTATCTTGTAAAGTTTTGAGGGCATTTTGAGTTTCTTTTAAAATTCCTTGTGAGTTCAAGGGGATAAGGTCATTCTCATCATCAGAAGCTTCAGATTGCGACATTGTTTTTGAATTTATATTGACAGTTTCGATTGTAAACAATAGGTATCACAGATTTGCAGCACAATCGCAACCAATAGGAGCCTTGAGAAGTGAGCTCATAATTAATCGTCCAATCCGCGCACTTGATACGTTGTACACAACACTTCGGTTTGGTAAACAGTGAGATCAATTATTTATAATATTAAAATATCAATGGTTAAATGTTAAAAAAACACGGGAGAACACTACCACGTGATAAACTTAAATTGTTTTTTACTACGATATAGTTTTTTCTTCCGGCGGAATTATTAAAAATTGTTTTCCATGTATAAAACGATAGCTTGAGAGAGCGCGACGCTTTGTAGGTACAAACATTATTAACAACGAATGTAATGGGATTGTTTTGTAGTGACAATTATTAATCATAGAATACAAAGGAAAACTTTTTTTAGCTCCACACAGGAGGCTCTAAGAAAAAAAATCCCTCAGGGCCTATGTCATCTTTGGGGATGCTGTGTGGAGGGAAATTTTAGGAAAAGGAAGGAGAGAAATTCCTGGGAAGAAAAAAAGGTATTATGGGTGGGTAGGAATCTGGGCGTTAATGTGTCCAGGAGTGACAGACTTATGAATCCATCCTTCCCAAGGCGATGGGTCGAGAAAGTCCGGTTGGAGATGTCAAAAGGTCTCCCTCGACCAGTTTCTCCCGATCCGACCCGCCAAGCAGTAGGTGGGCAAACGCATCCGCCGACAAGACCTAGATTAACCTCACCCGATGAATCCGGGCACTCCTGCTGACAGTCACCAATCGTAGCAAACCTCTTGGGGAGACCTATGCCAAGTGTGTTGGTTATCCTACAAATGGTTTCCGGGGCGGCGGTACCCATTCCCGCCTCTCAAATTAAATTATTATATTAATACATACTACGAGTCGCGCTGCATTTTTGTGAATATATTAATTTTTACACTGGTAAATGGAAGCTTTATGTGTATTTAAAAAATCTACTAAAACGTAATCTACCTTTATTCTGAAAAATCAGGAAACCGGAAAGCAGATTATAGGTTCCTTCCGAACAAATATTATGAACTCTGTACCTAAAAAGTTGAAGGCGGGTTGTCCATTTTTTACGAAAATATGTTATTTGTGAGATCTTTTTTGTTTATGCACATGTGTACACTGTCTTCGATGTCCTACGACACAGTACGAAGATGGGTCATCTTCAAAGGTCGATTGTCCGTTCAGAAGTCAAATATGTAGGAAACGTTTATTTTTAAAGTTTAGGGGGAAGTCCCCTAGTGGCGGACACCTTAGATTTTAACAATATAAAATAAAAACCACTTCGAGAAAAATCACTTTCTTTATGAAATAATTTACTCAACTAAGTATAAAATCAAAATAAATCAATAAAAACGCAACTTCTGCATAAACTATTTTACAAAACTAAATTAAAATTTGGTGATAAAAAATGCAATTTTTGCAAGTGGCACTTACTACCGGACGGAATTAAGTTCGAACCCCCATCTCCGGACACTTTCAAGACAATCTGCATCGATCACATATGTAGGCATCTGCACATTCAAGGATGTCTGCAGATGCTTCATGTGCCCACCCATTGCAGCTAGAGCACTGTATCCAGTCATCGTTGTGGTCCTCTAAGCAAACTAGTCGTTTTTTTCGGTGTCAGGTTCAAGTATTGGATTTAATGGTTCCTTTTTCTTTCCACTTATTCCTTTGACCATCAAGCCCTTGGTTTGTTTTCCCTTATCGGCCATTGTAGTTTTGAACAATTATTATAAAAAGTGTGCATACTTACGAGAAAAAAAAACTTGTTCCTTGTCCGGTGTTAAGGGACACCTTTATGTCCGTTACTAAGGGATCTTTATTAATAATAACCATAAACACGTACACATTAAAACTTAGCAGTAACACTAACTTGGATCTTAAGTGACACATCGTTCTCCCGCCAAAAACAGCAATCGCCAACTCCCACCGCGGCCTTTCGCTTCACTGGCCAGCCGTGTCCCGTGACCCTGTATTGTTGCGCTCCACCGCACCAATGTCGCCATCTTTGAATCGCACGCATTGTAACATGCCGAGATTGTACAAGTGTCCGGCGTTACGGGATTTCCCCCTACCTGTTATGAACTAAACGGTGACCGGATAAATCATCACAATGATAATTCATCACATCTTTAAAAAATTGAAGGTTTGGTTTAAAAAAGAATTTTCATCGTTTCTAATGACTTTATATGTG
Organism: Hesperophylax magnus; assembly: GCA_026573805.1. Taxonomy (NCBI): domain Eukaryota; kingdom Metazoa; phylum Arthropoda; class Insecta; order Trichoptera; family Limnephilidae; genus Hesperophylax; species Hesperophylax magnus. The sequence continues at coordinate 842,338 of JAIUSX010000116.1, read as the reverse complement.
GGTTGAATTGTCACTGTGTTGAGTTATCATGGAACCGAACTAAACATGTCTCAACATTCAATGTGTTACGTTATATATTATGGATAAACGACGTTTTTCTTTGTGTTATTACTTTAAAGAAAAAAAATCGAATGTGAGTCAATATTATTTAGATACCTAGGTATTATTTGCAATTCCTGCGTTGTAAACAATTTATTGAATGTGACATCCTGCTTCTTTTACCACTTTATTAAAAAATGTTTCTATTGCGTCGTTACCCTGTTACTTAATAAGTGGTAGGTATATATTATTAAAATGGTTTGTACATATTAATGCGATACAAGGTTAGAAATATTATAGATTTCCCTCCAAACATTAATAAACATATTTATTACATTTTTATGGACACTACACCTACTTAAATTATTGTTCAGCTCGACCTCGTCAGCATCTATATTGCATTACATCTTGCATTCGAATTGCTCAACAATGATAGCCAGCAATACATGTGGGTACAGACGCTGATGATTTTTAGTGTAAACAAACACTCATGGAATGATTAAATCAAAAGAACATACACCAGAGTACCTACCCAATGTGAGAATTGCTTTATCCAAGTACCTACTCAGGACTCAAGGTGGACTATTGTACTGGCCTGAGGCCGAAGGCATCACTCGCAACGATCATCGCTGGTAGATCTTGTGATCATTGTGACCTTCAAATAATAACAAATAACAACCATCAATTTTTGCCATGAACCAGCCATTGAACTCGCTTGAAATTAAATGCCAAAACGCAAACAAGAGTAGGTGCTGGTAATGTCTGGCAGTAGCGGGGACACGAACACTCGCTGTTGCCACTAGAATTCAATGAATGTAGAAATCAAATCACATACTTCCATCAATGGGGATCAAGGATGCATACAGAGTAGGTGCTGACCCAACAGTCAATCACCTTTTCAGTAAAGAACGAGAGTGCAATTCATTGCTGATGCGTTCCTTTTCCCAAAGGTTCCGTTTTTATTGGTGAATTGAGTTAAATTTAAATTTGAATACCTCACAAGAGTCCCAACTGTTCACAACCGTCTGAAATCAGTTGAAGAATTGAGGCAATTACACCTTGGACATAACAAGCCCTGGACGGAGCAATTCGAAAACAATTTGAAGCCGCGGGGTTAGGGGGAAGATGTATGAAAAATGCCAAAACCTACTTAAATTTTGAATGACGTATTCCATTCCTTGACTCATCAAATACCCCCAAAAAGTCATAAGTCGTTGTAACTGCATTAACAACACAAAAATAGAATTATAATAGTTCATCATGCATACGAATGCGTTCAAAAGTTAGTCATACAAGATGGCTGCCAGGCAATTTTACCACAATCCTAAGACTCCCTTCACCCTTGAGCTCTGGGCCAGCCCTGGGTCTGGGCACCGAATGGTGCTAATTGCCAATCCGTGTATGCGTGTTTAATACTACTACCTTGTATATTTCTATTTACCTTATTGTCCGCCACACGTACCTACTCTCACAACCGGTTACTAAAACCTGTCTAAAGTTAGCACCTTGTATTATCTGTGTGGTATGGATGAGTATTGGTGGGAAATATGCTAATTTGACGAAAACAGCATGGTATTCGGGTTTTTCTAGGTAATGGAGCCCACGTGTCTTTTTAAATTTATTATGTTGTTTTGCCATAAAATGCCCAAACTACTTTTTTTAATTTTTCTAAAGTGCTCTTGCTGCGTGGAACGAGCGGAACCGACTTAAAACCACCCACTAAGTTGATAAAAACAAATGAAAAAAAGAAGACAGAAAACAACTGCGCTCGGTATACAATTTTGAACGTAATCATGGATACCTACGATCTCGTTTTATTTTTTGCGTCATGCGATCATAAAATACTCGTTCTCGTAAAGGATGCGTTTGCGATTTCAGTTACTTTTGTCGGTACACACTACAGCCATGGTAAAGTACAATACAAATACATCTAATTTATAAATAAATATTTGATTTGATGAGTAATGAACCTTGCTACCCAAGAACTGAAGTCGGCAGATGTCCCCGATGATCCTCTTCAAATGTAGATCAGGTAGGACCGACATTTATTTCGTATATTAACTGCTGAAATGTCATTCGATTTTAAGAGAAATGCTTATATGTTCTCGTGTGTGTGTAATATATTGTCATCGACAACGAGACTATCTGCCGTTTGAGTTTTAGCTCGATCAGATATCATTTACGGAAACAATAGTGCGATTCAAATAGATGATTTTTTTCTTATAAAGAAAGACAAATATTCCCGGGTTACGAATAACCTGACAATATTTGAAAATCTCCTACTACCACCACAGTAAGCGGAAAATGTTGCTTGTGTTGAGGAATTGAACACACTACGCCTGGGTGGGACCCAAACGCGATGTCGACTCCGCCAGCGACCGGTCGAATATAAAAAAAATCTATATCGACTATAAAAATAGATATCGACTTACTTCTTAAATTTAGGGAGTAATAACTACTTAACAACTCACCTAAAATTATCAATGTTCAACCAAAAAACTCCAGCCATATAAACGCCTCATCTACTACCAGAACGTCAGGGGCATCAGAACAAAATTAAAGGAGTTCAGAGTAAATGCTCCATCTTTCTCAAATGATGTCATCATACTCACTGAAACATGGCTAACATCATCAATCTTCTCAGCGGAGCTAGGACTACATAGGCACCATGTCCACCGAGCAGACCGGAGTCAGAATACCAGCTCCAATACAAGAGGAGGTGGTGTCCTGATAGCGGTCCGCAAAAATATTACTTCGAAAGCACTCAAAATAAAAAATACTGATGTGGAACAATTGTTCGTATTGTTAAGTGGTGATTTCAAGAAAACTATTATTGGAACTGTTTATATTCCTCCTAATGCCAACATATCAATCTATAAAAAACACTGTGAAGATGTTGAGTTAGTAAAAACAAAATATCCAAATCATCAAATAATTATTTGCGGTGATTATAATTTACCTAATTGCAATTTCAACGTTTTAGACAGTAATTTTAATTCAATACCAGCAACCGCCTGCGAACGAGTAATTCTAGATATGTCTTTACTTTTTAATTTAACCCAATATAACCATGTACGTAATATTAATAATCGTGTTCTTGATCTAGTTTTGTCAAATGAAAGCAACGTAATTATAAATGAATCATTAGAGTCTATTCTTCCGATAGACAACCACCATCCCCCACTAGCAATACTTATCTCTTGTACTAAAGAAGGCAATCAAAATAATTCAATTCCTACGTATAACTTTAAAAATGCGAACTATCGGGACATAAATGATCGTCTCCACAAGGAAGATTGGTCATTTCTTAAGGAAGGCGATATTAATCAAAATATTGAATCATTTTATTACTTGCTGGATAAAATTATTACAGATCTCATCCCACTCATTCATTTTAAAAAATCAAAATATCCGAGATGGTTCAATAAAGAACTTGTTCAATTAACTGCCCTTAAAAAAGTTTTACATAAGAAATATAAAGAAGACAGGTCTTTATCAAATTATATTGAATTTTTAAACGTTAGAAAAGATTGTAAAATCTTATCAAAAATGTGCTACAATTCATTTATTAATAATGTTGAAACTTCAATAAATCATAATGTAAAGTATTTTTGGAACTATGCAAAATCAATGAAAAATAACAACTTTGGTATACCCGCCAACTTGGAATATGCAGGTAAAAAGGCCAAAGACACTCAAAGTATCGCTGACCTTTTTGCTGATTTTTTTAAAAGCGTTTATGAATGTGAGACACCAGTTTCTGCTAGTACAGTATCAAATTTTACTACTGATCATAATCTTAATTTATCTTTTATCTACATAGAATATAATGATATATTGACTGAACTAAAATTACTAGATCAAAGCAAAAGTTGTGGACCAGATAAAATACCTCCTGTATTTTTGAATAATTGTGCTACCAATCTGGCGTATCCTTTATATTTGCTGTTTAATCAGTCTTTACGAAAAGGATGTTTTCCTACTAAATGGAAATTCAGCTTTCTTACGCCTATTTTTAAAAAAGGTGATAAACACGAGGTGATTAATTACAGACCGGTGTGCCTTTTATCAACAATTCCTAAAGTTTTTGAAAAAATTCTTCTTAAAAAAGTTATTTTCCGATTAAACCACGTCATTTCTCCTAAGCAACATGGTTTCTCTACTGGAAAATCTACCCTTACTAACTTGTTAACCTATCAAAACTATATATCTGATTCCATGTCTAGTAAATGTCAAGTTGACTCTATTTATACCGATTTTAGCAAGGCGTTCGATAAAGTCAATCATGAGTTATTGCTGAATAAACTCCATAAATTCGGTATAGGTGGTTCACTATATAAGTGGTTTAATAGTTACTTGACCAACAGATTACTGGCTGTTAAAATTGATGGTACATTTTCATACAAATTCACTGCTACGAGTGGTGTTCCCCAGGGATCACACTTAGATCCAATCCTGTTTTTATTATTTGTCAATGATGTATTGTATATTTTCAATGATGTTCAAGTGTTAATGTTTGCAGACGACCTGAAATTATTCAAAGCAATCAGAAACATTAACGATTGCCATATATTGTCAAATAACTTGTCAAGATTAATTATATGGTGTCGTGATAACCGCTTGCAACTTAACATAAGCAAATGTCAAATTATGAGGTTTCATCGAATAAAGTATCCAATATTTTTTGATTATTCCATTAACAACATGTCGTTAGTATCTGTCTCGGAAATTAATGATTTAGGTATTTGGTTTGACACGAAACTTAACTTTATCAAGCATATTGAAATAATAACCAATAAAGCTTTGAAAATGTTGGGATTTATTTTAAGGGTATCTAGTGATTTCAATAATGTAAATACTGTAAAAACATTATATATGTCACTAGTAAGGAGTCATGTAGAATACAATTCCACGGTTTGGTCCCCAAATTATGAGGTTCATTCACATGCGATTGAAAGAATCCAAAATAAATTTTTAAGATATGTAAATTTCAAAATGGGCATTCCTAGAGAAAACCTAAATTACGATAACTTACTTTGTTCATTAAATTTAATAAAATTATCTGATCGCAGAATTATTTCCGATTTAACCTGTTTGTATAAAATCATTAATTCAATGTTTGATACCCCTGATTTATTATATGTAATTTCTTTTCATACTCCAAGCAGGTCGGTTTCAAGACAGTACCTACCATATTATTGTAGCAATTCTATGTCAACGTCCCAATATCATACTCCTATGCGACGGATTCAACAGCTAGGAAACAAATACTCAGATGCTGTTGATATATTTAGTACATCAATTTCAATATATAAGCATACCCTATTGAAGTTTTTTTTTTCATCGAGTAGTGGAATATTTTAATAAAGGTATTTAATTTGATTTGACTAACATATAATAATTTTGTCAACTGAAATAGAAAAAAATATTTTGGATTTTTTATATGTTGTGCCTGCATTCTGTGTAGATCAAGTTGAGTGATATTTTGACTTTATATTTATTTTTCTGCAATTGTTTTAGTAGTCGTTTCCTGCACTATTTTCATGTATAATTTCGTAAATATTTTTTATATATATGTATGTAAAAGCCTTAATAGGCGTGAAATAAATAAATAAATAAATAAATTATTCTTTACTTTTGCGTTATATTTAGGAACGAAGTTTACACATACATTTTAGGATTTATGAAAGCTTAATCTTTAGTCCGAAAATAGCCGTAAGAAGCTGAAATCGGTACGGTCTGTCATAAAATTATTATTTCCTTTCAATAGTCAGTCGTTTCTCGTGTCGAATCGGTTCAGTGGGCGGTCAACTTTATTGTGTTTGGCAGTTATTTTTTGTTTTGTTTAATATTTTAGTATTTACCTAAATCGTGAAGTTAACATTTATTTGCATTTTATGTAATGCTGTTTCCAGATCCTCGCCGGATATTATCGTCCAATGAAAACGCGTTTTCCTTATATTTGATATAAATCAGGTTTCATGCTGTAATTTATGACAATTACATGTTTTGGGTTTTTGTATCCGAATTTTAAGTAGTTTTGTATATTGTATAGGGCTAGCAGATTCTTCAGACGCAATATAGGCATCCTGAGTCTGTTCAACTTGTATTTTAATGGAGCCTGCTCTAAGGAGCTGGCAGCATTGATCACCGGTGCACATGTGTGAGACTCAACGGTCGACGAAGACGAGAACTGGCCGTTTCTTTGTCTCGCTTTTGTGAAAATATGGCTCGTATGTGGAACGAGTTATCGTCGTCTGTTTTTCCTCCTTCATATAATACAGGCCTCTTTAAAAACCTTGTCTTTACACTGTATAGACAGGAACGCTCTCGTGACGTGTCATATAAGACAAAAATCAATGTGCCCAAAAATATGCACTAACAATTCCCAAACAGATTGTAAGAACCACATTAGGCAAGATAAAATGTAATAATGAAAGTTATAATTGGTAATTTGTAAACTTAAATGTACAAATAACATAGATAAATAAAAAACATATATTCACTAACAATGTCTACATAAAAAATGCCTAAAATTAACGATTAAAACAGTAATAAATTTTTCTGTTGGAACCCAGTTTTTTGGAAATTTTTGATTTCGCGAAAGGGAGCAGGGGGGGATTGGCTTGCGAAATCCTAAAGGTCCCCAAATAAATCATTTCATGGGGAAGGAGGAGACAAAGAAATCCATACATGCCATCTCTAAATAAAATCATTTATTTAATAAAAACCATCATATATGCATTATTCATAATATATGCAAATAAATAACTGATGCACACAATCCGATGTCTATTAAAAACTAATAACCCCTAATGATTAACTAATGTTTATAAGACAAGGTTTTTATGCATAGCACAAATAGTAATGAATTATTATTAGCAATAATCGCCTATAATATAATATGTCTCGACGCCATCTAGTGGGAAATTAAGCACTAACAAAGTCTTTCCTACAAAAATACAAGTTGGTTGTTGACAGTTGAAAAAATATTATAAGCAGTAATTTTTGATTGAAGTACTAGTACATATTGAATTATTTGGCGAGTTAGAAATAAGCCGACATAGCTCAGTGGTCCAGAGCACCTGACCGGACATCAGAAGGTGCGGGTTCAATTCCCGTCGGCGGCATTTATTTTTATTCGGGAGTTATTTTAAATTTGTATGGATATTTCAGGTGGGTAATTATTTCTTCATATGAAGCGGTTACTTTGTGATGTGACATTATAATTTAAAATTAAACAATAACTTTGTAAACATCACTTATAGGTAAATACTTAATGCCGACCGGGTTTCGCTACAACCGTAGCTTCATCAGGGCAGTATAATACTAAACATCTATTATTGCTTATAATAATTTGTTATCCTTTCAACTAATAACCCATTAATAGCTCGAAAGGTGCGCAGTTTGTTCCCTTTATGATAAGCGTATAGAGGTGTGGGGATTGCCACGAGCATCATATCGGTATTTGCAACGAGCAATTCGGCCCCCGCATTTTACAGGGATAAAATTTTGTCTACTTTGGTAATGTAATATGTTACTGTTGTACTAATATAATAATAGAAAATTTGTTTCATTCTACATTCTTCAAACGATCGTAAAACATGCAAGCAGCTTTTCTATACCTATCCTCTGAATTCGAGAGTTTTTGTACTGAGGGGAGGCTAAGGTCAACAAGTTCAAAATTGATTATCAAATAAAGTAAATCGTTTTTCTTATAAATTGATTTTTATTTTTACCAATGAGGAATACACGACTTACTGAGATATGTTTAACATAGATGCGGATTTATTCCTAGATCCTAATAATTCATTATAAAAAATAATTATACATATGTATTATTACGATAATATTCTTGTATTTAACATAATACATGTGTATAAAAACTAAATGGTATGACATGAACAGTGAACAGTAATCAGTTAATGGGGTGGTTCTCTTATTGCACCCTTAAAATAATTAAAAACGGCAGGGCGGCCCCGCACATCGTCTCCTCTTGGTCAGCTTCCTGGGACAGGGGATTCCTCCGTTTTGGGCTTCCAACTGAAATAAATAAACACGTAAGAGCCTTCCAAGATAAAGAGACAAACATGAGGAAATCTTTAATTCTTATTGGAACGAAATTCTTGAATAAATTACAAGAAAATATAAGATCCCTTTAAAAAATTCTAACACACAAAAAAAATTAAATGAAAATTTAAATATTAAAATATATCATCAATGCTCATTTTTCTCCATGCAATCTTCTTAAGGTGAAGCTTAATGCTAAATCACTATTTTGATTAATCTTTATAACGAATTGGTGTACATTATGAATACCAAAAAATATGCTTTCGATAAATTGAAGGTTTTCCTATCGTTTCGCTTGAGTAGAATACAAATAATAAAATAAATTACTCAATAAAAAATATAAATGTAAACTACTAAAAAAATATTTTTTCTATAGAAATGTATGAACGCGTAAAGAAACAACTTTAAAAAATACAGTATTATAGCTTAGTATTAAGATTATCTGTGACAGTTTCACATGATTAACTATTTTGCTTTCTTATAAAATTATTTACAAAATGAATAAAAACCAGTTTTGTGGTTGAAATCGAACTTTTCTAGACTCCGTTTGTCAAGCGATTTTAATGCCTATTACCTACAATATAAGGTATACCAAGAATATATACATTTTGGCTTGCAGCTTCTTCTTAATAACCAAATAAATAACACCCCCACTTTCACACACAAGTATAACTTCTTATAGGGGGATCATAAGAATATTATATATTATACATATGAATAACTCTATTATCAATTATGATGTACAAGAACCTACTTATTACATTAATCATGTTAATGTTAAAATAGTAAATTTTGTACTGTGCTGAATGATTAATCTGTCGTACAATACATTAAAGACGGCTTGTTTCAGAAAATTTGAACAATTCATTAAATTTCAAAGTTAATTTTCAAGTTCTGTGAAATTCCTATCGCAGTTCTGTTATTATATCAACATGGGTCAGTTGCTTCACAGAACTGAAATAATAATAGAACTTTAATAGAACATTCGCAGTACTTGAAAATTAACTGTGAAATTTTATGAATTGTTCAAATTCTCTGAAACAACCCGTCCTAAATAAGTATAAAATGTATATGGGTGTAGCGTACGTAGTGGTATTGGTGGACAAAAAAAGAGCGGAGGGAAGCAATGAGAGTGGTGCATGGGATGGGGACGAGGGGACTTCCAATGCCTCTGGCCCATGAATAAACCCCCGGGCCCATGACTACATGAGACAGTTTTCCTCGAACAGCCGATGATGATGTTGACCGGGAATGCTGGACTACCACTGAACTGTCGGGGTCATATTGCGTGACATTTCTTCCAAGGCATGGCGCGAGGGTGTGTCTGTATGTAAATGATACTTTTGAAAAGTGAAAACGAGTAGCCAGCCTGTTAAATTTCGCTCGTCCGAGGTGTTTATGTTGGCAACACGGGTTAGGTGGTAACCTGACGTTATTACCTTATAAAACACCCCCTCCCAGAAAGGGTCACGCTCTCCTAGAATTAATGCTAAGGGAGTGGTCACTTGCCAAGATATACACGAAGCTTTATTAAATTATACTAATTTGTTGAGTGCCGAACGATTTATGTTTTCCCTTTTTCTTTGCGTTATTTTTTTTTAAATTTGCTTTGCAAATAAAAGTTATAAGGGTATACGGAGAAAAATGATTAGGTATCTTAAAAAAGTGACAGCTTGCCAAATTCCTGATAATGATTAGTCATTCAGAATATATCTAGAACACTTGTTCTTTTCCTAATAGATATCACCACAGAATTCGAAAATATCAGTCTCTAATAAATTATGCCAATATGAAGGAATTCTTATGTTTACGGGATAACAGTTAATGGGGGTGAATATTTTTATATTTTTTTTTTCCATATTCACTCAAAAGTTGAATTTGCGACTGTAACATATTATAGCAGTTACAGTGAGAGAGAGATCGATGATCGGCCTGTTCTTTGTCACACGTCTTGTATGAAAAATAAAAAGACAGAAGATACCAGAAATTTGAAGTCATGTACGACCTCTCTCTGGGAGTACTTTAATTCGTGTGGAGAATTTAATTTGCTTTGGTAAATATACAGAATATAGGGACCCACTCAATTCATACTTTGTATCAGTTAGATAATTATGAAAAGTAAGTATTTCAGTTTACGGAATTGGAAAAAAAGTATTTAAGAAGCTATTTAGTTCAAAAACGGATAATTTGACATCTTTTCTTCACGCCATGTTTTGGCGTAATAATATTTAAACTGTTGTTAGACTAGTTTTTAATTTATTTTTTTTAATATTAAAAAAACTACTTTAACAGATATTTTTTAATTAAATCCAAAATAAGAATCTATTTGAGAATCATAAGGCCATATTTAGGTTAAAGAAGAGAAGAAAAAGAACTAACCTTAAAATTTTCACACCAATAACAATGGCCGCCAAGTGAACAATCGATTTTAATTTTAACGTAATAAATAATAACTATTAAAAATCGTTATTTTTCCTTTCCGGAAACTGAAATACTTACTTCCCGTTATTATTTGACTACTATAAATTGTTTTTTTTTGTTAAAGTGCCCTTTATTTCATCCCCCCAGTGGAACAAATGACCCACTTTTCATTAGTTCCCACGAGCTCCTGTCACCTACTACTCTCTAATCTCCAATGTTTACAAACACCCCATTTCTATAAAAGTGGAAATAACAATTATTTGTAATAAATCAAAATGCCTTCATTATGTGTATTTATTTTTCTATGTGGCATATGTTTGTTCTTCCGAAGGCATTAATCTCGATTTTAATACGGTTACAGAATACATAAAAGAAACTTATTCGGTGATTGGAGTGTCTAGATACTAGATACAGGGAGTTGATTTATAAAGAAGTATGTATTTACCTTGACCATCCTCACCCTCTCGGAGTAACCGGGTCCGCAGGTCGCGCTGCAAGGGGTCCAGTCGCTCCAGTCTGTCACCATGCAGTCGATGGGCGGAGAGAAGTTGGAAGAAACCTGTAGGCGGGGGCTCGACCCCGGGCCTCCGATTTGGGCGTCTGTAAAACAATTTGTTATTATGAATTCATCCAAACATACACATGATCTTTGAGGTAAATGATGCTCTATCAATGCTTTCCCGTGTAAATGCCGCATTGTCGTCGAATTTTGACAAACATTAAAAAAAAAATCTTCACGAAAAACTGTCTTATCTCACCAAATATTGATACTGCCGACTTGGGAGTGGTCTCATTTGATTTAGAATTAATTAAAACATAGTAAACGATACTTCACTTTATGTACTTTAAAAAAAAGTTCCCCAAAATCAAAATCCTCCCCCCCTGCCCCTAGGGGGAGACTCTTCAGTACTTATACTACCAAGATATATGTATGATAAAATTTCGTGAATGCACGAATTTTTCATTTGTCAAACATTTATTTTACGTGTATTTACTTTCGTTTACATATTACATTAGATTTAAATGTTTAATTTTACATTAAAATCATTTAACCCATCTGGGATTTACAATTTTTATTAATATTATGTGATGATAATAAATATAAATAATAAAAAATATATACAAAATGTCTCGTCCCATATAAAGTAGTTTTCTTACGCTCGAAGGCCTTCGTCGTACATTTGCGTGTTCGTCATTAGTTCCCGAGAAATTGTTTTGACTCAAACATTTATTGACCAAAAGTCAAACAATTTGCCTTCTCATTTTTCGAACGTATCGCAAAGTGTTCGAATCGGTACAACTAATTATTAATTACTTCAAATTACAATGTATTACTAATAAATAATACACATTGTCATTACGTACTTCTATGTAAACTAACATGTGTACATAATGTGTATAATTCACCTTTTAAATGAATTTTCCGACTCGGTACGAAAGTATGTTTTCTACGGGGCATTATTTCACTAATAGTTTCGAATAGTCGCCCACAGATGTCTCCGCCGTTAAACATTATATCTTAAAATTTTATTATGATTTATTGCATTGGTATCTTCATGGTGTCTTCCAACACCATACATTTTATTTTCACTTTTTGTGTATTTATAAATAAAATGAACAATTTAGCTTTGTATATAAATTACTACTTCGTGAGACGATCATTATTTTGATGTAACTAGTTATTTTTAATTGTCACCATTAGAGGTTGGCATTAATATTTTATGAGGGGTTTATAATATGTGGTCTTGTTGACATATAATTTATATTGACAACCTCAGTTTTTATGACACGAATCTAGTTAAGTATATTAATTATTCTTATGTTAATAATATTTTTAATGTCGTTTGGAAAACCGAAAAATTCTAAATTTCTCCAGTCTCGATAATTATTTAATATATCTTCTTATTATATTACTAGTAGACCCTGCTATGCTTCGCTATTGCTAATTTTTTTCTCGGACGTCTCCAACTTCTTTCACCATTCACTATTGTATACCACAATGTTATTTCAACGATATCGTTACAGCGCCCTTGAGGTGTTTTTGCACAAAAACGGCGCTATACAAGTCATCCAAGTATTATTATTATTATTATCGGTCCACTACTTTTCGAGTTTTGCTAGCGCAAATATACGCCGGCTAAATTTTTATATATTAAGATAATATTATTTTTTGTTTTTGTTTTATATAAATTTTCTTAACTCTTTTCCATTTGTTATTAGAGGTAAAATCACAAGGACTAAACCTACAACCGGTTGTATTTTTTATGTATAAGCATACATGTAGAAAATTATAAAATTAAATTGTTGATATCCCCAAGATAAAAATATATAAATTAAATGAATGTATGACATTACCTACAAAGTTGCAAAAGGTAGTAATTTTAAAAGCCAATTACTAGAGTGACTGATGTTAGATAGCCAATAGGCTCTGCCACACGTACACGTACTACAGGCCGCCGCGCAGAAAAGTATCGCAACGGACTGCGCTGTACCGTTACCATACTCTCAGACTTTACTTTTCTACGCGGTGGCCTGTAGTGGCGCGTGGTACCGCCGCTCCGCGCGTTTGTGGCAAAGCCTTATCAATTTATTCGCGTTTCATTTCCAATGATATCTACGAACCACCCCGACGTAAGTAATTCATCAATTTCCTTTCAAATTTATCTACAAGTAGCTTAATATACTTTGTTGGGTTTGATGAAAAAAATAACATAAAATATGAATATAATACCTATGCTTATAAATTCTTTTATGCGCTCATGTATGTCAACAATTTTTCTATTAATATCACAGAAACATTTATTATATAATTATCAGTAATAACAGTTATTCATATGAATTTTGTTTTTTTAATGGTTTAAATTTAAATTAATTTTTAAATAATAACTAATATTAATTTGATTAAATTTATTACCTTACTATTGTTTGAATAGATTTATAGCGTATAATAAATAATTACACAATAAATACGGCTAGGGCGTGAAAATCAGACATTTAATTTCAAATACAGAACTGTGTTTAATCATCTTGAAGAAATTGTAATTACGATCAAATAGGATGGCGATATACGATATCAAGCCAGTGTAACATAGGAGAGAGACAGAGCGCATGCTAAATGGGCTAGAACAAAAATGTACTAAGACAGTGGCGACGTTGGTTTCTATCTACATAAACGGCAATTCTAGTGCGTATTATGTATTCAGTTGCTATTAATAATGCATGAATATTAGCGGTTTCGTAAAATTGTTTTCTTTAGGTACTTCAGTGCAATTACGAATATAAAATTTCTATTATGTTTCAAATGTATTATGCGTCGACATTTAAAATGCGTTTTGAAAATGAAAAGTCCTTTAATATTACAAATTTAGTCTCCCAGGAAACGATAACAAAGGCCCTAACGCCTTATTATACAACCTCCTACTGTTCATTGTTATTTCTGTCAATCATAACATTTCCGCTTCATGATTTATTATCATTAACCAAGAAAGTAAGCAATAGTAACAACATTCTTAGTAAGTCCTTTGTTAACACAATGATAAAATTATCCTTACACTGAAGAACAAAATGTACGTAGTAAATATTTGATGAACAGATGATTGGTGTAAACACATGACACGTTACCATGGAATGGAATGGCACAACAATGGTAAATATAACCTCCCCTATCCCCTATTCCACTAAAATTAGATCTGCAAAACTTCGAAGGCTCTTTACATTTACAGCTAGGCTAGTATAACAACATCATCTAGTACGTAGTAGTCACGTGGGGCACCCGTGCGCAATTTTTACATAATTTGTTTATTTTTTGTTTTAAAACGCTGTATGTGTAAATATTTTATTTGTTTATTATTATGATTGAACATTATCACCAGGGTATCTTAAATAAACACAAAACTTCATCCAGTTCATAAATCAAAAAGTTTCATTAAAAAATCCGTTCACAAAGGTCATTGCGTACCTTGACCCGTGTGTAAGTGTGCGCACGCTGATAATACCCGTGTGTAAGTGTGCGCACGCTGATTTCGGTCTACTCTTGGGTGCAAAATGACCCATCCGTGTGATTTCTTCGATATATATATTACTCGAGGAATAATCTACTGAATACACATAAGAATTGAGGTAAAAGCTCAGGCGAAATAAGCACCAATTTGTTGCAAACATTACATTACACTTACCCACCGCGTATGGAATCCCAAAATTACCGGTTGGTTAAAATACCTGTTTTTTCCTGTATTCTATAGAACATATGTTTCAGTCACCTGAAAAAGTATTTACTGTAGGGGACTTTATTAGTATAAAATATCAAATCATATCTTTGGGACGAAGTTTTCAAACAAAATGCTTTTGTAATAAGTAATATTATTAGCAAATCGCCATTTTTACAGTCTAATTAGGATAGTCATAACTAGTTGCATATTTTTCGTTTCTCTCGGATTATCAAATAATAATGGTGTCAGGTATTGTCGTTTGACATTGCACCTGAAACCTGTGTTGGCATTTATCAGATTGGAATATACACATCAACGGTTTTGCAGAATTTATAACGGAAGCATGTATTATTTAAACAACATGTAAATCTCCCAGATAAGTTAAATTGGAAAGTTCTGTCACATTATAATAAAATACAAGTAAACTGTTTTTTTTTCATTTATCTAAGATCTTGATCTTGTGCAGACCCTTTCACCAAGCATTGCAATAAATTCTCCACATACCATTAGCCCTGTATTTGCTGTGAATTTAGAACACGATCCTTCCGATTGCTATCCGAAACCCAAACCCATCAAATTGAACCTAAAATTTTTCCATAGTTGAGAATTTGATACTTTTAGTATCGTATTTGTGTAAAGCCCCAATTCAAAATTGAAACGTGTTGAATCCGTATTTATTAACGAAATCTAAATCGCCAAATTTTGTCTTACATTCCTTAATCTTTAATACTTCCTCGTGTCCTCTCTATTCCATCGCCTCCTGAAATTAGCCAATAATTAGCGTAGTTATTAGAGTTTCAGTGGTATTAACTTTTAACCACAACCTTTCTAATTAGAAAAAAAACTTCCCAACCGTTAAACGGTGTTTTACTTACACATTGAATAAATAATGTACAAGCCCGTTTTGAATTCTACTAATAAAAAATGTCTTTAACTGAAAAGTCGCATTTTGGCATTAGATTCCCGTCTTGAAAAGGAGGTTATTTCTAAGATATTATTACTAATTGACTGTTACCGTGTGAATTTAATGAGAGTTCCATGAAAGTAATGTTTTTAATAACTTAAATGCGCATGCGCAGGTAAATAAATAAACGCCAGAAATCAATTTTTATATTTCGCAAACCAAGAAACCAAAATGTTTTTTTGTTGTTGTTATTCTCTGGGATTACAGATTCCCTAAATAAAAGAATGTGTGTTTTGTAAATTTCGTATTCTGTTCAATTTTTCGACGTTTAGTTTAAATTAAATGTGTATTCATGTTTGAAATCAAATTTGAAATAATATTATTCCAATTTTTAAATATTCTTTGTTTTTCAAAAAATAATTCTTTATAGTTTCTAAAATGATATTAGATTTTACGACAATTTCAAAAATAAGAAATATATTTGTGTAAATAATACCCTTATTATTATTTATTTTATTTTCATCCATTACAGGTAATCTTGGCAATATAAAGTTCAGAATTTCTCTTCAATTTAATTACATTTTTTTTAACTACAGTTACATCGAAGAAATAATTTTATTTACAAAAAATACAGTAAATGGAGAAAATAAACATACAAACATCTAGAAGAGTGACTAACACATTACAGAGTTGGTTTAGTAATTTAGGAATAACAAAATTATATAAATACGAACGTGTGAACAATAAAATTCGGCGTTCTTTGCTATTTAGGGAATTTCATGGAATTATTTTTATTGTGATAAACTAATGTTTATAAGACAAGGTTTTTTATGCATAGCACAAAGGATAAGAAATAATTATAAGCAATAATTAGTCGCCTGAAATATCCATACAAATTGAAAATATACCCGAGTAAAAATAAATGCCGCCGACGGGAATTGAACCCGCACCTTCTGATGTCCGGTCAGGGACAAAAATAAATTTGGTTGTTTACAGGTGAAAAAATATAATAAGCAGTAATTGTTGATTGAAGTGCTAGTACATATTGAATTATTTGGCGGTTTGGAAATAAGCCGACGTAGCTCAGTGGTCCAGAGCACCCGACCGGACATCAGAAGGTACGGGTTCAATTCCCGTCGGCGGCATTTATTTTTAGTGGGGAGATATTTTCAATTTGTATGGATATTTCAGGCGACTAATTATTGCTTACAATAATTTATTTCATAGAAGTTTATCAATTGTATAAAATTTACACCACCATTATTAGTAAGGCTGTATGAAGATAGTCACAGATAAAATAAAGAATTAGATTACTCGTATGAGCGCTCCCGATGCGTTTTGCTAATTAGCATTATTTAACTTAATATTATACGGTGTTCTAATTGGGTCTAATTGAGTGATAAAACGGAGCCAGAGCATCCTTGACATTTAATTGTACCAGCCCAGAGCTCTGGAGACGGTCAACTGTCAACTGTCAACTGTCAACTGGCAGCTAGTGACTACTGTCAAACTGAATTCATCGCTAAATTTGAAATGCCCATCATTGTGGTAATTGGTGTGGACTATGAACTCTGGACCAAGTGAGCTGGTAAACGTGGGGGTCTTTGAATATTCATATGACGTAAAAGTAGTGTTGATAAAATGAAACGTTCCATAGTTCGCCATTACGTCATTGAAAAAAATACCACGAAAGATTTTAAAGTCGAACAATAAATTGTTTTCCCATTCCAACTCTTTTGTTCACTGAGAAAAATGAGTATTGCTAATGTATTAAGAATCTCTTCAAATTATTGGTAATCCGGTTAATAACAGGGTTGCAGGAATTACGAATGAATTAACAGGTTCCTGATAAACTATTATTAATTACGACTATGTTATCACCATGTCGGAAAACGTGTTCGCGAAAATCCGAATACTTTCGCATTTCGTCATGATATTTTGTCGCGCACATGCTCCTGCATTTTGGGGAAAAATTCTGGGGAAAAGCTTCTAATTTATTAAGAAAAACTATTCCTCTGAATTTTTTAAATAAACTGACTGTATTCATGATGGGATATGATTTGAGTTTTTATCGGCCTAAAGTATTATCGTGATTATTTTTGGGTTATTATGCCGTCTTGGGCTTCCTCATTATTTGGCCAACGTTTTTGGACAGCTTTACAGTGTTCACTATTATTACACTTGAAAGTGCTTTAACTATAATTACCTGAAAATTTGCAGGTAAATAGGTACCTACTTTTGCATTTCCAGGTTCCTTACAATTAAATTTTTAACTAGTAAGTCTGTCGTGGAAAGTAATAATTTTTTTTTATACTTTGCAGTGGGTTTATTTTTGAAAGCATCGTCCAGAGGTCGTGCAATGTCGCCTTGCAATAATAATAATTGCAAAAGTTCATTGAAGTGTTGTGAGTAAGTTGGCCATTGACATACTTAAGGTATTAAAGGTATTTCCAACCCATTATGGTAATGATAGCTAATTTTAATTTTATGCTAAACCATTCTCTTCTACACCAACGCGAAATCATTTTTTAAACAAAGAATAACAAACAACAAATTGCTTTTCCACGAGGTAAGCTTACGCGTCTTGCATTTAAATGATTCTATATTTGTTCAAGTCAATTTCTGTCACTGAAATATTTAAATCTGGTATACACGAGTTTACTGTGATAATAATTATTATACTAGTTTTAACAACTGGCTTCGTCCGCAATTTGTATTTGTATTCAACGAAAAACACTTACACAAATTATTGATGCTTGTAAGAAAGAAATATGCCCAAGCAAATGAAGACGTAACGGTTGCGGTCTACTGCAACCTTATTTTCTTACGAAAACTAATATCACGTTAAGTTTATCTGAATTAACATGACTAAAATAATAATAATAATGTCCCTGGTAATTTAACGCAAGGCCGCCAACACAGGTTTCTGATGGTAATTCCCAGGTACAGTACTAACTTACCGATGGTGATGCCCCTGGGAAACATTACTGGCTTAATTAACTGAGAAATGTGGATATTTTCCACGTGTCCTTTATCAACTTTAAGCACGATGTATCCTTTAACTTTTAATTAAATGTGCCTACATTTAACCTGTTTTTACCTACATTGTCTGTGTTAACTATATTTTATATCGTTTTTTCAATGTATTGGTTTTTGTACTATTTCGCAAAATGACCGGTCGGTTTGGGTCCCAACCAGGCGTAGTGTGTTCAATTCCTTGGCTGGCTAAGTCCTCCATCACAACACAAGCAACATTTTCCGCTTACTGTGGTGGTAGTAGGAGATTTTCAAATATTTTCAGGTTATTCGTAACCCGGGAATGTTTGTATTTCTTTAAAAAAAAAATAAGACAAAGCATTTCCCAACTGAGGTATGTGGGAGGGGAAGTATTTGGGGAAGAGGAACGAAGAAAAAAGTACCTAGTTATTCAGATCTGATCACAAAACACGACTAAAACATTTTTTTTTAAATGAATAAGAACGGGTTGTTCACAGAATTAGAACAATTTATAATTTTTCAAAATTAATATTGAATGTGAAACTTCGATACAACTTCTGTTATAATTACAGTTTTGTGAAATAACAGAACCTGAATAGAACTTTTACAGACCTTGAATTTTAACTTTGAAATTTGATGAATCGACAAATTCAGTGAAACAACTGGCCCTAAGTGAGGTACATTATCGCGCGTGTATAAGTATACCTATAAGTTCTTCATATTCAGTCCTCACTGGGGATTCCTGATCTGAGTTCCGAGGCGGACTGTAGTTTGTTGGTGTTATACTAATATAATAAATGCTGTCTGCATAATTTTTATAATTTCCCCATTTTTATGTTTACCGTCATAGTTTAGTGTTCTTTTTTTAAAAATTGTTCATCATCCTGTCTTTTTTATTTGGTCATATAAAGTTCTTTTAACTACAACTGATTAGGTACTAAATATTAAATTATACATAGTTAAAAAACCCATTACGTATGTCCAATACAATGTCTTAGTAGTTTCGTCTGGGATGGAAATTATTCTTCCTTACTCATGATGTAGGTTGTAGGTATGAGTAATAATAACAAGAAAATACTAAATGGGAAGAAATTGTTTGGTGAAATGAAGAGAAAAAATTGAAATCAAGAAGTACACTAATTTGTAATTGACTATTAAGGCGATGCCATACGTAGTAATGCAAAATCATGTGTTTTTGGTTTGAAAATTTGGCCGCCAAGAAATGTTTCAGATGCTTTAATTAAATACTGCGAGTAGAATACATCTTGGCCTTTGAAATAATCGAGTATTTTTTAGATAAGTCTTTTTATAAGCCCAGAAAAAAATAATGTATAAGGCCTATGAAAACTGCTTTAAAGTTCAAAATCTCCTACTTACGAACCCATTTTCGGTTATGATTTTATTGTATAATGTGGAAAATTAAGTTATTTATAAAATTATCGAAAAAAAATTAAATATTTATGCCTGAACATCCACAAAATAAAATAAAAGGCACTTTTTCGCAATGTTTTTTCTTGCATAAATTAAAACAGGCGGATGGTGTTAAGCGGGAATTTAAACCTTATCGCCATCTACGTAAGGTTTATTATTGATAGCGGCTCAATTTAAAATATTACACGTAGACGTAGTGCATCGCCTTAATAAAAGTCTTCATAGGTTTTAAAATTTCCTCATCTTCCTCCTTATTACTGCCATGTTTTGATGTATTGTTTTTAAACATGTTTATCTCCATAGTATTTTTTACTTACCATGTCTTCATAATGTTTATAATTTCCTCATCTTCCTTTACTTCTGCCATGTTTTGATGTAGTTTTAATATGTTTACTTTCATGGTAGTTTTTTATTTGCTATATATTCATCTCGCCGCTATCCGCGTCTGTTTGTTTGTGCGCTTAGTTCTTCTAAACTACGCGATGGATTTTGACAGGATTTTCTCTATATTTAGAGAATTTTTTTGCGGAAGGTTTATATACATGAAACATATATATTATATTTATAGGAAGTAGAGAAAAGTCGATGTTTTGTAATCAAGTCGTAATAAAAATAATCTGGCGTTTACATTGCTAATGCTGGCTAAACCTTATGAGATATATCAAAATAATTTACAACGGAATTGTATATCTTAAAAAGGCCTACAGAAATATCCGTCTTGTTATATGTCTTTCTCCTAATTTCCTCATTTTCCTCTCTATTTCTGCCGTATTTTGTGTTGTTTTTAAACATGTTTATCTGCATGGTATTTTTTTACTTCATCATTTTTTATAATTTCCTCATCTTCATCTTTACTTCTGCCAAATTTTGATGATGTTTTTATTCACTTATTTCCACGGTATTTTTTATTTAATTTTGATGGGCATTATTTAATTTTGTAGCATGAATTGTGCGGATAATACCGAAGGCATTGTCAATCTTTTTGCAGATTTATTCAAAAGTGTTTATGATGATAATATTACTGATAATGAAATCCCAAATGATATATCACTTGAAGAATCACTCAACCTAAACCATTGTTTTATTGAAATAAACGCTATAGAAAAGGCTATAAAAGCATTAGATACTAATAAATCCGCTGGACCGGATGGGTTCCCTCCAATATATTTAAAATCTTGTGTTCGCAGTTTGACTTATCCATTATTTTTACTATTTAATAAGTCTTTGTCGTCAGGGTGTTTTCCAAAACAGTGGAAAAAAAGCTATCTTACGCCTATTCATAAAAAGGGAGATAAAAGCGATGTATCAAACTACAGACCAATATGTATATTATCCGCTATTCCCAAACTATTTGAATCGTTAGTCCTAGATGTAATATGTAAACAAATTAATAATATTATTGTACCCAACCAGCATGGCTTTATCACAGGTAAATCCACCCTAAGTAACTTGATCATATATGAAAATTACATAACTGATTCTCTTGCCTTGAAGCATCAAGTGGATTCAATATATACTGATTTTTCCAAAGCTTTTGACAAAGTTAGGCGACATATCCTTGTACAAAAATTAAGTATGTTGGGTATCAAGGGTAATCTGTTAAGTTGGATTGATAGCTATCTTAGTAAAAGAGAGCTATGTGTCAAAATAAAATCTGTGGAATCTTACATTTTCGAAGCCACAAGTGGGGTCCCTCAGGGGTCTCACCTGGGACCAATTCTTTTTTTGTTATTTATTAATGATATTGTTAGCATATTTAAAGATGTAGAAGTTCTTCTTTTCGCAGATGATTTGAAAATATATAAAACAATACGCAGTTTAGACGATTGTTATACTTTGCAACTTAATTTAAATAAACTATATCGTTGGTGCATCATCAACTCTCTGTTTCTCAATATTAAAAAATGTCAGGTCATTCGTTTTTGTAAAATACGAAATCATACAATTTATGAATATTCGCTTAACAATGTAAAATTGACAGCTGTCACTCAAATCAGGGACTTGGGTGTTATATTTGATGAACAGTTAACATTCAATCCGCATATAAATGAAATCACAAATAAAGCCCTAAAAATGCTCGGTTTTATATGTAGAACCGCATGTGACTTCAAGTCACTAGAATGTTTGAACACACTGTACACATCTTTAGTAAGAAGTCAAGTAGAGTATAATTCGCCTATTTGGTCCCCGTTTTATAAAGTACATTCCAACAATATTGAAAAGGTACAACACAAATTTTTAAGATTTATTAACTTTAAACTGAATATTCCAATCCAAAATATAAATTATATCCAACTCATGCATCAACTAAATTTGATTACGCTGTCAGATAGGCGAATTATCTCCGACCTTGTTCTACTAAATAAAATTATTAATTATAGAATCGACAGCCCTGAAATTCTTGCCACAATAAAATTATATGTACCTTCCAAAAATACGAGACAAAATTCCACCTTTTTCTGTGACAATTTCAAATCTAATTATCAAGCGCACATATCGTTAAATCGAATACAAAAATTTGGTAATAAATTTGGTAATGTTGTTGATATATTTAGAGATTCTGTAGCAGTGCTTAAACGAAATCTACATAAACACTTTGCTGAAATGTATGACTTCTCCTCTCCATAGTGAAAAACCCATTTTTTAGCTTCTGTTTTTTCACTCTTTTCTTTTATGACTTTTAACTTTAATATATATGTTTTAACTTTACAAATTAATATTGTAATTTAAATAACAATTCGAATATGATTTTAAGTCCCTATAAATGCTGATTAATTTCAATCCATTTATTTTTCTAAGCAAGTAAAAAAAAAAAAGAAAAAAAAAACTGTTCTCCATAATGGTATTCTGTATCATTTGTAAAACATTTATGTACTACAGATATAATAGCTATTTTATTTATATATGTACGTAAACTTTTAAATGTCACATAGTTAATGTAATAACAATGTATGTAAAAGCCCAATGGGCGTTTAAATAAATAAATAAATAAATAAATGAAATTTATCGTTTTTCTGGCGAAAAGATATAGCACTATTTCGTTTCTGAATGGTGGTCCGATCTTCTCGGCACATCTCACCCACTATTAGATACCACAGATTACCACCAATAAAAAAATTATCGATCAAATCAATTCAGACATTTTGCAACGTTTGTTGAATTATTCCGAGTGTAACATTAGGGGCTTCTCAATAAGGCTTCTCTGTTGTCATTTTGATTGATGGGTTCGCTCATTTGTTATGAGAGACCAAAATAGTCGATGGACAAACCGCAATACAACGTCCCACAACACTGACGATATTTCGGGATATTATGTTTTCCCAAAATACTAAACCGTTTGTGTGATTGGTCTATTTTCGACCCATTTAATCTATTTGCGTAATCATTTTCAGATGGTTTGCCAATTTGAGGAGGGGTACCTACAATAGAATTAACTATTTGATGTAATTTTGTATTTGGGAACGCAAGTAATTGATCGAAGTCATACTCTGAAAATTTCAATTAAATATTAATTGGTTGGATAAATCTACTTCTAATATTTTGTTTGTCTGATTACCCTAAATGAATACCTGGGTAGGTATAAACACTTAATATTATATTTTAATTGAGTTTCATTTATTCGCGTCTTACGGTTAGTAAATAAATTATTAAAAATACTATGGCTATTTTAAGAGTAACCGGGTAACTCTGGACAGTGGCAATTCAACACACTCTTGAAAAGTGATGTAAAGCCATGAAAACTGATGAAAAACTACATTAAATAGGTTACGTTAGGTTAGGTTTATAAGCTATTTTTTTAATGCCGCATAAGAGTCCACACTGCTCCCAACCGTCTGGAGCCACTGAGACTATGGCATCCCCAATTGGGGTACGTTTTGAGGCTGAAGGTAGTGAGGGGAAGGGGAAGTTGGGGCAGTACCTGGCTATTCAGATCTGGTCACCAAACACGGCTAAAGCCATTTCAAGCAACGTTTTAATTCTTAACGGTGTTCTTATTTCAGGGTTTCTTCCACTCCATGTATTATTAGTACAATATATATAATTTTAAATTGTCAAATTGTGAAATAACACAAATTAATCAAATAAAATTTACTTGAACTGGGATTTACCCGCGACCTTCGGCTTGCTAATCGAGAGCCTTACCCCTCGACCACTGAGGCCGTCTATGAATTCGTTTAATGACTTTATATCACTTTTAAAAAGTGTGTTGAGTTGCGATGGAACCGTTTTTAAAACATCCGAAAAACTTATCAAAGTTATTTAAAAAATATATTTAAAAAAATAATATTTACAAAATTACAAAGTATAATTTTTCAAGTGGTTTGACATTAGTTAAAAAATATCTATTCTATAGTTAAAACCCTCTTCTCTCTGTGAATCTGTAAATTGTTACTTGCGTTTTAAATTACAAAGTAGGTAATGTGAAGCTCCGCGACGTGCCTTTGATGGCTTCTAAACAGTGTTTTTCAACTTTTGTTTGAAATATTATTTGATCGAATTCATGCTTATTTAGGTCTGGACAGTTTTCTCCTTCCATCTTTTTTCTCTTCTTATTCTTCATCAAATGATCACAATAATAAGCGTTACGAAATAAATTGTGCGAATTTAGGACACATGGCAAAGTTCATGAGTCGCGGTTATTATGTCATTCGCAAAAATATGTAACCTCTTGAAAGAAGTCAACGATGTTACATTAACTCCCAACTCCCAACGAATGTGTGTTTAATTCCAACAGTAGTTATTTAGTTCGCAGACCAACTTTTTATGACACAAATTATTAACAGAAATTTAAATTTGCCAATGGCATTGTAAGTAGTTACGGCGCGAATAATTCGTTGGGATATTGAATATTTGATGACGACGCGACGGCAGTAAATCAGGCAATTTATGATGGGTTGGATTTTTTTACTACTCTAGCTGTTGAAGTACTAAATAGTGTGAGGTAACTTTAGCAATTCTCTTTTTTTCTACTTGATAAACCAACGAAGCGAAGCTCCTGCCCATTTTAACTTTTCCATCCTTTGTTTCACATTAATCTTTCTGTACACTCTTGTGCACAGTGCTGTGTTATTGTTTTACTCCAGAAATTCATAATTTATGAAATATACTGACAAATAATGCATATCAACGAGTTTTTCAGCATATCTCTTATATCTGTTTATCGATCTATTCATATAAAGAAGAATGTCTGTTTGGGGGTGGGTTGGCGGTCGCGTGGCGGACACACTGGCGGCGTGGAATCGATTTGTTTACAATTCTACGGTTTTATTTCTAGACGATGAAAATTTGCACACTTGACCTTCAAAACAAGAGGAAGGTCATTGTCTATTAGATTTCGAGAAACTCTGTGTAAAGCCTGGGGACTTCAGCTATTAATAAATAACTTTTTAAAACGTGAGTTCTTGAGATGTTCAGCTTCACAAGGTATTTTATAATCAAGGAGTTTATTCCTGAGAGATGTATTCTCTCGTTGTGTATTGTCAGCGTATTGTGTAATCTCCAAATACGTAGGTATACTCGAGAGATTTAACATCTAGAGATCTTTTCTCGAGATGAGTATCTTATAAAAGTGTATTCACTAAGGACGGAGACATAAATAAATATAAAAAAATATCGTACCTCTAACGACAGAGCAGGTGTTGGTGCAGTCCTCTTCAGTGAGGAAGTTGTTCCGGTTGCCCTTGCACCCGTTGTAGTTGAAAGGCACGCACATCAGCTTCATGGGGTGGAAGGTCCATCGCTCGTAGGAACCGCGGCACGGCCCCGGGTCCGCCTCCTGCATACACACCTCTACAAAAACAACAAAACGTTTAAAAAAACTTGTAAAGAAGGAGCACGAAATATTACATTTTATAAATTTTGGCCATATTCAACCTAAATTACCTTTGCAAAATTATTTGTAAGTTTGGGGTGACGATATACAAGAGCATATATAAGGGGGGGGGTAATGGGGTTCAACCCCCCCCCCCCCCCCCCCCAATGGCCTCAGTATTAAAATGCTGTAGCTACGCCCTTGTTGATGTAGGGTCGTGGTTCATAGAAGCATTGACATTTTGCAGGTTCCAAAAAGAAGAAAAAACTGCGTTTATTTGAGCTTGAAAGGTTTACTGATTATGGCTGTTGAGTTATCGTGTCTACTTTATACGTAGGATATGAAAATTACTGTGAGGCGTCAGGAAAACAGAAAACAATACGAATAATTAGTCGCCTGAAATATCAATACAAATTGAAAATATCCCCCGAGTGAAAATAAATGCCGCCATCGGGAATTGAACTCGTATCTTCTGATGTCCAGTCAGGTGCTCTGAACCACTGAGCTATGTTAGCTTATTTCCAACCCGCCAAATAATTACTAATATGTAGTAGTACCTCAATCAACAATTACGGCTTATTATATTTTTTTCACCTGTAAACGTTTTCTTATTTTTAATGAGTGTGGATTAGGTTTAAATCTAAAAGCAACTAAATCCCAGGGATAGAGACATAAAACAGTTAATGATTGGCTATTTGATATTTTTTAGAGTTACCCTATTTTAGTAAGCTTCCTTTATCTGTTTGGCGTAATAAAATACCCGCATAACTCGATGACCAATAGATGAAAACATAGCTGTGTTGCCATGTAATAATAGAGTGATACAATAAAGAATTCATTTGTATGGGGGTAGGGGAAATAGGAAAGAATGTTTCAATACAGAAATACTGTTTTCACCTCAATATACAGTTTTTGCTAGCGTATATGATTATTATAAATATTCTACTTGTCACATCACTATATTCAAGTAGCTACCCACCTGTGAACTGTGAACCTAGGAATGCTAGAACATAGCGAGACAAGTACTTTTATAATACGTATCATTATTTACATAATATTATGAAGCATTCCTAAGTGCCTGTTTTTCTTCGTTTTTCATTGTGAATTCAAAGTCTTTAATTAAACTTGTCTGTTAGTTTACATTCATGTTCAAACACTCGAACCATTTGAATATCAAGCGGCTCGGTCAAATAGCGAGAGTATTTGAAACATTAGTTATCCATTTGATTTTTGAAAACAGACCGAACACTATTTATTTTGGTTACATACAGTATGATGACATCACAGGAAAAATAACAAATTCTTGGAATATACATATTTATAATGATAAATAAGTATATTACAAAAAATCGTCCAGGGAAATAACATACGGAATGTACTTGTCTTATTTTAACCAGTGATTCCTTACATCATTTGGAGTTCAAAAAATTACGTGAAATTTTGGTTCCGTTGACTTTTTGATGTTTTTTTTATCAAAAATGTCACCGGAGATCAAAATTTAGTACAAATAATGTCAGGATTCATTGGTTAATTTCAACACCCTGTGCAAGTAAATCGCTCAGTAGGTACTAAAATAAACCTTGTGGTTGAGGGATCCCTAGATCTGGTTAGCCCGCCAGCAGGGACACGAAATTACGAAGTTCAACAATATTAATCGTTTCGTTGAGGAACCGCTGGTTTATATCAGAAGGGTTTCGGGTTCGATGCCATCAAAGGATATCTAATGATATCATTGTAAGCAGGAACCATTGAAGCCTGATAACCCTGTCAGTAAACTACGTCACATTTGCTCTATCTTCCGGCAAATAAGCAGGGTTAGAAATTAAATACCCAGTAGGTAGTCCTTATTCATCAGCTTGAGAATAAAACACTTTACCCCAAAATAAGTCATTTTTTAAATACATCTATTTCAATTTCACTTTTGTTTTCGGTAATGAATAAATGCAAATCTAGGAAGTGGAAATTAACCCACTTCCCGACATCCGATCGAGCTGAAACTCGGCAGTTGGACTCGTTTTCGATTCTGTCATGGATTTTAAATAATATAATATATAAAATATACGTTAAGTTTTTTTAATAATAAGAAGTATGACTATGCATTCTAACACTTGGTTGCAATCATGTATATTTACGCGATACACAAGCATTTCTCTGAAATCGGATGACATTACAGTAGTTAATATACGAAATAAATGTCGGCCCTACCCTACTATTTGTCGTGGTTGATAGAGTTGTCGACTCCAGCTCCTGGGTAGGAAGGCTAAAAAACATTTTAATATACAAGTATCTTAGTAAAAAAAACATTGTTTTTATACGGGTTAATTTTTAAAAGTGGTGTTAGCTTTATTTTTCCCGAAAGAATACATCGAGGACAGGTTGTTTCGAAGAATTAGAATTTGAACTATTCATCAAATTTCAACGTTCATTTTCAAGTTCTGTGAAAGATTTTTTCAAGTTATGTTTTTTATTTCAGTTCTGTCAAACAACTAGCCTATAATAATATAATAACATAACTTGAATAGGACTTTCACAGAACCCGAAAATGAACGTTGAAATTTGATGAATTGCTCAAATTCTCCGAAACAACCCGTCCTTAGCTTTCCTAACAGGTTGTCTAATACATGTCGCATCGTAAATCTTAATATGCGATTGATTTAAAAGCCTATTCGTAGAAAGAAAATTAATGCTGAATGACTTTAATATTACTCCCTTTGATGTCATTAATATGAAAAAGCGCCGACCTGTGAAAAATCACTGGATATTATAATTGAAGTATTTGTGAAGCTGAAATTATTTATAAAAGATATTTGCCTCAAGATCATTACCTTTAAAAAGAAGAAATTTACCTACAGATGTTAGTAAACTTGAATAATTACAACATCTACCCAATGATATTATCAAAATATAAAATACTATTTATTCATGCTAATGCAGCACCGCTTATGAAAGGGATAACCATTCAAAGACAATGTATGTCCGCTGGACCTAGTTCTGTGAAACCACGCGCTTTGTCTCGGTAACGTACCTTCACTCTATTAATGATTCATCTACCCATCTGTCAAAGATTTGAACCAAACAAATACGCATTTAGATTAATAAGATAATTTTGGTACCTTCTTAATCGCTTGTCTAATATGATAAGTACTTTCTATTAAAAATGAAAAGTTTATGAACCTGAATAATGTTACGTATTTCGCAGAAATATTTCACATTACTTACTTTAATATGTTTAATAAATAATACAGTCTTAATTATTGGTGCAAGTACAAGTACAACCGATATTCGTAGACAAGATTTTACGAACAAAAAGTTTCAACTTGAACTGAATCTATAAAAAAAAACTAACGATAATCCTGAATTAACACAGTTAAGTACGTAATATTATTTTTTTACTATTTCTGCATAATAGATACGTTGGCCTTTTTTGATTCCATTTATTATAACTACATCAAACAAAGTCACTGTTTTCGATTGAAGTTTGAACTTCCTTGAAAAAATACTAATCGCATTATGAGTTAGTTGTAATCTGAGGCAACATTGCCATTCTTACAAGGTTTATCGGCAAACTGACTATGTGCCTACCACCCACTCCCACTGCGCTGTGGAAATGTACCAGAGGTTTATTATGCAAAACTAATTACTATAATCAGGCTTAAGAAATCCTATAAATGTGCAAAATGATAAGCCAGTTTAAGATCATTAGGATTTGGGATATGTTTATAATCCGCACTAAATTACAACTTACAAGTGCTTCTATTAAAACATGTTATAATATATTAACCGACCTCGTACTTGATTTGTATTCTTGAATACAAGTATATTCTTGTATTTTTTTTAAACACTTTAAATAATTCAAAATTTACAAAAACATCGTTTTACAGGAAATAATTAAGTTATTAAGAAAATATAATCAGTTGGTGTACGGCGAAAATTTGACGTCGGCACGCGACGGGTTAATGGTTCAGTAAAGATTCTTTTTAAATACATATTTTTGAATTTCGATTGTGTTTTCGTGAATGAATTGATTCAAATCTTGGAAGTGGAAATTAACCCACTTCCCGACATGCGTCGGGAATAGCTGAAACTCGGCAGACAGACTCGTTGTCGATGACAATACATTCGATGTGATTCAATTCTAACATTGTATCAAGATGGCAATTGTGCATACACAGGCGGACATACACGCATTTCTCTGATATTGGATGACATTGCAGTCCAATCGGGATTTGGCTCAGTCGTTAGTGTGGTTGACTCCAGTCCCCGGGGAAGAAGATTCAATCCTCACAGAGGAATTCATTAGCATATTATACAAGTTACCTATGTATAAAAACATTTTCCGCTTGGCCCGTGATGTCTTTTCGGTGATGCCTCGCAGCGGGACGATTAACAATGTAGGTATTAACATATATTGTTATTCATGTTAATATTTGTTATTATTCATGTTAGATTTTTTAAACAAAAACTTATTATTCATAGTTGCGCCTCGTCAGAGAATCAAGGTGTGTTATTGGCCAAAAGTCAATTGCTCATTTAAGTTCAATGTCAAATTCATTAGTTGGTTCAGTCAGTTGTTCTATCAAGGTTCATTGCGTAGTTGCTATATAATAAAGTAGAATACAAGAAATGCGATGTGGGCGTATTTCTCGATCGAAAAGTTTGGCCAATCGGGCCAGTAATCATTATGAAATTTAAATTGTCATGGCGGTGTATGATATCAGGTAAAGGTGCTAAGGCAATGGCGACATTGGTCTCCATTCAAATCTACATGGCATTTCTAGGGTGTACCCATTTTATTTATTCAGTGGTAGTTATATACAACGTACGCAGACTGGACTAACGTCGAATCGTAGTTGATGTTTGTTGATTCTTTGCTGTACTGTTCTGCTGAAAATCAGTTAACGTCCGGTTTTTCATGAAACTCGGGAATGAGTCAGATTGGGTTGTCAGGATTCATACCGTGCATACGTTACATAAAATAGCAAATACAATATCGGCAACTAGGGACAACCCAATCCGACTTATTTTAATACAAGCTGGTCCAACATAATCAACCCAGATACGCGGCGAGTGACGTAATCTGTCGGTATGCTTACCGTATCTAAAATAAAAGAAGGTACGTACAACGATAATGATTACTTGACCACAGGAATGCAATAATATATGGAGGCCAGAGCAAACAAGCAAAAGCCACGGAGTTATAATTTCAATTTAAATATATGTAGGTATTAAATTATCGTTTGTCTGAATCATTAATACAATCAGATCCAATTTTGAAAATGGCACTTAAATTAACAGCAAATTTGGGTTCATTGAACCGGTTTCACGGGAAAGCACATAAAAACGAGATTAGTAAATTTGTTACCTTTGGCTGTGGCCATATCCAGCTTGCAGTCCGGGCGCTCCGAGCACGGCGCGCGCTGCGTCATCTCGGCCGTGCTGTCGCAGCGCGCGGCGTTTTCGGGCGCGGCAAGGCTGAGACGCATGCGGACGCGCGCGCCTCGGCCGCACGACACGCTGCACGCGGACCAGTCGCTCCACGGCGTCACGGGGCACAGCGGGTCCAGTTCTTCTTCGGCCCCGCACTCGGGGGACATGCATTTCTGCTTTTCAACTGAAACGATGACAATATGTACCAATATCAATAACTTACGAGAGTCCTATAAATGTATATAGCCTGGAGTCTTCTTCAAGAACGGCTGCGCGGCATTTTTCAAACAATACAATTTTGGATTTGAGGCTAGAATCCGCAACAAATGAATAATTATTTTTTAAATCAAAAATTATAGCAAATCTGTACGGATAGGAGTTGTTTTTTTATTTGTGTTTTAAATTATAAAATATACTGCCATATGGTAAGTAAAACATATTGTCGTCCTTGACTCTCGAGGAAGAACACCGTGTTTTTACTTACCACGGCCATTAAGGAATATAATTTCCATTATTAGGCAACTTTGACAATTAGTTTTTTTTTAAATACGGTCGCGTTATCGTCCTCCATATTTAGACAAAATTTCTCACCCAAGGTTACAAGGGGGCACTTCTTCCTGCCCATCCTGTCGATGAAGTTCTTGGTCCTGACCAAGAAGCCCTGGCCGCAAGTGGCTGAACAGTCTGACCAGGGGCCCCAGTCCCCCGTGGTGCAGATGCCCTCGCCCTCCGCGCCCCCGTCGGACCCCGAAACGTCCAAACTATCATCTTCCGAGGGGCTGCCACTGAAACGTCACATTGATTAGTAACACACACTACAATTGCCACTCTTATTGTTTTCCTTCTCAATCTTGTATTAAATACTAATACATCCGAATTGAAGATGGAAATGATGATCCTGGAGTCTAGCTAGGACATAATGCTGCGTAAACATTTGCGAGTCGAAACTTTCCCATAATTCGAGGCTTGGCTCGTGTTTCGGCTCGCAAATGTATTTGCGCCATAAGATGTTGCGTCGCCGCCAGGACGACATGTTTTTTCTAGATGTCTTATATAAACAAGTATACGTAACGATCCATCGATTTGTATTTAAAATGTGTTTATGTTTGTAAGGGGAACACACACAAATTTTGCATTCCACCTAATTCATCATCTGATCGAAAAATGTTGAATAGCATAGTTTTTCCACAGGGTGTAGGTAAGTGTACCGAAAGAACTCGCTTGTCGCAAAAACTTCATGAAGTGCGAACTCTAAGGAGGTGTTGTTTCTGAGAATTTAAACAATTCATCAAATTTCAACGTTAATTGTCGAGTTCTGTGACAATCCTATTCAAGTTCTGATATTATATCAGTATAGGTTAGTTGCTTGAAAGAACTTAAATAATAACAGAACTTGAAAAAATCTTTCTCCGAACTTAAAAATTAACCATTTTCCTGATAGTTTGTTATAAAATTTGTTAAATCATTCGTTATATGCCTCCAGTCCGTTTTTAATAGGAAAACAAATAATTTTTCCAGCTTTTTGATAAATTAACAATATTTCATATCAGTAAGTTTTATCGGTGTACCATTGTGACCTGCTATTTTTATTTCGGTACAGGCACTTTTTACCTATTTTTTTTGAAGAACCTGAACGGTTTATCAATTATTACTAGGCAGTGGGCGTGAATAATGAATATCACCGATAGATATAATTTAAAACACGACTAATATTTATCGCCATGAAGGATTTTAAATGTTTACAATGTTAATTGTAAGCTGTTCAGGGGTACAATAATAAGTGTATATTAAATGACGTAATCGTGACCCACTAATAACTAATGTATAAATTAACACGCGTTATAGTTATAAATTATCAACGATCCGCCATAATGGTCATCCCCAAAGCATTTCTCACAATTATTAGAACAGAATCGTGTTCATAATTCATCATTGAATAGACGTTTGACCGTGATTAGCAGCGCTCCTCCTGGATCGATGATTTCACATCATAAATCATAAAGGCAATAATGTTCCCACCCAATGAAATTTATTTAATTAATAAATAGAAATAGATTTCATTGTGATTCGGGCGTTCGGGCGTAAAAGGATGAAAATAATAAATAACTAAGCATTATCGACGTAAAAATATTGAAAATTATTAGAAAGTGTTAACATTGTTAATTCTGAAACATTATTAACAAGTACTTATATACGAGTATTCACTAGGAGTTTCTAGTATCGGGCTTTGATTTGTGTATTAAATTTGTGGTTGTATGTATTTTGGGATGATTTTCAGAAAAAAAAATCGTTGAATTTTTTTTAAATCTCGACAGCGCCACCTGTCGGATCCAAAACTATCCTTTATTTTAAGCTGGAACCAATCAAACACATTCACAAAATTTCATTGAAATCGGTTGTCGGTTTCGGAGATTAGCGTGTTGACATGTGATTTGATAGGTTTTACTGTCGGATATATGAATTCACATAATACGAGAATAGTACTTATTATATATTCAAATAAATATTTTCACTTTTGAAGTAATTAGACTACTTAAATAATTGGGTACTTAAGCACGCAAAAATGTGCTTGTACTGATGTTAATAACCCGTCCAATGACCGCTAAATATGCCAGATTTACCTAAGAAAAGCATCCACACGCAATGGCGGCAATAATGGGCCGACCCGCCGCCCTTGGCCCGGATGTCCGGTGTTCCGGTTCTATGCTCCCGGTACCTACCTAGCTGGCAGCCCAGCCCACTGGCCCAGTGCTGCTCGGTGCTAGAGTGGACCCGGCAGCCGGTCTGTAGTTCGTCAACTGCTATATATAGTGGTCCCGTAGAGATGTCGTACATAATACATCATCGACGATAACTCTTCCTTCTCACATGTCTAAAAAGATAAAAGATACTAGAACGATGACGTCACGTACGACGTCTCTCTCTGGTACTACTGCATACTAGCCAAGGGTCCCTAACACGAACATTCAACATGAGCAAGAAAAAGGCTTTTATCGACAATTATTTAGTCGACAATTGCTAGCGCGTCATCGGCTTTGACATTTGGCAGTTGACATCGACTAAAAAAGTTGTTAGATTTCGAGCCCATCTTCTTCCTACATATGTAAGTTTGTCTACATGTCAATAACATCAAATTTTCGCGCAGTAATCAAAATTATGGCAGTTTTTTAATGAACGTGTAGTCTGCTTTAAATCTGAGTAAACGGGAGTTTAGACAGTTAAACACGATAAGGAAAAGTCTCCGAAATAATTAGTCCTGTTTTGATTCGAACACTTTGTATTCACCTGCCTGTAAATTTGTCTGTTCCATGTTCGGTCAATCCAGTCAAGATCCTAGCCGTGTTTGATATTACCTTTTTTTATTTCGCCAGATCGAGCTTTGCGACTGTTGCGAACTGTCAAGTTGGAGCAATCAATCATTCCCGAAGTCACAAAACTACTAGTAAAATCATTTTAAAACGAACTCCTTCGATTTTGGCATTTCAAAAGGAAAATGTCTACGTAATATCTCAGTGTTGCCATCGTAGGGCGTCTATTTTCCTGACTTCGACTTTTATCGCTATATGTAGGTAGGTACCTACGTTATTATGCAAAGGCGGGCGTGTTAGCGAAATTCATAAACTTAAATCAACAACTTGCTTTGACTTGTCTAGGCTGCTTAGTTGACAATTTAGCCGTGGCTAGACTAGTCCAGCGTTGGCTAGAATAGTCCGGTGCTAGACTAGGTTCAATAGGCACTGTATGCAGTGCAGTAACAAAGAACTGCCTGGAGTAGGTACTACCCTTAATCATTTATAGGTCGCGCAGAGCACGCCATCTGACTTCTGCTCATTGGGCCGACTGCTGACGTCATTGACGCATCGGAATTGATTCATTGTGGCTAGGGGAATAGGAATACGTCGTGTGCAGTGGGAATGCAAAAGTATTAATACAATAATCGCGCTGAAATCGATGAGACAGAATGAGGGGGTGCCACCATTTTAACATCAATTAAATTTTATCCGTGTACATCTGTTCCGCCTGCAACAATTATTGTTGTGGTTTAATTTAAGTCTAACATGACATTATTTTGAGGAGCAAGAATGATTCTTAAAAAATTATCAGAATGATTTAAATTTGATAATTTTCATTACACGAAATATGTGTGTCTCTTTATGTGACTCACCTATCCTGGTATATAATTTCCTTTGTCTGAAAATGTTTAATGGTGACCTTTTACGTTAAAGCATTTTCTTCTATATAATAAGCCGTAAGACCTCCCTCAGATGTCTTCAGTGTTGCCAATTCTTAACACATCTCATCCATACAAATACGCCATTTCTTTCAAGGTCCTCAGCTCATCTCATGTATTGGTGATATATTTTCTGAATCAAAGACGCCGTGTAATGATAACGGATTTCCAACGGTCATATTTTGTCCTACATTTTTTTTGTTGTTTTTTTTTATTGGGTTTTGTTACGTAATCTACATTCTACGTAAACAACAGTTTTTGCAATAATATACGATTTTGTGCAATATATATTTATCTTTCGTAATGTAAGCTGTGCTCGTGCCTAGTAAAGAAATGCAAAAAAAAAATTTTTTAACTATACAGAGTCAATATATATGTACGAGTATATACAGGGTTTCCAATAAGAGGTGTTATTTTGATATTCAATCGTAAAAGATCAATGGTTTCGTTGCTTGTGTGGCACGTAGCGCCGTTTTGTTGAAAGTAAACGTTGTCCAGATCAATACCATCCAATTTCGGCCATAAAAAATCGTTAATCATCTCTCGATAGCGCAATCCATTCACCGTAACTGTTGCTCCAGCCTCATTTTCGAAAAAGTAAGGTCCAATGACTCCGCCGGACCATAAATTTAATGCGTTGTTAAAGCGTGTATCGTTCCATTTTTATTAATGGCGTAGTTTCTACTTGTCAAATGTTAAAAAATGACAGCTTCAAAAGTAACATCTACCGAAATAGCGGGCTATTCTAAATAACACCTCTTATTGGAAAACCCTGTATATAAATGAATGATTCTTTGTTTGTCCTCTGTAAACTCAAAACTATTGAACCGATTTCTCTGAAAACTTAAAAGTTTGTTCTTATGAGTGTCAGGAGAGTTTATGGAGTGGAATTTGAATGGCAGAAGTTGGGGACACCCGAGGAAGACTTAAAACATTATCTATGCACTGGAATGAGATACGGAGTCGAATAAATGTTGATATAATGAAGCATTTTTTAATAGTAACAATGTGGTATACAGTAGTGAATGGTGGAAGTCGGTCGCGCCCGAAGAAGACGTGGCACGATCAAGTGAAACAAAAACTTATAAAAAGTAAACCTTTTCAATTCTTTAGAACCCATCTTTAAAATAGACCCAGTTTTCAAGTACACTACACGGAGAAAACGAGTACGGCTTTTTTATCAGTATGCTGTAAAAATGTCATTGCATTACCATTTCCTAATAAAATATTATTCAATTCAGAATATATCTGAACACGTGTTCAACGCAGGTGGCACTGTCCAAATATATATATTGGACGAGATGCGAAATTATTATTATTTTAAACAATACGTGTTCCAACTTCCTCGTGCTGTACTGTTATTTTTTTATAATTTTTTTAAAATTCATTTGTTATAGGGGTCCAGTCCCGTTTTTAACAGGAAAACGAAAAATTTGACCAGATTTTTAATAAATTAACAATATTTCATATAATTAAATTTTCTCCGTGTAAAATTCTCTACCTCAAAACTTTACTCCAAACCATTCATAACCCCGAGCAACGCCGGGTACACTTCAGCCAGTGTTACACGAAAAAAGGAAAGTTTCAGCTAAGGCTAAGTAAACAGAAAACTTAAAAAACATTTAAAATATTTCTCAAACACCCTTTATATATATGTATATAATAATATAATATTCGTGACCTTTGTGGTTTATACACCTGTTTAATTTAGCTTCTGGAGTACGCTCTCCAACCTCCACTGTCTGTTTCGGCCAACGTGCTCGCGTTTGGTTATTATTGATTTATTTTTCGTGGATAGGGGCTGTTAATCAAGAGGCAAATGGCACTGTTGGTAGGTACTGGGTTAGGACTGCTGGGAGTGCCCTCCGGGTCATTCCTGAAGACTTCAATCTAATGTTTTACTATCACGCCATTTGTTACTATATGAATGTAGGTACTGTATACTTTATAGGATGTATAATTTCTAAATTCCTTGCCGGGCATTACACCGCTTGCTTTGGTAGGTAATTATTTTTCATAGATTTGATAATATTATTAAAAGTTCAAAAATAGTGATGACTGCCTACACCTAGCATTAACTTTATGTAACCAGAAAGCCACATCAAAAAAACAAAAAAAAGGGAAAAATGCAAATTTTTAACTTCTTCTGAAACTAGTATATTAATTTTGAAAACATTTGCGAGGAAATATTACCTTATTAAATATTACGATTTTTAACTAATTTGTTTGTTTCTAGTCAGGTTTTTTTTCAGGTTAGGATTATTTTTGAGATGTGCAGAAAATTTAACGGTAAGTTAGGTAAATCATCAATCAACACACATTATTTAGAATTAAAAAATTTCGCCTGTAGTTTTACTACCCGACTTTGTACTGAAGGGCTTTTGAAAATTATTCCATAAATTTCAAAAATACTTTAACTCGCAATGGAAAATAACGATTCTATAGTTGTTTGTTGTTTCACGTCATACAAACAGATTTTATGAT
This sequence comes from Hesperophylax magnus, assembly GCA_026573805.1. Taxonomy (NCBI): domain Eukaryota; kingdom Metazoa; phylum Arthropoda; class Insecta; order Trichoptera; family Limnephilidae; genus Hesperophylax; species Hesperophylax magnus. Next base: position 804,314 of record JAIUSX010000116.1, on the reverse strand, counting down.
TTACTTTAAAGCACTGTAAATTAAACAAATTTTTTAATTTTTCTTTTCCAAAATAGGTAAAAAAAAATGTTGGACATGATTTGGGCCATGTCTCGCATTATAGTGGTTTTGGTAACTTTGCGATGTTTTTTTGACATTCGTTGGAAAATAAAATGCAATTACCACTAAGATGCCTTTTACACAAATGTTAACGGAAAATCGAAGCTAATTATGTAGGTTTAAGGGTAAACTTGAAATTATTTATAAACTACTCGTTCATAAATAACGCTAATTGAAAATTATGTTAGGAAAAGACTCTTTTCAAGTTAAAATTTAAAATAGGTGTAGGTACGAATATGAATAAATACTTTTGTCCGTATAAAAACTCTTTCAAGAAAGGCATACATATACAATATGTGGTCATTCAACTGTTTAGCCTTCTGATATAAATAATATTAAGCATCATGGCCAACCGCCGTTTTATCTTTCGTTTGCGCACGCTCCACTCTGTCACCCGTCACACTTTCACACATCACAGTTAGTAGAGGAACTGACAGAGGAATGAAGTACCCCAAGTATGGTCTGATATATTTGAGTTAAAGTACTTACGGGCATTCTGGAGTATCAGCAACGCACATCTCCTTGGAGACGATCTGCCTGTTGCAGCCGAACATCTGCACCTTCTCGGGGGGCATGGTGTACTCGCGGGTCCTCATACGCAGCCCCTTTCCGCAGCTCACCGAACAGGGGCTCCACACGCCCCACTCCGTCACCCCACACTCGGCTGAAACACAATTATCACTATTTTCAGATTCCTCACCAACTGGACACATATTTCAAAGAATTCACAGTTTGGTTCCTGAAACCTCCTTGTGCAACACAACATAACCCTACGTCCCACACAATGAAGTTTAAGAAATTACAATTTATTATATTACTAGTGGGCCCGGGCAGACATTGTCCTGCCACAGACCGCCTTCTATGTAGACCGAATTTTATATAGACCTCATTTTATGTAGACCGCCTTTTATCTGTTGTCACCGTTGTCGGATATTTTATGCATGTGAAATAAATGCGCCAGCAACATCCATCGTAGATATTGTTTGACGTTTCATTTGATATCGATCATTTCAGCAGATTGTGATTATTGTTCAGTGCGATAGAAAATAAGTAAAAATGCGACCGGTACCGTTCTATACTCTTAAAGCTGCCTTGAAGTATAATCAGAGATGTGCTTTATTTCAAATAAATTCATTTCAAATGGAAATGCAAAATGCAAAATGGGTATTTTCCATTTTGCATTTTAAATGCTTTTCTAAAAACCATTTTGCATTTTGCATTTTAAATGTTTTTCTCAATGCATTTTCCATTTTAAATGCTTTTTTGCAACATTCTTCCTACTATCTCCACTCATCTTTTTTTCATAAGCCCCAAATATCAGTCGGTCCTCAACCTCGCTATGAGAGATAATTTACATTTTTCAAGTTGATCCCTGGTAGGAGCCCTGACAATTGAGTGATACCATTACAAAAGATACTGATTCAAATACTGAACATGGGGCCTTGACGCTGTAATATTAAATGTTAGATAGCAGTTTCTATGTTTTTACGTTGGCAACATTAGTCCCGCGCAAATTTTTTATGGTTTCATAATCTGTAGTTGTGGTGTTTTTGGATTTACCATCATGTAATATGTTTGTTCTACATTGATGTCCATTATTAAATAACAAAATTGTTTAAAAATTCAATAATTATTTTAATTGTTTGACCTGAGAAACCATTTTGCATTTTCAATGCATTTTGAAAATAGGTATTTTGCATTTTGCATTTGAAATGGTTTTCTAAAAACCATTTTGCATTTTGCATTTTCAAATGGAAAAGTTTTGACCCATTTCCATTTTGCATTTCAAATGGTTTTGGGTACCCATTTTGCACATCTCTGAGTATAATGTCATTCACAGTGTGACAGATTGCCGTACGAATATGATCCATAGAAAATACTTTCGATATACATTTTTCATTAATCTCATATTCAAGTGTAATAAGACAATGAATTTAAATGAAAATTCTTATTTGACAAAGGATTATAAGGGGTAAATAAAGATGGATTAAGTCTAAACGATGTTGTTGTTTTAAATTATAGTAATTAATTTAAATTTAATATAGTTCGATTTGGTGAACAGTAGATGTGTATTATTGTTTTATTTTATCAATATGTCACACAAAGTGACTGCTTTCGACCAAAATATAATGATAATAATTTATTTTATTCGGTGTTTGGAGGTTAATGCAATCCCACACGTCCCTCCTTTAGCGTGTTGGAAGCGCTGCAGTATATGGGAAGGTCAAACATGATCCGGTAGGCGTTGTTATACTGCACGCGAAGCCTTTCCATGTTGCTCTTCTTAAAGTTGTACCAAAGTTCGCGCAGCAAATATATCATAAAACTGTGTGCCTGATTCGGCCCTAAGTGGATATCTCATAAAACCGCCTACGGCTCATTAAAAAACTCTATTACTGTTCTTATACAAGGGGACCTTTGTATACATTTTGCATTTGTGTTTGCTCAAAGCGTCACATGTTCACGACGAACACCGCTATTCTGATTTTGTATGGAATTGGAGAATATCTATCCGGAGATTCGACAATAACTTATGTGTGACATCATCTAATACTTTAAACTGTTTGCTAATGACAAATAATGGCTAATAAAGTACTACTTTAAGTAAAGGTAAGAGTTAATAATAAGATAAATAATTGTAGAAATGTATCATATATTTGTACAGCGCCCTTGAGGTGATTTTGGACAAAAACAGTGCTATACAAATCATCCAATTTTTTTTTAATCTTTCCGATTTTATGTCCGGGTTAAATCTTCCCCTTAGGAAAAACTAAACCCTTCCACACACTTTTCCACAAATGATCATCTAATCAATTAAAATTATGCAAGTGCATTACATAAGCAAAATAAATACAAAACAATACAAGAACAACACGTCAACTCACCAGAGATCAAATGGAAAAATAATTCACCGACTCCAGATATTTTCATATCAGAGGGTTCGGCTCGGTAGAACTCTTAACAGGGCCTATAAATCCTACTGATCCCTCAACATAAATATTTAAAAAATCTTTCGTTATCCAACATCTATTTAAAATAACTGATTTTTGCATTTTTATATATAAATTTTTTGATAGATCTAATACGCCTAAATTTTTAATGAGAGAGCTCGGTATAATGATTATCATTATTAATCGATTAATTAGGCAAGTACTTCCAATCACTGTTGTTTCACGAAGGTTGTTGCTGTTTAATTTATTAGAATAACCAAGATGCTGTCTACATATTTATCAAGATAATTTTTGTGTTCCTAATTCGAATTTACGACCGTAATTATTTTAACAAATTTACAACGGCCGTATAATGTATGTAATGATACTTTATCTTCAATTAATTGTTCTAACTCGTCCTGTGATGGTGAATAATGATTAGTAGACCCATGACATTATCCCACAGGAGCGGCTTTCATTATGTTTTTTAAACACGCCTTACAGTAGTCGCTGGGTCAATATGCGATGTAATCAGTTTTGGCACCTCGATGGTGGTAGAAGAAATTCTTTGGCTCTCGTAATCAAGCATAATACAGTATCAAACAAATTGCATTATGGTTCAGGAAACAAATTCAAATAAACTGCCAATTGGCTGTGGTTGTCACACTATCGTTTCTCCTGAACAATGTTTAATAAATTAATTATAATACTGTATTTTAATTAAGGACATCGACTAATCTCACATATCAATAAAATAATCTTACGTCTGGCAGTGTCCTCGGTGTTCTCTCCGATCTCCAGCGTCAGCTCCTTCAGCAGGCTGTCGTCGCAACTGCCGGGCGTGACACTGTCTCTGTGCAGGTACAGTCGGGCCAGGGGCAACATCTCGTCGCTGTCCGCGTTGTAGAAGGGAGCGCGCGGGTCCTCGGGGTACTTGGTGGTGATGCGGAACATCTTCTCGCGAGGCTTGGTCTCCAGGTTGGGTGACTGAAATGGGTAAAGTGACAGTCAGTGCCTTTCACAAAGCCAGAGAGTGTTCTCTGGTTGAACTCAATATACTATAAAGGTGAAGGGGTTCACGTTGGAGAAGCGGAACTTCTTCTCGTGAGGCTTGGTCTCTACGTTGGGTAACTGAAATGGGTAAAGACAGTGAGTGACAGTTGTCATAATTGAACAGCCAAAGTTTTTTTGTCAAATATGTTTCAGTACTAACTACTTGGCCAGAAGAGACACTAGTGGGGATTCAGGTTGTAGCTTTCAGTATGTTTTACGGAACTTCTTCTCGTGCGGCTTCGAGTCCAGGTGTGGCGATTCCAAATAAACAAGGGAGTGGCATTCATACAGCCGAGCATTTGCATCCCCGTTGAACCCAATACACCATGAAGGTGTCTATTTATACGGAAGCGGCACTTAGTTTTAAACATTGGATTGGGGTGCCAATTTCGTTTAATCACCGCTATTATTTTTAATCTCAAATAGTTGAACCTACCCTAGAAAATGTAACATATATAGGTTCCTACTTGATTTGGTGCATTATTCAATGCGATCAAGAAGTAATTACCTAAGCCATTTTATTGTGATATGAGATAAAGGCAAAACATACATGTAATTTAATTTGCAATTGAAATCGGATATTGGTACCTCTTTGGGTACTCAAATAAAACAACAAGGGAATACAGGCAAAGCAGGCACCAAAACAGCGCCTTGGGGAAACCTTCATCAAGCAGGGGTTAGAAAGTAGAAGCTGACCAATGTTAATATGAATAATAAGTTGTGGATGTTATTAAATGGGGTTGCATAACTGTATCAGGGAAATTACTCTAATATTGTATTACTTAGAAAGCATCTCATGTTTACTTTGTTACATTCTCATAATAATAAGAATCCTTTTCTGTTTTACGCACTCGTAAGGCACTTTATTACTTACGCAATTCTCATTTTTCACATTATAGTTTAAATCTCATATAAAAGCCTAAATGCGTTAATGATACAAATAAATAGATAAATATTTTGTATTTCCAATCAGTACATACAGAAAAGCTGTTTGTGGGATGATTGCTTATTGATTTCTATGTAGCAGAATAAAATAGAAAGCACAAATTAGTTTTAAATTGAGCCAGAGGAGTGCTCTAAAACTGCTATGGAGTCATTATGGTAATAACAGCAATTCGTATTGTTTTGAATAGTGTTATTGTACCTGCCTAGTTATTATTCCACACATTAAAATAACAAATAGTAACCAATGCCTGTAATTTGCAGTGAGATTTCGAAATGAAATTGGTGTTTCTTTCATAATAATAAATGTGACTACTCATCAAAGATATTAGAAGAACGAGATATGCTATGTTGGCCGCCGGACCGTAGCCGGAGTACTACCTAATTAGGGTACTTTGAACGGTATCGGGACGTGTACGCACAGAAATCTGTTCTATGTATTAGTGCGGATACCTTAGCGATGCCTTAGCGTAAGCGAAGGTGTGCAGTAGTATTGGTGAACAAAACCGGCGACACTCAGCAAAACAATTCCACTCAGTACGAACTGCGCATAGCACATCTCGTTCTTCTAATATCTTTGCTACTCATACAAATGTTTACCTTGACAATTTCAAATTATTCATGTATTTTAAAGATGACACGAACGTAAGATTGTTTTCCTCGCAGACACATTTCATGTATTTCCATGACTAGCAAAATTATTTCCCAATATTTGAGTCTCAAATATATCATACAGTTTTAAATGTTTTGGCTTACCATGTAAGTGACACCGCTGTCGGTTCCAGCATCCCAGGGGTACAGATCAATGACCAAGTCTTTGGTCCAAGTACAGTCCTTCTGGCATAAGTCTAGTCCATTCACACCCACCACCCAGTCGGGGGTTGGTCCTGTGAAAACATTAAAAAATACATTGTTATATTAGCCCCACCCGTTTTTGTACAGTCGTGTTATGGTTATGACCAGAAACGAAACGAGTTTTACGCAGTGTAATTTTTACATATTAATCTATTATAGAGACTAAAATAAATCGAGGAGGAAAAGGATATGTCGGAGAGGAAGATTGCAAAGTATCTTGATATTATTTAGATTTACATTGTATGAAAACCATTATAAAACCATTCTATGATACGAGTCTTGTACTGTGACTGAAATGCAGTTATCATGTTTTAACTGCACCTACTTGACATTGACATCGGTCTACAATAAACCAAATGCAATGTTATGAAGGTACCTGCATACAATTAAATAATATCAGGGATAGTGGTATCCATTGAATAAATCAATATTATCTATTAAGGAGGGTCAGATATTGCTTGCATCGAGGGGAATCGAGAGCAAGGTTATACTAGGCGATATTATATTGCGTTTATTTATGAATTTATTTAAAACGGAAAAGAAGCAGGACTTCCATAATGAATGCAGAGGAACATGGTTTACCTAGCATGGATGCCAGGGAGACGAGATGTCTCTTGCGGTCCACCTTGAAAGAGCCCGTTGTGTTGGTGTTGACCTTCGGGTACCACAGGCCCCCAGCCTTTATGATGGTCTTCAGGTGTTTGCTCTGTTGTCGCAGTTCCTGCTCCATGGCACGCACTGATCCCCACTCTGCCAGACTCCTGGAATGATAAAATATTATTATTTATTGTGATGTATGAACGTTTTTGCCCCCCCCCTAACATGTGACAAAAATGTCATGGAAACCCTTGCCATGGTTCCTACATTTATCACTAGCCTTGGCTTGAAACTGGCGTTCTGAACTAGGGTATGAAAATTCTGATTTTTCACAACAGAAAAATCCGGAATTGCAATTCCTAGTCACGCAACATTAGTGTAGGTAGTAGAAAATTAATCACAATTAGTCGCAGATTTTCAAATATTGTTAGGTTATTCGTAACCCGGGAATGTTTGTTTTTCTTAAAAAATATTTAAAAAAAACATTTGGGAAGTATTCAACAAAGTTTGAAAATTATTTTAAAGAGTTCCTAATTGAATATATCTACTGATTTAGAAATTTCATTCAATACCACCTTTCCTCTTGTTATACTAGAACATCTGTTCTGCCGTCTATTATTATGATCATGTCGTGGTGACGACATAATACAATATATATCAGTGAATCCAAAATCCAAATGACTAGATAAAATCACAGGGAAAAATAATAACCTAGCCTACATAATAATGACCATAATGAGACATAAAGTTTAGTTAGTCATTTTTAGCCATTAGTAAAAGCACCCCTACCTGAAGCCATCCGACGCGATGTGACCTTCGCCCCAGAAACTAAATCCGCTCTCGTGCGAAGCTCCGATGACGTCGGAGAAGTGGGTCAGCCATAGGGAGAAAGGGAAGTCCCGGGGGTGGGTCACGTTGGACCAGATACCTTCAAAGATCATCTGCAAATAGAAATAGCAAGCTTTATTACACTCACACATGCCGCATGCGTATCAAATAGTGACGTGTTTAATATTGATTTAAGCGAGACGTGCATCGGTCGGGGGTCGAAATTGAACATTTCGTAAAACAATTGACATAGATTTGTTTGTTGTTTTTTTTATATAAAAAAATGTTTTTGAATTTTTTACTTCGGTGTAAACTTAGATAAAAACCAATAGAGAAAACCACTGCCGTTTTATAAGAAAACATGTTATATGTGAATTACGATTATCTTTACGAATAATTAAGATAGAGAAATAAGGAAGTTATGGAAGGTGAATTGACGATAGTTTTCGAAATCCATCCCATCAACAGTGACGACAGTCTGCAATTTTCCTCTTATTTTGGACTTCAAGTATCCAAAATTTCACTAAGAAGAATCAAAGGGTGAGAAAAGAGGGTGGAGGTGGTTTTTCGAAATCAATTATGTAGACATCGACCTTCATCTTATTTTGAAGGTAAAGTGTGCAAAATTAATCAATCTCGGAATAAAACTGTAGATTTGTTTAAAAAACAAATCCAAAACCCACACCTCGGCACTCATCTTTATATTATAATTAATAGATTATAAAGTACAGGCATACTTTTGCCATTAAAAAAAGCAGCATTATATATTATATGTAATTTGCTACAACTGTGCTTTGGATGCCAATAACAAGAAAAACAAAATGCTTGTAGACAAATAAAGTTCTGGCTGATGTACCTCCGAGAATGGTACAGTCAAACGATTTCATTGTTTCAAGCTACTGTCTCCTAATCAACATTAACCATGACTGTGTCCAACCTCCGGTAGGAGACATACAAGGAAAAGAAAAATGAATAATAATCTTACGCTGTATTTGGCATCGTCACAGGCGCAGCATTTAGCTCCGTCAGGATCTCTGGTGGTTTGCTCACAAATCAGTCTGGTGAGCTGACCATCATCAGCGAACCATCTCCTTTGACTCTCGAACACCATGGCCCTATTGAGTAGAAAGCACTTAATATGATTAAGATTCACGAAGCAAACGAAAACTTGAATTAAACTATCTGCAAAACCTCCTTTTTATAGTCCTAGAACATAATGTTATTTGAGTGCGTGTTGCACGGCGTTAAGACATGGAAATTTACTTTTTGCAGGGAATCCGTTCAAGGTGAATCAATCACAATCATTTTGTGCAAAATAATGCGTTTCTGTTTCTTCGAACTACAGCTATACAGCTTGGCAGTGGTACAGAGATACCTACCTACCTGAAAACTGAAAAATTTTAACTGTGTTACTTTGTTTGATAGATTACCCATATTTTAATGGACGGATTACTATCTATAAAACATTGAAATCTGTGAATGGGAATGATGTATTTGTTAACGGGTATTTCGAAGAAGAAAGGTGTTTCGAGTGTTGCTGGGAGACACGCCAAGCGTATCAAGCGTGGCTGTAGAATGATTGCTGGCTTTTGTGTTTCCTTCTTCACATACTTTTCTTTATTTTATTTTAAATATACATTTACAGTATGTAATTATAACCAATAATAAACTTTCATTATACATAATTAATAATAATACTATTTTTGAAAATTTTTAATGTTCAATTAAAAAAATATCTATGTCACGGAATAAGTTATTCAGGTAGGTTAGTTCTGTATCTCGGAACAACAAAACTCATGCGCCTTTGCGCTCTTATGAAATTATCGGAAATATAAAACTATAATTTTTGCATTATAGAGTTGGGGATACTCTCAGTATCGCCCTGGTGTAAGACCACAATTCAGAATTGAAACGTTGCTTGAAATGGCTTTGGCCTGTTTGATGACCAAATCTGAATAGCCAGGTAATTCCCCACCTTCCTCTCCCCATCTTATTCCCTTCCCCACTACCTTCAGCTTCACAACATACCCCAAATGGGGTACGGCATCCCCCATTGGCTCCAGATGGTTGGGAGCAGTGTGCGATTACAATTATTTTTTAAACCCATATATTGCCATTCAGAAAGTTATATGCTGTTATCAGCGAAGCCTTTTCTTCTATCGGTGAGGTTATTAATACCCAGCATACCAGAGACATAAAGGTTAAGGGATACCATAGTGTAAAAAATGTAAATATCTCGGAAATATTTCTTCCTGGATCCTCATCACCAGTTAAAAACACTACCTTTTGCATGGATAAATTGGTCTGATGCTCTTGACTACTTTTAAAATTAAGAATCAAACAGAGGATTTAATTACTTGATGACGACACATCCAGATCCCTCCTTGGGCGCCTTCCACATGACCTGCACCTCGGTCTTGGGTAAGTCATCCGCCTCCTTGACAGTGTTGATGCAGTCCTCGTCGAAGGCGGAGATGGTGTCCGCGAACAGCTGGAACTGGCCCGTGGAGGGCGGCGCGGACTCAGCGCCCGGCGTGCGCGGCTCCACGCCCAGCGAGAAGCGCGAGAACTGCTGCAGGCGGTTGTGTGTTCGAGCCCCAACCAGGGTCACTAAAAAAAATAATCAATTACACATCTAAATTTTGACCTGTTCCTTTGGCCAACCATGATTGAACGAACATTGTTCATCGAATTTGTGAAAACTAATGGAAGGGCCAGTCGTTTGGCTAACTGTCACATATCGGTGCGCCAAAAAGTGAGGTCAATAATTCCCCTGAAGATTGGTCAGACTTTTCAAATATCGAACCTTATTATTTTTTTAATGAGTGACGTCAATAAATCCCCTGAAGACTGGTTAAACTTTTCAATTATCGAACATCCGTTTTTTTATGAGTGAGTTTAATAATTCCCTCGATGATTATTGTAAGTCGCAGGCTTAAATCTCTAGACAAAAACAAGAACTCCTGTGTGGAGTTAATATTAAAAAATAAAAAAAAGAAGGCCGGACCCGATAACGTGCATCCCAATATTCTTATAAATTGCATTGCTTCACTGGCTTAAGCCGATTTTCCTAATGTTTAATCAATCCCTTAACACAGGTTGCTTCCCTAACATTTGGAAACGTTGCTATCTGACACCTATATTCTAAAAGGTCAATAAACGTACTATAACTAACTATAGACTATACCGAAACTTTTTGATAACTATTAGTAGATCAAATTTCCCCATTTATTAACTATTTCATTGTTCCGAATCAATATGGTTTTTTGTTGGGCAGATCAACTTTGACAAATCTCTCATTATATGAAAACTACATGTTGAACGCATTAGCTAACAGAACTCAAGTCGATTCCATATATACGGACTGTATTAAGGCTTTGACATATGCTATAAAATTCATGTAGTTAAAATATGTTTTATGGAAAACTATTAGACTGGTTCGCTAGCTATCTAACTGAGTTCCAATTGTAAAAATCAATTCGTTTCTTTCCAACCAATTTATAGCTACCAGTGTGTACCACAAGGGTCAAATCTAGGCCCAAGTTTGTTTTACTGTTTATAAACGATATTGTTAATGTATTTGATAAAAATATAAATGTATTACCTTTTGAAGATGTTTTAAAAATATTTAAAATCGCTGAAGAATGTATCTTTCTACAAAATAACTTAATTAGGATTGATAATTGTTGTACTCTTAACAAACTTTATCTTCACGTAAATAAGTGTCATTTAATAAGATTTTACAAAATAAGTCAGTCAATTATTTATTTATGAGAACTTTATAACTTAATAACCTCTGTCGAAGAAATTAATGACCTGGTCATAATTTTCGACTCTAAATTAAACATTATATCCCATGTAAACGCAATTAATAATAAGGGAATGAAAATGCTTGGCATCATTCTTCAAAATTCCAGACGCTTTAGAAATATTTTTTTTCCACCTACAAAATTTTGTATGCATCTTTAGTTCGAAGTCAAGTCGAATATATCCCCTCGATCTGGTCCCCCCATTTTAATGTACATTCAGTTTTAATCGAAAAAATTCAACACTTATTCCTAAGATGCATTAATTTTAAACTCGGTTTTCCTATTGAAAGCATAAAGTATAATTACTTGATGGAATAATTGAATTTACTAAAACTCTCAGATCGAAGAATTATATCCGACTTAATATTTATGTTCAAAATGCAGCGCTGATTTAATTAAACCTCATTAAATTTCACATCCATACGAGAGCCACTCGTTCCAAAATCCTGTCTAAATGTAACAATACCAGGACTGAGGGTTTCAAACATTTGCTTGTATTCATAGAGCTACAATTAGAGGCGCTACTGCGTACAAATATCTCGTCAAAACTTGTTGCACTGTAAGAACGAGATAAGCGGTGCGCGTAGAACGAATTCGGTAGTTTTAATTAGAACGTTGGGAGAGTTCGAGGTCAGTTGGAGATAAAAATGCGAAACCTATTTTTTCGCTTTATGTATCGTCTAAATATAATACATCAATGCTTGTACTAGATTACATAAAGTTAGTAATAGATAAGCAGACATGGCGGATCTATTCAACATTTTTTTCTTTATTTTATACATTTTAAAAGATTACAATTTTGGTGATTCTCTCAACTACCATACTACTCTTGCCCGTATTATGGTAATCGTACATGATTTATGTAAGAATAACAAAATAATATTTTGTAGAACAATAATAAAACATAAGAAAAAACAAATTGTTATGGTAAAATAAAATTATTTAAAAAATCGTACTATTATAGAAACCATATTAGAAATAAAAGTAAAGATAAAAAGATATTTTATAGAAAACAGAAATAAAAATATGAAAAATTAGATTAAAATACATCCAAAATTATCCATTTTTCTTCTTCTTTAAAACAGGTTAGTCTCTGTACATGCTTATCTAGAAATGTACCTATTTATGGTCAAATAGTTACAACTGCACAGAATGTAGGTACAAGGAAGCTATACTATCATATATTTCCAATCAATCTTAGTCTACTTCTTGTATATTAAATTCTGTGTATACTTTATGTCGTCATTTTACGTTCAAATGCCACAGTTAATTGTTATTTAAAAAAATATGTTTCTAGTATTTGATTATGTTTGTATACTGTGACATGCAACTATTGTTTACTTGTATACCGTGAATATTAAATAAATAAAAACCGTCTGGACGTTTCAAACGTTGTTCCAAAGTTCTTTTCTCGAAGTCCTATAGTTCCATAGAAAGCATGTAATAAACGTATCAACGAACTAATCAGGTTTTGGAGAATTTAGTAAAGTAGGTAATAATAATAAACTTTTAATAATAGTAATGTTGATTTATGTTGTAAACGTAAACACGTTTATTGAAAACAAAGTAAAGCGAGTTAATAATCGTTTATAAACGCCCGTGTTGCAAGTACTAATTGAATCATTCATTAATTTACATGGATTCTTGAGTATTTATAATTTTCGTGTAATGGAGGTAGGGACTGGGGATGTCACTAATTTGATTGTGTGTTCAGACGTCAGCCATTGAATTATTTCAAGGTTTTATAATAAGCATGAGTAGACCTACATCATGGTCGAAGAGTGAGGCTCTCGACTGGCAAAACTGATGTTGCTGGTTCAAATCTCAGCGTGAGCAAGTAATATTTCGATATTAATTAATTCATTTTATTCCATAATTTAATCATTTAAAAAAATATAAGGTGAATTTGCGGCACGTTCCATAGTGGAAGATACTTTCACTCTGGTGTAAGACCGCCATTTAGAATTGAAACGTTGCTTGAAATGGATTTAGCCGTGTTTGTTGACCAAATCTGAATAGCCAGGTACTTCTCCAGGTACCTTCCTCTACGCATCTCCTTCCCCTCCTCAATTAAAGGTAGTGGGGCCTCACAGCATACCCAAATTGGAGATGCCATAGTCTCACTGGATCCAGACGGTTAGGAGCAGTTGGGACTCTGCGGTATTCACATACAATTTAAAAAAAACTCTTATTTTTAGTTTAACTTTTTTACGGGAAAAAAACTGATTATTTAATTGTGTATTTGGCCATTGTAACGCTAAACTATGTTTATACTACTTATTATTTTCTGTCTACTTGAAACAGCACATTGCTGAGGTAAAGTTTTCTATCAAAATACCGTCGAGTGAAGTAAAGTTTATCGTGACCAACATGACTTGTAAAAATAATAAATAGCATTTGCTTCCGTTCCCCATAAAAAAAGAATGAGTGTACTCGGTCTAGAAACATCGACGCTGGCATTATCTCGTTGGTAAGCTCTGACGTCATGACATTTGCACAGCTTTTGGTTGTGTAATTGAAGCCCATACATTGTTCAATACGATAACAGAAGATATTGAACGAAGATGAGTAGTAGTAAATTAGTAGTAAATTATAATCATACACTCCTAGATGCTCACCTGTATAAGTAGTTCCAGGGATGTATCTCTCAGGGTCTCCATTGACGATAATTTTAAATCCGTTGTCTCCTGGGGACTTTGGGTATCTAGTAACGGCTAGCGGAGGTTTTCTCGAACAGTCTCCCTCCACCAGGGCGAGGCATCCCAACCCTAGTAACAGGTACACAATCTGGGCCTTGTGGAACCCTCCGATCATCATCTTGTAGTGGTACTCAGCACTGAAACTGGAAATAGTCAGCACTTCACCGCACTCATCACGCTCACCACTAAAACACTTGCCGATGTTTGCCGACTTTACAGCACTGGATATATTGTGCTCTTGGCGGGATACTGATAGCGCGGGTCACCCGTTGGGGCAAATGTCAAGATCCTATGAAACATTGAACAATCGCTATTTATACTGTTCGTGACATATTCCAACTTTTAGTTTTAATAAATATTTACTAGATTGTATAATAGCCGTAATTTACAGTGGAAGCCGAAGGTGAGTGTTTGTGGTAGAAAAAATAAAAGGAAACTAAGAGAGCTGAGAATCGAGTTGGTGGGAAATTCATTTCAGTTTTGATAAGAAAGTGGCTTATTCATTGGGTCATAGGGAAATTATATTTCAAAGACGAGATACATTCATCATTGAGGATAATGTCTTATATCAATTATTTATTCAGGGGTGGAAATTTCAGGGATTCTCTAGATCTGAAATATGAGTTAACGTTATCAAATTATTGCGGTTCTCCGTTCATTTGAACGAATAGAACCAACAATCTACACTAAAGAAACACTGAACGCAATAAATATTAATGACATTTTAGTAAGTGAATTCTAATTTTGCTGTGCAGATTTTGAGGTAACCTTTGATTAAATCAATTTTGTAGAATTCTTTCACGTGTTTAGCTTGTGGCGGTATTTCTCAAAAGAATTTCATCAATGTTCAGCAGGTATCCGAATGACATCAATAATTCCTAACTTCCTATTCAACTACGTGCTATATCATGTTCTCGTTTCGTAAATAAGTAATCGCTTTATTTATAGTGATTATGAAAATTCTTTCATAGTAAATTGCCATTGATTTTTGTTGCTTGCACACGATACGACTATTTGAGAAGCGTTAACATTTATCTGTCCCCGGACTGTTGCAATCATTTGGTTTCGTTTGCCGACTTGTAAACACATTCAAAACTCAACTTGAAAATAATTGTAAATATGTATTCTACATTCTACAGCGTATTAATAATGTTTGAATTTGATCAATGTTAATAATTATCATGAATGTGTGAACATTTTCTATGTTCATTTTGTAGAAGTTGGTCTGTTATATGTTATGCATAGTTACATTTTGTCATTTTTTCGATAAGATTTCGTTAAATAATTTATTGAATCATGCTTTATTTTGTGTGTCAATTAAAAGCGACGCATATTGTGATATGCATGGTGGCAAGAAAATTTTGGCCCAGGGGGGAAGCTGGTGAATCTGTAACACATTTCGAGTCAATTTTGTGGTATCTTTTAATTTGAGCTTTCGTTTTCGAGTAAATCGAGTTTAAGCTTTTGTTGGTCAAATTTAGAAAAAAAATCGGATAATGCATGGTTATGTAGCTGTTTATTATCTTTTAAATATGTTGAAGCAATGTTTAAAGCCCCGGCTCTAATAGTTTCTTAACGTTTCTGAAAAAAAACTAATTGTTCAAAACTGAAGTAAAGGTTCATTTTTTGTGTTCTCGTAAACCCCAGCTTCTCGCTTGCACCACTTTCCGTATATTATATTCTCATGTAACGAAATTGGGGTGTGTATTTTCTTGGGAGATATTAGGTACCTAACATTTGACTATGATCCAACGATTCTTTAAGTGTATTTAAATAAAAATAAATCAATTTGATTATTAGTGGGAAAACTATTAGTGCTCGACTAAGTTTGGAACTCTATTGTGTTGCGAAAGCTTTGTGAAGGTGTAATTTAATGAAAATATACATGAGATGAAGAGAATACATCGAATCATTACTATTCTCTGTTCAAATCAACCGTTTACACGAGGGAGGAAAGAACATGTTGATTTTTTTTCTGTTTCCAATTTTTTTTTTTCTTTCTGAAACGGAAGAAGCTAAACTAAAGTTTCCTTCGTTCGTTATTTGAGTTATTTGCTCTATTCGCTATTTTGAGTTGTTTTACGTTCTGTATTCTTACGATGGCCCCATTACAAAAACAATCACCGACAATAACAAAGATAACTCATTCATTACTGATTTACTTTATTCGCTTATCGCCACTTTACAGCATGACCCGACAACCGACTGAAGAACCGATTCCCGGAGTTGCCGTGTAAAACTGAGTTGAACTGGTGGCTGTGTAGAAGATGGGTTGGATAGCCCACACAGTGTGGCATGTGGCACTCACTATGTGGTAGGTGTGTGGTTGTTGGGAGACGGTGACATCTTAATGATGATGACACAGGATGGCACAAGCCGCTGATTAGGATGTGAGACCGTTTCCTACTCAGTTTGCATTGCCAGACGTAGACAACTGCTGGTTTGAATATCAACCCTTTAATATGTCGAGCGAATGTTATTGAATGCATTCTGTACAAACCTCTAGACTACAGACGTGTGGATTCACTACACCCAAGGATAACGGAATGCCATAAGAATTCAATATAACAACGTTTAAGCGAAATGCTTACAACAGTTTTACAATGTCAAAATTATTAGTTTTTTGGTTGTTAATTATCTTGTCAAACTTTTTTTATATTTAACGTTCCAATCCATTTTTCTTTTAAATTGCATTGCACCACCCCTTCATCTTGTATGTAGCCCTGAATTACTAGCCACCTGTACATCCGAGTTTACAAATGACTAATTTATTAAATTTTCTTTTGGTTGAATACTTCTTAGCTTGAATCTACCAATTGGTGCAGACTTAATAGTTTACGGCACTGCATTCCTTTGTACAGTAAACTATTTTGTGTGTTGGTCTTGTTCATGATTTCATGGCTCGTCCTTGTTATGTCTGTGAATGTCCTTGTTGTATATAATTATGTCCTTGTTGTATATAATTTTGTTTGAAAAGTATTTTGGTAATAGGTTTATTATTTTACGTATAAATATCATTGTGTTCAAGGTCAGCATCTGTTTCACTAGGTTCCATGCTAACTCAACACAGTGACTATTCAACACACTTTTAAAAAGTGAAATAAAGTCATTAAAAACGATGAAATTTTTTTTTAACCTATCCTAACCTACTTAACCCAGTTAATAAAGTTTTTGTTTCATCACTTTCTATGACTTTATATAACTTTTTAAAGATGTGATGAATTATCATTTTGATGATTTATCCGGTCACCGTTTCACTGTTTGCCAATTTAGTTCCTAATTTTGGTTACTTCATCTAAGTTCCCATTGCTCTATTTTGGAGAATCAGCAACTTATTTTAAATTATTTTATTATCTGTCGTTACACAAGAAAAGAATCGTTGAGCAGTAGTTAAAATGTGGAGGAATAATGACGTAGTTCTTGTGGTTTTTCTGGAGGTTTTTTGACGAATACAATTATGGCGAATATACAATAGTTCTTACCACTCTGTCTTCTTGTTATGTCATTCCGCAATCTTCTTGCTTTACCTTTCACCATCGCAAAATTCTTTTCTCTGAAGTCATCGTTCCTGCCTTTCAAACTTTCCACAACACATTGCTCTGTCCTCCAAACTATAGGAAAATTCTAACCCTATTTTCCCCTCTTGTTGTCCGGGTTGTCCCTCCAAAAATAATCAGTGGTGTCATTCATTTTTAGTAACGTCTTTAAAACAATAAGAAAATACGTGGGTAGCCTACCATTGTGAAATTTTTTCGTAACCATAAAGCGTAAGTTTCTTCAGAGTTGTTTACAACTGGTTTCCAGATTTATTTTTGTGGGTTTTCGGTAATTACTCATGGAAAGCCACTTTACTGCCTATTAACCTTCGGTTAAAACAAAAGCTTTGCTTTAATTTAATAGTATTTTATGGTACTTTCTTACCTACTTACCTACACATAACACTATGAAGGAAAATCTTACAAAAACGTACCTGTCCCAATTTCATTGCAGTACAAATCTCATTCGGTCCAATCACACATTGATCTTAAAATGAGATAAGCTAAGCTTTTTAACTATAAATATGAGTGATGTCAATTACCCTCGCGCGAATTAATGCACAAATTCGATGAACTCGCGGATAAAAGCAATGGGGGTTGATCATTATCACTCGACTGCGGATTTACCTAATTTATATTGTGGACGCCATTTACCAGAAGTCATTGCCTCGATATTAGCTTAAAATGAGGTGAATTTAAAAATAGTTTTGATATAATTAAAATGGGGTGTCAATTTGGGTCAGCAATTACGTCAAACCAGTGTTCGGTTTCAATCGATAACATTATACCCTATTTACTGAAATTACACAAAAATAATCTTTATTACAAACTTTAACCAAACAGTTTATATTTGCCTCATTGTTGGGTCCGCTGGCTACGTATTTTGGATGCTTGACGAAGCGGTTTTTTGCCAACGAATAATAAAATTATCGCCTGATACAAATATTATACAAGTTAAATATTATTCACAAACAGTTTTGTTGCTTGGAAAATAAATACAGAACTCGCCCAGAGCTACGATAGTCACACTCACTACCTTATCCTCATTTAAAAAAAGAAGACAAAAATGTTTGAAATATCTACCAAAGTGTTGACGACCAATACGTGAGCAATAAGCGACGGTGTGTCATGGCGTCTCAGTTGAATTTTTAAATATGGCACAAGACAGATATGAATTGGAGCAAGATCAGTGGCGTAGCGACAATCTGCCGTACCTCTGGGATTCGTATGCACACATTTTTTTTAAAAAAGCACTTACCTCGTTTCCACATTAGTAATTTATGGCTATTGTGTTTAATTCGTAGAACTCCATTTTTTAAATATAACGTAAATTAAATATATGTATAAAGATCCGCAAGTATTTTAGTTTTTTTTTATTATTGTGACAGCTATTCCGCTTTCAAGGTCATTATCAAACTGTGGTTATGCCACATTGAGATGACTTATTTATATGATTTAATTTACCCCTGCTCTATTTTTATTTGTGTGATGTTTAGTGTGATTTATTTATATTTTAAAGGGGGGAACCAAAGTGTTTACGTTAAGTGCCTCAAACAATTGATTTTCTAGGTAAGTCGGGTTTTACTGAATTTTACTTTAAAAAACATACACGTAATAATAGGGTAGCGATAAATAAATTCAATTAAATAAGCCTTCTCAATGTAGTATAGCCACAGTTTGACTGTGGTCTTGAACGCCTTAACAGCTTTGACAGTAATAAAAACTTAAGTACTTGCAGCACTTCAAAACTTTATCATATTTTATTTTTTTAAACCAACCTGGGGGTCTATCACAGTGAAATCGATAACATTACAATATCGGATCAAATGCGTAACTAACGATAACTTTATAGCAATTTCACGAGCACGGTCGCAATATTGATATCCAGACGGATGTTGATAAAGCAATAAATCAGAAATTGGTATATGATGGCAACACTGACAAAATAAATTGAGAATATCGAATTGAAATAATGTCTTTAATATGCATTTGCAGTCCACGTGCACTTTTTGACACTAAAACGCGAGTTAATTAGTTCACGAGGTCTTGATTCATGTCGTAAATAACAAATTTTGTTTCTCCGAGCCGGAACGAAATCAATTGATCGCGTTTTAGATAAATGGATTAAGTCTATGAATCGTGAATACGATTTCATTAATTTCTAAGAGATCTGTTAGTTCACCACCATTTATTAATAAGCCAGTTATTTTACATAACAAATGAAATAATCCAAACAGTTGTGCATATGGACAGCTTATCCGACACCTTGGAGTCTTGTCAACCGACTGCGATTGTTGGAATCATATTCTGACCATGGTCGCAAATATCGCTAACTGACCACAGATGACGGATTTCGTCAATATCGTATTGACATAGTGTCGCTCTAGTTCGTTTTTGTCCAACAGACCAAAACGTAAAAACGCATATACAATGAAATTAGCCCATTCTAAGCTTATTAAAATGTTTTAAAGTAATGAATTTATTATTGTTAAGTAAAATTCGTTCCAAATATTTAAAATTACGCGTTTTAATTTGAATGTAGGACACGGAGTTGGATAAACAAGCTTGGAATATTGATTTATTTTTAGTGGAATTAAGAAAAATTTGTCTTGAAAACACACTAAAAATATTTTTTAAATATTTTTTTTCACTTGTATCGTATAAATAAATGCTTTCGGAGAACAACTGCATTGAGAATTAACTCAATTTCGCCAAAAATGGTCTGTTGGACAAAAACGAACTAGAGCGACGATAGGGATTTATAGATATCCGTGCTAGACCTCCTGGGACCCAAACAATTTAAAAAGACAGTTAGCTCTGTAGCCAATTTTTTTGTTGTTCCGTTCTTATAAAAGATATAAAAAACTTTTGTGCAATTGTTGGCTCGGTGCAGGCCCATTTAAGATCCGCCCCCAGAACGATCGCCTAGGCTTTCTGTACGCCACTGTATGTGAGGTAATTAAGGAATTACATTCCTACCATCTGTTCGCTTATGGAATTATCGTCTTCCGTAGGAAAGCCCTCCAGAGAATAATTGACTAATCAAACATTAACTCTCTGAAATACAGTTTCAACTTGTATTGATTCACATTGTACAATAGATTGGGTAGCGAATAAAATTTTCTGTCCACATTATAATTATAAAATAATTGAAGAGGGCTGTCACCAAAAATAGTTAACAAATCAAAACACAGCAATAACGCAATAAATTCTCGTTTTTCGGCAACCCTTGGTGTGTGACTTTACCCATGAAATCGTCTTCAGTAAAGAATTAAATTCATTTTAAATCAACCCGTGAAAAATATATTTTTACGATAGTACATCTATTTTCAAATATCTTTTAAAAAATTGGTTTGACTGAGGATTAAACCTTCCTACCCAGGAACTGGAGTCGATAATTCTACAAACCTCGCCAAATATCGATCGGGTAGGAGCGACATTTATTAACTGCTTATTTCGTATATTATCCGATTTCAGAGAAATGCGTATATGTCCTTTTGTGTGTACGTGATAGCCACCATGATTGATATAATGCATTATCATCGACAACGAGTCTATCTGCCAAGCTTCAGCTCGATCGGATGTCGGGAAGAGTAAAAAATTAAAATAAATTTATTTAAAAAGATTAGGAAAATAAAGACCACGGTTATTCAAAATTGAATACTTTATTTATGCCGCAATATTTTTAGAATAAAACCGATTACATAACTTCTGGATTTGTACAAGTAAAGTAGTATAATGGTGAGTCGCGTATTATCATATCAAACGATTACTATAATAATGAACATATCTCCATCACTTTGACTTGATTACATGGAATATTTGTGTATAATATTACAAAGTTCGATACATACAATTATTAATTATGAGATAATTTTAGGTACATGTTCCTTATGAACTAACTTACGTCTTATGAATCACGAAAATCAATATCTTATGAAGCTTATAGCTACAGGGTGGTCCATATTTAAGTAAAAACGAAATTAAACTAAAATTAATATTCCACTGATGACAAAAATGACACCTACTTACTACAGCCCTTTTAGTTTTTACTTTTATTTACGAACCGCCCTGTATGTAGAGCGCCCTTGAGGTGATTTTTCACTAAAACTGCGCTGTACAAATCATCCAAAAATTATTATTACTTGCTTTTTCTCGAATAATCATTGCAATGAAATTACTTAGAACGGTTTTTTTCACAGAATTTGAAAAATTCGTCAACTTTCAAAGTTAATCTTCATTTCTGTGAACGTTCTTTTAAAGTTCTGTTATTATGTCATTATATGTTTCACAAAAAACAGAACTTGAATAGAGCTTTCACAGCGCTGGAAAATTAACTATGAAATTTAATGAATTGTTTAAATTCTGTGAAACAACGCGTTCTTAATATTTCATTTAAATTTCAAACGAACACAAATATTTTATGACACTTTTGTGGAATCAAAATGACAAGCCTGAAATTACAACAATTCATTTGTGGAAGAATTTAATTACTTTCACATATTTTTTTTAAATATTGTGCTTAAAACCCACCATTTTCCCTGCTCAATAAAATAATTAAAATGATTTTTAATATATATTTTTTCAAAAGCTGCGATTTAGTGAGTTAGAAAATAATGCACCCATTTAATAAAAAAAATCAGTCGGCAACATATTGTGCTTATTAACTTCACATCTACCACCACCGGCAATTATGCAAAAATAGACGTCAATTTCAATATTGTCAATGACATTCAATTTGTGACAAATGTCATTTTAATTTTAAACAACACGGAGAGAAATCAATTATGACCCTCACGATAAATTAACAGGACATATTAATAAAACATCAATTTGAGAATGTTTTATCGATGACGATACAAAAAAAATTTCGTTGTACCTAATGCAAAATATT
Organism: Hesperophylax magnus; assembly: GCA_026573805.1. Classification (NCBI taxonomy): domain Eukaryota; kingdom Metazoa; phylum Arthropoda; class Insecta; order Trichoptera; family Limnephilidae; genus Hesperophylax; species Hesperophylax magnus. The sequence continues at coordinate 782,072 of JAIUSX010000116.1, read as the reverse complement.
CGTATTTTCATTACATATGTTTCGACATCATGATAATAAACATTTGTAATTATCTAAAAGTTTATCAGAAAACCTGTTAATTCATTCGCAAGGCCTGCAATCCCGTTTTTAACCGGAATTACCAATAATTTGAAGATATTCTTAATAAATTAGCAATAGTATTTTTTCTCCGTGCATTTCGACTGCCTGCCTATTTACACTGAATATACGATCAACTGTTTTAAAATTACAAAGTTGCATTTGAACATGGTAGTCATGAGATTAATAAGTGATTAAACAAAAATTATTACAATAACATTTCAAGATCACATTTGTAGCGGTAAATGACTAGGCAAACATTTAAATTGAATATGAAACCTTCTTTATAAATGCATTAAATATCAGTAAAGTGTAGCTAAGCGTTGTTTTATATACGTAAAAATAAATAAGAATAACAACTTCAAATATCAAGCTCTTCAAAGCTGTTTATCAACATCTTACAGTAAATTAAAATAAAGTTTATTTAGGTATCGAAAAAATATTATAAATAGTAAACTTGACTAGATAAAATATAATTTGTTAACAGTATGTTGTTTATAGTAGACTTGACTAGTTAAAAAACAATCATTTGTTTAAAAAAAAACAATACAATTGGTGTCTTCGATTAACTTGTTAAAAAGTTGTAGAAAAGACGGAAAGTAATACCATCTAATTAAGTACACAAATAGTTTGCATTTTACAGGACAAACTTTGCAAGAGCATTTTCTCACTAGCGTTAAAATGCGATGTTCCTGCTATCGCGGAAATTCAAAATGTCAAAATAGGTCCTTCGCGATGATCCAAAATATCTGAAACAAAAATGAAAATTGATTAGTCAAATAGGCGTCAAATATTCAAATTTTTATGTGGTTTCACTTTCTTCAATCAATAATATCTTCTTACAAAATAAGTTATTTTGTAAAATATTATGTACAAAAAACCAACCCGTAAACACAATTTTTTAATATTAAAAAAATATATCTTTTTTAATAATACTTTTTTTTTGGTTTGAATGAGGATTAAACCTTCCTCCCCAGCGGCTGGAGTCAACCGCGCCAAAAACTGAGCTAAATCCCGATTGGGTAGGACCGACATTTATTTCGTATATTAACTGCTGTAATATACGAAATATTACAGCAATATATTACTAATATTAGCAATATATTAATAATATTATTACCAATTTCAGAGAAATACGAATATGACCGCATGCGAATGCGTGATCGCCGCCATTGATAGAATGCATTGTCAACGACAACGAGTCTATCTGTCGAGTTTCAGCTCTATCAGATGTCGGGAAGGGGGTTAGTTTCCACTTCTAAGATTTGCATTAATTCAATCACGAAAACAAAATCGAAATTTAAATACATGTATTTAAAAAGCATTAGATTGTTATGAGTCACAAAATATAACGATTCGAAGATTAGCTTTGGTGGTCTTGTACCTTCCGTAAGAGGAAAATGACGGAAAATATTATAATATATTATACATAACATCGCGTAACATAGGTTAAATAATAATGGAATAAGTATTGCGGTTTTGACGCATTTACCACCGATAAGTCATACAAGTACGTCTTTAAAACCACAATCTAAAATGCAATTATACAGGAGACGCTTGTGCGCGATATGCGGGTGCGAGAGTAGGTTGGGGTGAGTGACGTCAATCTGACGTATCTAGTAGTTGGTATTTACGAAAAGTGACGTCAATACTATAACATTAGATAGTTCATTTAAATGTTCAAATCACCTTAGAGATAGATATAATTTGAGATTTTCATGTGTATGGTGTATTAAGCCGTGTTGTTCTACCTTATTTTTTAGCCAACGTTTCGGACAGCGTTCAGTGTCCATCTTCAGAACCGATGTGTGGTATAAATAATTACACATCTGTCATAGTTGCAAAAAAACAATTCATTGGGATTTGTCACACCACACATCACTTTCCGCCGGGTTAGTCATGTTATCAACATGGACATACACGCACGTACCTACTCATAGAAAATAATATAATTTTAGTATTGAAGAAATTGGGAATTTACTATGAAATCAATTTGAAAACGGCTCATTTTATATATTTGTTAAAAATCATTAGGCGCCACAATCATAATCGTTTCATCGCTAACATGAAAGAAATTAAGTACAAATATTTGACTAGTTAGTAAACATACAATACTACTATCTTCTACATACAGTGTTTAATTTTAGATTCGTATTGTCATCATTATGTCAAAGCTCGCGGCGTGGGTAGGGCAGGTGGCAGAAGGTACTCGCAATATGTGAAGTAAAAATAGTTTAACGGTTCTTCCCGCGTCACACTTGGACACACATTCACATTGGTAGCCTACTTCCTTCTCAATGCCAAGGGTGGATGTACGATATACAACACCGGGGCGCGTTCACACTACACACTACACACTACACACTACACACGTGCCCACGTGACCGACGTACACCTAACCACTCTTATCAAAATGGTGTCTATGAAGAACAACGGTTACATTACATAATATATTGAAAAATTTAACAGGTTGGAATAATCAGTTAGCGTTATTAGAAATATTATTGTTATTGGTGGGGTACATGACTATTCCGATCTGATCACCAAACACGGCTAAATACATTTCAAGCAACATTTCAATTCTGAATGGTGGTCTTACAATAGGGCGATAACTTCCACTCTGGAACGTGCCTCAAGTTTACTATGTATTGTTTTAAATTACCAAGTCGTGAAATAACACCATTCTCGACTAGCATTCCGAATGCTAGTCCAGAGCTTTACCCCTCGAATTATATTAATAATTTGTGAAATAACACAAATTCGTAAAATAAAATTTACTTGCGCACGCCGGGATTTGAACCTGCGAATTGCTAGTCGAGAGCCTTAACCCTGGACCACGGAGGCTATATGTAAACTAATTGACTAAAAATAATAATGGTCAATTGGGAACGTACAAACTACAGACCCTGGCCTTGTGAGTATAATTATTTTTATGTTTATTTTATAAACCAATGCAATTATTTACTATTTATATGAAAATAAACGTTAATAAACATTAGTGGGTACATTAAGTGCAAAGTAATAAGGTTGTTAATTGTGTAAATAGATACATACACCTATCACAAGCATTTACGGTTTGTAATGTGTACATTTTTATCTACACAACCGCATGCATAAATACACTCGTTATCAGTAAGATGATAAGAAAAATAAATACCTAGAAATTACAGACCTGTGCAGAATACAGGTCAATGGCGCAATTTTCGCATTGACAGTTTTACACCGGTAATAATTAATAATTCAATATCATTGAATTACAATGTACCCACCTACTCGAACATAAGTGTCGATTGACAAAGTCGAAAAAATTCTAAAACGAAATTCAGTTTTATATATATATATATTTATATAACAATTTTCGATAACGTTAATCGAATATTTTTATCTATAAAACAATTTAAAACTCGTTTGACGGTTATACAAACGATAAGTTAACTCAGTCGGTGATAATCTTCTGTGATAATAAGTCGAAATATGTGGGTGATTATCATTATAAAAAAATATTTCATGGGTAAGATTTTTGCTGCTACTAGGCCGTCGTCCCGTGAGTCGATAAGGAATCAACATAAACAGAGTGTTTTAAGACCCTGCGCAGAAAAGTAATGCTCGCTACCGTCTGCAGCGCATTCATTATGGGACTTTTCTGCGCATATTCTTAAATCATTCGGTTTATGTCGAATCGATAACGCTTTACTGACACGACAAAAAGTGCAAACTGACGGGTTTTTCTAGAAGATAGCAAGCAAAAAACCGGGCTAAAACTATGTTTCAGTTTAATTATTATAATATTTCTTTACCACCTTTCAACATTGCATTAAATAAATAAATTATCGGAATAAACATTTCAATTAAACTACACCTAAATTTAATTAAACTCACAATATATATATATTGTACGGGACGTGTTTGCCTGCACAAGAAAAAACTGTAAATATAGTATCATTTTGTTGTGTTTGTTATATTGATGATGATGATGCTGTTCTATTTGGAAATTCGAGACATATATATAATATCTATTGCATTTTTAAAGGCGTGTACGTAAGCTGTAACTAACTACTAACAGTATTAACCCTAACATTTATAGTAGAGACTTTTAGGAAGTGGGCACGTATGTCTGTAAAGTTATCGAATTCGAAAGAATAAGTAACACTTTCTGTTATACGAATTATACATTAATGCTTAGGTACATTGTGAATGCGACTTTAAATAGCAAAAGGTGTATTAATTAGAACTCTTGAACCTCTTTATAATATTGTGATGGCTGCTTTAGATAGTAAAGGATTTGGGTATCTGATAATATCGATAATTGTATCGAGTATCGGGAATCTTGAATCGATTTCTTGGGTGCTTTGGTTAACAACTAGGTTTTCCTGTAAATCGACAACCTGCCAATGTCTAATATTTTATGTTTTATTTTGTTTCAGGTAAGAAACTACTATCACCTCCTATATCCTTAATAAAGTGATATGACTTTCACAAAAGGACCGAAAATTGTAAGTTTGTTAACATTTTACGATAAATCAACAAGTCAGCAAAAATATATAGGCAAAATCTGCATGGTTAGGAATGCGTATGAGTTATGAATGAGTCAACATAAACATTTTTAATTTAACGATTTCGCCACGTGCTTTTTCGAATAAATTTTATTAGAAATGCGAATTAATTAAAATCCTGCCGTGTCAACGTTAGATTTGCATAAACATGAACATAACTTTTTCAAAGATTTAACGAAATTATAAACAGCTTTAGCTAATAAAGTTATTCATAATGTGACCAAAAAGATGTCTTTTAACGGTGAACCTGGTATTAGTGTTATTGTGCAGTAAAAGTGGGCGCAACCATTGATTAATTATAATATAACACATCAATGGGCGCGACTGATTATTTATTTACGACGGGATGTGGGTTATTTTTTGGTCTTTTTATATCACAAGGTGGTTCGTAGATGTCGCAATGACCAATGTATGTAAGTAAGATGAGGTTGGGTAAGGTTAGATCGACTCATTTTTGCTCAATTTTAGCGATTCCACATACGATATTATCATGAAATCTTTTCAGTATTGACGGATGAAAGATCGGTTAAGCAATTATTTAATTTGAATTTAGAAATTAGCTTCAACGTTAAATTTTATTATCGCAATAATAATATTTTCTAATATTATTTAGAAATATTTATATTTTATTATCTTTACCACCTTCCCGTTAATTATTTCCACACACATCGACGTTATCTTATTCTCGCCACACATTTCCAACCGCAAAACTGCATTCATTTGTTGTGGCTTTAAATATTAATAATTTTAATGAATACTTACAGATATGAATTTTTAGTTACATCCCAGATCAATTTTTTATTTTTTTTACACACTTTACAAATATAAGGCAAAAAAGTCCCGATAAACTACTTTTTAGCAGTTTGTCTAACGGGTTCTTTACATTATAAATCTTATTATAGTGAGTTTACAGTTACATTTTTACAATTATATAAAACAAAAAATTAAAAATGTTACAGAAATATAGCAAAAGAAAATTATTATAACATAAATAACAATTTTAAAAGTCTTTAGAATAATATATCATTGTAAGCTAATACAAATGAATTCTTTCAGTAAGCCAAGTCTTCAGTAAGTTCATCAATTGTTTGTTTTGGGCACAGTTTTTAATTTCCGCAGGTAACATATTAAAACAACTGGGAATCATATAGTTTAACGGTCTTTGTCCATATTTATTTGTATGCTTTGGCACAATAAGTCCTTCATTAAAGTTAAAACGAGTATTATGACTGTGTTCTAGCCTGTTTATATATAAAAGGGTTATTTATGTGCTGAAATATAATTTTGTACCATAGAATTGCCCTCACTGAAAGAATTTCGAGACTCTGATAGAAGTATGGAATATTATGCATTTCTTTGTATAATTTTTTTTCAGCTAATAATTTAACCAATGAATTTTGCTCGGATTGAACATGGTCGATATTAGTTTTACAGGAAAATCCCCAAGCTGTTATTCCATACCTTATAACAGATTCAGCTAGAGATAAATAAATTATTAGAAATGAGCAGATTAGAACAATTTTTTTTAGTTTATACAATCTACTTACAATTGATCTTAGTCGCGCACAAACTTTGTTTATTTGCATATCTCACTTGAAAGAGCAATCAATATTGAAATAATTAAAAGATTATTAGTCATGTTTTCCTATAAATTATAAATATGACTAACAACAATTCGTAAACATGGTCAAAGTGACATATATTAAGGAAGACGATAGGTTGGGTTTGGTGAGGTTGGGTGAGGTTAGGATAGGTTAGGTTATGTTAGGCAGTGAGGTATAGAACTAGCAGAGGAAGGATGAAACTGCGTGATGGTTGGTTTGTTTATTAGGTTATGTTATGTTATATTATATTATGATATGTTAGGTTAGGTCAGGTTAGTTCAGTTTAGGTTAGGTTAAGTTCGGTAAGGTAAGGTTAGGTTAGTTAAGATTAGGTTGTTTAGTTGTGGTTGGTCGGTTACCTTTGGCGATGCTCCACCAGGGCAGCGTGACGTACGTGAGAAAGGCATTGAGCGGCGTGCTCTGCTGGCGCTTGTTCTCCTTCCAGAAGTGGAAGGTCTGCGTAAAGCCGCGCATCGCCCACAGCGGGTTGTAGGCGCCGTCATCCAATTCTACACCAACACATGATCATATTATATCATACTGTTCTGTCAGAAGTTGCACCAACGCCACCTGTGAGGCGTTGACAAGGTGCCATGGGGCCAACCACTGGGCGTCTCTTGAGACGAGTGACGAGCCTTTCACGATAAAGGTCTCAATAAGGTTACGACAGACATCACCAACACCTATTTCTATCATACTTAGCCAGCCGAGAAATTGAGCAAACTACGCCTGGGTGGGACCCAAACGCGATGACAACTTATCCACCGACCGGTCGGTTTTCATAAATAAACATCATTTTAGGCGTGTTCTGCGGTCGTCGCCTCGTGGTCCACGAAGAAAGGAAATCGTTTAACGCGCATACAACGAAATTTCGTTGTATGCGCGTTTCGTTTCGGAAGTAGAGTGATTTTTTTTTTCATTAGGTGATTTTCAATAGAACGCTATATGTATAAGTAGTTGAAATTGCACTATTAGATTGCACTATTGCTTTACGTTTTTACTTCCAAATAAGTAAATAAAAATATGTATAAAATCGACATCTAAATGTCCTCAAACGATAAAAAAGAAGACGAAAAACCTTGTTTGTGGCATTCAAATAATTGTTCAGCGATGGGATACGATTAATATCATTTTTCAGTCAACTTTAAGACCAACTGAAGGCCAACCACTATCAAAAAACCGGCAAAAATAATACACAACACGAAGAGCTTAATAATAGATTCCTCGTTTTTTGCATGTTTTCGTTTACGAGGATTTACATACAGAACATAGACTATGAAAATTAAAGTCATGGGCAGTCAACAATAAATTAATAAATTATATTTAAAAAAATCGAATCATGCAAATGATTATTTAGTTTTTGTTCCCCTTTTCAAAACAGTTGTCTTTTTTCAAAAAAACTTATTCGAAACAGTTTACCTTTCCGTTTATTTGAAAAGGCTTTGCGATATTTTTAAAAATATAAGAAATTAAACGAATTAACTCAATCACTCTTTATTCATAATATATCTTTATCGGTAAATCCACAGACTTGATATCGGCTTATTCCCCGCGTTGTTATATGCTTTTCAATAATCGGCTATAAAAATGGCTGACATGCCTTATGATATTTAATAAAAAAAGTTTTTTTATATGGAAACACGTTTAAAATTTAAAAAAACCACGATAAAGAGTGTATATATCAAACAAAGCAGAGAACAGAACAACATTAATTTCAATGCAGTATGTTAAGTTTAATTTACCGTTAGCACTCTTCTTCGGCATGTCACACCAGTAGTAGATATCTGTGCCGTCCGGAGTGGTCCTTCTCGGGGGTCGCATGGGGCCCTCTCCTCGGGCTCCTCCGGGCCCCCGCGTGCCCCCGGCCCCCCCTCTCCTCCCACGGGGCAGGGTGCAGTATCCTTGGATGTCCCTGCGCATGATGCCCAGAGGAGCGGGGTTCTCCCCCTCGTCGTCACCTTCATTCCCGTTGCAATAGTCTTCCCCGATCTTCAAAGCCTTCAAGTCAGCCTCCACCACTGGACACTTGGGCGTGGCAGTGATGGAGCGTGGCGTGGGCGTGTTCTGGTTGATTTCAATGGTCTTAGTGGTTTCAGGTGCTGGGACGTAAGTTTCCAGGGCAATCACCCTCTGAACCTCCTCGCATTCCTGGGCAACGTACTTGTTGCCGTGAAGCTGATAGTTCTTTATCTCATTGGTGCAAGCTAACTCTTCTTTGCCGTTCACTGTGATTATCGTCGTTGGGTCCAGGTCGCATATGCGACCCATTTTTATCTCTTTTAGTTCCGTTTCTTCGACGCAGATGACGTCTTTACTATCAGGAACAACGTTTAATGAAGTAGCGTCGTCTGCTAGTTCATATTCCTCCTTATTGGTCTTGGGTTTGGGCGGTTTCTTACCATCGACTACGGGGGATATCTTTTTGGTTATTTTGGCTTTGATATTTCTTTTGGGCGGAGTGTAAACATAAGGAGCTTTCTTTTCGACCTTTTGGCTAACGCGGAAAGGAGGCTTTACAGAACTAATCGGCGGTTTGGATTTGACGATTTCTTTCGGTTTAGTTTCTTTCGGCTTGACAACTAATTTGGTTTTAGCGTCTTTAGTCTTTGGTACCGGAGGTTTGGTTTCCTTAGTTTTGATTTGCTTAAGTTCTATGGGCGGTTGAGATTTGAGCGGCGGAGGGCCGGGGGCAGATTGGGGCTTCTCCTTCTTGGGAGTGACGTTGATGAGGCAAGCGGGTGTCTCATTGGCGCAGTCCTGGTCCCTGGAGTACACCTCGGACATGTCCCCCCAGGAGGGGGAGGTGGTGCAGCAGTGGCGAGGGGTGGTGCAGCAGCGCGGCGGGGGGGAAGGGGGACGAGTTGGAGCGGAGCTCGGTTGCTCTACAACAAAAGAAAAAAAACGGGTTCATTGAACCGAACTAATTTTGTACTAAATGCGAGATACTACGTGAAGGGGTCTCTACTTAAGAAAATAGAAACAACAACAGACTGTCGTCCCGCTTCCACCCCGGACACTCTGAACCAATGAGAAGGAGAGAAGAAGAAAGAAAGAAGGAGGTAACTCCATTAATGTTGTTTCTATCTTACAGGAGATAGGGTGAGGGTCGGTGATAATGAGCTGCGTCTACAAGTGTCAAATTGTTCATCTACTGTGACTTACCGTCTCTCAGATCTCCGGCTTCGATTTCTGATACACTGTTAGCCATTGAATCGAGTCCTTCGTTTTCTGACCGGCTTTTAGCGCCGGAAGCTTCGTAGTTCTTTGTTTTCCATCCGCTTCGGGAAAAATTGTTTAAGTTGGAGCTCGGGTCGCTCAGCCGTCTCTGAAAGACATTTATCATGGTTTGAAAAGGAAATAACCAATAAAAACAATTCACAACGTAAGCATGAAACAAAACAAATGATCAGATTTTCTTTATTGATTTCTTATCACCAGGAATTCAGCTTGTAGGTTCATTAATTAGAAAAGAGATAGACGTGACAACATCAAGACCTTGGCTGACACGGCTAGCCGGGTGCCTGCCTCTACCTGGTGCCTGTAGACGAAGAAGTCATCTGGGTCCTCGTCCCAATCACTGTCCCACATGTCGGTGGCGCAGTACCCGGGCTCCGAGGTGGGCGTCTCGGCGCCCGAGCCCCGCGGTCTCGTCACCGCCATCTCGGCGTGCCCCTTGCCCTGGGGGCCCTTCATGCGCACGAACTCGCAGCGCTGGCCGCTGCTGCCCGCGAATAGTCCAAACGTCATGCGCTGGGCCATCTTGGTCGACAGAGACGATTGCTGCAAACAAATAAACATTATTGGATTAAAAATAATCTTCTTTGCCGTGATAATAAGTCTCACAGATGGCATTTCGGTATCCATTCACATGATGTAAAATGCTTATTTTTAGTTCCATATCGCGAATGTAAATATCATTCTTAGTTACTAGATTGTAGGTACCTGGTACAGTCCTGTGCAACTTTTGCTAATTATTTATGTTGGTTAGATTTCAATATCAGAATATAGACATAATAAGAGATGATAAGTGGTGCAATCAAAAGTCACCTATTGATATTATTATTAGACACCTATTAGTCCCATTCTTAGCTAACATCGGCCTTGCACTCTTTTCTTATGTCCACATTCCAGACGGTTGGACTCTTGTGCGTATGCACGTCCCCGGAAGAAAAGACGTCGCGTGATCAAGTGAATCGTATAATTTATTTTATCCGCGTAAAGGTAATCATAATCATAGCTTTATCATTAAACAATGTCCAGAATTTATTTTTTCTACTGCTTTCAGTCAGTTGACTCAATCCTACAAATCAGGCTAGGGATTTTGGTTCACAGGGGCCTATCTACAAAAACATTAATTTGAGATAAATGAAAATAAAGAATTGGAATGCTCATTTGCCCAACTGTATGTACGAGATAGATATTCGTGTCACTAATCTAATAGATATGATTATGGCATTATCGAAACCAAGTTTAACTCAAAACACCGGATTTTGTAGTTAGGCACCCGTGATCATAAGCCCTCGAGGTTATGTATCAAAAATCAAATATTTTTTGTGAAATTTACAACATTGCAGAGGTATATGATAAGATGTCTTCTTTCAAACAACTTGAAAATCTTTAAATGTTTTTTTTTCTGTGTCACGTTTTCACACGAAAAAATTCGACAATTTAATAACATTATATTTGAGTGTGAACTTGCGTGAGGAGTGAGTGCATCGGAATTTCTTTGTGTTTACACAACCGTGCAAACAGGTGTGCGCGGGGCAAAGGTTTAGATAGTTTATATTTACCGCACAGAACCAGAACCAACGTCCTACATAAATCAAGCTAATTTAGCTCATTCAACCTGTAACCATGAACCTAAGTTGTTAGGGTAACCCACGAGTTTGTAATTCAATTGACCGATATAATGGCCTTTCCACACGAGCGTTGGGTTCTTATCGAAAAATTATATATAACGAATTATATATAATGTTCTTAGCGAAAAATTATATAAACGCGTAGGGAAAATTGATTTACGATTAAAATGTACTGGATTACTTATAGCAAGGCGTCTATCTAATTTAATGTGCCATTTTTAAACAACACAATTTAATATTGACCGCAAATACACGGATATTTTTATGGAAATCCGAGAAAAAATTTCAGTTTTCCAAAAGTTTAAATTAGTTTTTATTTTTTATTTTACAGCTTTATGTGTTGTAGTCGTTAAATTGACACTGTGACTTATTTATTTTTTGTTACGAAACACAAAATATTTATAGGAGATTAACACAATATCTGTTCAGTTCATTCAAAATTGTTTCGTAACTTGTTTTACATTATTTGTTTTCTCTTATTAGACGGTCTCAAATCAGAGGGTGTGAAAGTAAATATTATTTGATTAATTTGTGTTATTTCACAATTTATTCAATAAAAATAATAAATTATACTTGTGGCACGTTCCAGAGTGGAAGATACTCTTAGTATCGCCCTGTTATAAGACCACCATTCGGAATTAAAACGTTGCTTGAAATGGCTTTAGCCGTGTTTGGTGACCAGACCTGAATAGCCGGATACTCCCCCACCTTCCTTTCCCCCATCTCCTTCCCATCCTCACTTGTGACTCTTGTGCGGATGCACGTCCCAGGAAGAAAAGACGTGGCGTGATCAAGTGAATCATATAATTTATTTAATCCACGTAAAGGTAATCATAATCGATGTGTAAATGTAGAAATAGCCTAAGAGACGATGCATAAATATGGATGCTTATGTGACAGTACAATGTGTAGTCCAGTCAGCCTGCCTAGTGCCCACCCCTGCAGCAAATGACTTGGTAGATAGTTAGTTACTTAACCAAAACTAATAAACGTCAATCGTATTATGTAAATTGAATTAACATGTAATTTATTTCGATAAATTATGCCTGGAATCACTTTGTTTTGACAAGCCATCTGATAAAAAATCACACAAAATAGAACCCCCGAAAACTTCAAAGGTTAAAAATGGCTTCAGCTTGTCATAATAGACAGGGCTAGTGTAGTGGTGAAGTTGGTGCTATTTTTATCGTTGCTCCAAAATAAAAGTGTGACGTTGGCCCCTGTAAACACGATGTTTGTGTAGAATAGGTACACTGCGGACACAATAGACATGGACAATATTCTTACGAAACATCAACATAATGAAATCACTCTGTCAATAAATAATAGCTTCACTATCGATCTTTAATGTCAAACATTGTCCATTTATGGTATTTGTGTTTGATTTTGTAGAGAACAAATTTATTTTTAGTCATTTCTCCATTCGAAAGACACTTCGAAAAACGAGGAGGGTATTCGAACCATTCGGAATAACATTATATGTAAATATTAGTATTATTCTAAACCGAAGAAGAATTTTGCAGATGTAGATAATTTTCACATGTGACTAAATAATGTAGGTATAAATTCGAAATCTGAAGCAGCGAAGACCATTCGATTATTGAGGTCTGTAGTTATAAAATTTACTCAGTTTATTATAATATCAGTTATTAATAATTAATTAATAATTTTCGGCTCAAAAAATAATTTCAATCGTCGCTTTTACCTTAGTTTTTAGAGAGATACCAACTTTAGTGTAAAGAAAGAAGACACAACACTAGAATTGTTCCATTTCTTCAACAAGAAAAATATTTAGACAAAAAGAGCGTTAATTTGAAATTATATTAAAATGGTGATGACTTGATTTGTTTAGGTTTTATTCTTGCGAGAATTAATTTTTTTCAGCGTTTTTCAGTGAAAATAATATACTTTCAAGAATACAAATAACAAGCAAAGCCGGAGAGTAAAAATTATGTATTAAAAATATTCTCACTGACTCAATTCAGCCGAACTCGAACTAATCTACGCGATAATCCACAAACATAAGTACTATTTTATTTATTTAGTAGGTAAGTATATGAAACCTGGACGAAGTTGGCGTTCGATTGAAATTGGACCAATCTACCCATTTGTTCCAGCGTTTAAAATAAGTCTTAGTAAAACTATAATATTTAATTACTTTAATATCTATAACTAATTGTACCCCGCCACGCTTGCTGTGGCTTAGTCTGTGTGTAGTCAGTCAGATGGAGAAACATTAGCGCATTTTGCTATTACGTCCAACAGATGGCGCTATCACAGGTATAAACAACAGCGCTTGATATAAAAACACACGCGTATTCGAATGCAACGTTGTGCCAAAATTCAAAGCAATCGGTGAAGGACTTTGGTGTTTTAAGATTTTGAACAAACGAATTTACATATTATATATATATACGTAATTTAGCAATAAAATTGTGGCTAGTCATTTGTGCTTAGAGGACTAAGATTATTTTGGTAATAAATCCCTATTGTTCGGATTGTTCGCAGTACGTGTTCGAGTGCAGGAATCTGGTTCACGCTCTAAATACCTTTTTATAGGCGCTAAAATTTATTTTTTCAGCTGAAAATCTTCATACGGTTTCAGAGTTCTGATGACGTGGTATGCTGGGTCTTAAATTGGCCGCACTTTTTTAAATAGGCTTTTTATTTGTAGCACAAAGGGAAATCTCTGAGAATGACATAAGAGGATATTCGTTTTGCATTGTTGACAAACTTGTGACAGAACTCTTTTTGTGTCTCCAATTAATTGACAATGGCTTTCAAATTGGCAGACATGAAATATGTAATAGCCTGTGGTCCTTTCTGAACTCTGAACTGGATCTGGATGGCAGAGAACTAACGTATGTTTATCGTTCCATATGTCCATTCACCTCTAGAGTACAGATAACATAATACATTAATCACGCATTATTTTCGTACTGTGTAGACTGGTAGGCCGGAGCAAATCTAATTTCGTGCAGAGCAAGTCATTGACGAAAAGAAAAATACTACGAAATCTAGATTTGGCAAGTTTACTGTAAACGTGCCAAATAATTTATTTTAACTAGCTTTAATAAAACATATTAGTATTACTCGGATCTATTTTGGTCATATGCGCGTGTGTGTAATGTGTAATATACCTACCTCGGCAGATATTTTTAGGTATGTTTATAATATCAATATAACTACAATATTCCAGAAGTGACCTCTGTTTGTCACGCGTGGGTTGATTTTATAGGTCCATATTCAATAATATAAGGTGTACGTTTAGATATTAGAAGAACGAGATGTGCTATGAGCAGTTCATACTGTGTGGAATTGTTTTGCCGAGTGTCGCCGGTTTTGTTCACCAATACTACTGCACACCTTCGCTTACGCTAAGGTATCCGCACTAATACATAGAACAGATTTATGTGCGTACACGTCCCGATACCGTTCAAAGTACCCTAATTAGGTAGTACTCCGCCTACGATCCGGCGGCCAACATAGCATATCTCGTTCTTCTAATATCTTTGCTCCGTACTAAGCGTTTAGATCGTTTGAAAAGGAGATATGTAAATACGAATGCTAGAGGGAGCGCGCTAATATAAAAAACGATAGCGAAAATGATGAAAATATTTTATAAAACAAGATTCTTGTGAAATAGAGCAAACATCTCTCGACAAATGCTTAAGTTGGATTTAAAGATACACTTTGTATTTTTCATACCCATAACATATTAAAGAACAGAACAAAACTTTGTAGCTTACTTTGCGATTTTTTTCTATCGAGGGAATTTCATATAATTAACGTTTTAGCTTTACAAATGTATAGATATTATTTTCAAAAATAACATATATTCTTATGGGAACTTAAAAACTTTAATGGTGGGGTTTTTCATATAATTTGAACAATTCATCAAATTTCAGCGTTCATTTTCGGGTTCCGTGAAAGTCCTGTTCAAGTTCTGTTATTATATCATTATAGGGTAGTCACTTGACTGTACTGAAATAATAACAGAACCTGAAAAGAACTTGATAATTAATTTTGAAATTAAACGAATTACGATAGTGACACACTATAATTTAATAAAACATGGTATTTTTTTCAGAAATTGGTAAATTGTAAGTGGAAAACACTAATAATTCTTACTGACTGACCGATCTACGTAGGTAATGATTGTAATAATAATCGTGCGATCATCGACTACAAACTATTTGATTAATGCATTTGGCGATCGTCATATCGCCGGTTACACTGATTGTTATTATAAAATAAAATGTCTTCGTAAGTCGGAAACTAGAATGTCGAAAAGAATTAAATGAAAAAAACAACTGTTTGTATGCTTACAAATTATTTCTTTCGTTTTCGTTATTCGGGTTTTTTTGTTATTATTTACGGTATCGTGGAAACAATGTTAAAATATAAAAATTCAGCCTGCATGTTTACCGCCATTAAAGTCGAAAAGAAGTCGACGGATATCGATGAAAATGTTAACGTTTGTTTTTATTAGTGCAAGGAGTGTTTAGAGCAGAGGTTCCCAAACTTTTTTGCCCCGTAGACCACTTGCCAATTTTTTTTTCCGTAGATCCCCTGCCTGCCGAATATTGGATTTTCCTAAAACTATTAACGTCCCAAGTGATAATCATTTATTTTTTTAGTAAAAATATTCCCCTCCCTTGCCTGCCCAACAACCGGGTGGCGGTATAGTTGCTCTGTCTTTACATTGTGCAGACAGGGGCACCCTTGTGAGTTATTACACCAAATGAAAATGAAGCAGGATAAGCAACGAGAATTTCTTTCTGTAGCTAGCCCTACAGAACTGTCCCTTAAGTTCTTTATCAGTGCTTATTCCGGTCATTTCTTCTTGCCAAATGTTTTCCGATTCTTCAACGTTCCATTTCGATAGTCAAAATGTCCTCAAACTTAGTTTTGAAGTCTGTGTAAAGTACATTTAAATGTTGAACGTCATTATTACCCTGGACGTTGTTCAAAAACAAGTCGGGGAACTGGGGGTCCATATAGACCACTTTGGGAACCTCTGGTTTAGATAGTGGTACAAGCAGTCGGGGACGCCCGGGGAATGCTTAACGCAATATCTCTGCACCGGAATGAGTTATGAAGTCGAATTAAAGTCGATGCAAGGTAGTTTTGTTAACAGTAATACAGCAATAGCGAAGCGAAGCATTGCGGGGTCCACTAGTATTACATAATTACTTTCACAATCCTCGAAACAGCAATCTCCCGATCATGTAGTTTACATCATTTAGATTTCTTATCCACTAAATGTTCACACATAAGTATATATAACAAGCGATAGGAAAGACGCAAAAATACATCAATAAACCCAATCTTATCTTAAAAGTCGACTCAAGTTGACAATAAGATCTGCCTTAGTCATAAAACGATCATAATTACTTATTATTTACTTAGTATGTGGTCGGTACCAGTTTTGCCTCTGGGTAAGAATTTTCCAGACGACGGTTTTCTTTCGAGCAGCTCGAATCAAAAAACTGTTTGAATGTTGAAGCGTGCACAACTCGCCCAAACTAATACATACCGCAGCGTCATCTAAATATACATCATTATCGCTAAACAAATCGTGATGATTCTGAATAAAATACACTAGATTATGTGAAATGAGGTCCGTGGAGTATTATTATATAAATATATTTAATAGTTAAAAAAAAAAAACATAATTTACAGAAAATATAGTAATTATTTCACCCAATTCTATACATTGTACCACCTTACGTATTTTATTCATAATTATACATTTATAATACATTTATGTACATTTAGATTTATTAATTATAAGCAATGATTGAAGACACAAAAACTTGCTTTCACTGCACCAAAATTGACTCCATTTTAGCAAGTCTAAAAACCAAACTTAATTTGCTGAAGTCAATGAACGGTTCTATTTTTTAATGTTAAAAATAACACATTCACTCTCAACTTTTTATCGAAAGTAATATCCAAAAATAGATTAGTGGGTCAGATCAATTCGATTAATCCATTCGTAATTTCACTAGCGACAGTATGATAATAAATTAACATCATTCACATCTGACGGATTGAAATTACCTGCAAAAAATTAACGGCAATATAATTAAGTTTTGTTCTTCGCACTTATACCTCCTAAGCTGCCTCAAAAATGTTCCATTCTAGTGATGGGCGTAATGCGGAAATCCTTGAAAAAATACTTGCCCGGCAAGGCAAGGGTCCTGGGTTCGAGTCCTAGACGTGACCGTATCTTTTTCTGATTTTTCCGTTTCAGATTTTCGTTTAGGAATTGCTAATATTGTCTTCAATAATTAAATATTACAATTTGAGGTTTTAATCACTAAGTTATTAAAAAAAAATTGAATTGTTCGATTATTTAATAATCGAAATAATCCGTTTCTTAAAATTCTTAACCTATTTAAATTCGTTCCGATAGCATACTTAATAATCGGATTAAGTTAAATTCATTATTTTTTTTAGAAATAATTGACCTAACCTAAATCCTTTTGAATGAAATAATCGAAAAACGAGTAAAAAAAACTAAAATTCGGATCCAATCATAGATAAGTAATCAGCACGTACCCGAAGAATTTAAAACAGCGATTTCTGAGCATATTTTTTTGCATTTAATAATCAAAATGACATCTACATTTTTTACTCCAAATTTGCTCAGAATCGCTGATTAAAATCCTTCAGTCGCGTGCTGATACGCCCTGTATACTGAAATAACATTGTTGGGTAAATTATTAGCAAACTTCTACTTGAAGCCAAAGATATTTCATTATCAAAATGTCTCGATTAAGCTTATCACTGGTACGTGCCACTGAACCGAGAGGGTAAGCATCACTAGTTAGTTGGGTTCTCACCTAGTGAAATGCGTGCTGTGCAAAAATGTGAAATGCATGACGCGTTGGCAAATTGTTGGAAACTCGCGCTTCAACCCAAAGTTATTTCGATTATCAAAATGTCTCGATTATGGCCATAATAGTCCATTCCACTAGTTGAGATCTCACGTAGTCCGGTCTATGTCAATGGCTGCTAAGTGAGCTAGTCCTAGTGTATGTATTAGGAACCTTCGCTTCGGTATAATATTAATACGGTACGGTGCAGTGGCCTGTGTCCAAAGTTGTGTTCGTTTGGTTAACTTCGGCTTAGTTTTGTTCAGCGAGTGTTCGTGATCGTTTGTGCCGTGGACGCGTTTGCGTTCCTCTCGACTTGATTATTGGAACTGCGTCTTCACAAAGTGGTTCATAAAAGAACAATCCAATTGTTTTGTTATTTTATTGTCCGTTTCGACTTTGCACGCGTTTCGAGAGTGACCTCTGTGATAAGTGCAATTGCCACAATGGAACGTTTTTCAGCGGAAACTCTGCGGTAAATAAAACTTTATGCATTTTCTTTATAGGTATAGATATGTACGTTGTTTTTCCACCGCTAATATTTTCCAATACTTAAGGTTTACGAGGCTGGCCTTGGCTATTGCAGTGTTCGCAGTTATCAATTATATGCTGGTAATTACTATTGCCGTGTCTTGTTAACGTGACTTTGAAAACTCGTAGTATTGCTGTGTGAAAATTGATCATTCTGACGAAGCTGTTATGTACTATGTACTATTAGAACGCATATCATTAGCCGATGATTCATTCATTTGCTAATAGAGTAAACAAGATCTATTCTTAGTAGTTATTTAGTAATACCGGAAGGCAGTTTTGCATAAATAACATGAATTGCATCTTAACCCTTCGGGCTGATTTGTTCGCTTTTGGGGACAACTCATATGGTCTCATAGAATTCGTTCAATCTCCCTTACTGTCATTATCAGAAATATTATGTAAACAGTGGTAGAAAGAGAATACACCACGCTTAATATTCAAATCTAGAGGTTAACCACGGAAAAAATAAAATGTGCACCTTTATGAAACCAAAGGTTCTGAATGAAATTTTTTTTTAGTTATGAAACTTCGTGAATTTTTTATTAATAATTTTTGTATGAAACGATTTAAAAGAGAGGTAACAATAACACTTGTAATACATTTGTCTAATAAAATACGTTTGTCTTTATATATTTCTTCGTCATCGGAAATTTTATTAACAAAAAACGTAATATTTGTTTTAATAGTTTTTCATGTTCGCATTCAAAATTTTAATGTATCAAAAATTATATTATGTTTATTATTATATCAAAAGTTCAAAACGTATTTTATCACCTTTAAAAAGCAGTTTTTAGCTATTGGATACGTTCAAAAATGTTCCGTTTATTGGGATTTTATTGCAAAGTAGAAATATTCCGAACTTATGTCAAAATATAGCAGAGGGCTGAGAAGTTAAAAACTGAACGAATAATTTTTTGACACGTTGGAGTGGGACTTTAGAGGGAAGAGGAGGAATGAATCTAGTCAAAGTCAAATATGTATTCCGTGGACGAAGACCTTTTAGATAAGCTACTGTTTGTCTTTGTGTTGTTAGGTTGTGGTGTCCTTACACCTGACTTCAAATTAACTAGTTCTAAAAATGTGCGAAGTGAGAACATAACAATTTCAGAATTTATTTAGAGTTCGTAACAACAAGAGTATGAGTGTTTTCTTTAAATAATAAGGCTGTACAAGATTCTCAGAGTGAAATTCACTATTTTCGACATGTAAATATACGCCACACTACCAGCGATGCCGCCCCTCCATCTACAGGAATAAATAATGCAGGGAGATACTATTATAACATCGACTATCTTAATATATATGCAACCGATTATTTATTTAAAAATGTAGCCTAATTTTGCCGATCCGGTCTAAAGTAAACAGTAATTGAGTTTTTTCACTTTATTAGAACGAGAAGAACTAATTCTAACATGGAGCCACTTCTAGGACATTCTATACCCTTGTTAAAACTAATAGAATCCATTATCTAACTATGGTTAGTCAATCAACCGATACATTTCTTCATCATTAATACATATATTCCTTGCATTACACGCGATCAATTTTCCTTCAAACTTCAAAACCAAACCTGGCTTACGTAAATGGCATTCATTACAAAAAATAATATCTCTGATCGACCGAATTATGAATTATTTACTGCGAATGCAATGCCATTATATTTCAAACGTCAGTTTTAACTGCTAATAATTGGGATTTATAGTCAACTCATCAGGTCAGTGCAATTTCATTAAAATATTAAATAGTTCTTTTCTAAATCGGATACTGTTAACAATTAGACCATCATCAAATAAAACTATTACTTACAAAATCCATGCTTTGCATCAAGTCACAGTAACACTGAAAAACAATCTTGAATTTTCAATATCTGCGTCATTGCGAAAACTAACCTCGATAGAAAGAAACACGTTTGCGATAAGATTTCCAACCAACACTACCAAATATTAAACGTCAAAGTCTAGGACATCGAAGTTAATTAACTAAAGACTCACCACAGACAGCTCCGTTTTAGCCTCTCCCTTTCTTTCTCGCACACAAACACGTGAAGCAGAAAGAGACTTTACATCAGAGCTTTCAGCAGCAATACCGTATTGTTTTATGTTGCTGTTTTTGGTGCGTTGAGCCATTTTACGAATCTTCCTCCAAGATGAATCACGCTTTGAATCCATAATATTTTACATTACGACGATTTTCCGTAGGTATATTTTAGAAACCAGATGTGAGATGTGCCGATGACGAGAAGTCTTAATTTAACTAAATTAGCTACTGGCGTGAAGAGTTCATTTTCAGTTCAGCCGTTTTAATTAATAACATATGGAAAATTCATCCAAGTCACGAGTCACGAGCCACTAATAAAATTAAGTCAGATGTCGTGAAACCACTATACAGTATTATTGTTTACATGGACTTATTAAGAAGTCTTTGAAACCCGCCCATACAACTTGTGTGAATGTAAATTGTGCTTTGTAAAAACCAAAACACTAGGCATTTCAATCCGGGGAATTTTTTTCAGAACCGGGATTACGGTGCTACCATTTTTCAATCCCGGAATTCCGGGGCTGGCACCGAGAATTTAAAAGTTGAAATTATTGTTAAAGAAACAGAAGTTGTAACAACTGATTTCGACATGTTCAAAATTAACTTACCCCAAAATCTGTATTCTCAAGAATATTGTGCAATAAACGACTTGCTGCCAATAAAAAAATACATTCCCATTGTTGAAACAAGTTCGTGAAACCAACAAAAATCCCGGGTTTAAGAAAGCGCAGCACCGGGAATACGGTGCCGGTAAAGGTGCGGGATTCCCGGTTCTCGAGATCCCGGAATTGAAAGCTCTAACTCACGCCGATGGTAATGGCGGTCTGCGCACTAGCGTGTCAAACAATCTGTCAAATGGGAAATTGTCTCGTGACTCCTAATCTTATAAAGTTTTTTTTCTGTTTGGTATCTAATACCCACATAATAAAAAGTAACAAACGTTAGCAAAAAAGACCTCACATTATGCATACGGTTCGTCTTCATACTCATTTTATTTTTACGTTTGTTATTATTAATCTGCTTAATTACCTACGTTAATATCGCCTGTCACTTCAATTATTAGATTACTAGAATCAGATAGTAATACTACAATGAAAACGTAGTAAACTATCAGTGAAAGAATAAATATAACGAACAACCTGTTGCTTTAAAACGTAAGTTTATATTTGGTAATATTAGTTAGCTTTATAAAAAAATCGAGTTGAATTCAGAATGATGGATTCTTTATACTTGCATATTACGTTATGAATCCTTGAAATTACAGCCTTTAAGGCAGGCCTTCAAGTAGAATTAAATGCAGTAATTTTGCAATATGTACTCATCTAAGCAAACCACGTATTCGTAAATATCATAACATTAATGCTAGCATCTAAAGTAATAGATTTCATTGAATATTCTTACAATATTTCTAATTCGCTAGCATAATTACATAGTCGACGTTATGTATTGTATTAGGAACAATAATATAGTTTGAAGGCACGTAACCTATAATGAATTTGTAGATTCGTTCGTCCAGCTGTGAGATGAAGTGATGAAACTAAAGATGTATAGATGATGCCACAGGCTGAGACTATATTCGGTCTCGAGAAGAATGCTCCATCTCCAGACTCCAGACAGTCTTATCGCTTCCCCATTCCACACTTTCCTCTCGCAGTAGAAGTAGGGCGCCAGACGCTCGGCTCGGACGCGGTCGCGAAGGTTTTGCTTTGATATGGGATACGCTAGGTGGCCTAGAATCTAGATGAGCTATCCGCTACCGACAGATCTAAACATTTTGACTCACAAATAACTAACAGAATATATTATAAAAGTCTGCTCTGTCGATGTACCTCATTACAAAGTCCAGTTGTTTCACAGAATTTAAACAATTCGTTCAATTTTAAAGTTGATTTTGAAGTTCTGTTATTATTTCAGTTCTGTGAAACAATTGGACCATAATGATAATGATAACAGAAATACCGAATCGTATACTATATGTAAAATTAATCCAAGGAAAGTAAAAATGTTCGCTATTTATGTTACAATAATGCGGTTAGTGATGTTTTCCATCCAAGAGCAACTAAACATTCGTAAAAAGAATGGCCAGACTTGATCCAAAACATCGACGTCTTGATCTGTTTCTTAGCACTTCCAGGGCTGGCGGCCTAGTATGAGATTTAGATTTTCTCGGTATAATAATCAAAGGAATTTTCATAAACAAAAAACAGACGTCATAATATTTTATAGCTCTATACTGTTGGAGGCGATTCAATGTTAAAGTAGTCTTGTCTTTATTCTTACAAGAATATTATGGTCATATTTGCGGTTTAGTAAAGACCAATCTGATGTGCCTATTAATTATTCTCTCCAAATAAGTTTTTATTAAAACTGACAGACTCGTGGACACACGTCGAGTTCGCAATGAACGGAACAACTCCGCTGGCAATTGCTTGTATTGTACCATAACCAGCGACCAAACAGTGTTGCTCATTGTTCTCTTACAATACCCATTATTTGGTATGCAGCCAATTTATTTGTAAGTTCTAAATCAATGATCACATTATTTATACGATATCTGCTGA
Organism: Hesperophylax magnus; assembly: GCA_026573805.1. Lineage (NCBI taxonomy): Eukaryota > Metazoa > Arthropoda > Insecta > Trichoptera > Limnephilidae > Hesperophylax > Hesperophylax magnus. The sequence goes on along the minus strand of JAIUSX010000116.1, from coordinate 758,962 downwards.
CTATGGACTCTATATGCACGACAACAGTGAATAAACTTAATGGTTTATTTATTTTTTATCGTGATATTTTACGTATTATTGAAGGCAACTCATTTGGCCTAGAAACGTAGGAAAGATTGCCGTTGATGACTCGAATTCCGCCAAAGCCGAAAAAAGTTTAGAAAAAAATAGACCTTCCGGTCATTGTAATGTTTCATAGTCGGCAGGTGAGTAATGCAGATAAATTAATGAATATTCTAGAAATTCAAGTACATTCCGGCAATTATTATTAAATCAAGAATCATTTCAGATTGAAAGGGGATTGTTTCATCATACTCAGTTTTGAATCATATAGCGAGGCAATGAAAAAAGTGTATGTTCTCCTTTGTCTAATATTGTTGTTCTTCTTCTGTCTACCATCTCGGTAGACATCTCCCGGACTTCAGTTATTCTGAAGAGTCGAGTGTACACCTGTCTACTTAGGAATTTCTCAATGTCTTCGCTTCATCGACGCCTGCATCCCAGGGTGGGAGTTGCCCTCTTCGGCACACGAGTTCACTAGACTTTTTCCGTGCATCAGTCAACCTCTTCATCGTGTCGATAACGCTAAGACCCCTACTTGATCATGAGTCATGATCCTTAGTGTCCTGTTGTCTAGAATTATTTCAACACGGCGCTGTTTTGCGCAATGCAGCCTGTAATAACCATCTATTGTCCTAACGAGGTAACGAGTAGAGGAAATTGGATAAGAACATGGTTCTATGCAATGAATGAATACCGTACTTACTTATTATGTGGTTATTTACCTTCTACAGCGGCTGATATACAACATACATCCGAGGAGATCTTATCGCATTGGGAACGAGGTCCACGTTCTACGAGTACATGTTTATTGTACGGGGCATTGGTCAAAATAATGTTTGTTCGGTTTGTTTATTTACGATACCAAACACACTAAACCAAGAGACTCGACTGACACTAACATAACTATTTTATCAATGCTCCTAGTTTTATTTGGTTGTAAAACATTAACAACAACTATAAATATATATACAAAAAATCCGTGTTAGTTAAAAGATATTAATTTCGCTGAGTTTTAATATTGTCCTGATGAATGAAGGGTACTTCTGAAACCGGTTGAGTGTAATTAAAATAAAGTGGTCAAAAACAAATGTGTGTGTTATATTGTAAACATATTAAGCACTTACACATTACTACGGTAGCTTGAGGGAAATTCTCCATGTTTGGCGTAGGGGCGCGACGGCACACATTCTTTACACCTTAGTATTTTTACGTAACATTTAAAAAAATTCAAATAAGGAATTATACAATTCCAAAAAAATGTCCAAAGAAATAGCACCACCTCAATGGCAATTATTTTTTACAAATTTCTTCAAGGTGGGTAGGTACCATAATATTCATTATTCCGATTTAACAGTTGGCGGGATAAAAATGTTGCATCCGGAACCGGAAAGTAACAAACAAGTGACAGACAGATGAAATGCCAAATGGTCGATTTAAAACAGGACTTAACTAACCGTAACTTAAAGCCTTTACAATTTTTTTTATTCTCATGTGTCTGCTACTCTGGACGGAGGGCATTCAACATTATTGACTGCTATCAAAAATGCAATTTTATAATAATGTCTCTTCGTCAAGTTATAATGCAGTGTCGCTTTACCATAGGAATGATATAAATACTTAACATTATTTTAAAATCAAATAGCGATTATTATTTATCGATTGAAATGACAACTTTCATTCAAACAATCGCAAGCCTTATACGTTCATATCAAAACATTTACTTTTACATGTACATCACATAATATTGTATACAAGGTTTGTACTGTATTTTTACAACTCAGTAGCGGAGTTAAATCATAACATTTTGACATAACACAGTTTGATTCTAGGGTGCAGAATTATTTGCCACTGAACAAAATATAATGTACAGGGTGTCCGGGGGTAAAGTGCACAAACTTCGGTAGGTGATTCTACATGATAGTACCTACAAGCAAAAAAGATAAATACATTTTTTCGAAATGTTAACGTTCTAAAGTAGTTTTCAGGCAAGTACAAAATTTGAATTGTTTGTATGGAAAAAATTATATTCTTCCATGGAGAAATATTATTGTATGTAAAAAACATCAGAATTTCGAATAAAGCTATTAATATATATATATATATATTTTTTTTACTTCTACCATCATGTAGAATCACCTCCCGAAGTTAGTGCACTTTACCCCCGGACACTCTGTATTATTTACCTAAAAAATCCGATCTAAAAGGAAGGTGACAAAATCAATCGCCTGCAATTACAATTGCTAATTAACACGTTTGGCGGTCATCAGTCCAGATATTACAATAATTATATCATTACTTATGGCTTCGGTCCATAGAGGGAGGTGACCGTTATCGAAGCGCTCTAATGCGTTATGCGTTATGCGTTAGACGTTAGGCGCTAGGGCTAACAGGATAATGTAATGTGTTGCGTTGCTAGTTGCTAGTTCGTGTTAGGAACACCTCGGTCGTTACTGGTTGCATGTTGTTATAATTGGAATAGTTCACAATGTTACAGACAGCGGACTCAGACGGGGGCGGAATTTAATGGCTGTACTGAAATCGGAAACTAATACTGAAAATGTGTTTGCGAGCGAATTTCGAAGGTTTTAAATAAATGTGTTTAAAGAAGACATTAAGAACTCATTTAAACTCGTTCACCTAATATAAGGTAGTGAAAGACAACTAATGAAAATAACAAACAATGTATTAACTAAAGTTACAGTATGCGAAAGCATCCTTGATATATTTATCCTCGTGAAATTTCGCAATAACAACAATAGTGTGTATCACAAATTAGGAGTGCATTAGCTAACGCCACTTTATACTTCGGTGGCCATGTAGCTCCTTGAATGGGGTCTTTTTATTTTGAAGACTTGGTACAGCCCTGATTTTGTTTCTTTATTTGACGCCCAGTGGGCTTTTACATTGCAATTACTGTTTTAGTAAAACCCTACAAAATTAAAACTTTTCATGAAACGAAAAAACGAATATTTGCGGATTCGTAAAACTAACTAAAAATCAAGAAGGTTTTTTTATTTTAAAAAATGTTTATGTAAATTATATCAATTCTATTTATAATTCTTTTAATCTTAAAAAATAATTACGTAAATTTAGTTTTTAGTATTAAAAACTTCTTAGCAAAAATTACCTAACAATGTTGTACTTTGAAGATTATTCTATAATATGAAAACAACTGAAAAGAAACATTATCAAAAAAGTGGCTTAAAGCGTTTTACCAAAACACAGTCTATATATTATATTATAAAATAATATATCCAATCGTTCAGCATTTCAGCTTTTAGCGTTTTTGTAAGAAACACAAATAAATAATGATAACATTGGGTAGATAACGTCGCACAAATAACGGACATTGGGTGAAATTTAAGCATCATTAAAAATACTAATTTGATTTTGATTTGAGGATGAAATCCAGCAGCTGGGGAATTTTCATGGAGATCTTTTCAAAACTGTAAAGCTAATTCCTGAATTTGAACTCACCCTCGCGTCGTAGACCTTCTTGAGGGCGTCGTATCTGATCGAGCCAAGGAAGATGACGCCTTGCACGGAGCCGCGCCGGTCCGAGGCGACCAGCTCCACGCAGACCATCTCCCCGTCGCGCACCAGGATGTCGCAGAACACCTCGTCGAAGTTGTCCACCATGAAGCAGATATGCGGATAGGTCATCTCCTCGCCCTCGCCCTTCGTGTCCATCTTTCTGCGGCTGGGAGAGGCGTAGACCTACAAAGACAACACAATGTTATTTTGTTCATCATATCGAAAACAACAGTGACGCAACAAATTTAAAAAAAGACATTCTGCAAACTACTGAAAACGAAGACAACGCCCAGTTGTTCAAATTCACGTGTGACAAATACATTAAATGGCAATTCAGCGCCATTTATTTTTTTGACTGTCGAAAGGTTCCAGTTAAATGCCAATTCTAAGTCCGTCTCAGCTTTTGGACAAATTTTGATCAGCAGAAGAGGACAACTATCATTATGTTAAGCTTGTCAGCTTATTACAATTTGACAGAAAGCTGAAACGCATATAGAATTGGCGTTTAGCGGGGACCATTCAAATTTCAAAAAAAAATGGCGCTGAATGGGCATTTGATGACAATGTTACATTTTGAATTTCTATGACACAACTGGGCTATACTACTCCTTAACATATTATATAAAGCAACAAGTGTGCTAAATCGATAAATCTTACCTAAAATAAGCAGTATTATAATTTTAATCATATAACAGAGTATAATATGGCGCCTAGAATAAGGAAATAGAGAAGGCATTATTTTATGCTACGAATGTCATATTTATCTGACCCAGTGTGCCGACCTTGTGGAACATTTTGTTCTACGCATTGTAAGGGCGGTGTCACAGGTGACGTGAAAACTTCAACCGGTGCCAAAGTACAGAGTTCGAAATCAACGAAAAACGCCGTATTAGTAGAGCACAGAACTCGTCACGTGTTTATTAAACAGTTCCTGATACACCAAGGGGACTAACTTATCACAACAGGAAAAAGCGCAGTTAATTTGGTATTTCGTATTTCATATTGCATCGGTCGAGCGTCTTTCAACAATTCAGTAGAAATTGAACGTTCGGTCATGTCTGTTTATAATTGTAACGGTGCGGTTTGAAATTCGAATGTGATTTAAACCTAGTAATATTATAAGATGTAATAAGATGTTATTTTCAGAGGTAGATAATAAAGTGGTCGCCATTTCTGTGTCACTTGCAGCCGGGTTTGAGAGTGAGTTTTGAAAACTTTTGAATTTTAATTTAAACCTATATTTATTACTAATTTTGTCTTTCTTACCGAGGAAGATACGTTTGCTTAACCTTGATATAAATAAAATAATGATATAAACGTACTTTGGTTTTATGGTTTGACTAAGATCCATTGCCTACACAAATGAGTTAATCTAACAGGTAGCGGACTAACCTTTTCAGGAATGCTAGGCAATCCATTTATTTAACTAACTCTGATCTATAATATGCAAGTAAGTATTTGCATATTACACATTAATATTTAAAATGTATTCATAAGCTACATTATTTTATTGATGAACTGTGAACAACAAAATCCCACTTTTATAACAACAATATTATATATAACATTTAACAGCATGAAACCGAAACCACTCAACTGAACAATAAACACCATGTTATATATTTATAATTATTTCTTATTATCCATACTACTAAATTTTAGTATTAATATAAATGAAATCCTAATCTTTATTTATTAAAAAACAAAGATAATAAAACATTATTATTATGTAGAACTGTACCTATCTATATCATCCATGCCTGTATTACTACTGGCAGAGATGTCTCCTTTTCTATGAGTTCAGTCATGCAGCAATAAATCGTGTGATTAAATACAATAATTGACTATTAATATTTATATATATATATATCTATTATAATATTTAAACAGAAGAAGGTGAATCGCACAGTAACGTCAGCGTCAGGTCACGCCATGGCCATGTAATTATTTCCTTCGACTTCTGAGAACACGGGCAGAGGTTTATATCAATTTACACGAACATCATTCAAGCGACTCGCAAACTGAAAATATTGATTTTTGTCCACTTGTAGTCATAACATTTTAAAAATACAAAACAATTATCCGTAGTCATGATTGCAGTTTTCATAGGTAATGAAGATATTGTTTATTTTATCCAATGCCATGACGTAGCGATAGGTTTTATGATTAAACATATATTTTTTAATTTAATCTGTTATTACCTGCCTTCTCCTGTCTGTCAATCCTATATTTTTCTGATAACCGGACCGAATAGAACACATTTGAAAATATTTTTTATAAAGTTATTAAAAGTGATGAAAAAAATACTGGAATAACTATGTTAGGTCAGTGGCGTGCACAGAGTTTTTGATCACGGTAGGCATTGTGAAAAATGGCGAATAATTAATTCATTGATATTAAATACATAAACAAAATTGCCACCGACAACCCGCTTCGCGCAAGTTAATAATAATAATACAAATATTTTGATGATTTGTATAGCGCCGTTTTTGTGCAAAATCATCTCAAAGGCGCTATACAAATATATAATACACTTCTACAATATCACTAAGAAGGTCTTGACTGCTGGTTTTAGCCGATATTGGTTGGGATTGTCTAAGTTACAAAAAATATCCAAATAACCATATCAATTATGCATACCTATTACTTTAAAAGTAAAATGTCTATTTTTTATTTGAAATAAAAGGATAATATTACGAAAGAATACCAACTTTACAAACATAATATTATGATTATTTCGTTAGTTATACAAATCAAAGGCACCAAGAGATGGCACTGATTGCCGCATTTGGCAATGGCGATATATTATTACTTGTTTCCAAAAGGCACGGCCTTTTTCGGCACTAACACAAACGAATCTTTCATTGAATGCTTTTTTAACACATATATAATTTATTCGTGTGAACACTTGAATATGACGTGCAAGTCATTTTTCAAACTTGGTTCCTGCCTTTAACATTAACACCATACAGTAGTGTGCTGCGATTCGTGTTAGTACTTCCTTTGTTTGATTGAAAATAAATGAAGATTGATTTCTAGCAATAATTTCATAATTTTTTTTATTATTTATATTTTTTGCGAGTAACGTAAAGTGGGCAGTGCTTTATGTGCCTGTATGGAATGCACGCCTCCAGAGGCTAACTAACCCAGGTTAGGTTAGATTAGTTTAGCTTTTTATTACTTCTATTGTGCCACTATTATGTGTAGGACATAGAACCATTTTTTTTATTGAAAAAAAAACAAATTGGAACAAACACGCTTACCTAGACACGAAAATTACTCTACTTAGAAAGAGAGTTGAAAATCGTTGCGGGTGACATAAAATGCTGAATAAATTTCATGGCGACAGAACTCGCTGTTTTTGTTGCTTCAGCACACAGATTTTATGCTTTGAATTTACAATGTCTCATTTGTCGTGGGTAAGGATTTGAAAATATGTTCGTATTTTATACTGGTACAACATAGTACGCCGTAGGCCCACACCATAAAATGAGATATCATAAAATTTTCCCGACAATCAATTTCCATAATATTTTATGTCGTCATGGCGTCTAAGGCACATAAAATATGTCGTGTCGGTGGCAGGGTTACCGCATCCTAATTATAATTAAGTAGTATTAATTAGTCAATTAATTTGTCCGAGACTCACCAAGACACGCCCTGGGGCTCGAAGCTCTCGGGCGTCGCAATGCCGCGACAAGTCACAATATGGCCGATGGCGGGAGGGAAGTAATCACGAACCTATCACCATATAAAATATAACATAATCTATGCATAAGCTAAATGCCTACGCTTTTGACACTGGCATTATCTATATGTGTCAAGCCTGTGTTGTGTGACGACAAAGTACGCACCTACGTCATATCCGGTGTCGCGTGAGATCCCTTTTTCATACAGAGATTATTTTATATTCGTATATCGCTTGTATATCCGTCGTAACCTCTCCCTCTTTCTTACGAAATATGCTTGTTACAGAAAGAGAAGAGCCTTCGGTGACAGGATCATAATATTTATGTCTATATATTCTTGTTCGATTCCTAAAGGTTGTAGTCACCGCATGGATTTCTATAGCAATGCTATTTCCTGTTTCCTCTATTGTTAATTCCAGATCATATTGGAAACAGAAATAATTCAGACAGCTTATCTAATAATGTAAGAACATAAAACATAATCATAAATAATAATAAACCATAATTAAAACTCAAAGTAGCATTGTACGATTAAACCTATAACATGTACCTATCTACCATCATAGCGTAAAGTCATAATCAAAACTCAAAGTAGCATTGTATGACTAAACCTATAAGGTGTACCTACCTACCATCATAACGTAAAAACGATAACTTAAAAGCGGCATAGATTTCGTGAATTTTGTGATGTTCAACTTTTCATAATTGCGGCGTGAAGTAAATAAGAACAAGGAATTTTCCGGTAGAAAACAAAGGACAACCGTTTATAGGGTGTCGTCTAGAACACATGTATATTATAAATTATGTGCGTACTTAGAATAGAAACAGGAGAATCTGTTTAACAAGTAAAATAGAAATATTCATAAATTTCAGCACGGAAGTCATTAGTGTCATTGTCACAGCGTGAATAGGATACAGGGAAAACATTTTCATATTATATAAATATGTTTATATAACCACCTAGAACAAACAATATTATATTATGAATATTTAATTTTTCTTAAGAAAACTGTTAGTTTTATCAAACACACATTAAACTCCATTGATAAATATCATGAATACATAATATATATATATATACATATTATCATAATCGTTATTACATTTTTATTAAAGTTCTGATAGCTATATCTTGATAATGATCGGTAGACGCGTGGTTCTACATTGAAGTATTTTTGTTTTGACTAGTTCATTTACCTTTGAACTGCGGACTTTCGGTTTCATTTATTATTCTGAATTCAGCAAAATACTGCAAGGAAATAGTAAAATATATATTACAAAAAATAATACTTTGATAATTTAAAAATAATACGGAGAAAGTTCTTTGGGTTATGTACATTTCTACGCATAATGATTTTGCTCACGGATAGCAATCTAGCAAAGAGAAAGTACATTTTACAGTATCTCGTGTATGGAAAACAACATGTGTTTTCACCATTGCCAGAACACTAAGCTCGCACAATATCAACAATGCTTCAATTTTCATTTGAAAATCATCTTAAATCGCCATTATTTTGACAGCGATTCAGGCGGGAAAATATGGCGCGTTTCAACAAGTTTGCTGTCGAATAATATTCGCGCCGAAGTTTTGGAAAACGGCGAGCTAGTGCAGGCGCACCGGGCCGACCTTGGTCGGGATGATGTTATTCTTTGTCCCGTTCGCTCTCACGTGGGTATTTTCGCGAAGCCCTTCGCCTGTCGGCCGAGCGAGCGAGACGAAAAATCTGTGCTACGGTAGTAGCTTCGTACTGGGGGGCCCGCGAGAACGTGCGTACTTACACGAGCCACGTTTGAAAAAGGAACAGATCATTCGGAGCACTTGGAATGAGTGTGTAAAATTTGAATGACTTGGAATGTGGATGTTTACTACGCCGAAGGGGCAAATTGTTACCATACTGAAAAATCTTGTTCTTTGAAAAAAACTAGTTTTAATGAAGCAACCATTTTGAACACGACGTATTTAAATGAATGTTTCTCACTATAATCGTTTGCTAATACGATCAATACGTATTTTTACAAGAAGTCCAGCCAACAGGTATAACTTCGGTTCTTTTGGAATGTGGTTTCCTCGTGGGCATGCATTATTTAAAACATGTTTAACCGACAAGTAAATTCGTATATTTCCAAGATATATTTTTATATGTAGGCAGATAGTTTGTAAATTAATGCGTAAATAACGTTCAATGGAACGGTATTTTGGCATTCAACTATAATAATATGGAGGAAAGTAGAATGTTCCCCTATGAATGTTTTCATACAAAAATCAATACAAATAGATAAAAACCAATGACATTACAATGATACAAGCGTTGCGGATAACACGGTGAAACAATAACAAAACATAGTTATTATAAAACGTTATGTAATGCATAATAGCGTAATCATGTCATTGAATAAAATTGTATACCTTGACTAACTACGACACATCATTGATACATTTTATAAAATAAATATACTATTGCAAAACCGTGTAAAACCAAGAGATTGCAAGTAGCAGTGACAAATTATTATAAGCATTAATTACTCGCCTCAAATATCCATACAAATTGAAAATATCTCCAGAGTAAAAATAAATGCCGCCGACGGGAATTGAACCCGCACCTTCCGATGTCCGGTCAGGTGCTCTGGACCAATGAGCTACGTCGGCTTATTCCCAACCCGCCAAATAATTCAATACTTCTAAGTACTTCAATCGACAATTACTGCTTATTATGTTTTTTTCACCTGCAAACAACCAAATTTATTTTTACTCGGGAGATATTTTCAATTTGTATGGATATTTCAGGCTTGTAATAGGTTAATTCCCGTCGGCGGCATCTGTTTTTTTATACATATAATATAATAATTTGTTATCCTTTGTGCTATGCATAAAAACCCTTTCTTATAAACATTAGTTTATTATTTAAAAAAATAACTGAAAGTAATTATAATTTGTTGTTGTTTTTCATTTGCTTCGGGATAATTGTACACCAATATCAGTCAGTTTTCTTTAGGAGATATACATACACCATTACGGACTTTTCTTTTTAAGATATACAATTCCATAGTACATTATTTTCATGTATTTGAAAATTCACTAAATGATAGTGAAAACCGTATCAACCCTAATCCGGTGCGTAGTTTAGAAGAACTAAGCGCACAAACAGACTTATACAATTTTGAGATTATATATTTTTGCTGAAAAATAAATAAAGGGACCATCTGAATTACCTTTCGAATGAACGCCGTTATTAAAATTTACTAAACGTTACTAAAAATCATTTGTGATTTAGATCTGTCAAACATTTAAACAAAATAAATGCAAATTTCAAATATTTAAAGAATTATAATTAATAATATAATGTTGGTACCTAACTAATTTATCGCTCGTCTGTTATGATTTGTAGGTACTTGTCAGTTTCAATTTTGAAAATTAAAAATTCAATGAACTTGAATAATTTTCATTATGCAGGAATATGCTTAGGACGGGTTGTTTCGGAGAATTTGAACAATTCATCAAATTTCAACGTTCATTTTCGGGTTCTGTCTTTATATCATTATAGGCTAGTTGCTTGAAAGAACTGAAATAAAAACAGAACTTGAAAAAATCTTTCACAGAACTTGAAAATGAACGTTGAAATTTGATGAATTCTTCAAATTCTGCGAAATAACCTGTCCTTAAATCACTTATGCATTGACAACTTAAATTAGTACGTTTAATATTTATAATGGTTCTGAAGAGGAAAACGAATGTCATACGAGGCATTAAAATATTAAAGAATAAATTTAAGTAGGAACTTTAAAAAAACTTAGCCATCCGACACTCGGGCGTTGAGTGAAAAGTGTGTAAATAGTGATGCAATAGCTTCTTATTGAACTGGTTGAGTGAATCATTCTCATGAATGAGTCGCCAGGCCCAGTACCACCCAGTACCCAGTACCCAGTAGTCAGTAGTTCCAGCTCATGTCCAGCTCCCAGCACCGTCACGTTGCAGAAATACTATCTTGCACACGATTACTCATGCAAATGTCTTAATACGATTTTTATTTAAATCATTATTTATTATTGCTCTTAGGGCGACTTGCACCAACTATCGCAAATTTTATCTTAAATTGTATTTAACTAAACGTATTTAAGACCCTAAATACATTTAACTTAAATGCGTTTAGTTGCGTCCTGCACCACGCAGTTCGGTGGCAATTTTAGTTAAACGTGTTTAACGCGTCGGTAAAACAGTTACCGCGTGGTTACCGCCATTAACGCGTAAATAAAACAGCTACGATGTTTCATTTTACTTGAAGTGTCAAAATATTTTGTGATTGTGTGTGTGGTAATAGTGTTTTCATTTATTTTATGAAGAAAAAGTTAAAGCAAATAGACATAATGATGAAATAAGACAAAAATAGCTTCTGTTGTTGGAATTAAAAATAAAACAATTATCCGAGTAATTTTGTTTTTTATTTCTTTTACATACTATATTGTTTTAAAGTATTATAAGAATGCTGTAGGTATGATTAGAAGTTTACAACCTTGCAAAGTACTCCTCGATAAGGAGCGTTAGCTCCAAGTGACGAGCACCTCGCTGATGTTTTTATTGGCGTTGAATTTTAACTGAGGTTCAATTTATTGCATTAATAATGATGTCGTTTCTTTACTGAGACGAAATCTTATTTGAAACTTCTTGGCACTGAGTGTTTCAAATAAATTTGTTCTTGTGTTTACTTCTCTGACTATAAACGGTCTACTTATATAATTTATTTATAATTTCCATAATTTCTTCATCATCGTGAGAATACAAATCCCAAATGTTCATTGTGAATACAAATTAAAATGAGATAGATTTTGACTATATTATAATTTCTATAATATAATTTCTTCATGATCGTCAGAATACAAATCCCAAATGTTCATTGTGAATACAAATTAAAATGAGATAGATTTTAACCACAATCAGAAATCGAAGACATAACCTAAAAAAATTTTGACAGTACTTCTTAGAGTGGGGCTAAACACGTTTAACTCGGTTAAACGGCCGCTTTTGGGTATTTAACTTTGACAGTTCTTTAAACGCATTTAACGACTTAAATTTTGTGGTGCAAGACGCCAAGTCGACTTAAATCAAATAATGTGTTTAAAATTATATTTAAATCAAATTTAACTTATGGTGCAAGCCGCCCTTAGAATGTCACGTGTTTCGGGTCACAGAAGTGTCACGTGCCTTTTACTCAGAAATGTGTAGATAACGTTAATTCTGTTATTTATAAAACACCTTCATAAAAAGGTTTTTTTTGCTTCAGCATTCTAATTTTAAATATAGGTATCAAAAACTATGTAAAGTGTTCTGAGGAAAAGAGAAAATTTCCGCGGGCCGAAGCTCAAATTACGGAAAAGGAATATTTTTTTTGCCAAAATTCACGGCTCGGCTCGCGGAAATATTGTCCTGTTTATACGTAGCACAAGATCCCGGCTGTGGTTAAACGGTGACCGGATATCTCATCAAAATGACAATTCAACAAAAGTTATGAAACAATAACTAGGTTTATAGGTTAGTTTTCTTTAATCGCTTCTAATGACTTTATATCACTTTTTAAAGGTGTGTTGGAATTGTCAATGTGTTGAGTTGTCATGGAACCATTATCACTGTTTGGCATTTTTTGGAATTCGGTGATAATGTTCGATAATATTCTGTTTTGGTAACCAGTAACCAGTGGGGACATGGTAGGAACCTACTATCTCCCGTACTTAGGAATTTCATCGATATCTGCTTTTTAAATGGTAGGGACATTGGAATTTTCAATTTAGAAATAATTTATAAAGTAAGCAACACCGGACTCCAAATTTCAACCATTCTCTTTTTATCGTTGGAGATAAAGAGGTTTGCAGTGATGAGGGATGGATGAGGGCATGTCCGAATACACAAAGTAAGTAGGTACATACGTACGTTGTATAAACAGAATGTACCATTGTATGTATGGAATAGTTTCACGTCTACTGAGACCGGACCAGGTGTTAAAACCGAAGGTTATACGACAGCTGATCGGAGTTTCTACGTCAATACGCAGGATTTAACAAACTAAATCATAATAATTCACACTTGCCGGTATAACTCAGATACATAAAATAGTTAACAACACACGATTTATCCAGTCAATTCATAACGAACATAATGTTTATTCCCTCAAACATGAGACAAGTTTACGATGTGGAGCAGAATTCTGCGTTTACGCGTCTTGCTTTCAATTTTGCATGTTTTTCAAACCTGTGAAGCTACTACGTCTATTTAGATAGATCTATAAAGATGTTGTAACGGCATTGGCCATTAGGAATTCTCACTTTTCAGATTTTAGTTTATTTTGAAAATCTGAAAAACATAATTTAAATCTATTTGGCAATCATACGCCAAGCAGAAAGGAGGCCCATTCATATTTTTAAGGTGGAATTGTGGATATATTTAACTTGGTTCGTAACACGCCATGGTCGAAAATGATAGTTAAACGCGAAAGGAGTTATTATTTTATTTGATAATGTAATATTCTGACCTCAGATCTAGTGTTTACAACGAGGATCAAAATAAGAAGAAAAAGTCATCGCAATGACTTCGTGGTTATTAATGTACCTACCTATAATGTTGCGGAACGCTATGGCTTGTATATTACCTGAAAACTTCAGCCGTAGTTGTCATCGCGACATGTTAGTCATACCACACGCACTGCGGCAGAACAGATGTTCTAGCACAGTACAGCATTACAAGAGGAATGGTGTTATTGAAATTTCTAAAACTGTAGATATATTTAACTCTTAAAAATAATAATAATAAAAATTGCGATCTATAATAAAACAAAATAAATCTCTAATTGATAAAATAAAGTTGCTATCCGCGTCTGTCTGTGTGTGCGCTTAGTTCTTCTAAACTACGCAACGGATTGGGATAGGGTTTTCATTATCATTCAGATATTTTTTTCAGGAAGGTTTATATATCTATTATATTTACAGAAAGTTCAGAAAGGTCGATGTTTTGTAATCAAATCGTAAAAAAATATTTTTGGGCGCTTCCATTGCTAATGCTGGCTAAACCTCATGAGATACATCAACATAAAGTACTACGGAATTGTATATCTTAAACAGGCCTACAGAAAAGTCCGCAATGGTATATGTGTATCACGTAAGGATAACCCCCAGCAACGCCGGGTACATGTCAGCTAGTATATTATAAATAGGAAACCATCATCATCTCCGTAATGCTGCAATTAATTTCTAGATAAGGAATTAGGACAATAAATTGAATAGCTTACAGATTATGCGTCACTAAGCAAATTACTAAAATGCTAATGAAAAATACTTTTTCACAAATCACTGTAAACGTCTTTCAGGGATTCGAATTATTCAAACGAATGTTTGTAACTATTTTACAAATCACTGTATACGTCTTTCAGGGATTCGGATTATTCAAACGAATGTTTGTAACTATTTTACAAATCACTGTAAACGTCTTTCAGGGATTCGAATTATTCAAACGAATGTTTGTAACTATTTTACAAATCACTGTATACGTCTTTCAGGGATTCGGATTATTCAAACGAATGTTTGTAACTATTTTACAAATCACTGTAAACGTCTTTCAGGGATTCGAATTATTCAAACGAATGTTTGTAACTATTTTACAAATCACTGTATACGTCTTTCAGGGATTCGGATTATTCAAACGAATGTTTGTAACTATTTTACAAATCACTGTAAACGTCTTTCAGGGATTCGAATTATTCAAACGAATGTTTGTAACTATTTTACAAATCACTGTAAATGTCTTTCAGGGATTCGGATTATTCAAACGAATGTTTGTAACTATTTTACAAATCACTGTAAATGTCTTTCAGGGATTCGGATTATTCAAACGAATGTTTGTAACTATTTTAAAAATCACTGTATACGTCTTTCAGGGATTCGGATTATTCAAACGAATGTTTGTAACTATTTTACAAATCACTGTATACGTCTTTCAGGGATTCGAATTATTCAAACGAATGTTTGTAACTATTTTCTCAAACATGTTTCCAATTCACTTATTTTACGTACATTTGCTAATGTTTTTCAGTTAAGAACAAACATCACATTACATTACGTCCTAAACCCTTTTTACCTCAAACTTCCCATTTCACGACCACTTGTTGCTCCGAAGTGTGTTATTTATGAGTTATGCCGCTTTTCTTTAAACGTACTTTTCAAAATAATTAAAAATATCAAATCATATAGGGTGAATATGACCATAATTGCAATCATCCATATGATATAAAGATGATTTTTTTTTCAGATTTCTCATTCAAAAATACATATAACCACAAATTGTAACTTCTCTATATAGAAGGCGGTCTGTGGCAGGACGACGTCTGCCCGTATATATGTTTCTTTATTGACCACTATAGGCTCAAAAACTACTGGACCGATTTCGCTGAAGATTTCAAAGTTTGTTCTCATTAGTGTCAGGAGTCTTTTAGAGAGTGTTTGAATGGTAGATGAAATCTTTAAAGACTTTATATCTGCACTGGAATGAGATACGGATTCAAATGAAAGTCGATATAATGCAGTAAATAGTAACAATATGGTGTACAGTAGTGAATGGTGGAAGTTGGGCACGCCCAAGAAAGACGTGGCACGATCAAGTGAAACAAAAACTTATAAAAAGTAAACTTTTCAATTCTTTAGAATACTATTATTTTCACCTGATTAATAGACCCAGTTTTCAGGTACACTAGAATTCAAAACCTCAAAACTTCACTCCAAATCATTCATAACCCCGAGCAACGCCGGGTACACGTCAGCTAGTTTATATTAACATCTTCCAATTTGAATAGAGTTTTACATAAAATCGATAAAAAGCAGAGTTTAGTCGTGCATTCAGTTTGAGCACCTCCAACAATAGACAACAAATGGCGAGCATTTTAATTTGATTGTTTTGGTGCTACGTGCGCGGGATGTAGGTATAGGTGCCCATAATTAACACTCGCGATATTAATTAGATATAAATAGCCTTTATGTTTATCGTCAGCGAGTTAGCGTGCCCCGATGGGCTTATCTAGTTTCTCGACACGCTTTTCAATAATAATACTGCCAGTAGCGTAGCGTCGATTCGATTTGCGGATAGTCGTCTAACGGCAGACTGACACTCTTGCAGTATGTTGTGTAAACTCTGCAATTAATAATACACATTCTGTACATAGGATTTGCCTCTTGTAGTATTATGTTGTGTAAACTCTGCAATTAATAATACACAATTCTGTACATAGGATTTGCGTGAATTTGCTTTCCGTGTAGTGAGTGTACCGTGTAGTGTACCGTGAGTGGCGATTGTTTAATGGTGGTGTTGTGTTCTGTCTCTCTGTCCCCTACCCCTACATTAGTTAACCAGTAATCATGCATCGCCTTATTCATCATGTATGTGAGTGATTGTAACTCTTCTTAATTAATATTTGAGAAATGTCGAGATGTTTGTTTGGCACCGCATAGGAGTTTTATCAGAGGGGTGGAAAAGACGAGGAACCTATTCAGATTTTCAAATGTAATAATTAATCCAAATAGCTAAAACCGTTTAACTACTTCTGGACATATAATATACCTAATAGAAACAATGATTTTGACTTATTTAGAAAACCAAATGAATCAACAGCTAAAATCAAAATATTGTAGATTCTAATTAATGAAAATTGAGTTTTGATGGTAAAATTTGGTTAAATTTCATTTTTATTACGACAAATAATGAGTCTAAATAAAATAATTTTATTCCAAGATAATACATTACAAAGTAATAGCAAATTTATAAAGCATTAATAAAGTAAGCATAATGCAACGGAATTTATGCCAGCCTTCCAAAATATGAGATTGACAAACTTCAATCAGTGTTTAATGCAGCAGCACGGCTCATAACGGGTTTCAAAATATTCGCACATTTCAGAACACCTTCGTAACCTTCACTGGCTCAAGTGCCCTGAAAGAATTTAGTACAAACTGTGCTGGATGGTGTTTAAATCCATCAATGAAATGGCCCCACCCTACATCTCTGAACTATGCGTCCCGGAAAACACTGGTCTGAGGCAGTCAACTCTTAGATCAGCAACATCATCAGCTGTAGGCAGACTGATGGAACCGAAGCGCAAGCCAAATACTAAGTTTGGTGATCGCGCTTTCGGAGTATCTGGGCCGAAGGCTTGGAATAAACTCCCTCCGGAACTAAGATCCATAACAAATCCAACAGAATTCAGGTCCAAACTAAAAACTTACATTTTTAAGCTGTCATACCCTTAAATTAAATTTACCATTCCTAAGAGAAATTCCAGTTATATTAAATTTTCCAATTATGTCCTAAATCCTGTATCTAAATTTCGCCAATAAACAATTAGATAATGTTAATTAAGTGTTCATCTCAAGTGACCTACCAGGTAAGTATTGTACTGTATATTATCTCCATAAATAGTTAGTAATAACATAGATCACTGTAGAAATGTATTATAAATTTCTACAGCACCCTTGAGGTGATTTAGCACAAAAACGGCGCTATACAAGTCATCCAATTATTATTATTATTATTTTAAAGTAAAGGAAAAATTATACCATATTCCTAACACTATATAAAATATTATTATGATGCCTGAAATGATTACTGAAGGCTGTTGACAGGATTTTAAATTTATAATTCTGTTTTCATAAAAGCGCCGGTTGACTGACTTTTGCATAACACCCCCCATCCAATAATAATAATCGCAGATGGCTGATGGTTTGGCTTTGGCGCCGAGAATGCTGCGTCCCTGTCCGCCCGACGGACTGCTGACTGCCAAGAGTAGGTGAACAGTACTGATAATAGCGCTAGTTCCAAG
The DNA here is from genome assembly GCA_026573805.1 of Hesperophylax magnus. Taxonomy (NCBI): domain Eukaryota; kingdom Metazoa; phylum Arthropoda; class Insecta; order Trichoptera; family Limnephilidae; genus Hesperophylax; species Hesperophylax magnus. The sequence continues at coordinate 740,832 of JAIUSX010000116.1, read as the reverse complement.
AAAGGCGCGCTAGATGGCAGCAAGCGGCTCACTGCGCGGCTGCGCGCAGCTCGCGGCCCCGAGTGACGTCACAAACTACTACTACTACCGCTGCTGACTTGCTATTGTATTCTCATTCGTTCAATCCCGGTACAATCAATCGCAGTCCCCAGTGCTCGGTCGTGTGGTCACTAGTCACTCAAAACTCCGGATCGGACAGCAATCGCCGCTCCGCGATCAAAAACAATATATTTCAGCGATTTATGAATGTACAAAAAGTTTTATTTACAAAATGTGGTGACGCGCGAAACGCTTGCGCAAAAGATGACAGTACGTTCAAGTTGTGTATCTCGTTGTGTTGACGGTCGCAATCATGAGTAAAAGGTGTCCGTGTGAAAAATAGAAACTGAGCAAAAAAAGGTAGGTGAATCCACGAATAACTTGTTGTGGACCGTTTGTTATTCTTCAGATGGTATTGTTTTGATCGATTGGGGGTCCTTTGTGGCGGATTTGTTATCCGGCCCGGGAAAAGGTTGTCTCGGTTGACATTTCCGGACGGAAAATAACATTTGGGTCTCCCGTATTTTCGTATTTGGACACGTTTGTAAAATGTTTGCAAATATAAACTCTAGTTCGTCGCTCTGACACCTGCATAACTTATATCTAGGTAAAATTATTTTATTTTAAAAGAGGAAGTAGTTAATACGGGACGGCTGTAACAAGTGGAAGTTATGACAATAAACCGTTAAGTTTTCTACTGCGAGCGTTTTGTTGAGTTTCTGATTTGAAACTTTATTTGTGAAAGGTGCTAAATATGAGGGAAGTAATACTTTACTATCAGGTACATGTGCACGACGAACCATTTGTTCACTTTGCAGATACGCACAAACTATTCTAAGTTTATCCTCGGTAGAACAATGCCAACATATTATAACGAAAAACATTTGTACATACCTAATTATTTTACCAAAATATAAATCAATAAAATTATATAAAATACTCTAAGTTTTACCTAAATATTGACGGAGATTATGCTATTTTTAACGATGCTTGAACACCTGCATTTTTAATTTCACATGTGAGTACAATCTAAATTGAAGGGTCTGGGTGTGAGATAACTTATTTAATAATGCAACAGTTTGTGTACCTTTGTTCATATCTCCTGTCAAATTAACCTTTCGTAAACAAAACCCACAAACAACTACAAAGATGGACAAATATAGCAGAACTGTCACTATAATCATACAAAACGAAAATGTTAACATTGTAAAACAGTTCATATAAAAATGGTTTTCGAAACACTATTTAGTTCATTTTTAACAATATGGGCAGAATAGTTCGATAATTGAATATATTATATTATAGATAACCTAACTTAATGTTTGTGTTAATAATTTTTTTGATAAATGTGTTCATAATTTTTTTTGTCTATTTCAGGAACATTTGGAGCGGCGAGTGGGTGGATGACTGTGTCTAGTGGGAGCGCTCCCCCGGCCCCCTCGGCGCCCCATGCGGCGGAGCCCCTGCTGCAGTCCGTACGCACCTTCCTGTCGGAGCCCCACAAGTTGTTGGTGCATGACCCCCCACCTTCGCAGCCCCCGCAAGACACTCAGCACCTGGGAGATGTGACTATCGCTCCCGACACAGCATATCTAGAAAACCACCACTCGGTCCTCAAGAGAAATGACCTGAACAACAACTCGAAAAACAAGTTCTCAGAACGCAAGAACCCCGAAGAGCGGCGAGAGTCGTCTGGCACGGGAGCGGTGGACGTGAGCGGCATGCCCAGCCAAGCCGAGCGCATGCAGCGCCAGCCCCTCCTGGCCCGCTGCATCAAGCGAGACACCAGCCTCAACGTCAGCCCCCCCGACGAGTCCGACCCGGACCCTGAGGATGGCCCCGTGCCCCCGCCCAATGGCTACCCCGCTGTGCCCAACGGAGATTTCCAGATCGAAATCCCTCCTGCGGGAAGGGAGGAACGCTTCCCTAAAGAGATATGGAAGACCGTCATATCCTTCCTCTTCTTGTTCTTCTGCGTCACCATCAACATGATGTCGCTTGCCTTGACGCACGAGCGAGTGCCCGATCGGGCGACCTATGGCCCTCTCCCCGATATATTCTTGGACAACGTGGCCCCCATTGACTGGGCGCTCTCCGCCTCTGAAATCCTGATCATGCTCTCTACGGCCACATCATCTGCCGTTGTGGTGTTCCACAAACACCGCTTCATCGTGGCCCGCCGGATATTCCTTCTGGTGGGACTGTTGTACCTGTATCGCTCCGTCACCATGTACGTGACGGTTCTGCCAGTGTCCAGCACCACATACTACTGTAGCCCCAAGTCCAACCACACCACACCGCTGCTCATATTCGAGAGGATGGTGTACTTGTTCTCGGGCTTCGGCCTGTCTATAAACGGGAAGCACATATACTGCGGAGACTCCATCTACAGCGGGCACACCATGATCCTAGTATTAAGTTATCTGATAATAGCCGAGTACAGCCCGCGACGAGGTCTGGCCCTGCACTGGGCGGCAGGCGCGGCGGCTGCAGCTGGTGTGCTGCTAATCCTACTGGCGCACGCTCACTTTGTGGTGGACGTTATAATAGCGTACTACATCACCACCAGACTGTTTTGGACTTATCACACATTGGCAGCCCGCCCGCTGCGGCACGGTACCCCCGGCATGATATCTCGTGAGTGGTGGTTCTTCTTCTTTAGTTATTTGGAAAAGAATGTGAGAGGTCCGGTTCCCAGACAATACAACTGGCCGCTACCGTGGCCCAAAGCCAAACTGTTCAGCCGCCTCAGCTAGTGGCGGTGCCCGTGCCCGTGCCGCTGCCGTGAGCATCTTGCTGGCTCTAAAGAGCCCATGTTTAAGTGTCGTGTTTAAGCTACAAATGTGATAGTGAGCTTCCAAGGAGAGGCTCCCTGATAGAACAATAAAAACAAGCTCTCGTGGAATCAGTGTGACAGAGTCGGAGACGGAGATATACAGACAGTGAACCTACCTTCTGCGAGTGTCTCTTGAGAACCTGCAGCTCCTTGGGGCTGGTGCGGGTGCAGATGGCCAGAGTGAGAGTGTAGTCGAACTGATGGATGATCAGGTTGAGGTAGACAGTCTCCTCCCAGTCGATGTCTGGGTCTCCGATAGGGAGCTTTTTGGAATCCTTCCGAAACACGTCCACAGATGTCTGCAAGAATATCAATAGCCCGAATATAGCAAAGTTTAGTATGTACTATTTTAATGTGTGTATGTGATAAATTTGGTTCATAAATGTTACACAATTTATTACAGCAATTAATGGCTGTGAAGACTCGCTTGCCTGTAAGTGTTTTGGGATAGAAGATTATATTGAATGGAAACAATTACGAGATATAAAGAGAGATAAATACATAGATCATATCAATTTTGCTATGAAAAAGTTTTACTATTAGACTGTTATGGAATAGTTGTTTGTTTAGAAAGAAGAGGGCCATTTTGTGATTGAATTTAGTTTGTTTGCTAAATGTATGTTTGTTGTTGCCGGCTTCTTAATGTCAAGTGCGTGAGATGATCTGTGACAGATCTATTTACTAAATGCAGCTAGCAGTGTTCCTGGCCCCTGTGAACACATCTCGTGTAGCACGGTATATATATTAAACTGAATGTGTTACTCTTCTCTTAGTACTTTTGGAATTTTACTCCTTCTCCAAATGATATTTATAAAAATGATAGGTCTTATTAATATATTTTTATAAGTATAAAAAAACATATATTTCAAATTCGTCTACATAATCGTATATGATCAATGTTCAATATTTATGTACATAATATTGTCAAGATGGGTATTATACAAGAATAGGTGTTGTGTTGTTACCTCATATTTGGGCAGGTACCGGGATGAGCCTTTGACGTGTTTCTTCCTCACGAAGAACAGCAGATCGTCACAGTCGATGGCTTGTTCGTCTTGGAACAGGAAATGCCGCACAAATAAGTCTGTCCAGTAGGTTGTTCCTTGCAGCACCACAAATCCCGAATCTAAAAGTTCATTAAATTTACATACATCTCCTTACTTTTGTAAGTGTATTTTTTCTTCGCTGTATAGCTTTTTCTACTTTGCCCAGTCTGACGATGCCCGTATCAGGGTGAAACTGATCCAGTCAAAAAATAAAACAAGGGGAGAAAAGTTATGTAATGTTTCTAATCATGTTAACTATGGATTTCTATTGAGAATCAACAGTTATAAAAGTAGAAATATGAAAACTATTTATCTTTTTATAACTTTTACAATACTTTTATTTCACCTCTGAAATGTTCATGATTTCTCTCTACGGTTTATCAATGTACCAAATTCATGTAATTAATCCATCATACTAAGTTCTGAATGGGATAAAAGTGTATTCTAACTTAAAGAAAAGTGCCTTTACTGATTTAACTTATGTATGTAACTTTTCCAAGACTAATCACCCCCACGAATAATGTGAGGGAGGTATGTCTGGCTTTAAACTGCCTTAGCAACGGACCCTTATTTCTATGTGTAGCAAAATTCGTAATTAAAAGAGAAATTATATTAAAATATGAATATTCTAAAAGTTAATTTTTGAAAGTGTCTGATTTTGACTTGTATGAATCTCTAGGAATCTCCCACATTGTTATATTACATAAACTGTACTGTACTAATCATCAATAGAAATCTTTGCTTTTGTAATGTGTTTATTGTATAAGTATTTAATGTTGTAATAAGAACTTTTAAATCACTTCATAATAATATACTTCTCAGTGTTGATTTTATCATTTTTTCGCTGAGCCATATTTTTTTGTATTATTTTTAAATTAAGCAGAATTTTTTTTTTTTATATTTGTTGATCAGCGTTTATTTACGTATAATGTTATAATTTGTGTACTTTTTAATGTTAAATATAAATCAAGTTGTTATCAAAACTTGTACAATAATTTATTCCTCTACAGTACTGCGCAATAATGACTGTTGCATAATGCTGTGTGTATTTATACATTCCCCGATGTTATGAACAAATTTGAAACAATTTTTTTTTTCTTTTAGTTTGACTGTTTTTTATGTAAATAAATGTGTTGAAAATAATCTAATCAGTGCAGTCTTTACTCCCCGACCTTACCAACTGCAGAAAGCTCATTGCCAACCCTTGAAGCCTTACACCGACAAACAGAAACACATTACAATATTACATATGATATGGGAGCCCATTTTCATTTCAACCAATGGTCTGAGAGCATGAATTCCGCGTTTATAGCAAAAAAAGCAGGATAACACCATCTCACCCCTTTATAACTCTTTTATGAAACATGAATATTATTTTTAAAAGCAATTTTAAAAAGGTTTTGTAATGGAATTTGAACAAACATAATTAAAAACAGACTTCAAACATGATCGAAATTTATTTGTTTAATATTTTATTTTATTTAGGAAACAAAAAGTCATTTATATATTTAGCATAAACACCAATTATTTACAATATTAGATCAATAATGTTCCATTAATTCTAGTCGTTGATTCAATATTTGCACCTATACAATATATTTATAAATGACAAGGAAATATAAAGAATAAACATTATAAGGAATTACAAAATGTTATAAAACTATTAAAAACAGTTAGTAGTACCACAGTTTTCGCATGATTATAATAAAAACAATAAAAAAAAATAAGATGATAGGATTATTTCACAAAATAAAAAATTAAGTTATCAGTTTAGTAAGTTGCATTTTATATGTTTTCAAGTTACAGTTGAAAATGTCTACATCTCGTAAGGCATTGGGAGTTTTACATATACGTCCTATTGGAGAGTTTTGCGCATATTTGGCTTTACAGTGTGGTGTTCTAAATAAGTCGTTCGATCTGGTGTTGTGTTCAGGGAGACGAAATTATAAAACGACGGTGCAAATTAATCAATCATTTTATTCCACTCTGACGGTGTTTCTAAAATCGGGTGTAAGGTGGGGTTAGGTTTGTCTGGGTTTTGGCGGGGGAAGCGCCTGTCCACTTACTGCGTGGCGGGTGGATCGGGAGAGACTGGTTGAGGGAATCCGTTGACCTCTTCAGCAGGACTCTCTTGACCCATTGCCTTGCAACACAGTGGGACTCCCAGATTCCTACCCACTCCTAATGACTTTTCCTTCCCAGAACTTCCTCTCCTTCCTTAAAAATACCCTCCACACAGCATCTCCAAAGATAACATAGGCCTTGAGGGAAATTATTTTCCTTAGCTCCTGTGTGGAGAGATGAGACAAATTAATCACTTTTATTAGAAATTTGACTTCTCAGAAGATTGTGTGTAAAAAAAGTAATGTAAATAAACAATTATTATTGTCTTTGAGGCGAATTAATTAAACTATTATTAATTAATTAATAATAATACAATTTAGATGATGATGATGACTTTGCTTTACAAACATAAACAGATCAAAGTAACACTGATTAAGCGTCAAATGCAATAGGTAGGATGGCTCTTGGAGCTGCTTTCACCAATCAAACTGAGCAACTGCTAAATTCACCAACATAACTGAGTGTAATTTTTGATCAACAAAATTCTTGGTGAAATGTAATCAAGGAAGTCTGCAATGGGTAAATTTTCACAAAACTTAACATCCGCACTTTTTTAAGTAAGTTTTATAATTTAAAAAGCGATCATAATAATAAATAAAACTTACAATAGGTAAGATATGGATGTAGATCAGATTTGATGACAAATGACGGCATATGTAATAGAGATATGGAAACTCTTGGTACATACAGGCTAATTAATGCTCAAAGCAAACTACCTACATCATGTATTTCTGAACTTATCTGACATATTTATACCCGGGGTATCTTATATTGTAAAGTTTCGTTACTTATGTTGTATTGATAAAACAGTGGAATCTGCATTCTTCCGATTTTTCTAGCATTGTCAGTTAGAGGTTTTGAAGCACTTGAGAAAGAGCATGGACAGGAGGCTGTAGTGTATAATTTATTTTATTATTTTTAAAGAAAGACAAACATTCCTAAGTTACGAAATAACCTGACAATATTTTAAATTCTCTTATCTCCATCATAGTAAGCGGAAAATATTGTTTTTGTCGTAATGGAGGACTTAGCCAGCCAAGGAATTGAACTCACAACGCCTGGGAGGGAACCAGAAGCAATGCCAACTCAGCCACTGACCGGTCAATAAATATAGTGTTACAAAATATATAGTGCATCTACTCAAGCTAAGTGATAGGTGGAAACTTGAAGGCCAATGTGGGAAATGCCTATTATATAACCCACTGAGAGACAGCCTGGGTTCCCACCGTCTCTTAAACTCTGGTTCTCCATCAATAGGATATGGTGCTCCCGCATCCATTGTGCCAACATGATACATAGGTGGGGCTTAAAAGTCAGTGACGTGTGTGCGGTGCAGACCACCGAACGTGTGTCCGCTCATTTCATTCCCCACAGGGGTTGACGAGGTCCACAGGGCGACACCTGAGGCCCTGACCCCCTCTGACCCCCCACCATATATAAAATAAGAAGAGTGGTAGAATTCATTTTATGTAAAGAAAAATGGTAACCATATTCTCGTAGGAAAGCAATACTACCTGCCACTGTCGGCCTACATAAATTTTATTCCATATTTAATTAACGTTTCAATCAATCTGGGTCCTTTTGTTTTATGAAGATTCTTTCAAAAATTTTTTTTTTTTAAACAAAGAACATGAATTGTTAATTAATGCCAGGTCCATACGCACATAATGTGAGGTGAATTATTCTTCTTCTTTCTTGACTTTCGCGTCATATACTGTCCTCTCTCTGTTATCATCTAAGCGTCTCTTTCTTAACCCTTATCTTATGGTGCTAGAAAATCCCTCTAGCTCCGGTGCTGTGTATTCAGTATACAGAGAGAATTATATATTTACAATTTTTTCATTTTTAAGTTGGATTAAATAAAATACTTCACATAGTATTATTATTTTACATATTATTAATAGTGCGTACGGACACATGGGTGTAGGTACAAATTATGTATTAGTGCTGAAAATGAAGAAAAAACATTGGCCACAGATAAAACGCATGACACGTTCATTAAAGCTGGCAGACTGCCGTCTAATACTGAGCAAATCGTATTTACGAGGGTAATCCCAAAAGTTAAGTCTCAAAGTCCTGTGGACGCGGGGAAACTTTTCATGCTTCTGTTGGCAAAACTGTTCTGTTTGTTGCTTCCCCCACTCCCAAACAAGCCTGTGCGCATCTCACCGGAATGTTCAGTATTGGCTTGGCAGCCTTTTGTAATGGAGCTCCTGCAGTGTTACCGCCAAGTGCGTAGTTGGCACAGTTTTTCGGTTCTTGGACTCAAAAGGTGTTAAACCGATTGAAATTCATCGATAATTGACGGAAGTGTATGGCCAGCCATGCATCGATGTCAAAAATGTCCTCGAGTGGTGTAGGGAGCTTGCAGTTGGTAGTACTGAAATTCACGATGAAGAAAGAAGCAGGAGATTGTCATTTTCCGATGATCAGTCGCGAAGGATGAGCAAAACATATGTGAAAATTGGCGGATCATTCCGGGACGAGATCTGCATTTTGTTTCCTGAGGTTTCCATGCCATAACAGAATTCATGGGATTTTGAAGGAAATGATGCAATATCGGAAGGTGTGCACAAGATGGGTCCAAATGAGATCGCAAATGCGGTTCAGCAATGATGACTAGGTGAAAGATGAGGTACAATGCTTCCTCAATGACATGCGGCGAACTGGTATACAAAAATTCTCACAAAAATGCATCCACCGAAATGGCGACTGTGCAGAAAAATGTTCCAAGCTTTAAGATAGGTAAAAAAAGTAAAAAAATAATATTTCTTTGTATTTTTTAAAAATAGGAGACCTTACTTTGGGATTATCCTCGTAAATCTGTTTTAGATATTTTTACGATTGATGCTAAGCTTTTCCCAAAGTGCTTTGGATGCAGGGGTGGCTTTTTGTAGACTCAGATTAGTAAGCCAATTAGTACATGCGCTATCACTAGAAGTTGGTTGGTAGTAAACATTGCGAAAGGTGTTGCTGGAGGAGGTAGAGGCTGTAGAAGCTGCTCCGCGGGCCCCCTTGCCCCCGGCCACTTCCCAACTCTGGTGGAGGGCTAACTAGCAGGTTAGTTAAAGACTCATCATCGCCGCTGGCATCAGAGTCATCGACGTTTATAAAGTTTGGATTGACAGATGCAGCTTGCAGAATCTTCTTGACCCCCGCCAGCCTCTCTCCGCTGGCATCTTCAAACTGCTGTTTCAACACTGAGATGTGTTCCAGCACTTCCTCTTCCATTTGATTGTCAAACTTCATCAGGTGTTCCAAGTACTGGTGCTTCTGTAGTTTGATGACATCCGATAATGCTTCATTGTTACCCTTTTTGGTAAAACTTTTCACGGCTTCTCCTATACATTTGACCGAAAGCATTTTCAACTGTTCGTACTCGGGATGCTCTTTACAATATTTCTCTAGAAGGGTTTCTACGCTTATCTTGTCAGAGCCACTCCTATGATAATCTCGCCTAAGGCTTCTTTATCGATCTTATTCTTGCCTTCAATGTTCCTCAGGCTACTCTTTTCTTTTTTGAGAAGAATAATATCTTGTGGATTGGCCACAAGGTCCGAAAATTGCTGCCCGAATCTGATGACGTTTAATTGTTGGTTATCCTGGTAATTGGTTGGTTGGTGAGCCTGATGAGCGGCAATTGGTGTTGACGGGAATGTCCAATTCTTTGATCATCGGCTTTTGTCAATGCTTCATTAACCTTCATTATCAAAAATTCTTGCACTTGATCTGGGGCATCCACTGCCGAAGCATCCAAAGTTTCTTCTTCATATAGAATTATCATCTCCAATACAAATGAACGGACAGTGTTTAATTTTAGTTTATGAACGTTATGGTTTTTTTCAAATATCTGAAGAAGACCGCAGTGTTAGGGAGATGCCTCTCCGTGGCGAGGGAAGTGGCCACAGAAGAGCTCATTTCCGAAACAATTCGGCATTCATGTTCATGCCCCCAGATAACCAAATTAATGAAATCGGGAAGTACTTCTTCTGGAATGTAGTTCAGGTATTCCCGGATCACTTGGTGCAGAGTAAATATGTTAAATATAGCATCATCAGAATCCGATTACAGTATTTTGACTTTGCCTTCTCTGAAGAGTCGGACCAGTATTTGATCTTTCAAAAAACTTAACCCGTACAAGCCCACCTGTGATATTCTTTATTTAATTGGAATGGGAGACACAGTAATCTGACTGTCTAAGGAGATTACAGCACCACTATCAATTGTATTATCGTGGTTGCCATGAATAGAAAACACTGGAAATGAAATATTGATGTTGGGATCTTCATAGTTTACTGAACCGGTAAGCGTTTACTTAAAGTTTTCATTTTGATTGGAAAATACCTTGAAATCAACAGGCTTGTCTCCGAAACAATATTTTCTGAACAGTTTTGTACATTTGAGCAAACAGCCAGGCGATGTTTTAGCATCATGGAATAAGTCACCCTCCAGAAGTATAAATTCAACATTATATTCCACTGCAAACTGGAGAATTTCTTTGAAAGTAATGAAGCTATCCTCCCCTATGATTAGATCCAATTCATTGTATCCCAAATGTAAATCTGTTGCAATGAGAATATTTAATACGTCTTCGGGTTTCGAATTTTCCCTCTCCGTTTTAACGGTGATTCTTATTTACAACATCTAATACCATAATTATTATAAATTTAATTTATTCGATGGAATAAACAAAGATGTAAAACTGACATCCAGATTTCTAACTGAAGTAAAACCCGGGTATATTAACGAAAAGCATGAACTAAACTATACAAAAAACGGGAGGAATGCAGATCACGCCAAACTCTGGGAATTGAATAAAAATGCACTTTCTAGATGAGAAAAGTGTGTAGAAATTCATTAAAAAAAGAATTAAGGCGCGGAAGAATAAATTGAGGGAGATACAGCCGATCAAAGTTTAATAAATTGCACTTCGCAATCTGATATTATCACCATATTCGGACAGTCCGCCGCCATATTTTGTCCTGAAAATCAAATTAAAAACTTTTAATACTTTTGAAATTTCAGTAGTGCCATCCAAAAAATAAAAAGTGTTGCCATATAATAATATCAATGCATGGAAAATTCTGAAAATTAAATATCATTTGCCAGATTGGTAGTTTATTATTTAAAATCTTGTAAATACTTAATTTATGTATATATATAACCTAACCTAACTGCGATTTTCTATAACAAAAAAATGACCCTTTAACGCCCACTCGCGTCCCCTTTAGAGTTTTATCCCAGTTTTCAAGTAGTTTGTGGGCTACGCTAGGTTTGTATAGACGGTTTGTGATTTAATACTAATACCTTTTTTCCATGTTATTTCCTGTTACACAAAATTGCCCCTTTAATAACGCCTGCTCGCGTCCCCTTTAGAGTTATATCCCAGTTTTCAAGTAGTTTGTGGGCTACGCTAGGTTTGTATAGACTGGTTTGTGATTTAATTCTAATACCTTTTTCCCATGTTCTTCTGCCTACTCAAACCCAAACTAAAAACCTAACCTATTTTGTAAAAAAATATTATTATTATATGGCAACACTTTTCTTTTTTTGGTTGGCACTACTGAAGTTTCAAAAGTAAAGAGTTGTTAATTTGATTTTCTTAAGTCATAATTGATAAATAAAACATTGTTTCTATGTATCGCGTACGAAGTTTCGAAACCCTATAACTCAGTTAATAGTACCGACCCCCACCTAATTCTTTCAGATTCGGATTCCCCAGCCCTAAATTAGTCTAAATCAAGTTCAATTTCGGTTATACTCCCATAAACCGAATTTTACCCTCAGATCGCGAAGTGCAATTTATTAAACTTTGATCGGCTGTATCTCCCTCAATTTATTCTTCCGCGCCTTAATTCTTTTTTTAATGAATTTCTACACACTTTTCTCATCTAGAAAGTGCATTTTTATTCAATTCCCAGAGTTTGGCGTGATCTGCATTTCACCCCAAAAAACACATAATACCCAAAGTGTTTTATAATATTTTGTCGTACATATTTTAATATTATAAAGTAACAAATAAACAACAGATTGTCAACATATGACAGATTGACACATGGTACCAATATCGATCTATGATAAATATATTTTCATCTGGCCAATGCTAATGCAGTAAATCAGGATGCCAACATAACAAACTACGCGATGAATTTGAAAAGTCAGATGATAAATATATAAAAAAATCTCACCGTCTTTCAATAACTGACGCATTTCCTTCGTTCTCTGAAAATTGATTTCCTCCAATAACTGCTCCAGGGCGCTCGGGGCCTTCAACAGGGACGCCGAACTGAAAGCCATTTCAGCTTAGGGCCGTCAACAGAGCGCGATTAAATCAATAACAATAATTAACGCGACGAATGAATCACTTGGTGCATAATAAACTGGGCACTCCGATATCATGCTTCAACTAAGTTGTTTATATAATAGCATTCAATCTTTGATTGAATTTTGAAATATCATTTGACAGACCACTTCAATCTACGATCGCAGCAAGGTTAGAAATGTTGAAACAAGAATGGTAACTTGAAATAACCTATTTAGAAACATGTTCACCGAGCATTTCAAAGTCCTAAGTTGGTTTATTGGTTAGTTTAACAAGGAAATGTGAATCAGTCCGGCTATAATATTACCAACTACGCTCAAGCCGCACAACAATCGATTTTCATTTTTTTTGTCAAAGAGTTACCCGTTTCCCCCGCCAGTCGCCCTCGCGGCGCTGTACCGAACAGCTGATTCATAACTGATTGCTTTTTGAAAAATGAAAATGTTCACAAAATAATAATATTTATAGTCGTTTTTAGTCATAATGAAACTAAATCCAAGTATTGTAAGTGAAGCGGAATCACCGTACATCGTATATCATTTACCTAGTGTGATTTTTACATTTATTATTGTCCTGTGTCTACGTCAAAACAAATGGCATCTGGCAACTAAAATGTTTGATCCCACCATGTGTCACTATGATTCCATTAATAGCATGAAGCATGAAGCCATTCATGACTTTTCACAATTAGAACACTTTCAAGATTTTTTGTCTTAATATTTTTTCTTGATATTACATCAAGCACCTACCAACATGATATACAATAAATAATATAATATCCAACAATGTTTTTTTTTTACTAATATAGGTACCTACCTATATTTTTATCGGGTATTTCCCGCCAGCTCTGGGTAGGTTGATTATGCTTGAAGTACAAGCAGTACATCAGTACATTAGCAGAACATGTGATTCATTTTATAAACATTTGTTCAGTTTAGTTGTGGTATATACATATATTAGTGATTATTGGTGTTGTGTGAGGATAAAATAATAATATTGTAATTTACTTGTGTTCTTATATCCGATGTTATTTTTATTTTATTTAATATTTTGTATTTTTTGTAAATATTTTTTGCCCGCGGGTTCTGGACCCTTAGTTTGTTATTATAATTTTATATTTAAGTGAAAACCTAACATTAGATATTATTTGTATTATTTATACGTTGATTAGAATGTAAAAAATCTGTTGGTTTTCCCAAATAAATAAAATAAAATAAGTACATGCAGTACTCGTTCGCCTAATGGTGAATGGTTTAATTATGGCCCAATGCATTGGGCCAACGCGCTGACCCAACGTGGGTTGCAAAACGTGGGCGAGTAGAATAGGAATCCCCGGTGGTAATAATAATAAAAAAAATACTTAAACATATTTCCATTTATATATCAACCACTGATAAATTGTTATTGTAAAAATACTATAATTATTGAGGTTGTATATAACAAGAACTGTCAGAATCATACAGAGCTGTACAATCAGAATCATTACCAATGTTTATTTACAGTGATTAGGGCTACCAAAATTCACTGGTGTATTTTAATTCAAACATCTCTAACAAGTAAGGAACTAAGTAACAACATACCTACTTTCAGAAACATTAACAATATAAAGATATTAATTATTATCGAAGTGCTTTTAATTATTTTAGACAATATTTTAAGTGAAAATTCGGTCAGATTTTTGATAGGTATGCCCGTGTTTAATGCCCGTGACATTTTTTATTTGTTTATAGGTCTCAAATATTTTTGGTGGTGAATGTAAATTTAAAAAAATATGTTTGCACAAAGGTGCATACTTAAAACCCTAGCAAGCGCAAGCTGGTTTCGACAATGCTAGAGAAAGAAAAAAATGGTAAGTACCTACTTAGGTCAGTATATTTTTATGTCATATTTAGGTACCTACCTGCATTTCATTACTTATTTAATATTTGTGTTTTATTTTTTATATACTTATATATTTATACTGAGTTTTTACAGAAGATCTCACTTACGTGAGAACAATCCAGTTATAAATAACACAGATAATACATAATAGGTCCATTCAATGAGAAAAATTTGAATACATCTAAAAATAAAAGTAATAAAACAATAAAAAAATTATACCCAAGCTCACTCAAATGACTAAGAAAGGCAAGAGATAAGAGAGACAAAAGAGACAAAAGAGACACAAGACACACCACGTATAGACGCAAGTAATACATAATATAATTAAGCAACAGCAGAAAAAAAATTCTGAATCCAAATAAATTATCGACGAAAATGTCTACTTCAGCACATTCTAGCTTATTATAACTTCGACAAATTTGGGTCAGAGGGCTAAAATAGGCGATATTATTTTTTTGTAAAAGTGGTGTTCACTAGGTTTTTGTTTTATTTTAAATTATAATGTCACATCACAAAATATCTGCTTCATCCAAACAGATATTATTTTTAAACGTATTCAGGTGAAACATGCAATGGCGTCTTAAAGAATGGGAACATTTATTTAAATATTGCTAAGATATAATGCAGTATAAAGATAGCCGAGAATTATTTTGTGTAACAATATATGTTTTATTTAATACCTACTATGAATTCGGTTTTGTGAATTTGAGGGAGCAAACCCGAAGTTATTATATTTTGTTCGTAGGCGATCGTTAGGTTGACGTGACTCTTATTTCGGAATTAGTTTGGAAATAAAATTATTAATTACCCATTATTAATTTGACCTTCCGCCTTTTATTTTGGACGCGATTCTTTTCAAATTTAGAATTCAGTCATGACCTGCCCGGTTTAGAGACGAAACAGCCCTGCACAATAAGCACATTTTAGCTCAAAATTGGTTATGAGGAATTCTGTCAGAATTTACGTCATTGGCGAGGTACAATCAGATGGGATATTGCGGGCAGACTTCCGCAGGCTGCTGGTCATTCCCTTGTAGGTAGGTATACGTACTGTGCCCACTTCTAACCACAAGTCTTAAGTCCATTTCTCTGTCTCGAGAATCCTTTTTCCTGCTTTCTTCGTGAGACAGTTTGCATTCTTGTGCCGATTCGCGAGGTCGATAAAGCATTTTTGGGAGATTTACAAAAACGTCAAAGTTTAAAAAAATGCATTTCTTACGCCAAATTGTAGTTTTAATTGCAATCTTTACACACGGAACATTATCTGATTTTCCTCGACACTTCAGAGAGGCTGTTACGGCAAACCAATTTGAAAGAGGTAATTAATTTATTATAATGCATTAAAAAAAATAAGTACTTAGCTATTAAATAAATTACTATTAAATTTTTTTTGACTTCATCTATTTATGTTAATGTAGCTACATTAAAAAATAGATTTTACTAAAAACAACCTGAAATCGTGAACACGGGTACCTACCCAAATAACACAACTTTTGCAAATAAAAAACTGTGGTTTGATAATGCTCTGACTCTGAACAAACATCGAATAAATTTTTTTGTGAGATTATTTTTAAATCAACAGTCAGGTAAACGAAAACGTACTTATATTTTATATTGATATATCTAAGCCACACATCCTGGAATCCATCTTTCTGTCGTTGGTGTAAGAAAAACTGTTTGACTCAGTCCTGTTTTAACTGCTTTGCATTTCATCTCCGTAAATTTGCTTGCATGTTCCATTTCCGTTTTAAGATGGTGGGTGCTATGGTTCATTAAAGATTCTTTTTTCAAATGTGAAGTCGTCATGTTTATTTGGACTTTCTTATTCGCATATTTTCAATGCTATGATACCTACCTGCCCAAAGAAAGTTTGAAAAAATAATTGTGGTTGGGATAGTAACGTTTCTTTGGACAAATTGCGTAATTCCTTATTTGAAATAAAAAGGTACATAAAATAGAGGTTTATAGTTAAGTATGTAGGGAAAAGTACCTACTTTCAATCCTTATAATTTCAGAGGATTTTGGTTTTGGTACATCATAGTGCGGCTGTATACATTTATAGTCCAGTGAAGAGAGTGGTTTATTTATTTCCAGTGAAATTATGTCTACCCCGAGGTGCACTGCCAACTGCAGTGTGCAGTGTGTATAGCTAAGTTTAAAAAAAAATGTATTTCGTTACTGTCAAAGAAAATTCCAAACTAAAAAAGTTTAATATTGTAGAAGTGGGCCTGTTATTTCGATTGTAAGTTTCAGTATTATACAGGGTTTTCCAATAAGAGGTGTTATTTTGATATTCAATCGTAAAAGATCATGGTTTCGTTGCTTGTGTGGCACGTAGCGCCGTCTTTTTGAAAGTAAACGTTGTCCAGATCAATACTATCCAATTCCGGCCATAAAAAATCATTGATCATCTCTCGATAGCGCAATCCATTCACCGTAACTGTTGCTCCAGCCTCTTTTTCGAAAAAGTAAGGTCCAATGACTCCGCCGGACCATAAACCGCACCAAACAGTCACATTTTGAGGATAGAGAGGCTTTTCAACAATAATTCTTGGGTTTTCCGAGCCACAGATGCGACAATTTTGCTTGTTGACGAAGCCACCGAGGTGGAAATGGGCCTCATCACTCAAGATGATTTGCATTTGATTCACTCAAGTGAATTTTAATAATTTCAATGCGTTGTTGAAGCGTGTATCGTTCCATTTTTATTAATGGCGTAGTTTCTACTTGTCAAATGTCAAAAAATGACAGCTTCAAAAGTAACATCTACCGAAAAAGCGGGCTATTCAAAATAACACCTCTTATTGGAAAATCCTTGGCAAGCGACCTGCCCCGGCTTTGCACGGGTGCAATGTACTAATGTGGCGTCATAAGTTTCCGAGCGATTTATACACATGTACTATCCGATTCATTTTTTTGGCGCTTTGACATTGACAGTTGTATGGTTCCAAAAATTGCGTTTATCTATAATTTTACTTTATTAATATTTTATTGTAAACATACATTTTTGCATAGCTTACCGATATATCAACTTTATTAGATTATATTAGCTGTAAATATCAAAGTATTATCTTGAATCTATTAGTGTAATCTAATACCTATTATGAAGTATTATCTAGACTATAGATACTGCCAGAAACTTTAGAATGTTTTTATATACATATTTATATTTGTGTTCACACATGTATTATCATTTTAACTTAATCTTAAATGTTAAATCACAAACTAAACATCAACATTTGAGGTGTTTGGTTTAAGGGGTTGCATATACATATTGCGTTGTATATATGTATGGCATTTGTGCGTGCAGCCGACCGTTTGTTGCGAGTGATTTTGCAAAAAAAATGCACTGCTGATTTCTATTTTTGTTTGTGGCATACCATCATCTGGGCCGGCCCTGAGCAGTCTGCTCCAGGCGCAATCGGAGCAGTCTTCTCCAGGCGCCGACTTCAACCAAGGCGCTGATAACACCCTTTAGGTTTTTACTAGCGCCAGGCTCCGTTTGGCTTAGAGCCGGCCTTAATATAAGTACATATGGTTACAAAATATATTTATATTCGCCTTGACTATCCTTTTGTAATAAACAATACAAGGTATAAAAATGTCATGTCATCGAGGTTGAAGTGAATGCTGTTTTCACATTTTGTTTGTTTTAGGACAATGCTGGGCGCACATGGCACAACTCAACACAATCATGAGACAATCCTTCTGTAAACCCCGGGATACTATGGTTGAAGTAGTTTCTGATTCTGCTAACATTGTGGTACGTTATTTGAATATATAATAGCTGTATCCATAACCTTCTGCACCTTTCAGTCCTTTACCCTACCCTAACTGGCACAAACAGTCACATCATGAAGAAGTAACTTCCTTTTAGTATTTCTTGGGCATTTAGGTACTTACTTAATACGTAACAATTTGCAGGCATTTTGTTTGGAAGATTTTATTACACAATGTGGGTATATTTGTTAATTACTTATTTTAGAGACACCACTCTGTACTTATAAGCATAGAGGTTTACAATTAGAAGCACTACTGCATGCTAATATCTTGTTGAAACGTGTTCCACAATCCACTATAAGCATGTGATAAGCAGGAGCGGGGATTGGATTTTGTTATTTCTGGTTGTTCGTTGTTAAAGAGTTGGAGAACAATTGGAAATCAAAAAGTGGAACTAATTTTTTCACTTCGTGCTTCATCTAAATATAATATATACAGTTTTGCAAGATAGTTTGAAATAATAAGTAGCTATTAGTGTAGATACTACGTAGCAATATTTAAAAATACGTATTTAACTTTAATGCTATTGTATTATGTTTATTTTTGTAAAGTTATAATAATAAAACAAAAATGTTGTGTTTTAGAAGACATCCGAACAAATTATTTTGACGAGAATTCTTGATTAAATTTTTTGTTTAAATGGGACAACCAGGAGCTCTAAGAACCCAACAATATTTGATTTTTTCAGATTTATCCTAACAAGGTGTCGGTGATGAGATGTGACGGCGGGTCTTGCTATGGCAAATCATCTTGTTTGCCAACGAAAGTTAAAATAGTTTCCATCGCAGTGAGTATTTATATTTCTTTAAATTTTTCTAGGGTAGACCAACATTCAGAATCAATAACTTACCTATCTTTAGTGACCAAATTTTGGTCACAGAACAACCTAACGCTTCCTAATCTTCTTCTCCTATCATCCTATCTCACTTTCTTCAGCCTCGTAACATCAAAAAAATGGGAATGTCAAAGTTTCACTGACTTAAGGCTATTAAGCACTAGGCAATATCACATAAAAAACTCAAATTCCTACTCTCCGAACTGTCGCGGTGTAAATTCATAATATGTTAATACAATGACATTAAGCTTAGGAAAATTTTTTCATTGCATTACACTTGCTCCCCTTGCTTAGTAGGGCATATGCAGATTATCAAAACATTGTATGAATTCGGGAATAGGTTTACACATCAAAATACCTGAAAACTTAAAATAGATAATCAACTAATGTGCAATACTTATTGATAATAGAACAATGAGGCATAAGAATCGTGAAATGTCACATTACCTGACAGCATACAAAAGAAACAAATATTTCTATGAAGATAGAACAAGGAGGCATAAAACTCGTGAAATGTCACATTTCCCGACAGTATACAAAAGAAACAAATATTTCGAAAATAAAAACAAGAGTCTGGTGATCAATTGATTCTTCCCCAGTAGAACACCTATACCAAGTAAATGTTAGAATTTAAAAAAAAACTGTGTTTTGGATATCTTACAATCCAACTAATGTTTCAGTTTTGTTTAGACTCATTTAAAATCTAAATTTAATTAAATAAATAAGGATATTTAATGGATAAAACTCTTTCCAGGTGCGACAACATGATTTCCAAATCGGCAGGGAAATTTGCGGATTCATAAAGGTGGAGGAGCACACCAGCTGTACATGCGGCTGCTCCGTGATGGCGCACCACTGCTCCCCAATGCAGCACTATAAGCACAGGGAGTGCTTGTGCGAGTGCTCCAACTCCGCGGAGAAAGAGATTTGCTTACAAGAGGTGGGTCTCACTCATACATCATTTACATAATACATAAAAGTGGAACACACCAACTGCATGTGTGGCTGCTCAGTGATGGCGCACTACTGCTCAGCCAAATGTACTCTGCCTGCCATTTTCTATTCTGCCATTAAGACACTGTACTTGCCATTGCATTTGATTTAGAATTTGTAATAAGCAAAGAATGGTCAGACTTTTAAATTAAGAAATGTGCCTACATGGCATTTCTTGTGTTCTTCTTTATTCTATGGTTGCATGCCTATAAATGTTATATAATATTATCATAACCTAACCAAACTCTCTGAGACGCTTTATGTTGTTTAATTTAAAATTAAAATAAATTATTTTGGATGTGACACTGTACTGACATCAGGAACTATTAACTTACTATGTAAATACTAAAAATGAGTTACTCCATTGACAAACCCTGCTTTATCTTTATGAGCTAGTTTATAATTTAAATCTCTGGTTTATTTGGATTTGCGGAAGATTTTGGAACAAGATCAACTGCAAGACCCTTATAACAGAAACAGCAGGCTTAAGGAATTATCGGTGAGTGAAAAACAAACAAGATATTCTCACTAAGCTACTCATACTAAAAATATATTTACCTTTATTAACTCATACAGTCATAGTAAATTTACTGGAAAAAATAGTTAAATGTAGGTAGCATCACTCCTTTCTCAGTATCTAAATTAGTTATGCAAAAGTCCTTTTTTGATTGCGGGAATCTCTCTTATTCATATTCTAACTTATTACATAGCGTTTATTGTTTGGTTAGTTATGACAAGACCAAACGACGTTTAGAGTTAAATGTATCATTATTCATAACCACAACATTTATTTTTAAATAATATTAACATCAAACATGCATGAATATACATACTAAATTTCTGTTTCACATGGGAGTGAGTCTGTAACACAAAAAAATATACTGACATTATTTCCAAATTCAGTTTTTTAGTAGCTTGAAATATCCATACAGATTGAAAATATCTCCCGAGTAAAACTAATTATTGCTTATAATAATTTGTTATCCTTTGTGCTATGCATAAAAAACCTTGTCTTATAAACATTAGTTTTACAGTATACTCTACCAGATTATCTCTTCTCATGTTCCCCTCAAAACGAACAAAAATCACTTTCCTAAGTGGTACTCAAAAGATCTCATTCGTTTGATACAGAAAAAAAACAAATTTCATAAAAAATATAAGAAATATGGTAATGAACTAGATCATTTATCATTCAGCTTGATTAGAACCATAACAAAAAATCTGATTAGAGTTTGTTATCATAAGCATTTAGACTTAATCAAACAAAATTTAAAAGCTAACCCGAATGATTTCTGGAAATTTGCAAAAAGCAAATATAAAAGCACAACCGATATTCCAAAAGAGATGCACCTAAACGACATAAAAACTACCCAAGGTCAAGTTATCTGCGGGCTTTTTTCTAAGCACTTTCAATCTGTTTATAAACCTCACAATGCAAACTATTCACCACAAATATCTGAAGATTTCTGTAACGAAAGCCTTGGTATGATCACTATTTCGCCCTTAACGATATTAGTCAAGTGTAAGAATTTGAGAACCAATAAGGGATCAGGTCCTGATGGTATCCCGCCAATATTTTTGAAAATGTGCAGAGATGTTCTTGCCAGACCACTTAGCCTTCTTTATAACAAATCATTACAAGAAGGTGTTTTTCCAGTCAAATGGAAAACGGCTTTCTTAACACCTATATTTAAGAAAGGTTGTAAGAGCGATATAAAAAATTATAGACCTATCTCTAAACTTGACTGCATAGGAAAGTTGTTTGAGTCAATAATATATGACTGTCTATTAGCTCATGTAAGTAAATATATTATCATTGAGCAACACGGGTTTTTCCCTCGGCGTTCCACAACAACTAACCTTCTCGAATACTCCCAGTACATCCGCGATAGCATCGAAAAACGTTTACAAGTAGATGCCATCTACACGGATTTTTGCAAAGCATTTGACCAGTTAAATCAATCATTACTCATCAAGAAGCTGGAAAAGTTTGGCATAAATGGAAATACTTTGAAATGGTTCGAAAGTTACATTACGGAAAGAAAACTGCAAGTGGTTGTAGGAGGGTACTCCGCGGATCTTTTTACTGCAACGTCGAGAATTCCACAGGGCTCGCATCTTGGACCTTTGCTATTTTTAATCTTTATAAACGACATAATTTTAAGAATAAAAACATCAAAATATCTCCTGTTTGCCGATGACCTTAAGTTGTACAAAAAAATTACTTCATTAGAAGATTGCACCGATTTGCAAAAAGACTTATCATCACTTCATGAATGGTGTACACTAAATGATTTATATTTTAATGAAAACAAATGTGCCGTAATTTCATTCACAAAGAACATTAATAAATTCTCAATCACATATCACATTAACAATATCCCTTTACTAAACACAATTTCAATCAAAGACTTAGGCGTGACATTTGACTCGTCACTTAGCTTCAATAAACATGTAGATACAATTTCAAAAAGTGCATCACAAGTATTAGGATTAACGCTAAGAATTACAAATTGTTTTAAAAGTACAGAATTAACTTTGACATTATATAAATCAATTGTGCGAAGTATTCTCGAATATGCATCAACAATTTGGTCTCCCAATTATGAGATTCATAATTATAGGATTGAATCCATACAAAGGAAACTAACCCGTGTAATTGCTTATCGTGAAGGTTTATCTGATCAATTTGGAACTTATAATGACCGAATTTTGCACTACAAACTACACTCACTGACGGTCAGACGTAAACTTTCTGACGTACTGCTCCTACACAAAATTATACATGCATCAGTTGATACACCAAACATTTTATCCCAAATTAACATCAATATTCCTTCAAGAAAATCAACAAGGAGGATGGACGACATTTTCTATATTAAAGCCTACCACACAAATACAGGATATTTTTCCCCTGTACCGCGAACATTAAGAAATTATAACATTATACATGGCTCTAATAATGTAATAGACATTTTTAATGACCAATTTAAACACTTCAAAAAAAATGTATTACCTTTAATCATATTAAGCTGATATTGTGATGAAACCCTTTATTTAATGAGAAGCAACATTGTACCTACCTAATCATTGTCTCACCAGTACAGGTGTGACAATAACAAATCGTTTATGAACATATTTGCATTTACCTTTTACCCATTCTTATTTGTTATTTACTTCTGCATATTTAGGTTTTTCATTTTGTTACTATTTTTGTTGTTATTATGTATTTAAACATCCATATATATGTAAATTTAAAGTTGTTATTATGTATTTAAACATCCATGTATGTAAATTCTTGGGCACCATGCCTGTTTTATGTACTTAAGAGCGTTGTTTTCGCGGACGAAATTTCGACGCCCGCAAAAATAATTATTGTCCTGTGTCCCTCTCTAACGGAGCGTGCAGCGGGGAACGGAGAGGGAGTACCTGGCTTTTAGTACGGCTGACGTTGCAAGCTATCAAAGTTAGATAATATGAGATTAAATAAAAAAGAAATTAAGTTCAATGCTTGAATATTTGCACGAAGTCGGTGAAATGTCCCTTTCGTTTAGTTCATTCCATTAGCAGACACAGACATACAAGGGCTTCCGACCTATTCTTTAATAGTATTGGTATATGCGCATGTACACGTTAGGCACTGACAATATCACGCACTGAAGGCCAGTAAAAGAGAAATGCTTTTTTTCTTTTGTGCGTGAATATATTTGCGTCAAAACGGGGAATCACCCTTTTGTTTAGTTCATTTAAATTAGCCGATACGTGTATTATTGTAGGAGATACGGAAATTTTACACGTGCATTGTACATGTGGCCACAGACGAAATTATAATAATAGTAATAATAGGTGTATAAGTTTATAAATTAGATAAGTACATAGAATTAACAGCAGTAAATAATATATGAACAGTAAGTAATATAATTGTAGAGAATAGAAATATACACTTACTTAAAATTTGTGTAAGTGCACCGGTAAAGGCCTTACTGTTACTGTTGACATAATCTTTTATTTTTTAATTTTTACATTACTTTTGAAATTTTTTTGTGAATCACATTTTTTTTTATTTTATCTGGAAGAAAGTTATAAAGTCGTGTCGCTGTGTATATAATTCCGAACACGCACTGACTTTATCACTGGGATTTTGGTCGAGATTATTTTTAAGTGTTGTGTAAGAAGAATATTATGTGAACAAAAAAATTAAGTAATACAACTATAAATAAAAATAACCATAAAAATAGCAGCACAATAATAAAACAATAACAGCAAGAATAATAGCATCAAGCATAGTTTATTAAAAATGTTCAATGAATCGGTATAATTATTTCCGTCCATTCTAGGCAGTGAGAAATACATTTATGGTAGTTAGTCTCAGATTTTTTATACTGAAAAAAATCCTATTTTATAATCTACACAATACATGTGCACAAGGTGAAAAATAAAAAAAAGTTGGACAGGTAGTAGTTGTATAGTAAGAACAGACTCCAATATAAATAAGCAAATAAATAATTACATAAATAAATAAATAAATAAAAACTCTTTTTCCGGTGCATACTGGGTGGCTTACCACGTATCCACTTTCGATCTAAAACACAAATAAAATTTTATAAAAATCAATAACGTAAGTACCCTAATTCATAACCTAATTATCATTGTTAAAAATGCTCAAATAATGATTACTTACCCATGTTGAATGAAATAAATTATTTGGGGATGCTTCGGTTAAAAACTGTGGAGTTTAAAAATAATATTATTCGTAAACAAAGTAACAAATTCGTCAATTATATGTCCGCGCGGGCTGACTGCGAATGTCACATATACATACACTAGCAATAATAATAAAAAATGAAGGACGATTGACGTATGCATGTATTTGTTAGGCGGGCGATCTCTCCCGAGCCCCTGCCCCCCGGCCCGTGCTCCACCTACCCTAGCCAGCCCGACTCAAGAAAGTGCGAATGAGACAATAACAAAAAAGCTAGTTAAATATACGTTGAATTTGTGGCCACCAAATTCGGCTTTTGAAGCAAATAAAACTTTTTTCAGTGAAGATTCAAATTTTATTGTATAGTTCATTATATGCCTGAGACGGGATATGTGAGATTTTTTCAAAAAATATCTTTAATTTGGTCACAAAAAATTGCCAAAGATGCCTCGTAAAATCATGTAAAATCGTCATCTTCTGGGGCCTATATTCTATAATTTAAGGCAAAAATCGAAAATCTGATCCATATGCGTACTTTATATATACCATGTCTTTTAACTAAAAAAAAAAAAAAACAGTTTACTCTAGTATTTTAGCCGTAAATCCAAATTTAAATTTTGTATGAAACAGGCACCGCAGCCGTTCCTCTTAAATAAAAAAATAAAAAAAAAATAAAAAAAATAAAAAAATTAGTTTATCAAAAAAATAAATCAAAATATTTAACCAACAAATGTAGATATAATATGTCTCGACGCCATCTAGCGTGAAATTCACTACTAACTAAGCCTTTCCTACAAAAATAAAGTTGGTTGTTTTCTAGGTGAAAAAATATAATAAGCAATAATTATTGTTGATTGAAAGTCCATATTGAATTATTTGGCGGGTTGGGAATAAGCCGACGTAGCTTAGTGGTTCAGAGCACCTGACCGGCAATCAGAAGGTACGGGTTCTATTGCCATCGGCTATTTTTACTCGGGAGATATTTTCAATTTGTATGGTTATTTCAGGCGAGTAATTATTGCTTATAATAATACAAGTTCAATAAAATCTAAATTGTTGATTGAAGTGCTAGTACATATTGAATTATTTGGCGTGTTGGAAATAAGCCAACGTAGCGCAATGGTATCATAGCACCTGACTGGACATCAGAAGGTGCGGGTTCAATTCTCGTCGGCGGCATTTATTTTTACTCGCGAGATATTTTCAATTTGTATGGTTATTTGAAGAGACAAATTATTGCTTATAATATAATATAATTATACAAAGATTCTACACTTCTTGAAAGATGTTTAAAGTTATTATCAATCATTCATCAAAATAAATAAATGCTTATACAAGTCGCGGGCCTGAGGGAACCAAAATAAAAAGAACCAAATTGAAAAGAAGACTTTCATAAGAGGTTTTAAACTGTACCGGTGATTCAATCCAATATTGTATTTTTACGCCTTTCTTGAAAGAATTGAGTGATAATATGGACAAAACTATTTATTTATATTCATGTTCCTCATGTACAGGCTCAAAAAACAATTCATCTTAATATTTTGAAGCATAACCTGCAAAAAAATTGAATTAGTATCATCTATAACAAGCAGTTTATGAATAATTTTAAGTACATATTGCTTTATTCTTACAGTATTTTGCTTTTTATTTCCATGTATATTGTAGGTTGCCATGTCCAAGATTTACACCAATATCTCTAACATACATTATTATGTATTTTGGGCATTTATGATTTAATCATCAACATTCAACACATCTTCTTGTCCATTGCTGGATTTCATTTCTTCTTGTGCTTTGCTCACATTATTTTGTTTATTTTAATATAATGGCGTTTTATTAACATATGTAAGTCTATCAAACTTAACAATTAACATCACAACACTCAGACTTAGAAGTGAAGAAAATCAAACACGCAACCTTCTGACAAGTCAAATTCGAGAGAAATTTCAAAAGTTAAAGTCTCCAAAGCGCTGTGGACGCAGGGAAACTTCATGTGGCTGTTGAAAACACTAATGTGTTGTGTTTGTTGCTTCCCCCACTCCTAAACAAGCCTATGCATACCTCACTGCAATGCTTGTGCTTGGTCTTGGCTTGACAGACATTTGTAATGGAGCTCCCGCTGTGTGTTACAGCCAAGTACAAAGTTCCCGCAGTTATTCAGTTTTAAACTCATTTATTCAGTTGGCCACGACAATCTGTTGGAGATTAAATAAATGACCATTTTCAAATACATATTCAACACACAATTGAGGAGCTGGATGCAATATCAACTTATGATGAAAATTGTAGTTTTGAGAAAAAAACATTTAAAGTTTTTTGAAATGCATAGTATTCACTAGTAAGCTGTTTTAAAACTTTTGTGTGTAGCTTCGTCTGCAGAATCTACAGAAGTAATATTTACTAAGCAGATAGAGAAGGAATTGGAGATACATACTAAAAAGGCAAAAGGAGCAAAAATAGCCTGTAAGTTGTTGTTGCATCCAGCTCTTCAATTTATTCATATTCAAACATGAAAACGACACACAGCCTACCTTTGATCATGAGCAATACAAGTTCACCACTGGTCTCTAGTATTATAAAACTACCAACTACCTGAAGTACTTGTCATTTCCCAGACTTTACGCACAGTTTTCCAAATCAAATGTAGACAGTAATATGTATTCGTCTTGTTTTGAAGGTGAAAATTTAAATTAATCTCAGAATAAAACTGTAAGTTCGTATAAAAAACGAAACCCGGCTGCCCACCCCCCTGCTCGCCACAGAAATTCTTCTTTATATGGATAATTAATTGGTGTACTCTTAATAAACTTTATCTTAATATAAATAAGTGTCATTCAAAAAGATTTTAGAAAATAAGTCAGCCAATTATTTATTCATATGAACTTAATAACTCAACCCTTACATCTGTCGAAGAAATTAATGACTTGCATATCATTTTCGACTCTAAATTAAACTTTTATCTCACATAAACGCATTAATAATAAGGGAATGAAATTGCTTGGCTTCATTCTTCGAAACTCCAGAGTCTTCAGGAATATTTCAACCTTGAAAATTTTGTAAACATCTTTAGTTCGAAGTCAAGTCGAATATAACTCCTCGATCTGGTCCCCCCATTTTAAAATACATTCAGATTCAATCGAAAAAATTCATCACAAATTCCTAAAACACATTCATTTTAAACTCGGTACATATTCCCATTGAAAGTATAAACTATAATTACTTAATGAAAAATTTAAATTTATTAAAACTCTAAGATTCAAGAATTATATCTGACTTAATATTTATGTTCAAAATTGTAAATGGTATTGTAGACAGCCTTGATTTAATAAACCTCATTAAATTTCATATACCTACAAGAGCTACTCGTTCCTAAATCCTGTTTAAATGTAACAATACCAGGAATAAGCACTTTAAAATCTAGCTTGTACCTAGATTACATGAAGTTAGTAATAGGTACGCAGATGTAGCGGATCTGTTTAACTTCACAAAAGTTAGGTACAAAAAGGCTATACTATCATATTAATCAAACCTAAGTCTACTCATACTTGTTTATAATATTTTGTACGTACTTGTATCTCCTTCTAGAGCTTGTATTAATTTTATGCTTTCTGTCGTCATTTTATGATCAAACGCCACAATTAATTGTTATTTTTGTTTAAATTATCACTAGTGTTTATATTATTATATGTTTATATCGTGGATATTAAATAAATATAGATAGATGAAATGTTGGCTTTGTTTTTTTTCAGGAAAAAATTTGGGATCCAAACACATGCAGTTGCAAGTGCAAGGAGATGTACCCCGATTGCAGTTCGGGAACTGAGTGGGTGCCCAGCATGTGCAAGTGAGTCAATTACATCTACCTGCTTTTTAAGTAATTTAAATTAGGTGTTCATTTTATGCCATTAGCGCAATCCAAATGCTCTTTTATTGTACAAAGTGAACTGTATGGAAAACTTCTGATGTCGTTAAGTAACTTCTTTCAAATTCTATTGGCGTTTATTACAAAGTACAGCACTAAATATTTGGCAGGGATTCACCACTAAATTGGACACATGTGTTTTATCAGTCTTTATAAGCGCAAGTGGATATAATACACCGAACGTCACAAAAAGTAATGAATCAGTTGAGTGAAATAAATACTTGAATTGGGTCAGAATGTATGAAATTGGACAAAATAGAAAGATATGCCAGGATAGAGTTGTGTGGTGGTTTATTCTCTCTGCTGACTACTGAGGAGAAATGATGTGATGGCAGCTAGATGTTGGTTCAAGTGAGGCCGTGAGATGAAATGTTTTAATTTATTATTAAAAAAATACATATTCTTCAGAAAATAAAATAAATAACTTTGATTGTTCATACGAAGCAGATACTTTGTTATTATTTTTTTGGGTAAACTAATGTTTTTAAGACAAATTTTTTTATGCATAGCACAAAGGGTAACAATTATTTTTTATAAGCAATAATTATTAGCCTGAAACACTCATCCACATTGAAAAATCTCCTGATAAAAGATACAATGTAACAAGCAATAATACAAAATGTAACAAGCAGTAATTGTTGAATGACAACACTAGTATATATTGAATTATTTCGCGGATAAGAGATAAGCCGCCATAGCTCCGTGGTCAGAGCTGTCGACCGGAAATCGAAAGGACACGGGTTCAAGTCCCGTTGGCGTCATGTATCTTTTATCAGGAGATTTTTCAATGTGGATGAGTGTTTCAGGCTAATAATTATTGCTTATAAAAAAATAACAGATACTTTGTGATGTGACATTATAATTTAAAATAAAAGAATAACTTAGTAATCACCGGGTTTCGCTACAACTGTAAATTCATCAGGGCTGTATTAGACTATAAAATACAGCCCCGATGAAGCTGCGGTTGTTGCGAAACCCGGTTGGCATTATGTATATAAAATAAAATTGGTGTTTACTTAAGTTATTGTTTTAACCATTGGTTTTGAAACATGTCGATCCTTTTTGATTAAATAGTGGTGTATACAAAGTTATTTATTTAATTTAAATTAAAACAATGCCACAAAGTGATTTTGCAATTATTAAAGAAATTTATTTCGTTGTTAACAATGTTGCGTAGAAGAAAATTATGAGTCAGGAATATTGAGACAATTTCTCGACAGTCCCGAAAACAATATCGGATGTGTAAATTTTTTGCACATCCGATATTGTATTGTATTGTATGATATTGTATTGTATAGTATGATATTGTATTATATAGTATGATATTGTATTGTATAGTATGATATTGTATTATATAGTATGATATTGTATTGTATAGTATGATATTGTATTGTATAGTAGAGTTGTTTAAAGTTTTGTTTCTGCATTTTTACTGTTTTTGAGGACAAGAATTAAAGTGTTGTTTTGATATTTTGCATTAATCCCTTTTCGTTTAATTAGAGAAATATATTACCAAGAACAGCAAATATGTAGAAACGAAACAGCTCTACTGCTAAACTATAAATTTGCACATCCGACAATGTTCTTCGGGACCGTCGATATGTTTTTTCAATTCCCCCGTGTGTAAGGGAGAAAATAGTAGTCATATTATTATTTACTTTACTAATTCATCTTTTACCTAACATATAATGTAGTGTAATATAATGTGTACAGTAGTACACATTACTAGTACCTTTGAGATTATTTTTCACAAAAATTGCGTTACTTAAATTATCCAATTATTATTATTATGTAGCGTTCAAGAACATATTTTTTTGTATTTCCAGATGCATGAGGATCATGATGGACAATCAAGACTTTTCTCCGGAATTTCGGTATAATAATCTTTAGAAATTATTTATTCTAGTCTAAACAAAGCACCTGTGAAGAATGATAAAACGCTCAAAAAATGTACCTACTTGCCTAGTTTTTAATATGTACATGTTTTTATTTTGTAAAGCATGGAAAACAGGGCCAACAAATATAATTTATTTTAATAAAATAATTTATAAAAAAGTGTGAGCAATTTATTGGTCAAAAAATACTTTAACTTATATATAATATCTTCTGGTTAATGTTACATATAATGAGTGACAATCAAATAAATACCTAAACTATGGGTCAGTTCTAGTCATTTATTATGTAAATAAGTATTTTTAATTTATCTTGCAATATTACCTTGAGGTGATTTTGCACAAAAACGGCGCTATACAAATTATCCAAATTTTATTATTAATGTTCAAATGCAGTACGTTTGTTATTTATAAATATGTAGACACTAACAATGCATACAATGATTTTTGACAGTTGTAAGCTAGTTTACCATGGACGGTATAAATACCTACATTCTTAAAATTAGAGGAAAATATACAAGAGCACAAAAAATCCTATATTAAATGATAGTTCGGTCGATTTGGCTTTACGTAATATGAATATATATCATCAGTTCAGAGCGATAATCTTAAAAAATTTTGCAAGAGGAAGATAAAATTTCTGATTGAAAATGTTATTGGCGGTAACAAATGAATGTTAGCCAGCTGATGGAGGTTTTGTAGTTCATCAATATATGACAATTGGCATATTTTTTAAGTTCCCACGAGATTATCACTCGAAACTGACAAAATAATATTGTTTGATAATAATATGTACGAGGTAGAGTTTATATAAGTTTTAGTAGATGGAGATTTTACACTCAGATTGTGCAGTGAACAAAACTTGTGAGATAACTCTAAGTTCAGGTGCACACGAGAAACTTTAGTCGCAGGCAACAGTTGCGTGCATCAAATCATCGAGGCGACGTGACACCAGGGAAACTTTTAAGAATTTGTATGGATTTTAAAATAATCGCTAACTGTTGCCGCAATTAAAGTTGTTTGTGTGCAGTATAAACTTAAATTGGATGAACGTTGGATGTTTTCTTTACGTAAAGTGGCACAACACTTTTGGTAATATTAATCTTTAACATGCGGATAAATATTGTCAGGCACATGGTTCCGAGGCTTATGGAATGTGTAGAAGGCGAGTGAGTAATACAGTAGTGAGAGTCAGGAGGTTGGCTGATTGCTATCTGATGGCACTCCCTACAACGGAATAGTCTCCGAAGTTGGTCCAGGTGTACTCCCAGAACTTGGGGTCCCCTCTGTCGTCCAGGGGCATGTTTCCCGGGGGCACGGCTGTTGAGTTGTATTTTGCTAGTGCCTCCAGAAGGACTTTCAATTTGTCGTGGTGCCTGTAAAATAGTTTTTATTAAATGTTAGAAATCATATCTATCTGTGTTGTCAAATATTCAGGGCGGTGAGTTATAGGTGAAATTGACACTAACGGCCGTTGTTCCCAACATTTCGAACGATCAATCTCAGGGTCCGATCAGCCAAGTGTAAGCCAAATTCAGTAACGTTCGATTCGCCTGTTTCCAAACATCTCTACTGTTGATTATCTTAAGTGGCTACGCCCACTTTCATAGACAATTGTATGACATCAAAGTTAAAACTTTCAATGCTAAATTAATATTGACGAATTAATTATTGTATTTATTATTAATGCATATAGTACTGTAATACGTAAACCGATATTTTATATTTTTTTAAACAAGCGTATGAAATATGTTAAAAATAAAGTGTCAGCTTGACTTTAATGCCGCCGTGCCTTGGCCTCGTGAATATTTTTCACTTTGTTGACACTTTTTATAACTAGTCATTTACTGAGGCAAGCTTAATCCAGTAGTGGGCTTCCTTAAATTGGTTTATCGCTCAGTTGTCACTTTTCCGTTGGAAAGAGCATAGTTGTGTGTTTGAGCAGTGTTGAGCCAAAATTTCAGCTCAGCAGTTGATCAGTAGGATTGGGAAGAAGGCCGTAAGTCAAAGAAACTATGTTCATTAAAAATGAAAGAGAAAAATGATTTTATGTCTAATTTAAAAGATTTGCTCTGAAGATAAGATTATATAAAAGTTACAAACAATTTGAAAATTACATTACAACCTTGAGTTTTTCCTCTGTCTTTCTTTCTTTATTTTTCTTCTTGATTTTCAGATATTTTTCGTATATTCAATACAAAGAAAGAAACATATTTTTGTTTAAAATAATTCTTACATTTTGGTGCATAATGTATCTATGCACCTAAATTTAATTAAATTCGTTTTGTTGACTAAAAGATATTGCAGGTACTCACTCAGAAAAGCTTGCAAGGTTCCTCCTTTCACATGGATCCTCCTTGATGTTGTAAAGGCAGGGGGCCTTTATAGGGTTGCAAGCAATTATGTTAACGTCTCCGCAGTCAATGAGGGCCTCTTTTCTGCAAAAAAAATAAATAAAATCACTTAGTGTCGGTAATATCCGTTGAATTTCTCAAATATATATATATATATTTTTTAATGTAACTACCGCACAAGTCCCAACTGCTCCCAACCATCTGAGGACCATGGCATACCCAATTAGGGTATGTTGTGAGGCTGAAGGTAGTGGGGAGGGGAAGGAGATGGCTATTCAGGTCTGGTCACTAAACATGGCTAAAACCATTTCAAGCAACGTTTCAATTCTGAATAGTGGTCTTACACTTCATACTGATAGTATCTCCCACTCTGGATCGTGCCGCAAATTTACCTTACATAATTTAAGTGATTACATTGTGAAATAACACAAATCAATCAAATAAAATTTAATTTTTCAAAAGAAGCAAACACATTGTGACTTGACATTTTAAATAATAAAAAGGGAAACACTTTGTTTACAGTCACTTTATTGAAATTTTTAACGTCTACCGGTTTCGGTACCTCCGTACCATCATCAGGACAGTTATAAAAATATTAACAAATACAGAATAATACACATATATATATAAACAAATAGTTGAGAGAGAAAGAGATAAAAAACAGAGAGAGACAGTATCAGTTGTGGGCGGGAAGTGGGGGAGGGGAGTTAGTAATATTAACCAGAGCTGATAAAGGCAATACAGTTGTAATTATGAACAAGATAGAATATAATCATAAAATTAATGACTTCCTAGAATCTGATAACTTTGAAATTTTAAAAGTAGATCCGACTAATAAATACCAGAGAACCCTTAAAAGTACATTAAACGAGTGTAAAACCCCAATATTCAAAGATGATACTTATCACCAGGTTAAATTCTTAACTAAAAACCCGAAAATCCCCAGGTTATATGGGTTTGTCAAAATACATAAAGCTAATAGGCCAATTAGGCCGGTTGTGACTTGTTGTAATGCACCTAATTATAAAATTGCTTCTTTTCTTACTAAGGTAATTAAGAGGAACGGCTGCGGTGCCTGTTTCATACAAAATTTAAATTTGGATTTACGGCTAAAATACTAGAGTAAACTGTTTTTTTTTTTTTTTAGTTAAAAGACATGGTATATATAAAGTACGCATATGGATCAGATTTTCGATTTTTGCCTTAAATTATAGAATATAGGCCCCAGAAGATGACGATTTTACATGATTTTACGAGGCATCTTTGGCAATTTTTTGTGACCAAATGAAAGATATTTTTTGAAAAAATCTCACATATCCCGTCTCAGGCATATAATGAACTATACAATAAAATTTGAATCTTCACTGAAAAAAGTTTTATTTGCTTCAAAAGCCGAATTTGGTGGCCACAAATTCAACGTATATTTAACTAGCTTTTTTGTTATTGTCTCATTCGCACTTTCTTGAGTCGGGCTGGCTAGGGTAGGTGGAGCACGGGCCGGGGGGCAGGGGCTCGGGAGAGATCGCCCGCCTAACAAATACATGCATACGTCAATCGTCCTTCATTTTTTATTATTATTGCTAGTGTATGTATATGTGTTAGTCGGACATTCGCTCGCAGTCAGCCCGCGCGGACATATAATTGACGAATTTGTTACTTTGTTTACGAATAATATTATTTTTAAACTCCACAGTTTTTAACCGAAGCATCCCCAAATAATTTATTTCATTCAACATGGATAAGTAATCATTATTTGAGCATTTTTAACAATGATAATTAGGTTATGAATTAGGGTACTTACGTTATTGATTTTTATAAAATGTTATTTGTGTTTTAGGTCGAAAGTGGATACGTGGTAAGCCACCCAGTATGCACCGGAAAAAGAGTTTTTATTTATTTATGTAATTATTTATTTGCTTATTTATATTGGAGTCTGTTCTTACTATACAGCTACTACCTGTCCGACTTTATTTTATTTTTACCTTGTGCACATGTATTGTGTAGATTATAAAATAGGATTTTTTTCAGTATAAAAAATCTGGGACTAACTACCATAAATGTATTTCTCACTGCCTAGAATGGACGGAAATAATTATACCGATTCATTGAACATTTTTAATAAAATATGCTTGATGCTATTATTCTTGCTGTTATTGTTTTATTACTGTGCTGCTATTTTTATGGTTATTTTTATTTATAGTTGTATTACTTAATTTTTTTGTTCACATAATATTCTTCTTACACAACACTTAAAAATAATCTCGACCAAAATCCCAGTGATAAAGTCAGTGCGTGTTCGGAATTATATACACAGCGACACGACTTTATAACTTTCTTCCAGATAAAATAAAGAAAAAATGTGATTCACAAAAAAATTTCAAAGGTAATGTAAAAATTAAAAAATAAAAGATTATGTCAACAGTAACGGTAAGGCCTTTACCGGTGCACTTACACAAATTTTAAGTAAGTGTAAATTTCTATTCTCTACAATTATATTACTTACTATTCATATAATATTATTTACTGCTGTTAATTCTATGTACTTATCTAATTTATAAACTTATACACCTATTATTACTATTATTATAATTTCGTCTGTGGCCAGCTGCCACAGTAGCACGTGTACAATTTCCGTATCTCCTACAATAATACACGTATCGGCTAATTTAAATGAACTAAACAAAAGGGTGATTCCCCGTTTTGATGCAAATATATTCACGCACAAAAGAAAAAAAGCATTTTCTCTTTTACTGGCCTTCAATGCGTGATATTGTCAGTGCCTAACGTGTACATGCGCATATACCAATACTATTAAAGAATAGGTCGGAAGCCCTTGTATGGCTGTGTCTGCTAATGGAATGAACTAAACGAAAGGGACATTTCACCGACTTCGTGCAAATATTCAAGCATTGAACTTAATTTCTTTTTTATTTAATCTCATATTATCTAACTTTTTTTGATCGCTTGCAACGTCAGCCGTACTAAAAGCCAGGTACTCCCTCTCCGTTCCCCGCTGCACGCTCCGTTAGAGAGGGACACAGGACAATAATTATTTTTGCGGGAGTCGAAATTTCGTCCGCGAAAACAACGCTCTTAAAGATTCCAATATATTTCAACCAAAATATACAATTAAAAATTCCCATGAATTAATCAACCACTTGAAAGATTTAACCCTCCCTAGCAACTGTAAACTCATTTCTTTTGATGTAGTGAATTTGTTTCCCAGTATTCCGGTAGTAGAATGTAAAAATATTATAAGCAATTTAGTCAATAGTTCTAACTTACATAAGGATTTTACAAAAGATATTAACCAACTTATCGATGTTTGCTTGAACCAAAACAGTTTTAAATATAATAATATAATGTACCGTCAACGAGATGGATTACCGATGGGGTCTCCCACAAGTCCACTTATTGCCGATATTTTTATGAATAATTTTGAAAACAATATTTTTGAACTTAAAACACCTTTGTTAAAAAATATTTTACTATGGAGACGCTATGTAGACGATATCATATGTATTTGGGCGGGTACAGAGCGTCAGCTAAATTCCTTCCTATTACTCCTCAACTCCTTACATAAACAGATCAAATTCACACTAGAAGTAGGTATAAATTCGACACTCAACTTTTTAGATCTCACATTATCGATTATTGATAATAAAATTCAGTTTAATATTTTTAGAAAACCTACCTTCACAGACACTACAATCCATAATACGTCTAACCACCCTATTTCCCACAAACATTCGGCATTCCACTCTATGATCCACCGTTTAGTCACTACTCCTTTATCAAATGTTAATTACGCTAATGAGTTAAGTACAATTAAACTAATAGCACTTAATAATGGATATGAAATAGGCCTTATTGATAGAATCCTTACAAAAAAATTAAGATGTATTGCCATAAATAAATACGTCTACAGTAGTCCACCAACTCTCAACAATAATAACTCCAACCAGCAGTGGAGAAGAATTTTGTATATTAATAACCTTTCCTCTAAATGTACAGTTAAATTCCCCCCAGAAATTAAACCAGCGTATTATACTAATAATAATCTAGGAAAATTTTTAATTAATGCCAAAGATAAAGAAGATGTTCTTAGCCACTCAGGCGTATATAAAATTAGTTGTAATGATTGCCCAGCATTCTACATAGGGCAAACATCACGCAATATAGAAACTAGAATAAAAGAACACCTAAGATGTCTAACCAGTTCGGGATTTTCAGAATTTGCAGAACATCTAATTAATAAAGATCATACTTTCAACCGTGACACGGGTATTAAAGTCCTTCACAAAAATGAGATAGGTTTACGACTTAACAACTTGGAAGCGTTGGAAATAAAAAAATCAGTCAATTCAAAGGCTGAAATTATCAATAATCAACTAAATTTAACGTTCAGCCCTATAATAAATATGTTTCCTGTTATCCCTAACTCCCCTCCCCCACTTCCCGCCCACAACTGATACTGTCTCTCTCTGTTTTTTATCTCTTTCTCTCTCAACTATTTGTTTATATATATATGTGTATTATTCTGTATTTGTTAATATTTTTATAACTGTCCTGATGATGGTACGGAGGTACCGAAACCGGTAGACGTTAAAAATTTCAATAAAGTGACTGTAAACAAAGTGTTTCCCTTTTTATTATTTAAAATAAAATTTACTTGCGCATACTGGTATTTGAACCCGCGACCTTCAGATCGCTAGTCGAGAGCCTTACCTCTCGACCATGGAGGCCGTAATTACTTACTTTGTATTGTTTCTGGCAGAAAAAAATTGAAGAACGATTCATTCTTTCTATACGCATAATTTTTATGTAACGAAGTTTTTAAATTTTTTTAGTCAGATGACACTATAATGTTACCTCATTCGAGTCATGGTGTCTGGTTTAAGATCTCTATAAATTTTATTCACGGCAATACCAGCTTTAGACGTCATCACCAAACTAGTGTTGTAAGATCCTTCTGTTCCTGATGGTCCGTACCAGCCATCCCATTGTCCACCGTAATTAGTGCCTGAAATAGAAAGAATCATCACCTTCAGGACCATTTCAATAATAATGTTATGAATTCAATAGAAATGTATATTGCAGTATGATAGTGGTGTATAGACTACGCACCAAACATATTATGTAAATATACCGGAAGAAATCCAGGTGTACAATATCTATATGCGGACGTATGGAACTTATCCGAAGTTCACGCACAATGTGGACTTACTTGAGGATGATAACTTAAATATGTGCCTAAATACTTCAGCCGTAGTCATCACCACGACTTCTTCAAGATACCACATAGTATGACAAGAAGAACGGTGTTATTAATATTAATACACGCTCCAACAACGCATTGAAATTATTAAAATTCACTTGAGTGAATGAAATGCAAATCATCTTGAGTGATGAGGCCCATTTCCACATCGGTGGCTTCGTCAACAAGCAAAATTGTCGTATCTGGGGCTCGGAAAACCCAAGAGTTATTGTTGAAAAGCCTCTCTATCCTTAACGTGTGACTGTTTGGTGCGGTTTATGGTCCGGCGGAGTCATTGGACCTTACTTTTTCGAAAATGAGGCTGGAGCAATAGTTACGGTGAATGGATTGTGCTATCGAGAGATGATTAATGATTTTTTATGGCCGGAATTGGATGGTATTGATCTGGACAACGTTTACTTTCAACGAGACGGCGTTACATGTCACACAAGCAACGAAACCATTGATCTTTTACGATTGAATATCAAAATAACACCTCTTATTGGAAAACCCTGTATATAGCCACCATTCACAGGTTCGAGTACCGAATAGTAAACACGGACTCTATAAATCTGTACCTCAGAATTCAAAGGTAGGTTGTCCAGTTTTTTGTGAAAATGAGTTATGTATGAGACCTTTTTAGTTTTTTCAGTATCTATACAGAGGTATAAAGACGGTTGTCCTACGACAATGTGAAACTAAGTTAGGTCAACATAAAAGGTCTGGTGTCCCCACAATGTTCAAAGGAAAATTTTTACTATTTCCTCTCTCCTGAACAATTTTAAAAATACGACAACCGACCTTTGACTTCTCAGGTACAAAAATAAATCAATTTCTAAATCGTACATCGAAAATCAACAGATGGAAAATCTTTTGTTTTATACCTATCTTCCCAAATGTTAGAAATGTTAAAGTAAGAAATCTTGTACTGTAAATGATGATTACTCTGTGGTACAATTAATTTTTCTGAACATGAAATATCATCATACCTTTGTGAAGTTTCCAGTCGCCCACTGTGACCGATGCACTCTCCCAAATGTCATCAATATTGTGCAATATTTCAGTTCTGTTAGAGGCGTGATCCTCCACTAGGCCTTTCCATAGATCTATCGCATCCAGACCTGCTAAAATATCCCTAAAAATGCATACGATCAATAAATAAATCTCTTCATTAAATGTAACAGGTGATATTGTATTTGTTCTGATATCAAATAAAATATATGTAATATTTTAAGAAAAAGTATAGTAAATAGTCGCAATTACATTATGGATCACGAACCAACAAAAAGAAAACACAATGGGTGTAATATCTATGTAAATCTATGTAATATGACTGTCATTTCGATTGATTTGTTTACCGCCTAGGTGCACTTTTTTCGATTGATTGTTGTTTTCTGCTTCAAAAGTAAAATGAACAAGAATAAAAATAATACAGAACTGTCTGAATGATATTTTTATGGAGAAACAAAATATTGACAGAAGCCTTCCGAATGACATTTTTATTGTGCATCCTACGTAAAATGTTTCTTTATACGTATATGTATTATACTTATTTAGTATAATATTATACTTATTCTCTACATTGGGGATTCAATTATGAGAAAATAACAAATTACAGACTACAGGAGACGAATGGTTACTTAATTCATCTAAGGTTTTCTACTTCAAAAGTTTGATGGAATTAACCCATTATTTCGCCTTCAAATCTTTATCTTTTGGAAACAAGTGTCCACCCCTATTATTACACAACATGTTGACGGCATTATTATTTTATTACTAGCTGTACCCCGCCACGCATTGCTGTTGCTCAGTCTGTTTGTGCAGATAGAGAAACAATACCACATATTGCTTTTAGGACCAAAAGATGGCGCTGTTTTGCAAAAAAGCTCGTTTGTCCAACAGAAGCACTGTTTAAAAAAAACCATGTTTCTACCTGTCACAGGTGACATTTTTAAAATACGGGTATATAAAAAGAAGCGTAAGCAAATGGAACATTGTGTCAACATTTCAAAGCAATCGGTGAAGAACTTTCGGAGATTTAATATGTTGAACAAATGAACATTTTTAATAATATAGATAGATGACATAATCTTTAAATTGTCTCAAACGGCGTAGAAAACGCATGCAATCTGACAGTTCTTCGCTTCTAATAGGATCGTCTTTCAGATGCTGCCACCTAGTGGCAAAAATCGTGCGAAAACTACTAAATAATGCAAAAAAAATTGCAAAATGCTATTTTTATTTATCACTAGCTGTACGCCGCCACGGGTTGCTGTGGCTAAGTCTGTCTGTGCAGATAGAGAAACAATAGCGTGTGTTTCTTTAACTGTTTTTTAAAAAAAAGCATGTTTTACCTGTCACGGGAGATATCCATATAATATCTTAATATATAAAAATCAAGTGTCACTGTGTTCGTACACGCTAATCTCCGAAACCGCCCAACCAATTTCAATGAAATTTTGTGAATGTGTATGGTTGGTTCCAGCTTGAAATATAGGATAGTTTTGGACCCGATAGGTGGCGCTGTTGTCGAGATCAATTTTTTTTTTCCCGATCCTTATCTAAAAATACATACAACCACAAATTTTAACTTCCCTTCGCTCTCTCCCCCTAAATACTTTTTATTGCGATTTTAAGGATTTTTATAGGAAGAAGTAATTCATTTTTAAGTTGTGTAAGCTTTTAATAGATGGCGGTGTGAATAAATCTATTAATATCTGTATTACGCATACATATAGAGAAAATACCACACTCAAACATAGTTTCATTTTCAGTTCTGATTTAAACGTTACCCTGAAAATGCAATGAGTGTGGCATTTTCTCTATATCCGTAATATAGATGTCAATACATAGAAGGCGGTCTGTGGCAGAACTATGGTCTGTCAGGCCCACTAGTAGGTATATAAAAATACACGCGTATATTAATGTAACGTTGTGTCAAAATTTCAAAGCAATCGGCGAAGAACTTTCGGAGATTTAAGATTTTGAACATTTACATTATCAGGTCTAACAAGTTACGTGATGAATTATTTATGTAACAATGATAACAGAACATCAGAGAATTATCATTTAAATGTTTAAATGCCTGTAATTACTGATATATTAGTTATTGATTTATGCTCTACAATTGGGTAAATCACTATAACTGACACAGCAATATTTTCATTTCATTTCCACAAGCAGTAACAAACACGTATTCATTATCAAACTGCCCCACCGACCTCATAATTAAATTTGAAATTTAATAATAATTATTATGTACAACTTCATGTGTGCTACTTTTAATCAAATAACAAGTTTAAACAATTAGCACATCAATTGGATCGTCCAATTCTAATTTCTTAAGTTAGTTTTTAGGTAAAAAGGATGAATTGTTTGTATGGGAAATAAATATTCTTCTATAGAAAAATATTTTTGTATGGGAAAATGAACAGTGGAATTTTATTCTTTTTTACTTCTACCATCGTGTAGAATCACCTCCCGAAGTTAGCGCACTTTACCCCCGGACGCCCTGTATACTGAAAGTATCAAATCATTTGGTGAATTATAAAAAATTTGTAACATTTCTGTAAAGTATCATTTTTGTAGATGTTCTGGTGTACGTAGGAAGCATCAATATGTTGTTTTGATTTGTTGTTTGACATATTGTGAAATCTACATGAATGTAGGTTTTACCTGGAGTCACCCCCAGCTGCGGTGTAGAGAGTTGGCAGCCAGTCGGTGATGTGCATGGCCTGCAGAGCCACTCGCTGTCTCTTCTTAATTAGCGGGCTCCAGATGAGGCCGGCCCCCCGAACTCCTCCCTCCCACAGAGTGTTCTTTACCTGGAATAATTGATAAAGAAATCATGACCGTGAAAGAAAAGCTGATAAATAAATAACTGTAGGCAATGATGTTACAATACAAATAGACATGTTATTGTCTCATAAAATTAACCCAAAATGTGGCAAGTAACAAACATTCTTGTTTCCAGTAAATTCTTAATTCAATCATTGTTCATGTATTACAAAGAGCGACATTCAAAGAATATGTATGAAATATGAATATGAATGAAATAGACATAATATCATTATTCATGTATTGCAAAGAGAGACATTCAAAGAATATGTATGAAATATGAATGAAATAGACATAAGATCATTGTTCATGTATTACAAAGAGAGACATTCAAAGAATATGTATGAAATATGAATGAATAAGATCAGGCAGCTTTAATACTACATTCTACATAACTGGTGTGACTGAGATGACAAGGTATGCTTATTCGCATACATTAAGACGAGCACGGAATGCTGTATTTATTTATTTATTCATTCAAACGCCATAAAATGGCTTTTACAATACAGTGATAATCGAGTTACAAGCGTACAGTGGTAAACAGGATAATAATAGCAATAAATTAAAGAATAATCAATGTGTACACAAAAACACTATTGCAAGTTATGCAGTTGTTAATATAAGTGCAGTAAGGCAATGCATAATTCAAAAGAAATATATACCAGTGTAACGATAGTTGAACTAATTTATACTAGGCTTGTATAAGACCTGTCGTGTTGAAGTTGAAGTATGAGGTGTCTATGACAATAGTCAGTAGTGAGCTTATTGTTAACCACAAAATTAATTGTACTTGGAATAGCTGAGTAGGCATCGCAACTTGGCATTAACAATTCAGGGTTGTCAGCGATTATGGATAAGAAATAATAATTTTTAATAAAATAATACATATGTTAGCTAACACTGTAAGCATAATGTAAACACTGTATCTGAAGTAATTAGTTTAGATGTAGTAAAATATGATATAGGAGCCATGCAGAAGAATATTATCATTCCTGACATTGATTATTGTGTTTGAGGTATGTTATTATAACCTTCTTATAACTATATTCCGTGCAGTTGAACACATCTACTACTTCTGAGAAAACATTGCCAACTGCATGCAATCTAGGTATAAGTGAGTATCTAAATGACTCAGTCATGGACTGTTTTTGTTGCAATTAAAAAGAATTTTGGATCGACTAGTTCTTATAGGAATGAGACGACCTACTGCCAGTTAGGGGTTGGCGTTTCAGTTTCTTTTCTAAAAAACCGTAAGCGTTCCGGTTTCCCAAAATAAACAGTTACTAGAAACCGTTTAAACATAACGTTATACACTACACTACACTACAAAAAAAACTGCATAAATGAATTTTAACCGTATCCAATCCATATCCAACTTGATCTTGGAGGGATGGGTTCATATGTCCATCACTCCTGGAAACACTAACCCCCAGATTCTTAGATTCTTACCCACCCCTCTCCTCAGGACCTCCTGTGTGGAGAAAAAAAAATGGGGATGACTACTCGACAGTTTACTTGGCAGTTGATTCAGTGCCAGAACTGTGCGAGCGGAATTGGAGGAGTTTACTCCAAGCGCCGAACTCCAAGGAGCGAAGGTGCTTATAATACTTAAAACGTCACTCAGCGCCCTTAACATTTTTACCAATAAGAATGACAACAACATTATAATACATAACGAAGAACGAGGATACTGGCTAATGTTCGCATTAAGAAAAAATATTCACAAAACTCTGAAATATTATATCCCCTCAAATAATAATATTCTTTATGGCTTCAAGTAGGTAGGTAAATATCAAAAATGAATCTTCCTGAATGAGCCCACTTACTAATAATAATTCTAAAAGTAATTATTGTTCTTGTGTATCCATTATTCTCAAGGCGGCACTGAACAAACTAAAAACATTTTTTTTTGCATTGTGGAAAATTTTTATAACCCAATTGATTGAACTCTTTTTGGAGAGATAATGATTATTGACAATAAATATTGTTGACATTATATTATTATTATATTACTTGCATCTTGAGACGAGTCGTAAAACAAATCTACCAGCTTTATCGTAAACATTCTGTTGTGAATTATCACACGTAGTAAAAATAAGAACTTTTTGATTCACGAGTTATAATTCACCCTTTTTTCTACGTTCCAAAAATTAGGTGCATTTTGTTGTATTTCAGAGATGGATTGCACTCGACTCGTGTTTTCTTTAGTATCTTTTTGTAATCGCTGGTGGGCCTACCATCTGTATACATTATACTAATTTTGTTTCTTCTAAACCAAAGCCTCTAGATTCTTTTAGGCAGGATTTTCAGGCAGATATTATTACGCTTGGAGTAAAAAAATGTTGTGTATTTTGTGTGTCTCTGAATAAAACTCTACGCAGAACATCAGTCAAATTAGGTGATATTTCACAATATTAAATGAACCAGATTCAAAACAAAAAGGAGTAAAAGTGACTTTAAACAATATTATTTCAACTCACTTCTGTTTTATGATTTTTGGCAGTTAGTTCAACATTTTTGAGTTTTCGAGGACTTTTGTTAATACTTTAAGATTAGGCACTCAATAAGTTACGAATGTGAATTTTGAAAATAATAATAATTTCCTTATTTTAATCCTGGTTGTAGGAAAAATCGGTTTTGCTAGATTCGAACTTATCTGAATGAATCAGTATAGTGGTCAAAATCTAAAGAACTGAAAAAAACAACATTCTTATAAGATTCTTATCATAACCCGATCCACGTGAAAATTAAGGTAAACTGTATTTCCCAAACTCAAAAAAGTTGGGAACCCTTCTATTGAAATATAATTATTAAATTTATCGGTGAACGGGTGCAGCGAAAGCTTTAACATCGAAGAGTTGCGAATGTTTTAAGCAAATATTTTTTATAATAATAAATAATTTGCGTGCAATAAGGAA
This sequence comes from Hesperophylax magnus, assembly GCA_026573805.1. NCBI lineage: Eukaryota > Metazoa > Arthropoda > Insecta > Trichoptera > Limnephilidae > Hesperophylax > Hesperophylax magnus. The sequence goes on along the minus strand of JAIUSX010000116.1, from coordinate 696,095 downwards.
GTTGAGTGAAAAATATTTTGACTTATAAAAAATATGTTCATGTAGATCAAAAAATATCGATTCTAAATATATAAATATATTTCTATATTATTATTCTTATAATTAGTTAAACGTTCTTGAAAAAGCATTCAATAGCAATAGACTGTATACGCTCCACGATTGGTCGAAAGAATTCTGACGTCACATGTGTCGTGACTTGTACGTACAACGGATCACCTATGGTGCATCTCTTTCTATTACATGAGAGATGGTCGGTTTAGATGAGAGAGGTGTATAGGCCAAAGTTTATTTGGGTTTGTCAAATATATGTACGTATTTGTTGTTATTATTATATGAAATGGATTTCTAAAGATACATATTCGTATAGTGCTTTATAATAATATGTTGTTTATTGCATAACTTAGAAGTTTTTATTATTATACATGTCACATAACATGTGATACACTTCAGGCCGCCGGCCGCCCAGAAAAGTCTCACAGTGAACTGGGCTGTAAACCGTTATTTCACTTTTGGTCTTTTCAATTCAATTCAATTTTTCTGCGCGGTGGTCCTGAATTCGCGCGTGGCAAGTCAACAAATAGCGACGGTAATACCGTACCGGGCGGGAAAAGCAAATATTCTAACTTAAAATATTAATTTAACTATGAAATCTTAATAAATTTTCTTTTTTTTTAATAACATCAATTCTAATAGACGGTTAACATTGGTAAAAAAATTACTGGAATTCCTTATTGAAGAATTAATTTTTTTTCCATACAAAATCTTTAAGCGACGTGGTTCTTACAGTTTGAATGACGTCACACCCACACCCCGCCTCTTACCGCTCGGATTCCGCTCGTTTTGGCGGGCTTAATAAAATTCAAACTTTGAGAATTAATTTAACTATGAAAACAAACTTTAAAAAAAAAAAAAAAATACTCGTATTTAAGTTTGAATGCGAACATTGATAAAAAAAAATAAAAAAAATGGACTCAACTTCCTTATTATGAATGAAATTATTATTGTTCAATGAGCAGGCAGCATTCTGCTGATGCGCTCATATCTGATTTACATTAGTTTAAGAGTAATTGAGATGTTTTAAATCCTTTCTTCTCTCCAACTAAGAATCCAATTAAGCTTAATCGATGGCAAGTTGTGGAAGATTGTTCCATGCATCCACTACTCTATTTGTAAGCAAGTTTTTCCTAGGATTGTATGCAAAAGGTGTTTTGTTAATTTTCTTGAGTGTACTTGGTGAAGAATTTTTGGATGCCAAGGAAACTATAAAGGCCAGATAAAATTTAGAAACTCTCAATAAAGTCACCCTTTTCTCTTCTTTCTTTTAAGTTTGGTAATCTTAGTTCCTTGAGTTAATCTTCATTTTGCCAGTCTTTTAAAGCTCTTGGTATTTTTGTAAAACCGTCTCTGTACTCTATATTAGATCTATATCCTTCGCAAAACATTCTTTTTTGGCTTTTTATAGAGTTTGCCGTGGAAAATAAACACTTTCCCATCACACACACATTTTAGCACTTTTAATGCAATTTTATTAGAGATAGCACACAACCATACACGCTGCGTTTCAGTTTAGTACCAAAACCACTATATCGAAAGTAAGACAATTAGCACATTATTAAGGTATTTTTAGCTTGCCACTTTTGAGATCTCTCCAACATATCTATAGTTTGCAATGTCATTGAATGTAGGTAGTATAAAAGTTCATACCCCTCGAAGAGGCCAATTGGACGCCGCATTGATATTAAATCCTTCCGCCGGGCCACCATTATCTGTTGAGAATATCACAATACTGTTGGACAGCATGTGAGACACACTCAGGGCATTCACTATGCGACCCACAGACTCATCTAGTTTTGACATTATTGCTGGAAAAAAAAATCAACGCATTAAAACCTTTTTTTCTATTGGTGATCGACAATTTTATCACGTCAAAGCCTCTCATATTCTATATTTGGCTTCATTTCAATCTATCACCTTTCTGTTTCATCCTCAGGTTATACGTATATTCATTCCTAACTTTGCATCTATGATTTTATCGAAGATTAAAGATTACTAATTTTGGAAACAGACGTGACGTCGTTCCTGACGAATCCCGGTGGTTAGTTCAATCAGGGCTGGCCCTGTGCAGGCACAATTGGAGCAGTCTGCTTCGGGCGCCAACTAGCTAAGGCGTTGATACCTAAGACCTAATACAGCGCCGGTCCTGAGTATAATTATTTGGTTGAGGTGTTTCAAATACTAACATATTAAATGACCATCAAATCGACGATCCCTTCCATTTAAAATGTATAACTGTTCAGCTTTTGGCCGATATGTTTGACAGCTGAAATGTACCGAAAATTAACGTCCAACAAAAATGGCGCTGATTGTTGATTTGATATTCTTCTTTGTCTTCGTGATGGAGTTTATGGTCAAAACATTGTATTTATAGCATAATTTTCACTGGACTTGGATCAGTTTCCTACCTGCAAACTTCCTGCGGGGATAATTAGCAATGTCGGGAAACTTGGCCACCTCACTGTCGGGGGCGGGCAGCGGGTTGTAGGGGTTCCCCGAGTGCACAGCGGCGTGGGCCACATACAGGAACAGCGGCTTGGAGCTGTTATGTGCTCCGATCACCTTCACCGCCTGATCCGTGAACACGTCTGTCGAGTACTGGCCATGCAGGTCCCAGGCGATGTCCATGCCTGATCTTGAAGAAAGCAAAAAGGAAATTGGAGATAATAACAGGACTCACAACTTGTTCTTCTTTGGACATTTCCTCATTGAACTGAAAAATACAGTGAATTCAGATGTCACGTAAATTCCTCAGCTTTACTGTCTTTTATTCCATCTTAATGAAACGAGACATTTTCATTTTAAATCTCCTGTAAAACTGAGTAGCAAAGCCAGTAATGACTACAATGTAGAAAAGTAGTTTGTGCATCTCACGAACAGTGATCCCCGGCGTCATGAAATTTTGCACAACTTTTCCTGCTGGAATTTATAGGTGTACACAACTCTTTTCAGGTCACAATTTAAATTTCTATTATGAGCTATGGAACATATGAAAGAAAGAAAAAAAGGACAGGACACATGTCACATTATTCACTTCAAATTAACTTCTTAATTGTTCAATATAAGAAAAGATTCGGAACAAAAAATAATCTTAGGAAAAGTCAGGTAATTTTATAAATTGGTTTATTGTTGCTGAAAGGACTACAATAACCTCACCTCTCCTCATGTCCAGTCCCCAAGAGCCACGCTCGTCAGCCGTGTGGTCGAAGTAGTCCTGGTGGCCGGACCAGTAACCGAGGTGGGATTCAAAACTGGAATACATAAATACATATATATATGTAACATTACACAAATTGTGTATGTATGCGTTACAAAAATTACTATTTTACTTTTCTCACAGGGCCGGCCTTGTCCGCTCCGGGTGCCGACTTGTCAAAGCGCCAAGAAACCTAGGCACTGATAATACCTAACACAGCGCACTTAAGGTTTTTACTAGTGCCAGGTGCCATTTTGTCTAGGGCCAGCCCTGTTTGCACACATTTAATATGTACTGATATATCAGGAGAACATTTTGTGGTTTGTAAAGACTCGTGTTAATACTATCTTGATGGCAGTGGCGGTCTGTGAGTTTTCAGTGAGCTAGAGTGGTAAGATTGAAAAATGCGATATTATTGATGTCATTGTAGCTGGTATATATAGCTACAACAATATCAGCAATGCCATAATTTTCTATTTCACCGCCACTGTTTTATGGCATTGGAAGGGTCAAACGTGTTTCCATTTATTGAAATACAATATACATGCGACTATGTGTTTTATGTGTAAAAAGACATTGGTATGCAAGTCACAGCTCAAAGATATACACAGGAAAGCTGAAAGCAGATACCATTTGCATAACAAAACAATTTACAATGTTAACAAAACTTTAAGCTTTGTTAGTAGAATTAACTGCTTATCTTTTACTGTTCCTTTATTGTAATCAGCTCTCATTTGACGCATAATGATGCATTATTAAATTTTGTACTTATCCTCAGTAAATAAAGGCTCCAAAATTTATATAAGTAGGTAACCATTTATATTAATAAGGGTCCTTACAAATGTAGTAAAGCAAAATTTAAAAAGTATGTATGTAAATATTTAATATACCACCACATAACTGTATCTTTTTGTCTTTTTACATACATATATATATATTTTTTTAAATACATACATTTCTTTTGGAACAAATATAATATGTGATTTACCCGCCTCGGAACAGACTTTGTCTAGTGAGGCAGGTAAAAGAAAAGAAAACAATGTAAACAACCATGAAATTAAATAAACGCCCGGGTTGCCGGCACTGAAACTGAAAATAATTGGAAAATTTTAAGAGGAATGTTTGCGGAGTTATCCAAGAAATTCATACCTGGTCGACAACGCTTAAGTAATTTACTTGAATATTTGTAGAAGATGTAAAACTGGGGAAGCTCCAAAATGGTACCGTTGGAAAAGAGATAGTATTTCTCACCCTCTGTAAAGCGGTGAATATTCTGCTTTGTAGTGGCCAAGATGCCATTTCCCCACAATGTGGTTGGAGTAGCCCAAGTCCTTGAGGTATTCCGGTAGAATCTTCTCCTTCAGAGGCAGACCTCGTGGCTCTGCCGCATAAAGGACAGTGTGTTGCATACCTAAAACGAAAATTATTAAGAATGAATCATTTTGTGTTGATTCGTAGAATCTTTTCATAATATCGATAATTGGTGCTGTGCTAGAAGAATGTTCGATTCAGCAGTTTCCCGATGCTAATAAATATCAGTATCCAGAATCCAGATGTAGTTACATGTAGCCAGAAATCATTCCACCATAATATAAAGAAAGATAATACAATTGGAATATAATAATTATGCAAGTACCTGTGTGTATTGGGTATTTTCCTGTCATGAGCGCCGATCTCGAAGGCGTACATATTGGATTAACATAATAGTTGTTGAGAATTATTCCAGAATATGCCAAAGCGTCAATGTTAGGAGTTGGGATTTGATTGGATCCGTGGAAACCAACATCGTTCCAACCCTGCAATCAGACATAAATCACTAAATTCTTATTTATTTTGTAAAAGATGAACTATTATCATTCTCTCGTGTCTCTTATTTATATCAAAATACTTTAAATGATTTCTTACCAAGTCATCTGCCAAAATAAAGATAATATTGGGCCTGCCTCCCGCTTGACATTTCGCAGCTGTCAGAAAAATCAAATAGATCGCGCCAACGGCAAATTTGCGGAAGTGGGCATTTTTATCTCCTGATGTTGACAACATTTCATCTAAAATCAAGAAATAATTATAACCTTATTAAAAATACAAATAAACTGCTTCCAATATTGTCATAATTCCGTATTGAAAACAAAATTATTTTATAAAAGATAGTGTTTTGACCGGACATAAAGGCAGATTTTCTTCTTTCTTTCAGTTTTGTAACGTCTTCTTTTGACAGCTGCTTGCAATGTAAATGTTGAATGGTGAAAAAAAAAAAAAAAGTCAAACGTGTTTGAGAAACTTGCATAAATGTATTGTTTTGTTATATAAGTACAACACATTAATTTTATAATAAATAAACTGGCATATTTATTTACGAAAACTTATGTTTATTTGGACAATATTTAGCTAGCCCGCCAGTTGTTTTGACCGACTGCTAGAATATTATGTAGGTACCTCTATGAAGTCACAACTCAGTAAGCTTTGTTAAATCGATCTCGAAGAATGCGCAGTCTCCATTTTTCCGATCAAGATTTTCTCTTTCTGAAGTAAGGTTGAAATAACGCAATAATACCCAGGTTAGCTGTGTTATTTATATTATTATTCATGAATTATATGCAGGTACCAATCTGTTTAACAAAAAAACTGCGAGTGGCTCTGGTCGCTCTGCTAATCGAGCAAATTTTTGCGGCAATATATTGCCGGCGAGAAATTGCCGTAAAAAGGTGTTCGTTTACCAGAGTCCTGGATTTTTTGAATAAGGCACCACTGCATCAGGCGTCATTTCATTTTTCTAACCTGATTCGCTGGGTATTATGCAACTGAAAAACATCAAATACCCTACAATAATAATACCTCCAACTTCTGACATTTCCCATACATTCTGATGGCAACATGCTACACTAGCGCCTCCTAGCGGCATGAGTTGGGCGCCTTGGTTTTCTTTCGTATATTTTTATTTATTTAAACGCCCATTGGGCTTTTACATACATTGTTATTAGTGTTATTACATTAACTATGTGACATTTAAAAGTTTACGTACATATATAAATAAAATAGTTATTATATCTGTAGTACATAAATGTTTTACAAATAATACAGAATACCATTATGGAGAACAGTTTTTTTTTTTTTTTTTTTTTTTTTTTTTTTTTTTTTTTTTTTTTTTTACTTAGAAAAATAAATGGATTGAAATTAATCAGCATTCATAGGGACTTAAAATCATATTCGAATTGTTATTTAAATTACAATATTATTTTGTAAAGTTAAAACATATATATTAAAGTTGAAAAGTCATAAAAGAAAAGAGTGAAAAAACAGAAGCTAAAAAATGGGTTTTTCACTATGGAGTGGAGAAGTCATACATTTCATTTAATGAATTTTAATTACATTTAATGAATTTAATTTAATGAATTTAATTTAATGAATTTAATTACATTTAATGAATTTTATGTTAAATATCTAATTTATTTTTATTAAATTATTGAAATCGATAAAAAGGTAACCTACTTATGACCTTACTGCTGTTTTACACGTACATAAGAAAAAATGAAAGCGGTTGACTCTGTCTTTGATGGTTTAGAAATGTAATGAAATACTCGTAATATTATAAATAAATATAACAATTATTATCATTAATTCTATTTATTTAAGTTTTAATGAGGACCAATTAATATCGTAGGGTATTTATTTTAAATATATTATTATTGATTCAATTAATTTCCCACACTTATAACTAATCTGTCAACGTTTTTTAGCATTCTGAAAAACGACATGGAGTGTTTTTGTTGTTTGTAATTATTACATCCGTAAACTGCACAAATAACCTACTTTTTGGGACATTTTTTAATCAAAATACAAATTAGGAAGTGCAAAACACAGCCACCGAGTACTCAATAAATTAAATTTGCCGCCATTGAAAGGAATGTCAACGTCAATATGCTACTTGATGCAACTCTAACGACCAGAGTTGCGTATATTGTCAATATTTTACTGGATCTCTCTCTTTTCCTCTTCCTCCGTTGTTGTTGTTGAGAGAGATCTCTCTCTTTTCCTCCTCCTCCGTTGTTGTTGTTGAGAGAGGTTCCTACACATATATTTTTATTTTATAAACTGACGAATTTAGATATTAGAGTAGTGATAACGTGAAAATAAGTTTAAAAAAGGGACGTTTATATTAATGAAGACACGCCGGTTTTTTTTTCACGCGTCGAAAATTTTTACGATTAGAAAAAAAACAGTCCAATATAGTGTTATTATTGTAATGACATTAACCGGATGCTCTTTTACCCAGTTTACATAATATAACTGTAATGATCCCAATTACTGTAAAAGGCGACTGATTAAATAACCGTCATGCCATTTTTCCGTCAAATTAACATAATAATGTGTTTTTCGAGCAGATAATCCGTAGCGATTACCCACCATTAATTATTTCGGAACACAGCCATAGAGATGAACTCAGCACACAGCGCGATACCGGGCACAGCTAGGGTTGCCAGATGTCCGGTTTTGGACCGGACAGTACGGTTTTTTGAACGGCTGTCCGGTCTAGAAAATTTTGGAAAACCGGACAATAGAATGTCCGGGTTTTTTAAAAATACGCGACATATATACCTCACTTACGAGATAATTTACAGAGCAAAAGCCGTGAGCGATTCTGGCGGGTCAAGATTTGCTCAAACATATTGAAAATGGTACAATATGTATTCAGTGTTCCCGTCTCCAATTCCTTCGTACTAAGAGTTTTTAGTGAAATGGGTAATGTATGGACTGACGAAAGAAATCTACTAGGTGTGAATACCTTAAAAAGCGAATTATGTGTTTTCTCCAATTTAAATGTCAGTTGCACTGGATTTAAAGATACATTTTCAGGCAATAAACGATTATTTAAAGCAGTAGCATCTAGTGCAAATATATTAAAAAGTGAATTTTTGCTAACCAAATCATTTTGTTCACCCTCAGAAATTTTCTCTGTCTGTTTTGGCCAAAATCAAAGGGGTTTATGATCATCAAAGGACCCTTTGATTTTCGACAAATTGGACCAAAAAAATCAAAGGGGGGACCCTTTGATAAAAAATGTTCGGTTTATCTGGACCAACTGGCAACCCTAGGCACAGCGGGTGGCTGGTATAAAATTTTAACAAAAATGTACACGTCGTTGTTGAAAACCGAAGTTTTATTTTTTATGATAAATAACTGTTGCGTTCTCCTGAACGATGCTAACGGAAATGAAATTCACACTGATATAAATATATTGTATTCAGAAAAGTATTTTTTTATCTGTTAAATAAAATATGAATGCATATCTTTTATATTTCTAATATAATACAGTTGATTGTCTGTTTATTGCGGGCGGCGTTGATTTGATTCGAGGTTGATGACATTTTTTCTTTCGAAGTATGATTAAGATCACTGTCTACATGAGATTTCGAATAAAACCACCCCATACCCTTTTTACAAGGGGTTAAAGCAGTATTTTATACATTTTGTTAAAATTTTGCACACTTGACCTTCGAAATAAGCGGAAGGTCACTGTTTCCATGAGATTTCATAAAACTACCCCCCTTCCCAATTTGAACCCCTTAAAGCAGAATTTCGATACGACTAAATGAAATTTTGCAAAAAATTGTTCAAAATTAGAGGAAAAAAACGGTCTATTTCTGATTCCGAAAAACTTTACCTAAAGTCCCGGCGACTTCACCTATATATCTCTCTTTATAAATAAAAGATGTCCCGGTGTGAATTTGTTTTATATACAAATCTACAGTTTTATTCCGAGATCATAAAATTTGCATAATCGACCTTCAAAACAAGTTGAAAGTTTACATGATATTGCGTAAAACCACCCCGTCCCTTAATATAACCAATTATTTATTGTTTTTTTTTTTATGCTTCCGATTTTTTTGTCCGGGTTAAATCTTCCCCATAGGAAAAACTAAACCTTTCCACTCACTTTTCCACAAATGATCATCTAGTCCAGTGCTCCGCAACCTTTTCTCACCTACGACACACCAAATTTCTTCCTAGAATTCCGCGGCACACCAATAGCTAAAATATATAGATATTAAATTGATACACAAATTTTACAGTAATTTCTTGTTTTTTATTTGAAAAGTATATATACATACATATAACTATAACGTATTTATTTTTACGCAATCTTAATAACAATTATAAAATAATAATAAATCAATGAGCGATCAATTGTTAAATTAATCTGAGATTGTTTCAATGAACACAAAAGTTTTATATTCGGCTCGATTTTCGACAGCGCAACCCGAAGTTCTTGGTCAAGACCTTTTAAGCATGGCTTATCATTTTTAATTAATACAAGCATTGAAAAACTTTGCTCACATAAATATGTCGTTGAAAATGGAAGTAGTGTTAAGAATGCTGTGACGGAAATGTGAGGATATTCTTTTTTAACGTAAATCCAGAAAACATCTAATGGATCTTCGGAGAAGTGAAGTTTTAATGTCATATCATTATTTAAATCTGTAAATTCCACTCGAATTTGTAGAGGTAGTGCTTCCGTAGAATTTATTGCATTGGTTGGAAAAGGATTTCGAATCCAATCGTATTGACCAAATTTCTGCTGAAGCATACTTAAATGTTGTTGGGCCAGATCCACAGTTAATTGTTTGTTTTCAATTGTACTATGGTTGATCCTTTGGTACATTTCCAAACATCCTTTTTGCAATTCTTTCTGCCAAATATATAATATATCAGCCATGTATGGAAGTTTGACTATCCAGTAATTATCATCGAGGTGCTGATATAGTTTGGGCATATTTTGATTTAAAAGAAACTCACACACCTCTTGACGAAGCTTAAACAATCTAGCCAAAACTTTGCCTCGGGATTGCCAACGAATTTCAGTATAAAACCATAAGGTTTCATATTCGGCTCCCATTTCTGGATAGAGTATTCCAAAGATTCACGAGTTTAGGGCTCTTGATTTAATTATGTTTACGATTTTAATGCATTCATTCATCGTGTTCAAAAGTTACTCCGGTAAATTTTTGACCATCGATGCTTCTTGATGTATGCAGCAGTGTGTAAATTGTAACGTTGTATTTTTTTTGTTTTACACAAGAGACAAAACCCTTTTTACTACCCGTCATTGCCGCAGTGCCATCCGTGCAAACAGCAATGCAATTGCTCCATTTAATATTGTATATTTTGAAGAAATCATCGGTTACTTGAAAAAATTCTTCACCGGTAGGTCGCTCTGAAACCTCCTTACAAAATAAATAATGTTCTTTAATAAAGTCCTCGTCAACGAAAAGTACAATAGCTATCAACTATGCTTTATTTTGAATATCGGTTGTTTCGTTGATCTGAAGTGCAAATTTTTCAGCCAATAACAGTTTTCTAATCAGTGTTTCCAATATATTGTGAATACGTCTTTTATTAGTATTTGCAGACGATGAAAAATAGACAATATTATGAAAAATATTTTGTCATTGTGTATTAAATACATAATGAAATATTGTAAAATGTCAAATACATTGAATTTGACCGCGGCACACCTGTGTCCGGCTCACGGCACACCAGTGTGCCACGGCACACCGGTTGCGGAGCACTGATCTAGTCAATCAACACTATGCAAGTGCATTATATAAGCAAAATAAATACAAAACAATACAAGAACAACACGTCAACTCACCAGAGATCAAATGGGAAAATAATTCACCGACTCCAGATATTTTCATATCAGAGGGTTCGGCTCGGTAGAACTTCTAACAGGGCCTATAAATCCTACTGATCCCTCAACATAAATATTTAAAAAATCTTTCGTTATCCTACATGTATTCAAAATGACCGACTTTTGCATCTTTATATATAAATTTTTTGATAGATCTAATACGTCTAAATTTTTAATGAGAGAGCTAGGTATAATGCCAGTTGTAGCCGAAATAACGAATGGTAATATTTTTATAGTCTGAGAATGCCAAATTCTATTTATTTTATTTCCTAAATCTGTGTATTTTCTTATTTTTTCATTAGCAGATTTTTGAATATTACAGGAATTTGGAATAGCGACATCAATGATATACCTAAGTTATTATCTATTTTCAAAGTAATCTAATAATATTAAATACCGCATTTAAAAAAAATACGTTTACCCGTCTATTTTTTCTAGCGGGGGTTATGATGAGTATATATAAAATACTTATATGCGTCTATTTCTTCTAGCGGGGGTTATGATGAGTATATATAAAATACTTATATGCGTCTATTTCTTCTAGCGGGGGTTATGATGAGTATATATAAAATTCTTTGATCCGTCTATTTTTTCTAGCGGTGGTAATGATGAGTATAAATAGATAGATGAGGTTCATATGTCCGCTTCATCTTCTTTACATAATTATCTATAGCTCAAAATATAAAATAAAATTTACGTAATTCCGATAGATTTACATTTTGCATAAATCTCACAAAGACACAATGAACATAAATATTATAAAAGCTGTTACCTAAGACAAGATTTAAATGCGAAATGGCATCATCGAGGGGTCTAAAACTTCTGCGAGAGCTCTGTGGTCATCGAAGCAATTAGGTATGGAGGGGGTCCCATCTGAGATTTATGAACACGATGAACTCAACAAGATTTTTTTTCTCAATTTCGTTGGCTAGTTCATCCTGCGGAACGATTTAATTGTTAAGACTGTGATAAAAAAGTTAACCACTATGCCTGACTGCCGATTTGTATACATTTATTTATTTGTAAAATGAAACGTTTAATTTGGACCGGAATCGACGACGAAATTTTATAATTATTGTTAGCAAGTATCGAAGTACTTTTATTCAAAATAAAGTGCAGAACATTTAATTTTGAGTTATAATTTATAACTCATTTCAAGCCTCTACATGCACCTCCAATGTAGAGGCTTGAAATGAGTTATAACTTATAACTCAAAATAAAGTGCAGAACATTTAATTTTGAGTTATAAGTTATAACTTATAACTCATTTCAAGCCTCTACATGCACCTCCAATGATTATGTATAATGACGAAATACGAAAATATTCGTAATAAATTAGCAATATACATTTTTCTCCGTGTAAAATTATAATGATGGTATCTTATCAGGGTGATAACGAGGGTATGTTGTGAGGCAGAAGAGAGTGGGGAGGGAAAGGATATGGGAAGAGGAAGGTGGGGTGTACCTGGAAATTCATATCTGGTCACCACACATGGCAAAAGCCATTTCAAGCGACATTGTCTTGGGGCTGCAAGTATAATATATATTATTTTAAATTAATAAATTGTGAAAAAACACAAAGTAATAAAATAATATTTAGTAGCGCGCGCCGGGATTAGAACTCGCGAACTTCGGTTTGCTAGTCGAGAGCCTTACCTTCTACGAAGGCCGTAAATTTCAAGTTTTCTGGAACAAATAATAAGTATAACTCAAATAGGTTCTTTTACGTAGGTAAACAAATTATTTTGGAATTTAACGCGTAACCTATGACGGAACAAGAATTACACTTTTAACCACTCTGTAACGGATCTCGTTGAAACTTTTAGGCACCTAATACAAACAAGTTTATGGATTCAATTAATGCTGAATTATTTCTGGAGAGTTATTTTTTGAATCGCTCAGCCTCTCAGCGGTCGGGCGGGAATCACAATAAACTTTTTTCTTAAATTTTGTTCATTTGGTAAACCAGCTGGATTCCGAGCCAATGCCCGACCTCATACATATGTATGTGTCGTGTGCTATGTGCTGTAAATTCATATGCACGAAATAAGCAACACAGTTTGTTTTACAGATTTGTTCAAATTTACATGACATTGAAACATTATTCGGAGTTCAACACTCGGCAATGCCAAATAAAACAGAAAAAAATGTATAGGCTTATTGACACATGGAATTAAAAATAAAATAATGACTTTGTAAACACAATTTTAATTTTTATTCTATTTCCTGCCAGATTTCGCTTCTAACGTAACTTCATCTGGATATCTAGCACGGTCGATCGGTAAAGGATGTATCGGTAATGTCGATAAGTTGTCATCATTTCATTTTTCAGCACGACTGCAGATCGCTAGCATGCAAACAACAGTTCACGTCTAATAAATTAAGAACACTCAATTGTTGTGAACTGTTCTTTGTTAGTTTGCGATCTACAGTCGTTCTCGGGAGCGATGACGAGTTACCGATATCGATAAAACATTTATCGATCGGTCATGGTCGGCAAAAGTATAAAAATAAAAGTGACCGTTACAAAGTTATTGATTTGTTTTAAATTTTAATGTCACATCACAAAAGATCGTATGAAAATATAATATAAATTAAATACCTATATTTGCACTTAGTTTTGAACACGTGACAATATGTTCAAAGTTTATCAGTAAACCTCTATATTTATTCATTAAATTCGTTAATTATACATATATACCGTTTGAAAATGTACAATGTAATTACATGAAACCTTGTCAATAGGTGCCTATTGACAAACTACTCATAGATTACCAATAAAGTGGATTACCAATAATTTGAAGAGATTATAAATTATCAATACTAATTTTCCTCCGTGTAAGATTCCCAACCCGGCAAGAGACCAGATCTGAATAGCAAGGTACACTTCCTTCAGCCGACATATCCAAAATTAGGGATCCTGTAGTTCTACTGGAACCGGACTATCACAAAAAACCTCTGGTAACAATCTGTTCCATCGTCCCATCTGGTTCCGTCATACTTACCAGAATAACAAATTAAATCACAAATAAGTGTTATTAGGTAAAATAACACCTAATTATAATCCTACTCAGGAGTGCGCTTTACCTACTAATTAGTAGGTAATTACATAATTGGGTAGAAAACTACGAGTTTGTAACTTGAAGGTAATAATTATTATTAAAAATACACATTGTTAGTGAAATAATTATCATAATTTTAACTGGTACTCGTACGATGGGCACGATAACTTATTGGCTTTGTCTTGATCTTCAAAATTTCAGCTGCACAGCAACACAATACTTTTTTATTATTTATGATAAACTAATGTTTACAAGACAAGGTTTTTATGCATAGCACAAAGGATAACAAATTGTTATAAGCAATATTAACTATCCTAAACACCCATACAAATTGAAAAAAATCTCACGAGATAAAATAAATGCCGCCGACGGGAATTGAACCCGCAGCCTTCTAATTGCTGGTCAGGTGTTCTAACCTGTTATAAAACTTTTCAATTTATTTATATTTTTTATAACCATCGGAATCGGACGAAATCACAGCACAGTTGACCGGTCAGTGGCTGAGTTGGCATCGCAAAAGGCGTCGTGAGTTCAATTTTTGGATTTTTAAATATTGTCAGGTTATAAAACCACATTATACAACAAAACCATTTACGATAATGAGTTCACAAGTAGGAGATTTATCGATACAAAACATTTTTTATAGGCCTGATACTTTTTTTACATACGGTTATAAAAAATATTATCAAAATAACCTTCGATTATCGACAAAGATAAGATCTGTTCTACTCGCAGTACTTAATTAAAGCATCCATGATATTTCTAAGAGATCTAATTTTATAATCAAAAACACATGATTTAGCATTACTTCAAGTGCATCGCCACTGATATGGAATATTTTTAAAGATAATTTATTGTACAAAATAGGTAGGTACTTTTTATTTATTTATTTGATACAGGAAATACGTATTATGCATTTATAAAATGTTTCGAATGTTAAACTGGGAGGAATCCCCTTTTTAGGACAGTCAAATTTGGAACAAATGGCATATATATTTTGTACAAGAAAAAATAAGAAAAAACGAGAGAAAAATTTTTAAAAAAATGGATTGAAATAAAGTTAACTGATGTTTGTTAAGTATAATTATTAAAATAATAGGTATCTACGTATACTACTTATAACTGGTGTTTGCTTTCCATTGTACACTGTACAGTCCTACATACATATATTGCAAAAAACAAAACAGAAGAGAGAAGAGAAGGGAATGAATAAAATAAAAAAATATATAAATAAAACTGGGAGGAATCCCCTTTTTAGGACAGTCAAATTTGGAACAAATGGCATATATATTTTGTACAAGAAAAAATAAGAAAAAACGAGAGAAAAATTAAAAAAAAAATGGATTGAAATAAAGTTAACTGATGTTTGTTAAGTATAATTATTAAAATAATAGGTATCTACGTATACTACTTATAACTGGTGTTTGCTTTCCATTGTACACTGTACAGTCCTACATACATATATTGCAAAAAACAAAACAGAAGAGAGAAGAGAAGGGAATGAATAAAATAAAAAAATATATAAATAAAATTTTTGTTTTTTTAGCGTACTTATTAAAATAATAGGTAGGTACATACACTTAATAATATTGGATAGTTAGTTACACGGAGAATACTTTAGGACGGGTTGTTTCGGAGAATTTGAACAATTCATCAAATTTCAACGTTCATTTTAGGGTTCTCTGAAAGACTTATTCAAGTTCTGTTATTATATCATTGTAGGCTAGTTGCTTGACAAAACTGAAATAAAAACAGAACTTGAAAAAATCTTTCACAGAACTTGAAAATGAACGTTGAAATTTGATGAATTGTTCAAATTCACCGAAACAACTCGTCCTAACTGATTTAAAAAAACTGTTAATTTATTAAAATTCAACAAAGCATCAGTTGAAAGCAAATACTTTATGAGGACGGCAGAACACGTGTTCATACAAATATTGACATACTGATATTGTCGCACTATGTCATGACATTTACTAGGAAAAGAACACGTGTTCTCGATATATTCTGAATGACTAATATTTTATCAGGAATTTTACATGCTATCACTTTTTAACAGTGTAACCGTTTTTCTTTTTTTATTTGTGTTTGTTTTTGTTTGTATTCTTTTGTATTATTTTTATCTGTCTTATCACGGTAGATGCTTATTGTTTTTGTTCCTTACTAACAAACACATCGTTACCACGCTTCGCCATGCAAGTCTGTCTTGGCACACGCACCTCGCTTCGTTCGTATTCATACATCATCTCACACATTTATAGTATTCTGTAATTCCGACTAGTGACTAGTGACATGACATGACCTGACTGATTATTATTATCGATCCGCTTGATCGTGCCGCCCCAGTATTTTTTTTCCATTCATTAACAAATCACATATTCTCCGGGACTTCATTTCTCTAGCCATCCACATAAAACAATTCCCTTCATTAACGATGCAGGTATTCATTTTAACTAAAGTGGTCACTTTGACCAAACTTTATACACATTTTTATAGTTTTTATTATGCTTTCATTTACGTTTCATTTTTCTTCAATACCAGATTACTTCTTTCGATTTTTTCTTGTTTTGTCCTGTCCTGCTGTTATTGTTATTCTAAGTTTTGTCATCACTTTGTATAAACAGTATATTTAGTGTTATAATATTAGATCCGTATTGGGTAAGGCACACTGTAGAAATAATGTTAAGAACATGACCACTAATATAAAATAAGAGTGAAATGACACTAAACTGCGCTATATAAACGCCACGTTATTATTATTATTATTCACACTATTTTGTCATTGTGTCTAATGCTGCGTATACATACACGATCCGAACTGTTGAACTAAACCTCAACTTATAGGAAAGGAACAAAGCAACCGCAAATGGCGCGAAACGTCGCTTGCAGTTTCTTCGTTCCTTTCCCGTAATTCGTGGCTCGGTTTGCGTTTAGGTTCGCAAGTGTATACGTACCATTATGTCGTTCTTCATCTGCCAGTGCCATGCTTCTCTGCAATACATCTAGGTACCAGAACTCCATTGTGGACAGCTGGCCTCGTTTCCTCTAACAACCCTTTGTTAGCGACGACTGTATTCAGTTTTATCGCGGTCAGTATGCAATTTTTAAAAATATCTTAAATGTGTAGTTAGCTGTATAATATACTCAGTTTAATATTAGAAACACAATGAGTTAACAACTACTAGCGAATAATAGAAAAAAAAAACGCCCAAACAGAGTAAGTATATTTCCTAAAATAATAAATAGGTGCCTGCCTAGCTTAAATTACAAAGAGCATAATATTAGAACGCTTTGAAAAAAGACTCGTTGTAACGAATGCTAATTTCGTTTGTCGGTGCATGGTGCGTGATGTCAAATTGTATTTCTGCGTAAAATTATTCAAGTAATGAACTTTTAGTTTCAAAATAGGAAACGATTAGTTTAAGTCAATTTGGACAAGCATTTACGTAGGTACAAACATTATTTTATTAATTTATAAATCATTATTTGAAATGTGTATTTCTTTTCTCTCTATGTTTGACAAAAACCTAATAATTATTCATTTTAACTACCAGTCGAAAGGTAAATTTATTCCTTTGCAAAGGCAACTTTCAGCTTCACAAATCCTATAATTCGATATTCTGTGATTTTTCAAGAGTCCTATTATTTCCCCAATAGTATAATAAGGACGGGTTTTTTCACCGAATTTGTTAAATTCATCAAATTTCAAAGTAAAAATTCAAGTTCTATTCAAATTCTCTTATTATTTCTGTTTCAGAATACTTGGATAGTGACAGAATTTGAATAGGACATTCACATAACATGTATATTAACTTTGAAATTTGATGAATTGTTCTAATTCCATGAAACAACCCGTCCTAAGTAAAAGAAATTTTAAAAAGCAGAGTAAAACTTATAGAACGCGTTGTTTCTACAAAAATCGTTTAATAAGGCTCATTCTAACAAGTTTCTGATGAAAAAATATTTATTAAGTTCCTCAGCATCATTTGGCAACACAATTTATCAATTCAAATCCATCGCTGTCAACAACAGTAGTTATTCAATATAATATGGTGTCATTCGTCTTCAGTCTATGAACTTTCTTGCGGGGAACTACTGATTGATGGTAAGTTAGTAAGTACCTAATAATGATGCATTTAATCTTCTATAACGGAGCTAAGTTACAGCACTCCCATTATAAACTGGATTTAACTGGAATCGATCATAGGCCTGTTTTGTTCTCAGAGACACGCCAATTATGTGTCATTCTCTGTATCAAGATGGATTGTGGTCTAGTGAAAATTATCGGTTACATCCTAATTTTTTTTGGCCATGAAAGAAGTCAATTTATAAAGTTTACATAAAATAACACGTATATTCATTTTTGCTTAGACTTCCCAGAGCAAATGAGACTCAAAGATCCATCCAAAAGGATTATTCATAAATATGAAACTCAAGAAATAACAAAATCTACACGTATATTAGAAACACTAGATATCAGAGTTAAAAACATATCCAACAAACAACTACTAATGCACATCTGTGAAAAAAATCTTCCTATATTGTGGTACTAAACTCTACAACAAAAAATCCCACTCTCATTCAAAACGCACATTAATATTATAACATTGAAGAAGAAGATAATACCAATAATTCTAAGCGAAACATGAAACAGAACAAGACGCAAAAAAAGAAAAAAAGAAAACGGACACAAGTAGAAATGAAGAATGAAGATTGTCCGTAAATCTTAATATATAAAAATCAAGTGTCACTGTGTTCGTACACGCTAATCTCCGAAACCGCCCAACCGGTTTCGATGAAATTTTGTGAATGTGTATTTATTTATTTATTGCATCTCACTATATATATAAAACACGTTTTTTTCACATAAAAATCAACCTCACTAGGACTAAGCCTGTATCGAGTGTAGCAAACATAAGAGTAATTCTACATACAAACACAAAATATTTCAAAATTAAAGAAAAAAATAAGTATTAGATGTGTTAACAGATGGGTAATTTGACAGTATATTGTAACAATATGTGAACCATAACTGATCATTAATCATTATTCAAAAGAAGAAGCAAAGTAGATAATAAAGACAGATAGGTTGTCATTCAGTTTTTAGCAAATGGGACTCATATAAAATCTTATTATTTAAGAAAGGACAAGAATGAAAAAATATTAAGACAATCGTCTGTCAATACAAAAATCTTAATTAATGGTTGTATGGTTGGTTCCAGCTTGAAACATAGGATAGTTTTGGTCTTGATTAGGTGGCGCTGTTGTCGAGATCTAAATAAATATATATTTTTTAACGAATTTTGTTTTTTTTTCAGATTTATATTCCTAAAATACATAAAACGACAAATTTTAACTTATAACCAAACCGCATTACATTAAATTAAAATTCATTACTATAATTTAGACCAACAATAGTGTTTAGACTTAAGAATCAATCTTTGTTTACCTCATTTATAACATTTAATTTTTGTCCATTATCAATTAAGAATTTTCAATTTATTTATTACACTAGAATGAGATGAATAAAAAATGAAATAAAAAAATGAAAATCGAAAGTGTTTTCTATGAGTTATATTCGTACGGCAATTTGTCACACTGTCAAAGACATATACTTCAAAGTAGTTTTAAGGGTATATAACAATAATCATAATCTGCTGAAGTGATCGATATCAAATGAAACGTCAAAACAGTATCTAAGATGGATGTGACTTGCGCATGTATTCTGTCTTTCAAATGCATAAAATACCCGACAACAGATAATGTCTACATAAAAGACCGTTTGTAGCAGGACAGCGTTTTCCCAGGCCCACTATTATACTTATGATAGTTGATGGCTTACTTACTGTTTTTGCTATACGACATTTTTAAACTTTTTTCACCCTTCGATTTTTTTAAAATTGTTTTATTGTTCTTTCGTGTTCTTTCCCATTAAACTACAACTGAGGACGGGTTGTTTCGGAGAATTTGAACAATTCATCAAATTTCAAGTTCTGTTTTTATTTCAGTTCTTTCAAGCAACTAACCTATAATGATATAATAACAGAACTTAAATTGGACTTTCACAGAACCTGAAGATGAACGTTGAAATTTGATGAATTGTTCATAAGCAATTTGTCAAATTTGATGAATTGTTCATAAGCAGTTTGTCAACAGGATATACATGCTCAATTACAATGTAAATATGTAAGTATACATAATATTATTATAAATAAAAATAATATTGTTACTACTTATAAGTCATTCACAGTCTAAAATAACACTAAATCCACATACTAATAAAAAACAAATATTGATTGATACATAGTGATAATTAGTATGAAGTATTTCTACTTTTGAGCATGTTTTCAGCATATATCTGAATCTGTTTGGTATTTACAATCTTTTATGTTACTTGGCAACATGTTGAACATTTTGGGCACGTTATATTCTAGGGTTTGCTGTCCGTATTTATTGTTATATTTTGGAACAAGCATGCCTCAATTCTTTGTGAACATAGTGTTGTGTTCACATTCCAATTTATTTTTTATATTCAGAGTCATCTCATATATATGCTGAATCAAAATTTTATCCCATAGTAAGGCCTGCACAGGCAAGATATTTAAATTTCGATACAACAATGAAATGTTACGTCTCTGTGAAAAAATATTTTTGGAAAATAGTAATTTAACCAAAGAATTTTGAACTGATAGTGGGTAATTTAAGTTAGTTTTACAAGAATGTCCCCAAGTGGTTATTCCATATAGTAGAGTTGATTCTGCGAGAGATAGGTAAATTATTTAAAAAATATTCACAGGAACGAAACACTTCAGATTACATAATCTACCCACAATCGCCCTCAGTCTTTTACAAATAATGTTTATTTGAATGTCCCATTTAAAATAGCAATCAGTCACGCCCAAATAAACGTATTCATTTACCATTTCAAATTTTTCGCATTTACAGAAAAATGCATTAAAATGTTTTGATGGATACTTGTAAAGTTGTCAGTCGAGATCGTCGTATGTGCATCAATTTGTATTTTTTTTGTATTTATGATTAGGCCTGCGTCATGTGCCCATTTTATTGGGGATGTAAAGTCTTGTTGCATATATTTAATAGCAACGGATAATTGTTCATCAGATATGACAAGAGCCGTGTCGTCAGCATATACAAAGTGTTTAAAATGTGCAAAAAGTTTTTTCATTAATGATACACATATAAGCGTGGGTCACAAAATACTGACATTAGGTAAAGCATGTGATTTAAATGAGGTTAAGATTTAAAAATATTTGCCATGATTAAAATTTACAGATAGAAATCGGAATTAGTTTTGGGGATAGTATAATATCTTCTTGATATGTAAAAAATCAGTCTGCGTATGTTTGTGCTCGCAAAACTCGAAAAGTGGTCAACCGATATCAATGAAAATTTCAAAGGTTGTTCTTATTAGTACCAGGAGTGTTTAGAGAGTGGTTTGAATGGTAGAAGAAATCGGAAACGCCCAAGAAAGACATTAGCAATAGCGAAGTATTGCGGGGTTCTTTAGTTTTGTTATAAAATGTTTCTGTTATATTATAAACATAGTTTGGACTTTGATATTTTCGATCCAAGTTATCATGAATTATTGTGAAAACATTTATTTCCTACAATAATAACTAATGCAATTCAATGTTTTATTTACTATTCATAAATCTTTAAAAAGTAATTAAGTATCTATATTTTTTATCACTTCGTGATTTGAAGACGAATAAAACGTCCAGGGCGAGTCCTAAACTATTCATTTTCATAAATAAAATATATAATTTTTACATCAAATTTTTTACGCAGGGCTGCGACATCATAAACATAAAAAATACATAAAACGGCGAAATTCTACAAACTATTACAAAATCTTTTTCCGCTTCCTTGGGGTAAAAGTTGACAGTACATAATGAGTCACGTGTTAGTAAATAAATACTACGCGCCTGTTTTAGTCAGCAATTTTTTTCACGAACATGCGACATTCGTATAAAATGTAATGTTGTGCTAACAAAATTGGCCGCTGAGATTACAGACTTCCTGTTTTAAAATTTTTATGCACACCTCATAGGTTCTGTATGGTCGAAAGTACCAGTGATTACAATGAGATTCTTGGTAATTGCACAACAATTTTGACTTTAAATTTCTACAGTACAGTCCTGATGTGAAAAATCATGATATTTATTTATAAGTGGAAAAAGTGTGCCTTATTTTCATTTTTTTTTGTTTGTTTGTGTAAACACCTGAGGACTAACGCCCTATACCTTTCGGGGGCATTAGACATTAAAATCGCTTGACAAACGGAGTCTAGAAACGCTCGATTTCAAGCACAAAACTGGTTTTTATTTATGTTGTATATAATTTTATAAGAAAGCAAAAAAGTTAATTAAGTGAAACTGTCACAGATAATCTTGGCTATAATACTGTATTTTTTAAAAGTTGTTTCCATTATGAGTATATACATTTCTATTGAAAAAAAAATTTAGTAGCTTGCATTTATATTTTTTATTCTAAACCTAACCTAACCTTCAATTTATCTAAAACATTTTTTTTTTGGTATTCATAATGTAGGTACACCAATTCGTTATACAGATTAATCAAAATAGTGATTTAACATCAAGCTTCGCCTTAAGTGTTTAAATTTTTATATTTGGTCACTATGAATGCCATTGTCGACTCGGTCAATTTAAAAACGACCTCGCCAAATTGTTTCATTTGAATCTAAATTACTAATACTCAGAAGAATTAAAAGAAAGTTTACAGATGGACTCGCTCATATGTTTTTTTTTTAATTTGAAATAATTGCAAAATTTCAAAGTTGATTTTCAAGTTCTGTTATTAAATCACGATTGGCCAGTTGTTCTTCAAAACTGAAATAATAACAATTTGAATAAAACCTTCACAGAACTTTGAAATTTGATGAATTGTACAAATTCTGTTAAACAACACTTCCTTAATCTCCGAAAGTTCTTCACCGAATGCTTTGAAATTTTGATACAACGTTGTATTTGAATACGCGTGTGTATATATACACACCGTGTGCGTGTGTATTTATATACCTTTATTATACAGATCTTACCAGTGACAGGTTTTTTTTTTAAAACATCGCCATCTGTTGGACGTAAAAGCATAGTATCGCGCATAGCGCTGATCGGCAGCTCCCTCGGTAAATCCTCGGGACCATATCTGTGTATCGTCGTGTGAATGCGGCTTTGAAAGAGCTCTAGTCGTAAAATAATGTTGGTGAATGCCGTTTATGTCGGCGACTTGAGGAAGGGACAAAAGGAATGCCTGGAAATGCGATGTGCCCCATCATCTGTATTAAGCCCCATTAACTTCCCGTTAGGCTTTTTACGTCAAATCACTCCACACCTCTGAATGCAGTTCTTGAGAACCTAGCGACGTGTCATTTACGCATTTAATTAACTACCACAGGAGAAAATTTTCATAACGTCCGATTGTGCACAATGTTGTCACAGAGTTGCAAGAGGAATGATAACAAAACATATTGTGAATTATGTTCACACAATACCTACCGATTTCCAATGTAACTTTAACTGATCTATGTGCGTGTTAGTTCGCTTTAATTCCGAAAGTCACTGCACTCACACCTTTGTTAAAAAGGTATTATTTTGAAAATTGTCGGTTTTCATATTTAATATAACAAACGCCCTGGACCTCGATTCTCGACGAAGTCATTCCACTCGAACAATGAGTGGTTCGACTCACTCGTTGTTCGAGTGGAATGACTTTTGACGTTTGGCGTATGTAATTATGTACCTTCGACGACAGTCAAGAATAATAATGTCGACCAATGTGTGTATTTTCGACGGCGATTGCGAGCGGCCTGGATTGGAGAATCGATACCCTGGAATATCGTGATTGATTTTTTGGGTATTCTCATTTAGCCAACATTTCTGACAGCGTTACAGTGTCTAAGACATGCCCTAATGATGGACACGTGGGTAAACAAGGGGAAGCGAATCCCGGCATAATACCTCAAAAACAAATCACGATAACATTTTTGGCCGTGATATCTCAAATCATAGTCCTGGTTTTCAAATCAATAACATTTTTTTTGGAATAAATCTGACCGATCTGCAAGAGATTTTCAGTAGGAAAAGTTGCTGCACAGCTCTGATATTTATTTATTTAAATACAATCGGCACGACAAGTGCTATTAACAATAATATAAAGTATAGTTCAAAAGTACAAGGTATAAAGTATACAGCATTAAGTTTAAAGTATAATATAAGGTATAAAGTGTAAAGGTTAAATGTAAAGAATTAATTATAAAAAAAACAAGTACAAAAGGTAAGAAAAAAAATGGTAAATAATGTTTTATTGTCAACTATGCCAAACACAAATGATTATCAATTATTAAAGTAACGATATTGTATGCTGAATTACTCATCTTTTGATTCTTGCATGGGAAAAAATATTTATTATACCTACATCTTTTATGTGATAACAGACTTCCTTCGTTGTTTTTGTATTGTGTTCTAATGCATCCAGTCATATCTTAATTTGCAGGGAACGTAAGTCCGTTAGTAAATAATTAAATATTATATCTATATTTTAATCATGGCTACAGTGCCTATCTCGCTGTGAATTCCTGTGATCAGAGCAGGCTCAGTTTACAACACAATAATAATTTTTAAAGTTTAAAAAAATCAACCTACAAATGAATTAGGATTGAACCTTCCTCCCCTGAGACTTGAGTCAACCGCGCTAACAGCGTCGAATTCGGAATGGGTAGGACCGACTTTTATTTCGTAAGTTGATTGCTGTAATGTCGTCCAATTTCAGAGTAATACGTGTTCATGTCTGCATGTGTGCGCGTGATTGCCATCAAAAGTTGATATAATGGATTTTCATCGATAGCGAGTCTTTCTGCCGAGTTTAAGCTCGATCGCATGTCGCACGGAGAAAAATGAGTAATGGCGATCTATTGAAAATCTCTTCAAATATTATAAAGTGTTGGTAAACTTGCAATAATATCGGAACACGTGTTCATCTACCTGCGTTTGTCTTAAGACGAGACATTACCCTAAAATAATGCCAGAATCTTAACGACGTAAGTGAAGCAGCCGTGCACAAAAATTATCGACGAGCGGCTCTGGTGTATTTGGACAGATCTGCGAATGAATTCGCCTTATCAAATCACAAAAAGTGAGAATTTTAACGACATAAGTGTTGAAGTAAAAACAATATTCGGCTCGCGGCCAGGCGTAATGGATGGACCTACGGTTGACTTTGCCCTAGCAGGCATTTCCGTGGAGTTTATTTGAATTATTTCTGATGAACGTATTATTAAAATCTCAAATGTTTCTAGAGGGATCTCTCGGGAAATTACTAATTCGTCGTCTAGAAAAATAAAATCTTGTGTTTTCCGCTAATTTTATAGTTGAAAAGTGCTTCAAACCGTAATACATAAAATATTTAAAGAGAAAGGTCCAGTTTTTATAAATCTTAAATATAAATAACTTACTTCCGTAGGGATCCCTCCAGAAACGTTTCAGAGTTAAGTAATACTTTCATCAGAAATAATTAAAATGTGAGCGTCGAGCAAACCCACGCTATTAGAGTATTATGTCGCCTTAATAATATATCATGTTAGGACTTCTATTTACACGTGTTCGGACATCGTAGCAAAACATTGGTATTTTACTTGAAATTTATCAGGATACCTGTCAATTCATTCGTTGATTGCCAACAATCCCAAATACGATTTTTAATAAATTAGCAATTTTTTAATCAGGAAGTTCTTTCCATGCGGGAAGTGGGTTAGTTTCCGCTTCCTAGATTTGCATTTATTCTTTCTCAAAAACAAAAGTGAAATTGAAACAGATGTATAAATTTAATAATAAAAAAGTCAATCAAGTATTCAACACAATGGCAGTTAACAACACAATATTACAAGCAAAATAAAGGTCAATCAAAATCTTATTATAAATTCTTTGATTTACGACTAATTATTAGAATTAATTTTTAGTACATTTTTCAGTATTAAAGTCAGACAGGGATCACGGTAAAGTTTTAGAGTAACACACGAATATATCGATTAAACCATAAAATACAATTATACCATAAAATATAATTATTAGGTCAGCAACTTATTTCGTTAAATTTAAATTGTTTTTTCACTTGGCGCTCAATATTTTTGAAGAGAAAGTTTTAAAGTAATTTTTCTTCTTTATTTATTTTACCAAAACTAAAAAGAGATCTTAGAGCTTAAAATAGGTCCTTAGATTGGGCTAGCGTAAAAAAACCTTTTTTTATATTAATATATCAAAAAAGGTCCTGTCAAATTATCCGTGTTTTGAACGAAATAGCTGTGAAAACGCAGTATTTTCCATCTCCCGCGACGTAAATAATTGTCTTTTTAAATAAATTTTTGAATGAATGCAAATCTTGGAAGTGGAAATTAACCCACTTCCCGACATACGATCGGGCTGAAACTCGGCAGACAGACTCGCTGTCGATGCCAATATATTCTACCGATGTTGACAATCACGTATACATACGCGGAGGGGCATTTCTCTGAAATTGGATAACATTACAACAGACGAAAGAAATGTTGATCCTACCCAATCGAAATTTGGCTAAGCTGTTAGCGCGGGTGACTCCAGTCCTTGGGAAGGAAGGTTCCACCCTCAGTCAAACCAATTTATTTATTTCCTTTATGTTTAAAAGACATTTTAAAAGTCCCCCCCCTCCCCAGGAAGGTTCAATTCTCAGTAAAACCGTAGTAAAAAATCTGGTATTTTAAAGTAATTTTGTGGTTATTTAAAAACAATTCTAAAACTTTACCGAGATCATTTGCTAAAATACTTTAATTTATAATGTTCGAACACTCATACATCTTGCACGAAAACGGAAATTCATACTTGTTTACTTACAATATTTGTATGATATTTTTCTCTTTTTGTGGCCGATGTTGCATTTTACCCCAGTTTTACGTAAATCAGTACATGATAATACTATCATTGAACACAATAAGTGAAACTTTCCGAAGGGCGTTGCATAAATGGTGCATTCCGCTTTCCACTGGTTTTGTTTGAGTTTTATTGAAAAAACTCGTTTTCAAATTATTTGAAGAACTTTGGATAGTTTGAATCTAAATATTTATAAGTGAAACAGAAACAGAGTAAAAACAGACACCCGTTTGCGTTACATTTTCTCACAAAAGTTTAATAAACGAAACTCTCTTTTTAACCGACTTCGCTTGTGAGTTTTTTTGTTGTAATGCAAAAATATTCTGATTTTAATGAACACGTGTTCCGAAATCATGATAATATATTCGTAATTTACGTAAATTTTATCAGAAAACATGTACATTCATTAGTACATGTACATTCATTCTGCAATCCTGTTTTTAACCGGAATTACCAATAATTTTAGGAGATTTAAAAAAAATCAGCGATGGTTATTTTTCGCCTTTTTCAATAATATTGAAAATATGACAAGGTGACTTGTCTTAGTTATATATAGTTGAATGAATATTTTAAAACTCGATTGCCCATGACGGGTTTGACCAAATAAATAAAAATAGTAGCGTTAACAGTGAATTGAATAATAATAAATCTTTATTTTTTCAACCAGTTGAGATAATGATTTCTGCAAGGGGATTTCCCGTGCTGAGGATTTAATTAACAGTTTAATTATTTGAAGTTACTCAAAGACTTATATATAATTAGTATTTTATGTAGTGTTTTTAGGACAGTTTTGTGATTTTTGTTTCAGTCTATTTGGTGTCATTATGTTTTCTATTTCAGGTCTCGCTATGCTTTGTATCCAACTTATTCTTTGCATTTTAAATGTTTTGATTTTTAAATAAGACAAATTTTATGACGTCAGAACTCACCGTACCATGTTTTTTACAGCTTCATACAAACATATCGTGTGCCTTTATTAGTTGCAGTACCTACAATTGTTAATTTTGAAATGAATATTGCTAATTTTTCAAGAATCTCTTATAACTTTCGGTAATCCGGTTAAAAACGGGATTGCAGGCCCTTAACGAATGAATAAATAGGTTTCCTAATAAACTTTTAATAACGCACGATAAGATAAGGTTCGTGCGATTATGGAATAATATGGTATTGCTGTGTTGGAGATGATTACGTGTGATTGTGTTGTGTATTATGATTGCCTAACTAATTTCAGCCTGTAAAAACCAATACGCAAACACTATATTCCTTAAGAGGAACGGCTGTGCGGCCTTTTTCATACAAAACTCAAATTTTATTCAATTAATCAAATATTTTTTTAATGAAAATGTATGGCAAGTATCTCGTACGGATGAGTGCTATTTTATTTTATTTTTTTATGTTTTAAAATATTAAAATAAAAGCCATTAAAGACATTATCAATGATTTTACAGGCAACTTCGGCAATTAGTTGTGAGAAATGCTAAATATTTAAAAAAAAATCTTTTTTTCTATTTACTATGTACATATGATGAAATATAAAAATATATAAAGATAAAAAAAACATTTTATTTTAGATTTTGTTGGGTGTAAATTTTGATTACAAAAATTATCAAATTACGTGTAAAACATAAAAATGTTTAAAAAATTGCTACAGAAAAAACTCCCTTTTTAATTCTTTAATAGCCTATATATAATAAAATAAAAACATAGTTAATTTTTTAATGGCCTATATTTCATTACATAAAAAAAATAGTTTAATTCTTTAATGGCATATATATTACCACATTAAACACAAATAAAAAAAATAGTTGGAGTCTTTAATGGCCTGTACATCACAACATTAAACACAAATGAAAAATAGTACACATCCGTAGTAGATATAAGTTATACCTTTCAATTAAAAAATAATTATTTAGTTTGGTTGGGTGTTTTGGTCTAAGATTCGAATGAAAAAGGTCGCGCAGCCGTTTCTCTTAATGTATGTACACGCAATAAATGCATAATAGATTACAAGTTATGTACCGACACCCCACAATGTTAATATGTAGTTGGTAAATGGATAAACTTCGATTAACATTTCTATAAAGCAATCAAAATTGTAAGTAATTGTTTTTGTGTTTTTCTTTCACAACCACAGTAATCGTGGACATTGTTTACACCAATAGTTAGTAATTCACTGTAAGTTATAATAATTTTGTCATAAGTATTTCACCCCACAGTATTAGGTACTAAATACTAACCGCTAAATAGTAACCTTTTGTTACATAATACACTTTTTAGTAATTCATTTGAAAGTAGCTTGTTATGAGCATGTTTGTGAAATGTGATAAGACGAAAGATTTTAATTTATATATTTATTTGGATTATCTAATTTTTTTTTGTGAATTCAGCACAAGAGTCCCAAACCTCTGGGGCCAGTGATACTATGGCATCCCCAATTGAGGTATGTTGTGAGGCTAAAGGTAGTGGGGAGGGAAAAGAGATGGAGAAGATTTTTTTTTCTTGCGCACCCCGGGATTTGAACCCGCGACCTTCGAATTGCTAGTCGAGAGCCTTAGCCCTTGACCACGAAGAGTTATAATAATTTTCCAGCCCTACCAGCGACTTTACACAAAAACAGCGCTATTTAAATCGATGGCCTAGGGCACATATGTGTTAAATGCAATTTAAAAAAATGATTTATAAGAATACTCAAGGTTAAAAAAACTAAATTTATATGGATGTTCCTCTTTGTATCCATTCTAGACGAAATGAGTTCTGTAAATTTCCCACGAAACATTTATTTATAAAGTGGTTAATCTTGATAAATACTTTACAAAACACATAATTGTTGCTGATATATTGCACTGGCAGTTTAGCGGGCGCATATAATGAAGAATACTTATAACTGCACTTAAACATGTGTGCGCTAGGCCATCGAAATTATCCGCGAGTTAATATTATTCTCCATGCATATTTATCCGGTAAGCCAAGAAAGGCCAGTTTTTTGACTCACGAAACTTTCAGATATTTACCAAAATATGTATTCCACTTTGTAAAAAAGTATCCGAAACAAGAAAAAAGTTGATTAAAAATCAAAACTTTTTTTTTGCTTTTTGAAATACTAAAACTATTGCTACTAATATTAGTCATCGCATTTCTCAAATGCTTCACTGATTTCTCCGATAATTTATGCAAAAGATAACATAAATCATCAGTAAAAAAATTCAACTGAAGCCCCTGCACAAATTTTGGCCATTTTGAAATAAAAGTGCCAGGGTCCCCCGAATGTCTGATGACCCCGTCTAGAAGGGTTTATCAATAATAATTTGCATGGCGCCCGTTTTTGTGAAAAATCACAAATCAAGGGCGTTAATTAGTTAATAACATATTATTTAAATAAACGACTCCAAACAGGAAATTGATATTCTCTGCACTAAAAATATAGTTTGTTACCAGAAATAAATAAAGCTGTCATTGGCAATGGAAAATGGCAGAATGTACATAGTATGCACAAAAGGTGCTGGTACATTTTTCCATTAATTCATAATATTTAAAAAAGCCTGAAAAAATAAACCAAATCTGAATATTATGTAGGACACCGCAAAGTCAATAAATAAATTAATCTATCGATATTTCTTTACAATATCTTAACAATGAACGTATCTAATTTGCACTAATAATGCGCCAAAGTTATTTTTTTATAACGCTCTTGACTTACAAATAGAAGTGAATTCATTCAACAAATAAAACACAATTAAGAAACTCAGACTTGAC
Source organism: Hesperophylax magnus (assembly GCA_026573805.1). NCBI lineage: Eukaryota > Metazoa > Arthropoda > Insecta > Trichoptera > Limnephilidae > Hesperophylax > Hesperophylax magnus. The sequence goes on along the minus strand of JAIUSX010000116.1, from coordinate 665,402 downwards.
TGGATGACTGTATCTAACCAAAAAATACACAATGCATACACGTATGGAGGTAGAATGTTTTTATTTTTAATGTTTGGTGATATCTATTCTAAAAAACAACAACATCCCACGATACCTTGTTTTGATTATTCGAATTGATCGACTAAACATGAACTTTTAATAAATTAAACACAATATGATATGGATTGATTAAATTATTTTTGCTTACTTACCGCTCGATGTCTCAACGAAACTGTAAATTGCTTTTAATTTGATAAAATACTTGTATTTATGTTGATCGAAACACTTGTTGGATTCAACAGAAAATTAACAGCACCGGTCTGCAGCGCGACGTGTTAACGACTAACCACCTAACAAAACAACTTTGTTCTCCGCAACTCTGTGAGTTGGGAAGTTGTCGCTTTCGGTTATCGTGCGAACACCACACGAATATTACACGAGCTATACGCTGTGGCACTCGAAGCGCGTTACGTATTTATGCAATTCACGCACGATTTTCCACGTAAAAAGATTTAACACAACTTTTACGCGTAGATTTTTGTATTGAAATTAGTTATGGACAGTTTGGAGAGAGCTGTCAGGTGTCACACTAAGCCCGCGGCGTTTACAAAAATCAATGTATTATGTTCCACACTGAATACTATTCCATTAGCAGATCAATTTAACAAACACACCTTGTTTTGCTAAGCAAACTGTTGGCAGTGTTTGTAATAAAGGCGGTAAACCAACAACGTTCGGAATGTTGCAACAGAGTCGGATAAGGTATTTTACCTAAGCGCTAGGCACATAAAATATTATGTTAAAAAGTACCCAGCATCTTAATCACTTCAATAACAATTACGGAGGAAGCAATTACGGAAAAATTATGGCTATTTTTGTGAGGCTCTCATTTGATAAAGCTCCCATTTTAGTGTAAAGTCGAGTAGGTACGTGATATTTTATATACTTTGGGGAATGGTTTTAGTTATTTTTTTAATAAAATACACGATAAAAACAAAAACTAGATCAGGATTGTAACCTGCTTTAAAAAAGAGATGATTTTTTTTTCATGTTTCACCTTTTTTCTACTTATTTTGGCGCCCTTCAGAAATTGTTCTCTGGTAATTTTTCGGCAATCCGCTCTTGTCTACGATCCGTGCTACACTGTAGTTATAATGTAGTGAGCTCAGTGCAGTTAGAAAGCATCATGGAAAATCAATATCGTCACACCGGGTATCACATATTTTATCAATAATAATGATCAATGAAAGTTATGATCCAAACTGATAACAAAATGTCACATAAAAGTTACACACTGGTAAGCGAACTCGTTATGTACCTACCTACTTTATTAACCTGTGTAAATTCAAGAGTATTAACGAATTTAGGGATATAAATATTATATTATGCCGTAAGAACGCTTTAAATTACATTTGGCTATCGTGTTTTTGTATTTATTTGTTTATACCGATAATTGTCATAATTTACTGAAAGTTTATAAGGAAACCTGTTAATTAATGTAGCCGGACCACCAATAATTTGAATAGATTCTTAATGCATTAGCGATAAGTACTATTTTTTATCCGTGTGTTTTTATATAAGAAAAAAACGTCGCCAAAAGTGTGTTTTATTTTATTTTGCGAAGTTCAGGCACAAATATATTTTTTTCGATTGTTTTCTAAAGAACTTAATTTGTAACTTTATACGATAAAACCGTAACAGAAAAGGGGTTCGTAAGTAGGAAATTTTGAAACTTTAAAACAGTTTTTATAGGCTACTTTCTTCTTCTGGGCTTATAGATGTACAAAAAATGCTCGATTATTTCAAAAGCCAAGATGTGTTCGACTCGCACGGCCGTTGTTTTCAACTTTTCTAACGATCAATCTAAGGCTCCGATGAGCCAAGTGATTTGTTCAGTAACGTTCGATTTGCCTGTTTCCAACCATTTTAATATACACAATAAAAAATATAGTCAATAAAATGACATCAAAGTAAAAACTTTCAATGTTTAATTAATATTGACGAAATAATCATTGCATTTATTATAAATGCTTACATTTTTTAAAATACTGTAATATATAAACCCATATTTTATATATATTTAAGGTAATATGTTAAAAATGAAGTGTTAGCTTGACTTTAATGGCACTGTGTCTTGGCGTCGCGAATATTTTTCACTCTGTCGACATTTTTTATAAGTAGTCATTTACTGAGGCAAGCTTAATCCAGTAGTTTGGAATTCTTAAATTGGTTGATAGCTCAGTCGTCACCTTTATGTTACGTAGTTGTGCGTTTGAGCAGTGTTGAGCCAAAATTTCAGCTCAACGATTGATCAGTAAGATTGGGAACAGCGGCTGGCAGTATTTCTTTAAAGCCTCTAAAATATTTTTAAGTTATCAAATTTTCAAACCAAAAATACGAGATTTTGCATTACGTCGTGGTGCTTCCCTTTAACCATGTATATATTCTTTCGATTGATTCATTGCGTGTTCTTTGTAGCTGTCAAATCTGACATTTATCACTACAAAGCAAACACTTCAGAAGATCGTTATATTTTAACAGTGCAATCTAAAAATAAACATGTGAAACTTACATAAATAATATAATTAAAATTAAAAATGGGGTACTTTATGTATATTTTCGGCACCGGGCCCAAATTATTGTATGCAAGTTCGGTTCTGACCAGCCTCATGTTATTTTGGTGTCATAATTTTACTCTTCTATTTTCATGAAGCTGCTTTATTAAAAACAATCTATCGGTTAAAATATGACATTCGAAAAATGGTTTTTTATAATTTATTTAATTTTTTTAGTCATGAAAATAATTTAATTATATTAAGATGAACTTACTAATTGTTTTCTTTATTTATAATTATGGTTTATAAGTGGGATTTTTACGTGTAGTAAATATCTTGAGTAACTCATTCGTTAACCCAAGAATGATCGCTTTATTGACATCTTTTGATCAATCATAGTACAGAAGGTGTTGCATCCAAATCTGCTTACGAATTACAGCTTGAGATGAATATGAAGTGGCCTGTAAATAATTTAAACGGGACAAAATCAAATAGAGGTTGTTGAAATTGGGAAAGAAGAAAAACAGGAAGACTATATTTAAGACTATATTTACTATATAAGACTATATAATTACCACTATATTTCTGCAAAGGTGCACACGATCACAATATAGTGAGATCCACTGCGATAGCTCGAGGTGATAATCGCCCCAACAAAACGAATGAGTACTTAAAACGATGCACCTTCAAGATAGTTAACTTCCTTCTTTTCAAAGATTATGTACAAGAAATACACAAACAACTTGTTTTCAAGGTAGTCCCTATCTTTCTCCCGTTTTCAAAAAAAATGCACTCGAATTTGCATATGTTCTTGCCACTGTTCCAAATATCTAATACTTTTCTAGCAAGGTGAATGATGATAATGCAAATTTACCATGCCTGAACGTGATAATGAGTTATGTACCAATTTGAATAATACCTACCTACAATAAGAAAATTACACTGTTAACTCACGTAAGTTTAACAAAAATGCAATATAGCGAGTTTTATAATAAATACTTTGAAAGGTACGTCCAATGAAGTATTGCTTTTGAAAAGTCGAAGTAAGATTTGTATGCAAATTTTAAATATAAATTTTAATTTTATTACTTGAAATAAAGAAAATATACTATGCACTAAATTTATTATTTACAAGGAGTATTTTTACTGGAGTATTTTTTCGCCCGCCATGCAGGGGGGGATGTCCTTGTATTATGTCGGACTAAGCAAACATTAAATTGATAAGGATATATTTTTTAGTTACATGACATAGAACACTTTTGAAAAATGTTTAAAGTCACTAAAAGAGATGAAAAAAAGCTAGCCTGAACCTAACTGAACCTAACCTTGTTTTTGTCATGGCATTAAAATCACTTTTCAAAAGGGTTCTGATTTATTACCGTTCTGATTCGTCCAGTTACCATTTTCATGATTAGATATCTGCAATCTTCATCACAAATACGCAAATTCATAAATTTCTGATATTGAAAAGCTTTGAATTGAAGTAGAACTATTTATTATGTCCAGTACACAATTTTGGTCCTTCGAGCTGGATTATCTTTTCGGCTTTAGTGCTCTCGATCGTCCATTTTGTTTTAGCTGGGACTGTTGGTTGGAGAGATTTTTGGGTGCCAAGTACCCACGGATGGAAAAATAATGCTATTATCAATATGTATATAAATTTTAGATTTAGAGTTAGCAGGCATCTAAGCTTCTCGGCTTCGTAATTAGTAGGTTCGTATTCATTTCACAACGAACAAACGCTGTGACCATTATGAAACACATTAGTCTTATGTGTATTGGAGTCAACTTCAGTCATTTGGGCCCCACTCGAAATTTTTAAGATTTTTGTTTTTGCGGATATTACCCCTGGCTGTACCCATCTCCTTATATCCTGGGCATGACCAATTACAACTCCTTAAAGACGCATAGAGGTATTGCTCTGATTAAATATATAACGGTTAAATATCTAACAATGAGATTCTGGCTCAAATAAATTTATTTGTACCAGAGTCTCCTCTTCTATCTATGAACTTACCCGAAGGGAGGGCCACGTACTTCCTAAATGTAGTTGATCAAAAGAACGACTTGTTTTCGAGTCCGATTCGAGCCGCGGTCAACAGTGGTTGTGTTCCTTACTATTGCCGAGTGCCGTTCGCCCGTTCCTGCGCTGCGTACAGATAAGAGATTATTGTTACATTTTATTTAATATTGTTTATCGTTTACCTATTTGTTTGCATTCCTGCTTACGGCAAATCCGTTTTTGTTTGTACAGTCAATGAAATAGACTGCGTATTATTTTTTCAGTTTAATTTTTAAAAGTTAAGTTTTTTTTTATATAATGGAGGAAGACGAAGATAGACCTCCCGACCCAGGGTCGATATTGGATTTTTCTGATTCGGAATCTAATACGAGCCAGGTTTCTATTACGCTCCCATCTCGTAAACGACGACCATCGCAAAGCCTTCACATTCCATCGAAAGTTAAATCTATACCGCCGGTTCAACAAACCTCGACCCCTAACGACCTTAACACCAATAGTAACATCCAGCCAAGTACTCTAACTAGCGATAATGCAAAAAGTACTGAATTACTTTATCCTGCTTCAGCTTCCGGTCCATTTACCGTTAATGTTCAGAGAACTGAACAGGGAAAACTTATTCATCCTTTAGATTTTGGAAAATTCGTATTTGACTCAAAAAATAATAACCTTGGTATTGTTAACGGTTCAATTAAACCGGAAGGGCGATATAAATTATCTATCGAGTTTAACACTGCCGCTTCCGCAAATGGATTTGTAAAAAAAATTGACTCGCTCTCAAATCATAAATATAAATCGTTCATCCCTACATTTAACCTTTCGAGAATGGGTCTTGTGCGAGGAATTCCCGCGGAGATCCCAGAGGCTGAAATTGTTGATGCTTTGAATAATTCTCACGGAACCCCAAAAGTATTAAAAGTACGTCGACTGAACTACAAGGATTCTACTGACGGAAACACGATCTGGAAACCTTCCCAGTCTGTTGTTGTTACATTTGAGGGACAATCCCTACCGTCTCGTGTGTTAATTTACTATACCTCGTTTCCCGTCGAAGTTTATAAATTTCCAACAATTCAATGTTTCAACTGCTGCCGGTTCGGACATTCGAAATCTGTATGCCGCTCTCCCCCACGTTGTTACTATTGCGGAGAAGCTCACCCATTTGATCAATGTCCGAAATCTTCCAATGATCCCATTTGCATTAACTGTTCGGGTGCACATACCGCGGTCAGTCTAGCCTGTCCGGAATTAACAAGACAGAAGAACATAAAACATAAAATGGCTACCGACAACATTTCGTACTTCCAGGCCTCAAAGTTAATCTCTCCTGCGAAAAAATCATTCGCAGAGATGACATCGTCCTCAGCTCCTTTCCAAACAACCACCTTTTTAAATTCAACATCATCTTCTCAAAGAGAAACCATTCTCAAGCCAGTCAAACCCAACCCAAAATATACACCTTACCTTGATAAAAAACAATTGAATAATATTTTGGCCAGCCCGAATGGGAATGCCAAATCCCAGACGCCCAATGGGTGTGCCATTAATGGTAATTCTTCCCCTCCTGCTCTCCCCGAAATAATGAATAATAATTCTTTTATACACACTTTAATTACCCTTTTAATTTCTATCCTTACAAACAACAATACTGTACCGTCCAACGCTGCCGATTACATTAAATCTTTATTATCCTGCCTCCCCAATGGCTTCGAAACTGAACAAAATCCTTCAGTGGAACAGTAGAAGCCTCTTCGCTAACAAATCTGACCTAATTCAATTACTCGACGAACACGACGTTTCAGTAGCCGCCATTTCTGAAACGTGGTTAAAACCCTCCTTTCACTTAAGAATTCCAGGTTATTATTGTCTCAGACACGACAGACCGGATGGTAAAGGCGGCTCGGCTCTGATAATCCAAAATTCTATCCCTTTTAAAGAAATTAATATTCATACTCCCTCCGACGATATCCAGATAATAGCAGCTGTCTTATCTGATATCACAATATTGTCAATATATATTCCTCCCTCTACGACTTTTATTGAAATTGAATGGACACCAATCTTAAGCCAGATTTGTTCCCCTTATATGATCCTTGGAGATTTTAATGCACATTCCCCTTCTTGGGGTAGCGAAATAACAAATCGTTCCGGCCGCAATCTTTTAAATTTTATTGATACCCATAACCTATGTTTTTTAAATGACGGATCTCCAACCAGATTCACCCCCCCTCATCAACGGAAAAGTGCTGTTGATATATCTCTTTGTTCGTATTCGTTAGCATCTAAATGCTCTTGGGACATCCTAAACGATCCCCTCTCTAGTGATCATTTCCCAATTATAATCCGCTTTCACCATCAATTTTACACTTATTCCCCCCCAGTTAAAAATAATCTCAAATTTAGAACGAAAGATGCGAATTGGAGCACTTTCTCTTCTGAACTAGATAACCTTATTAATTTAACAAAATCGTCCCCGGGAGACATCAGAATGCAATGTGAGACGTTTCCTTCTATGGTTATAAATGCAGCAGAAAAATCCATCCCGAAACGCAATGCGAACATTAAAATAAAACACTCTACTCCGTGGTGGGACGAGGAATGCACTCGCTCCGTCAACTCTCGAAAAATAGCAATTTCCTCTTTTCGTAAGTGTATGTCCCTAGAAAATTTTTTATCAGTTAAAAAAGCCCAGGCAGAAACCAAACGAATTTTGAAAAATAAGAAGCGCGCTGGATGGCGGAAGTTCTGTGAGAACCTGTCTCCGGAAACTCCCCAGTCTTCAGTTTGGTCTAGCTTAAAAAAATTTGGATCATCGTATTCTCCGCCAAGAATCAAACATATATCAGAAGAAATTCTTATAGGATTTGCGGATAAAATAGCCCCCCCATCAGTTGCCGGATGTGAAGAAATGCCTTCTATTAAGCCGTATCCATCTCACTCTAACTGGCTAGATGCTCCTTTCTCCATTGATGAGATAAAACGAGTGATAAGAGCCCTTTCTGACTCTGCTCCGGGTCCCGATGGAATATTTTATAGTTTCATTAAATCATTTTCTGATATGGCGGTTGAATATTTCTTATCTCTTATTAATAATATGTTTGAAACAGGACTAATTCCGGATGTTTGGAAAACTCAAAAAATCATTCCCATTTTAAAACCTGGAAAAAATCCATCTGAAATTTCGTCTTATCGGCCTATTGCTCTTTCATCGTGTTTGATGAAAGTAGCGGAGCGTTTGATAAAAAACAGACTAGAGTGGTTTGTTGAAAGTCAAGATATTATCTCACCAAATCAGTATGGTTTTCGGAAAAAGAAATCTACAATGGATAATTTAAGTTTGTTCACAACTGATATCCGAGTTTCTCAATCCCTAAATTCTTATACATTGGCCACATTCCTTGACCTTTCATCAGCTTACGATGATGTTTTACTGAATGTTTTGAAAGAAAAGCTAATTAAAAAACAAATCCCCCCGAAACTAGTCCAATTTATTATTAATTTGCTCACAGATAGGTCCATTATTATTGAGTCTTCCTCTAAATGCTTAAGGCGCAAACTATGGAGAGGTTTACCCCAGGGTTCTGTTATCAGTCCTCTTTTGTTTAATATTTATATAAGCGACCTAGACTCAGTAATTCCTTTTTCTATCAAGCGACTTTACTTTGCGGATGATATCCTTATATATTTGTTACATAAAAATATTATTCTTGCAGCTAAGGAAATGAATTTGGCTTTACAATATATTAAAAGCTGGTTGTCAATAAATGGGATGAATCTGGCGGCATCTAAAACAAGGGTCGTAGCTTTCACGCGCAAAAGAAAAATTCCCCACTTCTCAATCTCTTTTGATAATGTGCCTCTACAAACCGCTACTCAAATCAAATTCCTTGGTCTTCTTTTGAACCATAAACTTTCCTGGCTTCCACACATTCAGATAATTTCTACAAAGTGTGAAAAGGGACTTAATATGATGCGAGCAGTTTCCAGAGTATGGTGGGGATCTCATCCTACCACTCTTAAATTAATGTATAATTCCCTAGTTCGGAGCCACTTGGATTACGGCACATTCCTTTTTGACCCCCTCCCTAAATATTTAGATAAGAAAATGGAAATAATTCAATCAAAAGCCCTCAGAATGATTATTGGAGCTATGAAGTCTTCTCCAATTAATGCGCTTCAGGTGGAATGTGGGGAGCCTCCATTATATTTCAGAAGGCAATTCCTTGCCAATAAATATATTTTCAAGGCTTTATCGTTATCACATCATCCTATTAAACAAAGTCTTAATCTGCTAAGTGTTAATTTGAAGTCTAACAAAAGATTGAGTGAAAAAAAATGTTTTCCTCTCCTAATTAAAAGTTTTCATCTCTATAATTCTCTGTCATCTTCCCTCCAATATCTTCAAGAAGTTCCCAATCTTCCTATATACAATATTCCATTTAAGGCAATCACTTTTATGCCGAACACAATAACATCAGACTTTCGGAAGAATATTTTATCTTCCCCAAATAAATTTCATAATGTGGATGACTGTTTTAAAAGCATTGTGGCTTCAAAATTCCCTGGATTTTCCATCCTTTACACTGATGGTTCCAAATTTGAAAATAAAAGATGTGGAGCATCGATATATAGTCCAGAATTCAACATCAATCTCACTTATAAATTACCGAAAGAAGTTTCCATATTTACAGCTGAATGCTTTGCAATTGAACAAGCGCTAAATCAAATCCAGGTTCTCAACATACATCGAGCCTTACTATGTACTGATTCGCTAAGTGCTCTAACTAAAATTATGTCAAATGTTCTATGTTATCCGGAAGACAATATTATATGTAAAATAAAAAATCTTCTCAATTCTCTAAGTGAATCTGGGTTTGAGACGATATTGGCCTGGGTCCCTGCCCATTTGGGTATAGAGGGTAATGAGATGGCCGATTCTCTCGCCAAATCTGGTTCAGATTCCGGAACTATCCCACTAAATTTTAGAATCCCTATCTCCGATGTCTTCCCGATTCTTAAATCCAACATGACTCGTGCCTGGGAAGAAAATTGGGCAGGCTCCAAAATAAGAACTGGATCTTTCTATGCTGGAATTCAAAACCATATCCCTGCTAAGCCATGGTTTCACGGTAAAAAACTGTCAAAGCGATTCATTTCATGTATTTCGAGAATGAGAATTGGTCACTGTTCAATTGCATCCCACTTGGCTAGAATTAGAGTTTTGGATGATCCGGTCTGCCAGTGCGGTGTGGAAGAGGAAACCCTCGACCACGTTTTCTTTAACTGTAAAAATCATTCATCTTTCAAGAACATATACCGCCGTCTTATTAAAATCACACACCAGTCCCCCCTTAACATTTCATACCTTTTATCTCTTAACAATTCTCGTGTTCATACAGCTTTATGTAAGTTTATTAACCTGAATGAATTCAACATTTAATTTGTTTTAGCGATCTAAATGAGTCCAATGATTAATTTGTTTTATTATTCTCCCAATAGATTAACCGAATTTTTTTATCCACTTTAACTGTTACCGGCACAAAGCACTCTTTTCAGGGTGAAATGCCTAAAACCAAAAAAAAAAAAAAAAACGACTTGTTTTTCATTTCCTACGTAGCTCTTACAAATTTTTTGTCACTGAAAATACATTGTATAAACGGTACAATTATAAAGATCTAGACCACAATCTGTAAAGTTATAAAAAAGTTGGACAAATTGAATAAAATAAATAAAATTTATCATATATCATAGAAGTATTATGTATTGCGTAGATATATGGCACCAAACCTTTAATAAAAACGACATTAAACTTAAACGTACCTACTTAGTTTTTTTTGAAGAATGATGTTCTTAAGTAATTGAAATTGAAAAATAGAGTTTTTATGTAATCAATTTTTAATATAAAATTATAGTAACATTTTTATTAGTATTTCATCAGAAATAGAGTGCTGCATAAAATGAACATGTGCAATAAAATCATACTGAAAATATATTTTTCGTCTAATGAAATACATAATAAATAAATGAGTATTACTGATTTATTAAAAATCTCTTTATATTATTGTTATTTCCGTTGAAAACGGGACTGCAGGCCGCTTCCCGATAAACTTTAACTAATATCGGAAAACGTGTTCATATGCTCCTGTGTTTGTCTTAATAATAGATATAATGACTAAATGCGACATTTTTTGTATTTTTATGAACACCTGTTTCAGTATCGTGACAATACATTGGTATTGTACCAAAAGTTTATCAGGAAACCAAACAAATCATTGGATAACGAATAATTTGAAGAGATTTTAAATAAATTAGCAATATATTTCATCCGTGCGTATAAGCAACAGTTAAAGTATTTAATGATTGAGCGAGTGAATGGGCGGATCAGTCCATTTGAAGTCCTCCTGGTAGGTGATGTAGACGAGCCAGTATATCAGGTTGAGGAAGCCAAAAGATCCCGGAAAGAGCACTCTGGCGGCGCGGTCTATGTGCGACACGCTGTTGATGTGGCGGTTGGCGCCGTGTTTTCCGTTTTCTGCAATCAGTATAGCATGCGTGTTACAATATAGCAAGGTCAGGAGTAGTAAATTAGGCAACTGGATTCCATAACACTTTAAACGCCCGCAAAGCTGTTTTTGTTATCTCCAATGCCTTCTTTATCTGCTGTGTAAATATGACTTATTTAGGTATAGCACAGATGGAGCTACTCACGAAAGTTTGAACACTACTAGTTACAAGTGAATACGCATTTCAAAAAAACTTTAATAGTGTTTTACCGTTCAAAACTTTAATAGTTGCTAATTGTATCCACTTCCTCTACTAGTAGTTCTGTGAACAGTAGACCCGGCTTCGAAAAAAGCATATTTCTAATGATGCCTTATCTTAATCAAAACCGGATTTGTAAGCGTCCAAAGATGGCTTGAAAGGGAGATATGTAATTGTGAAAGTTAGAGGGAGCGCGCTAATATTAGAAACAACAATAATTAAGCCAATATGGTGAAAATATTAAAAAAACACGGCTCTTTTGAAATAGAGCAAAAATCTCTCGAAAAATGCTTTAGGAGCATTTAAAGATACACTGTGAACTTTTCATGCCTATAACATATAACAGAACAAAACTTGTTTTTTTAAATCCAGGGAATTTCATAAAATTAAAGTTTTGGCATAACAAATGTATAGATATTATCTATAACATGTATTTTTTTGGAACTTAAAAACTAAGCGAGAAACTTGTTATAAATCGGTAGAAATTGTGTATAATTAATTATCACCAATTTATTTAATGTAGCATTTTTGTCCAAAGAAATTATCCTTCTCGGTGAAAATTTTTTTTTCAATTTTTATTATTATCTTTTTTTATCTGAACAAAAAAAGCGAATAAGAAAGTCCAAATCAACACGACTATTTCACATTTTAAAAATAATCTTTATTGAACCATTGAAACGGCCACCATCTTGTATCAGAAACTGAACGAATAATCTAATTTACAGACATACGAAATGTAAAATGGTCGAGTCAGGAATTTACGTTCAGCCAAAAATGCGGATTGGCCACCACCAACCTGCCTCCCGCTGGCGCTGTCGCCTGAAGTTATCGTTCCCCATGAGGCAGTACAGCAGTTGCCTCCACTGCGGCACCTTGAACTCCGTCTGCGTTGTCCTTTCCATGGTGAGGCGGACGCCCCCCTTGTCCGGGGAGCCCGAGCAGGCGGTAGACTGAAATATATTGCAAAGATATATTCGCCAAAAATTTTCTTCTTTGTAACTTAATACTTGCTTTGCTGAATAGGATTTAAAAAAAAAACAATAAACGTTTTAATTACCATCAAAGGAAACTATCTGCATTTGGGAAATTTTCGATTTTATAATGAACATTTGCTTACGTTATATGGGATTGTATGGAATGACAGCCAAAATAATTTCTGTTAATGAACTTTTCTTGTGTTGGTATTCCTGATACTATACGAGCGGCTAGAAGAGATGTTATTTCTAACAGTCAAAGGAAAATTAAAAATGATTGTCTTTAATAAAGCATTATAGATAACATAATTTACTTAGGTACCGTTGTTTTCTTATTTAAATTCTCAATAAAATCTTACGAAACTCATTTTTTTTAATATAAAAAGGTAAACCCCTAAAACATGGTTTTTCATTTTCGGGTTATGGCATCACTGATTGGTTGCGACGCGGTTAAGGGACTGGGACACGGTCAAGCGGCTTGATCGCAAGCACGTAGTTTTTTTGTCTATTGTTGTCTATTATTGTCTATGCTTAGCGGCTTGACAGCCCGCATCAAGCTTCTCCGTCAAGCATGGCCACGCCTTCCTGTGATTTCGTGGTGGTCTATGTATATGTACTTCTATGCCTTCCTGTCATTTCGTGACTCGCGGCAAAATGGAATCTGTCAAAGACAAAGCGTTCTTGGCTCTTACGTTAGCTTTATGTTTGAATAAAATAATAAAAAGAAACGAATTTGGTGTCAAGAATGGTACAAGTTAAGGTACCGCTTTACCCATGAGCATTTGCAAAGTGTATTACAGGCTACAGCTATTTTTTGTATGAATATCTTGTGCGGTATTCATACAAAAAATATGTTTTCTCCATTGAAAATTCAGAAAATTATTTATTCTACAGTTTGATTATTAATGACCTCGAAAACCGCTGTCATAATTATTAAAAAATACTAAAATACTTCCAAAATTTTTAAATTAGATGGATTTCTACAAATTGAACACAAAAACAATAACTAAGTACCTATTTTATAATAATTTTATTCAATTTATATCATTGTTTATGATACGTGATATTTATTTGTCTATTGTCGTTTGTCTATTCCCACAAAAATATAAATTCGCATCAAGCCCCGCCGCAAGCACGTAGAATTGCGCAATGCTTGCAAGCCAGCTTCGGTACACGGTCAAAATGCTTGTCACAAAGTGCCATAGACAATAAACTACGTGCTTGCGATCAAGCCGCTTGACCGTGTCCCAGTCCCTTTAAGGAAGCAAGGGTATCGGATACTTGCGTATCCCTGTTGAAGAAGGTCCTAAAGGGATCATTGTAAAGGAGTTTTGGGAGGCTTGAATAAAATATTGTATAATTGAATAAGGGGGTGTGAGGTAAGGTACTGACGATGATGCAGGGCCTTTGAAGATTGCTGCTTCTCCGTCGGACAGCCAGCTGCTTGGCGGCGAGAGGATCCCCCCCGGTTTCCTCAATCAGCTCCTCCCACTCCTCGTCGTCTATCTGGATCTCTCCGGAGCCAACCTTCAGACACAGGGAAACCATCACCATTACTTTATTTCTTATCAGATGCAAAACAACTAAACAATGGCATAAACAAGAACGATCTTATTAAACTACAGTTAGGAGATATTATTATTAAACGTACCATTTATTATTTTTTATTTTATTTGGTTTTATGCCCAGCCGGGCTTTTACATGGATTTTAAGAACGAAATATACCTAGTGAGCTATCGAATACTATACACAAAGTTTTTAAAACAGGAAATAACTTTAAAATGATAAACTGAATATGAAAAAATATTAGTATAATATGTAACAGTAACATACTAACATTACAAAATAATATAGAAACTAGAACAATACTACATATAAGACAAATCACTAAAACTATACTACCAAATCTACTATAATTTCTAGGATTCAACAAAGTGCTGGTAAAGATTACGATTAATTCTATAAATGGAGTCGGTAAATATATCAATAGTAGGTACCCCCAAAGCTGTTACCCCCAAATTATGCATCCTATTGGTTAGTGAGTGTGTCTGAAAGGTGGTTGTGTGTGCATTGCAAAATAATGTTACATTTTGTCTTTTGTTCCTAGTCGACATATGGAATTTAATATTGGCAACGATGGCAGGAATGTCAATTAATTTGTTAACGACTCTGCGTAACATAACCCAGTCTGAAGTAATTCTCCTGTCAGACAGCGTTATTAGATGCAATTGATTAATCAAAAAACATAATTAATGTATTTAATTTGAATTTTAAGCTTAAATTTTATGTACTTGAGAAATTTGTGCTGAACTCTTTCTATATTGTTAGAGAAAAAAGATACAAACATGACTAAATAAGTGAATTATATTCCACTTGACTTCTAACTAATGAAATAAAGATGGTTCTCATATAATCTAAGGACTTAAAATCAGTTAAGTTCTGCAAAGGATCCCAAGATGAATGTAAATAAATAGATAAGATTTAGATAAATTAATAAAACATTGCATTAACAAAATTGATAATAAATGGTTATTTTGACAATAAATAGAAAGTTACGTTATTTAAGTCACCTATAAATTGATAATAATTTAGGTTTTTTATTATGTATATATATTTGTATAGATTATTAACATATGCATTTCTTTTTTGTTATTATTCTGTACATGTTTTTTTAAAAAATTATTATTTATACTTAACTTAACTTTATATTTAACCTTTACACTTCATACCATTATACTTTATACATTATTCTTTAAGCTGAATGCTTTGTACTTTACACCTTATACATTTTAAATTTATTTATTTATTTATTTATTTATTTATTTATTTTTCCATGTTCTCCGTAAAACGGTTATTCACCAATACATTATGGAGAAGATTACAAATTAGACAAAAAGTATAGCAAAACACATAAAAAGGTCAGTTTCACTACTTTGTGACATACGTCAAAAGATAATTGTTAAACTGCCTGTAGGTTACGTTAAAAATGTCGATGGTCAATGCAGACTCGTTGAGCAGTTCAGTCGCTCTGTTGACTGGGGCGTTCTGATAGGCAGAAGTCCTCGCTTTTGGAGCATAAAAAAGGGTATGGGACCTTCCACGAGTATACTTGTCTGGAACATATAAGTTAATCTCTTTCAAAATAGGTGGATTATGTATAGTTCCAGAGATTATCTTAAAAAAATGTTTTCCTAAAAATATTTTTCGGCGGGCTTCTAATGTATTAAGATCGAGCATTCCTGCTAAGAATAAGGATGGATACAGGAAAGGGTAGTACATATATTCCCTCATATATAGGTAACGCATGAATCTCTTTTGTACTTTTTCTATTTCAAGAATATGGTTTTGCTCAGAAGGGGCCCAAATAATGGAGTTATATTCCAAGATACTGCGAACAAGTGCTTCATACGTTCTTCGGATTGCGATTCCGTTGGTAAATGATCTTGAATTACGAAGAACAAATCCAAGCATTTTGTTGGCACGGGAGACAATATCAGATATATGGGATTTGAAAGAGAGATTTGCTTCAAAAATTACGCCAAGGTCTCGAATCTCATTTTTACGTGTTAATTCATGTTTATTAATGTGGTAGGGGAACAGGAATGTATCTTTGGACCTTGTAAATGTAACGATACTGCATTTCTGAATACTGAAGGGTAAGTTGTTCAGTTCCGACCATTTGACAAGAGAATCAAGATCGTTCTGCAGAAGAATGGAATCGATGTAACTTTTGATTGCTTTGAAAAGTTTTATATCGTCAGCAAAAAGGAGATATTTTGAGTGGTTTATAGTGTTGCCAATGTCATTGATGAATAAGAGAAAGAGAAGGGGTCCTAGATTCGATCCCTGGGGAATCCCGGAGTTAGTTTTGTATTCGTGAGAGATATGGTGTCCGTAACTGACATACTGACGACGATTGCGTAAGTAGCTAGCCACAAAAGCGAGGAAATTCTGAGAGAATCCGATGTCACTTAATTTTTTTAATAAAATATCATGGTCGACTTTATCAAATGCTTTCTCGAAGTCTGTATAAATCACATCAACAGGTACAAAATTTTCAAATGAATTATTAATATAGGTAATGAGATTCATAAGATTCGTTGAAGGTGACAGTGTGGGACGAAATCCGTGCTGATTTTCGGTGAGTGCGTGTTTTGTTTGGTTATATATCTGTGAATAAATTATGGTTTCTAAAAGTTTTGCGGGTGCTGACAACACAGCTACAGGTCTGTAATTATCTATTTCTGACTTTTTTCCTTTTTTATGTATAGGCGTTACTTTCGTTAGTTTCCACATTTCCGGAAAGATATTTTTGCGAAGTGATAGATTAAAAATATGTTTTAGAGGTTGAACAAAATAACTTGCATATCTTTTGAGGATTATAGGTGGAATACAATCTGGGCCGACGGAGTATTTAGGTTTTAGCTTATGGAAAGCTGTAATAATATCGTCATCGTTAATTTCATGAATTTGTACAGGTAAAGAGTTAAATGACGATGAAGCTATAGAGGATATGTCAAGTTTGGGGATATTGTCGCTAAATACTGATTGAAAATAGTGTGCGAAACCTGCGGCGATCTCAGACGATCCATTATATTTATTGTCTTTGTAGTCCATGTGGTTAAGTTTGTCACAGCCGCGGCGTTTATCGTTAGTGTAAGACCAAAATCGAGTTGGGTCTGTTATTATACTGTTCTCGGCCTCACGTGTAAAGTCAGTGTAGGCCTGACCAATTAACCGTTTGATTGATTTTCGCAAAGTTTTAAAGTTAGCTAAGGCATGTTCGGATTTTGTTTTTTTCCAAAGATAGTGCATTTTAGTTTTTTCTCGTATGAGGTGAATGATTTCCCCATTAAACCATTTCGGATATTGTCTAACATCTTTGAGCATACGTGTAGATCTTTTCTTAAAACAAATGTTGAAAATATTATTGAGCTGTTCATAAAACATTTCGACAGCTAGATTTACGTCAAGGCAATCGTAATGATTCCAGTGATGTTGTTCTAAGGCATTCTTAAGTGTGTTATCTGAGCTTTCGTGGAAAATCCAACCCATGTTTATGTCTGGAGGCAATGTGTCTGTTTGTATATGTGATTGAGTTGTGTAATCGAATGTGAATGAAAGTGAAGGGTGATGAATATCCTCTCTGACTAATGGGGAGTCATGACGGCAGATAACAGCATTTTTAGAATTTACATTACTTAATACTAGGTCTAACATGTGTGCATTTATGTTATAAACAGTGTTGAATTGTGTTAAATTATAAAAAGAACAAAAGTAATCGAAAACGTCAATTGGGTTTTTCCCTGAGGGGAAGTTAAAGTCACCGAAAATAATAATATTTTTTGATTGTAACTTTACACTTTCACTTATAGTTTTGTCGTAAAATAATTGATACTGTTCAGATGTTGTATTTGGAGGAAAATATACAACACATATATAAATGATGATATTTCTATGCGATACTTTCACCCACAAGTCTTCACCTTGGGTTTCTATGCAGTCCATTCTTTCCGCGTGTGAGTGGCTGTCAGCTCGGAGGGCTAGGAGAGTCCCTCCTCCGCGACTGCCTCTATCCTTCCTGTAGACGTGGTATAGGTTTTCGAATAGCTCCGACGAAAAGGTGCTTGAAGTTAGCCAAGTTTCGGTAAGAGCAATCAGAAGTGGTTTCTGGTACATTACGTTTGTCATGAAGTCGATAATTTTATTATTCAGACTTCGAACGTTCTGGTATACTCCACTAATGTCTATCTTTTTCGGACGTCGTATCGACCGTCCTAGTTTGGGGTCGTGGTCTCCGAAATGACCATTCGTTGAAGGCCACGTTTTCAGGCCAGATCGTGGGGTCCAGGAAAAAGTGGAAGTAATTTTCCGGTATGCCTATTTTGAAGGCAGCATAACGTTCATGCCTCGTAACCAGTTTTTCGACAGTGTAAATTAGATCCGACTTCTTCTTTTTTAAGAATGAAGATATATTTTCTTCTGTGGTATTCGGGTGAAACATGAATACATGCAGATGTAGGTTTTTGGGAATAGTGACCAAGCTGTCGTCGATAGACCCTGTCCCTTTACAGATTGGCCGAGATCGTCGTCTACCGTTGACGAGGGCATCGCTATACGATGTTATTGGCTGGGTTGGCAGCTTGGGCACAACAGGCTGTATTGTACTCTGTGGTTGTGGAGGAGAAGACGCCGCTGCAGCAGATGTGGAAGCGGAATGTAGATCTTCCTCCGGTTTTCCTTTTTTAGCAGTGGATCTTGTGGTCATTTTGCGGGTAGTGAGCGGCTGGACGCCGCTAACGGGAAAGTGAGTCTGGCCGGCTAGAGCGGCTAAGGTAATAGCAGGAGCGGGGGCGGGGCCGGGGGGGCCGGGCGGTGGAGGTGTCCTAGACGGCTGCTTAGTGATATCGCCGTACGCTGAGCGCACACACACATTTAAGTCTGGCGCCGGCGCTAGTACCTGGGGAGTACCTGCAGTTACGTTGTACGAGTACTTGCATGAAGGGCACACAATTTTAGCACTACCGTCACTTAAAATTGAACGAATCGTGGTCAGTTCGCTACCGAAACCCTCGATTTTGCCACTCAAAACATCGACCGTTTTAATCAGGGACTGAATGATATCACCAAACTCTTCCATTTTGTAAATAGACTAGAACGAACGATTAAAATGAATACTATCGAGAGCCGATGACAGAAGACGTGCGTCGCGTGTTGCGTGCGTATTACTTAGATAATATTATATTTATTTCACAAAAAAAGGCAAGAAAAAAAACGCTTAAACAATTCCTGCCCATTCTAAATTGCAATATTGGCTTATTAGGTTGCCATGTAAACCCGTCGATTAAACTCCAACACCCTTCCTCAACAACACAAGTCCTAACAAATCAGTGCACTCTGGTCTACTGGTCTCACTGGGACTGGCTGGGGTGGTACCAAAGATCACGTATTCTTATATCTTTGGGAGGTACATTAGAATCGTATTATTTGTAAAATTAATGAATGCGGTAATATTTAAAAACAGTCACCTTCGTAAAATAATGAACGCCAGCAAACTCCAAAAGCGTCGCGATGCAGTACCCGAAGCTCATGAGCAGGAACCAGTCCAGCGCGGTGGCATAGCGCACCTTAGGCAGGTCGGTGCGCGCATCCAGGCTGATAGTGGACAGCGTCAGCACGGTGGTGATGCCCAGCCCCACGCGGTCCGAGGTGGCCTCGCGGTGGATCCAAAAGGATACCCAGGACAACACCACGATCAGGATGCAGGGCACATACACCTGGATCAGGAAGTAGCCCGTGTGGCGAGACAGGTTGAAGGACACCTGGAGGACGGAGAAGTCTCCTGTAAACAGAGAACATAGGGTTAGCGCGGAGATGATGTCCAGCCCCACACGGTCCTCTGGTCTCGCGATGGATCCAGAAGTCAACCAATGGAGGTCAACCAGAAGGTCAATCAGGACTACTACAACATTGGAAAAACACGAATGAGTATGTACAAATAATCACTGATTTAAATATAAACAAGATGATTTCGCATTTGAAAAAAGAACTGAACCATCAAAAGGGTCATCTTTAATTAACATTTATAGACATACGAAATGCAAAATAGTCGAGTTTATATTTTAGTTATTTTTAATTTTCAAATACGTATATGTATTTTATTTTCACTTGCTGTAATGAATTAATGGAAATCTTGAAAGCGGAAATAAACCCACTTCCCTGCATCCGATAGAGCTGAAACTCGGCAGATAGGTTTGTTGATGACCATGCATTTTGGTGGCAATCACGAACACACACTCGGACAGATACACATTTCTATGAAATCGGATGATTACAGCAATTAATATACGAACTAAATGTCGGTCCTACCCAATACGAATTTGGCGAGGTTAACTCAAGTCCCTGGGAAGTAAGGTAAAATCCTCCAGTTTTAAAAGTCATTTTTAAATAGATGTATTTTAGTAAAATATGTGTATTATAGTAAAATACATGTATAATAGTAAAGACATTTTTTTCTTTATATTTGACTTGAGATACATACATACATAGATACGAGATAATAAGATAATAAGATAATAAAAATACAACAAATTTAATAACTATACAATCTTTAAAAAAATATGGTCTCGACTGTGCTCCAGTATAAATTTATTTTTTTCGTTAATTTGGTGTTTAATTGAATTTACGAAAACATTACGCTAAATTAATAAGCTTTGTTTTACACCTGGCCCTCATTTTAAAAATAAATTGGCTATTATTTTTATGGTTAAATTGTAATTAAAATATATCTGCCATTAGACTTACCATCGCGTCTTGTAAACGTGAAGTTTCTGTAGGGGAAACTCATTAGGTCGAATTGGGACAGAGTCATTCCAGGCACGAATGACACAGAGTCTTTTTGCCACTGGTATACTAGCTGCTGATTAGTGTAGGCATCTGGGGAGGATCAAGAAAAAGCTAAATACAAATACAAGGTACAAATATTAGTAAACATAGATGGCGTTTTTAGATACTTCATTTTCACGCGGGGAGGTGATTATTAGCACTTAAACCAAGAAGTGTCTGTGGATTTTAACCACTCGGATCCTGTTGTGCTATATCTGTCACCAAATGACACATCCCCATAAACTCACTCTATCTTAATTCTATTATGATCTGACATTTAACGTAAACAAATAATATATCTTCTGAACTGTTTTTAAATTTCCCTACAAAACAAACGGTGTTAATCTTAAATGACCTCTCTGGCAAGTATGGTCCTGTATATTGTAAAGAATATAAATAAATAATAATACGGTCATTGGTCAAATGGATTGAACGTATAGACGATGCAATCTGTTAGCCATAGGTTAATAATACCTAATCTAGTCTTTAGTTAGTAATAAGATAGAGCATTGTAGAAATATATTATATATTTGAAAAGCGCCGTTGAAATCATTCAAATATTATTATTTGAATGATTTAAATAATTAGCAAATCCTGATACAGGAGAAATATCTTGGGCTGTGCATTGATAAACACCTAACTTTTAAACAGCATATTCAAGATATTAAAGATAAAATCACACCCTTAATTAGCGTATTTAGCCGGATATCATATCTGTTACCAAATAAAATTTTAAAAAGGTCTATATTATAGCCTCGTACACTCACATTTAAACTACTTGATTGAAATCTGGGGAAATGCATGTGAAACATATATAAATGAACTACAGGTAACACAAAACAAAGTAATCAAAAAGCTATTTCACTTCAAACCTAGAACATCAACAAAAAAATTATACATGAAAAAAAAACTATTAAAATTAAGAAAATTATATGAATATAATGGTAACCGGATAAATCATCACAATGATAATTCATCACATCTTTAAAAAGTTACATAAAGTCATGGAAAGTGATGAAACAAAAACTTTATTAACTGGGTTATGTAGGTTAGGTTAGGTTAGGTTAGGTTAAAAAATTTTTTTTTTCATCGTTTCTAATGATTTTATACCACTTTTTAAAAGTGTGTTGAATTGTCACTGTGTTGAGTTATCATGGAACCGAATATAATACATGTCTCCTTATTTACAAAATAAATAATAAACTCATACATACAAATACAGAACTCATTAAAACGTCCCAAGTACACACACACTTTACACGGCAACACGATAAAATACATTTAAACACCATACATACTCATTATGGCAAGCAATCCATTGGTTACGAGGGGAGCAACATATATAATCGCCTCTCAGACGAAATTAAAAGTGAAAAAAGTGTAGGTACATTTAAAAAAAATTTGTTAAGTTTTATGCTCAATCAACAAAACAATGAAAGTGAATAATATCGTTGTGTAATATATTTATGTGTAATGTATTTATTATTTCTAGTTAAATAAGTGAAAGATGTAATTATCTTTTATCTAGAATAAAAAAAAAATATAAAAAAACCAGATCTTTTCTATTATGGTAAGACATGGTATAAAACAGATTTAGAATAAGAGAACCCGTTTTTCTTTGGGCTTAAAAGTTTGCGATGGACGCTCCCAAATGATTCTATAAAGCAGAAAACCGCCAAACAGTTCACCCTGCCAAGGTTAGATTTAAAAAAAATGTATTTTTATGTAAAACCAAAATACGTGAAGTGATAATAACCTTTAAAATACCTATTTCCCAACTGCTCCCAATCCCAACTGGGTAGGAGAAGGAGATAGGGAAGAAGAAGGAAAAGGAGTACCTGACTACTAACTATTCAGATCTAGTCCCTAAACACGGCTAAAGTCATTTTGAGCAACGTTTAATTTCTGAATGTTGGTCTTACACCAAAGTATACTACAATTCATTAAAAGAAAATTCAATTGCCGACGTCAGTATTTTAAATCACGACCCTCGGAATTCTAGACGAGAGCCTTATCTCTCGACAACGGAGGCCGTCCATTTTTAGTTTCGTATAAAACGGTAAATAAAGAAAAAAACATTGGAAAACGTTTAAAAAACATAAGCTATGTTTGGATAATTTTTTTTAAAATTTAATAAAAAACACGTTTAAAACATACACATAAATAAAAATAGCAAATCTATTTGAAATTGAATGTCAAGCGGGAAAATTTGAAGACGTGATTTATTTTATAGACCCGAGGGGTTAAATCGAAGGATATGAAGCCCCGGAGAAACCTAATAAAATTGGATACAAATCTTCAAAAAAAAATCTTATCTTTCGCAATCGATGAGAAGTTTCACACGGAAATCACTTCGGTTGACTCTGTAAACCAACAACTTGTTTCATCAATGAGCATCATAAACGTAGGTATATTTGACTCCGCGAGCGCTTCCAATTGCGAACATTAACAGTAACAGGCATGTTACACGAAGATATTAAGCACGCATTAGGTATTGCCAGTTTGCACCTCACAACCTTAAATTCAAGGTTTATAGAATACACGAATAAATAAAAAAAATTCCCTCCTTTCCACCTTTTACGAGTTAATACGTTACTCAAAATTTAAAAAAAAACGGAAAATAGTAATCTTAAAAATAAAAATAAATTATATAAAATAAAAATGCCACGGCCGAGAATACGTCCAAAAACAATTGCTTGAAAGAAAAGCTAACCATAACATCACCAACTATTATGTATTTTTTTAATGTTGCGTAAGCACACCCGAAATTATATTGTTTAATAATTCGTAACGTTATGCATAAGTTGTTAAAACCCCCCCAAAAATATGCAAATCGGTACTTACAGCTTCCCAGAATTAGCGGACATGATTGGCGGTCCATCGGAAAGTTGCGAAGCTCCATCGGGCATTTGGCTTTTATCGTCAACCTGAAAAAATGTTTTTTTTTACATGGTTAAAAAAATACCGTACCATTTCTGACAGAACACTGAAGTGAATGTGAGTAATTATTTCATTATGACAGACCTTAATTTGAATAAATTTCATTGTTTTGTCTTATCTACGCAAGCCCAATCCACGTTTCAGAGTTCCACTTGAAAAATTTCCAAGCATTCCAAAATAAAGATATTCACATAGCCCTGAAATGGATAAGGGTTTCCAAACACCACCAGGACTCTGAAGTTCCTCTCCTTAAAAACACAGCGGAAATATTTTATGCTTGATTTCCCACCCATAAACACGCGTCTATCAATCTCTTCACCCGGAACGACGAAAACGTACATTCACACATAAAAAATCTAAGCAAATTCTACGAAAAGTCTAATATCCCCAAATTTCAGCCATGTTCCTTTATAGATAATTTTTAACAAAATCAAAATTACACCTATTTCCAATACACTCATTATGAAAGAGAAAGGGGCCTCTCTGGCCCCGAGCTCTGCTTGTCAGTAATTCAATAAGTCAAAAACTCATTTGATATGTAACCATCACATTATTATGTAAATAACCTCATGGAATAAAGAATATCCCCTTCCTGGTTGATCCTCAGCAGCTTATTAGGCACCGTGATGGTGTGGACGTAGGAGTGTTTCCCGTTGTAGAAGTAGGTGTCTGGTCTCCAAATCCTCTCCAGCATCTTGATGGACAGTGACAGGGACTTGATGGGCCCAAGGAAACTTAGCCGAGCATCCCTCCAGTACTGGCGGAAGTAACAGTCCATGGAATAATCCTGGAAGACAATAATGAATTTAGTGAATTTTTTATTCATTTGCTGGTAATCGACACATTATATTTTATCGGTTTGCATATGCGAAGTATAGCCAAAATAAAACCAATTATGGATTTCCTGCTTGTAACTGTAATTTATAATATTATTAATAGTATAAAAACACACATGTATTTCTACGCCAATGCAGAGAACTAGCTTTTGAGTTTAGTGTAAGCGTAAAAATAATATAGAGTGTATAATGATGCAGGATGTGGTAACTGTAAAAATATGTTAATGATGTTGCGAGTGTTCAGTTTAAAAAAAACCTATTTTCGTAAAAAAACCATGTCTGCCATATTATGAATTCTTCGGGAAGACTATTAATGTAATAAATATGTACCTGTAAAATTTAATAAACGCTTCACGGTGGCTGTTTCTCAAGATATGGTAGTTTTTCAATTTTCATTAAACTGATAGAGATATATTTCGGTGAAATATTTACATAGGCTGGTGAGAGTGGGCAATTACTAGTTGCGGGCAATCATAGTCTAGTATACCCTAGTATTTTTTATAAGTATCATAGTTATACGATTCACATGTAATCTTATGTAACAGTATAAATGAAATGAAGAACAAACCATGTCTAGTTCAGAAATTGGGCCCATGCTCCTGATCAGCATATTTGTCTGGACGACAGTTGGTAAGCCTGAAAAGAAAAAAAATGATATAAATAATTTACAGTGGGTAGGTATTGTTATAAAAACTAACTAGAAAAAAATATTATTTCCTACTAGTTTATTTCTTAATTAGTTGAAAAGTTATATAAAGTTAGTGAAAGCTTATAATCTAACATCACTTTTGTTGACTGTATATAATTGATTTATTTAAACAAAATAAGTGTTATTATCCATTTACTAACATATGTACTCGTATTCAAATAATGTACACGTATTAACTAAACTGATGTTTACATTATAACAATATCATGTACATTGTACAATGTGGCCTTAGAAAGAGATACCCTGACAAGAATACATTTTTCTTTTCTTTTTGTAACTTGTAAACTAATACACAAATAAATAAATAAAAACATTGCATTCCTTCTTCTTTTCGAAAGCATTATCAATAATTGATTAATTTAGAAGTCAACTTGAGTACAATTCTCCTGTCTGGAACCCACATTACAATATTCATGTACAAGCTATTGAAAGAATACAAAATAAATTCTTACGTTTTCTGAGATTTAAAATGGGTATTCCTAAAATTTTGTTGAACTACAACACTCTTTTAAATTAAATGATATCTAAGGCTTAAATTGTTGGACAGAAGGATTTTCACTAACTTGTTATTTCTATCTAAAGTTTTGAATGATGCATTTGATAGTCCAGAATTGATTGCATTGACAAGCTTACTAAGTAATAATATAAATTGGAATTTATTTCAGTGCAGAAATTCTGGGACTAACTACCAAAATTGCCCAGAATACTTATGGAGGGAAATAATTATCAGTCAGCGAACATCTTCAATTTATCACTATAACTGTAACAAATACAAAAGATTGTTACTCAGGCAGTTTAGTTATGTATAATAAGTATGTACTGTATGATTATTCTATTCATATGTAAAAGACCCATAGAAATGACGTTAATAAATAAAGAATAATTGTGACCCTGCCACATAATGTCGACATATTTTCATTTTACATGTATTTTTAACACGTAGATTTTAGACGTTATTTACGTACTTCGTTGTTATGCTTCGGATTTGAAAGTATGACAGTACCTAACTCAACTCAATATTAAGTTAAAATTGTGAATATTACAAAACAAATAATATACACAGCGCTTCTTTGTTTACCTTGTCCGTGAGTAGGTAATTGAGAATTTTCATAATTCTTCAGCAAGTTCTCAAGCAGCATGGTTATGTTTTTCGAAACGATATTATTCAGGGGGCTCCTTTTCGTCTCAGATTTAATCATAGACATCCCATCTGCGTCATCGATAACGTACGCAGAATTATTGACGTTATCCCAATTCCAGTTGGTAACGAGTTCGCTCTTCGCCTCGTGCCGCATCTTATCGACTTTGTCAAATCTCACGAAACTAATGATGGTTGTGTTTTCAGCCTCGTCCAGGCTAACTCCATTATTTAAATCATTATCGTCACTCTGATCAGCTAAAACTTTTCTTCTCAATGCCCTTTTTTCTCGGATATAAAAGTTGTTTAGGGAATTTTGGAAACCGTATTTAGATGGGCTATTTTTTAATGTATTCTTGTCGTGTTTTTCATCACTTTGTTTACCCTTTATTAATTCAAGGGAATTATCCTCCGCTGGTTTATTAGATTCAGTGTTGTGGAGTGGAAACAGATAAAAGTTTTGGTATGAACTCAACGATATGTTTATGTTTTCGTTTGTAACGTCAATCTTTGCTATCTGTGAAGTTGAAGTTTGGACATTACGGCTCATAGATATCCTAAAAATAAAAAAAACAAATTATTGAAATTAATCACTGTAATAACAGTCACTTGCCAAACATATAATCTAAACTAATGATCCCGCAGAGGTAGGCAGAGAGGACGGACTGCCAAACGACTCGGTCTTGGCACACGGTCCTTGCTTCATTCTTTCTTCGTACCTCGTCTCATACATCTCTTCTGTTATTCTGACTCTTAACATGGCCCGACTCAAGTATTTGGTTCACTGGTCATTGACCGACTCAAGTATTTGGTTCACTGGATCACTTCATTTGGTCTTCCTCGTACCTCCTTCGGGTCATATATTCTCCTTCACTCATTTTCATTAAACGTCCCATTCTTAATCGTACTCTTTGCGAATCTCCGAATTTTTAAAATTATAAAACATGTTTTTTCCACACATACGCCTCATTGCTACATAGTTCATTCACGTATACATACATTTCAAATGGTGACCGGATAAATCATCAAAATGATAATTCATTACATCTTTAAAAGTTATATAAAGTCATGGAAAGTGTTGATAATATGAAATAAAAAAAATATTAACTGGGTTAAGTAGGTTAGGTTAGGTTAGGTTTAATTTTTTTTCATCGTTTCTAATGACTTTATATCACTTTTTAAAAGTGTTTTGAATTTTCACTGTGTTATCATGGAACTTTTTCTTTCTTAATTTGTTCATAAATTTTTAATGGTTATTTTATAGGTTATATATAAAATTAATTAAAAATAATAATAAATCAGCACCGCATAATCAGCATATAATATATGCTAAATACTTTCAGATTACTCAATTTAAAATATATAATATAATGATTTAAGAAAAGATTTTTTTCATGCTTTTCACACAGTTCTTTGGGTGTATTTTTTAGTTTCATCTGTAAAAACTTACCTAAATGTGTAAAGTAAGTAAGTATACAAAAATGCGGGCAAAGAAATAATGCAATAAAACCTTTTTAGGCAAACGAAATACGTGATGGTCGGCGATAGACAAAAGCTAACGGATAAAATGTTTCTATATGGACAAAGGTCTCAGGTATTCTGCCCGAAATTTCATTATGACCACGTAGGGTAGTGTTGAAGTAGGCAGTCGGTAGGCAGGCAGCTTTGTGACACGCGTTATATTTTCCTGAGATTTTACCACTTCGGTAATTCTTCTTTTGACAAAAATCAGTGAGGAAAAGATTTAAAAAATGTATTTATTTAAAGCCCAGAGGGCTTTTACATAAAGGTAGTACATATAACATGATAAATAATTGATTACGATCCTCCTTGTTTTTATATACATTTTTGTAATTAAATTTATTATTACTGTAACTAACCTATTACTATTACACAAAGAATATTGAGATGACTATTGTGCTCACCTATAATTAGAAACATCATTATAACCATGTATAAATGTAAATTACTGTAAAAATTATGTGATGTACTCGTATTTTGTTGGCGAGCCAATAATTAAATTAAAAAAATAATAATAAATATAAAAATTATTAGAAATAGTACAAATAAAATTTCAGTAGATAAAAAAATAAAAAGTTTTAACATTTATAAAAAAATATTAACATAATAATCTACTATTCAAATTGTACAGATATGCGACCGTGGTAGTATTATGCTATGCTGGAGAGAACTTATATATAAATTGGAAAATGTACATTTTTTGTATACAATATTATGGGTAGGTACCACAGACATAGGAATTAATAGACGAGAAGATAATGGCGAGGGGTAAAATCAACTGTTGAAGAACGAAGGGAGTAAGGCTGACTGTGATTCGTCAATAAATCAATCTGACAGTAAATAGGCATCTCGCATTATAATATCACCATTTACTTCTTAAAAGTAAAATCTGCCTTTGAATGAATAGACATTTTTACATGGGAGCGCAAATTACTCGCCACGTTATGAACTAATTTGCGAAGTCCAAATTCGGCAAAGTAAGGCAGCTTCTATTTTCAGAGTCGTAGTTAGTTTCAGAGTATTTAGTTAAGACACCTTTACAAATGTCTCATAATTTACTTACCCCAGTAAACAACGATGAGCACACTTGAGAATCGCTACATTGTGATGTGATAGTATATGTTTCTAAAACTGATCCATATAATACGGTGTGAATAAGCTTAAAATAAAGTAAAATAATGTTTATATATGGAATGTAATACGACAATTGGGTTTATTCTCTTTTTCACATCTATTTTTACAAGTTTTCATAGCACAAGCCACCATTTTGCCGTGTTATTTCGTAAAATGAACCGATGATGCCTCGACCATAGTTCGCACAAGAATGATGACGTCACGTTTTCAAATTTCACTTGAGGCCATATGCGAGCCCAGCCGGCTCAATGGAACCGGTATGGGGAGTGGGGATAATACGCTTTTAATCACTTAGGGCAGGTCTACTAATATTCATATGTCTATGGTAGGTACCTACTTTATCGCACGTCTGAATTATTCTTCACATAAGCAGTTCTAATTTCCAAAAATCATTTTTAAATTCAAAGCCAATTTGAGTTAATTGAAGAAGATTTCATTTTTCAAGCAGAAATATTTCACGGGGAAAAACAACCACGCACCGACAACTCGGGTTGCCAGATGTCCGGTTTTGGACCGGACAGTACGGTTTTTTGAACGGTTTTTTTTTTGTTTTTTCTATTTTTTATATTAATTCCACACAGGAGGCCCTGAAGAAAATAATTTCCCGCAGGGCCTATGTCATCTTTGGGGATGCTGTGTGGAGGGTCTTTTTGTGGAGATGAAGGAGTGAACATGGGTCTTGAAGAGTCCCATGTTGTAGGAGGGAGGAAACACAGAGGCCGGCAGTTCGTTCCACAGCCGAGCTGTTGTCGGTTGTCCGGTCTAGAAAATTTTGGAAAACCGGACAATAGAATCCCCGTTTTTTTTTAAATATGCGATAATACCTCACTCACGAGATAATTTAGAGATAAAAGCCGTGAGCAATTCTGGCGAATGGTAGTAAGACTTCCTCAAATCTGTTGAAAATGGTACAATATATGCAGTATTCTCGTCTCCAATGCCTTCGTAAAAGAAAGACAGTGTAAAGAGTAATATATATGGACTGACGAAAGAAATCGACTAGGTGTGAACACCGTAAAAAGCGAATAATGTGTAGCATCTAGTGCCAAATATGTTAAAAAGTAATTTTTTGCTTTCCAAAAGAAATAATAAAAAAATAAATACATTATTAAATATTAGTTTTAATGTTTACTAAGAAAACTGTTAACCCTCAGAAATTTTCTGTTTGCTTTGGCCAAAATCAAAGGGGTTTATGATTATCAAAGAACCTTTTGATTTTCGACAAATTGTACAAAAAAAATTTAAGGGACCCTTTGATAAAAAATGTTCGTTTTTTTATCTGAACTATCTGGCAACCCTACCGACAGCCGAAATCATTGTGGTTGATTACTGGCGCAGACCTGTAAAAAAATCACGGAATAGTCTGAATTCTTGGCACATCAGTTGACAATTAAAATAATTAATTATCATTATGATTATTTTATCACTTGTCTGACTGATTTTTAAAAACCAACCTGTAAAAAACGATAAAGTAAAACGATTTATGACATTTCAACTTCCAACAAAATCGAAACTTAAATAGATGTATTTAAAAACAGTCAAAATTTGGAAATGACACTTAAATTCAAAGCAAATCTGAGTTTTAGAGTTCATTGTACCAAAGTTACGAAGAAAAAACACACAACAAAATTAGTATTTTTGATGATATTTATAATGAAAATATAAGATATTGCTTCAACCAGTGAAAATTACATTATTTTTGACAGGTAAATGAGTTTTTAAAGGTTCAAAAGTTCTCATTCAGTGCAGGCAGATTTTCTGCTTTATAGACACGGCACTTAGATTTCTTTACTGATTCAGCAGACAGATTATCTGCTTTATAGACACGGCACTTAGATTTCTTTGAACATTTTCTAGTAGTTTGTACAGTTATCTGAGGCGTTTGCAATTTCGCTTTTGGTCAGGTATCAGGAATTAGGATACGATGTATTTGTAACTTGTAGCTACTATAGTGAGTTGCGGTTAGTATAATATATCGATCTCGAGTGTATCCACCTTAAGCAGTACTTGGCACATGAATGTGAATGTTCCCGGAGGCTGCACTCCGGAAGTAATCCAGCCTGGAGAGATGCGATTTGAGCGGAAGAGGAAGTGCATTACCATCGCCTGCAGACTAAAGCCTTGAAAGCGCCTGGCGCACCGGGGTCTGGGGAAACTTCATATCTACTTCCTGTATCGCCTGGGTTACGTCCTTGCTCCCATGAAAGTTCTCACTAATAAAAGGTTTCTTAATCGAGCGGCACATCAATTAAACTATATACAAATGCATATCCAACCATAAGAGATACAACTAGAACAAAACAAAAATGCACGGTTTTGTCATAAACTCTTAAAGTGATATTCCTATCTACAAAAAATATGCATTTGTAATAATATTTTTACAAGAAAATTTGGTTTTTTCGCAAACTCTTAACTTAAAAGGTGATGTTCCTATCTATAAATATGCATTTGTAAAAATGTATCACTAGAAAATTTCTAATGATAAAGAAATAGTATTTTTCGTACGTTTTTAATTTTTTTAAATAAACAACCTTTTATTAATTCCCACCATACATATAATTACAAAGAACAAAAATGCCTCGTGGGCGTGTTTCGTTATCCAAATATTTGTCCGATCGAGGCTTAAATTTCCAATACAAAACTGTGTTTGCGAAATTCAAATGGGTTGAAGATCTACGATATTAGGCGAGTATAAGAGAGAGAAATAGCGCTGGGCTATTGGGCTAAATGAAACGTCAATTGGTTTCTATTCAAATTTATATAGAATGCACTCCTAGCAGCCATAAATGTAATAAGTAGTAATGAAAAGTTATAATAATTAATACGAGGTGGATACGAATACACTTCCAATATTAAAAAAAAATTAGGTGCACGCACACTGTCAATTGAACATACTATATTTTGGTTGTCGGTGCATGGGTGCATGCGTGAAGTGATGCGTATTCCCGTGTAAGTGTACGAACACAAAGGACGCGGGTTTCGGCTTTCTGATTAGTCGGCGCGTAGGCGGCCGACGAGACTTTGTATGTAAACGTATGAGACCGCACACAGTGAAGGCAGATTCAGATTTCTGTAAGCACATAGGGGTGCCGATAAGCTTTACCGCAATGAATTCTTAATTCCCACTCGCCAGTGACGCGAGTTATTTGTTTTGATGAGCAGGAAGGTAGTGACAAAATGAACTAACTGTTAATTGCTGCTGTTTTCAACAAATCCGTCAGTCTGGAATAAAATAAACACTCTACATACTGAACACATGTTTTATTTATTAATTTTAAGAAAGGATTATCCAAAAGTTTAAAAAAATCGTCTGACGAGCTCGACATTATGTTAAAACTGACAGCTGGTGTCAGGCTACCGCGCAGGCGGCGCAGATTTTACCCGCGCTCTACGTGTTCACATCACGGTGCCAACTGCTGCCGATGAACTCAGCCACTGAGCACCGATAATCTGAAAGCCAAAACACCCGTCCTTTGTGTTCTAATGTGTGAAAACTGTTTAGTTGAACAAATTTTTCATTAAAAAATTGGAACTGATAGGTATAAATCATAACAGAAGTGCGATAAAGTAGGTACCAACATCATTTTTTTAATTAAATGTCTATTACGTTTGTTTAAATGTTATACAGAATATGTCGTAATTTTTCAATTTAACTAACATTCGAAACGTAAAATTCTTCTTTTGGAATGCAATGAACCATTAAAAAAAAAAAAAATGTATCCGCAGTAAAAAATGTTAATTTATAATATCCCGTTATTTTTCACGGATCTGAGCTAGTTTATTATATAAAATTTATGTTAAGGCGATGCCATACGTAGTAATGCAAAATCATGTACTTTTGGTTTGAAAATTTGTTCGCCTAGAAATGTTTCAGATGCTTTAATTAAATACTGCGAGTAGAATGCAACCTGGCCTTTAAAATAATGGAGTATTTTTTAGATAAATCTTTTTATAAGCCCAGAAAAAAATAATGGATAGGTCTATGAAAACTGCTTTAAAGTTCAAAATCTCCTACTTACGAACCCATTTTCGGTTATGATTTTATTGTATAATGTGGCAAATTAAGTTATTTATAAAATAATCGAAAAAAAATAAATATTTATGCCTGAACATACACAAAATAAAATGAAAGGCACTTTTTGGCCATGTTTTTTTCTTGCATAAATCAAAACAGGCGGATGGTGTTAAGCGGGAATTTAAACCTTATCGCCATCTACGTAAGGGTTGTTATTCATAGCGGCTCAATTTAAAATATTACACGACGTAGTGCATCGCCTTAAACTGTATGTACGTTTGTAGGTAGGTAGGTACTATGATAGGCATTACTTGACACTGTGAGATCGCCTCCGTTTAACCTGAGCATAGCCTCTTCAACAGATTACTGAAGTGTGTGCACACCTCCCCCGACCCACACCCCTCTTGCACTCCACCGCCCCCACCTGACCCAGTTGTAGGTAAGGAGTCAACAGCCTAACGAAAGAGGAACAAAACCCACAGCCAGCCAGTTAACGCGGGATATAATAAATTCCAATTAAGAGCGTTTTCTTCTCGAAGCGGCGGAGGTCAAATTTCCCCGGCTAAATTACCCGCTTAAATGATATTTACGGGAGGATGAATTATGCAGTGTGGTGACGTTATGAGGCATATTATAATTTTACAGTACCAGAGGAAAAGCAGCTCTGTTTTGAAAAAAAAATAAAATGTGCCCAGGCGTTGAAAAAAACAACACCTACATGAATTTAACAAATTTTATGGCGTTACATTATTAAACAATAGTCAACTGGTTTTAACACAGTGTCGTCTTCTTCTAAAATAGAATATAGTTGCCAGGCAAAATATCCGATTATGGTATTAAGTATTGTAGGTAGAAGTTTTATTTTATGTATTACTATTGCGCCTCATGAACACACTCCGAGTATAGTATAACCAAGGATACAGAGCGCTGTTCGGCCTCCCTTGGCGAGCCTCAGGGCCTCACAGATATTCGCAGAGGGAAAGGTGCATAGGTTTGCTGCCTTGATGCGCTATAGAGTAGCCAGGACAAGTCAGCGCTACCGGAGATCAGAAAACACTCTTGTTAGTGCAGGGCGCGCCCCTACACCATAGACTGAGAATTTTCCCCTATACCATAGAATGATCATCTAATTTGTTTTCGAGGTGGGTTTAAGTTTGTAAATTTTCAACCATTTGGATCCATTGTTTAGATTGCCATTGATTTTCTCAACAAAACTTTCATAATCCTTGTCATTGATATAAATAAGCGCATAATCCGTAAACAATCTTATCTTTCACTTTTTATAACTCTAACAATTTTTTTTTTCTTTATTCATAACAATATATTTGAATACAGTTTTTTACATGCTTTTCGACTACCACACTAGACACATGTCCGAATTATGGAAGTCGAAATTTGTGTATAATTATATAAATACAATATCATTAATGTAAATGATGAATAAAAGTGGTTCTAGTACAGACCCTTGTGGTACTCCCAATTTATTTTTTAAAGGATCTGATACACAAATATTAACTTTTGAGAATTGTAACCTGTTTCCTAAGTAGCATATAAATATGTGAATGGTAAAAGAAGTCGAGGATATATGAATGCGAATGAATGTGTGCGCCAAGACCGAGTTCTTTGGCGGACCTTCTTCTCTTTCTATATCTGCGCGGAAGCGGTGTGATGCTTAGTTCGTTAGTTAAGTACTTTAATAACTTAATTAATTTAAATACAAAAATATTTAAAAAAAACATGGGTAACATTAGGTTTTTGGGTTGTACGAAATAAAATTAGACAACTACAACAATTTAAAAATTTTGGGAAATCCTTTGGTGATTGTTTATAAAAGCCTTCAATTTATCTGTTCCTCTTTAAAAATGATTTATTTCGATGTTTTCAGACACAAACAAAACTAAAAATATGTTATTTTTTAATTTAATCATTAAGGCGATGCCATACGTAGCAATGCAAAATCATGTGTTTTTGGTTTGAAAATTTGGTCGCCTAGAAATGTTTCAGATGCTATAATTAAATACTGCAAGTGGAATACATCTTGGCCTTTGAAATAATCGAGTATTTTTTAGATAAGTCTTTTAATAAGCCCAGAAAAAAATAATGTAAATGCCTATAAAAACTGCTTTAATGTTCAAAATCTCCTACTTACGAACCCATTTTCTGTTATGATTTTATTGTATAATGTGGAAAATTAAGTTATTTATAAAATGATCGAAAAAAAAATAAATATTTATGCCTGAACATCAACAAAATAAAATAAAAGGCACTTTTTGGCCATGTTTTTTTCTTGCATAAATCAAAACAGGCGGATGGTGTTAAGTGGGAATTTAAACCTTATCGCCATCTACGTTAGGGTTGTTATTGATAGCGGCACATTTTAAAATATTACACGATGTAGTGCATCGCCTTAAAGACAATATTAACGATTTTCAAACGAAAAATGTAAAACAGATAAATCAAAATAGATTCGGTCGCATCTAGGCTTTAATGGTGTAGGCGTTTAGGAGTAGTTAATAATGTCTTCAATGATTAAATATTACAATTAAGGTTTTACTCAGTATATTTTAATCAGTTATTTCTAAAATTGTACTATTTCGTATGTGAAACTTATGATTTTGATATCAAAACACCAATGTAAATTTGCACATATTAACTCCCACCTATGTATTGTAAGTTGTTCTCGTTATACTATGAGTTTTGTAACTCATCGGGATTGCTCTAGCAACAAATAGAAAAAATAAAATAAAATAGCTTGCACCGGAGTGTCACTAAATTTCTAATGATGTTTTCCATTTTTCATGATGACTTTCATGGGGTTTTGTATTTCCTCTTTTTTGAAAATAAGCTGTACTGCTGCAGAATGTCTTTCCTATTGTACCTTGTACGAGTATGACCAACCCATCCAGGCGTACCGTTATTCCTTATATGTCAGCTTCTTTGGCTGCGCATTCTTCTCCGTGTTTTCTTTTCAAATATTACCACGTGTCACGATGTATTGTGTCCTCCTCGACAAACACATTCTTCCACCCGCCTCACTAAGCACATTCCAGTGCATTCATTCTGATATTCTCATGTCAACATTCTATGTTATGAATTTCAAATATGTGTCCGTTTGTGGGACCCGGCGATCATTTCAAAATCAAATGTCTAACTGGCATAATATAGAATAGAACAAAAATATAAGTTACACCTAAATATTTATTAAAAATTGAGTTGTTAGGGGGTAAAAAGCGGGGGGTGGGGGCAAATAGCAATATTTTATATCAGTAATATTTCTCCGTGCCCAGAGAAAAATGAGTATTTGTATTTGTTAAGAATCTCTCCAATTATTAGTAATCCGGTTAAAAACGGGACTGCAGGCCTTAACGAATGAATTTATAGGTTTTCTGATAATATTTTAGTATATATCAGTACACGTGTTTCAAAAAATCGTAATTTCGTTATTATATATTATCAAGGCAAATACAAGTGCATGAAGACGCGTTCCAATATATTAGGAATATACTAAAAGTTTATCAAGAAACGGCCTGCAATCCTTTTTTTAACCGGATTACCAGTAATTTGGAGAGATTATTAGTAAATTAGCAATACTCAAATTTCTCCGCGCAGAAGAACAATTCTCCGAAAAAAAAAGTGGTAATAGTAAATAAATGTTTCCTAATTTTGGGGTCCATGAAATGATCTTGAACAAAAAACTTTTAGTAATTAAAGCTGGGATTTTTTAAACGTAATTGTATTGATTACTCTTTCAGAGAGTATTTTTTTATCCAGTGCAGTTCGAACCACTACTGCGTTGTCTCCCAGACGAAGCAATATGATAATAAGACATGATTTATATTCCAGTTTCGTCGTTAATTTAATGTATTGCGATAAAACAAAATGATATTTATGAAAATGAAATATGAGTACAATATTTTTTCAGTTGGTTTTCGCACATTGACAGAAACGAGGATCGCTGACTCTTTTTAAAATTCAATTTTTTGGCAAATTTGTTTTTCTTTGTCGGATCATATTTATTATTTCATGAGACTGATAAATAAGGACTCGCTAATGAACAAGGCCCAATAAATCAGTGCTTCTGAAACTGTTTCATGACCCAGTGTAAATAAAGCCCTCAATATTAAGGTTTCTTAAAGCGATGCACCAGTCATAGAAAAATTCTAAATCGAAAGGAGCGCGGCATTTAAGGAGGAATTATATAATACTTGATAAGACTTAACGAGACTTAAGAACCAATAAAAAGAAAACGCGAACCAAACCTATAAAAATATGATTAAATAATTATTTATTATCAAAATACACTGTCAAACTTATACAACGACGGCTTAATTCGATGAATACACAACTTCTATTCATAAAATTCCTTTCGCATCGAAATTTGGGCAGATATTGAGCGATACGATCGAAGTCCTTTGGCAGATCGTAAGGATCAATTTTTCACTTACAAATTCGTTGTGTGCCGCCTGTGCAAAAAAAAATTAAAAACGTTTTATTTTATTTTATGAAATTCAGGTACAAACATAAAAATATTTTCAGATTATTCTAAAGAACTTAATTCGTAAAAAGATTTTTAAATATATATATTTCTCCATTTTGAAACTTGAAAGTATTACAGGTCTGATACATTATTTTTTTATATGCTTATAAAAAGATAAGAAAAAATTCTCCACTATATCCTGGGCCAATATGTGTTTCTAAGCGATTTAATTTTCAATCCAAAAACAAAAGTTTTTACAGTAATTCTTCGCAATGCTTCGCCTTAAGACGTTTTTTCTTTAGAACTGAATATCGAAGTTTCATTATGTATTTGTGATTATTGAAAGAATGCTAACGGTATGAGATTTCGACCTAGACTGTACAGAACAGAACAGTGTACAACGGTCAGTAATGGCTATATACCCAAGGAATGGTCATCTTTTTGTCCCTGGGGTTTTGGTCCAGTAGTTAATATCTATCAGTTTCTTGACAAATTTCCAGGCAGCAAATGGAAGCTTAGTGAGACAGCAGGCCAAGTTACGATAAGCTTGAACTGGAAGAGAGATATGTCCCCGAAAAAGAGCTTCAGGGTGTAAATAACTGGGAAATAGTTGAAGTTTCGGAAATCCACGCGATACAAAGGACCGTATAAAACCCACGTAAGAAGGTACTAGATACTAACTAAGATTTTTGAGGTAATCTGCAAGCTTATAAACAATGTATGTTGTTACGTGTTTTACAGTAGGTATTGGCTGAATTTTATTTGAATATTTTACGAATTTTTCGTGTGTACGAGGTTCATTTTATATTTGTTTTATTCAATGATTTTCTACAAAATATTTCACCACAAAACCGTGCAATCGCCAAAATTTTTGCAGGCAAAGTCTTGAATACGGCTCGCGGCAGTTCGATTTTGATAAAATCCGTAGTTTTTCCTGAAAACATCTGACTACGGAATTTTCACAATTTAAGATTTGAATATTATAGAATTTTATAAACCTTGTTATATGGATGTTAAAATAGACGAATTGGAGGCTCAATAGTATTTAAAAACCCAATAATAAAAAGTGTTATAAAAAATAAATAACTTAATTTAAAGCATAGACCAAGTCTCCCCGCCTACATCCATTGTAATAATAATAATAAATAATAATACTTGGATGACTTGTATAGCGCCGTTTTTGTGCAAAAACACCTCAAGGGCGCTATCCCCTGTAAAATGTACTACCCTAAAATATGTATTTTCTTAATTTAGAGTCTCTTGAAATATTCCTATCTACAAAATATAATGTAAAATATGTAACAATTATTGTTGAATGAAACACTAGTATATATTGAATTATTTCGCGGATAAGAGATAAGCCGCCATAGCTCAGTGGTCAGAGCTGTCGACCGGAAATCGAAGGGACACGGTTTCGAGTCCCGTTGGCGTCATGTATCTTTTATCAGGAGATTTTTCAATGTGGATGAGTGTTTCAGGCGAATAATTATTGCTTGTAAAATAATTGTTACCCTTTGTGCTATCCATAAAAAATCTTGTCTTAAACATTATTTTACCAAAAAAATAATAATTAAAATATGTAGGTATCCTCTTTAAGTCTAATAAACATGATGCAATAATCAATAAAAATCTCATGGTACCATAAATATAATAGTATTTAAAATAGACAAGTAAGGTTTTCCATAAACAAATAGCAAATTTAAATTAAATAAATAACTTTGTAAACACTACTATTTAAACAAAAAAGGATCGAAATGTTTCAAAACTAATGGCTTCTTCGTCAGGATAATTAAAAATATTCAACAATAAATAGTATATATTCGGTCCTTAGTGATTTAATAGTGGTGTACACATATTTATTTTATTTAAATTTAAAAGAGTTTAAAATTGTATTGTATGTAATTTATCATTAAAATGATAAGGTGGCATAGGATAAGGGTTCGAACCCGGTGAAGTGAAAATAATTTGTTTACTTACTTAAGGCATAGAGCGTATAATATATTAATGCATATAGGTATCTTTTCGCGTTATACTTATAATAATAATAATAATAATGTTTATTACAGCTGGACAGAGCGGTGTGTGCAATGCTCTGCCTGCCATAAAAGTTTACATTTAAGTTAATACATAAAAATAAAATGAATAAAGAAATAAATAAAAATAAAAATAATAAATAAAAAATCAATACATTGATGTGCACATTAGGTCTTTATGGTGGCTTGAGTGAAATTCTCCATCTCCGGTGTAGAGGCGCTCCCTGCCACTGGGCAACGGCCTGGACAAGAGTGTTGTCCGATCTTTGGTAGCGCTGACTCGTCCCGGCTATTCTGTGGCGCATCAAAGCAGCGAACCCATGCACCCTTCCTTCGGTGAACATCTGTGAGGCGCTGTATGTACTTATATTTTCACTTTGTTCAAGAAATAAAAATATCCTCCTTATCGCCACGATGAGCAACCACCTTAGAACTACATTAGAAACATACAAGAGAATCTCTTGGAAATATTCTTAATCCGGTTAAAAACGGGATTGCAGGTCTGAATAAATTAAGGGCCCGCTATCGTATATTAACAAGGTATGCAAGTGCATGAACGTGTGTTTCGATATGTTAGGAATTTACTAATAGTTTACCAGAAAACGGCCTGAAATCCCGTTTTAAACCAGATTACCAATAATTCGAAGATATTTTCAATAAATTGGAAATACTCATTTTTCTCGGTGCACCAGATACGCACACTGTTTATAATACAATTAAACCACAGTATCTTAAATAATATGCAATAATTTTATTTTATTTTATTTAAGAGCCGTGCTATCAAAAGTACGATTTGCGTAGTTCGGGATGAGAATTATGTTTGTATGTAATCTATAACATGTAAATATTCCTTTCTACCAACAATACAGATTGACTGAAATTATGATCGCGTTTCTAATT
This sequence comes from Hesperophylax magnus, assembly GCA_026573805.1. Classification (NCBI taxonomy): domain Eukaryota; kingdom Metazoa; phylum Arthropoda; class Insecta; order Trichoptera; family Limnephilidae; genus Hesperophylax; species Hesperophylax magnus. The sequence goes on along the minus strand of JAIUSX010000116.1, from coordinate 625,003 downwards.
AGAGGCTGCGCCAATACTGAACCCTTCTGCGCTTAGCTGTAATAGTTTTCCAAAGTAAACGCAGCTAATAAATTGACATTTGATCGTTGACTAAAAGCCTCCGTTGGGCGTGACTGGGTATAAGCAGCTTTCGCCCGTCTCCCGCTCGCTGGGACTGGGACTGTACACCGAAAAGCACCATAAAGCTTACCTTGGGAATAATAAAACATATTGATTTTGGTTGTTTGTCCCGTGAAATTTTCCGGTTCGAAATCTGATTCAAAGAACATAAATTTGCTTTGAATATAAGTGTCATTAACAAAATTTCAACCGCCTTTGTGAAGAATATTTCAGACAAGCGGTAAAGTAGGTACCCAACTATAATTATGATATAAAATTTTAACGGAAAATTATTTTAAAAATATATATATTTAAAAAAAAATTAAATTCTGACATCCCGTGATTTTTCACTGGGTTTGCGCTAATAATAGTCTCTTCGAGATCCAAAGGCCTCCGTATTCGAGAGGTAAGGTTCTCGACTAGCTAGTCAAAGGTCGCGGGTTATTTCACGTGTTATTTCGCGGGTTATTTATTGCTTATTTAAAATATGTAGTATATTACAATAAAAATATATAAATGTGTCTTAGACCACTTTAATTTTAATTACACTCTACCGGTTTCGGAAGCACCCTTCCTTCGTCAGGATAATATTAAAACTAACCAACGATACAAAATATTGACAGATATATACAACAATTACTATTTAGGTGTTTGAGTGAGAGGTTAACAAAGGGGGAGGGGTAATTGCGGGAATTCCGGCAATAACAGAGCGGTTTACTGGAAATATATCTAGAATGGGACTAAACGATAAATTAATTTGGATAATAATATTAATAATCCCAAATAAAAAATGAATTTTATGAAATGAACAGACCGAACGATTAGACATTAGGGTGTATCGATTTTTAACTTTTTTTTTGTTTTCAAATTCCAAGTTGAGAAAAAGTTGCTACTAGGTACCACAACTTACCACAAAAAGTTTTGGATTTTTAAAAAAATGTTTAGGTCTCCCGCACAAGGCTTAAAGTTTTAATTTTTTTCAAAAAATATTAAAAAAAATTAAATTTAAAAAAATAAAATCGTAACTTTTGTGTTCTGAACTCATTTTATGCCTTCTGTAAGAAAATTAAAATTAATTCCGGTGGTTTAAACTTAAAAAAAAACATGATTCATATATGTACACAAAATTTCATCAAAATTAACAAACTTTAGGGCTTGTGCGGGAGACCTAAAATCCATTTTTTATAAAAAAAAATCGTTTCTTACTTATTTTTATGGCATAATATTACGGTTTTTTAACTTGGAATAAACACAAAAGTTACGATTTTATTTTTTTAAATTTAAAAAAAATTGGATATTTTTTGAAAAAAATTAAAACTTTAGGCCTTGTGCGGGAGACCTAAACATTTTTTAAAAAATCCAAAACTTTTTGTGGGAAGTTGTGGTACCTAGTAGCAACTTTTTCACAACTTGGAATTGAAAACAAAAAAAAAGTTAAAAATCGATACACCCTATTAGACATAATAGACCCGATATAGTTTTACATGACCAAATTAAAAAAAATAACTTATATCATTGATGTCGCTATTCCAAATTCCTGTAATATTCAAAAATCTGTTTCTGATAAAATAAGAAAATACACAGATTTAGAAAACGAAATTAAAATAATTTGGCATACTCATGCGATAAAAATATTATCATTTGTTATTTCGGCTACTGGCATTATACCTAGTTCTCTCATTCAAACATTAGACGTATTAGATCTGTCAGCTTAACATTTTCCTTCACCCTAAAATCAGAATTTTGATATGACGATGTTTTGCAAACGATGTTCAAAATAAGAAGAAAATGACTTAACTGTCTTCATCTGAATTCTAAAAAATCTGCGTAAAGCCCGGTCCTAAAATACCTGGTTAGAACATTAATAACAGTATAGTGAAAAAAAGTGTTGCAGTGAAAGCGACTTCATGTTTTAGGAATCGATAAATTAGGTGCTCTAATTCCATACTTCAATCAAATCTTTTGCCACTTAAAATTTCGTTTTCACTTCGAAACATTCAGTAAATACCGGAGGACCACGTTCGCAACTTAAGTAGGTACTTAGTACTCGGTAGCTACTCAGGTGTCATCTTGAGGTGTATCCCCAAACAATGACTTCAAGGAAGCCAATTGTTCTGCTCCTGTTTCGCATGACAGAACTCTTTGTTCTGGAACAGAGTTACGGCGAGAAATTAGATAATGGCCGTTGAGCTTCCACACCGTCAGTGTCATCTGCACGTCAGGTCCGGCCAAAGGTTTGGAATCTGGAAATCAGGGGATCGAAATCCTAAATAACTGCTGACTATGCAAGGCAGTAGTACCTAGTACCTTTTGGAATGGGTTCCAAATGCCGAAAATATAAGATATAAAAATATAGTAGGTATTTGCAAGTTCAATACAAACATTCAGAATAGTAATACATATAAGTACCTACTTATAGATTACATAAAAGTACTGAATTTGGTAGTGATTTGATTTGATGTGATTACGCAATATTTTAAAATTGAATTAAAAAATAATGAATATATTTTTGTTTGTGACACCTTACAAGATCGCTTCTGTACAGTTTAAGGGTAGGGGAGCTGTGTCGCCACCCCGTTGGGTAGTGTTGTGAGGCGGGTTAAGGTAGGGGCTGTAGGAAGATATCTGACGGCCTCCGTGGCGCGCGCATGTTAATTTTATTTCATTAATTTGTGTTTTTTCATAATTTATTAATTTAAAATAATATACAGGGTGTATCGGCACGTACCCGACAAACTTTAACCAGCTATTCCTTGGCATATTTGGAGTAAAAAATCTTATGTGCACTTTGCTGTTCGGTAACGTTTTTGTTTTAATAAAAAATTTACTATTCATATTTTCACCACATGTCACCACCGTTTTATCCTTTGTCAAAGTTTGAAAACCCATCTAGCAATATTTTATTCGAATTCCGTTGAATAATGTACGTGTGTACCTATATTGGCGTGCTTTTACAATCACAACGAAATGGCACGGCACCATTCGTCTCATTTTTAACTATTATTATTTAGTGTGTGCGAAAGAGCGAAGACGCTTTTCGACATACTTGCTTATAACAGCTGTTGAACACGAAAAGCAATGCCAATGACAGTGATGTAGTGTGGAAATTTTTAATTTTTTTGTTTTTAATTGAAAAAAAATGCTACCGGACAGCAAAGTGCCCATAACATTTTTTACTCCAAATGTGTTAAGGAATAGCTGGTTAAAGTTTGTCGGGTAGTGCCGATACACTCTGTATAGTGTAGTTGCGCCACGTTCCAAGTGGAAGATACTCTCGGTATCGCCCTGGTGTAAGAGCACCATTCAGAATTGAAACGTTACTTGAAATGGCAATAGCCGTGTTTGTTGACCAGATATGAATAGCCAGGTACTCCTCCACCTTACTCTTTCCCATCTTCTCCACCTCCCCACTACCTCCAGCCTCACAACATACCATTGGGTTTGCCATAGTTTTACTTGCTCCAGACGGTTGGAAGCAGTTATAACTCTAATAACTTTTTAATAAAATACGAATATATTATCACGACGTCGGAACACGTGTTCGGAAATTTTTTTTATGTTTAGTTTTCGTCATTGTGTTGTTACGGTGACAAATACAATGTATTGCCCACCGTGAAATAGACTGTTGCATTGTATGGTGAAACAATATATCAATGTCTTGTAAATGTCAATTAAATACCATGTATTTCATACAATAATATTACAATAAATAATATTACATACAGTAAAATTTCATAAATAAAGACAAATACAAGTCGATGAACACGTGTTCCGAGTGGCGGTCGGTGACTTTTTGTAGAAGGGATGCTGGACATCAAATGTTTATACTCGTACTTACTACGTACTTTTTTATTTTTTTTTTTTATTTTTTTTTTATTGAATAAATAGTTAATACATATCAAACAAGTCCTGCTAAGCCAATTGAATTGGCTTGTCAACAGGTGCTTAAAGTTTAGCTACATATACATTTTTAAAAGTTATAATTTACATCTTATATCTACAGAATCAACAATTTTTTCATTCAATACTTGATATCAAATATGCACATCTAGACGCTAGACCACGGAATGATAATATATATTTTTATTTTCTTTATTCATAAAATATATTTGAATACAGTTTTTTACATGCTTTTCGACTACCACACTAGACACATGTCCGTACTATGGTAGTCGAAATTTGTGTATAATTATTTAAATGTAATACATGATTCATTTGTTAATATATTATTTTGTGAAATGCAATGTATTTGTAAAATAGGTAATACTTCAACTGAAAATAAGAAAGAGATGAAAATAAAGTTAAATTAATTAATTATTTTAAAAAGAAATTCTAAAAATAATTTAGATGACAAAAAAATAATAATAAAGCAAATGAACTTAATTTAATGATGTCAGGCATTCTTTAAAATAGTTGCTTCCCTTCATAAATAACCAATTCTGAATATATAATATTAGGTAGATTGAATCTTGTAAAAATAAAGATACAAATAAAAATAAGGTAGGATACAAATAAAAATAATAGATAATGTTAGGGATAATAGAAATAAAAATAAGAATAATCGCATCAGCGTAATATAGCGACTGTCCCGAATTACTTCAATGTATCAATATCCATGTTACCAAAAAATCATGCCGACATTTCTTACTTTTTTACTTCAATAACACCAGGACACTAGCTTACCAAAATTCTCTGATTCCGAGACTTCACAATCTCGGAAACAAATATTCTGATCTGGGTGATATATTTCATTTGAAAACTAATCAGTATAAATGTTGTATATTCTATCACTTTTATTCTTCTAGACACAAATAGACCTATGTACCCATATAACTTCTCCGCTTCTACTATTTTGTTTTGTTGAATCTTTTAATCTCAATTATATGCGTGAGGATTCAATTTTGCCATTATATTTACATTCTTCTTTATTGTATTTTTTTTTTTTTTGGTTTTAGGCATTTCACCCTGAAAAGAGTGCTTTGTGCCGGTAACAGTTAAAGTGGATAAAAAAATTCGGTTAATCTATTGGGAGAATAATAAAAGAAATTAAACATTGGACTCATTTAGATCGCTAAAACAAATTAAATGTTGAATTCATTCAGGTTAATAAACTTACATAAAGCTGTATGAACACGAGAATTGTTAAGAGATAAAAGGTATGAAATGTTAAGGGGGGACTGGTGTGTGATTTTGATAAGACGGCGGTATATGTTCTTGAAAGATGAATGATTTTTACAGTTAAAGAAAACGTGGTCGAGGGTTTCCTCTTCCACACCGCACTGGCAGACCGGGTCATCCAAAACTCTAATTCTAGCCAAGTGGGATGCAATTGAACAGTGACCAATTCTCGAAATACATGAAATGAATCGTTTTGAAAGTTTTTTACCGTGAAACCATGGCTTAGCAGGGATATGGTTTTGAATTCCAGCATAGAAAGATCCAGTTCTTATTTTGGAGACTGCCCAATTTTCTTCCCAGGCACGAGTCATGTTGGATTTAAGAATCGGGAAGACATCGGAGATAGGGATTCTAAAATTTAGTGGGATTGTTCCGGAATCTGAACCAGATTTGGCGAGAGATCGGCCATCTCATTACCCTCTATACCCAAATGGGCAGGGACCTAGGCCAATATCGTCTCAAACCCAGATTCACTTAGAGAATTGAGAAGATTTTTTATTTTACATATAATATTGTCTTCCGGATAACATAGAATATTTGACATAATTTTAGTTAGAGCACTTAGCGAATCAGTACATAGTAAGGCTCGATGAATGTTGAGAACCTGGATTTGATTTTGCGCTTGTTCAATTGCAAAGCATTCAGCTGTAAATATGGAAACTTCTTTCGGTAATTTATAAGTGAGATTGATGTTGAATTCTGGACTATATATCGATGCTCCACATCTTTTATTTTCAAATTTGGAACCATCAGTGTAAAGGATGGAAAATCCAGGGAATTTTGAAGCCACAATGCTTTTAAAACAGTCATCCACATTATGAAATTTATTTGGGGAAGATAAAATATTCTTCCGAAAGTCTGATGTTATTGTGTTCGGCATAAAAGTGATTGCCTTAAATGGAATATTGTATATAGGGAGATTAGGAACTTCTTGAAGATATTGGAGGGAAGATGACAGAGAATTATAGAGATGAAAACTTTTAATTAGGAGAGGAAAACATTTTTTTTCACTCAATCTTTTGTTAGAATTCAAATTAACACTTAGCCGATTAAGACTTTGTTTAATAGGATGATGTGATAACGATAAAGCCTTGAAAATATATTTATTGGCAAGGAATTGCCTTCTGAAATATAATGGAGGCTCCCCACATTCCACCTGAAGCGCATTAATTGGAGAAGACTTCATAGCTCCAATAATCATTCTGAGGGCTTTTGATTGAATTGTTTCCATTTTCTTATCTAAATATTTAGGGAGGGGGTCAAAAAGGAATGTGCCGTAATCCAAGTGGCTACGAACTAGGGAATTATACATTAATTTAAGAGTGGTAGGATGAGATCCCCACCATACTCTGGAAACTGCTCGCATCATATTAAGTCCCTTTTCACACTTTGTAGAAATTATCTGAATGTGTGGAAGCCAGGAAAGTTTATGGTTCAAAAGAAGACCAAGGAATTTGATTTGAGTAGCGGTTTGTAGAGGCACATTATCAAAAGAGATTGAGAAGTGGGGAATTATTCTTTTGCGCGTAAAAGCTACGACCCTTGTTTTAGATGCCGCCAGATTCATCCCATTTATTGACAACCAGCTTTTAATATATTGTAAAGCCAAATTCATTTCCTTAGCTGCAAGAATAATATTTTTATGTAACAAATATATAAGGATATCATCCGCAAAGTAAAGTCGCTTGATAGAAAAAGGAATTACTGAGTCTAGGTCGCTTATATAAATATTAAACAACAGAGGACTGATAACAGAACCCTGGGATAAACCTCTCCATAGTTTGCGCCTTAAGCATTTAGAGGAAGACTCAATAATAATGGACCTATCTGTGAGCAAATTAATAATAAATTGGACTAGTTTCGGGGGGATTTGTTTTTTAATTAGCTTTTCTTTCAAAACATTCAGTAAAACATCATCGTAAGCTGATGAAAGGTCAAGGAATGTGGCCAATGTATAAGAATTTAGGGATTGAGAAACTCGGATATCAGTTGTGAACAAACTTAAATTATCCATTGTAGATTTCTTTTTCCGAAAACCATACTGATTTGGTGAGATAATATCTTGACTTTCAACAAACCACTCTAGTCTGTTTTTTATCAAACGCTCCGCTACTTTAATCAAACATGATGAAAGAGCAATAGGCCGATAAGACGAAATTTCAGATGGATTTTTTCCAGGTTTTAAAATGGGAATGATTTTTTGAGTTTTCCAAACATCCGGAATTAGTCCTGTTTCAAACATATTATTAATAAGAGATAAGAAATATTCAACCGCCATATCAGAAAATGATTTAATGAAACTATAAAATATTCCATCGGGACCCGGAGCAGAGTCAGAAAGGGCTCTTATCACTCGTTTCATCTCATCAATGGAGAAAGGAGCATCTAGCCAGTTAGAGTGAGATGGATACGGTTTAATAGAAGGCATTTCTTCACATCCGGCAACTGATGGGGGGGCTATTTTATCCGCAAATCCTATAAGAATTTCTTCTGATATATGTTTGATTCTTGGCGGAGAATACGATGATCCAAATTTTTTTAAGCTAGACCAAACTGAAGACTGGGGAGTTTCCGGAGACAGGTTCTCACAGAACTTCCGCCATCCAGCGCGCTTCTTATTTTTCAAAATTCGTTTGGTTTCTGCCTGGGCTTTTTTAACTGATAAAAAATTTTCTAGGGACATACACTTACGAAAAGAGGAAATTGCTATTTTTCGAGAGTTGACGGAGCGAGTGCATTCCTCGTCCCACCACGGAGTAGAGTGTTTTATTTTAATGTTCGCATTGCGTTTCGGGATGGATTTTTCTGCTGCATTTATAACCATAGAAGGAAACGTCTCACATTGCATTCTGATGTCTCCCGGGGACGATTTTGTTAAATTAATAAGGTTATCTAGTTCAGAAGAGAAAGTGCTCCAATTCGCATCTTTCGTTCTAAATTTGAGATTATTTTTAACTGGGGGGGAATAAGTGTAAAATTGATGGTGAAAGCGGATTATAATTGGGAAATGATCACTAGAGAGGGGATCGTTTAGGATGTCCCAAGAGCATTTAGATGCTAACGAATACGAACAAAGAGATATATCAACAGCACTTTTCCGTTGATGAGGGGGGGTGAATCTGGTTGGAGATCCGTCATTTAAAAAACATAGGTTATGGGTATCAATAAAATCTAAAAAACGATTTGTTATTTCGCTACCCCAAGAAGGGGAATTCAATTCAATTCAATTCAATTTGTTTATTCCTTTAAAAACATTACAAAATTACATTTTATTTCGTTTTTAAGTACATTTGTAAAATGGTATTACATAATAGTTAGCGGTGTATAAACTATACCAGCATCAATAGAGCTTGCCTTTTAAAGGCAGCTTCACCGATGCTAAATATGTCGATATCCGAATTAATTCTGTTCCACAGCAAGACTGCTCTCCCCACCGGCATGACCATTGGCAAGTTGGTCCTGCAGGCCGGGAGATAAAACAGTCTATGCTGTCGGTGACGGAGATAACCATCAGGAACATAGAGACTAATACTCTCCATGATAGTCGGATTTTCAAACCATCCACGAATCAGTTTGAAGAAGTGTGATACAATATGCACATCTCTTCTTAGTTTTTAGCATTAAAATCTCCAAGGATCATATAAGGGGAACAGATCTGGGTTAAGATTGGTGCCCATTCATTTTCAATAAAAGTCATGGAGGGAGGAATATATATTGACAATATTGTGATATCAGATAAGACGGCTGCTATTATCTGGATATCGTCGGAGGGAGTATGAATATTAATTTCTTTAAACGGGATAGAATTATGGATTATCAGAGCCGAGCCGCCTTTACCATCCGGTCTGTCGTGTCTGAGACAATAATAACCTGGAATTCTTAAGTGAAAGGAGGGTTTTAACCATGTTTCAGAAATGGCGGCTACTGAAACGTCGTGTTCGTCGAGTAATTGGATTAGGTCAGATTTGTTAGCGAAGAGGCTTCTACTGTTCCACTGAAGGATTTTGTTCAGTTTCGAAGCCATTGGGGAGGCAAGATAATAAAGATTTAATGTAATCGGCAGCGTTGGACGGTACAGTATTGTTGTTTGTAAGGATAGAAATTAAAAGGGTAATTAAAGTGTGTATAAAAGAATTATTATTCATTATTTCGGGGAGAGCAGGAGGGGAAGAATTACCATTAATGGCACACCCATTGGGCGTCTGGGATTTGGCATTCCCATTCGGGCTGGCCAAAATATTATTCAATTGTTTTTTATCAATGTAAGGTGTATATTTTGGGTTGGGTTTGACTGGCTTGAGAATGGTTTCTCTGTGAGAAGATGACGTTGAATTTAAAAAGGTGGTTGTTTGGAAAGGAGCTGAGGACGATGTCATCTCTGCGAATGATTTTTTCGCAGGAGAGATTAACTTTGAGGCCTGGAAGTACGAAATGTTGTCGGTAGCCATTTTATGTTTTATGTTTTTCTGTCTTGTTAATTCCGGACAGGCTAGACTGACCGCGGTATGAGCACCCGAACAGTTAATGCAAATAGGATCATTGAAAGATTTCGGACATTGATCAAATGGGTGACCTTCTCCGCAATAGTAACAACGTGGGGGGGAGCGGCATACGGATTTCGAATGTCCGAACCGGCAGCAGTTGAAACATTGAATTGTTGGAAATTTATAAACTTCGACGGGAAGCGAGGTATAATAAATTAACACACGAGACGGTAGGGATTGTCCCTCAAATGTAACAACAACAGACTGGGAAGGTTTCCAGATCGTGTTTCCGTCAGTAGAATCCTTGTAGTTCAGTCGACGTACTTTTAATACTTTCGGGGTTCCGTGAGAATTATTCAAAGCATCAACAATTTCAGCCTCTGGGATCTCCGCGGGAATTCCTCGCACAAGACCCATTCTCGAAAGGTTAAATGTAGGGATGAACGATTTATATTTATGATTTGAGAGCGAGTCAATTTTTTTTACAAATCCATTTGCGGAAGCGGCAGTGTTAAACTCGATAGATAATTTATATCGCCCTTCCGGTTTAATTGAACCGTTAACAATACCAAGATTATTATTTTTTGAGTCAAATACGAATTATCCAAAATCTAAAGGATGAATAAGTTTTCCCTGTTCAGTTCTCTGAACATTAACGGTAAATGGACCGGAAGCTGAAGCAGGATAAAGTAATTCAGTACTTTTTGCATTATCGCTAGTTAAAGTACTTGGCTGGATGTTACTATTGGTGTTAAGGTCGTTAGGGGTCGAGGTTTGTTGAATCGGCGGTATAGATTTAACTTTCGATGGAATGTGAAGGCTTTGCGATGGTCGTCGTTTACGAGATGGGAGCGTAATAGAAACCTGGCTCGTATTAGATTCCGAATCAGAAAAATCCAATATCGCCCCTGGGTCGGGAGGTCTATCTTCATCTTCCTCCATTATATAAAAAAAACTTAACTTTTAAAAATTAAACTGAAAAAATAATACGCAGTCTATTTCATTGACTGTACAAACAAAAACGGATTGGCCGTAAGCAGGAATGCAAACAAATAGGTAAACGATAAACAATATTAAATGAAATGTAACAATAATCTCTTATCTGTACGCAGCGCAGGAACGGGCGAACGGCACACACAAGGTAAGGTACACACAACCACTGTTGACCGCGGCTCGAATCGGACTCCCTTTATTGTATTAATTTTTAAGTGTTTACTCTGATACAAAATGCTTGTATTTTTTTTAAAGAAAAGCCCACTAGGGCGTGTAATAAATAAATAAATAAATAAATAAATATTCTCGAAGATGTTCAAAACTAGAGGCTTACCGAAAACTGTTCGCAAGTCATCAATTCTAATGCGCTTAATAATATGTGTGTGTTTATATACACATTTTCATCAGTTTTGGCATTAAAGTATTTGATTTAGGATGCAGTCAGTACCTTTTACCTGTATTTTGAATGAAATGCCACTGTAATCATTTTATTATTGATATGTTTACTTCTCGAAATAAACGTCTGTTTTGTGATGAAAAAAAAAAAAATATGTATATATATATATAAAGTTTTTGTTGAAAGTTAATTTAGAGATAAAATTTTTACTCGAGAAATATGAAAAAATAAGAACAGTTTTAAGATGTAAGGTATTCTTTATAATTTTTCATTCCCTGAGCAAATAACCAGTTCTGTACACTAATGGCATAAAGATCGTCAGTTTTCGATGTCTTAATATCAATACTCAGTAAGTTGAACATTTCAGGCGCTATATAAGAGAACTATGCAATGAACTTGTTGTATGAGAAATATGCACGATGTCTTATAATAATAATATTTGTATGATTTTTTACAGCGCCGTTTTTGTAAAAAAAAAAAAAATCACACTAAGGTCGCTGTAGAAATATTAAAATATTTAAATTGCAGTGTTGCTGTTTACGGCTAGAAGTTCAAATCTTTTTACTCTAAAATGCAAGGGATCCGGAACATCCACAGCATGTATGGACGGATCGCGCCTGGTGTTCAGATATATTAGAAATTCACTAAAAGTTTATCAGGAAATGGCCTGCAATCCCGGATTTATGACCGGATTACCAATAATTTGAGATTCTTATTAAATTAGCGATACTCATTTAATCCGTGTATGTATCCAAAAAAAAAAACTGGTAAATATCTACAAAGTCTTAGGTGTAATATTACAAAACCTTGATATCACTTTCGAGTGCTTTAGTATGGAACTAGTTTTTCTGCCATGAACTAAATTATTCCACGCCATTTTCGAACGAAAAGCTGCCATTTTAAGCCAACAAAACAAGTCTCTCCATTATCTTATTAAAAAATGAATGGATGATAGAGGAATTTCCATTTTCCCCGCCAGTGTGTTGCTTCTACGCCTAGTGTTTGTTTTTCGCAAATAAAATATGCAAAACTTTCATGCTATCATAAAATAGCTAAATATTCTCACTTCTAAGAAGGATTGAATTTCAAAATGAAAAATTTCCAACAGAGGTAGATTTTAATGTTGCAAATATTAAACTGATATTGAAGTACTTAATATCACTTAGTTGAGATAAGTCACTTCTTATTTATATGGTGTCTTCAAGTTTAAATTGTAGAATTTAAAATTATTTTTAAGTTTTTCTTTTATACATTCAATAAAATTAATATCTAAACATAAAAAAATAATAGTTCTTTATTTGTAGTATGTTTATATTTGTAAAATGAGGCGTACGTGACGAACGAAGACAGAGGTGTGAAGACAATTCATGACTTGGAAGCGAATGGTTGAAGAAATTGAGGACACCCGAGGAAGACAGGGCACTTTTTTTTGTTATTTGTTTTTCGGGTGTTATGCCGTGTTGCGCTAACTCCTTCTTTAGCCAACGTTTTGGACAGCATTGCAGTGTCCATCATCAGGGTAGATGTGTTATCTGAGGTTATTTTTTTTTTTTTATTTTCTAGATTCTTATATTCCATGAAGTGGTGAATCATTTAAATTTACTGAATTTAAAGTTAATGTTCTTTATACAAATAGAACGGCGTCATATGCGCCTCACAATTTTTACCTCATATGGGTTTATTCAAATATTACCTGGCTTTTATAGACTTAGAGGCCTTGTATTTTCTCGGTAGGGAAAAAATTTGTTACCTAAAAACCCTACTAAAATTGCATGTTTTCATCCAGCATCAGCACCACCAGCGACCGACAGCGGCCATATACTACATACGTGTCTGTTTGTGTTGTGTTGGGAATGGGGGGAGGAAATTTCGGCTGCGCCCTATTGTTGGGTTCCTTCCGCATTTGCCGTTGGGAGTAAGGAAAATCGCAGAAAACCTTACCCGGAAGGAGCGGCCGAACGTCAACTTGAAACGTATACGGCCTTCAGTAACATCGGTATATGATGTCCTGCATTTTTTGAGATGTGTGTGTGTGTGTCTGTTTTTATGTTAATATATACTTATGGGAGGATAGAAAATAAACATACATATACATACAAATTATAAAAATATTATACAAATATATAAATAGATATATAAACATTATATATTTAGGAGGAAAGTCGGGAGTTTAGGAAATACCTACTGCTCGCTATTCGTCCGCGTCTGATTCTGGTATGTGCCATATGTGATCATGGTCCATGAGGATGTGTTTAGGTAGTCTGTGTGTGTATTTGAATGTCAGGTCGCTCGGAGCGTTGTATTGTCCTATGTCTCGTATGAGTGGATTTTTACTAAGTGTGAGTGATTTGTAAAAGCGTGTAGTGAGTCTGTGTGTGAATTCGAATAGAGTTGGAATTTGTTCTCGTTCGTGTAATCTCTTCAAGTTTGTTCTGAGTCTCGTGTTGTATGTGATTTTAATGCAGAGATTTTGAAGTGTCTGTAGTTTCTTGTGGTCTGTGTGTGAGATGCTGCTCCATACGGGAATCGCATACGAGAGTACCGGACGAATGAGCGAGTAGTAGACGAGGAGTTTGGTTTTGGGAAGTAGCGGACTCCGTCTATTGAAAATTGGCTTCATCATGCCGATCGCTTTTCGCGTGCGCGCGTGCATCTTTGCTTGGTGAGATTTCCAGTTGAGGCGGGAGTCCATGGTCAGGCCGAGATATGTAACTTCATCTTTCCATTCAATGCTGTGTCCTCCCATTTCGATGTTGAAGTCAGGTGTTCTATTTATACGTTTTCTCGTGAACATGATGGCTTCGGTTTTCGCCTCGTTCAGTTTCAGGCGCCATTTCTTGTAGTACTCTACGAGCGCGTCGAGCGCCCTCTGTAGGTAAATTGCGGCCATGTTCGCTTTCAGCGAGGAAACGTATAGTTTGACGTCATCTGCGTAGATAGACAGATTGCATCTCTCGTCTCGGGGGATGTCGTAGGTGAACAGAATGAAGAGAAATGGTCCCAGTAAACTTCCTTGCGGCACGCCTTTTGGAATCTCACGCATTGAAGATAACACGTTCCTTATGAACACTCTGAACGATCTATTCTTTAGGTATTCCTGTATCAGTCTCGTTAGGTATATGGGCGTGTTGGTGCGGTGCAACTTATGCACGAGCCCGTCTATCCATACGGTGTCGAATGCCTTCTCTAGGTCGATGAGCGCAGCAGCGGTGAAGCGATGTTCGTTAAATTTTCTTGCGATGAATTCCGCTACTCTGGTGAGTTGATGGGTCGTGGAGTGCCTCTTTCTGAAGCCGAACTGCTCGTCTGGCAAAGTCTTGTGTTCGTCGTGGTGTGGGACAAGCCTGTTTAGTATAATTTGTTCAAATACCTTGCTCAACGTAGATAGTAGGCTAATCGGCCGGTAGCTTGTCGGCTGCGTTCTATCTTTATTCGGCTTTGCGAATGGCAGCACGGTCGCCGATTTCCAAATCTGGGGAAAATGCCCAGTCATGAGGCAGGCATTGAACAATTTTGTAGTGTATATGATGGCTTTTTGAGGGAGATGTTTGAGTAAAATGTTGTGAATTTGATCGCTTCCCGGCGCCTTGTTCGTTCTGAGTCGCTTGATTGTGACCGCAATCTCGCTCGGCGTTGTGAAATGAATATCTTCAGCGTTTGTCTGCTCTGCTTCGTTCAAATCTCGTAGAGAGTCAGCTACGATCCGGTCCGTAGCCGGGTCGGAAAGGCCGTCTGTAGCGGCGTAGGCTCTCTCGAAGCCGTCGGCGAGTGTGTCAGCTTTTTCTTGTAGCGACAAAGCCGTCCCAGGGCCGTTCAATTTCTGTAGCGGGGGGATAGTGAAATCTTTGTGTCTCAGCGCGCTAGCCATTTTCCATAATGAATTATCCTTCGGCGTGAGCGACGCGACTTTTTTGTCCCAAAGTTCGCGCTTGAGTTCTGCGATTTCGGTCTTGATTTCCCTCTGCAGGCAGTTGTACGCTGTCTTGAAGTATTCGTCACGCGTGCGGTGGTACATGCGTCGCAGGCGATTTTTGTCCTTGATGAGCGATAAAACGTGCTCGGGAAGCTTGATCGTGTATGAATGTACTTCTTTGAGAGGAATGTGTGTATCTTGTGCTGTTTGAAGAATCTCTGTGAGAGTGCTTGTAGCTGCGTCGATTTCTTGTGGCGAGCGCAGAGTTCCCGAAGTGAGATGAATTCGTTCGTTGACTTCCTTTTTAAATCCTTCCCAGTCCGCATCCTTATAATTGCGCTGTTTTCTGGGGGTCCTTGAAGTTGTGCCGCCTATAGTAAAGCACACGGGCAGATGGTCCGAAGACAGCTCGTCTAATGTGCGCAGTGGAGATATTGTCTTAACATTTTTCTCGAGTACTATATCCAAAGTACTCGGATATCTAGAGCGTTGCGAGTAGTACGTAGGTCTGTCGGGCGCCATTATCGAATAGGTATTTGTCTGCATGTGTGTAAAGAGCGTATTTCCGTTCGCATTACCTCTGTAGTTATTCCAGTAGTTGTGTTTGGCGTTCAAATCGCCTCCTATCACAACGATTGGTCCCAGATTGAGCAATTTATTGAGATCTTCTCTCACTAGGTTACTTTGGGTGCAGTATACGGAGATGATGGTATGCGCTCTACCCTCTATGGTGACTTCGATAATCGTGGCTTCAGCGTGCTTCAACTTCGGAGTGGGAATTCTTGTGGACGTCATTGATTGTCGAACGAATATTGCGGTTCCTCCGCCTGATCTTCCCTGTCGGTCGTCTCGGTAAATCTCGAAGCCTTGCACTCTCAGCGGTACGCTTGGATTCAAGTGGGATTCTGATAAGAGAATTATGTCTGTGTTTAATTCATTTGCCAATGCGAGCAGTTCGTCTGTCTTGTTGCGCACGCTAAATGCGTTCCATACGAGGACTCTCACCTTCTCGGGGTTAGACATCGAGGGTGGTCGTGAGGAGCTCCATCAGGACGACGAGCTTCTCTGCTCTTGAAGTGCAGCGGGCGAGCTGCGATCGCATCCTCAGGAGGCCTTGGAGCAGGGCCATGATGTCCAGGTCGTCCTCTGTAGTGGTGGGCGCGCGCACGGGCTCCTGCTGTGAGCGGGGCTGGGGGCGGGGGGGCTGTGGGGGCGGCGCGGTCTCGCGCTGCTCTTGGGCGGGGGCGGTGCCTCCGGCTACGTTGGCCCATGTGCGTCCATCCGTCCTCGGCTGAGGAGGTGGCCTGCTCGGGTTCTGTTCTGCCGGAGGAGGTTGGGGCCTTCTGGCAGGTCGCTGCTGTATTGAGGCGACGTACGCTACCCGCTTGGGGCAGCCTCTGTAGTTGGCGGGATGCGGGCCTGAGCAGTTACAGCATGCGGCGGGCTCGTCTCTCGTCTTCTTGGGGCATTCTGCCGAAGCATGCTCCAGTAAGCATTTTACACACCTTGCTGTGTGCGAACAGTTTCGGGACCCATGTCCGAAGTCTTGACATCTGTAGCACTGGGTGCCGTGCTGAAGGTGATTACTCCTGTGCTTCTGGAGTCGAATGCGGCAGTGGCACAGGTATTTGACGGCCGCGCGCAGCTGTCCCATGTTGACTTCCTTATTGAAGTGCGCTAAGTATATGGGATACTCATTTGAGGCAGTCATCTTGACCACCTTCACAGCTGGGAATCCTTGCGATTCCAGATCCGCCGCGATGTCTTGTACTTCAACTAGAGGCAGGCCCTTGATCACGGCCTTCTTCATTTTTTCGGCTTCGGCCGTGAATGTGTGGAAGCCGCGCGCCTCCGCTCGCAGTCCATTGGTGAGGGCGCGATGGTCCTCCATCGTGCGCACGAAGATGTTGGCCGTGCCGCCCCTGTTATATCTAAAAGTGAAGAGCTTACCCGCCCCCAGATGTCCTTGGACCGCAGCTGTGATCTGCGCGTGTGTCATGTTCCCCAGGGTCATCACAACCGGGGGAACACGGTCTCTCCTTCCGGTACCTGCGGGGGAGAAAGAATTATTAGTATTGGCACGCTTATTACGCGGCGCGCCGGCGCCTTCGCTTACCTCGGGCAACTCTTCAAAACGGTTGCCACACTGGAGCGGTTGTGGTCCCCGTGGGGACATGGGCCTCTTTGCGGGGTTGGACGGCCTCGTCCAGCCTCCATCCTGGGGGGCAGCCGTCTCCATCGGCTGCTGGGGCCTCGGGGGCGCCACGTAGGCCGACGCCGGGCCTATCGGGGGGCGCCTGGGGGCAGGACTGGGTCCTGTTGCCCAGGAGGGGCCTGCTGCGGGCTCCGTCATCTCAGTTTCGTCGGGCGTGGTGGCAGTCGTGGTGGTGGATGGTCTCCGGGTCCTTGGGTCCTCGGAGCGGGGCTGTGGTGCGGGGACCGTAAGGCGCATGGTCTGTCTTCCTTCCATGGTGGGCGCCGGGCGGTACCACGACCGGGGAGTCCTCGTGGTCAGCGGGGAGCATCCTCGTCGGGAACATCTTAACAGGCGGTAGTCGGTGCCTCCTCTTAAAGAGGGAGCACGTCTCTGGAGCTTGTGGGCGGTTTGCGGGGGCCAGCGTGAGTCTACGGTTTTTCGAGTATTGCTTGAAAAGTGTTGCCTTGATAAAGGCAGTTGGGTGGGCGCGAGCGCCTGCTCAGTGGGCCGGCGGGATTCCTCCGGCCGGCAAAAGTAGCGGGGCCTGGCTGAAACTCAAGCCAGACAAAAACGACTTCTGTGGTTATGTCGCAAACCACAAAAAACGACTTTTTCTCCTATCTCGTGGCTCAATCCTCTCTGTCTATCCTCCTATCCGTTATCTGAGGTTTTGGTGAAATGTGAGCTTATCTATGAGGATGTGATACCGTGTTGCCAGCTCCAACTCTCTGAGCTAACATTAAAGTATAATTTTTTGGTTTTAGTGGTTTTCTTCGTTTAGCTCTAATGTAGCCGTCAATTATCGAATACCAAGAACTACTTAGCGCGAAGGAGTTAGCGCAACACGGCATAACACCTCAAAAACAAATAACAAAAATACTTTTGGCCGTGAAAATCTTAAATCATATAAGACATGGCACGATCAAGTAAAACAAATAGTATTTCCACTTTTAAAATGCATTTAGTTGATAGGTACTATACAATTCACAACCCTGGTAGGTACTATGCAATAAGTCCCACAGCAACGCCGGGTAAACGTAAATTGAATTGTTGAAAATATAATAAAACAGAAAGTTTTTTTATTTGAAATTTCTTTGATTTATTTTTATTTAAAGAATGAAAGATCAATTCAATGATTAAGATTAGATACGTCCTTTAAATATAATTAATTTTTAAATCGCGCCCCGATGACAATAAATTATTGGTTGCCGTCATAAAAACTTGTAACGGTGTTAATTTCCGGGTGACAATCAAATAGCTGAGGTTCATTTTCAATCCCGAATCATTTCATTTTCTCATTCGCATTTGCCGTTGAATGTTAAATGTCACATAAAAGAACTCGTTTCGCGTTGAAAATAGTTCATTTGATAAAAGCGCCGCGTCATTTAAATGAAAATTTTGTTGGTTTGAAGAGCAATACATAAATATTATCAGTCTATTAAAATATGAAGAAAATACTTCAAGGTTTTGCCAAGCAGAACACACGGAGGAAAATGAGCTAATTTATTAATAATCTCTTTAAATTATTACAACATTACAATGTCCATCATCAGGGCACATTTGTCCATCATCAGGTCAGATGATGGATACATTAATGGTGTCCGAAATGTTAGCTAAATAAGGAGACAACACACCATAAACCCTAAAAATAAATACTATAATACTTTTGGCCGTGAAAATCTCAAATCTTACCCACATGTATAGTGTTTGATTTTTTTGCATTTCTTTTCCAAGAATTATTATTTCATGCTTATAAATACCTAATTATTGTATAATTCAAGGATTGTAGAAGTCTGCAAAGCCCGTACGGAGAAAAATTACTAATATTGAATATTGCTAATTTATTAATAATCTCTTCAAATTATTCGTAATACGGTTAAAACTGGGATTAACCCTTAACGAATGAATTGATGTGTTTCCCAATAAACTTTCAGTAAAATACGAATATTCTATCACGATGTAAGAACACGTGTTCATAAAAAAAATAAATCATTACATTATTCTACTCCTATTGTATATTATTAAGACAAGTGCAGGTGCATGAGTGCGTGTTTCGATATGTCAGGAATTTACTAATAGTTTATCAGCTATCCTGTTTTTACCTGCAATCCCGTTTATAACCCGATAAACAATAATTTGAATATACAATTACAAATTAGCAGTACTCACTTTTCTCCGTGTGTCCAGTTACAAATTAATGTATCCTAAATTTTAAAGTGACAACTGTACTCCGATATAATGTTAAAAAGTTTCAGAGTTGACTACAAAAAAGTGAACACACAAAGTTGATATCGCTTGGAAAATGTTTATAAATTAGATTAATATTTCAGAACAAAAAAAAAATTAAATTCTTTAATAAAAATGTAATCACAATTTATAGAAAACGTCGAGTAAATAAGGAGGTATCGGAACACGGCATAGTACCCCAAAAATAAATTAATTTAAAGTATAAACATTAGTAACTTGCATCGTGTGAAATTATGAAATTACTTGTATACAAATATTTATTTAATTACAATATTGAAGCAACTATCAGAGGTTTGAGAGAAAATCATTGCAGTAATTGTTAAAAAAAGTAACTTTTGAAGTACCGAAACATAATTAAACTAACATCCCTTTAAATTGATGAATTAATGCATTTTTTTATTAATAAATGAACGTAATAAAGTTTTATAGACAAATTTAATAAAAGGTCCCCTGAAACGCGTTAAAATATTTTCGGTAACTACGATTCATAATAATATATTGTTTTACGAGTACAATAATTTTTTAAAATTATTTTATTTTATTCTAAACCATACTGTCTTCTAAATAAACATAAATTAAATACAGCAAGTGGGTACTTACATGAACACAGCAATGAAGAAGTAACTTAGATTCTCGGACATTTTATATAAGAAATTGAAGCAAATTAATCTACTAACAAGTTCCAATAAATATTTCCCGCCTTTAGTTAAAAAAAGTAACAAAAGTTCGATTTTTGAAAAGTTAAAAACTTGATAAAAGACACGCCGCTCGGATGGAGTCTGTATCAAAAATGATTATTTTAAAGTAGATAATATGAACTTTGGCATAAAATACCGATGGCCGAGGGATTGGTTTGTGTTTGAATGCCGGACACGGAACACAATACTTTGTTGTATTTTGGATATTTACGGAGCGCCATCGCTTCGCAGTACGCTGAACCAAAAGCTACGTTTGAATTTTCGTGTTGGCGCGTGCGCACTTGTGACAGATGGTGTGGAAAACGTTTTTCAATATTGGGGTATCAAAACGAAGGATCGCGTCAAAAGAGATTAAGCAATTTCACATAGTAAAAATAACGCGCTAAACTAAAATGTAACTTTTTATGTTGCTGAAAAAATTTTCAACACCCCCTTTACAAGTAAGTTTGACGGTTATAGACGACTCGGTCAAAAAAAAGTTGGTTAATTTTCTTACAACAAAGAGTTACCATAAATATTAAACACGAGCTGATCCGTGAAAAATCACGGGATAGTCTAATTTCTTCTCACATGAGTTCCAATTTTGAAAATGACAGTAAAATAATTCTCTGTCAAATTTAATTTTTATTATGTACGTCCTTTACCGCTTGTCTGAATTCTTGACAAAATTAGTTCCTATTTTGAAAACAACACTTAAGTTCATTGAACCAGAGTTACAATCACAGACACACAAAGTAAGTATTTTCGATTATTGTTATAAAAACATAGCATACCGACTCGTGCCTACATAAAAAGGGGGTTAATTTTATTACGTTAGTACAAGGACAAAATACTAAACATTTAAATACATAATAAAGGGTATCTCGTGGTCTGCAGAAAATACCAATGTATCGAGTATAGAATTGAATTCACGAAGGGATGATTTGTAATTTTTTTGGTAATATAGGTTTCCTTGATTACGAAGTCAGCTTTATGCATTTTTTTACCGACAAGAAAGAAAAAAAATACCATCATTTGAAGTTATTGACTATCCACAAAAGGGTGAAAGCATCCTCCCTTTCTACGCATCGTAATTCCACTAAAATAATTCACCTATTTTACACATTATAATTACAGCAACATATTTGTGGGTTATTTGGAATGTCATTAAGATCATCTTAAGGTATATAATGTTATGTTAATAATTTAAACTGTGTGCAGTAAAGCACACTTAGCCACAACTATTCGTAGGAGAATTCAGGGAATGCTTTATACGCCTAACAAGACAGACGAGGTAGGTATAAATATGTCGCTTTGTAGTTTTCAGATAAAACATAAATTCCACAACAGCGTTTATAGTATTCGTGTTAAAAACCTTTACTTAAAAACAGAACATACTTTATAATCCGCGCGTTCATAGATGGCACTAATTTAATTATTTTAGGACAAACACTTTTCGCAAGTTAAGCATTTTTTATTTTTTATTAACAATATAAAGTTTTTTTTACAGGTGTTTTCCGATATCTGTCTCACATATACCTGTGTCGAGACAGACGTATTGGATACATAAATTAGTGTTTGCATATTATTTGATACATATTAAGATGAATCATTTGTTTGCGAATGTTCATAATATATGGATAAATAGTTTTGTCCTGATAAAAACTTTATTCTTTTAAGAAATGCATACAAATACAATATTGTATTGGCGATTTAATCCAATATTGTATTTATATGCTTTTTTGAAAACAAAACTATTTATTTATATTCGTGTTCGCATGTACATGCATTCGCAAACAAACAAATCACCTCAATAATATAAAACTCTTTCTCAATATAATGGTATTTTTATCTTAAAATATTTAAATAAACCGGTGGATAAAAAACTAACTTTCCATTTAACGTTAAGAGTATACTTGTTCGTGTACGTATACATTCATTAGTTAGGATCGGCAGCGACATAATATACAACCAATTCGCCGACCCTGTCAATGTACAAATACTTATACTTCTGTACTTATATACTTTACAGAATACCCACGTGATATGCATTCCCTGTCTATGGACTCTTCAAACCAGTCATACATCATCTTCAGTTTCTGTCCCGGATAACTTTCAAGCTGGAAGTTCCGTCTCCTATCTTTGAAAATTCTGCAAAGTTCCTTCAAGTTTTCCGATACAAAGCAGATCAAAGCAAGTGCAGGATTTTCTACAAATAAACATATTTCTAAATTAGAAATTAACCTTCCTCTGCGAATAATTATTTATAAAAGGCTGATGGAAAATGCACACGGTCAGATTGGTATCAAGCACTGTGGAAGACTAGAGACAAGATGAGTGTTGATTAAAAGGTATTCTCCAAGAAAGGGGTTGTTTTAACAGGATATTTATGGTCATGATATATATTACTTCAAAGCACGATAATGTCGTCTTTTACCTTGCCTGCTACCTAAAATCAAGAAAACCTTTCTGGATGAGTGGAGAGAGGCTCTTCCAGATAGCCCTTACTCCAGAAGTTAGGTGGAAACGTGACTGGTAATCGGCCGACGTGAGAAATGCCCAACTCGTACACGACCCCACTGACACAGTCTGGGTTCGTAAAGTATTGTCCTCCTTTTAAATATGATTCTGATAAACGTACCTCATGTAACTCAGACTTGTTAGGATTGCATAATTTAGAAACATGAGAGTTTATTCAATAATATTTACCTCTTGTGCTCCTGATAGATTATCCAATAACTATCCATTTATGTTTGACGCTCTCAGAATATTATCAGAATTAAGGTTTTTTTTACGTCTTCAACATTATGGGCTCCTGGTATGTGTCATTTTTCCTGATTTGTGAATTTTAAAAACCTCTCTAAAATTATAAATATTAAGGTGGCCTGGCTGAAACCTCAAACAAAGCTCACTGACAAAAAGCTCAAATCGAGAAGCTTAAAGCTAAAGCGCAAAGCTCAAAGCTTAAATCTCAAAGCTCAAAGATCGAATCCTTAAGCGCAATCAGCTTGGCTTTGAGGCCTAATTGGCGAAGAACATGACCAAATTTAAAGCTACGCATATAATGGTCGCCTGTTAATTGAAGAATTAATTATTTAATTGAATTCGAGAATGTAAATCACTCAGAAGTTTTGAGAATTGCATTAGTTAGGTATACCAAGCGTATATTTTCAATAGATTTACCTTTTTAAGCTCCTGTGCTCCTCGTAGATTTTCCTTTTTAGAGAGGTAGTTTGATGCTCTGGGGATTTAAAAATTAATTTTACCTGTTCAGCATTTTGAGCTCATGATGTATTTTATAATATCTACAAAGAAAAGAGTGTTTGTAAAAGCTTTTGTTATTGATTCGGATAATAATTACATTAAAAAAATCGGTGGTCAATAACTGCGGGTCAATTATTAAAACGCGTCTCTTCATTTTTTATAATGTTGCGAGTTTTATCTTGCATGGCGAGGAACATAATTAATAAACGATTATTAATCCATAATATGTGCATTAAATTTTAAATTTTTAAAAGAAAGAAAAACATTCCCGGGTTACGAATAACCTGACAATATTTGAAAATCTCCTACAACAACCACAGTAAGCTGAAAATGTTGCTTGTGTTGTGATGGAGGACTTAGCCAGCCGAGGAACTGAACACACGCTGCACAAGAGTCGCAACTATTTGCAAACGCCTGGAGCCAGTGATACTGTGGCATCCCCAATTGGGGTACGTTGTGAGGCTGAAGGTAACGGGGGAAAGGATGGATAAAAAAAACGGCGTGGAAGTACCAGACTATTCAAATCTGGTTACTAAACATGGCTAAATACATGTCGAGTAACGTTTCAATATTGAATGGTGGTCTTCCAAAAGGGCGATAATAGAAGTTTCTTACACTCTGGAAAGTGTCGCAAATATACTTTATATAATTTAAAATGATTGAATTGTAAACTAACACAAATCAATCCTATTGAACCCTCGTCGAGAACCTAACCCGACCACGGAGGCGACCTTAGGACAACTTTTGTAATATGTAGGTACATATTTATATACGTTAGCTAAACTCACCTTGGTAGTGACAGATTTATCCGCATTCTAAATACATCTCTATAAAAAAGCTTTTAATGGTTACGTTAAAACCCGATAGAGTTTCAATATTGGTTCATGATTTATTTTCTCACAACAAAAATCTTAGGTTAGTGACAAATACTTTCTCCGATGTAATAATGCCACACACCAGTCGCTTCATGTATCTGGTTTTCGTGTATCAAATTTGAGTACATAATTCCCTATATCTACCTGAAAACAATTATTTTAGAGTAAAATAATTTTTTAAAGAAAATATTAAACACATAAATTCGACATTCGACACTTAGGATGGGTTGTTTCACGGAATTTGAAAAATTCGTCAAACTATGTTAATATTCAGTTAAAGTTCTTTGGAAGTCCTATCCAAGAACTGTGAAACAACTGGCCCATGATGAAATATTGGATATAACTTTCACAAACTTGAATTTTAACTTTGAAATTTGTTGAATTACTCTAATTCTGTGAAACTAACCGTCCTTAAAATAAAAAAAATAAAAAAAAAATTTTATAATCCAAATTAAAAAAAAAAAATTTCTACAAAATCACAATAAATAAAAGGGGTATATTTTTGTTGTTTGTTTTTGGGGTGTTATGCCGTGTTGCGCTAACTCCTTCTTTAGCCGACGTTTCGGACAGCGTTGCAGTGTCCATCATCAGGGCAGATCCGGTAGATCTACCGGATCTGCCCTGATGATGGACACTGCAACGCTGTCCGAAACGTCGGCTAAAGAAGGAGTTAGCGCAACACGGCATAACACCCCAAAAACAAACAACAAAAATGCTTTTGGCCGTGAGAATCTAAAAACTTACAAAAGGGGTATAGCTTATATATATATCCTATTTTTTAGAGCTAATCAATAATAAGAAAAAAACATATAATATTTGTGGACCCTATAATGTGTAAATATACGAACCGAATAGACAAAAAAGAAGAGATATTTGATTTATTTATAGTATTCGTTTAATGATGTGTGTTTAAAAATAACGTTTTTAGTGAACTGACTGAATTTTACTCTCCTACTCACGCGGCAACTGTTCAATACGAGTATTATTGAACTAGTGCGAAGCCGGGTAGTAAGTAGTAAGTAACCATTAGTATTTTGTAAGAAATTAATAGTTTCGTGGCAATAGTGTACATAATTTCATTAACGAGTATCTCCGTCAATCTCTGGCGATGGCGATGTGTTTACTTTGTGTGATCGCTTTCGACCAATCACATTGTTCAAAATGTCAGACGGATTATTTGATAATGATGCAGTGCTGAAACATAACCCGTTTTGGAACCGACGAGATAATCGATTAAAACTGTCAATTCACGTGTTCTATGTTCTATGTTCTTCACGTGGAATATAAAAAAAAACAAGCATAAAAAACATTATATTTGTTTGTCGTCCTGAAAAAGGTAAATCGGAACAGTGCGTGGCTCGGTCACTGAAACTGATTATTATTTATTTTCACTAGTAAGTTATTGTTTTCGTTTGAAATTATAAATTAGCCTACTAGTAGTTCTGTGAACGGTAGACCCCGTGTCCAAAAATGTTCATGATTTTCGATTATTTAATATTGCTTGCATAGGTATTTTCGTCAATAATATAACTTGTTTCAAGCGATATCTCCACGATTTCTGTACCTAAAACAAAACAACAACAAATACTGTTTGTTTAGTCTAGGGACATTTATATCTGTATGTAAATTTATTTTATACTAACCACAAGAATGTATTTTAAATGTCCTGTTTCTGTCTCAAATAAAATAAAAAAAATACATAAATACTTCATCTTAATTATAAACCATCTATTTTTTGTAATATTGAAAAAATCAATTGAGGAAATACGTAATTTAATAAACACGTTATAAAAAAACTTTCTCCACTTTCGCCACCTAGTCAAAGGCTTGCTTGAAAATGCAAATCAGTCAACTATCTAGTCAAAGTTAGCCACCTAGTCAAATTTAGCCACCTAGTCAAAGTTAGCCACCTAGTCGAGGTTAGCCACATATAGCGAATAGTTAAAGTTAGCTACCTAGTCAAAGTTAGCCATCTAGTCAAAATAAGCCACATAGTCAAAGTAAGCCAGATTTTAAAATCATCATGATCATTACAATTTATTTGCATTTTTCTGAGGGCCACTTACCAATGTTTTTCCACTTTTTGAATGTTTACTCCTTGTTAAATAATGATAGTTTAGAGCTTTTACATTTTATCTTGAATCTAGCTAAATCTGAAGTTATGCCAAAATTATATTTAATCAAAGCCTCGTCAAAAAAACAATACTCCCAACTAACTATACATACATCAAAACAAAGAACCCTGCCTTGGGCATAAAATAAAAAGGATTGCATGAAGTTAATAGGAAAAATAATAGTCGAAATAGCTGTCGGCCGGAATACGTAATACTTGAAAAAATAGCAATTATTCGGGGCAAACAAGTGAACCAATTCAGAGCTTAGGAAAGCCTTTAACGGGTCTGCACGATAACTACAAAGAACATGAGAGATTTGGAACGAATCTAGTTTCTAGATACAAATCAATTAATCGCTTGAATCGAGAACACTCCAATACGAAAGCAATTAAAATGGATATAAATTTAATAGATTCAACTGAACACAAAGTAACTGATTTAGTTTCACGTGATAAAGCTGTTGATAGAATTACGGAGCAAATTATGAACGTACTACTGTCAGAGTACAACCTTGTTTGCACTATCCTGGAATATAGCTCCATTATTTGGGTCTCTTCTGAAAAAAACCAAATCCTGGAACTAGAAAAGTACAAAATAAGATTATATACGTACTATCAATTCCTATATCCATCCTTGTTATTAACAGGAATGCTCGATTTCAACACTTTAGAAGTACGTCGATAAATATTTGAAGGATTTGAAAACATTTTTTAAAACTAATCTCTAGAACTATACTTAACCCACTTATATTGAAAGAGTCTTATATGTGCCTAACAAGTATACTCGTGGAATATTCCATGCATTTTTTTTTTACCTATTACCTATACACACAGTTCAAAAATGGTTGTAAATTAACGAAGTGAATTATTTCCCTGGTTGACTTTAATTTATCTTATTTTCATGTTAAACTTTGAAATTGACACGAGGTAATTTTTAACACTGAAAGTAAATAACACTCTAGCACATTCTATACATAAGTCGGACTTTATCACAGTGTCATATTTTTACAAAGTTTTATAATGGTTCTTCAGACCTGGATATGTCATATAAGTTGTTCCTAGTGCCTGCTCTACACTCTCGGTGAGCCTTAGGGAGCCCAAGCGCGAGAAATTAGGTACCTGCTTTCCCTGTCTTTCCACCCTATACCCAAAGAAGTATTTACAAAGGGCCGTGCAAACCACAGGATATTCCATATACCTGCCATAAGAATTCTACCATTCTGTTCCAGGAATAATTCAAACGTTTCTCAAACTCCCCAACCCGCTCCAGATCGGGGTTGAGTTAGCGCTGAAAATCGCAAACTTAGCGCTTTTTAAAAAATCCGTCTCAACCGCCCCAGTCTTCCCCTTTGTAGTTTGGTGACCTATTCTAGGTTGGTCGCGGCCGATCTGAAGCCGAAGCGCACAAAGGGGAAACTGGGCTCAACGAGACACTCGCCGTATTGAAGGGTCCTCGAATCATTTTTACGTTGCATATTAAGCCGGCTGTTAGCTCCAGCTCCCCGTGCTGTGTAATGCGAACTGTGACGTCTATGAGCTACGGCCCTGATTTAATGGATTCATTACATCTTTGATAATTCAATGGTTTTTTCAGATTGGTACTCTTGAAAAAAGCGGAAGTTTTTTGCATATCGTTGAGATATTTTGAGGTCTGTAAGAGTACTCTATTAATCATTAGTGTTATAGGTACCAACTACTTATATCTTTCACCCGGCCTCGCTAAAATTTCAAGTTTAATTACAATAATTGAAAATTAGAAAAAATTAAATCAAAGGTGTGAAGTATACGTTATCCGAAACCATCAACATTTTCAAAATAAAATAATATTCAAAATTAATACACAGGCAAGTAAAAACTTCACGCCTTAAGTATGTTTATACGGAGAAAATTGTGTATTGCTAATTTATTAAAAAATCTCCTCAAATTATTGGTAATCCGATTAAAAACGGGATTGCAGGCCGTTTCCTAATAAACTTTTAGTAGATTTACAATATATCGGAACACGCGTTCATGCACCTTTGCTTTGATAATATACAATGACGAAATGCGGAAACATTAGGATTTTAATGAACGCGTGTTGATAAAAAATTATATTCGTATTACACAAAAAGCTTATAAGGAAACACATCAATTCGTTCGTTGAGAGCCTATAGTCCTGTTTTTAACCGGATTACGAGTAATTCTAAGAGATTCTTAAAAAAATCAGCAATATTCAATATTAGTAATTATGGAATGAATAGAATATT
Organism: Hesperophylax magnus; assembly: GCA_026573805.1. Classification (NCBI taxonomy): domain Eukaryota; kingdom Metazoa; phylum Arthropoda; class Insecta; order Trichoptera; family Limnephilidae; genus Hesperophylax; species Hesperophylax magnus. The sequence continues at coordinate 596,320 of JAIUSX010000116.1, read as the reverse complement.
AGGTCGAAACTATTATAGAAACGTTTAAAGTGTTCTCAAACATTCAACCTTTTTAAAAAGATCATATCGTCCATTGCACGCGTTTCGGGGACGATTGATTGAATATTCTTTTGGACCAAGAGGCCTATTTTAGAAATTCGTGGTCTCAATTCGAACCCATATCGCATATTGCTTTATTATTTATGTCTTAGACGAGGTGTATTTTTATAATTACTTAAAAAAAAATAACGTGGTGCATTCTGTTTGAAAAGCATTACGCTTTGATTGTAAAAGAGTTTGATGTGAAACATGCGATCGTCGGCAAATAAGGTCCTGACTGACCAAATTGGGAAATTAAACCTTGTGCTGCAAAAATCTGTGATATCTTCTAAACAATAGTCATGCCAAGACCTAGTAAAACCTCACCCCATGAAACAAGGTACCCCTGCTAAGTCACCAAATATGACAGAGGTGTTCCCTGGGTGGCGGCACCCATTTATGTAGTTTACTTGATTTAATGCATACAGAAAACAATAACAAAGTTGTACATGTTTACATAACAACAGCAAAAAATAGTACAATAAGTGGTAGGTATAAAGGTGTATTTAAGCACATATTATAATATTTACATAATGAGAAAGAAATAAGTTTTTAACTGCAGATAGCATAAAATATTACACACAATAATAATATATTTTGGGTTTTTAAAATATAATTTACTTTTAAAATTTTATCATTCAAAAATAATTATTTTTAAGCAATAATTATTAACCTGAAACAACTACATAAATTGAAAAAATCTGTAATAAAAATTATCATTCAAATATCAGTGTTCAAATAACCTTCCCAGATTTCCAATGGGGTAGTTACTGTTACCCGGTAAACTGATAAATAGGGTGGTCCATCGGGTACGCCGGATTTGAGTTTTCCTAATTTTTTTTTGTATTTAAGTTTGTAACTCTAATGATTACCTAATAGTTGTCATCTGCTGTTATTGAGTATACTAAAAAAAACATCCTCTTGTTACTGTTCAAACATATTACAAATTTCATTTCAAAATTAATCTCCGATGGACCCACCTTTATAATGGAATCTCAGTCTTACCTTAAATTGTTATCGTGTATACTAATTGCCTAATAACGCATTATATGGGTTGGGTACTACCCAATTTCTATTGGGTAAACAAAATTAATGCATTTGTATTGATTCATCGTTTGTAGTGTATTTGTTAATTTTTTAGCACAAGAACAAGTGTATACAAAAATTCTCGGATCTCTCGTTTTAACTTGACTTGACGAACTTTACTATCTCTTTTTGTTGTTGTCGTTGTTTTGTGTAGATAGGTAATTAATGTTTTTGTTTACATATTATTGTACGTAGTTACTTACAGGACGGTTGGTATTCATTATTTTTAATGTTTGTTATGTTCCCTCTCACTATTGTGTGCATCATGTCTACGTAGTAAGCGGTAAAAAAGAAGACGATTTGAAAAGGAGATATATAAATACAAATGTTAGATGAGCGCGCTAACCATCACGCCATTTCCCTGTAGACGGAGAGGACGGACCGCCAAGCAACTCGGTCTTGGCACACACTCCTTGCCTCATTCACATTCATAAATCGTCTCATACACACTTGGTCATGCCATGTCTTCCTCTGGCGTCCCCAACTTCTACTACCATCCACATTTGCATCATATATTCTCCTTACACTCCTTTCTTCGCTCATTCGCTCTACATGCCCAAAGCATCTAAGCTTCCCATTCTTGATCTTACTCATTACGCTTACATCAGCCTCGCACTCTTTGCGGATCTCCACATTTCTCATACGATCATACATGGTTTTACAAGACATACGCCTCAGGGATCTCATTTCAACAGCATTCAGTCTACTTTCATCTTTTCTCTGCCAGTTTCTATTCACTCTACTTTTACAAGCACTCCATTGTGGACTGCTAACTTTAAAAATAAAACATTATAATAAAAGAAATTATTAAAGCAAAACGAAAATTGTGAAAATATTTAATTAAAAACGACCCGTTTGAAATAAATCAAAAATATATCGACAAATGCCTAAGTTGCATTTAAAGGTCCACTGTGAATTTTTTCATGCCATAACATGTGAAATAACAGAAAAATGAGTTTAATACTTTTCAGCACGATTCTTTTTTTGTCCAGGGAATTTCGTGTAATTACCGTTACGGCACTTATCTTTTATCAACAAATGTATAGGATGTTATCTTCAATAACAACCTATATTATTTAAGAAACAAAAAACTTGAAGTAAAATATGTTATATATCGGTTGAAATTCGGAATGCGGGGATTTAACAAAGTAAACTAAAATAAAATTGGAATTGTTCCTTCCATAATACTTGGTGTGTATTATTCATTGTACTCTATGAGCTACATTCTCATAGATCTAAATAATTTAGAAAATAATTGATTTCGATATTATTATTTGAATATGCACATCTATAATCCTGCTGAAAATGGGATTCCAAATATCAATCCGGCCAAACTGAGGCTCTGCACTAGAACAATAATAAATTTACATATTCATGGGATTTAGATTCAATTTGTCCGCAGCGTGCTCCCCGAATAATCTCATTCCCTTCCCCACTTTTGAGCATTCATTGGGCATGTGCACTGATCGGCATTACCCACTTCATCTACGACAAAGACACATACGAGAGTTTCGAGAAGTATGACAAATCAATGCACGGTAACTAAAAGTTCTTAAACCTGAAATAATGATTTTTACCGGAATTTCAGCTTTTTGAACTAGGAGCACAAAATGCTGAAGTGGTTAATTATTTTGATAAATTGAAAAATTAATTAAAAATATAGGAGCATATTTCTATGGGTAAGAAAAGTAAATTTTATAAAATTACAAACGCTGACTCATGAAAAAATCATGAGTCATTCTGAATTCTTGAGAAATAAGTTACAATTTTGAAAAGAACAATTAACATATTTATCATTTTAAAATATTACATTAAACGCATACTTCATAGCTTGACTGAATTCTTCACAAAATCAGTTCCATTCTAAAACGGTATTTAAATTCAAAGCAAATTTATGTTCATTGAACCAGAGTTACGCAGGTCGGACATGCAACCTGAAACACGATAATAAGTAATACATTAGAAAAAGACAATAAAAATAATTTATTAGTTATCGCTTACTTACTTACTAATACTTTATCGCTTGTCTGGATATTTTAATGAACAATATATCGCGAGCATACGAGCTTGAAGAGGTAAACATCATTGAAGACATGCACCGGTTTTAAATAACTTTAAGTGTTTAAATCTTTTTAAAAACTTTAAATCGAATCTGAAATCTCAACTCTAAATCACAAATCTGAGCTAGGTAAATTGCAGAAATATATTTAATAGGCGTCCAGAACGCGCCTTTTAATGGAATTTACGCAATCTGCGTAGTTTTGAAGTTATGCGAATTGCAGAATCTCTCTTTGACAGGCGTCAATTCATTAGCTTGGAGCTGTGAAAAAAAAAAACAAAGTAAAGTAGTTAGGTAGTTAGTAAAAAGTAAAAAAACTTTTTTAGTAACGTTTTAAAAACTATTTTCCCAAGTCAACATACAATGCACGCAAGTGGCCTACTGGGATACCTTCAATTCAATTCAATCGATTATTTCAAAAACGTTACATAATTTTTTATTTTAATGCGTTCTTTAAATTATTTACAAGGGGAGTATTGAATATAAAAAATATATCAACTGTAAATACTAGCTTTTAAATGCAGCTTCATTGATGCTAAATACATACCAAGGCCTATGACATCTTTTGGGTTGCTGTGTGGAGGGTCTTTTTTAAGGAAAGGAAGGAGAGGAAATTCTGGGAAGGTAAAAGGTATGAGGAATCTAGGGATCAGTGTAACAGACATACGAATATATCCCCCTGACTGCGGCGCAAGGCGATCAGTAGTGAGACCAGTTGGAGAGGTCAAAGGGTCTCCCCAAACCAGCCTCTCCCTATATGGCACGCCAAGCAGCCGATGAACGCGGTCACCCCTGCTAAATTACCAAACGTAGCGAACCACTTGGGGTGACCTATGGAAGAGTTGTTGGTTATCCAAAAAATTGTTCTCGGGGCGGTGATACCCAAAACCCGCCTCCCACATTGAAAAGTTAGTCCTGTAGGTTGGGAAATAAAACAGTCTGTGCTGCCACTTAGATGGTTCATTCATCAATATCATTGTTCATCATAGCCAAGAGGAAGTGATGAAGTAGGGTAGAGCCACGGGTAGTAGTCGTACTCCCTTAGGTAGAGATATCTAACAATTTATGTGGCTGATGGGAGTGGGGAAGGGAAGTAGGTGTGAAAGAGGAAGGTTTAGTACCTGACTATTCGAATCTGGCAACTCAACATGGCTAAAACTATTTCAAGCAACATTTCAATTCAGAATGGTGGTCTTTCAACAAGAAATTATTGAGAGCATTTGCTACTCTGGAACTTGCTAATGTACTATATTATGTTATTGAGAGTATCTGCCACTCTGGAAAGTGCTAGTGTTTTATATTATGGTATTAAGAGTATCTGTCACTCTAGAACGTGCTAATGGATTATATTATGTCATTGGGAGTATCTGCCACTCTGGAACGTGCTAATGTATTATATGATGTCAGTTTTAATTATTTGTGTGTGTTTAACGCATAAGAGTGGCAACTGCTCCCAACCGTCTGGAGCAACTGAGACTACGGCATCCCCAATTGTGGTACATTGTGAGGTTAAAGTTTGTGGGGAGGTCAAGAAGATGGAAAAGAGTTGTGGGGAGGTACTTGGCTATTCAGATCTGGTAACCAAAGATGGCTAAAACCATTTCAAGCATTACTGGGCAGTGCGATACTGAACGTATCTACCACCCTCGAAATATAATATGTATTATTTTTAAATTAATAAATTGTGAAAGAACATAAATTAATCAAATGAAATTACTGGCGAACGTCTGGGTAAGAACCCGCGTCCGCCAGATTTGTAGCTGTAGATCGTAAACACTCAACCAAGGAGGCCAAAATAATTATAAATTATTCTTTATATATGCCCACACAGGGTTTCAAACCGGGGACCTTTGGATCTGTAACCAAGTACCCCACGGAGGGCGTTGTTAGTCAAATCTTAATGAAACGATTATTTTAAAAGTAATGCTAACTATCCAGTTTGCATTTCATTTTTAATTCATATTTTCATTAACCAATATTTCCATCACTGCTTTACCGGCAGTTCGCTCTCAAAGTTCGTAGATTTTCCGCTAGGGACCATTTTCATCTGTTAGGGGATGATACAATCCCCTCCTCCACGGAGCATGCGCACTTTCAATCCTCTAAAAACATCAAACCGAACGTTTCGGAAAAATTTTCCGCTCCTTCGTGTCAGAAGGTTTTCGTTAAACGACAACATTTTTCTTAGAAGTATTTTCATTCTGTGGTGCCATACTTTGCACTCGCGTTCGGTTGTGATAAGGGTTGGGTTTCAGTTGTGCTAATGGCACCAGGTAACATTTTGTTTACGTAAAAACCCATAAACCCTTTATTTAAGTGAACTGTTTTAGTACAAACCTACTTTTGACGTAGGTACATCAAAGTGTTTATCGTGTACATGTGAAAACATTAATTAAAAATATTTCTTAAAATAAATTACTACAAAAAATAGTAAGCGATTAAAATAAGATTACAAGATGGTTCGTTAAAAAAATATTGTTAATTTCTTTGTTCATTCCTAACAACTATTAATAAGTTTATAATATTGTTTTAAAATAAGTATTTTTACTAAAAAAACTTTAGCTGATAATGTGCAAAGTGCGTAATTCTAAAGTAAACAGTGTTAAGTAAGTCCAAGAAGACATAATGGGTGAGGATAAGAATAGGAGCCATCAATATTACTCACAGTCAAATCAATCCACTCGGATTGATTGGTTCTCTGACAGTGATGGATTCAGAAATCGGTGACTGTGTGAGACTTCCGATGTTTTTGAAAAAACGAAAATTCGGAAAAATGAAGTGACACTGGGTCGGCCGCAGGGGGCAACACAAACAGTCATGAAAAGAAGAAAAACACTGCATAGTTTCACCATTCCCGCTTTTATGTCATTTTTGTTTGTTGTTTTTTGCACATTTAAAATTGTTAGGTAAGTCCATTTAAATTTGTGAATAAAAAAAATAGTCAATAAGAATACATACTAATGAAAATAAATCACTTATAGACAAATAAGTCACTTGTAGACAAATAAGTCACTTATAGACAAATAAGTCAATTATAGACAAATAAGTCACTTGTAGACAAATAAGTCACTTATAGACAAATAAGTCACTTATAGACAAATAAGTCAATTATAGACAAATAAGTCACTTGTAGACAAATAAATCACTTATAGACAAATATGTCACTTATAGACCTACAGACAAAATATTACAATGAAAGTGATTAATGAGTTATTGTTATAAAAAATAATTATATAATTGACGGCTTCCGTGGCAAGGGGTAAGGCTCTCGACTATAAAGCCAGAGGTCGCGGGATCAAATCCCGCCGTGCGCTAGTAAATTTTACTTGATTAATTTAGGTTATTTCATAATTTACTCACGCAAAATAATACATAGTATATTTGCGGCACGTTCTAGAGTGGGAGATACTCTCAGTATCGCCCTGGTGTAATACCATCATTCAGAATTGAAGCGTTGCTTGGAATGGCTTTGTACGTGTTTGATGACCGGATCTGAATAGTCAGGTACCTTCCCAATTTCCTCTTCCCCTCCCCACTACCTCCAGCCTTTCCACATACCCTAATTGGGGGTGCCATAGTCTCACTGGCTCTAGACGAGTTGGGTTTCTTGTGCGGTTCCACAATTATTGTATTTATGTAACTAAAACTTTTATAAATCGACAAAACGGAAACAATGAGTAAATAAACAAAGGTCATGTATTTATTTTTCGTAACGATAATTAATCAATCAAATTTTATTGTATTTTTATTTATTTGAACGAGACAGCCATTACGCCTTTCAAAAGCTCTCGTAAAGCTTTAAAGATCATATATTACAATAATACTTTCAATATGTTGAAATTAATAATTTATATTTCACATAACTATTTTTCGAAACGATAATTAATCAATCAAATTTTATTGTATTTATTTTTAATTTAAACGAGACAGCCATTGCTCCTTTCAAAAGCTCTAGCAAAGCTTAAAATATCCTATATCACAATAATACTTTCAGTATTCTGGAATTAATATTAAATTACAGACAATACTTTCTTAAACAAGGCAAAATTCTTATTTAAAGTTAATTAGACGCAATACGCCAACATAGAACATTTATTTAAATGCTAATAAATTGGATTATTTTCAGTTCAGATCAAAGAACGTTAGTGTCTGACCGGCTGGAGAATGTGACCCAAACCATCTCCCGCATTCTGGAGGGATACGATATTAGATTGCGTCCTAATTTCGGGGGTAAGTGGATTAAACGAATTCTTCATCTTCGTGTTGTTTTGGATTGCGGGATGTTCATAAAACACTTCCTCAATACGTCTGACTTATATAAATCCCATTCAACCAAGTTGTATTGTTATTCTCGTACTTTTCAGAATTAATTTATTTAAATGTTTTAATTTTCTCCAATATCCAGCTCAGCACACATTATTGTTGAAGGTCGGTATTCAAATTCAATTTTATAAAACTATTCCGATAACTTTCACTCGCGCGCAAACGTATAAGCGATATAAATGTGTGCCTTGGCATTTATTATTTTTTTTAATGATAAACTAATGTTTATAAGACAAAGTTTTATGCATAGCATAAAGGATAAGCAATAATTAGTCGCCTGAAATATTCCCGTTGGCGGCATTTATTTTTACTCGGGAGATATTTCCAATTTGTATTGATATTTCAGGCGACTAATTATTACTTATAATTCTTCGCATTTTAATTTGAAAATGCAAACTAGTGAATAGATTCTCCCAAGTATTCAAAATATTTTATTAATTGACCTGGTCTTCAGTTAATTGAAATTCACAAGGGTGGGTTGTTTCGCAGAATTTGAACAATTCATCAAATTTCAACCTTCATTTTCGGGTTATGTGAAAGTACTATTCAAGTTCTGTTATTATATCATTATAGACTTAAAAAATCTTTCACAGAACTCGAAAATTAACTTTTAAATTTGAAGAATTGTTCATATTCTCCGATACAACACTTTATGCGATTAAATATTTTTGTTAATCAATCAAAAACATCTTATATGACGAAATTTCGCAATAAATATTGAATTGCTAACATCATAAAAAATCAAATAAAACCAAAATATTTTTATAGGAAGGTTTTCAGATTATATCAAATTGTTTTTTTTTTATTTGGTGCAATATTTTTTACATTTCAAAATTTTCTAGTAATGTTGGCCTCACTAGGTGGCTTGCCCGTGCTGAGGCCTTCATTTTATAATATGAAAATATAATCTTCATAATACATTTAAAGAGAAAATAATACATTTAAAATATAATCTTGTGTGTTTGTGGGTGATAAATTTAAATGGTGATATTTCGCAACTTCACAGGAAGAATTCAAGCGAAAGCTAAAGAGATATATTTTGCCCTTAAACGTATTCATTTTCTATGGATACTATAATTTAGTTTGTATTTACCTCGATACAATTTGTTTTGATGAATTGTGTTTGAATGTCATTGCAAAGCACTTCAAAATCTGTTTACAACATAACTGTGACAAAATCAATATAAATAGGAGTGTACGTCTATACAATGTCTAGATATAATTATGTATATTTTATATGTTGGTCCATAAGAGTAGGTACATAATTTGTTTTGACACTGTAAAGAACGTGCCTTGAAAGCTAAGCAAGGAATAAAGGGTCTTCTCCGGCAGCTGGATGCTTTTATATTAAGTTTTTAAGTTAGGTGTGTAATATAACGAGAACCCCAGTTTAATCTAATGTAAAACCCTTGGCGTAGTTACACGAGACATAGTAAAAAATCACACTATAAAACTCGTGACATTTCGTGAACTTTAACTAGACAGATTCCCGGTCTTAGTCTAAGCTTTGCACTAGTTTGTGGACCCGACATTTATTGATAGACATATTTTAAAATACAAGAAAGACAAACATCTTGTAATCGTTTTTTCTGATCTTGGGAATATCAAAAATATTTTATGAGATGTGGAAAGTTAACTAGATTCGGTTCATAGAATAAAGAATAACACAAGAAGTACTTTGTTGTCGTGTTTCATGATCCACATGTTTTCCTAATCGAGGCTTAAATTTCCAATGCAAAACTGTGTTTACGCAATTCAAATGGGATGGAGATCTAGATGTCAAGCGAATGTAAGTGAGACTGAGAGCTAGACTCTTGGGCTAAATGGAACATTTGTTTTCATTCAAATTATTCTTTATTCTATGATTCGGATCATCGGGGTACTAAAACTGGTTTTAATCAATAAAATATTGGAAACTAAGATATGTATATAATATGTTCTAATTCTAATTACTGAAGAAAAGTTGTGCTCAATGTGCGTATGATCTAATAATGTTTTTTTTTTCTTTAGGGGAGCCACTATTCGTCGGGATGGACCTAACGATTGCGAGCTTTGACGCAATATCAGAAGTTAACATGGTAAGTCGATATACTTTGATTCTGTATTTTTACAACAAGTTTATGTAGGCTAAGACTTTTCCCTTCTTTTCTTCCTTGCTGTTGCTGAAATTAACTCCTTGTAATAAGTTCACAACAATACTGTAAGTTAAATATAACATGTGACTTACGATGTTAATTTACAATAGGTGTATGCGACTACCAATTGCTCTATGGCCAAAGGCAGGTATTGTGAAGTTTTTCCTTTATATATTAATTTGATAATTGTCATTATTTTATTAACAACTTCCGCGGATTGTTGTAGGTTGAATGAGTGTACAAGTTACTTACCAAATCTACGGAGAAAATATATTTTGATCAATAATACGTGAATAGCATTTTTCTATTATCCATCAATTATTTTTTGTGGTTAGTTTTTAAAGGGTAGGCACGGCCTCAAATTAACATACGAGTATAAAGATTAAAAATATTGAGTGGCAGATACTCTCAGTTTCTTGAAATGGCTTTAGCCGCGTTTGGAGACCAGATATGAACAGCCAAGTACTTCACCCACATACCCCAATTGAAGATGCCATATACTCACTGGCTCCCCGCTGGCGAGAGCATTTAAAATAACTATTTATGTTATGTTATTATAAACAATGAAAGAAAAACAGTTTGTTTTAAAACTACTTGCCTTATCAACATGTAGACAAGCAAACTTCATTCAAGAGTCTAGCATGTTATATTTGGTGACCGAATAACTCATCAAAATGACAATTCAACACACCTATAAAAAGTGCCATAAAGTTATGAACAGTGATGAAACAAAAACTAGGTAAAATAGGTCACATATGTAACTATCTACTGGTTGTATTTTATTTGTACTCAAAAGCTATCAGGGGCTCTCACAAATACTGCTGTGAATCTATATAAAATACTTCGCAGCCAAAAAACTTTACAACCTTCAATGAGATTACTCCACATTTGCCACAACGTGTTTAAAGTTCCTAAGTTCCTTCCCTTGAGGCAGAATTTGAAAGTTTAAACATAGTTTTGGTTGCGAGAGAGAAACTAGCAGAAAGCTCTCTCTGATTCCGACACTCTCAGTCCAAGCCCCCAGGCTAGCGACACAACTGGTACGAGATACGCTGCGATCGTCGTAGGCCTATTTTATGTCGTTCATTTTGCGCCGTAGAATGTTGTTAGTTACTTACTGTTATTTAAGACTCTAACAACGGGGGTTTTATCGAGACTGAGCTTTTAATTAATTCAGACGAATTCGTATCGATAATATATATTTGAAGAGATCCCTACGGATGTAAGTTATTTATGTGTAAGGTTAAAAAAACAGTAACTTACCATTAAAATATTTTATGCATAACGGTCGCAAATTTTATAAAACGTTTTTCATCTAAACAACTCTAAAATTAACCGTAAGCATCCGATTTTAGACGTTGGTATTCCTCTAGAAACAACTGAGATAATAAAATAAAACCCACGGGAAGATAAATTTTTTAGGCCTACTAGGGCAAATTTGACCTTAGGTCCATGGAATTCGCCGGGCCGCGAGTCGAATATTATTTTACACGACTTCATCACTTATGTCGTTAAGATTTTCCACTTTATTTTAGAGATTTGCTAGTGAAAATTCAATGGCAGGTGTATCGAATACACATGGACGAGTATTGCATATTTGTGTGCGTGGCTTCTTCACTACGTCGTTAAGATTCTCTATTTTAGGGTATTGTCTCGTGTTAAGTCGTTAGTTACGCCATTAGTAACGCCGTTAGTTACGCCGTTAGTTACACTCACATTATAGTTACCGGTTGTGTTGGTCAGTGAGGTACTGTTGTACATTATGATGTGTGCATTGTGATGGTGTTGTGTTTTATGTATATATGTATATATATATATATATATATATATATATATATATATTTACATTCTACAAAAATATATATATGTAAATGTAAATATATATATATATATATATATTTATATATTTATATATTTACATTCCCAGGTAACGAATAACAATATTTGAAAATATCCTACTACCACCACAGTAAGCGGAAAATGTTGCTTTTGTTGTAATGGAGGACTTAGCCAGCCGAGGAACTGAACGTACTACGAGATGCCAATTCAGCCACTGACCAGTCGTGTGATATTTTTGTAATCTTGTTTCAAAAGAAGAAACAGCTGTTACGCGTAATAATAATTGCACAGCAGAACTTGTTTATATATTAACGGTATTTTATAATTTGAATAATAATATTATTGAATATATAAAAGAAAAACTTAAAAAAAATTACATTTTTCCCCCGTACACATTTGAGACGTTCTGGAAGTTATCATTTATACTTCCTTAGGAATCCCAAATGATCAATAACATTTCAAAATAGAATACCTAGAAAAATATGTCTGAAAGCTAGTAGTTGCATGTCAAGCCACTTTTAAATTCTTCAAACACAAAAGAAAAAAATTCAGACAGAAATGGTCTTGCAAATTTCATGACGCCAGAACTTCCTTATTTTCTGCTTAATAAGATATTTCGACGTGATTGACGACGTAACCGACGTTAGGCATAGGGTCTCGTGACTCGTGAGTAGTCCAAGGGAGGATGTATATCGGGAAATCGCATTATTCCAGGGAGCGAGCGTGACAAAGTAGATAACACACTTACTTCCAGTTACGAGGATTTTCTAAGAGAATAGAACGCTAATTCGCGCTGACTAGACTTACTTAATTTAACCATGCTCCAGGGGAAGTTTGATTTTAATTATCGCTTTTTGAGAAACCAAAGGTTCGTTGCATTAGAATGCTAAAATAATTAAAGAAAATTAATAAGAGAGATTACGTAAATTACAAAAGTTCAGAATTCCACATTTTTATTGTCTTTTATTGTCTGTCGAAAAGGGTCAAAATTCGATTTTTTTAAAATAAAATATAATAATTTTTTTTAAATAATTTCTCTTAAGGCTTATGTCTGCTTTGGGGATGCTGTGTGGAAGGTCTTTTTTAAGAACAGGATGGAGAGGAAGTTCTGGGAAGGTAAAAGCTATGAAGGTGGATAGGAATCTAGGGATCAGTGCGTCCAAGAGTGACAGATGTATGAATATATCCCTCCCATTGTGGTGCATGGCCATGGGTCGAGAGACCTGTTGGAGAGGTCAAAGGGTCTCCCCAAACCAGCCTCTCCCGATCTGGCACGCCATGCAGTAGGTGGGCAAACGCATCCACCGCCATGACCTTCAACCCCATGAACGTATGGCAGGGGTCATCCAATAAATGGTTCCCAGGGCGGCGGTACGCATACCCGTCTCCCAAATTATACACGGAGTCCGGAAACTCTTAGCACAAGCGGCAAACTGGTGAATCTACATCATACAGAGAACCCAAAAATCTTTTTTTTTCGATCTGAGTATTTAGTTTATTGTTTTCGGCAACTAAAAAGACGTTTCCACTTTTCGATGCAGTTAAAAGACATTAAACAGCTGGTAAAAACATCCTAGCGACACATTTGTTCAAAATTGACGTAAAAAATTACATCTTGATACTCGATTTACCTCTGAAAAACGAAAAAACAATTAAAAAAATATATTCCTCGAAATCGACTACAAATGTAATCGTCAGTTTTCCACTTGTAGGAATTTGAAACACCGTGTGTTTTTTACAATATTATGCATACTACGTACATTAGAGGTACGAATAAGTTTAACGTCCACGTTCACACGTGCACATTCGTATTGATTAATGTGCACGTGTTAACGTGAACGTTTGTATGTTTCAGTTTAGTATTAATGACTACTTAGACCCTGAAGCATTTGCCTATCAAAATAAACACTTCGTCGTTTCTCGTTCATGTATACAAACATTTACTTAGTTAAATAAACTAATAAACTTTGGAATGATGTACTGTTTTGTTCAAATATATTTTTTACTAGCTGTACCCGGCCACGCGTTGCTGAGGCTCAGTCTATATGTGCGGATAGAGAAACAATGGCGCGTTTTGATTTTACTTCCGAGAGATGGCGCTGTTTAAAAAAATCATGTTTTTACTTTCACGGATATCATCTATATAGTATAGGTATATAAAAAAACACGCGTATTTCAATGTAACGTTATATCAAAAATTGAAAGCAATCGGTGACAAACGAACATTAAGATTTTTATTTATGTAGATAGACTAGTGGATCCTTCACAATGCTTCGCTATTGCTAATGTCTTTCTCGAGCGCCTCTGACTTCTTCCACCATTCACTACTGTAAAAAACTATATTGCATCGACTTTAATTAGACTCCGTATCTCCTTACGGTGCTAAGATACTTCTACCATTTAAATATCTCCTAATACTCCTAGCACTAACAACAAAAAACTTTGAAATTTTCATCCATATCGTTTAATATAAGAATGGACCAGGGGTAATATCTGAACTGAACTGGCCAATCTAGCATTGCAATGCGAGCAATGTTTCTGTATACAATTTTAATAGATTGTAATTAAAAATCACGCTGATACAAAGGGAGTTTGACTCCTCGAAATAATTTTATATGCGAAATAACACTCCCGATACTACGTTGTTGACCATCAACATTCTATGTGGTATTTGTTAGTTAATTTATTTTTCATATTTTCCATAAAATAGTTAGTTGTTCACCAATATATCACAGATATTCTATTCCTTTACCGCAACAGAAGAGAACAAATCGCAATTCGAGAAAATGGGATCCTCGATATAAGAATTTCAGATGAATGACTGCGCTCTAAACCGGTACCTTACATTAGAACTTTACTTTTCTGCGCGGCGGCCTGGAATGGCGCGTGGTACCGCCGCTTCGAATTGTACGTTTGGCAGAGCCTGTTATGACCAGCACTCAAATTTATGATTTTTATTTGTTATGCCTCTTACCAATAAATGTGTAAATAAATTTAAAATAAATAAAAAAAAAAAAAAAAAACAAAAATAAATAAATATATAAATACCCGTTTAATAAATATAACATAATATGTAGAAATCAAAGAATAATATTTTATTTTTAAGGTTTGTATCTTTAGTACATATCGTCAAAAATATTAATTTCGGTTGTCTGTGCGTCCTGCGTAACTCCAGTTCAATGAAAGCAAATTTAATTCAGAAAAGCGACGAAGTACATACCAATTAGATACAAGATTAGACATTGTCACGGCCAAAAGTATTATTGGGGTATTATGCCGTGTTGCGCTATCTCCTTCTATAGCCAACGTTTCGGACAGCATTACAGCGACCACCATCAGGGCAGATGTTATAAATACCTACGGATTATATAATATTTTTGATATAGATATTTATTCTTATTGGCGTTTTCAAAATTATTCATGTGCCTTCGTTAATATTATTATCAATTTAAAAATAAGCTCTTGACTATCAAGCCGGAGGTCGTGGGTTCAAATCCCGACGTTATTATATCCGACGTAAATGTTATTTTATTAATTTGATATTTTACAATATGTTCATTTAAAATAATATATAGTATATTTATCGGCACGTTCCAGAGTGGGAGACTCTCAGTATCGCCCTAGTGTATGACCACCATTCAGAATTGAAGTGTTGCTTCCCCTTCCTTATCTTTTTTCCCTTCCCACTACCTTCAGCTTCGCAACATACCGCAATTGAGGATGCCATAGTCTCATTGGTTCCAGACGGTTGGAAGCTATACTTGTGCGGTTTAACATTAAAAAAGGTTTCAAGCGTTTCAACTCTTTTTTTATATTAACACCACACAGGAGGCCCTGAGGTTAATGATTCCCCTCCAGGGGCTATATCATCTTTGGGGATACTGTGTGGAGGTTTTTTTTTAAGGAAAATGAAAGGAAATTCTGGGAAGATAAAATGTATTACTGAAGGGTAGGAATCTAGAGATCAGTGTGTTTACGAGTGACGGACGTATGATGTATCCAAACCCGCCTCCCAAATTTTAGATATATACATACAAAAAAAAAACTAAATAAATAAAAGAAAAACAAAAACAAAAATTTAAAAAAAAATAATAAAAATCTAAGAAACTAAACAAATAATACCTCATCCCATACACACAAGCAATTGCTTATTATGGGAGAACATTGAAAAATAATAAATATTAATCATATCATAATATCTTTCATCTTATTACTAGTGAAATATATATATGTATATCACACATTGTAAATTTTTTTATTGAATTAATTTAATTAAAAAAATAAAAAAAAAATGAGAAAACAAAAAAATAAATAAATAATAATCTTTCAATATCTTTCCGACAATAAGCGATTCTGTGCCAATGGAAAGCATTTAAATCTCTACGACGACGCGGGGGGATTCAACGGAGCTACGGGCGGTGGTAGCAGCGACCTACCTTTACTATGGTTTTATTGTAATTTATAGTATTATGACTACCACAACACGGGCATAAGCCTAGTGTGGGAGTTATTAAGTACACTAAAATTGTAATTCATAAAATTAACTGAATAAATAAATAAAAAAATAAAAAAACTATATACCGACCGAGTGGAAATAATGGGCTATCAGCTGTTAGAGCAAATTTATGGATATGTACAATTGTATTTACAAAACTCTTAGTAAAACAACGTTATCTTCAAAAAACACTTTATTTTTTTGTATCTTTTTGTAAATGAAGTTGTTCTACTTCCAGCCCTCCAATTATTTGTATATTTTTTGTAAATGACATTGTTTGAAAAAGCCTAGAATTATGTGTACGTTTTATAAAGATAACGTCGTTTGAATTTAAGGCCGTGAGGTAACGAATGATAGATATTATTCCAAAATTCACCACAATCTTACTAAAATTGTTAATAAATTAAAAATCATCTAAATTGTTTCTGCTTTACAAAATATTCTAACAATAGTAATTTAAGACATGGACGTTCAGTGGAATTCGAAAGCGTTATTAAATTTATAACAATTGTATAAGTAATATCGTCTTTTGTCAAAACTTCCAAACTACACCTTGATTAGAAGTGTTCCTAAAAATAATACCTCAATCTTTGAAATTTCAATCAATATTTATTAAACACTACTAAACTACATTTTTAACAAAAAAAATAAATTTCAACACACACTAAATAACACTAACAGACCAGTTAGACAAGCGTACAAAGAAAACATTAAAACTCCAACAGTAAATTCAACCTTTGGACAAAGACACTACCAATACCATGCAATAAAAGCTTTCAACAGTTTAAAAATTGAAATTAAAATTGAGGAAAATAAAAATAAATTCACACACAAAATTACAAAATGGATTAAACAACAAAAAAGACAATATTACCAAAATGTCATAGCATAAAATAAAAATAAAACCTACACGTAACACACAAAACCAACATAAACACACATCACTCACAAACACACAAGATTATTTTCATTGTATTATTTTTTAATTTTAAATGTATTATTATGTATTTTAATTTTAAATTTATTATTTTCTTTTCAAATTTACTATCTTCTCTTTAAATGTAATATGTAGATTAGACTTTCATATTATAAAATGAAGGCCTCAGCACGGGCAAGCCACCCAGTGAGGCCTACATTACTGGAAAACATAAATTGTAACAAAATAATGTACCAAATAAAAAAAAATAAAAATAAAAAAGTAATTTGAGTGTTTCAAACCTTCGACAGGACAAAAGCTCGCGAGGTAAATTGAAACGTGAGTAATAATAGAAGCAGTTATATGAGAGCTTTTGGATCAGATCTCTTTGGCCGGTATCATCGCATAGGGTGGGCTTTACCATGGAAACAGATACATCCCTCGGCTTAATTGGCACTACCCGCAGGTGCTCACTCGCTCACCCTATTTTATAGATGATTCAGATTGTTATGGCTTCGCATTATGTTTTTTTTCCCATTTCATTTCGCTATTAGATCTCTGTGGTAGTACGGTACTTGATTCTAGAACGAGACCTCGTGGGTTCAAAACTTAAAACTAACAAAATGCAAAATGTGTATGTGGTAAAAACCTTCTATGGTTGTATGAGAAATGTGTATATTCGCAAAGAACGTAAAGCTGATGTAGGCGTAATAAGTAAGATTAAAAAGGGGACTTTTAGATTAAATGATTCTACTGACTCCGTCAATCAACGGATTGACATTATTAGTAAATATCTGTGAAGAATATCTAAAGCAATACAACATGATATGCAATCTGAAGAAGAAGGAACTAATTGCGTTCGTCCATGGAAAAATCACGATAAGATGCTTCCCGTACACCTCAATGACGTAAGAATAAATACATCTACGAACATAAAATAATTGGGGCACATGATTAACGAAGATCTCTTGGAAGAAGATGATATTGAACGACAGAAGAGAAGTATCAGCAAGTGTCTATATATGTAGTAGTGTCTAATATGATAGTCCGGGGGTAGAGTGCACAAACTTCTGGAGGTGATTGATTCTACGTGTTAGTACAAGTAGAAAAGATAAATGACTTTTTTAGAAATTTCAATATTTTAAGGTTATTTTCATGTACAAATGTTAAATTGTTTGAAAAAAAAACGGAATTTTGAAAAAAGTCACCCATCTTTTTTACTTCTACCATCATGTAGAATCACCCCCCCCCCCCCAAGTTTGTGCACTTTACCCCCGAACACCCTGTACGTGTGAGGCATGGTGTAACTTGGTACGACTCCGAATCCACAGAATTATATTTTGGTACAGAAGATACAGCAGGGAAAGACTAGATTCGCTGGCCTGATGAGACAACGGGTCACTAAAGCCAGATGCGGCTAATGGTCTCCGACTACACGGTGGTGACAGTATATTCCTCCACCCTAGTGATAAGCAACCTTCGGTCATCAACCTAGTGAATTGTATTAATCGTCATATTAGTGGCCACGGGCTTCTGGAGTTCTGTTCATCGCCACACGTAGGGCGCGCGCACTGATACTAGTGTATTGACCTCCTCATGTTAACAGCAATATCACACTTCTGTTATTTATTTATTGGATAATTAGTATATACTTAGGGTAATGATAATTGGGATACTTACTATAGTAGTATGTATAGCTTTTGTGAGATATCACCTCAGGGGCGCTTTTCAGTTTATGCAGGTATTACAAAAAAGTTAAGTTAAGTTAAGTAAAATGAAGTATAGGAACAGGTGACACGAAGATAGAAGATGGAGACTCTGCAGCAAGAATCCTAGGTGGTGAAGAAACTGGACTAGCTGCTGCAGCGAGAGAGTCCACCCCGTCCACCAACAGCGTCCAGGTATGTGTCTGCTGATAATAAAGCGCTGACATCTCACATAGATAAGAGACCCTGGCAGCACTGCTGTGACGTTCGGCAAGTCCATCATTCATTCTATGTAATCCTGTTCCTGGTGATTGTCGAAGTGGTGCATTCTGCCCGCAATAAAAAGCGACGGTTGGGATAATAAATTACCCTGGGCTCAGCAAAAAAACTTGCCAGGGCTTTCAGAGTTTCCGAGAATTCCGTTCAAAACATCTGGGATGCATTTAGCGATCGACGTTCGTTTCGAATGTCCAATATTTTTGAGCAAAATTTCCGAATATTCACTTTTAAAACACTGCACTCAAATCACATACTATAAAGTTCTAATAACTGGTTGTTAAGTTTATTTTTATTTAAGTTAAAATGTTGATTGATTGATTTTAAAAATAATTTCAAAGGGATGTTTCCTCATTTCCCTTGAAAATACTAAAAAAAACACAAAGCGGTTGGAGGAAGCGTTAGGACGCGTCCTGTTGCCACGAAGGGCGCCATACGGGCGTTATGTGTAATAAATAAAATAATGTTAAAATGACACGTGAGAACGTGAAAAATAATTATAAGAGTAAATTATAAAGAATCAGCACAAAACTTAACATAAAAATATGGAGCTACGTTTTAACATTTTACTCGGGGGTAGAGGAGACATGCAAAAGAAAAGGAAAAACAATGGAAATTTTGAAATTTTAGGGATCTCACGATTAATAGATTATTCAAAAATACCTCATTTGCGCAGATCACAAAATCAATCATATTTGTTTTATCATCATTGTCAGAGATTGATCTAACTTTACTATTTTAATCATGGAGGCTGTGTACTCTGTGCTCTGTGTAGTTGCCAATCAATGTATCATCAATAAGTTTCAATGTCAAATTACGGGTAATTAATTATATTATTATTTCATCCGAGAGACGGAAACGGCGCCATTTCAGCTTCCGTTTCCATGAGGCCTCGCCAGACTTGAATAGACTTGCTCGTGTTACACCGATATGTAATTATTGTGAATTGATTGATTCAAGTAAATTGATGTAAATTTGTATAACTTCATGCAAAAACTTGTCTTCAGAGGCATTTTTAGCAAACTGAGAAATAACTTAAAAAGTAGGAACATATTTGTTGGAACCTTTGTTGTAGAGTGGTAGCTACTCTCAGTAGGTTAGGTTTATAGTTTGACGGCCTCCGCGGTTGAGGGGAAAGGCTTTCGACTATGATCACGAAGTCGCGGGTTAATTTAAGTTAATTTTATTTAATTAATTTGTATTATTAATTGTCTTAAAATAGTTGTATAGTATATTTTAGGCAAGTTCCAGAGTGAGAAATTATCAATTTAAATTTAATATTTTTGAAATTTCGTTCGGAACTTTTGGTTTCATGTAGGTGCACATTTTAATTTTTCTGTTCTTCAATTGAATAATATTACTCACCATGAAAGTAATGGAGATACAACGATTTTTATGAGGACATGAATTGTTCCCAAAAGCTTACAAATTAGCCTGAAGGGTTAAGAAGAGGTCCAGATTATACGAATGAGGAAAAATACAAGCTGACGTACAGAAAACGAGTCGAATTGTTTATGTAAAGGGCAACACTATAAATGTAAGTATTTATGTAAAACCTTAACTACATTATATGCAGGGTTTTAAGGGAGGTACTTGACTTACTTTAACCAGCAATTCCTGACATTATTCGGGTTAAAAAATGCAAATAAAATTTTTGTCTCCGGTGACTATTTGATGTTTTTATTAATTTTTTTTTAATTCTTTCACATGTCGTCACTGGCAACTTAGCCAAATAACCGACAAACCCCTCAGATCGACCCTAGCTACTCAATTTCTACTGAATTTCTATGTTTCGTTGTTAAAAAAACACACACACACACCAAAAATGTCACCGGGGACCAAAAATTTCATTTAGATTTTTTACCCCAAATAGTCTCCCAACAGGATTCACAGTGGAGTAAGAAGTGAGCGTTCCAGATAGTTTGTTGGGAATAGTAAAATCCAAACTCCGACGTGCTCGTTTCTGTACTGAAGAGAACTAATGTCAAACTCGACTTCCCAGACTTGTAAAGTAAGTAAATAAGAAACTTCTGTTCGGTGCCCAACTTATTTCTTGTTCGTTTGGCAAATACACGTGCCTATTTTTATTCAGACGTAATTCTTCTCCAGTAGTGAGCACATTATTGAAACACTGTTGTGTATTATTTGATTTTGTGAAAATTATTACGTCGTGATTTTCTATTCCTTGTGTGATTCTGAAATTATTGTGACTTAATTATCCTTGTTATTGCACTGGTAAAATAGAGTTATTTACTATTAAATTATTATCTCTATCTCTTCTTTGCACTTAACATGTTGACGTTTCAGTTTTTTTTAAATTTGTATGGACTTTAAATCAATTAAAGTTCTGCAAAAGAAGCCAAGCTTCATTAGTTATATCATTAGTGTGTGCAACGGATATAATGTTTTCATCCAGGTCACTGTGACACTTTGTGACACATGTTTTGATTTAAAAGTATATTCAAGTAAGATGAAACGACTAGTTTTGGAAAATCGTGTTTCTGGACATTTTTTTTATAAAAAATAAATAATTTTGTTCACTCCATGATGTAGCTAATCTAATCCAGTCTGTAAAATTAGTAAAATTTGTAACCTCGGATAATCTAAAAATTTCATTAATGAATAATAAAACCAAAAAATATTGGGCTGAGATGGGATCCTCGAGGAACCCCACTTGCGGCCTCAAATACAAGATTTGTAAAGAATTCATTTTTACACTAATTGAATAATAAATAAATATTAACATTGCTAAGGTAACCAACAATCCAACTCATTATTGTACCTTGATGCCAAATATGTGATGATTTTATTTATAAGTAAGTGATGTCGAACCTTTTCAGAAGCATTACTAAAATCTGTCGATATAGTGTCTACGTGTTTTTGTTATTTGTTTTTGGGGTGGATAAATAACAAAAATACTTTTGGCCGTGAAAATCTTAAATCATGTCTACGTGTTGTTTGAGACCAAAAGATCCGGACGTGTAATTTTTATAAATTACTGAAGGTAAAGCGATCTCTGATGAAGCCACGTTGGTTAGGAATAATAATGTTATTGATAGGTTTAACAATGATATGTAGCATTGATTTCCCAAAAAGTTTAGGTAAAATTATGGTATTTTATGTAACGCGATTAGCAATAGGACCGCAATAAACCACCTCTTTTCCTAGAACTGCTCGGACAATCTCCCTTTTCAGCATGTAAGTATACCTGTGTAAAGGTATGTCCTTTAACAAGTGCTATGTGCTGCTTTGGAACCGACAATGAATTCAACAGTGCAGCATTGTTAGTTTTTAATTTTACAGTCATACGGATTTTACAATTCCATTTCTTCTCCACTTGCAACCATCCAATGTTGCCTTATATTATATATTATATTGCCTATTATCACTTTTACGTATAGTTCTTACACAGTACATTGCCGTAAAGAATTAGAATCACGTACCTACCTATGAGGGGGCTAACAGGCAATGGGAGAATGGGGAGGGGGTTGGGGACTCTGCGCCCCGGGTGTCATGTACCAGAGGGTAGGGAGGTAGAGATTAAGGTCTCTCTTCCCGCTATACGTTATTTAAAAATAGAATAAAGTGGATAAACAATACAACCTTTGAATATACGCATGATTTTTTCACAAGCCCGCGGGGTGGCGCCTGTCGAATGATATCAATCAGAAGTTTGTCAGCCTTTGGGCAAGATGCTGGGCTACTGATTACACCATTTCATGTACATAATTGCATGAATAGCTGCGCACACGTCAAAGCTGGGCGATACCTTGATTTGCAGGTCAGGTCAGAATACGCTCACTTCTATTCGCTGACAGGCATTTTTTTCAATAGTAAATGAAAGTTGAAAGGTAATTTAAGCATCACTTATGAAAACACGTCCATTAATTTCTGCGAAGCTGTGTTTCTTCAGGATAGATATATGGTAGTGTGGGAAAATGAAGTCACAAAAAGTTTTAGTAACTTCGTTTTGATTAAATTTTGGTAAAAATACTATGATAATGGCATTTTATTTTCATGTTAACGAATTAAACAAAACTGTAACAATTTAAACGACAAGTAATATTTTTGACTTGCCGCCAAACGATTTGGATTTGGATATTATTTATGTTCAGAGTTCCTAAATATGAGTTTGACTCTAACGTAATGACGAAATGGATTATATAAAGATCTTTACATGGAAAAGAAATTTTTGAGGGGTGTTTTTTGGTAAAATTAAAATATTATACTGCAACTTGGGACAGGATTTTACTCCTTGCAGAGGATTACTTTAGGTTTTTTATAGTTAAAATTTTCATTCTCACTATATTTAGCGAGAGAGTTTATGGTAGGGTTTCATGACCGGCTAATCCAGCGTAGAATTTTTCAGATTATGTAACAATTAAATCCTTTATCAGAGGAATGTTTGTGTCATTGTGTAGAGTGGAAACCCTGATCAACGCTAGTCGAATGGCTTTGTTTTTCAGGGTTTGTAGTTTTTTTATGTGTGAGTGAGCTGCATATCACCAAATGGGTGCAGCGTATGTGAAGCCCGACCTTATGGTCGTCTTGTATAGAAGTAATTTATTGTCTGATGTTAATCGACTTTTTTTAGAGTGCGGCTATTGACTTATTTGCTGATTTGACTTTTTCTTTAATGTGTTTTCCCCACGTTCATTTTGAGTCCAAGGTTACTCCGAGATATTTTAATGATTTTTCCTATGGAACCTTTTCACCAGTGGCGGTTCGTGGTCTTTTTAACAGGGGGTTCAGAAATTCAAGAGAAGATAAACATATCTAATTAAAATTTACTTACTGTTGTCCTTCGTCAAATAGTCGAATACGGCAGCAGTCACACAACTTAAATAAAGTTAATGGGAGGGGTACCTACATATTATTGTTTTTAAATCACTTTACACTAGACACAATTATTAGATAATGAGAAAAGTTTTATAGGAATTAAATTGTTTAATGTTTTTTATAGCACTCAATGTATGTTGCTAATTATTATTGTTTTTTCGATAAGAATAATTTCGTAGAATATATAATAGATATTTTAAAACATAAAAAAAAACAAATAAAGGTGGCACGAAATAAATTTAGTTTTTTTTTCACTTATACAAAAAATCCATGCGCCGACTTTTTGCATTTGAAAACACTTCAACTACGCGGGTATTAAAATCAGGTATAGAGGTTATCAGTTCCTTCTCTATACTAATCATACACAGGGCATTTAAACGGTCTTGGGTCATTGTATTTATAGAAAATGTCTTTACTTTGCTGAGTGTGGAAAAGCAGCGCTCACTTTCAACCGATGTCATTGGTATCGTGCAAATGATTTTGAGTAATGTAAGAGTTTCACTGAAAATGGACTGTAAAGAGCATTCTACAAGATATTGCAGTATTGAGAGGGCTCCATCGGCACCGTACAGTTCTTCGCGACCATATAAAATAATCAGTTCGTTTTTCAATTTGACATTTTCGAGGAAATTGTAGGTTTTCACTGTCTGGGTAAAATCTGATTCAGGAAATTTTTTATTGTAGTCGGAAATTTTTTCTGGGTTAAATAAATTGGAGGCTACGAGGTGGTCAATAAACTGAAATCTGTCTTTCGATTGGATTAAAAGAACATCACAAATTTCCTTTCGCATGATGGAATATTTAACATCATTGGGTCGGCGTTTTTTCTGCGGAGAAGTTGGTGGAATATCGTCTCGAATCTTCCCGATGGCTTTTTCGAAATGAATAATCCCGTGCAATATTTTGACAGGGTCTATTGATCGCTTCCGTAACCCTTGAAATAAAATATGACAGTGGGGTAAAATAACTGCGAAAAAATTTAGCCAGTACAGGAATTCTTCATTTGTTAAATAAGAAAGAAGAGACTGAGCTTGGTTATATGTATTATAGTCTCCGTCTTCCAAAGCCATGATAGCCTCCATGCACTCTTTGAGCGGTTCCAAATGAGAATGGATGATCTTCACAGTTTCGGTGTTGTAGTTCCATCTGGTCGGTGGGGCGGATGGTATTCTTTTCTTGACGATTTCTTTTAGTAAAGTCGAGCGTTTCGGTGATCTTGAAAAAAATACAGGAAAAGCATGCATGTTCGAAAAAAAGTTTTTTGCCGTGTGGTTAATTGCTGCGGCCCTTTCTAATATTAAATTTAATTGATACGCATAGCAATGCACATAAAAGGCGTTCGGAAATGTTTGTCGAATAATAGTTTGTACCCCTCCCACTTTTCCACTCATTACGGCAGCGCCATCATAACTTTGTCCAACCAATTTATTGGCACTTATTTTTAAAATGTTTAGTTCGCTTAATATTTCGGCAGCGATGGCTTTTGCAGTGTGATCTTTTGGTGTCACTAGCTTCCAGAAACGTTCATAAATCTTACTGTTGTGGACGTACCTTAAAATAATCACCAACTGCTGAATTTTCGAACAGTCAGTGGATTCATCTGCTTGGATGGCAACGTAATCGGCTTCGGTCACCTGCTTCATTATGTGTTCCCGGTACACTTGCAGGATGGCATCCAAAATGTCATTTTGCACACCCTTGGATGTTCCTTTGAAAACACTGGTTCCCGACAAGTGTTCTTTCATAGAATGATCGATTTCGGCTATGAAATCCACCAGAGCCCGGTAGATCCCCGGATTTACCGATTCCGAAGACTCATCGTGTCCTCGGAGTGCAATTTGAAAAGCCCCACAAAATTTAACACAATCGATTAGTCGCGATAGAATGTGCCTGTTTTTATCAACTTGTATGTTAAATTCTCTTATCGATCTTCGATAAGCAGAATCCAATTCCTGGCGTATATCGAGCCTGCCAATGGATGCCAATTGCACTTCATTCAGCAAATGGATTTGGGACGCCGAGTGTTTTTTAATTTTTGATGTTAAATCCGAAAGATCGTTTACTCCAATTTTACACCACGATGGGTCGCCTCCAAAAACTAAACAGGGGAAGCAAAATAACCGATTGGTTTCCTCGCAACCACATAACCAAGTACACCTCGCGTACCACTCACGTTTAAAACTCGAGTGAATTTCTCGGTTTTCGCGGCACAAACCTGGTTTAATGAGAGGTCAGGACGCGGAGGCCCTTTATTTTTAATTTCCAACCTTTTTTCATAAGTATTGGCATTATTTTTTATATAGACAACACTGTATTCCGCCATTGTATAAAAATATTATGACAAAATATTCGCGACAATCAATAAACGCAAACGCATAAATAAACACATACGCAAACGCTTTCAATTTGAAATCCGAAAGAATACTGGAGATGGAGAACTGGAGAAGACAAAACACAAAATTGCATAACTAGCGACGACAATGGGGCGTTTGCCGAAACTTTCGCAAATATAATTAAGGAATATAACGACATCTAAAAAAAAAAATACGAAAACAGAAATCAAAATCGGTCTACTTCAATAGGTAGTAGATTTACAAATGCCATAAGCAAACGGTTGGAGAAATGCAGAAACAAGAAAACAAAAATATGTACAAAAATGATTACAAAGTTAAATACCATAATATAACATAAAAAATAACACTTAACTTGCATCCCTATGGTTCAAAAGTCAAACGTCGGCCGGTCA
The DNA here is from genome assembly GCA_026573805.1 of Hesperophylax magnus. NCBI lineage: Eukaryota > Metazoa > Arthropoda > Insecta > Trichoptera > Limnephilidae > Hesperophylax > Hesperophylax magnus. The sequence goes on along the minus strand of JAIUSX010000116.1, from coordinate 569,822 downwards.
GTCCGCGAAGTTCTCGGGTTTCTTCGGTTACATTCGTCAATGTTCGGAGGTCACGTGATATCATAACGCGTGTTCGACGCACACACTTTGTCTTAATTTTGCAAAGAAAGACCAAATTTTGTATATGTCACCATCATAGGGTCTGTACCGGCTAAGATTCTTTTGTATGAAGAGTTTGGCGCGGATTTCAACTCGCACAAACTTGGAATAGGTATCGTATTTTTCGGTGGCGCGGGTTTTGAAGGCGAAATTTTAATAGCGTGCTATCTATAATGTGCTTATATTATTATAAAACAAGTTTGTTTTATTTTCTCATCTTTTTAATGGGGGTTCGCCGCACAAACGCACTTTAGAGAAAACCGCCACTGCTTTTCACCAAATAGTATTATATTCGGTGGTTGTTTTGGCCTTCTGTGCGAGAAGACAGTTGCAGCACTTTTTGAGGGATTTATTGATATTCTCCATTTTTTGCACCATTCTTGGATTAGAATGGCTTGGAGCTGAACGCGTCTTATAGCAGCGGACGCGACAGTCGAGCTTGACATGATATTCTTATCATCTGCAATTGGGTGATTTAGACATTATGCTTCATTGGTTTGGGAATATCGCTTGAGTATATATTATAAATGGTTGGAGACAATTGTCCTCCTTGATGGACTCCGGCTAATAAAGTACGTACCGAGGAGAAAATTTCATCTAATTTGACTTTAAATGTACGGTCAGTTAGATAACTATAAACTATTTTTATGAATGAAATCGGGAAGCCCAGTAGGAACATCTTGTAAAGTAGGCCATTATGCCATACTTTATCAAAAGCTTTGCTTAGGTCGAGCGGTAGTATAACTGTATGTTTATTTGTATTGAATCCGTCCGTGATGAGTTCGACTACACGGAGAAGATGATGAGAGGTCGAGTGGCCAGCTCAAAAACCATGTTGAAAGTCCGGTAAAATTTTATTTTCTTTAACAAATTCATTTAATCTTACGAGAATGATTTTTTCTAAAATTTTTCCTAGACAAGGAAGAAGGCTAATTGGGCGATGATTTTCTGTTAAAATTGGGTCTTTGCCTGGTTTTGGCATTAATATTACGTTAGCTTGTATTCTTTTGGAAAACAGCGAAGTCTAAGTGATGCGTTACAGATTGCTGTTATGGCTGCCTTTTATCGGGAGACTTTTAACTATTTTGTTTGAAATGCCATCGGGTCCGGCTGCTTTTTTTATTTTGAGTAAAGCGATTATTTTTTTAATTTCTTTGGGAGACGAGAATTTGATGGGTGAGTCATCAGGTTCTGTATTTATAATTGAGTTTACTTTTGAATCCACCATTGAAACGAAGGATGGGTCATCGTGGTCCGTATTTGGAGAGAATTGAGCTTCAAGGCTATCTGCGAAGGCTTCGGCCTTGTCTGCAGATGAGTATACTACTCCGTTGGGATCTTGTAGGGGAGATATTCTATTCTTTGGGCTTCGAAGAGATTTGGAGAGCTTCCAGTAAGCTTGTCTGTCGTTTTCAAGAGATGAGATAAACTCATGCCAGCGCTCATTGCCGTATTCACTTAGAGCGTCTCTTACTTGGCGGGATAAACGATTGTCGTGCATTTTTACTATTGGGTTGCAAGTTTTTTGCCACTATTTACGTATGTAGTTTTTTCCCTAATCAGATCTTTGATCTCTTCGGGAATTCCGTGTCGACTTGAGTCGTTGGGTATTTCTACTGATGCCTCGTTGATGCAGGATTTTATTGATTTAATTAAGTTTGAAGTGGCGGTATTTAGACTAGCTATGTCTGGAATAGAAATTGGCACTGTTGTGTTTTTTATTTAATAGCTTGCTAAGTTTATGCCATTTGATTTTAGTCCTAGTAGGTTTATAAAGGACCAGAGGATTTGAACCTCCTGTTAGTGTTAGTAGGATAGGATTGTGATCGAACGCGAGATCGTTAAGTACTCGTAGGGAGTATAAATGGCTAGTATATTTGAGAATTACAATGTCGATGACATCCGCCCTACCGGCGTGGTGATGTAAAGTGGGGATGTCTGGAGCATCTATGACTATCAGGTATGAGAGAGCGTAATTGGCGAGATCTCTACCCTTTTTATTATGGTAACAGCTAGCCCATGGCACAGCCGCGGCTGTGCCATGAGCCGTGTTTGGCATTCAAGTCGCCAGCTATTATAGTGGGGACATTTTCAGAAAGAAGGGAGTCTAGTTCCGAAGGAATTAATTGACGTTTGGGGGGACTGTACACTGAAATAAATTTAATTTGGCCGGAAAAAGAATTGATTTCAACCGCGGTGGATTCAATATTAAGACTAGAGAGTGAATGGGCTAGACAATGGTCAATGTTGATTTTAACAATGATAGTTGTACCACCACCTTTGTTGGCGGTTCTATCATCGCGGTAGATGTTATAATTTGGTATTCTTAGGTTTCGTGATGGTTTTATCCACGTTTCATTTATAAGGAATACATCAAGATTATGATCATGGAGAAATTCAATTATCTCTTCGCGGTATGCTAGAACAGTGCCATTGGCGTTCCAATAAGCCGTCTGTAAGTTAGAGTCTTTGACGCGTTGTCTATCCATTGTGCTTATTTATGAAGGTCTGGATGGAAGAGAGCTCTTTTGCTGCGTTTTGGATGAAAAATTGAAGCTCAGTGGCTCTTTCAATGAGCATTTGTAACTCGGAACCCGAGGGTTTCGATGGTGGAGGAGGGGGAGGGAGGTGAGAGGTATCTTGTGGTATCTGAGGGGACTCGGGTTGACGCTCGAGACGGAATTGTTGGATGAAAGCCGGGGTTTTAGGAGACCGATGTTCCTACAAGGAACGGCCTTTGTAAAAGTGAGGCGCAGGCCAGGAGGCAGGCGCTGGGGGAGAGCGAAGGAGGGGAATCTGGGTTTGTATGGGCTCAGACCTGGTTTGTTGGTATTGCTGCTGAAGTGGGGGGCGGGAAAAATCATCGGCATGTCGGTGGCTTTGCCGGTTGTTATGCCTGTGAATATTTTGGTTGCTGTTTCTATTGATGAAATGATTTGGCTGAGGCCGGGAGGGGCAACCTTTATAACTGGCTATGTGAGCACCCTCACACAAGGCACACTTGGCAGGCGTATCCCTAGGCTTAGTACAATCGGACGACCTGTGATGGCCTGCGCATTTAACACAGCGCCTTAGACCGTGGCAGCAATTCGCCGAGTGCCCGCCAAACGACATGGTCGTTTTTGTTAATGAGCATGTCATTTTAGACGTTACGACGGTCAACAAAGTAATTCTTAAAATAACCCGTTGACAAACTGATGTCAATCAATACGGGATAATAATAAAAACTGTATTTTAGCAGGAAAAATATATATTTAAAAAAAAACGTTGGTGACAGCTGGTCTTACTGATGCTGTAGCCAGTTGTTCAAACTGGCTTGTTTTGGATTGTTTTTAAAATCAATGATTGAAATTTTTTTTAAATTGCACATTTTTAGAACCAAATTGGAAGAATTAACTTAAATCTTTTTTTAAAATACTCCATTGTTTTACCCCAATTTTTACCATCTATATTTATATGAATTATGAATCTATATATTTTGCGTCCTTGAGGTGATTTTTCACGAAAACGGCGCTATATAAATTAGCCAAATATTATTATTATTATTATTATTAAGAGAGTAGGAGGGTTCCAAACAATTCGTTTCAGTTTTAAGCTCAACAGAACACCAGGTTATTGCCAAATCAATAACTTTACAATATGGATCGATAGGCGTAACTACCGGTGATTTTATACCGATTTTCCGAGCACGGTCGCGTTAATTAATATCCAGACCGATGTTGATAACGCAAATATTTAAATTGAAATTTTAACTTTTATATTCACAGGCAATCCGCGTTGATTCTAAAAAGGGGATATAATTAGTTCATGAGGTAATTCCTCATAACTGGCAACTTTGGTTTCTCTGGTGGAATCAATTGATCGCGTCTTGGGTGAACGAATTAAGTTTAAAGATCGTTTATATGTTCTATTTCATTTCTAAGATATTAGTTACTTCACCCCATTCATTAATAAGCCAGTTATTATGCATAACGAATGACATTACACAAAAAGTCAGGCATATTGACAGCTTATCTGATACCTTGACAAAACAAAAGTAGCCTTTTTTGTCTACCGACTGTCGGAATTATGTCCGTGCTCGCAAATATCGCTAACTGACCATAGATGACGGATTTAGTCAATATCGTATTGACATTTATTGATGATCCGTGGATAGATATGGTATATACAGGTGACCTGCACGTACCGTCGGTCTACCATAGACCAGCACGAAACCACTCAGCCAGCATTCAATCAATACAGTGCAACGATGTTACGAGTATACAATTTGCTGAAAGAACAAAACCACAAGCCACAGTGACGAGTGAATCAGTCCGAGCAACGGAGGACAGAATATAACCGTATAGAACAGTGGCACTGGAAAGGGACGATAAGATAACAATGAACTAGAGGGATGATTGCTCTCTCGTTGAACACTATCTGTAGCCGCCGGCCTGTAGCCTTTAGCTAGTTAATGTAGCCAGTATAATCCCCCCCTGCGTCGATTCCACAGTAACATCCCTGATGTGACGTCACTAGGGGTAGGGATTAAAACTATGTAAAACGTGATGAATTTTAAAAAGTAGAGCTTTTAAAATTATTTTTTACTTTAATCTTTTTACACTTTTCACGACCTCCGTGGTCGACCGGTTAAGATCCCCAGTTACGAAACCAGATGTCGTGGGTTCAAATACATAGATATTCAGTTCAATAGTGGTAGGTATTTCAGTATCGCCCTGGAAAACGAACAACATTCAGATTCAATTTTTTTATTTGGAAAATTAACAGAATAACAACATTACCTACGATAAATAAAAAAAACAATTACGTTATAACTCAATAATATAATTCATGTTTTTCCAAAAATGTTTTTTTTTTTTTTTTTTTACAGTAATACCGCACAAGAGTCCCAACTGCTCCCGTCTGGAGCCAGTGAGACTATGGCATCCCCAATTGGGGTATGTTGTGAGGCTGAGGGTATATTGGGGAGGGGAGGGAGATGGGGAAGAGGAAGGTGGGGAAGTACCTGGCTATTCAGATCTGGTCACCAAACACGGCTAAAGCCATTTCAAGCAACGTTTCAATTCTGAATGGTGGTCTTACACCAGGGCGATACTGAGAGTATCTTCCACTCTGGAACGTGCCGCAAATATACTATATATTATTTTAAATTAATTAATTGTGAAATAACACAAATTAATCAAATAAAATTTTATTTGCGCACGCCGGGTTCGAACCCGCGACCTTCGGATCTGTAGTCAAAAGCGTATACCACTAGACCACGCCGGCCTTCTTGAAATGGCTTTAGCCGTGTTTGGTGACCCGATATTAATAGCCAGGTGCTTTTCAACCTTCCTCTGCTACATCTCCTTCCCTTCCTTACTCCTTTCAGCCTCATAAAATAACCCAATTCAGGGATGCCATAGTCTTACTGCTTCGTAGGGCGCTGTTAGGAGTCTTCTGAGGAATTCAAATGAAAAAAATACGAGCTATATTAATAAACTTCTGATTGGAACTTCATCTTGAAAACACGTAATAATACTTTAAATGTTTCAACTCTTTAACTTCTACCTCAGGCACAAGCCTAAGCTTCTTTGACCTTTATAACCTCTCCCACATACGAAATGACTTTACTACTTTCAGACTCATATGAAACCAGTAGCGTGCAATCACATAATACAATACATTTATTTTAAAATTTATAGTATTTTTTCAAAAAAAACATAGTAAATGGCATAATAAAAAAATAGTGAAATATACGTTTTTTTAGTATTTCTACACCAATGAAGAGAACTAGATTTTCAATTTGTAAAAAGTATTAAAGTCATCAAATCAGGTCATTGACGGCCTTCGTTTTCGAGGGGTAATGCTTTCGACTAGAAATCCAGAGGTCGTTGGTTCAAATCTTATATCTTTAGAGTGAAATAGATATTAAGAATGAAATTTTGCTTTTAGTTGTGTTTGGTGACCAGATATGAATAGCCGGGTACTTCCCCGCCTTCCTCTTCCCCATCTCCTTCCCCTCCCACTTTCTCAGCCTCACAACATACCCCAATTGAGGATGCCATATCGAATCGTAACGTTTCAATTCTGAATTTTTTCTTTAACCAGGGCGATACTGAACGTGCAATATATTATTTTATAACGTTAGTGGTTTTTAATTAGATCTACTAGAAATATTAGAAATTAGGAAAAATGTCAATAGAAATTTAGATATTATTAATAATCAAATTATTTTGAGAATAACCCCATCCTAAACATATTTCCATTGTAATTTTTTGTCTTTGATCTTCTAAGCTCCTCCCCTTTCCACCTCTCTCCCACCCCCCTTACTTTCATTTCTACCCACACCTTTTCTATACTTGATAATTAGTTTTAATACAATTTATGTCCTGATGAAGAGAACATCGTTCTCGAAACATGTTGATTTAAAAAAAATAAAGATTATCGTGGTAAAAACAAAGTGTTTTAATTTATTTCATTAATAAAATGGTGCCACAAAGTGAATTTGCAAAATTTGAAGAAGATATTATTTTTAATCGTTTTTTCATGATAACGTAAAAGAGTTTCAATTCGTTAGCGTTAGCAATATTTTATAAAATACTCATCTCGGAAAATGTTTTCATAAATTTTAAACAAAAAAATCACAGGATACATAAACTAAAAAACGGCAAGCCACTGCGTAAGGGCTCAGAGAAACTTATCAGGCCACTTTGAGCTCTCAAGATCATCTTCTAACTAAACTGAAAATTAAGTACTACTTTGTAATTATTTCATTAACTTGGGTTATTTATAAACCAATTAATTTTAGTTATTTCAGAAACATCGATCCACGGCAAACTTAAGTTTTAGAGTGTGTTAGTGTGAGAATGTTAGTGTTTGCGAGGGTGCTAAAGCCATTTCAATTGAAAATTTTCATCTGACTAATCTGCCTCATCCAATATTGATTTTCTTTTACCGTCAGCTTTTCCGGACAAAATCACACTTCGTTTACTTACTAGGAAATACTTCAGTGTCACTGTAAATATTTAAAAAAAAACTTTACATAACGTAGGTATGTGTTAAAATAATATTATTTTATATAATAAGTATAAAAAGTGAAGGACAAGGCTCTCGACTAGCAAGCCGAAGATAGCGGGTTTAAATTGTGTGCGAGTAAATTTTATTTCATTAATTTGTGTTATTTCACAGATATAAAATAATATATAGTATACTTACGGCTCGTTCCAAAGTGGAAGACACTCTCGATATCGATCTGGGCATCTAGCACGATCGATTGATAAAGGATTTATCGATAATGTTGATAAAATGTCATCATTCCCGAGCACGACTGTTTATATAACAGATCACGTCGAATACATTAAGTAAACTTAGTAGTTGTGAACTGTTGTATGTTCGTTGGCGATCTGCAGTCATGCTTACTCAACGATGGAAAGTTACCGACGTTATAGATAAAACTGTTATCGATCGACCGTGCTAAACTCCCTGGTATAAGACCACAATTCAGAATTGAAACGTTGTTTGAAATGACTTTAGACGTGTTTGGTGACCAAATCTGAATAGCCAGGTACTCCCCCACCTTCCTCTTTCCCATCTTCATCCCATCACCACTTATTTCGGCCTCAAAATATGTCATAGTCTGGATATAATAGCATAATATGTCTGGCTCCAGACGGTTGGGCCTCTTGTGCGATATTCACTTAATATCAAAAATAATATCAAAAAATTCATTCAAATCGTCACTTGGAAGACGGATAATATTTTGTAAATATCTCAAATCCAAATATAAAATTGAAATTAATATCTGAAAGACAGACTTCCCATCTCAACGTTTTACTTAGGAATTAGGAATTCATGGACATTCAAATGCGTACTGCACATCGCAGTATGCATTATGCATCACTGAACTGCTATTGTAGTTGGTCAGATTCTAAGGGTTAGAAATATCATCATTTTTAATGAAAAGTGCCTAAAAATATATATAAACCTTTAAAGATAATAATTGAAATGTTAAAATGTATTAAGAGGAAGCTACAAGCCAAAAATGTAAAGTGGGGATGTCTGGAGCATCTATGACTATCAGGTATGAGAGAGCGTAATTGGCGAGATCTCTACCCTTTTTATTATGGTAACAGCTAGCCCATGGCACAGCCGCGGCTGTGCCATGAGCCGTGTTTGGCATTCAAGTCGCCAGCTATTATAGTGGGGACATTTTCAGAAAGAAGGGAGTCTAGTTCCGAAGGAATTAATTGACGTTTGGGGGGACTGTACACTGAAATAAATTTAATTTGGCCGGAAAAAGAATTGATTTCAACCGCGGTGGATTCAATATTAAGACTAGAGAGTGAATGGGCTAGACAATGGTCAATGTTGATTTTAACAATGATAGTTGTACCACCACCTTTGTTGGCGGTTCTATCATCGCGGTAGATGTTATAATTTGGTATTCTTAGGTTTCGTGATGGTTTTATCCACGTTTCATTTATAAGGAATACATCAAGATTATGATCATGGAGAAATTCAATTATCTCTTCGCGGTATGCTAGAACAGTGCCATTGGCGTTCCAATAAGCCGTCTGTAAGTTAGAGTCTTTGACGCGTTGTCTATCCATTGTGCTTATTTATGAAGGTCTGGATGGAAGAGAGCTCTTTTGCTCCGTTTTGGATGAAAAATTGAAGCTCAGTGGCTCTTTCAATGAGCATTTGTAACTCGGAACCCGAGGGTTTCGATGGTGGAGGAGGGGGAGGGAGGTGAGAGGTATCTTGTGGTATCTGAGGGGACTCGGGTTGACGCTCGAGACGGAATTGTTGGATGAAAGCCGGGGTTTTAGGAGACCGATGTTCCTACAAGGAACGGCCTTTGTAAAAGTGAGGCGCAGGCCAGGAGGCAGGCGCTGGGGGAGAGCGAAGGAGGGGAATCTGGGTTTGTATGGGCTCAGACCTGGTTTGTTGGTATTGCTGCTGAAGTGGGGGGCGGGAAAAATCATCGGCATGTCGGTGGCTTTGCCGGTTGTTATGCCTGTGAATATTTTGGTTGCTGTTTCTATTGATGAAATGATTTGGCTGAGGCCGGGAGGGGCAACCTTTATAACTGGCTATGTGAGCACCCTCACACAAGGCACACTTGGCAGGCGTATCCCTAGGCTTAGTACAATCGGACGACCTGTGATGGCCTGCGCATTTAACACAGCGCCTTAGACCGTGGCAGCAATTCGCCGAGTGCCCGCCAAACGACATGGTCGTTTTTGTTAATGAGCATGTCATTTTAGACGTTACGACGGTCAACAAAGTAATTCTTAAAATAACCCGTTGACAAACTGATGTCAATCAATACGGGATAATAATAAAAACTGTATTTTAGCAGGAAAAATATATATTTAAAAAAAAAAAACGTTGGTGACAGCTGGTCTTACTGATGCTGTAGCCAGTTGTTCAAACTGGCTTGTTTTGGATTGTTTTTAAAATCAATGATTGAAATTTTTTTTAAATTGCACATTTTTAGAACCAAATTGGAAGAATTAACTTAAATCTTTTTTTAAAATACTCCATTGTTTTACCCCAATATTTACCATCTATATTTATATGAATTATTTCAGTATCAGTTCTATAATCAACGTGAACGGTCGCGCGCAGCGAAGTAAAGTATTGTCGCAAAAATTGCAAGTGCTGCCGAGCACCGAGCGATTTCGCAGAGCGATTTGCGCCGAGCGCAGCGAGCTAACACATTGTGGACACGGCCATTGATAATATAAAAACTGAAATACAAAAAATTACTACAGTGAAAGATTCGAAAGCAAAAACGAACCTAGAACAAAATGTTTATATATTAGAAGAGCTTTGGAAAACTGAAAAAATTAAACACCAAAATGAAATAATCAAACTACAAAAAAAAATTATTGAAAATTACGAAGAACTCACGAAGAAAATAGAAGAAGTCGTAGAAAAAAACAATAAAATTCCATCTTACGCGCAAGTTCTAGCCACAAATAAAAAAGAAATTTCAAAAGAAGAGAGGTTCTCTATAATAATATCATCAACTAAAAAAACAACAAAAGCTGCAGAAATATGTGATAAGATACAGAAAGACATCAAACTAGACCAACTTAAAATTGGAATAAATGGACTAAGAAAAACAAATAAAGAGCAAGTAATCATATCCTGCCCAAAAAAAGAATATACCAACACTCTTACGGAGGAAATTAAAAAACTCAACTATAACCTGGAAATAAATGAAATAAAAAAGAAAAAACCCAAATTAATTTTGAAAGGACTCAAATCGAACTTGACGGAAGAGGAAATAGTAAATGGGATACTCACACAAAACGAAGGGATTCAAGACATTGTAACGAAAAACGAAGAAAATAAAATAAATTTGATTACTGAAATAAAATACAAACATTCTAAGAAATACCAACGTGGTACTCGGGATCAAGAAGATGAAGAACAAAACAAATTCTCGAACTATATCGTGGAAACTAGCGGTACAACACGAAAAAATTTGCTATCATTAGAAAAGATAAATATCCAGTACCAAAGGGTTAACATATTGGATTGTGATCCTTTAACCCAGTGCTACCACTGCTGCAAATTCATGCACACAGCCTCCAGATGCCTAAATCGAATGAATCCATCGGTGTGCCCGCATTGCACGGGTGATCATACTTTTGCTAAATGCCCTGAAAGAGAAAAAACACCGGTTTGTGCAAATTGCACATCGCAAAATAAGAAATATGGCGAGAAAAATAAAACAGACCACACAGCTTTCAGCAACTTATGTCAATACAAAAATAAAATGCTCAAAGTAGCAAGAGACAGAATAGATTTCGAATAAAAATGACAGATTTTTTATATAACGTACTAGACGAAAAAAATAATATTGACGAAAAAACATATAACAGCTATCAAGAATATCGTACCCACCAAAACGACCTCAATCTCAGTCCTTTAATTCTACACATGAATATAAGAAGTTTGGAACGAAACATGGATGAATTTTTGACAACAATAAATAATGATCTCAGGAAGCCCGCTTGCATTGTGTTAACGGAAACACATTCAAGTGACGAAGTGGCGTACTATATACCGGGATATACCTGTGTATCTACTACAAACCGAATTAACAAAAACAGTGGAATCGTTATGTTCGTACAACATAATTGTGACATATTGTGCGAGGAAGAAATTAATGTGAATGGAACAAACTGCTTACATGTACAAATGAAGTGTTATAACAAAAAAATTGATATTATCTCTCTATACAGAACACACTCGTCTACTGTCTGTTTGTTTATAGAAGAATTAAGACATGTGTTATTAAACTACAGAAACGCGAATACAATAGTTTTAGGTGACATTAATTTAAATATATCGCACGATTATACATCGAACGATAAAGATAATTACTTAAATATGATGGCGGAATTGAATTATGTGTCGTGTATAAACTCTTACACCAGAAACGTCAATGGGCAACGTCCATCATGCATTGATCACATTTTCACAAATATCAAAGATATAAATAATTTAAACTCGGGAATTATAAAAACCTCAATTACCGACCATTACATGACTTTGCTACATTACAATTCAATAATACCTCAGGCGATAAACCAACATTGCGGACAAACTGCTAATAATAAAAAAGAAATATCTGTTGTTAATATCGAATCTTTGAAAAATAAATTGTCATCTGAATTATGGTTAGATATTCTCCGAAGTGATAACGTCAACGAGTGCTGTAAAATATTTGAAAATAGATTAACGAACTTTATAAATGATTCAAAAAAAATTATTCCAAAAGGAAATACAGCAAAATTTCGTAAAATCAAACCGTGGATAACACATGGGCTTGTTGTGTCCATAAGACACAAAGAATGGCTTTATAAAGAAACAAAAAAAAACCACTAGACATTAAATTAAATGTTCATTTTAGAGAATACAAAAATAAATTAACCACGCTCATAAAAAACACGAAAGAAAATTATTATAAAAATAAACTTGATGATTCTGAAAATAACAGTAAGAAAGTTTGGAATATAATCAATGAAATCATGGAAAATAAACAAAATACCAAAAGTAATACTATTAAGAGTGTAATACAAAACAATAACATAATTAACTGTATTGAAGAACCTAAAAAAGGAGCAAACGCTTTTAACGAATTCTTTGCAAATATCGGAAAGAGTCTAGCAGAAAAAATTACCGTGAAAAAAATAAATAAGATGTATATTGAAAATATTCCAAATATAGAAACTAAACTTGAACTCTTCGAACCAACCAATCCGTCTGAAATTGTACAAATTATATCAAAAATGCGAGGTGGTTCTGCTCCGGGATTTGACGGTCTCGCTGTAAAAACACTAAAAATCATTAAAAATTATATTTCTACACCAATCTCTCATATTATAAACAATAGCTTTAAGACAGGAGTTTTCCCGAGCACGTATAAGAAAACCATAATCTCTCCAATATTTAAGTCCGGTAGCCCGGAGGACATTTCTAATTATAGACCCATTTCACTCTTATCTAATATATCGAAAATTTTTGAAAAAATTGTTAAAAAAAGACTAACTGCATTCTTAAAAAAAAACTCGATTATAAATGAAAATCAATTCGGTTTCACAGAGGGAAAAAGTACCCAAGATGCCATTGCAAAAATTTCATCTAGTATTCAGAGTGCCCTGGACAAATCAAATAAATGTATAGGAATTTTTATTGACTTAAAGAAAGCATTTGACAGCATTTCCCATGAAAGACTTATATTAAAATTAAAAGAAAATGGCATTGACCACTTAGCTCTTAAATGGATAGAAAGCTACTTAACAGAGAGACCTCAAATTGTAAAATTAAACCAAACCTTTAGTACACCACTAACAAGTACATTTGGCATTCCTCAAGGCACGGTCCTCGGACCATTACTATTTCTAATGTATGTAAATGACATTTTCCAACAGAAAATCAAAGGTGAATTAATCTCTTATGCTGATGATACTGTTTTATTAATAAAAGGTCAAACATGGGAACTAGTTAACAAACTTGCAAATGAATGTATTAATATCTTAAAATCATGGTTTGATAATAACCTACTCACACTTAATGCCAAAAAAACAACATATGTATTATTTTCACTACAAAAAATACCTAAACACAAAGTAAATATCATAATCCATGATGAAAATTGTGACAATGTCAACTGTAAACTACTTAATCCTATTTGTACTGTAATCAACTCTTCTTCTGAAATTAAATATCTTGGTGTGATCATCGATGAAAATTTGAAATGGAAAAGCCATATTACGGAGTTAGTAAAGAGAATAAGGAAATGTATATATATATTTGTTAGGTTAAGAAATATTTTAAATGTGAAAATACTAAAAAATGTATATTATGCTCTTGTCCACACCCTGCTTATTTACGGAATCATAGGTTGGGGAGGATCTTATAAAAACAACCTAAACTCAGTAAAAGTCTCGCAAAAAATTATTATAAAGGTAATACTTAAAAAAAACTCTACTTTCCCAACAAAATTGCTTTTTAAAATGTTTCCAGTACCAAATATTGATGATATATTTAAGCAAACTTCGATTATAAAAATGTGTAAAGAAAAAAATAACACAGAATATCAAGAATTTTACAAACTGATGAGAAATGGAAATCAATTTATTACGCCAATCTTTAAAACAACTCAAATGCAAAACCATTATATTTACCAAGCCATAAAAAACTACAATAATCTCCCTTCCGAATTGCGCTGTATTACGAACCAACAAGAACAAATCAATAAAATCAAACATTTTTTCAAAAAAAACTTATATTAAAAAAAATATATGGATATATTATATTTATATTTTACACATAACATTGAATCACTGAAGTAAGAATCGTGGCTCCCTTATCAGGCACAAGAGCTCCTCTTTTCTGATAAGGTATACATGACCAATTATGTACCTAAATATTATATTTAGCAAAAAAATGTATGTATTAATGTAACTATGATCTATATTAAAATAATAAAAAAAAAATATATATATATATTTTGCGTCCTTGAGGTGATTTTTCACGAAAACGGCGCTATATAAATTATCCAAATATTATTATTATTATTATTAAGAGAGTAGGAGGGTTCCAAACAATTCGTTTCAGTTTTAAGCTCAACAGAACACCAGGTTATTGCCAAATCAATAACTTTACAATATGGATCGATAGGCGTAACTACCGGTGATTTTATACCGATTTTCCGAGCACGGTCGCGTTAATTAATATCCAGACCGATGTTGATAGCGCAAATATTTAAATTGAAATTTTAACTTTTATATTCACAGGCAATCCGCGTTGATTCTAAAAAGGGGATATAATTAGTTCATGAGGTAATTCCTCATAACTGGCAACTTTGGTTTCTCTGGTGGAATCAATTGATCGCGTCTTGGGTGAACGAATTAAGTTTAAAGATCGTTTATATGTTCTATTTCATTTCTAAGATATTAGTTACTTCACCCCATTCATTAATAAGCCAGTTATTATGCATAACGAATGACATTACACAAAAAGTCAGGCATATTGACAGCTTATCTGATACCTTGACAAAACAAAAGTAGCCTTTTTTGTCTACCGACTGTCGGAATTATGTCCGTGCTCGCAAATATCGCTAACTGACCATAGATGACGGATTTAGTCAATATCGTATTGACATTTATTGATGATCCGTGGATAGATATGGTATATACAGGTGACCTGCACGTACCGTCGGTCTACCATAGACCAGCACGAAACCACTCAGCCAGCATTCAATCAATACAGTGCAACGATGTTACGAGTATACAATTTGCTGAAAGAACACAACCACAAGCCACAGTGACGAGTGAATCAGTCCGAGCAACGGAGGACAGAATATAACCGTATAGAACAGTAGCACCGGAAAGGGAGGATAAGATAACAATGAACTAGAGGGATGATTGCTCTCTCGTTGAACACTATCTGTAGCCGCCGGCCTGTAGCCTTTAGCTAGTTAATGTAGCCAGTATAATCCCCCCCTCCGTCGATTCCACAGTAACATCCCTGATGTGACGTCACTAGGGGTAGGGATTAAAACTATGTAAAACGTGACGAATTTTAAAAAGTAGAGCTTTTAAAATTATTTTTTACTTTTATCTTTTTACACTTTTCACGACCTCCGTGGTCGACCGGTTAAGATCCCAGTTACGAAACCGGATGTAGTGGGTTCAAATACATAGATATTCAGTTCAATAGTGGTAGGTATTTCAGTATCGCCCTGGAAAACGAACAACATTCAGATTCAATTTTTTTATTTGGAAAATTAACAGAATAACCACATTACCTACGATAAATTAAAAAAAAAACAATTACGTTATAACTCAATAATATAATTCATGTATTTCCAAAAATGTTTCTTGAAATGGCTTTAGCCGTGTTTGGTGACCCGATATTAATAGCCAGGTGCTTTTCAACCTTCCTCTGCTACATCTCCTTCCCTTCCTTACTTCTTTCAGCCTCATAAAATAACCCAATTCAGGGACGCCATAGTCTTACTGCTTCGTAGGGCGCTGTTAGGAGTCTTCTGAGGAATTCACATGAAAAAAATACGAGCTATATTAATAAACTTCTGATTGGAACTTCATCTTGAAAACACGTAGTAATACTTTAAATGTTTCAACTCTTTAACTTCTACCTCAGGCACAAGCCTAAGCTTCTTTGACCTTTATAACCTCTCCCACATACGAAATGACTTTACTACTTTCAGACTCATATGAAACCAGTAGCGTGCAATCACATAATACAATACATTTATTTTAAAATTTATAGTATTTTTTCAAAAAAAACATAGTAAATGGCATAATAAAAAAATAGTGAAATATACGTTTTTTTAGTATTTCTACACCAATGAAGAGAAATAGATTTTCAATTTGTAAAAAGTATTAAAGTCATCAAATCAGGTCATTGACGGCCTTCGTTTTCGAGGGGTAATGCTTTCGACTAGAAATCCGGAGGTCGTTGGTTCAAATCTTATATCTTTAGAGTGAAATAGATATTAAGAATGAAATTTTGCTTTTAGTTGTGTTTGGTGACCAGATATGAATAGCCGGGTACTTCCCCGCCTTCCTCTTCCCCATCTCCTTCCCCTCCCACTTTCTCAGCCTTACAACATACCCCAATTGAGGATGCCATAGAATCGTAACGTTTCAATTCTGAATGTTTTCTTTAACCAGGGCGATACTGAACGTGCAATATATTATTTTATAACGTTAGTGGTTTTTAATTAGATCTACTAGAAATATTAGAAATTAGGATAAATGTCAATAGAAATTTAGATATTATTAATAATCAAATTAATTTTGAGAATAACCCTATCCTAAACATATTTCCATTGTAATTTTTTGTCTTTGATCTTCTAAGCTCCTCCCCTTTCCACCTCTCTCCCACCCCCCTTACTTTCATTTCTACCCACACCTTTTCTATACTTGATAATTAGTTTTAATACAATTTATGTCCTGATGAAGAGAACATCGTTCTCGAAACATGTCGATTTAAAAAAAATAAAGATTATCGTGGTAAAAACAAAGTGTTTTAATTTATTTCATTAATAAAATGGTGCCACAAAGTGAATTTGCAAAATTTGAAGAAGATATTATTTTTAATCGTTTTTTCATGATAACGTAAAAGTGTTTCAATTCGTTAGCGTTAGCAATATTTTATAAAATACTCATCTCGGAAAATGTTTTCATAAATTTTAAACAAAAAAATCACAGGATACATAAACTAAAAAACGGCAAGCCACTGCGTAAGGGCTCAGAGAAACTTATCAGGCCACTTTGAGCTCTCAAGATCATCTTCTAACTAAACTGAAAATTAAGTACTACTTTGTAATTATTTCATTAACTTGGGTTATTTATAAACCAATTAATTTTAGTTATTTCAGAAACATCGATCCACGGCAAACTTAAGTTTTATAGTGTGTTAGTGTGAGAATGTTAGTGTTTGCGAGGGTGCTAAAGCCATTTCAATTGAAAATTTTCATCTGACTAATCTGCCTCATCCAATATTGATTTTCTTTTACCGTCAGCTTTTCCGGACAAAATCACACTTCGTTTACTTACTAGGAAATACTTCAGTGTCACTGTAAATATTTAAAAAAAACTTTACATAACGTAGGTATGTGTTAAAATAATATTATTTTATATAATAAGTATAAAAAGTGAAGGACAAGGCTCTCGACTAGCAAGCAGAAGATAGCGGGTTTAAATTGTGTGCGAGTAAATTTTATTTCATTAATTTGTGTTATTTCACAGATATAAAATAATATATAGTATACTTACGGCTCGTTCCAAAGTGGAAGACACTCTCAATATCGATCTGGGCATCTAGCACGATCGATTGATAAAGGATTTATCGATAATGTTGAAAAAATGTCATCATTCCCGAGCACGACTGTTTATATAACAGATCTCGTCGAATACATTAAGTAAACTTAGTAGTTGTGAACTGTTGTATGTTCGTTGGCGATCTGCAGTCATGCTTACTCAACGATGGAAAGTTACCGACGTTATAGATAAAACTGTTATCGATCGACCGTGCTAAACTCCCTGGTATAAGACCACAATTCAGAATTGAAACGTTGTTTGAAATGACTTTAGACGTGTTTGGTGACCAAATGTGAATAGCCAGGTACTCCCCCACCTTCCTCTTTCCCATCTTCATCCCATCACCACTTATTTCGGCCTCAAAATATGTCATAGTCTGGCTATAATAGCATAATATGTCTGGCTCCAGACGGTTGGGCCTCTTGTGCGATATTCACTTAATATCAAAAATAATAAAATAATATCAAAAAATTCATTCAAATCGTCACTTGGAAGACGGATAATATTTTGTAAATATCTCAAATCCAAATATAAAATTGAAATTAATATCTGAAAGACAGACTTCCCATCTCAACGTTTTACTTAGGAATTAGGAATTCATGGACATTCAAATGCGTACTGCACATCGCAGTATGCATTATGCATCACTGAACTGCTATTGTAGTTGGTCAGATTCTAAGGGTTAGAAATATCATCATTTTTAATGAAAAGTGCCTAAAAAATATATAAACCTTTAAAGATAATAATTGAAATGTTAAAATGTATTAAGAGGAAGCTACAAGCCAAAAATGTGTATATTCTTGGTATACCTTATATTGTAGGCATAGACCAAATTACATCAATGATTGTAGGAAATAGGCATTAAAATCGCTTGAAAAACGGAGTCTAGAAACGTTCGATGCCATAGACATATGAATATTAGTAGACCTGCCCTAAGTGATTAAAAGCGTATTATTCCCCACTCCCCATACCGGTTCCATTGGAGTCGGCTGTGCTCGCGTATGGCCTCCCGTGTATTTAGAAAACGTGACGTCATCATTCTTGTGCGAACTATAGTCGAGGCATCATCGGTTCATTTTACGAAATAACACGGCAAAATGGTGGCTTGTGCTATGAAAACTTGTAAAAATAGATGTGAAAAAGAGAATAAACCCAATTGTCGTATTACATTCCATATATAAACATTATTTTACTTTATTTTAAGCTTATTCACATCGTATAATATGGATCAGTGTAGAAACATATACTATCACATCGAGATACGTCTGGACGCGAAACACAAAGCCGTTTGCATAAGAATCAGGGATGTGCCTTCGCATTTTGCGCTTTGATAACATACATAATCGTATTGTGGCGTCGAATTATCCAGATTAAATAATTAATAATAAACTGCTACTTGCTACTTAGTATCTACTCCCGAATTATGTACTTGCATCGTTAAATCGTAAACAAAGTAATCTACGTACTTCAAGTACCTACCTGCATATTGATGACAATAACACTGCAGTCCGTCTCGAATACTACGAGAACTCGCCAGAAGGTTCGAGCCTACGGCCTAGGCATAATTGCCAAGCCGTCGAAAGTTCGCGAATGATCCAGATCGAGCGAGTGTCTTCGATTTAGTTGCCATCCACCTACCTACTGCCGCCGTCGGCCGTCTAGTATAAATAAGCCCGACGCAGCGAGCCAGTCAGTCAGTCATAATTTCGCCGCCAGTCTACAAGGAACAACGAGTGTTAACCCGCGCTAATCTTACTAGCGCAAAGGACACGTACCCGGCTTCGCCCCTATCATCATGGACTCTATCGGGACATCATCATAGCGCCTCGGCCACGTCCGCGGCCAGCGCTACTCGGATTACAAGCGCCCTGGTTCTAGCGTCTCTGACCAGCGCTTCTTCCACGCTACCATGACCACCACGAGGACACGCAGCATCCTCACTGGTCTACATCGTTCCCGTTCAACCGCCTATAAGGTCCGTCGCACCTTCGGCCGTCTCGTCAGCACTGGAGTGCCTGAAGACCTACGTTCTTCGCCAGTGCCTGACCTACATCGAGTCCCGGTCACAAGCGCCCGGCGTCGACTCACTGACCCGCGCTTGACCAGCACATCATCAGCCAGCATCCGGAATATTCTACATCTGTCCAGCGTCAACTCTCGTTACGGCTACACTGACTCACTAATAAACACATGTGACCTTCACAACCTTCTTTCATTCCGTGCCTCACCATTGATCCCCAAAGTGGTGACCCCGACGTGATTGTGTTACCTCAACTCACCGGTAACCCCGTCTTAAAATGGGTGATCAGTAAAGGCATCACGGAGCAGCATGCACCAGACCATCTCCGCACAAGCGCGGATAGTAGTGCCACCATGGTTATCTGAGTGAATCTTTAGCCTGTGTTGTGAACATGTGTTTTGCAAAATTTTTTTTTTATGAAGTGTCACAATTTAAAAGAAGTTCGTCTCCGAGCTATTTCTTCTATCGCAGCCCTCAGCAAAGCTGCTGGGAAGGGGGTGTCTGTGGCGTCGAATTATCTAGATTAAATAATTAATAATAAACTGCTACTTGCTACTTAGTATCTACTCCCGAATTATGTACTTGCATCGTTAAATCGTAAACAAAGTAATCTACGTACTTCAAGTACCTACCTGCATATTGATGACAATAACACTGCAGTCCGTCTCGAATACTACGAGAACTCGCCAGAAGGTTCGAGCCTACGGCCTAGGCATAATTGCCAAGCCGTCGAAAGTTCGCGAATGATCCAGATCGAGCGAGTGTCTTCGATTTAGTTGCCATCCACCTACCTACTGCCGCCGTCGGCCGTCTAGTATAAATAAGCCCGACGCAGCGAGCCAGTCAGTCAGTCATAATTTCGCCGCCAGTCTACAAGGAACAACGAGTGTTAACCCGCGCTAATCTTACTAGCGCAAAGGACACGTACCCGGCTTCGCCCCTATCATCATGGACTCTATCGGGACATCATCATAGCGCCTCGGCCACGTCCGCGGCCAGCGCTACTCGGATTACAAGCGCCCTGGTTCTAGCGTCTCTGACCAGCGCTTCTTCCACGCTACCATGACCACCACGAGGACACGCAGCATCCTCACTGGTCTACATCGTTCCCGTTCAACCGCCTATAAGGTCCGTCGCACCTTCGGCCGTCTCGTCAGCACTGGAGTGCCTGAAGACCTACGTTCTTCGCCAGTGCCTGACCTACATCGAGTCCCGGTCACAAGCGCCCGGCGTCGACTCACTGACCCGCGCTTGACCAGCACATCATCAGCCAGCATCCGGAATATTCTACATCTGTCCAGCGTCAACTCTCGTTACGGCTACACTGACTCACTAATAAACACATGTGACCTTCACAACCTTCTTTCATTCCGTGCCTCACCATTGATCCCCAAAGTATCATTAGGAACTTCTATTTTTTCATCTGTTATATCTTGCTGGAACTCCGTCGTATTAATAAAGGATAATAAACCAATCATTTTTTAATTTATTCCACCTTAATGGCGTTATTACTAAACGAGTTTTGAATTTTACACAACTCATAAACAACACTTAATATAGGATAAATGGTTGGTTATCAATTGTGAAAAATTGGTATGTTTGGAAGTAAAATTTGGATACAGTGAGCATGTTTGGAATGAAAAATGTATGTGTCATTAATGCTGTCCGATGATATTTTTTATCTATTCAAATTAAAAATATTATATTTTTCTATCGCACGTCGCCACCGATCATATATTATCTTTGGAACATTCTATCGCACGTCGCAACGGACCACGTGTTAGGTACGCGCGTTATTTCGCATGTACGGTACTGCTGGAACGAGAAGGAGTGCATATCACGTAATGCGCTAGGTTATACCGAGTGGCGATGTGTGATAGAAAAACGTGTTTTTGTTTTTGAAAAAGTGTCATCGGACGGCAAAATGATGTCCAAATTTTTACTCCAAATACAGGAATCGCTGGTAAAAGCTGTGTGTATATAATTTCATTTGTTTTTTTTAGTTGTTTTACATTTCTATTATCTTCTTAAAAGTGAAATGTTATATATTTTCTTAAAGATTTCATTATTTTATTATTAATAGGAACAGAGCGGTTGTGACAACCCTCCAACATTGGTCGAATGTAGCGATTCTCAAGTGTGTTCATGGTTGGTTGCTGGGAAGTAAATTATGAACATTTATAAAAGTGTCTTAACTAAATACGTAAACAAAATATTCGACTCTGAAAATATAAGAAATTTATTTTGCCAAATTTGGACTTCGCAAATTTGTTCATAACGTGGCGAGTAATTTGCGCTCCCATGTAAAAATGTCTATTCATTTAAAAGCAGATTTTACTTTTAAGAACTAAATGGTGATATTATAATGCGAGATGCCTATTTACTGTCAGATTAATTTATTGACGAATCACAGTCAGCTTTCCTCTCTGCGTCCCGCAACTCTTAGTTTTACCCCTCGCCTTTAACTTCTCGTCTATTAATATTCATATGTCTGTGTTCGATGCCAAGCACAAAACTGGCTTTTATTTATTTTGTAAATAATTTTATAAGAAAGCAAAAAAGTTAGTCAAGTGAAACTGTAACAGATAATCTTAGCTGTAATATGTATTTTTTAAAAGTTGTTTCCTTTATGCGTTAATATTTTTTTAGTAGTTTATATTTATATTTTTTATTGAGTAATTTATTTTTTTATTTGTATTCTACTCAAGCGAAAGGCTAGGAAAACCTTCAATTTATCTAAAGCATTTATTGGTATTCATAATGTACACCAATTCATTATAAAGATTAATCAAAATAGTGATTTGGCATAAAGCTTCGCCTTAAGGTTTTGTACAATTCATATTGTCGTAGACTGTTCAATCAGAAACTGTCACAATGTAAAATCAAAGTGACGCATGTCGCTCGGTGGGTGGTGTGTGACGGCTCCACTGATGTGTGGCGACTTGACGACTTAACGACTTAAGGCCCCGTAGTAAGCGTTCAAAGAAGGTTTGAAAGGGAGATATGTAAATACTAATTTTAGAGGGAGCGCGCTAATATTAAAAAGCGATAACAAGTAAGCGAAAATGGTGAAAATGTTTAATAAAACACCACTCGTTTGAAATAGAGCAAAAATCTCTCGGCAAATGCTTTAGTTGCATTTAAAGATACACTGTTAATTTTTTCATGTCTACAAAATATTAAATAACATAACGAAGTGTGTTTTTAATTATTTTCGGAGCTTATTTGCGATTTTTGACTATCGAGGGAATTTAAAATAATTAACGTTTCGGGATAACAAATACATAGATATTATCTTTAAAAATAATAGAGATTTATTTTAGAACCAACTAGTGACTCAAACACAACCATGTGTATTGTATATATTATATTCATATTATAACATGTGTAAAGCCAATCGACTGTATTTCAAGGTATTTTAAAAAGCAAAGCGTGGTTGAAATACGTTTTTCCGTATTAGGTACCAGTGATATTAGAACAATAATATTGAAAAATATACGTACAAACCTGCGTTGAAAAAATATTGTTAGGGAAAACGTTTCAGAAGATTAAAAAAATATATTATGTGGTATCGACAAACGCGTATAGCGATTTTGTTGTAAACGCGTATAGCGATTTTAGTTCTGTAAATTTATTATTTGTTCGTGTTATATTGCCGCTTAAAATTGTGAATTAGCTTAGATGAGACATGAAGCAACGAAACATGTTCCACTTTTTTAACTCTAATTGACATCCAACGCTTTAACTAAAACTACCGAATCCGGTCTACGCACACCGGTTGTCTTATTCTAATATTGAAACACGTTTCGTATTAGTTCGCAATAGCGCTTCTAATTGTATAACTACATGGAGTCAGCACACATCTCAATCTGAATATAACAAAATAGTGGAATATGCTCATAATACAAAAACAAATAATGTACGCATAAATACAGTATGCATCTATGACGCTTGGCGATATCAAATTTAGTCTTATACGTTGACTCTAGATGGCATTACTTACGTTTACGGCTCAGACGCGGTTGCCTTTAGCCGGTCGATAAATAGTGTGGATGCCGGTTTTACTGTAGGACTGTACTTCACAGGATCATTTCTGTAGTACTTCCTCCCTCGTAACGTGTACACTCTACCAGAGTTACACTCCGTGATGAAGAGACGTGGCGCGGTTCCTTGAGCGTGAGGCAGGTCTGGAGTTAGCTGCAAAGCAAGTTCCCGACCATCGATGATCGTTCGCTGTCGTGAGTTTTCTCAGATGGTTAGGGGACCGTCGCTTTCTGAGCGGTCAATTTAATTTATTTTACGTAATAGACGTAGGGTGGGGTGCTAGAGATGGGCGAAGCGACTCAGTTGAAGCTAACACAGATATATCAATGAACTAAAGAAGTGGTTTGACATAAATTTACTACTTAACACTATGTTTAAAAAAAAATTATTATATGCAATTCTGCATAAAAAAACAAGGAACACTAAAGAAAAATAAATTATAATCTACTCTAAGCAAATACACAACAACATATCTGCAATATCTTGTGTTTAGTGATAGAAAGCCAAACAGAAATAAAATACCTATACATTAGAGGTGAGTCGTACTAGCTCTTCTTGGTACTCGGAACAATTGGTACAAGTATGAATAAATACCTAGTCCAAATACCTGTTCCCTAGTATTTCACTTGCTCATTACATGGGGGGGGGGGATTGTTAGAGAATTTCTAAAAAGTAATTCCCACTAAAAAATGTGATTCCCACAACGACTTTTCAAATCCATTATGGGGGGGGGGGTTGATAGAGGTTTTCAATTTCAATGGACTCTCCGAACGAACCGGTTTCGGAGATTCTCATCTTACCTAACCTAATTAATTTGAGTCTTAGCACGGAGAACTTGCTACTTAAATAAGAGGCCCCAAGAAGTTAAATTATTAAATGACTGTCATCCCATACAACGAAAGCGAATTTTCATTTTATAATGAAAATTAGAATGTTAAAATTTAAATTTCCCAGATGCAGATTGCCTTTTATAGTAATTAACTAACTAACTAACCATCACGCCGTTTCCCCGCAGGGGTAGGCAGAGAGGACGGACCGCCAAACAACTCGGTCTTGGCACACATTCCTTGCCTCATTCACCTTCATACATCGTCTCATACATACTCTTCTATTGTTCTGACTCGACATGGCCCGACTCGAGTATCTGATTCACTTGGTCGTGCCATGTCTTCCTCGGGCGTCCCCGACTTATAGTAATTAAGGTGAAACAAAAGGACGACACAGTGCTACTAATAAACATGGACGGAAATAAACAACATGGCCAACACAGATACATCAATGAACTAAAAGAAGTGGTTTTTCATAAATTTACTACTTAACACTATGTTTAAAAAAAATTATTATATACAATTCTGCATAAAAAACAAGGAACACTAAAGAAAAATAAATTATAATCTACTCTAAGCAAATACACAACAACATATCTGCAATATCTTGTGTTTAGTGATAGAAAGCCAAACAGAAATAAAATACCTATACATTACAGTAGACAAATTAATGGATAAAATCGTCCACACACATTAACGTACTCAAAGACAGAGTGAGGAAACTAAGATACATCATAGATTCAAAAAAATAATAATTAAAAAATAATTCCACTTAAATCATATAGGTACATATTCATCAGAACTTCTGTTTAAAGAATTTAAAGTCAGAAAACTAAATGCATTATTTTTATATCACGTAATTTTACAAATTTACAAAGAAAATAGTCTAAATAAAACTGCACCTTTTAAAATAATAGAAAACCCAGATAATCATCAACTCTCACAACTCGAAAAAGTAATTAAAAAAAACAGTGCAATTCAACTATAAATATCTTGGAGTGAATTTTTTTTAATACATTATCAGAAAGTATTAGAAATAACAATAAACATTTTAAATACCACCTTAAAAATACACTGAAAATATAAATAGAATACTCATAGTAAAAATAACGAACATAATATTACACCCCCACATACACAAGCCAAGCTTTATTATGGTGGTGCATCTCAACAACAAAGATTTTAAATGCCAACAAAGAACACAGTGAAAATATTTTTTTATAAAGCCTTAATATTTTATTTCTAGATGGCGCCACTTTCGTTCACAGTTCGCACAAGATAGCTTCCAATTTTCGAAAGCGAGAAATAATACATTAGCCGTGCACTAATTATGTGTACTAGGTAGGAAGCGCCCGGCCGGACCTCGTCTCCGGCGATGCTTTTGTACTCTTGCTAAAACCTTTTTTAACTGGTGGACGCATACTGTCGGAATTTATTGACAATACCAGTCGAGATCGCGCTGATCGCGATCTACTAAATTCAGTATCATATCCTTTCTCGCTTACTCACCTACATAAGAAGAGTGTTTCCCTAATATTCAAAGATTAGGGAAACACTCTTCTTATGTAAGCGAGTAACGAGATGCCTATACATATGCCCCGCCCTCGGTATGAATACGCGAGACGCGAGACGCGCAAGACTAGCAAGACGCGTAAGACGTCCAATACTCGCAAGACGTGCAATACTCGCAAGACTCGCAAGACGTCCAATACTCGCAAGACGTGCAATACTCGCAAGACGTACAATACTCGCAAGACTCGCAAGACTCGCAAGACGTGCAATACTCGCAAGACGCGCAAGACTCGCAAGACGCGTAATACTTAAGAACAAATACTAAGTACGAAAGTCTCTTTGAAATATCTGTTCCAAACATCTGTTCTAGTAAATACGCTTCACCTCTACTATACATTACAGTAGACAAATTATTGGATAAAATCGTCCACACACATTTACGTACTCAAAGACAGAGTGAGGAAACTAAGATACATCATAGATTCAAAAAAATAATAATTAAAAAATAGTTCCACTTAAATCATATAGGTACATATTCATCAGAACTTCTGTTTAAAGAATTTAAAGTCAGAAAACTAAATGCATTATTTTTATATCACGTAATTTTACAAATTTACAAAGAAAATAGTCTAAATAAAACTGCACCTTTTAAAATAATAGAAAACCCAGATAAACATCAACTCTCACAACTCGAAAAAGTAATTAAAAAAACAGTGCATTTCAACTATAAATATCTTGGAGAGAATTTTTTTTAATACATTATCAGAAAGTATTAGAAATAACAATAAACATTTTAAATACCACCTTAAAAAAACACTGAAAATATAAACAGAATACTCATAATAAAAATAACGAACATAATATTACACCCCCACATACACAAGCCAAGCTTTATTATGGTGGTGCATCTCAACAACAAAGATTTTAAATGCCAACAAAGAACACAGTGAAAATATTTTTTTATAAAGCCTTAATATTTTATTTCTAGATGGCGCCACTTTCGTTCACAGTTCGCACAAGATAGCTTCCAATTTTCGAAAGCGAGAAATAATACATTAGCCGTGCACTAATTATGTGCACTAGGTAGGAAGCGCCCGGCCGGGCCTCGTCTCCGGCGATGCTTTTGTACTCTTGCTAAAACCTTTTTTAACTGGTGGACGCATACTGTCGGAATTTATTGACAATACCAGTCGAGATCGCGCTGATCGCGATCTACTAAATTCAGTATCATATCCTTTCTCGCTTACTCACCTACATAAGAAGAGTGTTTCCCTAATATTCAAAGATTAGGGAAACACTCTTCTTATGTAAGCGAGTAACGAGATGCCTATACATATGCCCCGCCCTCGGTATGAATACGCGAGACGCGAGACGCGCAAGACTAGCAAGACGCGTAAGACGTCCAATACTCGCAAGACGTGCAATACTCGCAAGACTCGCAAGACGTCCAATACTCGCAAGACGTGCAATACTCGCAAGACGTACAATACTCGCAAGACTCGCAAGACGTGCAATACTCGCAAGACTCGCAAGACGCGTAATACTTAAGAACAAATACTAAGTACGTAAGTCTCTTTGAAATATCTGTTCCAAACATCTGTTCTAGTAAATACGCTTCACCTCTCGGGGGGGGGGGGGTTGCTAGAGGTTTTCAATTTCAATGGAAAAAAACGAACCGGTTTCGGAGATTCTCATCTTACCTAACCTAATTAATTTGATAAATGAGTCTTAGCACGGAAAACTTGCTACCTAAATAAGAGGCCCCAAGAAGTTAAATTATTAAATGACTGTGATCCCATACAACGAAAGCGAATTTTCATTTTATAATGAAAATTAGAATGTTAAAATTTATATTTCCCAGATGCAGATTGCCTTTTATAGTAATTAAGGTGAAACAAAAGGACGACACAGTGCTACTAATAAACATGGACGGAAATAAACAACATGGCCAACACAGATACATCAATGAACTAAAAGAAGTGGTTTGACATAAATTTACTACTTAACACTATGTTTAAAAAAAAATTATAATATACAATTCTGCATAAAAAACAAGGAACACAAAAGAAAAATAAATTATAATCTACTCTAAGCAAATACACAACAACATATCTGCAATATCTTATGTTTAGTGATAGAAAGCCAAACAGAAATAAAATACCTATACATTACAGTAGACAAATTAATGGATAAAATCGTCCACACACATTAACGTACTCAAAGACAGAGTGAGGAAACTAAGATACATCATAGATTCAAAAAAATAATAATTAAAAAATAATTCCACCTAAATCATATAGGTACATATTCATCAGAACTTCTGTTTAAAGAATTTAAAGTCAAAGAAAACTAAATGCATTATTTTTATATCACGTAATTTTACAAATTTACAAAGAAAATAGTCTAAATAAAACTGCACCTTTTAAAATAATAGAAAACCCAGATAAACATCAACTCTCACAACTCGAAAAAGTAATTAAAAAAACAGTGCAATTCAACTATAAATATCTTGGAGTGAATTTTTTTAATACATTATCAGAAAGTATTAGAAATAACAATAAACATTTTAAATACCACCTTAAAAATACACCGAAAATATAAACAGAATACTCATAGTAAAAATAACGAACATAATATTACACCCCCACATACACAAGCCAAGCTTTATTATGGTGGTGCATCTCAACAACAAAGATTTTAAATTTAAAAAAAGAACACAGTGAAAATATTTTTTTATAAAGCCCTGATATTTTATTTCTAGATGGCGCCACTTTCGTTCACAGTTCGCACAAGATAGCTTCCAATTTTCGAAAGCGAGAAATAATACATTAGCCGTGCACTAATTATGTGCACTAGGTAGGAAGCGCCCGGCCGGACCTCGTCTCCGGCGATGCTTTTGTACTCTTGCTAAAACCTTTTTTTAACTGGTGGATGCATACTGTCGGAATTTATTGACAATACCAGTCAAGATCGCGCTGATCGCGATCTACTAAATTCAGTATCATATCCTTTCTCGCTTACTCACCTACATAAGAAGAGTGTTTCCCTAATATTCAAAGATTAGGGAAACACTCTTCTTATGTAAGCGAGTAACGAGATGCCTATACATATGCCCCGCCCTCGGTATGAATACGCGAGACGCGAGACGCGCAAGACCGTAAGACGTCCAATACTCGCAAGACTCGCAAGACGTCCAATACTCGCAAGACGTGCAATACTCGCAAGACGTACAATACTCGCAAGACTCGCAAGACGTGCAATACTCGCAAGACGCGCAAGACTCGCAAGACGCGTAATACTTAAGAACAAATACTAAGTACGAAAGTCTCTTTGAAATATCTGTTCCAAACATCTGTTCTAGTAAATACGCTTCACCTCTAGTTGAAGGAGCCGGTTCTAGAGGTGAGTCGTACTAGCTCTTCTTGATACTCGGAACAATTGGTACAAGTATGAATAAATACCTAGTCCAAATTAGAGGTGAATCCTGTGAGTACTTTCCGATATTGGGTACAATGAGTACACGTACAAAAGAATACCTGGTAAAAATACCCGGTACAAAATACTTCCAAATATTTTATACCTACTTTGAGTATCTGGGTACTGGGGACGGAGAGTGACGGGGACCCGAGGCGTGCGGAGGTACAAAATATTCTTAATTATTTTATACCTACCATGGGTATCTGGGGACGGCGAGTCACGGGGACCTTAGGCGTGCTGGGCACTGAGAAGGGAAGTTAAGGGGAAGGGAGGGGAGGAACAAGAAGGAATACTATTACTTACAGGTGTTCAAAATATACAATGTTTGCAAGTTTTTTTATATGATTTTTATTTTTGTACATTCGTAGCGTAATGTTGTAAGGCGTATTACACTGCCTAGAAATTATCTATTATGCATGAAACACTAACATCATTTTAAAAAAACATATATTATATGGTCATGAAAAATTAACACGTTTTCCTACATTGCTGTCTGTAATATCACCTCTATAGGTAACTTACTGTTAACTCAAAACCTGTTTAAAACGCCTCGACATCGGCAGCAGAATTTGGATTTTCTGGTTCATTCCAATCAACGCTAATACTCATTCCTATTCTTCCTGAAAGCATTAAAGCAATGAATTAATATATTTATTGGTTTTGCCAATGTTTTCGTTTCAATTGATCGATTCATAACACTTTTTCAACACAGGCAATTGGCCGGTGACATTGTTGATGAATTACATGTAAAATAACAAGTTTTCTCTTCTACTAACCATTCTGCGTTGCCCTGAATACATCTTCGTAAAGATGGTAGACCCTGGTGTGAGATTTGATCAGAGTATGTGCGCACAAGTAGTCAGCAATACCTAGGAAATTACCAGAACACATCATAACCTCACAAAGATCTGTATTTTATTTTCAAAACATAAGATTCTTGTTATTGAAGGTTTATGTTGATCTTTTACCTGATAAATTCAATGCAGAAGCCTTTCCGTCACCTCTACCGCCGTATTATTCCTGGAATACTACGGAAGGTTCATCAAAAATCAACGATTTCGTGACTTTATCTTCGAATGCGAATCGAAGTATTTTTCAATAGTGGAGTTCGGCCACCCTCCACTATCTTGTAGCGGATGTGGAAGATCCCAGTGGTACAAAGCCATCTCGCTAATATCGGATAAACAATTTATTAAAATCTGCCAATAAAATCTCCACAACGGCGCAGTAACTACACAAAGTTCAAGATGTGAAAATGTCAAACACCATGCCATAGACACTCAGCTGTCTTTCCATAGATACTCAGCTGTCAACAGTTTTTCCATAGACATTCACCATCAGACAATGGAGATTTCCGTGGCTAAATACTCATAACTATCCTTTTTCCTCGTACACCTTTCTAATAGGAACGAGCGAAAAGGCATCTGTGTTTTAGAGTGCCGATAGCAAAAATATTTCTTTGTCCCTTTTCCTCATATAACTTTCTAACCGACGAGAGTGAGAAGTCAGTAATATTTTAAAGGACGAAGTACTTCTAGACCTGTGGTACAAATATTAAACCAAATATTTTGGAACCAGGTATTTTGGAGATTTGTCACAAGTACAAAGTACGGCATGAATATACCCGGTACTTTTACTGGGTACGATAAATACGCCTCTCCTCTAGTCCAAATACCTGTTCCCTAGTATTTCACTTATTACTCATTACATGGGGGGGGGGGTGGTTAGAGAATTTCTAAAAAAGTAATTCCCCCAAAAAAATTGTCATTTCAAATCCATCATGGGATTTCAATTTCAATGATGCAAAATAAAATAAATTTTTAAAACTTTATTTATTACTGTCTGAATGAACCGGTTTCGGAGATTCTCATCTTACCTAACCTAATTAATTTGATAAATGAGTCTTAGCACGGAAAACTTGCTACCTAAATAAGAGGCCCCGAGAAGTTAAATTATTAAATGTCTGTCATCCCATACAACGAAAGCGAATTTTCATTTTATTTAAATGAAAATTAGAATGTTAAAATTTAAATTTCCCAGATGCAGAGCAGATTGCCTTTTATAGTAATTAAGGTGAAACAAAAGGACGACACAGTGCTACTAATAAAAGCTAAACATAGACGGAAATAAACAACATGGCCAACACAGATATATCAATGAACTAAAGAAGTGGTTTGACATAAATTTACTACTTAACACTATGTTCAAAAAAAATTTATTATATGCAATTCTGCATAAAAAAACAAGGAACACTAAAGAAAAATAAATTATAATCCACTCTAAGCAAATACACAACAACATAACTGCAATATCTCGTGTTTAGTGATAGAAAGCCAAACCGAAATAAAATACCTATACATTACAGTAGACAAATTAATGCATAAAATCGTCCACACCATAGACTAAATACTACATCAATGGTCCACACACATTAACGTACTCGAAGACAGAGTGAGGAAACTAAGATACATCATAGATTCAAAAAAATAATTCCACTTAAATCATATAGGTACATATTCATCAGAACTTCTGTTTAAAGAATTTAAAGTCAGAAAACTAAATGCATTATTTTTATATCACGTAATTTTACAAATTTACAAAGAAAATAGTCTAAATAAAACTGCACCTTTTAAAATAATAGAAAACCCAGATAAACATCAACTCTCACAACTCGAAAAAGTAATTAAAAAAACAGTGCAATTCAACTATAAATATCTTGGAGTGAATTTTTTTTAATACATTATCAGAAAGTATTAAAATAACAATAAACATTTTAAATACCAGCTTAAAAATACACTGAAAATATAAACAGAATACTCATAGTAAAAATAACGAACATAATATTACACCCCCACATACACAAGCCAAGCTTTATTATGGTGGTGCATCTCAACAACAAAGATTTTAAATGCCAACAAAGAACACAGTGAAAATAGTTTTTTATAAAGCCCTAATATTTTATTTCTAGATGGCGCCACTTTCGTTCACAGTTCGCACAAGATAGCTTCCAATTTTTGTAACTACACAAAGTTCAAGATGTGAAGATGTCAAACACCATAAATAAAACATTCTATCAAACACCATGCCATAGATAGACACTAAGCTGTCACCAGTTTTTCCATAGACATTCACCATCAGACATTGGAGATTACCGTGGCTAAATACTCAAAACTACCCTTTTTCCTCGTACACTTTTCTAATAGGACCGAGCGAAAAGGCATCTGTATTTTACAGTGCGACGCATCACAGCAACCGACAAAATATACTTATCTCTTTCCCCCTTTCGTGGAGTGAAGAGTAAATCCCGAGTGTCAGACTACTTCCATTCCACTGCACTAAAGAAATACCGAAGGCAAAAATATATCTTTGTCCCTTTTCCTCGTAACATTCTAACCGACGAGAGTGAGAAGTTAGTAATATTTTGAAGTACGAAGTACTTCAAGACCTGTGATACAAATATTAAACCAAGTATTTTGGAACTAGGTTTTTGTAGATTTGTCACAAGTACAGAGTACCCCTTGAATATACCCGGTATTTTTATCGGGTACGATAAATACGCCCCTCCTCTAGTACAAAGAAATACCTGGTAAAAATACCGGTGACAAAATACTCAAAAGTATTTAATACCGACCTGAGGATTGATTTATAATAAGTAATTTGTAAACTGCACTCACATAAATTCTGCCCATATATTCCCCACAAATTTTCTACGTAACCTTGCTTCCCCCATTAATTATTCTAAACCCATAATACCTGGTAAAAGAACCTATTAAAAATATTTAGTCCTGGTATAAAATACTTGTGAGTATTTTGGATCCAGGTATTTTGGAGATTTGTTACAAGTACAAAGTATCGCATGAAAATACCCGGTACTTTTACTAGGGTCGATAAATACGCCTCACCTCTAGTTTATGCTAGAGACGGGTCATGTGAGTACTTTTCGTTACTGGTTGGGTACAGTGAGTATAGGTACAAAAAATACCGGTTACTAGAGGTGGGTCCTGTGAGTACTTTCTGATATTGGGTACAGTGAGTACTTTTCGGTACTAGGTACAATGAGTACAGGAACAAAAAACACAGGTTACAAAATACTCGAAATTATTTAATACCGACCTGAGGATTGATTAAGTATTAGAGAATTTCTGTGAATCGCAATTCCCCAAAAAAATTCCGGATGTTTAATTCCCCACAAAAAGTTTCAGGCTAAAAATTCCCTGTCAATAAGTTACGCACATTTTTCCAATCAAAAATACCTGGTAAAAGTACCTATTGAAAATATTTAGTTCCAGTAAAAAATACTTATTTTGGAACCAGGCGTTTTGGAGATTTGTGACAAGTACAAAGTATCGCATGAAAATACCAGGTATTTTTACTGGGTACCATAAATACGCCTCTCCTCTAGTTTATGCCAGTGCTCCGCTCACTTTTGCAAAGAGTAGGAATTCAAGAAGGAACGCTTTCGTTTCAAAACTTGTTCGAATTGAAAATAGAGATGGGTCCTATGAGTACTTTTCGTTACTCGGTACAGTTACCTGGAATGACTGTTTTTTTTTTGTATTAGGCAATTCACCCTAAAGAGAGTGCTTTGTGCCAATTGGGTTAAGATATATGGTTAAACTGATGTGAATTATCTATAAGGGGACTAGACAATAGACATATCATATATTAAAGTCATTCAAATCTATAAACTTATAAAGAATAGAGTATACGCGAGAGTTGTTGAGAGACAGCAAATAATGAATACTAAGGGGAGACTGGTGGGTGATTTTAATAAGCAATCGATACATGCCTTTGAAAGAAGAATGATTTTTACAATTGAAGAAGACATGGTCAAGAGTCTCATCCTCCACACCACACTGGCATAATGAACTCTCGAGTACCCGTATTTTAAACAAATGAGTTGTGGCCAATTCTCATTCTCGAGATAGAGGAAATAAATCTTTTGGACTTTTTTTGCCGTGGAACCAGGGTTTACTTGGAATATGATTTTGTATTCCAGCATAGAAAGATCCAGTTTGAGTTTTTGTGATTGTCCAATTTTCTTCCCAGGAACGAGACATGTTGGATTTAAGAATAGAGAAGACGTCAGAGACAGGAATTTTAATATCTAAAGGAATAGAACCAGATACAGTTCCAAGTTTAGCGAGAGAATCAGCTTTCTCGTTACGCTCAATTCCTAGATGGCCAGGCACCCAAACCAGTATTGTCTCAAA
The DNA here is from genome assembly GCA_026573805.1 of Hesperophylax magnus. NCBI lineage: Eukaryota > Metazoa > Arthropoda > Insecta > Trichoptera > Limnephilidae > Hesperophylax > Hesperophylax magnus. Next base: position 535,276 of record JAIUSX010000116.1, on the reverse strand, counting down.
CTTAGATTCGTCTAAAGAATCGAGGATGTTTTTAATATTACAAATAACATAGTCTTCTAGACAACTATTAGAGGCAATTTTTAATACTGCACATAGAGAGTCATTACACAGTACGGCTCGACGAATATTGAGGAGTTGGATTTGAATTAATGCTCGTTCAATTGCGAAGCATTCTGCAGTAAATATGGAAATTTCTTTAGGCAATTTATAAGACATATTAACATTGAATTCAGGGATATAAACCGATGCGCCACATGCTTCGTGGTCGGATTTGGAACCATCTGTGTATATGAGGGAAAATCCAGGAAACTTTGAAAATCTAATGTTTTTAAAATGTTCCTCAACATTTTGAAAGTTATTAGCTGATGATTGTACCAGTTTTACTTGTGTAAGAATAATTGCTTATTCCAAATACCTGTTCCCTAGTATTTAGCACTTGTACTTACTTACAAGTGAAATAGTAATGAAGTACCGATCCTACTAAAAAATATTGTTTTTAAGAACTAGAGGTGGGTCTTGTGAGTACTTTTCTTTACTGGGTACAGTGAGTACAGGTACAAAAAATACCGGTTACAAAATATTCAAAAGTATTTTATATCGACCTGAATATCTGGAGACAGAAATAAATAAATACTTAAGAGTGATACAAATGTTCTATGTTAAATTGATTCCCCCCCATAATTATGGGGACTGCGGACAGAAAGTAATAAATATTGAGTCTCAGTATAAAGTATATGTATAGAGTATTTTGGAGATTTGTCACAGGTACAAAGTACCTACCGCATGAAAATACCCGGTACTTTTACTGGATACGATTTATAAATACGCCTCACCTCTATTAAGAACCTATAGAATTATTATTTTTTAATGATAAACTAATGTTTATAAGACAAGGTTTTATGCATAGCACAAAGGATAACAAATAATTATAAGCACTAATTAGTCGCCTGACATATCAATACAAATTGAAAATATCTCCCGTAAAAATATAATAAGCAGTAATTGTTGATTGAGGTACTAGTACATATTGAATTATTTGGCGTGTTGGAAATAAACCGACATAGCTCAGTGGTCCAGAGCACCTGACCGGACATCAGAAGGTACGGGTTCAATTCTCGTTGGCGGCATTTATTTATATGATATTTCAGGCGATTAATTATTGGTTATAATTATTTGCTATTTAGAAGTTTATCGGGTCGCAATATTTAACGAATAAAGTGATATTTATAAATATATATGATTTATATATAAAAAAGAAAAATACAAAATAAGACCATTTATATTGATCGCCGGCTAAATAATAGAATAAAAATACATGTCATAGTGGCCGATGATTAAATAATTGAATAAAAATACATTTTGTAGTGGTCGATGGTTAAATAACTAAATAAAAATACATTTTATAGCGGTCGACACTGAAGTAAGTGTTTGATTCTGGTTTCTTATGGAGTCGGTTTCTCCACCTGCGGTATTCCTTGCCCCTGCTTACTACTTTTATGTTTAAAATTATAATAATTTATTTCAGGACTACACCATCACAATGTACCTGAACCAGTATTGGAAGGATGAACGTCTCGCCTTCAGTTCTGAAGAAGAAGTTCTCACCCTTTCAGGAGATTTCGCTGAGAAGATTTGGGTTCCAGACACTTTTTTTGCCAACGACAAAAACAGGTGAGCTATCAACTAACAATTTTTCTATTTCTTTTCATTCATTTTCAGGGGTACGATGTATTCCGGACAGGCCACTTACAGCCTGTCTTGAACAGTTCTTGCCGACATTGAAAGACGTAATGTCATATATTATATCGTGATGTACACTATACTAGAACACAGGTATAGGACCGGATCTACCATAGTTGCAGATGTAACGTGTACCGGGGCGGAGAATTTAAGTAGGCATCGTGAATAGCTATATATTATATATATATATATATATTTGAAGAAAATATATGTCGTAAATTATTAAATCTCATTATTATACAGGGTGTCCAGGGGTAAAGTTCGCTAACTTCTTAAATATCAAAAGTTTATACAAAGAATGTCAAGATTGTAGTTAAATAGGTAGTTAAGTTGGTGAAAATACTAGAACTTGTCAAATTATTATTAATTATTAATTAATTATTATTTTTTTTTTGGTAAACTAATGTTTAAGACAAGATTTTTTTTTATGCATAGAAAAAATGTAGACAATTTGTCTCGACGCCATCTATTGAGAGAGTTAGCACTTACAATGCCTTTCTCATATAAAATAAAGTTGGTTGCTTTCAGGTGAAAAAATGTAACAAGCAGTAATTGTTGAATGAAACACTAGTATATATTGAATTATTTCGCGGATAAGAGATAAGCCGTCATAGCTCAGTGGTCAGAGCTGTCGACCGGAAATCGAAAGGACACGGGTTCAAGTCCCGTTGGCGTCATGTATCTTTTATCAGGAGATTTTTCAATCTGGATGAGTGTTTCAGGATTATTGCTTATAAAATAATTGTTACCCTTTGTGCTATGCATAAAAAAAAAAATTGTCTTATTCATTAGTTTACCAAAAAAAAATAATAAATAAATTTATTTTAATTTAAAAAAGTAAGTAAACATCATAACGTTCGACGTTTATACTCTTTGACAGTGCAAACGTCATAAAATCGTCTCCAGGCTAAATAATGTAATATATTTATTTATTTATTGACGCCCTATTGGGCTTTTAAGTACATAACAATTACAAATTTCATTTTTAACAACAGTATAAAACAAAAAATAGAAAATCGAAATAAAATATAATGATTTCTCATACATGATTTACATTTAAAAAATGGTGGACTAATTTGGATTTAAATGTATTGAAGTTTAAATTAAATATGTCAGCGACATCACTTGGTTCATTGCCCAACCTATGTATTCTTTCTAACACAGAATTCGTAGCGAAGTTATTGTTGTAGAATAAAATAAAGTATATTTTGGAGGTAGGTATATGTAAAGATATCAAATTTATAGTGTCAGGGCAGTCCAACCTTGAATGAACAATTTTATATAGTAAAAGGAGATCAAATATTTTTCGCCTTTCAGATAATTTCGATAAGTTAAGTTTACTGCCTAAGTTGACATAATTGATTTCAATAATAGGAATACCAATTTTGAAATTAATAAAACGTAAAAATTTATTTTGAATTTTTTCAATTTGTAAACAGTGAGAGTTGAAACGAGGACACCAAATGGTTGAATTGTATTCAACCTGACTTCTAACCAGAGACGTGTATAGTAATTTTATAGAATGTTATGTAATTAAAGTCTTTAGCGATTCTGAGAATAAATCCAAGCATTTGTAATCCCTTACTGGTAATGCTATTAATGTGATTCAAGAAGCGTAATTTGGAGTCAAAGATAACTCCAAGGTCATTGAATTCAAAGACTCTTTTTAGGTGGGCATTGTTAATTGAGTAGTCGAATAATAAAGGGGTTTTAGATCTATGGAAACTGATCGTTTGGCATTTGTTGATATTAAGATGTAATTTGTTTACGATGCACTATTCATAAAGTTTATTTAAGTTCATTTGTAGAGTTAAACAATCAGAAGAATTACCGATCGATTTAAACATCTTTAGATCGTCGGCGAATAGAAGAAAGTGAATATTATCTAAAATTTGTGAAATGTCATTAATAAATAGTAGGAAAAGAATTGGTCCTAGGTGGGAACCTTGGGGGACCCCACTTGAGGCAAAAAAGTGTAAGAAGTTGTGGAGGTAATTTTTACTGATAATTTTCTGTACGATAAGTGTGTAATTATTTTAATTTCTTCTCAACGGACTGAGATGTTGTTTATTGTGAAGTGAAAATGCAGACGAGAATGACAATGGCGTTACAAGGCGTTTTATTAATCTCAGCCTGTTGGAGGGAGAAAAACGACAACCTGCCATCTGTCCTTAAAAGTCCGAACTATCTGAACCATAACCAAACTCAGGTTCAACTCCTGGTTTGGATCTTTACTTAATTTTAACAATAAGTAACTTCTAAGCCATTCGAGAAAGTTGCCGCTTATTCCCAAGTGTTCTAATTTTTCCATTAAAATGCGATGAGAAACAGTATCAAAGGCTTTGCTAAAGTCAGTATAAATTGTATCAACTTGAAGACCCTTGGACAGTGCATTAGAAATAAAATTTTCGTAAAGTAATAAGTTAGATGACGTAGATCTGTCTGGCATAAAACCATGTTGAAATGTTGATATAATTGGTTTAATTTGATGAATGATTTTACTTAATATAATCTTTTCTAAAAGTTTAGGTAGTGTTGACATAATACATATGGGTCTATAATTTTCAATTTGACATTTATCTCATTTTTTAAAAATAGGTGTTATAAAGCTACTTTTCCAAATTTTAGGAAAACAACCTGTAGATAAGGATAAATTGAAAATTATAGTAATAGGAAGAGCTAGAACATGAATACAGTTTTGAAGTAATATTGAGGGAATCATATCTGCGCCCGAATTCGACCTGATATCCAACTGTTTGATAAAAGTCACAACATCATTTACTACCACATGGATGTTATGCAAGTTGAGTGAGCTTTCGGTAAATTGAGGTTTATCAGATAATATGTTATCATGTCATTGTCTTCAACATATACACTTTTGAAGAAATCTGCAAATAAATTTACAATATCGTTTTTGTCATGACCCACTTTTTTCTCGTAAAACATTGTACCGGGAAAGTTAGTGTTATTTTTCCGAAAGGGGTTAGCGTAATTCCAAAATTTATTAATATTTGTTAAAATAGAATTTTCAACATTGTTGGTGTATTTCTTGAAACATTCTTTCGATTTCCTAGTACAATCTTTACGCAGAATGGAGAATGCGATATAATTATCTAGCGTTCTATTTATTTTAAAACGTTTGTGGGCAATTTTTTATCGTACGTTAGATTAATTAGTTCAGAATCGAACCATTTAGGGAATTTAGAAGTGTAATATTTTTATAGGGGTACAAAGCTATCGATTGCTTGATAAATTACATTGTAAAAGTATTCTAAGGCCTCATTTAAACTTGAGCTTTTACAAGTGAGATCATAAGCCCAATTATAAGAAGATACAAATTCTATAATCTTTGGGTAATGAGCTTTTTCAAAATTACGCTTGACAATCGTGGGGTCAATTACCATAACATAAGTATTGAGGTTATTGATTATTAGAGGGGGTGGTATTTATCGATCGGAAGAATCATTTCATCAGAGGCATACACATTAAAACTAGAAGAATTTGTAAAGACAAGATCGAGAAGACGAGAATTGATGTTGTACACATGGTTTTTCTGATGCAGATTTAAAAAGTTCGACATTTCTATAATTTCATGGGAGCCATGATTGATGTTGTCCAGACTCGAGGACGCGATGTTCTAAATGTCCCATACAATATTTGGAAGGTTGTAGTCACCCATCAGAATAAATGTAGCATCAGGAAATTTTCTTCGCATAGTTTCAACTTCAAGGTGGTGCTCCTTATATGTTTGCAGGCCGGAGGATGGTGGTATATATGTTCAAGCGATTATAAGTTTTTCATTTTTTAAGGAAACCATTACAAACACTTGTTCAAGATGTTTGTGAAGGCATTTCAGTTTCTTCGAATTCAGTTTGGTTGATACTGATAATAGTACGCCACCACCTCTTGTTTTATTGCTGGATCTTTGAAATCAGTCGTTTCTGTAAATGAAATGATCAAAAAACCCAGTTTTTTATCGTTTATGTCAGCATTTAGCCATGTTTCAGGAAAGGCATAAATTTCGTAATTCATCGTTAGTAATATAAATTTTAGTTCTTGTAGTTTCATTCTCAGTCCTCTTACATTTTTATAATATATTATTAGTTTGTGGATAAGTTTTTGGATTTAATTTTACAATTGTTGGGTGATTATTGATGTACTTAATTGTAATGTCTTGCTCACCCGATGATTGCCTATTTTTCAGTTCGATTCATAAATTATTTAGATAGTTCCTTTGAGCAACTGCGGATGTTATTCTTCAGCGAGTGTTTTTTGCCGAGTAGGATTTTCGGCCATTTAGATTCGGGGAACTCGACTTTTACACCCTACGGTTTATTAGTATCCCTTTTCCCGATTCTGTAAACTTTCAGGTCAAGAGAATTGGTAGAGTTGTCCAGGTCGAAAATGATTTTTTTTATGCTGGTAGTGTCGTCTTTCATAATATCAGTCTGGGTCAATGCTTCGCTTTCGAGGAAGTTACATATTATAATATTTTTTCCCCTTAAATGTTGATCATTCATCCACATTGAAAAATCTCCTGATAAAAGATACACGACGCCAACGGGACTCGAACCCGTGTCCCTTCGATTTCCGGTCGACTCTGATCACTGAGTTCGCTCACACGGGTTCGAGTCCCGTTGGCGTCATGTATCTTTTATCAGGAGATTTTTCAATGTGGATGAGTGTTTCAGGCGAATAATTATTGCATGTAAAATAATTGTTACCCTTTGTGCTATGCATAAAAAATCTTGTCTTAAACGTTAGTTTACCAAAAAAAAAAAAATAAAATAATATTTGACAAGTTCAAGTATTTCACCTAAAAATGTAGACAATTTGTCTCGACGCCATCTAGTGAGAGAGTTAGCACTTACAATGCCTTTCTCATATAAAATAAAGTTGGTTGTTTTCAGGTGAAAAAATGTAACAAGCTGTAATTGTTGAATGAAACACTAGTATATATTGAATTATTTCGCGGATAAGAGATAAGCCGCCATAGCTCAGTGGTCAGAGCTGTCGACCGGAAATCGAAGGGATACGGGTTCGAGTCCCGTTGGCGTCATGTATCTTTTATCAGGAGATTTTTCAATGTGGATGAGTGTTTCAGGGGAATAATTATTGCTTGTAAAATAATTGTTACAATATTTTTATCTTTTTTACTTTTTATCTATGTGAATCGAATTTACATACTTACTTCATCATACCATTATTATTATTTTTATTATGGAAAATGTATTTTTCTGATATTTTATCTGTGTAATACAATATGGCTTCTTTAACTATATATTATCAAAACGTACGAGGATTGCGCACAAAGACGCATGATTTTCTAAGGGCTGTTCTAAACAATGACTTTGATATTATCTATATTTCAGAAACTTGGCTTCTCGATAATATTTGTGATCCGGAGATTTTTGACGACAGATATAATGTTTTTAGACGTGACAGAAACTATAATCTCACAAGTCAAACATTGGGAGGGGGTGTTCTTATTGCTGTCCAGTCCAAATATAATGTTACTCATCAAACTAGCTGGTCCACACTAGAGAATGAAGATATATTGGTAACTATTACTTCAACTACCTCTAATAAAAATATTAACATTTGCTGCTCTTACCATCCCTATGGTACGAATCATATTAGAAATCTTAAAGCTCACTTTGAGTCCGCTAATCAGCTCCGATTAAACTATCCTGATGATGACTTTCTTCTGGTAGGTGATTATAACATTTCTAGACTTATCTGGAATCTAAATTCTGAAAGACAGATGATACCACAAATACCTGTTGACGAAGCCAGCTTTACTGTTATAGACTTTTTATCTCTTTGTGACTTTTTTCAATATAATAACATCTTAAATGTAAATCAACGTGTTCTTGACCTAGCCATTAGCAACATGAACTGCTCATTACAACCTTGCATTCCTCCCCTTTTAACTGAAGATTTGCATCACAAATCTTTCAAAATAGAAATAAGACTAACAAACGAACCTTGCTTAATACATCAACCACGACAAGTCTTATTATTTAATTCAGCTGACTACGTCAAGATTAATGAGTTTTTGGAGCAATTTGACTGGTCGAATATTTTTAGTTCAAGGGGTATGGAAGAAGCAACTGATAAGTTCTACGAAATTATTAATGTAGCTATTGATCACTACGTACCATCAAAAACCATTTATCTGTCTCCCAAATATCCCCCGTGGTACACTCCCTACCTAATCAAAATCATCAAAGAAAAGCTAAAGTATCACGGAAAGTTTAAAAATTATTCACACCCCTCAGATTATCATACCTTCTCATTACTCAGGACTCGCCAAAAAAGAACAGAAAAAGAGTGTTATACTAATTATATAAAGAAAGCCGAGTTAAATATAAGGAAAGATGTGAAATATTTTTGGACTTCCGTGAAATCAAAACAGTCATCTTCTGAAGTACCTAATAACATGTATCACAAAAACATTTCCTCAAGTGATGGTCAACGAATTTGCAATATTTTTAACGATTACTTCCAATCTGTCTTTATCCCCGATAAAACTACTAATAATACTTCCATAAATATTGTTGATACAAGTTAATAATATTTAATATTTATCAAGTTTTAAAAATAATTCACCAAAATTTGGTAATTAAACATAACTTGATTGACTGCCGTAATATAGTACCATATTATGAATACGAACCAAATTCATTTTTAGAAAACGAATTTTATAAAATATATTATGATAAAACTATACTAACAGACCGAACGATTAGTCATAATAGACCCGATATAGTTTTACATGACAAAATTAAAAAAATAACTTATATCATTGATGTCGCTATTCCAAATTCCTGTAACATTCAAAAATCTGTTAATGAAAAAATAAGAAAATACACAGATTTAGGAAACGAAATAAAAAGAATTTGGCATTCTCAGACTATAAAAGTATTACCATTCGTTATTTCGGCTACTGGCATTATACCTAGCTCTCTCATTAAAAATTTAGGCGTATTAGATCTATCAAAAAATTTATATATAAAGATGCAAAAGTCGGTCATTTTGAATACATGTAGGATAACGAAAGATTTTTTAAATATTTATGTTGAGGGATCAGTAGGATTTATAGGCCCTGTTAGAAGTTCTACCGAGCCGAACCCTCTGATATGAAAATATCTGGAGTCGGTGAATTTTTTTTCCCATTTGATCTCTGGTGAGTTGACGTGTTGTTGTTCTTGTATTGTTTTATATTTATTTTACTTATATAATGCACTTGCATAGTGTTGATTGACTAGCTGATCATTTGTGGAAAAGTGAGTGGAAGGGTTTAGTTTTTCCTATGGGGAAGATTTAACCCGGACAACAAAATTGGAAGCAAAAAAAAAAATGTTGTTACCATAAATTCAATTAATTTTGATTCAATTGATATAACTGCACTATCAGTGTTAAAACATCTCAAAAATGTGGACACAAAAAAGAGTGCCGGTTGTGATAAGTTACACCCAATTTTTATTGTTAATTGTGCTGAAACACTAGTTACTCCTGTAACACTACTGTTCCAAAAATCTTGTAAAGAAGGTGTATTTCCTACCAATTGGAAAACAAGCTTTTATTTCACCTGTTCTTAAAAAAGGGGACAAACACAACATTGAAAATTATAGATCTCTAAACTATGTATCTTAAGTAAAATCTTGGAAAAAATCGTGTGTAACCAACTTTTTGACTCATGCAAAAATACTATTATTAGCCCCCATCAACATGGTTTTTTTCAAGGCAGATCTGTTGATTCGAACCTAGGACAGTTTACTGATTTTGTTCTTAACTCTATAGATAGTGGGAAACAGGTAGATTCTATCTACACAGATTTTTCTAAGGCTTTTGACAAAGTAAATCACGACATACTGTTAAACAAGCTCTCGAAGATTGGTATATGTGGAAATCTTCTGAGATGGTTCTCTTCATATGTTGAAAATAGAAGTCAAGCTGTTGCTTTAAAAGGTTACATGTCACAAATTATAATTATTCCCTCAGGGGTACCGCAAAGCTCCCATCTAGGGCCTCTCTTGTTTATTTTATACATAAACGACATGAATCGTGTTATTAGTAATTCTTGTTTCCTATTTTACGCTGATGACATGAAATTATATAAATGTATTAGCTCCATAGATGATTGCGACCAATTACAAGAAGACCTTGGTAAAATTGAGGAATATTGCAAAAACAATCAACTAAACACAGATAAATGTAATGTTATTACTTTTAGACGAAAAAAACATTCAATTTATTATACTTACAAACTAAACCATGTACCCCTACAACGAGTAGAAACAATAAGAGATCTTGGAGTAATACTAGATTCTAAAATGTTATTTAGGGATCATATTGAAAATATTCTAAAAAAAGCTTATAAGCAATTGGGTTTCATTATTCGCATTACAAAGCCTTTTACGGTAGCACACACCCTAATTCTGTTATATATGTCGTATGTACGGTCACAACTAGAATTCGCCTTAGTAATTTGGAATCCTCAATATCAAACATATATTGATCGCATTGAAAATATTCAGAACAAATTTATGAAACACCTATCGTATCGTTTTAGTGACCATCGATATGTCCCTGTCACTTTATATAAACGCAGAAAAATCTCTGATGCATTATTCTTACACAAAATCGTGAACTGCCTTGTTGATTCATCATATCTGATAGAAAGGATTGCATTTCTTTGCCCCAAGCATATCACCAGATCGAACGATTTATTTAGAATACCTCATTGTAAATCCAAATACGCGCAAAACTCTGCAATAGTACGTATCTGTAAAACTCACAATCCCTTACGAGATGTAGACATTTTCAACCATAACTTAATATCATATAAAATTCAGCTTAATAAATTAAAATACTTTTATTTTATTCGATTTTTTGTTGTGAAAATTACATTATTATCACCCGTAGTGAATAGTATAGCTATGCGAAAAGTTGTATTTTTTCTTTTTCTTTTTGTTTTTAATTTTATGTATTTCTATATTATGTTTATTTTTTGCCATTTAATTTGTTGTGTAGGTAAAAAATACTAAATCAACATTTAATTCAATGGAACTTAATTGGTCTAGAACATATGAATGTTTATTGTTATATTTTTTTACTGTACGACTGTTTGCTTCCTAAATAAAAATAAATAAACAAAAAAAAAATTTGCGATTTCCAAACGAAAATCTGAAACAGAAAAATCAGAAAAGGATACGGTCACATCTAGAACTCGAACCGAGGACCCTTGTCTTGCCGGGACACCGCTCTACCACTGAGCTAATGGGACCCTATCCCCCTCGGTCACTTTAAACTGTATCATACTTCGAATAAGAACTACCAACATTGTCTTCATTTTTTCACCGCACATTTTTACTGGCAACTATCTTTATGTATGATCGCAAGATTCAACCGAATTAAATGCAATCTAGACAGCGTCTTTTTAGATAAACCTATTTTATTTTTAATGTGTGACATCTATTGACTTTTCTGCAAGTCTAGAATGAATATTTATTTTTCGGAATAACTTTATTGAGTAAAACCTCAAATTGTAATATTTAATTATTGAAGACAATATTAGCTCGGGTATTACTTTCCTTAGGCACTGACAAAGCCGATGGCCGAGATAACATACCACCAATACTTCTTAAAAATGCTCCACTACAATATCTAAACCACCTAATTATTTCTGACTGTTCACAGTCTCTTGTCCCTTGGATATTTTCCAAGCCGCTGCAAATCAAGCTTAATTATACCTATTTTCAAAAAATGGGACGACACTGATATAACCAATTATCACCCCATTTATTTACAATCAGTACTACCCAAGCTTTTTGAATTTCTAGTCCGTGGTGAAATCTATCCCAAATTAATTAAATTAATTGACGAAAAACAAAATAGTTTTATCAAATATTTCAAAACTTCATAATAGAATCTTTTGTAAAAAATAAACAAGTCGACTGCATATTTACAAACTTTTCGAATACATTCGAAAAAGTATTCCATAAGCTACTAATCCAAAAACTATATGCCCTAGGAATAAGCGATAATATGTTAAAATGGTTTTCTAGTTAGGTATTTATCAAATCGTAAACAATTTGTTAAAACAGTATCTAATTATCGAAAGCTTTCTGTGTGACTAGTGGCTTACCGCAAGGTATATAACAAATTGCTTCGAGGATGTCAAATTATTGCTCTTTACTGATGACATCAAGCTATACAAAAAAAATCTCATGCAAATCATTATCAAATGCTACAGTCAAATATAAGTGAGCTTAAAATATACAAAATAATCTATTCTTAAATATATAAAAGTGCAAAACCTTGACTTTCTACCGAATCAAATCTCTTTGTATTTGAATATTCCATTAAAAAAAACAACACGGCATTAGAAAGAGTCATAAAAATGAGAGATCTTGGTATCATTTTAGATGAAAAACTAAACTTTGTCACACCACCAAATTGAGAACAGAGGTATAGAAATACCAGGCTTCATGTTTAGAACGACATATAACTTTAATTCCGTACAATCCATAAAACTGTTATACGTGTCTCTAGTCAGAAGCCTAATTGAATACAACTCAGTAGTTTGGTATATCTCTTATGAAATTCATATTAATAACATTTATTTATTTTAATATCAACGGTATAAAATATACCATATACAATAAATTATAAACTGTAACATCAGAAAATATACAATTAACAGAAACTCAGATGGATATAAAAAGTTAGAGATACAAGTACATGCAAAACTTATAGGTAGACTAGGTTAGATTAGTATTGATTGAAATATATGATAGTATAGATATATGATATAATATATTACAATAGCTAAAATGTATGCATTTATTTTCAGGTTTTGGTTGAAAGTAGGTAAGTGCCAATCAAGCTGTTGGTTCACCGTATTGACTATTATTATTGACCCAAGTTTCCTCAGTTGCCCCAGGCAGTTCATGTTATATGCATATTTGTTTGACTTTTTACGTAAGTTTGAGTAGACTTACATTTTATTGGTCATGATTTAAAAAATATGAAATTAAACCTTTTTGTACCTAGCTTCTGTGCAGTTAAACAGATCCGCTACTTCTGCGTACCTATTACTAATTTCATGTAATCTAGGTACAAGCGAGTGTTTGAAATGTTCAGTCTAAGAATTGTTGCAATTAAACAGGGTTTTAGAACGAGTAGCTCTTATGGGTACATGAAATTCAATGAGGTTAATTAAATCAAGGTTGTCTACACTACCATTTACAATTTTAAACATAAATATTAAGTCGGATATAATTCTTCGATCTGAGAGTTTTAATAAATTTAATTGTTTCACTAAGTAATTATAGTTTATACTTTCAATGGGAATACCGAGTTTAAAGTTAATATGTCTTAGGAATTTTTTCTATTGAATCTGAATGTATTTTATAATGGGGGGACCAGATCGAGGAGTTATATTCGACTTGACTTCGAATTAAAGATGTATACAAAATTTATACAAAGTATACAAAGATGTATACAAAACATTGAGCGAATATAAAAAAAACACGTTTAATAATAAAATAATTTAATAGTTTAATTTAAAACTGTAAAAACTTATATCTTAGAAGACAGGGGCAAAATTAATTATTTAACTCTATTATTTAAAATATTAAACTCTAAATTAAACTGTTCCGAACTCCTGCAACTTATAAACTTAAACATACCCAATCGAACAACAAGACACCGCCTATTCCACTGCATTGTGAAGAAGGGCAAATACTTTGCTAATTCTCCGATACAGAAGATTTACAAGATGGTAAATAAATACTTATGTGATATTGACGTGTTTAATGTTGACTTCGTGAATTTTGTGGATCATACTAAAAACCCATTTCAACCCCATTCTTGAACCTTTGGTTATTACCTCTTTGTTAACATATCTGATAACTGTATCTTTATAAAAATAAAAAAACTTGTATTTTTATTTCTTGTTAAAATTATACTACTTATACTCACTTACATATATAATTTGTGAATCTGTCAATATTATTTATAAAAAAATAACATTGACAGATTGACAAATTCACCCGCCTCACAACGCTGCCCAACCGGGTAGCGACATAATTTCCCTACGTTTATACTGTGCATACAGGGGCGCTCTTGTGAGATATCACATCAAAAAATCATTATTAAACTAAAAACTTCTTAAAATAATTCAAATTAATTAAGTACCCTCAAATGAATTATCAAAATCAATCCGAGCAATATCTTTGGGCTGTTACCTTGTAACAGCGTCTTTGAGGTAATTTTTAATAATAAACGGCTCTACACAAATTATTCCATTATTATCTTCGTTTGTTTGGCCATTATAATATTACTGACGTGTTGTTGTAAATACATTTATTTGAGATATTTACACGCGCGTCGATTGTTTCTAATAAGTTTGCTTTACGCTATTATGCATTTTTAAATGGTAATAAATTAATGTTTCAGCGCACGGTTTATCATTAAACGGCTTGCATTCCCCCGTCTTTGACCGGATTACCAAAAATTTGGAGAGATTCTTAATAAATGAGCAATAATCTTTTTTATCCGTGCGGTTACGTGATAGATTGTACATCTACATTCAAAATCACACTATGCTTTAAAGTCTCCAGTTATATTTTTGTTATTATTACTGTCATTCTCATTAGTATTTCTCAGATTTTTGACAACAGAGATGGACGATACAATAATGAAGGCTTTGGAACCGAGATTTGATGAGTTTACATTAATCAGGGTCTAGAGGCAGTATGGCTGTGGAAGAATGCGGACGGTGTTGTTTCATGATCCCACCCTTAGTCTTTGGAGAAACGAAACGGTGTTATTCAAATATTTTATGGTATCGTTGTTATTTTAGAGAAGACGGTTTAATTTCATAGCGTAATTCCCGCCACGCCCACTTTGTACGATTTCTAAGAAAATATTCACTCAGTGTCCTTCACATGTCACGTAGCTTGCTTACAATGACAATAATTAATAGTAGGGTGTTGTTTCGTCTAAAACTTTAGGCAGCTATGCTTTTACCCCTTAATTTGGGTAGGTACTTTCTGGTATTAATTTTAGACATTTATAAATATGTCCCGTTTTTAAGATGAAGGTTTTAAGGACTAATGAAGAGAGTTGGATTTAAAATACATATAACAAATATTTGTTTATTTAAAAACGTACGGCAGATACAAAGTATAAACAAAATATATAAATACAACAGGTAAAAGAGAAAGAGAAAGGTGAGATATGGAAAACAAGTCATTATGTATTTTGATTAACGATGTATGGAATAATTTTTTCATTCACACAGTTCGAAAGATTATCTTGTACACATAGCTCAGGAGGAAAAATGGTTGGATAAACTATTATGTTGTAAACTTAGACACCGCACACAATAATAATCTTAGACAATACACTAACTAAAAAAACACATCACGGACTGGTTTAAAACTTAAAGGTAAACTATTTTTCCAAAACCCATTCACCCCAAACCAAACATAAGACAATTTAATTAGTATTAAAACTTTATAATTAGATCTATCTACTGTTATTACATAATTATTTGGTAATGTTTTAAAATACTGGGAACAATTATCATCTACTTTTGTTTTGATCTATTCTCTTTTCGTCTTAAATACGTCATTGAGTTAACTTAAAGTAATTTGCTTTTGTTTACTTTTCATTAAATTTTGTCTATAATATAATGTTATGATATTTAGCTCAACTTAACTGCAACTAAAATAATAAGTAATACAGTGTCCGCCGTATGCGTTTTTACGGCAGAATAACATTTTATCAAAACATGCGAAGCACGCAGGTTCTCCTAGTGAGTTGTTTAAAAAATACTGCTACTAACCTATTTACGTACGGTTTTTGATTATTAAAATGTACTGTATATTTCCTGTCTAAATTGTAATCATCTATAAAATGTATGTAAAAGATCACAAAAAATGCGAATACTTTGAAATAACGGGCCATTGCCCATTTGTAAATTCTCAAAAAAACATCACATTTGTTCAATCTCTATTCCAGCTTCCTCCACGACGTGACGGAAAGGAACAAGCTGGTCCGGCTGAGTGGAGATGGCAGCATCACGTACGGGATGCGCTTCACCACCACGCTGGCTTGCATGATGGACTTACACTACTACCCGCTGGACGCGCAGAACTGCACCGTGGAGATCGAGAGCTGTGAGTGCAATCATTTTTATAAACATATAGCATACGACCATTGAAGATGAACATTAATTAATAAATCTGAACGAACAGTGCAACAGAACAAAATACAGAAAATAAAAAGGTAACAGTCGCAACTGGAAATCGAACCCAAGATCCCTGTCTTACTCGGCCATTGAGACCTGCTTGTCAATTTCATATCTCACTTTTAGAAACACCAATATTTTCCTCAAATAATTTTTCTGTATGATATCTGATATGACCGTCACCTATTTTATTTTCTTTGTATATGTTTCGTTTAGATTTATTAATATAATCTTCTTTAATGATTATTCGTTATAAATTACATAAATAGGTATGACCTTTAACTGTTATTCCAATAAATTACATATAAAATTATTTAATCATTGCAAACAATATTAGCTACTCTCAATCGAAAATTTGAACAAGAGAAATTATAAAAACTTTTCGGTCGCATCTCAGAATTGAACCCAAGACCTCAGCCTTTCCGGGCTTGAAATAACTCGATCCTATCCCCTTATGTCATGTTTAACTGCATCATACTTCGACTAAGAACTTCCAAGATTATTTTCTTTTTGTTTTATTCCGTTCCGTTTGAGAGTCAATAATATTATATTCATTGAAAAAATATTACAATTTAAGCTCTTAATCATTAGTTATTTAAAAAAATTGTATGTACCTAAATGAATAAACTTGTAAATATTTTTGTTTCTATATCATTATATATATTATTTATATACATAATATATTTTCATATGTCATAAGACAAATGTCTTCGTACCTCTGACTCAAAAGTCCTTCGACTCAAAAGTCTCTTTAAATTTTGAGAGTCCATAGAGAGGTACGAAGACATTTGTAGACAAAGTAAGACATTGGTAGTAGTTGTAAGACATTTGTGTTCGAAGACAAATGTCTTTGTACTACTCTATAGACTGTCAAAAGTCAAAGAGAGCGTTGACTTCTGCCAATCACTTAACGAGAGCAGGGATTGATTTTGTTACGTTGGTTATCAAAATGATCAATTATCAATTTATCTAAAGAAATTTTTAACAAATGAATCGTCCAACTGAAGAGAATAGTTTTGTAATTAAATAAAAACGGAAGTATGTAGATGTATCAAACAAGGGCTAATTACAAATGGTTTAGGTATGTAGATTGTTTAAAATTTTAGCAATAATTTTCAGATGGATATACAGTTCTTGATGTGGTGATGTACTGGAAGGAGACTCCGGTGCGAGGCGTGGAAGAAGCGGAGCTTCCACAGTTTACCATCATAGGATATGAAACTAATGATCGAAAGGTTAGACAAATCATTTTGGTAACATTGTACTGTTCCAGTTCGTTCTTAATACGGATAAATTATTATGGAAATAACACTTCATTTCAACAATTACCGTACAATAAAAAAAATCCACTAACGAGAGAGACAAAAAAGTATTTTTATTTCATTAGGACAAACATTCCCGGGTTACGATTAATCTGACAATATTTGAAAATCTGCTACTACGACCCACAATAAGCTGATTTTTAATTGTATTTTTTTATTTGTTTATTTGAGACACAAACAGGACATTTAAAGTACATTCTTGTGGTTAGTATAAAATAAATTTACTTACAAATATAAATGTCCCTAGACTAATGTGTCTGCAGCAATCACATTTGCACATTCACTATAACAACAATATCAGTATTTTTTTATACAAAGCTTAAAATTACAAGAAATAATAATATTAAAAAATATGTTTAAATTTGGTATATAATAGAAAATATCAAACCATCAAAAATCATCAAACAATTTTTGTTTTTATTTTTTTTAGGTACAGAAATCGTGGAGATATCTCTTGAAACAACTAATATTATTTACGAAAATATCTATGCAAGCATGTATTTTAGCAATATTGTTGTATGATCGAGACGTTCTAGACATAGGATTATAATAACCATTGGTAAAAATTTCGGTCCAAATATGTTAAGGTTTCTAGTGAATTTGGGCCTGGCGTTTAACTTGATTTGATGGACTATGTTACTATCTACTTGATTATTCACAATTAATTTTGGATGCTGCTCGTTTTGTGATGGAGGACTTAGCTAGCCGAAGAATTTAACACACGACGTCTGGGTGGACCCCAAACGCGATGCCAACACAGCCAATGACCGATTTATGTTGTAATTTTGCTAAAAATAATAATTTCACTGCCGACACTCGTTCGTTTATTGAAATATATTATAGTCACAAATGCCAGTAAGTTACCCGCCTCGCTATGCAATGTCTGTTCGGAAAATGGTAAATATATAAATGAAGTGAAATAATAAACGGATTGGTAAATAAAAAAATACCTACATTGTAAACATGAAAATACGAATTGTAAACTGAAAGTATTGTAAATACTCTTTTATTATAAACATGAAAGTAAGAATTTTAAACGAGAAAGTGTTGTAAATACTCTTATATTGTAAACATGAAAGTAATAATTGTAAACGAGAAAGTATTGCTAATGCTATGAATTTATTGTTTTGTATTTGTGTTACATTACCTACTTCATCTGAACTAAACCTATCAATTTGATTGTGCTGAAACGAAAAACCTTCCCAGTTGAACAGTCGAAGCTTAATTATTCTGTAATTGTTTTTTTTTTAATATCTGATAAATAAACGTAATTTGCCGTTCTTACCCGAATGTCAGTAGAGAATGCTGCCGACCGTATAAGCCATAATATATAGTCACGAGTCAAAGATTAAGTCCCAGGGAGAGCTCGTAGGTATGTCTGTTTCAACGATCGTCCTCTTCCTGCTCTCAAGTCTTGTATGAAAATGAAAAACACAGAAGATACCAGAACTATGACGTAAAATATGAGCTCTCGCTAGGACTAGTATGAAGAGTGGGTATTCTACGGGTACCACAGTGTAAAAAACACTCCAAAAATATACAACAAAATTTCCCCCGAGGTAAAAACTGTGAATTGTTATCATTCGGCAAAAAATTATCAAATGGCTTAATGACCGGAGCCGAGAACCTGCTAAAAAATTTTACTCCATTTTTTGTATTTTCTCTGCACTCCCATAAAGTTCAATAAATTATGCAACCCACTGACTAAATAAATAAAATAAAACACGGTAGAACGCTATATTTAATTCCTTAGAGCTGGCAATATATCCAGTTTGAAAATAATATCGACCAGGCATGTTCAACTTACACTTCAATTTGTAGTCATTTATATTGTTTCGAAAAAAGAAAGCAATTTGAGAGAAATAAAATAAAGAGATTAATCCTAAAATTGCTAATCTCAAACTTATTTCAATTTCAGTACCTGCTTTACATGATTATTTACCTCTACTCAAAAATCAGATTGTTTCAATTGCCTGAACCCCTTCACACAATTAATTAATAGTAATAATAATATTTGGATGATTTAAATAGCGCCGTTTTTGTGCAAAATCACCTTAAAGGCGCTGTACAAATATATAATACATTTCTACAATGATGTTTAACGTTCTATAACGTTCTCGATGCACTCTCAAACTTATATATCTTTCTATGGTCGAATCAATACTTAGATATGGAATTCGAACTTGGGGACACTCGAGTAATATTAATATTAAATACATTCAAAACTTACAAACTGCTATAATTAAAAAAATTGTTAAACCTAGCATTTACAAACAAAGAAACAACTTAAAATTACTGTATGGCTCTAAGGGCCTACTTCCAATTAAAGGGCTTCTCTGGTTTATTATAATTATGGATAATGCGGGAGAAAATGCGTGCAAAAAGTTATTGGTGCATAGTCACAAAACAAGATTTACTGAAAAAAATGCCTAAAAATTCCACTAATATCAAATAAGTATGGTAGCAGAACACTTGACTATTTGATACCTGTGATTTATAACAAATTTAACGAAAACTTTAACTTAAGGTTAAACGCAACGCTCGTTGTATTCTACGTGTTCACAGATGGCGTTAATTAATTAATTTTGTTTACATACGCTTTTGCAAGGTATTGCTTTACAGTATTAAGACAAATTATTTGTTTGCACCCTCATATACGCAATATGAATATGAATAAATAGTTTTGTCCATATAAAAACTCAATTCTATCGAGAAAGGCATACAAATACAATATTGGATTGAATAATTGGTAACATATTGTATTTGTGTGCCTTTATCGAAAGAATTAAGTCTTTAAACGAACAAAACTATTGATTCATATTCATATTTAAGGGGGCAAACAAATAATTTGTCTTAATACTGTAAAGCAATACCTTGCAAAAGCGTATTTAAAAAAAAAATAATTAATTATCGCCATCTGTGAACACGTAGAATACAACGAGCGTTGCGTTTAAGGGCCCGCTTTCCGCGTAAAGAATTTAGATTTGGGCAACACCCACAAAATTTAGTGTTAAAAGAATCCGACAGAGGTGTCTGAATTCGTATTAGGAATAATTTTGGGGATTATGAAATTAAATTACCGACATCTA
This sequence comes from Hesperophylax magnus, assembly GCA_026573805.1. Classification (NCBI taxonomy): domain Eukaryota; kingdom Metazoa; phylum Arthropoda; class Insecta; order Trichoptera; family Limnephilidae; genus Hesperophylax; species Hesperophylax magnus. Next base: position 514,859 of record JAIUSX010000116.1, on the reverse strand, counting down.
TTGCAATTTTAGAAAAACAGAACCATTTTTAGTTAGCACCGACCTTAGAGTAATAATGCACCGACCAAATGAGAAGGAAGTCGAAATGAAGATGGTTCTCAAAATATGGGTTTTATTACGGATTTAATTAATTATTTTTTTTTTTAATTTTACAAAAAACATTTACGAAAGTTATTTGTATAGGTATAAAAATTACTTTACTTTACTAAAATACTATTCTCACTTTTATAAAAGTAATTTATAACTTTTATAAAATCAATAAATATATTTTTACATCAATAAGGTTTTAAACTTTTTTACTCGAAAACTATCTTAAAACGTTGGAATTCCAAAAAAAGTTTTTTTTTCTTTTTTACTTGTACTATCAATTAGAATCACCTCCCGAAGTTTGTGCACTTTACCCCCGACATCTTGTATAATATGCGCAATATAATATTTATACACGTGTAATATCTACTTTTGTACATTTATATAAATTATATACACGTTTACATTTTTATGCTCATCAAATTTATTATATTATAAAGATAGATAGAAAGATCCTTAGTGCTTCCTGAGGACTTACAAATCAGAAGACTTTTTTGTAATTATTTATTTATTCATTTAAACAATTCAATAATTATAAAGAGTAATAAAACATGTAAGCAACATAAAATTACATTCTAAAATGTGAAAGGGGCTCTATTTATTTACATTTTTATGAAATTACTACTTTTAATAGTTTTAAGCTTTCAGTGAACTTTCAATTTTATTTTTAACTTCTCTAAATATTATTTGTTTAAATCGTCAAATATAATTTAATCACAAACACAAGATTCACTCAAAATGAAAGATTGGTGGTTCTGAAATGTTCCCATAAATACGGTGAAAGAACCCTAAACTATAAACTTATTACCCTAAACATGCTTCGAGCGAAATGCGGATCTGGAAACCTTATCGTCAATCTGAGCAAAACATACCATGAACGTCAATATAGCAACAGCCTTTGTTCTGCTGCAGTTTCATTAAATGCCGAGAGATCCGTTTACAGTCTCCAAAAAGCAATACTGGGGCACAACCCTAGAAGCAAAGAAACATTAAAAAACTATAACAGTTATACTGGCACTCAAATCAATGTTATTGTTTTCATAGATCGATATCCATTTTAAGGCAGCTTTTGATTTTCTAGGTTGGATACAAATGACACGGTCGGAATAAGGAGAATAAAGATGCACCATCGACACCTTCTTTTTTTATCAACCAACTGCAATCCATATCGGACCATTCTCCATTTAGACGCGGATTTGGAAAAGTTATTGTCAAATCTGAGCCCAGATCTGACCTTAAGTCCAAAATAAAATTTGAATGTAAAATGTGGCGACAAATTTATAGTCAACACATGCGACCAAAAGCCTAAAAATACCATGGACATCAATGCAGCAGCAGCATCGGGGATGACTGAAGGAATTGGGCTTGCTCAACTGTCTGAGTTTTTGACGGCTGTCGACTTATCCCTGGTGTACCAAAAATATTATAATAAAGCAAATATATGTCAAGAGAGTGAAAGAAATGTGCATTACTCGCAGTGGAAGTCACAGTGGAGCGAGAGCGTCAATCTGCTATTGAAGAAGGTTTTCTGCAGGATGGAGTGGCGGTGATCGCGAAGTGATCATACATATAGATTAAATTATACAGCCCTCTTATGTGCAGCAGCAATTATTGACAGAAAATTTGGAGAATTTTTAAACCTACAAGTAAATATTGTTGCATTTGTGCAACTGAGAACCAATGTGCTTTGCCTAAAGACCACGGATGGTACAAAAATTAATGAACTTGATCAAAACTTCCGTTGAATCGTATGATTTGATACATGCAACTTATATTGGTTGGCGACAGTAGTACTTATAAGTTAATCCAAAAGAAACCACATCCGAAGTAAATCATCGAAAAAGTGTCGCAATTATTTACTTCCAAAGAATGTGCACCAAATTATCCGCTCCAAAAGATTATTCGCTGATGTGAACGACCAAGTATCCTTTACATCAGCTAAAGATGATAACCACACAAAGGATACTGTTCATCAGAAAAGTGATTTGTCACCTATTCGATCGCATAAACAAGATACTGAGAACATGTCAAACAGAGTCAATACACTGTATGTAGATTTACACTTCAGCAACAGTTACAATGAAGTGTTCAATCAACAATTCAAAAGCTATTATTGTCAGAGTTATAAAGTACTGCACTTCAAGTGACCTTTTAAATAACAGTAATGGGCTCAAATGATTTTATTATTACCTCCGTGCTTTAACATCTTTACAAGACTCGGGCAAAACATTCTGTAGCGGAGTATAGATTTCACATCTGAAAAATAATTAAAGAGTTTATTGAAAATAGAACACCTAGGTACGGTTAGTCAAAAAACGTACAATAAAGTCAATTCTGGGTAGAAATTGTACAGTTGACATTCAGGACAGGTTCACTCCCTCCTCCTCAGAAAATACCCTCTATACAGCATTCTCAAAGATGACACAGGCTCTGAGAGAAATTATTTTCTTCAGGGCCTCCTTCCGACATAAAAAAATAACATCACTGAACTAAATTAAATTCCCCACAGTTTCAGAACTTTCAATAGCTTCTTTCGCTCGCATGTTTATTATTTTTCTGGATTCCACGTTCGAGTATTGTTATTTGAAACAGATGGCCCATATATTATTATTATTATTACATATTATATTATATTTCGGACATCGTTGCAGTGTGAATCATTAGAGCAGATGTAAAGTGACGTGTGTATTTGTGTACGTAGAAAGTTAATTCACAAATAGGTAAATCACGATCGTGTAGGTATTCCTCAACAAGAAAACTAAATTAATAAAAATTTACCCCGTAATTTCTAATGCATTGGAATTAGTTTTATTTCCCAAGGTACCTATTCTGAAAAAAAATAATAACTTTTTACTACACAATACATAAATAAAAATATGAATTATTAATTTTTATAGTAAATTATCGTTTATAATAAATATAAGCGTATAAATCAAAAATTGTATTTTTTTCTTCTCACCTATTAGATAGGATATAATTTTATGAGATATCATTTTTTCTTTGAAATACGGGATATCTTTCGTGTAGTTCCCATCTTTGAAAAAACAATATTTATTAACTCATAAACTTTACACGCGTAAAAATTATCTTTATAGATTCAAATATTTGCACGTAATCGCACGTCTGTAGATCAGAGAACGTTGAACAACACGTCTGCCCCCAAAGCCCTCGAGTTGGCGAATGAACTTTTCAAAGAAAGATAGATTAATCTTCAAGTCGGAGCGAGCGCGCTATAATAAATATGATTTAAAAGCAATAGGCGTAAGTGACAGTTGTGAAAATGTTTAATAAATCACGGCGTATTTCAAAAATAGCAAAAATCACTTTTGGGGTCTATTGAGTAGCATTAAAAGAAGCATTGTGATTTTTTTCATTTTTTTCATTTCTTGTAAAATAACAGAAATAAACGTGTTAATAATATTTTTCGGAGCATACTTTGCGATTTATTTCTATCGAGGGAATTTCAAATAATTACCGTTTCGGATTTTGGAACAAATAGATACTATCTTAAAGAATAACATATATTTTTTTAAGAGCTTAAAAACTTCAAACTTTTAAGGAAAATATGTCGGAAATTGGATGAAATTCGAATAGTGGGCCCTTAACCTTAAAAAATAATGAAGAACCCTGCCCTAAACTGACAAAAAAGTGGTTAATAAATGAACAAAACGTTTATCTATCCTAAACATTATATTTGGTATTAATATTTAAACTTAAGCTAATGTGTATGTTATAACAATAAAAATGGTAGAACCTACAGACAAGCTGATTGTCACAGCTTTGTGGGACTACCCATATCTTATATTGTATTAAATATAATTATATTCAATTTAATAAAAAAAAAAAAAAAATAATATAACGTTATAATATAATTCCTTTTAAGTTTTATAATTATTGGATGCGTGTTTTCAGGAAATTCTGGCGACTGGATTCTACAATCGCCTGTCCCTGAGCTTCCGTCTGCAGAGGAACATCGGCTACTTCGTGTTCCAGACCTATCTGCCCAGCATCCTCATCGTCATGCTCTCCTGGGTTAGTTTCTGGATCAACCACGAGGCCACGTCTGCCAGAGTTGCTTTAGGTAAGCCAAATTATATTTATTTTACTAATAATGTACACAACGTACAGACGGATAATATAGAAAAAATACAAAGAATAAACAAAGGTTGGTACCTTTCAATAATGGGACTGACAGGTTACGCTATAGGCATCATGGATTTTCCTATTTCAGCATATCGCTCGCCATACACTCCCAATGCGAATGCTGAAATAGGCCAAGCCACGAGAATATAGCGCGCTTATAACGTGGTGACACAGGTTTAACTGTGTACAACAATACTTACGAACAAAACAATATGCAAAGAAACAACCACGACATAACAACAGACAGTAAAGTTTGGGTCAAGTAAAAATAGGCGAAAAGATGAAAGTTGAGAAATTTTAGGAAAGTTCTAGGCTATCTCTAAATATGTCCAAAATCTTCTCTTCTACAGAGGATGTTACGTAGTTGAGACATTCGCACAAGAGGTTGGTAGAAGGTTAAGTTAGTTCTTTGGAAAGAAATATGAAATTTGAAAAGATATGTGACTGAATTTTTTTCACGATGTTCATCGAATGTTTCTAATTTCAATATTCTGGGTGATTCTTATAGTCTCGACAAGTAAGTAGTGTCGACAATGTAAGTTTGTTTGTTGTAAGTCTCTAATTTAAGCCACACTTGTTAATACGCATGTCACTAATTTAAATCAGTTGTTAAAGCCTTGTGTCGTAAGTCACTAGATAAAGGTCTTACAAATAAGTCACTACTTATTATTATAAATTTTAGTTGTAAGGCAGTTATGTTTTTAGATTTAGCGCCCTTTAAGATTTTTCACATCAATTATATAAATCAGCCAAATATTGTTAATATTATACAAATCGAATTGATGATTTGTGTAGAAAATGTTTGGCTTTTCCGGAAACTATAGAACATATTATATCGGGATGTTCTATATTAGCACCGTCCGAGTATACATTTAGGCACAATCAAGTTTTAAAAATAATTCACCAAAATTTGGTAATCAAACATAACTTGATTGACTGCCGTAATATAGTACCATATTATGAATACGAACCAAATTCATTTTTAGAAAACGAATTTTATAAAATATATTATGATAAAACTATACTAACAGACCGAACGATTAGTCATAATAGACCCGATATAGTTTTACATGACAAAATTAAAAAAAAAACTTATATCATTGATGTCGCTATTCCAAATTCCTGTAACATTCAAAAATCTGTTAATGAAAAAATAAGAAAATACACAGATTTAGGAAACGAAATAAAAAGAATTTGGCATTCTCAGACTATAAAAATATTACCATTCGTTATTTCGGCTACTGGCATTATACCTAGCTCTCTCATTAAAAATTTAGGCGTATTAGATCTATCAAAAAATTTATATATAAAGATGCAAAAGTCGGTCATTTTGAATACATGTAGGATAACGAAAGATTTTTTAAATATTTATGTTGAGGGATCAGTAGGATTTATAGGCCCTGTTAGAAGTTCTACCGAGCCGAACCCTCTGATATGAAAATATCTGGAGTCGGTGAATTTTTTTTCCCATTTGATCTCTGGTGAGTTGACGTGTTGTTGTTCTTGTATTGTTTTGTATTTATTTTACTTATATAATGCACTTGCATAGTGTTGATTAACTAGCTGATCATTTGTGGAAAAGTGAAAAAAAAAAAAAAAAAAAATTAGTTTGTAGGTTCTAAATGCTGGTTTCTCACCAGGTGATTCTGAGAGGTGAGAGCAATCATTGAAAATTCTTAGCCATATTTCAGCGATGACACGTACTTCCTAATAATTTTTCTATTATTTTACAAGCAATAATTGTTCGCCTGAAACACTCATCCACATTGAAAAATCTCCTGATAAAAGATACATGACGCCAACGGGACTCGAACCCGTGTCCCTTCGATTTCCGGTCGACAGCTCTGACCACTGAGCTATGGCGGCTTATCGCTAAGCCGCCATAGCTCAGTGGTCAGAGCTGTCGACCGGAAATCGAAGGGACACGGGTTCGAGTCCCGTTGGCGTCATGTATCTTTTATCAGGAGATTTTTCAATGTGGATGAGTGTTTCAGGCGAACAATTATTGCTTGTAAAATAATTGTTACCCTTTGTGCTATGCATAAAAAAATCTTGTCTTAAAAACATTAGTTTACCAAAAAATAATAATTAATTTTTCTATTATTTCCAGGAATCACGACCGTGTTGACCATGACCACCATCAGCACGGGCGTGCGCAGCAGCCTGCCCCGCATCTCCTACGTGAAGGCCATCGACATTTACCTCGTGATGTGTTTCGTGTTCGTGTTCGCCGCGTTGCTCGAGTACGCCGCCGTCAACTATACCTATTGGGGCGCGCGCGCTAAGAAGAAGACCAAGTCCAAGAAGGACGGGGACGACAAGAAGATTACCACTAAAACAGGTACTGTTTAAATATATTACATACGATTATTCACTTTAATTCGTATAAAATACACGGGCAATTGGTTCACTGTGAAACACTGGTTCGATTTCTCTCGAACAAATTAAGCCTGAAAGTACGCATTCGGGAACAGGAGCCCAACAAGGCTACGGGGCCAGATGCATTCCCACCTCACATTGTTATAAAGTTGGAAGAATAATTGTTAAATACAATACGTTTATCTCCATCTTCAGTATTTCCACTTCCACATTTCTTCAATCCTGAAAACTTACCTAAAAAGGTAAGCCCGATTCACAATTCCGGGAGTAAAACGGATGTCCAGAACTACAGACCAATAGCGGTACTGTCAATAGTTCCAAAAATATTTGAAACGATAATTTGTGAAAAGCTGAACAAACAAATTAAACCTGTATCTCTGGGGAATTCAACATGGATTTTTACCTACGAAGTCCACCTTCTCTAACCTTTTCGAACACTCACCGAGAGTGGCAAGAGGATTAGATGCGCCACAGTAAGCCGATGTGATCTACACGGACTTCGCCAAGGCGTTTAACCGAGTTGATCACGACGTACTGTTGCGAAAACTGCATAGAATAGGTTTTAACAAGCCTCTTTTAATTGTTTTGCAACCTATTTGAGGAATAGGAGACGGTACGAATGCATCGACGGATATGGGTGTAGTGAATTCTCCGCATTTTCTGGTGTACCACAGGGGTCGAGCCTAGGGCCACTTCTATAAAAAAATTTAATTGATGACATTCAAGACTGAATCAAATATGGCACTGATTTTTGCTGATGATCTCAAATTACTTCTGAAGACTTGTGATGGGAAAGACTGTGTCAAATTACAAATCGAATTGGATTCAATTTCATCATGGGCTGATTATTTTTTAATCCAAAGAAATGTGTCTCTATGTCATATACATGTTCGAGAAACCCCATCAAGTTTAATTGTTGTAAAAATATATCAAATATGTCACAAATAAAATCCACCAAGGACCTAGTGGCAGTCTTTGATCTCAAACTTATGTTAACAGACCATATATTGTAGTTAAAATCATCATGCTGGAATTTTTTTTACAAATTGCATACGCCTCAGCTGTACGGTCCCCATACCAACAAAAATACATTGAGAAATTAGAACAGATTCAAAAAAAGTTCCTTAGATACCTGTATAAGAGAATGAATGGAGAGTGCCATCCAATCAATCACCAATCAAAGTCTCCAGTTAAGGAGGAGTGAGGGCCTAACAGTATAAAATTATGAATAATTTGATAGATAGCCCACACCTCCCGGAATGCTATAAGTTATGCGTACCAAACAACTACAGGCAGGGACGGCACCATGATCTGCTATGTATCCCACATAGCAGAACGGACGTATTAGCTCGATATTAGCTGGCCACCCATTACCCACTATAAATATGTATTTTATGTTTCTCCTTCTTTTGTTTAAATGTGTAGTTTATGTTACTTGTGCATTGTAAATGGACAAATGTCTGTTATGCACAAAAAATATAATAATAGATATTATATTTATATATGTATATGATAATAAAATTGTTATAAAAAGGAAACGAAAAATAAAACCTGCGATCCTTCATAAAAGCATTCTGGGTAAGTGCGGTGAAGGTGGAAAAAAATAGTATAATGCAAGTATTTGTAGTAATAATAGACGAAAATAAAATTTAGTCAACAAAAAAAAAGTTGCCACTAACGGCTGGGCAGTATCAATGAGAATGCATCTGGCGATCGGCTCGACCGCTTACGATAACCGACGTCTGTTAGCCGGCTCCCCGATTGTGCCTCACGAAATGTAAGCGTGGGAGAGGGGAATATTTCCTGAAGACTCCGTCGATAAATCCCGTAAACATTAATAGAGACGATGGAGCTAAGCTCAATAGTTCTTGGTATCCGGTAATTGACGGCTACACCAGAGCTAAACAAAGAAAACCACTTTAAATAAAAAATGATACATTAATGTTAGCTCAGAGGGTTGGAGCTGGCAACACGGTATCACAACCTCATACATAAGCTCACATTTTAACACAACCTCAAATAACACATCTGCCCTGATGATGGACACTGCAATGCTGTCCAAAACGTTGGGTAAAGAAGGAGTTAGCGCAACACGGCATAACACCCCAAAAACAAATAACAAAAAAAAAAAAAAACTGACATTTTGTTCCTAACTGACAGTTAGAAAGATTTTTTTTTAAGTCTTTATTTTCACTATTCAACTCTTCAAGTTTCTGACATATTGACCGTTATATTTCTTAAAGATGATTATATACGAATATTTGTATTATGGTGTAAAACGGTGGGCTCAGCACGGGTAAATCACCCAGCGAGGACCACATTCTCAAAAAATGATTTAAAATATAAGAACTTTTGTACCTAATAAAAGCAATTCAAAATATTTGGAGACCAACATAGGTATACCTGTGGTTTTCTTCACAAAATATCTCACGTTTTCACCCTTTTCGATGCCGCCAATTGTTTTTCGGATATCAAAACATATCATCTGTGTCTTCTAGCCAGCGTGAAAGAAGAGGGTCGCAGTCCCAGCAGCCGCTCCCTGCCCGACGAGCGTGAGATCATAGAGCTGCAGGACGTGCGACTCATGAGCCCCATCGCGCCCATCCGCGGGCGGCGCTGTGGGGCGGAGCTGGGCGGCCCGGGGCATAGTGGACAGGACAACCCGGCACGCTTCCCGCCCAGCTTCCGCATGGCGCGCTCGCCCTCCGTCTACCATCACCATCATCCGGGGCTCAGCAGGGCTACGGGGCTGCGCTATAGGGGGCACAAAGGTGGGTCACTTCCAATCTTCTTTTCCTTCACCAGAATTCAAGAGTCCAATTCCTTGTGGACCCAACTATTAAAATGCCCTAGTTCTTCCTCTCTCGGAATACGTGGATGTTGGATAAATGGGGTCGAAATGACTCAGAATTGTATAAATCTGTAATGTAATTTATTAAAACTCTCAGATCAAAAAATGTTGAAAATTGTAAATGGTAGTATAGACAGCCCAAATTAACTTAATGTCATTGAATTTCATACACCTAAGAGAGCTACTCATTCCAAAATCATGTTTAAATGTAACATTACCAGGACTGAGCATTTCAAACACCCGTTAGATTAGACAAAGTTAATTAGAGTTACGCAGATGTAGCGGATCTACTTAACTGCACGAAATATATGTACAATAAATCTTTTCAGTCTATGTAAATGAAACCTAAGTCTACTTATAAGATTTGCATGTACTTTTATATCTTACTTTTACATAATTTTAGAGTTTCTGTTTATTTAATACTTTACGATGCCAGTGTACGATCAAATGCATTACTAAATATTTATTTTTCAAGATTTTTTCCATTCTTTATTTTTCTTCTGTTTAACTGTGACATATAATTACTGTTTCTGTTATATTTATACCGTTGATATTTAATTAAAAAAAAAAAAAAAAATAAATATTAAAGAAACAGAACATACCATACATATCGTCTGGAGGTACACTTGTGCCACAAGTAGTGGCTTCGCTGGGGACGTGTGTACACTCTCGAAATTCTTTTTCTTAATGAGTCCTTTGCTTTTCAAGACCAGTTTTGGACTTAGGCCTCCCATAAATTTCTCCTGTGCATATTCTAGGCAGTTCTCAATAAATCGTTTTCAAAAGCCAAGTTGTTCATTAACACCGATGGATTGATGTGACAGAAGAAAAACAGAAGGACACAGAATGCGCTTTAATGTTTGATGAAACACAGCAACCCAAGTCACCAATGACTGATTTACCATAAGCAGGACGCACAAACGTAGGCTATGTCCAAACTCATCTTACACATTAAGTTAAGATTTTCGACACGGACCTTACTCAAATTTCTCCAGTTTTGCAGGTTTTTTCAACAAAATTTGGCTTTGGATAAGTTTTATGTCGATTCTTGCCGGTTTCAACCACCAGAAAACCGGATTCATGGGTACTACACCAAATGCTTCATCAGTGCGGTTGTAAATATGCTTGTCAACTTCCCTCTACACCAGTGTATGCCTAACTTTTTACCTTACGGCATACTGGAGAATGGGATTTTTCCCGCTGCACACCAAATGATGATTCATTAAAAAAGTAGAAGATTCATTAATAAAGTAATTAAAAGTAGAATATGATTAAAGGAAATCATAGTTAAAATATTTTATCAACATACATTAAGGTCAAAACTCGGCTCTAAATTAGATAAACAACCACGCAACTCGTCAACTGCACTCGTTTTTGTGTTGCTAATGTTAACCAATCAAGGATATTGACTCCAAAGCGATATGCAAAATGCTGATAACTCTATCCCAGAAAATGGGGCTTTGAGCACATGGTCGTTTTTTAGATGTATTAATTTTTTTTCCTCTTTTAATGTCAGGTGTCTACCGTCGAATATTGCGAATGGATTGATGACCCACTGGTATATTTGAAAATCATGTGATGGGAAATACCTTGAAAGTGACACAGAAAGGAGTTCTAATGCCTTCTGCACTTTTTTTTTACTTTCTAAGCCTTAGCACTTTTTGTAGGACATGTGCTTTATATGTAAAAAATAATTTTTGATTGTTGAACATACTCACCAATATTATTTTAGTCACCTAGATATCTTATATAATATAATTTTGTGTATTTATCTTTTTCTATTAAAATGTAATTGTTATTTTTTGTATTTTTTTATATTTTCCTACTAGATGTATGAAAAAATTTGCGTACATCTAAATAAAGATTCAAAAACAAACAAACAAACTTTTGGCAAATGTTTATTATTTTTTATTATTGTTGATACATTATTTTACAATATTTCATATTCTAATCCAGTAATGTTGGCTTCACTGGGTTGTTTACCCGTGCTGAGGCCCCCATTTTATAATATAAGAATAAATTTGTTTGAGTAAGCATCTACACCTGGGAAGCAATCAAGCTGTTATTTTTTTTAACTTTTCTGGTCCACAGTTCTAGCTTGTCAGCGAAAGATTTCAATTTTCCTGTAATTGCAATGATATTTTCGTTGGCTCCTTGCAGGTTTAAGTTTAAAATGCTTAACTTCTCAAAACATCATTAAGTTGATCAATTACTTTTAGCCACGAATTACTGTTCCTTGAATAAAATTATTTCTCATATTTTCAGCATCGAAGAGAGAAATTATTTCTGCTCGCGAAGATATAAATCATCATAGTGCCTATCCTTTTGAGAGCCAACGTACCTCAGTAAGAAGCGGCAAACATATAGAATCAAAATCCGGAATTACACATTCGCACAAAAAAATCTGGAACCGAGGGAATTTGATTTGATGTAATTTACCACTTTAATAACATTGCAAATCGTTTTCCGGAGCTGACCAGGCAGTGACCAAAACGTTGCGGTGAATAATGCAGTGATTTTTTTTAACTTATGTAATCCATAAGCTACAAAGCCTTTTTGATAACTCTGCATGGAAGGAGCGCCATCAGTGCAAAATATAACACAAGTTTGCCACTGAATCTCTCGCAATGAAATGCATCTTCTTCTGTTATTATTTCCTTAAATTCACGACAAATGAAAAACTGATTTATGATTTCGCCACCACCACATTCATCTAAACGCAATTAGCTGAGCTTTGTTGTTAATGCCAATAATCTTGTCGATTTGAATGGACCATAATGTTTCGAGTTCATTCTTTGCATTAGCAAATTTTTCTCGGAGCTGATCATCAACATCTCTCGAAATATCTAATATATTCCACGCGATATGCATGAGCTGAAAAAGGAATGTTTGACTGAGCAGCGATCTTCAATGCCGGTAAAATAATGGTTTCGGCATCGGAATGCTTTTTTCTTCCTTGCCAAATGCGGTGCAATCTTCAAACTAGCGATCTGGCTTTCTCGGGAATTGAGCGAAATTTCTTCAGCCTTTTCGATTGATTTTTAAAGTTATTTTGCTTCTTCTCAAGTTATTCTTTTATTTGTCATTATGCTGTGGATAATTTGTTATTTAAAGTGGTTGATGTTTACTGAGAACCATCGCATCGAAACCGTATTCAAAATAACTATTATTATATTTTCTTTTTGATGAGATGGAATTTTTGTTCCGGTTTTAATTTTGTTTACTTTATCTCTCTTTCTTTTTGTCAAGGATTTAATCAGAATATGTAAAAAAAATTGTTAACAGAATATCATTACATTTTTAAAATGTTTTTTTTTTTTAATTATAAATAAACTAATGATCCATTTGTTGGCGCTATGACATCAACGGTTCCAAAAAGTGCTTTATCAATAATTTTACTTTATTAATATTTTATTGTTAACATATATTTTTTGCACAGCTTGCCGATTTAACGGCTTTGTTAGATTATATTAGCTGTAAATATCGAGTGCAAAGAGTCAGACAAAACGCTACAATAATGGCAAACAAATACCTCAATGACCTGGCTTAACTGCAAATAGCAGTTGTCCCAGTGAAAGTAATCTTTTAAGAGACCCATTGCTTTGTAAGCTGCTTGATAGGTGTTATTAGTAACTCCTTGGACAGTTTTGATGTGTGCAAAATATATTGGGCCTTTTATAACATGACGTAATATTCTCAAGTAAAAACATTCGCTGTTGTTGGGATGAAGCACATAGACCCTTCCAAGAGCATCCGTTTTTTTTATCTCCAGGAAATCCGGAAGCTGAAATACCTTGCTTTCTCCTTTAGAAGGTTTTGGAAGTCTGATTCCATGTATAAAAGCTTGGAACTTTATCATATGTCTGTCTGTTAGCGAAATCTTCTTGAGCATTTAACTCTAAAATGCTGTTAATGCTATATCCCGCGGATTAATAACAACACCATTAATGCTGTTTTCGGTGAAATAAACCCTATGTCCATTTAATAAATGAACGGCAAGGTAAGTGATCGTAAATTTTTATAAGGAGTGAGTTATAGGGAACGACCCACAGGTTGTCAATTTCATGGTTTCGCACAGTGGCGAATTTTCTACTTTCGTCTGACGATATTTATGATATCTATATTTATATCTGTCGATAGTTTGGCACTGGAATAATTTCGGAATTTTTTAAACATTTGCCTTCCCGCATGCATGGAGAATTAGGATTTAAGGTTCCGCAAGGGCCCTGGACCATTTGTTTTTCTACAATTTGTACAAGATTGGATTTTATATTTTATTGGGTAATTCCGCTGAAATAACGCTGTCAATTTGATCCGGTCTAATTTTATTCATTAACCACACCAGCAGATGAACATGTGGTAAACCACGTTTTTGCCATTCTATAGTGTTCATGTGGCATTGCGGTGGACGAAATACATGATCTTTGTTTATGAGGTATAGGAGTTTCTGTACTTTTAAACGAAAAACTCTCTGTACTATATCGTTCCTGTCTTGGTGTTGATATTTTCCTTGATTTCTGTCCAGTTCGGGTTACATGTTGCACATATAAAGAGATCGGGTTAACCTCTCAGACAAAGACTTTTATTTATCATGTGTTCCTTTGAGAACTGTCGAAACGTGATAATTTTTGTGTTATTTACGAGTTTTGATAAAAGCTTCATAACTCACGTTTTGGGAAACGTAGCCTCATTCTAAAATTTTTTTGGAAAGATTATGAAATCCACTATCACATTGTGTTGTTATACGTAAATATTTGCGTTTCTAAATATACATGTTATGAAAACGTCAAAAATATGTAAAAATCGCTTACTATTATTTCAAAGCCTTGAAAAATGTACTTTTTTCTGAGTATCATAAAGAAATAACACTTGATATATTTAAGAAATATAATTAAAAACTATTAGTCACCTCAAAATATTAACCCTGATGTTTGACATAAGTCACTGTGTTTTGCGAATTTCATGTAAATATCGAGTTTTATATAAATATATATTGCTTTTTGCGTGAGGCTGACCATTTGTTGCTAGTAATTTTTCAAATTGCGATATTTTCTAAGATATTAAAACAATTTTTATCTACATTTTAGGCCAAATGAAACTAAAATGAGTTATTGGATAAGGATTTAAACAACATAGGTCAAAGACGCTTCCCAAGTCTTTTTTTTAGTTGTGCCTAATTTAAAATTTATGATATCTTCTAAGATATTCATTTAAATGATATGATGTAAAGGGAACTGTGGATCCACATTAAATTCCCAACGAAACTAACACATTTAATTGGATAAGGATTAATATTATACTGGTCTAACTAGGTTTGCAACTTATCCATTATATATGTAAAAGATAAAAATTATTACTGAGGGTGATGATATGATTTGAGATTTTCAAGGCGACAAGTATTGTAGTGATTTATTTTTGGGGTATTTCTTTAGCCAATCAGTTTGGTAGACACTGCTCTACAGCTACAGGTTGTAATGATCTGCCCTTTTCAAACTTTTCCTTCTCTTCATTCTACGATAAATTTTCTTTAAGTCCCATAGGTAACTTTTCCATAAGGCTTTGGTTATGTATATATCCGGGGTAGGAATTTCCTCCCTGCCTTTTACAAGCCTTTTCCCCCCTCTTTATTACACACCCCTTCAACTGTGTGCATCATAATTTGTCTACGTGTTTTACGGCCTTGAGCGTAATTATTTCACGTGACGGTTCCGTATAAAAAGGCTTCACCGAACGTTGTGTTGGTTTTTTGTTTCTCGGTTTAGAAACCTAGTTATCTATGTATGTGTGGTATCCCTCGGTTCTTTTGAGATAAAGTGAGTTGAATCCATTACCGCTGTGTTTTAAAGCTATTTCATAAACCTTATCTTCTAAGTCGCCTGCTCCCCAACTAACTACGTGATTCTATCTATAGTAGGGTAATGTGAGTATAACAAGGTGTTAGATTTTATATGTGTGATAAACATACGATAAATTTATGGTGTTAGTTGTCGGCGCCATCCATGTATATATTTTGGGAGGGGAAGGAGAGGAAAGGAAATGAATTTGTTCAAGCTAAGATTGGCTCCTCCTCTTTACCAAACAAAACCGATGGATGATAATTTGAGCAAGGCGATCGATATCTGCGTGTCTGGATATCACAACCGGCCGGGTCTCCCCTTGTTCCAAATCGGCAACCTTCACGCCAGAATAAAGAAAACCAGGTCTCCTCACCAATTTCAGAATTGCCCCAACCTCATGCGCCTTCAGGAAAATCTACTTTACTGAGTGTAGAAGGGGAAAACCATGACATCCCTTGTCACGAATCTAGTCGCGAAAATGTGACACGTAAGGTCCTAAGTTACGTGCCACCTCTAGAAAACGTTGCAACTTCCTCGTCGTCGGGAATTTACATCCCTTTCTAGGTCAATAACATATATAACACACGACGATCTTGTCGACATTTAGCCCGCTTTTATCGATAGGTTGTGTGCCTACCCATTCAGCCAATTATCATGTGAGATATATGCAAGGTTTACTCGAAATGCCAAATTTAGGATGAGGACTGTCTGTATTTTAATATTTGGTTCCAGTAGTTATTTCATGAAGTTACTAGCATCCTGGTGTATTAGGTATGGGTAACTTCTACTGAATACCTATCCTCTCAGGTAGGTATAAACGGATAATTGGTTTGATTTTTGCAATTAATTTAAAGAGGCTGCCTACCTCTCGAAAGGTACCTGTTGAGAAAAGTTGTTCGGTTGGTAGTTTTATTTCGGAGATTACCATCTCCCTCTTTTGACTCTAGATTTGTTTTTGTGCATCCCAATTTGTAACTTAGAAAGTCAAACAATAGATGAAAAGTATTAAATTAGAAAGTCAAATAATAGAAGAAAAGTATTCATTTTGTTCTGTCTGGTTGCATCCGATCGCTTTCTATTCGGGCGGTCATACGCTAGCAAAACTTCCCCTTTGACTGACTGTACACCGCACCTCTCGGCCTATATATGAAAAGGTCATTGGCCCGTCTCCCACTCACAGCTGATTGACAATTCGTCTAGCGTATTCCTTTTTATGGGAAAATTATTTGGGTTGCAGGCGTTGCAAACTCGGTTCCTGTATCCGTCCTTTAAAAGGTCTTCTAGAATTTAATAAATAATATTAAAAAAACTCACCCTGTTAGTCACCTCCAAATCCTAGTGTGAAACTTACCTGGTTACACACTACATAGCTAAATCAGTTTAATTTTCGATCTCCTCCCTATCGGCTTCTTTCCTCCTTTTAGCGAAATCCTTGCAATTTGTTCAATTTTGGTCCCCTCCCTACGCCTTTAAAAGGGTAATTAAATAATTCTGTAAATAAAATTGTACCTCCCTAATTTAACCTAATCTCTGTCAGGATTCGAACCCGAGTTTTATGATTTGTTTGGATTCTCTGGTTTACGGTCTCAATGTGGTCAATGTGTTAGAACGCCATCTCGCCAATCGTTAATCCCCCCCCCCCCTGATCCGATCAAACACTTCCTGCATTTAAATACGTTCACTCTGTTTTAAACGCAATCATTATCATTATTATTTCTATGTTTTTAAGACAAGTAATTTAGTTGGAACCGTATATACGTTTAATTTAACACATTTTATATTATAATCACGATCGCACAACCCTTAGCGCCCTTGAGGTGATTTTTCACAAAACGGCGCTCTACAAATTATCCAATTATTATTATTATTAATTGTATTCTCACTGAGTCCAATCATTTTTTCACTTCACCGGTTCAATAATATTTCACTTTAATTCAATATTCAACAAAGCTTTCCAACACCATCTGAATTCACTAATTAACTGTAATTTCACACTACACTTCTGATTTGTATCGATTTCTCGGAGCTGTCAACATACCCAAGTTCAAAAACCGTCTGCCTCATCGATCTCTGCTTTTCTTGCTTCCCGTGGGAACATGTTTACTCATAAAACCTGCCTGTCAATAAATCTTATGTTGTTATTCCAATAAAAAAAAATTTTTTGGGGCACTTTCGTTTCGTTTATTTATTTATGTGAATATTCAAAACATCACAAGGTCCCCGCTAAGAAAATGTAATAAATTGTCACTTTGTTATTCCAGGGACGTCGGGAGCGCGCCCCAAGATGATGCACGCCCTGCGCCGGGGGGCTTCCGTCATCCGCGCCTCCATGCCCAAGATCAAGGACGTTAACGTCATCGACAAGTACTCGCGCATCATCTTCCCCGTCTCCTTCATGATCTTCAATGGCGTCTACTGGGTCTACTACGTCATCGAGTAGACACAAAAACACCTATGCGACGATTAGTTGAGGTTAATATTGTTTTTTCTGCGATTGAAACATGAGATCGATAAAAATGACATTAAAAAAATCAGGTTACAATGGCCGAGTGATTAGAGGAATTTTCCCGGTAAGACAGAAATCCTGGGTTCACCTCTTATTTTCTGTATCTTGTTGTGTTTCATTTAGATTTATTAGTATTATCTTCTTCTCCAATGATTAAATAAACACCTCCTCGCTCTCCCACTTTCCAAGGGTAACTTTAAAATATAAAAGGTCCTGCCGCAGATATCTTCGTCATTACTTTTCTTATATTTTTTTACATTCATTTACGAAAAAGAGAGAGTTGTTACACTGGAGCTATCAATGGTACGCCTTTATCACTATTAAATTAATATTTCGCATTTTTACGAAGCTTCTATGAAATAATACATCCATTTAAGAATATAATAAGTAGATAAATATTGTATGTAAACAAGAGGAATGTCAAATCTTTCGATTCCATAAGCTCAAGGGAAATCTTATCTGTTTAAGATATTTTACATGTCAATTTATAAATCATTTCAGTATGGCACGTTAAAATGTGGTACTATGTTTCAATTGGATGCCGAATTATACTTATACTATAACTACTACGACTCTTCTTCAAGAGATATTTTTGTATTTTCAAACTAATTAACTAAACTAAAACTAATACCAGATAAATTTCTTCCAATGACTTTATGGTAGTTGTATCTCTCGCATACCTATTAATTGTAAAAAAATATACAAGTTTCCAAAAGTGTGTACAAAATACAGAAAGATTGAAAATGTTAAGAAAAATAATAAATCCACAATGAACTACAAAAACAACATAAAAAATTGTAAAATTTGCATTTCCTCCAATTCAATTAAATACGTCGATACAAAAAGATTCTTGCCAAAAGTTGCAACATTTTTAGGAAATATTGTGCATAAATTATTATGTATTATAGAAACTAAATAAAGAGAAAATTTTATTTTTAACTCCTACCACCCGATTAAGTAGATCATTGTCTGTTGAGAGTACTCACGTATTTCTTCTGAAATAGAAATAAGCATCGACTTGCGAAACCCGCTCTGGAATTTATGGAAAATCTGAAGACGTCATGAAAACTGCTAACAACGCTTTTCTTTTAAATATCAACATAATTATAATTTTCCAAAGCAGATTTTGCATGTCGAAGACTCAAATGATACGAGTCCTGTAAATGTGTGTTTCTGTTTAAGTCTTATTATTTAAAAATAAAATATCAAAAACTAATTTTATAAAAATAACATCTTTAGTAGGTACCGTAGCGTATTCTATTTATTTTTAAGAAATTTAACCGATAATAATTACGCTGTCAGTACTTTTAAGATCTAACGAGTATGTACATAAAGAGAAAAAAATAAACCGAATGTTTAAAAAGGATGCTTTTTATAATTAGGTAATTAGAATCTACGTAGTAAATTGGTAAATAAAATATGTTTTTTTTTTCACCTAAACGTTTGGGACATAAATCATTCAAAATTCCGTAACATTCTATGTGGTATAGAACAATAAAATAAAATAAAATTGTTAAGTGCTTTGAGTTTTATTAACTTTAATTTTTTTTTTTTTGTAATTAGCAAAAAATGGCTTTAACAAATTATTATAAGCAATAATTATTAGCCTGAAACACAAATATAAATTGAAAAAACTTCCGAGAAAAAATAAATGCCGCCGACGGGATTTGAACCCGCACCTTCTGATTGCCAGTCAGGTGCACGGAACCACTGTGCTACGACGGTTTATTTTTAACCGACAAATAATTAGTGGTTCAATAATCAGAAGGTGCGGGTTCAATTCCCGTTGTCGGCATTTATTTTACCTCGGAAGATTTTTCAATTTACAACTGTGTTTCAGGCTAAGAATTACTGCTTATAATAATTATTTTTCCTTTTTGCTTTGCATAAAAACCTTGTCTTGAAAAGAAATAATTTTAACAAAAAATAAAAATGACTTTAGTTACGATATGCAATTTTACTACGGCATCAGATTAATCCATAAAAATTATCTATTTTTATTGAATTACCTATAGGATCAGTATATAAAATTCTAAATATATACATAGGCATAGATATGAAATTATTATGTATATTATAATGAATAGATGTATTAAGCTCTACATCCCTCTTTTGGAATGTATTTGAAAGTGGTTTACTGAAAACTCGGAAACAATCTTTTAGAGTGGGGTTTAAAAGCATAGATAAATAAACTTTTTCATAGAATAGATGACTGAACTGATAAAGAACCAGGTGGACTCCATTGCGAGGTTCCTCGCTGGGATATAAAAGCCTAGGCATGATACGGGACGATTATTTTTGTGTTCATTAGATAAGTAATAAAAACAATTAACTAAAATATAAATAATAATAGAAATTACTTCTTCTCAAATAATTGAAAAATCTTTTAGAAAATCTTAGAAAGATAAAGAAAGGCGGTGATTTTTATAGATTACAATAAAAAAAAATATTTTGATTTTTAAATTCGTATATTTTGAATGACTCAAATATTATTGATGGATTTTTATTATATGAGTTATTTCGCCCTCCCAAAGGCAATATCACTAAGTATAATTTGACTAATTAATTATAACTTAATTTTATAAAAAAAATAAAATACTCTCATCAAATAATCACTTGGATGCGAATCATTAATGCTTAAAATGATATTTAATTGAATATTAGTTAAAAACGATGATAATGTATGTAACATACATCTTAAATACAAAATTTGCCACACATTGTGCTATGTATTATGCCACATATTACGCTATGATCCACTCCCACCTGAGTTATCTAGTTAGTATCTGGGGCACCATTACCAAAAAAAAAGTTTCGAAATACAAGTTATTCAAAATAGATCCTTACAGAATATATATAATCTACCATGGGATACACATGCCAAAGATATATACTCACAGACACAAAAACTTCCTTTTACGATTCTGCCAAAGTATAACATCACAACTGCCATTCTACAAATAATTCAACACTCCTCACACATTAACACTAAACCAGTCTTTAATTCCAACATACACCAGCACAAAACACGATCACAAAATCAAATACACTTATCGTCATCTACTTACACGACTAAATTTGGAATCAACTCTTTATAATACATTGCACATAAGCAATATAACGTATAACCTAGTAATCTAAAACTTCCGACAACGAACAAAAAACATTGGCAAAAGCTCTTAAAAGCTATTTCCTCAGCAGTTTTATTAATGACTGACACATTCTTTCTTTGGAACTCCAAAATAACTTCTGCGTTTATTTATTTTAATGTATTTATGTTTTCTTGTCATTAATCTAATTTTGTCTTTCCCGAAATGAGTTTTGTAAACTCACTGGGAACAATACATTATAAATTTGTTATCATTTTGTAATAAATTTTGTTTTCTTGTAATAATAAATTGACGTAATTTTGCTAATTCATTATTTTACTTGAGTTATTGAAGAATGTATGCAGAATATGATACTATTTGAAACAGAAACCTATTGTATAATATCGTGGCAAACAATAAAGTTAACCTGTATTGTAGCAGCTATTGTAACGATATCTATAATTCTTGTAATAATTAAGTTGTATATATTTGTAAATAATTAAATGTTTTAAAAACATGAAATTACCTTTTTATGTAGTTGTTTTTAAAATTTATTTGTGTTCTTGCTTTATTTTTATAATTCTGAATGTATAATATATTTTCTTGTCGTTTTTAACCATGACTCAATACAATAAAAAAATACGACAATTCGTTCACTCAGGGAAAGAGATATTATTTTATGTATATTGTAATAATAACTTTCGTAATCGCTTTTGTCCGATTTTTGAAATTTTTAAAATTATTATACTATAGAAATTATCCATTTTCACGGAGAAAACTAACTGATATGAAATATTGTTAGTTTATTGAATATCTGGTCAAATTATAACGAATGATTTGACAAATTTCAAAACAAACTATCAGTAAACCACGAATATATTGTGAGGAAGTCGGAATGCGTGTTCTTCAAAATAATAATATTTGAACACGTGTTTAGATATATTCTGAATGACTAATATTTTATTAGGAAATAGTCATCCAGTCATGTTTTTAACAGTATCTTGATAAAAAAAAACCTTTTTCTCCGTGTACAATACAAGATTATACTATAACTTTATCCCAAAATACGACTTTATCTCAAAATATGACAAAGTTAGGTAGGTACCTACCTATTTAATATTTTAATTTCGCATAAGCGAAATGTTTTGAACAATAAAATATCTGCTCATTACAATTCTTTACATAATATTACAATATTTTTTAAAGAATGTCTAATGAAAAAGCAAAATTTATAAATCTTTATCCTATTCAATGTGTATTTTTTTGTAATTTATGCAGGTTTACTTGTGCGGCGACGGATAAACAAACAGAAGGAATAATTAGGTTCATAGTTACAGTTAAAGTTGCTATAAACACAAGAGATCGCAGTGCTCCCCATACTTTGGTTTGGTGCATCCCTGATTTGATGATCATTAATCTTGTTAACCGAATAATAAGCATAACGACACGTTTACTGTCACTAAAGGGAGAAACACATCGCCAGGGCCCCGGGGCCGCTCAATAGTGGCTACCGCGCTATGCTATGTAACACTGGGGGGTGTGATGAATTATTCTGATCATTTATTGCACCCTAATATGGAGCAGCATCCCCTTTATGGGGTTGGGGTTGTCCCTCTTGCTGAATAAGTTTAGTGTAAGTGGAAAAGCTCTAATTAGATTCGATCTGTTTTTATTTTTAGTAAATACCAATGTAAACAAAGTCATTTATAACGATAACACATTTTTATATCTGTAGTTGAAATTAATAATGACTAGCATAGGTCAGTGAAAATCATATGATTTATTATTGTAGAATTTTTGAAGCTGAAAGAATTTATAATATTATAGTTGAAGTTCCCGGCATGTAGGTTCTATAAATGTAGCGCATGATGGCAAGCGATCACTCAAAAAGTTTTTGCAAACTTGGCATAACATGCCAAAAATCGCTAGAGTGGATAGATAAAAGATTTGCCTCAGGGTTATTGCCTATCAAAAAAAGAATAAACTTTTGACAGATTTAGATGGTAGCAGAAGTCGGGGACGCCCGAGGAAGACATGGCACGACCAAGTGAATCAGATCTTGACAAAGAGTCAGAATAATAGAAGAGTATGTATGAGACGATGTATGAATGTGAAAGAGGCAAGGAGTGTGTGCCAAGACCGAGTTGTTTGAGCTGTCCGACCTCTCTGCCTACCCCTGAGGAGAAACGGCGTGATGCTTAGTTAGTTAGTTTGATTTGTCAAAAATTAAACAATTTGAAAACATATTTAAAATTAATAAAAATGACTAATATTGAGTAAAACTAATTTATTAAGAATCTCTTCAAATTATTCATAACCCGAGTATAGCGAATGAATTGATAGAATTTCAGTAAAATACAAATGTATAACCGCGATGTATTTATTTTTTATTCTTAAAAGTACACATTCAAAATAAAAAATCTAATTATTATTGTTTACTACCAACTTACATAACTACATTTTAATTTTGCTCGCTGATTGAGCAAACATTTTTTTCTTAAATATATTCACTTATGTTAGGCTATTGGGAAGGATATTGTATATGTGTACACCCTCGTGGCCTGTTTAGTTTACCACTTTCAGTCTTTGCTGAATGTGTGTATGGTTTATTTTGTTGTTCTTGTGTATTCATGTACTTATGATGTTTTTTATAAATTTGCTCGTCTGTATAAATCCATTTTGGATATGTCGGAACACATGTTCATAAAAATCTAATATTTTCCTATTTCGTCATTGCATATTATCGAGGCAAAGGCAGGTGCAACAAGTGTTCCGATACATTAGTAATTTGCTAAAAGTTTATCAGGAAACAGCCTTAACCGGATTACAATGAATTGAGGATATTTTTAATAAATGATTTACCTCCGTGCATTATCAAAACATCATGCTGGTACATGCTTTATCGCTTGGTTCTTACAAACAGTTGCAATATTTAAAATTGAAAGATCACATTACATTACGCAAGAATATTTCACAAGGCACATCGTCAACACTTTTCAGACGCCGACAAACTGTGGATTGTAACCGATGTTCTTTCAATATTAGACTACGATATCACTTGGCTACAAGCACCTCACATTGCGTTTATTTAAAAATCTGATATCTAAATAGGTATTGCACATTATCTTGTATTTATAAATAAATAAAAGGTATAAAAAAACTTTCAACAGAAAGGCAAGCATTCTCGGGCTACGAAAAACAAATATTCGAAAAATTCCTGATATCAACACAGTAAGCTGAAAATGTTGCTTGCGTCGTGATGGAGGATGCGATGCCAATTCAAGCACTAACCGATTGTGTAATATCCCCTGATTTTTCATGGGTCTGCGCTAGTTATTATATTATCTCTTTGGTTATGGTTGAATACAATTCGAATATAATTCGATGATTATATTTATGATACAATACAACCGCAATTAAGGTTTGCAATTTTTTCAAAATCCGTTGGATTATACTGCAGGATAACATTTAGAAACGGTGTATTAAATTGGAATATTGCAAACATTTTATTATTATTTGGTATCAATTATCCTTGACACTGGCATATGATAAAAAAAATATTGAGAATGTAACACATTAAGTCATTTAACAGGATTTTTATTATAAAACATTTTTGTTATCTACTTGTGATATTAAAAAAAATATATTGAAAAGATTAAATAATACCTACGTACTTTAAGAAGACTTTGGTTAAAAATATAAAAACATAGATTTCACTGTCAATACTTTCCATTGTCATTGGAGATCAATCATCTTTGGTAGGTATCTACTATTAATATTATAAAAACATACATTGAAAACGTTACCTAATAAGTATTTTAAGATGAAATTAGTTAAAAAAATAAGATCGTAAGTGACAAGGGCTGTGGAAAGTTCTGTCACCCATTCGTGAAGAAACATTAATGCACAAAAGCCCAACAGCGGAAAACGCTGTCTTTTTCAACGTCAGTTGGTGGGACTGTCATAACAACGTGTTTTTGGTGTAATTTTGTATTTTTTTCAATCCCGCATATGAAAACCCAGCAAATTTGCGGAATCGCGAGTAAAGTTGCGGGATTGCAAACCCTAACCGCAATGCTTATTACTATTCTTAAAAGCTAGACTCCCCCCCTTGCACTAATCAATCTTCACACTAACTTGTGTAGTGTGTAGGGTGGCTTGGGGCTAGCGGCAGTGAAACACCAAACACTAAAATGCATTTCACCAATGTAATAATAACCGCAGTCAAATCATCTCATTTGCCACCGGATTTATCTCGTATCTGCATTTTATGTGTACCCCATGCAAATAACACTGTGGCATATTATTTTGTATGTAATGCATCAGTTTAAAAAAATATAATCCCTTAATGACAATTTTATGCATTACATTATAAAATAAAATAGTTTTATTGAATTTTATTTGCATTGAGCAAACATTGAATGCAGACTTGCCATACGTCTTCATGAAGTTGATTGATGGTCGTCTAAATTTGATGAATATTGTGACACTTTATTTACATAAATAAATAGTACCTACTCCATTTATGTCAATAAATCAAACGATCAAAATAATGCTCCGTCCGGTCTGGTGGGTTATTTACTGGAGTTTAAATCATTAGATAGTTTGATCCATTTCTTATTGGAACTTCCGTGAATAAAGGAAAGTGATTTATTAGCTCGTTGGTGAAGAGGAGCGGTATGACTGTGAGTGGGAAGCGTATTCTCAAGCAGATAAAGAGAAGTTGGATCCTAAATCCAGAAATGAGTTAAAATTGAGAGAGTAATTTGGAATTTAGTTGATTACAATGTTTGGTAATAATATTACAGAAAATTTTTTAAGGGTTGGTTAGATTTGATGGCAACATGTCAACTCATAAAAAAATGTTACAATAAAATGGAATATATTTTTATTGGATGTTAATTATGAAAAATAGGATTCATAAATAGGCAAGTAAGAGAAAGAGTGTATTAATTGAAAGGTATTGAAAAATCAATTAGTAAGAATTAATATTGGTAATATCGAAATGGATAATATAGGATGAAAAAAATGACAAGTACACACCTAATGTACTTATTAGGGTAAGTTGTGAAAAAAATTGATAATTCGTCTCAAAATGTTAAAGCCATCTCGACGTTTAAATCTCCAATTAAAATGAATTAATAATAAAAATAATAATGTTTATTTCAGAAGGATAGAGCGATGTGTGCAATGCTCTGCCTGCCATAAACGTTTACATTTAAGTTAATTCATAAAAAAAATCAATATAGAAATAAATAAAAATAAAAATAATAAAAAATTAATACATTGATGAGTACATTAGGACTTTATGGTGGTTTGAGTGAAGTTCTCCATCTCTGGTGTAGAGGCGCTCCCTGCCACTGGGCAACGGCCTGGACAAGAGTGTTGTCCGATCTCTGGTAGCGCTGACTCGTCCCGGCTATTCTGTGGCGCATCAAAGCAGTGAACCCATGCACCCTTCCCTCGGTGAACATCTGTGAGGCGCTGCATCGCCAGGTGAGGCCAAATAGGGCTCTGTATGCGTGGTTGTACTGTACTCGGAGTGTGTTCATGACGCCTTGTGTGTATTTCGTCCATAGCTCGCTAGTGTAGAAGCTCATAAAATATGTTTGGAAAAGTTGCTTCTTCACCGGAGGACGGCATTTGTTGAATCTTCTGGCAAGCATGTTAGCTCGCACACTCAGTACTCTTCTTTGGCGTTCTATGTCATTTTTATCATTTAAATCATCGGTGATGACATGCCCCAAATATTTGATTTCGCTGCAGATTTTCAGGTTGGCCCCGCCGAGACGTATGGGTGAAATGACAGTGGGACCAGTATTTGCTTTAAATATCAGCAGGGATGACTTTTTAGCATTGTACATCAGCCCGTGACTATCAACGTAAGCTTCGCATATTGCCAGAAGTTTTCTCATCGCTCTTACCGATGGAGCTAGTATGACCATGTAGCTAATATTGTTCATACATACCCCGGCAATATGGCATCCGATTCTTGTTGTATTTAGTGTTTTACTAAGGACGAGTTGTTTCGGAGAACTTGAACATTTCTTCAAATTTCAAAGTTAATTTTCAAGTAAGATATTTTTAAGTTCTGTTTTTATTTCAGTTCTGTCAAGCAACTAGCCTATAATGATATAATAACAGAATTTGAATAGGACTTTCACATAACCCGTAAATGAACGTTGAAATTTGATGAATTGTTCAAATTCTCCGAAACAACCCGTCCTAAGTTCATCCATATACACGTTGAAAAGTACTGGTGACATTGAGCCTCCTTGTCTAACGCCGCACTTAATTTGGCTGCTTCTGATAGGCTTTCATTCCATCTGATAAAGTTTTCCTGTTGGTTGTACCATGTTCTCAATATATTAACAATTTGTGGTGGAACTTGTCGTTCGGTCAGTTTTTTTCACCCAGACAAACAGAAAAACAGACAAACCCTGTCAAAGGCTTTGCTTAAGTCTAGGAAGGATACGTACACCGTTGTTTTTCTGGCTTTATAGTATTCGATTATTTGTTTCATGCTATATATGGCCGTATCAGTAGAGCATCCAGCTTTGAAGCCCATTTGAGAGTCCTCTGTATTGAGCTTGTCTTCCGTTAAATTTAAGACGACCTTTTCGAAGATTCTTGCAATTATTGTGGCAAGAGATATGGGTCTGTAATTAACAGATGATGCCAGGTTCAATTGGCGGCTTTTTGGGATCGATATTATTATTGTTTTGGACAGCTCTTTCGGAATGTGTCCGAGGCCAGTAAAGAGAGAGGCAAGCAGTATTGTTAAGTACTCCCCCGCATGCTTTACATGTTCTATGACCAGTCCATCGTGACCTGCAGATTTACCTCCTGCCATGTTTCGTATTGCTCACTGGATCATCTCAGGTAATATGACGATGGAAGGCTGTTGTTTTGGTTGATGCGAAGTTGTTTCAATCTCGTTAACCATTATTTGCGGTTGAACTGGTGCGGAGAAAAACGTATTTCTGAAAACTTCAGCAATATCTTTATTTACAGATTTTCCATCAATCTGGCTCGGTGCGGTGTATTTCGCTTTCAATACAGCTTTGGTTTTATTCCAGAAAGATGAAAAAATCTTGCATTCAAAGCTGTTCGCTATTTTGTCCATTTTGTTCTGCTCAAAGTTTCTTTGACAATTCTTATATTCTTTCTTAAAAAACAATGTGGTTTCTTTTCTAGCTTCCAAGATGGGACCTTCAGTAGGTCGTCCATTATGCAGCCAATTTATATGTGCATTTCTAGACGTTTCATAATATAAGGCAACCTGCTCATTCCAACCAGCTGTAGCCTTCCATTTTAACCCATTTTTTGGCCTTCTCCCTATGTTAAACGCAGATATTGCTGAGTTAGTTGATGCTTGTACAATTTTTTTTGCATAGGTCATCGATTTGGGCTACATTCATCGTGGTGCTGTCGTAAGTTGCTGTGTTGGTTCCATAAATTATCTGAAGTTGACTTATTGCAAATTGGGCATACCTGGAGTAGGACTTAATATTATCTTTTCTGTATCTATATATATTTTAAATTATCTAGGTACTGAATTACTCAAACAATCCAATATACTAATTTCGTTTGTGGGTGTGTTGGTGTTGGTATCTCTGGGTCAAGGAGTTCGGGTTTATTTTGAATTTAAGTGTTGTTTTCAAAATTGAAACTGATTGTGTCAAGAATTCAGAAAACTGATTTAGTACCAGCCTTTTATTTTGACTTTATGTCCGGGTTAAATCTTTCCCACAGGAAAAACTAATCCCTTCCACACACTTTTCCACAAATGATCATCTAAATAAGCAATAAGCATAATAAATACAAAACAATACAAGAACAACATGTCAACTCACCAGAGATCAAATGGGAAAATAATTCACCGACTCCAGATATTTTCATATCAGAGGGTAGAACTCCGTAGAACTCCTAACGGGACCTATAAATTCTACTGATCCCTCAATATAAATATTTAAAAAATCTTTAGAAATCCTACATGTATTTAAAATGACTGATTTTTGCATTTTTATATATAAATTCTTTGACAGATCTAATACGCCTAAATTTTGAATGAGAGAGCTAGGAATAATGCCAGTAGCCGAAATAACAAATGGTAATATTTTTATAGTCTGAGAATGACAAATTCTTTGAATCTCATTTCCTAAATATGGGTATTTTCTTATTTTTTCAGAAACAGATTTTTTGATATTACAGGAATTTGGAATAGCGACATCAATGATATGGTAAGTTTTTAGATTCTCACGGCCAAAAGCATTTTTGTTGTTTGTTTTTGGGGTGTTATGCCGTGTTGCGGTAACTCCATCTTTAGCCGACGTTTCGGACAGCGTTGCAGTGTCCATCATCAGGGCAGATCCGGTAGATCATACACATCTTCGGATCTACCGGATCTGCCCTGATGATGGACACTGCAACGCTGTCCGAAACGTCGGCTAAAGAAGGAGTTAGCGCAACACGGCATAACACCCCCAAAAAAAACAAACAACAAAAATCAATGATATGGGTTATTTTTTTAAATTTTGTCATGTAAAACTATATCGGGTTTATTATGACTAATCGATAGGTCTGTTTATATAATATTTTTTACTAGAAAGTTATTTTATATTTGAGATGTGTTTTTTATTTTGTTTAGATTTCTTAAGGTTAATTTCAACGGTCTGCGCTTTTTCAATTTTAAAGAAAGCGATCAATTCTACTTACTAAATTTACTAACATAATATCCCGTGATTTATCATTTTTGGGCTAGTTCTGTATTTATACTACAATGCGATATGCAAGTATTCAGAAACTTATTCAAATGTTGAATTTTTAAATAGGCAAAATTATTCAGTAAATACCAAAGGCACCTCTACCTCCGGCACACGCGTTATTTTATGATATATTTTGGGCTAATCATTTATGAATTAGATTGGCATAATAACGCGTGCGACGTTAAATATTAACGCTTTTTGATTGGCGTGGGGGTGCAGACTTAAGGGATGAATTTAGTAACAAACATTGAAGGGTGTTCGCAACTGCACAAAAATATTTAGGCAGCCCAAAACCTAGAACAGATGGTCGATTATAAAGATACAACACCTAATAGAAATAGTACTGTTACTGCAAATACTTTATACAATAATCATGTCTAAACTAATTTCATGATAATTTCTATATTAATTCAACAGATAATTCTGAATGAATTCATCATTGGTTGCATTTTGATGAGACAACTACATGGTTTAGTTAAAAATCATCTTCTTAAAAACCAACAAAACAAATGATTCTTAATCAATCAAATTAATGTAAAGATTTCTGTATTCTATAATAAAATTGTAAAACAACGCGTAGGTGCTTAAAATCTAAACGAATCTTTTATTATCTGTTTTAATCGTTTTTACTGTCCGATATTTTTATAGTTTTAAGTATATTATGCCATAAAATGTATTTTGAAAAACGTACTTCAGTTTTTTTTAAATATTATCTTATTGTATAATTTCATAGAAAATGTGATTCGAAAAAGTTTCTTAGCAAACTCAGTGTCTGGCGATAAGAGAGGGTGTTCACGAGAGCTTCAGTGTGCGCGAGCTTTAGGGGCTGTTAGTGTTCACCCTGTTCAGGCCACCTCGGCAGAGCCGCCGCCAGCGCGCGCAGCCCAGTCAGTCTAGGCTCGGAGACCGCCAGGGAAAGTTCCCCCACTTCCGTATCCGCTTAGACTATTTATATACGCTCTCTGAAACCGCCGCCTATTAACGGAAAACTGCCGAAAACAGCGAAAATCAAGTAAAATCGCGCGCGCGACGTGCCATGAGCTACGCCTTAATAACAGTTTCCGTCACAGACATTTTCAAAGCAGTGCTGGAGGATATTTTACATCTTATGGTCATCAAATAAGTAGTGGGAGTGTACTCGCTCCGGAGCAAGTGCGTCGTTACTGTAAAAGGTAAAATATCTATAAAAACACTTATTGACATTTATCATTT
The DNA here is from genome assembly GCA_026573805.1 of Hesperophylax magnus. Taxonomy (NCBI): domain Eukaryota; kingdom Metazoa; phylum Arthropoda; class Insecta; order Trichoptera; family Limnephilidae; genus Hesperophylax; species Hesperophylax magnus. The sequence goes on along the minus strand of JAIUSX010000116.1, from coordinate 483,987 downwards.
TGAAGCCTGAACTTAAATTCAAAGTGTTTCACGTGAGCTTTTACAAAAACGTCACTGTTTTAGTCATTTTTTGGTGGGACTCCTACCTCAACTTTCAACTCCTTGTGCTTTTTGATAATCTTGAGATAGGCTCATAAGATTAATATTAATGAATTAAGATAAGATTATAATATTTTGTTCATGAACTATGATGAATTTATTTGATGATTTGAGTGTCTTGGGCATATCATTTGATATAATTTCAAATTGAGATTTTGACAGACAGCTTGGATCCACAAATTTGCAAAAGTGAAAGTTGAATGAAAATCGCTAATCTCATAGATTTACGTTCGATTGGTCAATTAATCTCTCCAGTTTGAATCAGAGTCCAACATGTATTTTCATATATTATGTACGCGTAATTTAAAGTTATAAATATATCGCGTAGGTGTTGGGTTTTGTGCGATGGGGTAGGAGGTAGGTGCTGCGACTGCGCACTAGAACTGAGATCGATGAAAAAAGTCATACGTAAACTTTAAATCTAATCAGAAATGCTGTTTACTCAAAATCCACAAATAATCCACCATAAAAAACTTTTAAAAAATGCTAATAATATTAATTTACACAATTTACTGCTCTTGGTCAGTAAATCTCAGCCATTTGGCAGACATTTCTGTTTGACTTTGTTAACGCCCTTTCGACTAGTCTAGGATAATAATGTTCATATTCAGGTACGTGAAATGTATATATCCCTTTAGTAGTTTTATTTGAATTATACTGAATTACTCAATCAGATCCTGCATTGATAATATATTTTCAAAATCATTTTTTAAAATTCACTTTTTTTTTAAAATTTGATGCATTAAGTGATTCTTTTAAGGTCATTGATGGTTGATCCATTATCTTTAAGTGCTTCAAACACTTTCTTTTGAAGAAAAGTTTTCCGTTGAAAGCAACGAACTGCCTAAAGTAAGTCTAGTTGGAAAGTATTGATCGGCAAATTGGTTGATGTTTAACTCACATCCACAGGTGGTTATATTATATCACTTAATTATTCAGAAAATAGAAGGGGGCTATAATTCCAACAAAACAAATAATCTTATTCATGGCTGTAGGGAGCGTGCCCCAAACACGACAAGGTAAATGTAGGTAAATGGAAACGTCATTAAATTGTATGAAGTATGTTACTGTTTCTGCTTTTCAATTATATTATAATTGTGAATTTTCGCGAACAAAATCAAAATGGTTAAATCAGCTACTTCAATCACGAATTGTTTAAACTCAAAAATACATAAATCTTTTATACATCACTGAACAGACTGAATACTAATATTCATTCGAAGAAATACGTTAATCACAAATTTAACTTGAATACGTGCCGCAGAACCGTCTGTAGATTTAGCCCCCGAATTCAGAATTTCTACCGATTTAAAACATATTTATCTTGAACACTTTAAGGCGATGCACTACGTAGTAATTTAAAATCTTTTATACATCACTGAACAGACTGAATACTAATATTCATTCGAAGAAATACGTTAATCACAAATTTAACTTGAATACGTGCCGCAGAACCGTCTGTAGATTTAGCCCCCGAATTCAGAATTTCTACCGATTTATAACATATTTCTCTTGAACACTTTAAGGCGATGCACTACGTAGTAATTTAAAATCTTTTATACATCACTGAACAGACTGAATACTAATATTCATTCGAAGAAATACGTTAATCACAAATTTAACTTGAATACGTGCCGCAGAACCGTCTGTAGATTTAGCCCCCGAATTCAGAATTTCTACCGATTTAAAACATATTTCTCTTGAACACTTTAAGGCGATGCACTACGTAGTAATTTAAAATCTTTTATACATCACTGAACAGACTGAATACTAATATTCATTCGAAGAAATACGTTAATCACAAATTTAACTTGAATACGTGCCGCAGAACCGTCTGTAGATTTAGCCCCCGAATTCAGAATTTCTACCGATTTAAAACATATTTATCTTGAACACTTTAAGGCGATGCACTACGTAGTAATTTAAAATCTTTTATACATCACTGAACAGACTGAATACTAATATTCATTCGAAGAAATACGTTAATCACAAATTTAACTTGAATACGTGCCGCAGAACCGTCTGTAGATTTAGCCCCCGAATTCAGAATTTCTACCGATTTATAACATATTTCTCTTGAACACTTTAAGGCGATGCACTACGTAGTAATTTAAAATCTTTTATACATCACTGAACAGACTGAATACTAATATTCATTCGAAGAAATACGTTAATCACAAATTTAACTTGAATACGTGCCGCAGAACCGTCTGTAGATTTAGCCCCCGAATTCAGAATTTCTACCGATTTAAAACATATTTCTCTTGAACACTTTAAGGCGATGCACTACGTAGTAATTTAAAATCTTTTATACATCACTGAACAGACTGAATACTAATATTCATTCGAAGAAATACGTTAATCACAAATTTAACTTGAATACGTGCCGCAGAACCGTCTGTAGATTTAGCCCCCGAATTCAGAATTTCTACCGATTTAAAACATATTTCTCTTGAACACTTTAAGGCGATGCACTACGTAGTAATTTAAAATCTTTTATACATCACTGAACAGACTGAATACTAATATTCATTCGCAGAAATACGTTAATCACAAATTTAACTTGAATACGTGCCGCAGAACCGTCTGTAGATTTAGCCCCCGAATTCGGAATTTCTACCGATTTATAACATATTTCTCTTGAACACTTTAAGGCGATGCACTACGTAGTAATTTAAAATCTTTTATACATCACTGAACAGACTGAATACTAATATTCATTCGAAGAAATACGTTAATCACAAATTTAACTTGAATACGTGCCGCAGAACCGTCTGTAGATTTAGCCCCCGAATTCAGAATTTCTACCGATTTATAACATATTTCTCTTGAACACTTTAAGGCGATGCACTACGTAGTAATTTAAAATCTTTTATACATCACTGAACAGACTGAATACTAATATTCATTCGAAGAAATACGTTAATCACAAATTTAACTTGAATACGTGCCGCAGAACCGTCTGTAGATTTAGCCCCCGAATTCAGAATTTCTACCGATTTATAACATATTTCTCTTGAACACTTTAAGGCGATGCACTACGTAGTAATTTAAAATCTTTTATACATCACTGAGCAGACTGAATACTAATATTCATTCGAAGAAATACGTTAATCACAAATTTAACTTGAATACGTGCCGCAGAACCGTCTGTAGATTTAGCCCCCGAATTCAGAATTTCTACCGATTTATAACATATTTCTCTTGAACACTTTAAGGCGATGCACTACGTAGTAATTTAAAATCTTTTATACATCACTGAACAGACTGAATACTAATATTCATTCGAAGAAATACGTTAATCACAAATTTAACTTGAATACGTGCCGCAGAACCGTCTGTAGATTTAGCCCCCGAATTCAGAATTTCTACCGATTTAAAACATATTTATCTTGAACACTTTAAGGCGATGCACTACGTAGTAATTTAAAATCTTTTATACATCACTGAACAGACTGAATACTAATATTCATTCGAAGAAATACGTTAATCACAAATTTAACTTGAATACGTGCCCCAGAACCGTCTGTAGATTTAGCCCCCGAATTCAGAATTTCTACCGATTTATAACATATTTCTCTTGAACACTTTAAGGCGATGCACTACGTAGTAATTTAAAATCTTTTATACATCACTGAACAGACTGAATACTAATATTCATTCGAAGAAATACGTTAATCACAAATTTAACTTGAATACGTGCCGCAGAACCGTCTGTAGATTTAGCCCCCGAATTCAGAATTTCTACCGATTTACAACATATTTCTCTTGAACACTTTAAGGCGATGCACTACGTAGTAATTTAAAATCTTTTATACATCACTGAACAGACTGAATACTAATATTCATTCGAAGAAATACGTTAATCACAAATTTAACTTGAATACGTGCCGCAGAACCGTCTGTAGATTTAGCCCCCGAATTCAGAATTTCTACCGATTTATAACATATTTCTCTTGAACACTTTAAGGCGATGCACTACGTAGTAATTTAAAATCTTTTATACATCACTGAACAGACTGAATACTAATATTCATTCGAAGAAATACGTTAATCACAAATTTAACTTGAATACGTGCCGCAGAACCGTCTGTAGATTTAGCCCCCGAATTCAGAATTTCTACCGATTTAAAACATATTTCTCTTGAACACTTTAAGGCGATGCACTACGTAGTAATTTAAAATCTTTTATACATCACTGAACAGACTGAATACTAATATTCATTCGCAGAAATACGTTAATCACAAATTTAACTTGAATACGTGCCGCAGAACCGTCTGTAGATTTAGCCCCCGAATTCGGAATTTCTACCGATTTATAACATATTTCTCTTGAACACTTTAAGGCGATGCACTACGTAGTAATTTAAAATCTTTTATACATCACTGAACAGACTGAATACTAATATTCATTCGAAGAAATACGTTAATCACAAATTTAACTTGAATACGTGCCGCAGAACCGTCTGTAGATTTAGCCCCCGAATTCAGAATTTCTACCGATTTAAAACATATTTATCTTGAACACTTTAAGGCGATGCACTACGTAGTAATTTAAAATCTTTTATACATCACTGAACAGACTGAATACTAATATTCATTCGAAGAAATACGTTAATCACAAATTTAACTTGAATACGTGCCGCAGAACCGTCTGTAGATTTAGCCCCCGAATTCAGAATTTCTACCGATTTATAACATATTTCTCTTGAACACTTTAAGGCGATGCACTACGTAGTAATTTAAAATCTTTTATACATCACTGAACAGACTGAATACTAATATTCATTCGAAGAAATACGTTAATCACAAATTTAACTTGAATACGTGCCGCAGAACCGTCTGTAGATTTAGCCCCCGAATTCAGAATTTCTACCGATTTACAACATATTTCTCTTGAACACTTTAAGGCGATGCACTACGTAGTAATTTAAAATCTTTTATACATCACTGAACAGACTGAATACTAATATTCATTCGAAGAAATACGTTAATCACAAATTTAACTTGAATACGTGCCGCAGAACCGTCTGTAGATTTAGCCCCCGAATTCAGAATTTCTACCGATTTATAACATATTTCTCTTGAACACTTTAAGGCGATGCACTACGTAGTAATTTAAAATCTTTTATACATCACTGAACAGACTGAATACTAATATTCATTCGAAGAAATACGTTAATCACAAATTTAACTTGAATACGTGCCGCAGAACCGTCTGTAGATTTAGCCCCCGAATTCAGAATTTCTACCGATTTATAACATATTTCTCTTGAACACTTTAAGGCGATGCACTACGTAGTAATTTAAAATCTTTTATACATCACTGAACAGACTGAATACTAATATTCATTCGAAGAAATACGTTAATCACAAATTTAACTTGAATACGTGCCGCAGAACCGTCTGTAGATTTAGCCCCCGCATTCAGAATTTCTACCGATTTATAACATATCTCTCTTGAAAAATTTAATGCGATGCACTACGTAGTAATTTAAAATCATGTGTTTTTTATTTGAAAATTTGGTCGCCTAGAAATGTTTCAGATGCTTTAATTAAATACTGCGAGTAGAATACAACCTGGCCTTTGAAATAACCGAGTATTTTTTAGATAAGTCTTTTTATAAGCCCAGAAAAAATAATGTATAGGCCTATGAAAACTGCTTTAAAGTTCAAAATATCCTACTTCTGAACCCATTTTCGGTTATGGTTTTATTGTATAACTAACTAACTAACTAACTAACCATCACGCCGTTTCCCCGCAGGGGTAGGCAGAGAGGACGGACCGCCAAACAACTCGGTCTTGGCACACACTCCTTGCCTCATTCACATTCATACATCGTCTCATACATACTCTTCTATTATTCTGACTCTTGACATGGCCCGACTCAAGTATCTGATTCACTTGGTCGTGCCATGTCTTCCTCGGGCGTCCCCGACTTCTGCTACCATTCACATTAATGTTTTATTGTATAATGTGGAAAATTAAGTTATTTATAAAATGATCGAAAAACATTTATATATTTGTGCCTGAACATAAGGTGTGTTATTGATAGCGGCTCAATTAAAAAATTTTTTTTATTAAAAACTCATTTTGTTCTATTATTTAACAAGTTATCGGTATGAAAGAAATCACAGGATATTTTTAAATGCAACTTAAGAATTTGTCTAGAAATTTTTGCTCTATTTTAAACGAATCGTGTTTCATTAAATATTTTCACAATTATCGCTTAATTATTATCGTTTTTTTAAATATTACCGCGCTCCCTCTAACATTCGTATTTACATATAATCTCCCTTTCGAACCATCTCCTTTTTAGAGAAAAAGAGTTCAAAGAGTTGAACGCTTACTGCGGATAAATAATATTACAGTATATAAATCCTATTTTCTTAATTAGTTTTAGTTAGTTTCTACATAAGTAAAATAAAACCACGAAAAACTACAATGAGAAGAATGTGAGTGATACAAAAGTAGTTGAGAAAAGAGAAAGAATATGTATTGTAAATACCGCGAGAATATTAATTAACCATATTATGAAACAATTCAAATGAACTAGTTAGTTACTTCCCATTTAAAAAATAATGTGTTAAAATTAATAATTAATAAAATTAATTATTAAAATTAATTAATACCATGAACAGGTTAGAAGCTTTTGAAATGTGGCTTCACCGGAGAATACTCAAAGTCCCATGGACCGACATGATCACCAACACAGAAATTCTCAGGCGGGCTAGAGCAGAGAGAGAACTGCTTAGATTAATAAAAATCAGGAAAATTTCATATCTGGGTCATGTACTTCGAGGGGAGAAGTATCACTTGCTCCAGTTAATATTGAAAGGCAAGATAGAGGGTCGCAGAGGGCCTGGTAGGAGACAAATGTCTTGGCTGCGAAATATACGAGAGTGGACCGGCATTAGAAGTGTGGAGGAGCTATTCCGGGCAGCGCAAGACAAAGAGACATTTTCCAGAGTGATCGCCAACGTCGGGGGGACCTGATACGGCACATAAAGAAGAAGTTACTTCCCGGTTTTGCCCCAGTTTAAACAAACAAATCCATTTTCCAAATGTGATAATATGGAACGAAAAAATATTGCATCTTGTATTTAAAAAAAAAAAATAATTGCGAAGTGAAAAGAGTAGCGTTTACCTAGTAACTCCAGACAAAAGCTGTGCGAATGTTATGAAACCATAGCTTGCCGTTCGCTAGTTTTTAGAGAGACATAACATGAGATTTTTTAATTAACAGATATGATTTAAGCGCGTAAGTTAGTCTATCAAACCACGTAATTACATTTTGTTAGTCAAATTAAATTTCCCCAAAACTAATTAAAATATGTATAATTAAGACGTGTTTTTCTTTCGTCGGGTTGATGATAGGTAAGCCTTCGAAATAAACCGCCATAAAACATCAAAGGATAAAGGATATAGCTGTTCTTAACACGAAGAGGGGAGGCAACGAAATAGTGATTCATAAAACCTCCAGGAGGGTGAAACTTGCAGGGGAAACTCTCGCCTCGAAGCAAAGTGAAGTGAAGTGATTTTAAATCTATTGAAGCCCCACGACTTGCAACCAACTGCTCAAGAGGAGGTTCAGCTTACTGCAAAATTAACATTTTCAAAGTAGGCTTAAAGAATTTTTTTGCAAAGTAGAATTATTAAGGGTGAAATGTTAGCCTCGTTTCAATGAACCTGCAAGCAGTTAACCTTTTAACCCTCAACTTGTTAAATTTTGTTTCGTGATTAAGCATAAATTTGTTTTTTTTTTAAAGCAGACAAAACTGTAAAACGGTGAGCTGAGAAATTTACACAGATTTTTCGGTCAGGAATTCATGGATCCATGCGATTATTTTAAGATATCATTGTTACTTCCATCTTGAGTTATGTACGGGTATTAACTGCAAGTAATTTACCCTTTCATCCAACTAATCAACATAATAAATATCATGATAAAGCACAATTCTGTTTTTTGAAGCGGAAAATCTCTAAAACGGTTAAAAAATGAAATTTGTGAATACTTTTTTGTTGAAAAATATCAACGCAATATTGTTTAGACCTCAACTTCGAATAATCAAGAGCTATATGAGCATTTTGATTTATATAGTCAACAACCGTTGGTCATTGATAATTAATCGGTGAATCTGATTTTTAAATTTTGAGTTTGTGTAGTGAAATTTACACAGCGTAATTTTTCCGGGTTTTCAGCTTTTGGCTTCATTTTATAGGTATGATACAAACAGGTGGCCCTGAGGAAAATAAATTCCCTCAGGTCCAATGTCATCTTTGGGTCCAAGTCTTCATTTCGTTGGTTCCATATTGTTTTCAATCAATGGTAAAATAAGTAAAGATAGTACTAGGGCGGAACCGGGTAGTAACGATGATATTTCAAATATATTATTATATATTATATATATATATATATATATATATACGAATGTACTAAAATCTTTAAAGCCTGCAATCCCGTTTTTTGGGTTTATCTAACAGGATTTAAAAAAATCAACAATTCTCGTTTTACTGCGTTCACGTGTATAATGACTAAAATAATTTTCCTAAAATATGTTTCCGTAAATGGAGACATAATTACTAAAAAAACATACAATCACGATAAGTCAGGGAACATTAATTCGGGCACAAGTCTCCCCCATAGACCCCTGTAATAGCTGCTCCCCTTGTATTTCAACCTGAGGTTTTGTATGCAAAGCAGTTTAAGAAATGGATTTAGTCACGCTAATACTCGATTACTGTTCCCCTCACGGCCATATAATTATTATTTTGGATTTCCGGAATGTAAACCTTTTATTATTCAAGTTAAATAAATGACCTGAGATCATTTCGTCTGCGTATATAGCGTGTTGACTAGCGCTAAGAGTCATACTATCGATTGAATTAAAAGTACCTTTGTTTGGTATTACCGAAGAGCATGTTCTACTTACATAAACATCTTATTTAGCCATATAATGAAGAATAATACAATTGTTAGCGTGTTTCGTGATACAAAATAATAATACAAAACAATAATAAATAGTAATACTGGTTTTCCATAATATTGACATGGTTATTCATGTTATTTTAGTTGGAACATATGTGATCGATACAGGAAGGTGTTTGTTTGTCCGATCACATTTCGTGTAGCATTTTTTATATATGATTTGTAATTTAGTGATGTCATTACATTTATATAGTCTTCTTTCGCTTTACTACATATACTGTCATCAATATTTATATTGATATCGCCAATGACGATATTGCAAGTATCCTTCAGAGTTAGTAATAATTGTTCCATTTCTATTATAAAATGAAGTTTATCAGATCCATGCGAGCGATAGACAGCAATAACATGGTGAATAATTTTGTTCAGTTTTACCCGCCTTTTTAAACAGTTCGCTAATTGCATAGTTACTTCGTTGACTGTAATATTGTATTATTTATTCAGTATGAACACCGCAATACCGCTGCGTTTGTTAATAAGAGTTGAATACGAGTGATATGTGTAGTTAGGTGTATCGTACCTGGCGTCATCATTATTAGAGAGTACGAAAACAGTGTGCAATATAGTTGTGAATGAGGAATAGTTGGAGCAGGTGGATGAGTTTGTGTATTTAGGAAGTATGTTTACGAGAGATGGGAAGGCTGATAGAGATATTGAAAGAAGGGTAAATGCAGGTAATTCCGTTAATGGAGGACTGAACGCAGTTGGCGCTAACAAAAAAATGTCCAAAGAAGTGAAGTTAGCAGTCCACAACGGAGTGCTGGTACCTACCTTGATGTATGGAAGTGAGGCATGTAACTGGCAAAGAAAGGATGAAAGTAGATTGAATGCTGTTGAAATGAGATCCCTGAGGCGTATGTGTGGTAAAACCATGTTTGATCGTGTGAGGAATGTGGAGATCCGCAAAGAGTGCAAGGCTGATGTAAAAATAATGAGTAAGATTAAGAAAGGGACGCTTAGATGGTTTGGGCATGTAGAGCGAATGAGCGAAGATAGGATTGTAAGGAGGATATGCAAATGCGAATGGTAGCAGAAGTCGGGGACGCCCGAGGAAGACATGGAAGACGATCAAGTGAATCAGATACTCGAGTCGGGCCATGTCAAGAGTCAGAATAATAGAAGAGTATGTATGAGACGATGTATGAATGTGAATGAGGCAAGAAGTGTGTGCCAAGACCGAGTTGTTAGACTTCATTTTTTGCAGAAATTTTAGGGAATTAACATTGCAGTAGGGGATTGCAATCTTCTATGTGCGCTCGGACAAAACCTATATTAACTCCTTGTTTATCAAGTAATATCTTTCGGATTGGGCATGTTGTTTCTATTATTACATTGCGCAGATGATCATTTTTTTCTGTTTTTCTATGTTTTTGTTACTTGAATCATTTGGAGCATCACTTTCATTGTTTTGCTTTAAAAGGTCGTTAAGAAAAATATCTTTATTATACTCCCCTCCTACACCTTTAATGATCATGCACGGTCTCTTCTTTTTTAATTCTGTTGCAGATTCCATTTTTATTTTTTTCCGTGTTTAATTTTTCTGCGTCTTCTTTTTTCGAGCAAGTCAAAATTATTTTACTGTTTGATGCCTTTTTGATCCCATTTATACCAATTCCTAGGTTAAGTGCTTTGTTTTTTTTATTGTATGTAAATCTTCCGGAAGAAATTCTCTCAATGATAGTGAAAACTCTATCAAACTCCGTTGCATAGTTTAAAAGAACTAAGTGCCCAAACAGACAAACGGGGATAGTGATTTGTACCGTTTTTTAGTACCATTGCGTACGATTTTGGTTCATTTTCATCCGAGCTTAGAAATAATTTTTTTTGGAGTTAAATTATTTGTTCCTGGAAATTGTTACGCTCTTGTTACAGTGTTTCTTCTAACAGGTTTAAGGTAAATTCTAGGTTATTTCGCACTTTCGAATCCTTTACGTAGTTATATTGTTACGCTCTTGTTTCCGTGTTTCTTCTAACAGGTTTATGGTTAATTCTAGGTTATTTCGCACTTCCGAATCCTTTACGTAGTTATATTTTTTATGTCACTATTTATATTTTAAATTAACTTTAAACTTAAACTTGAGCAGACTTGCACAAGATGTACGTCACTCCGGGCGAAACTATGTAACAGTTCTGCCGTGTGGTATCTTGACCAAGTCATTCCAAGAGCAATGGGTTATCAATCAACGTCCGTGTTGAAGGCTAATTATTTACATACATCCATAGTCATTGTGTACGTACATCAAGTGCGTCTAACGTGTATCGTCTACGCTTTGAACTGTTTCATAAATAATAAATACCGATAGAAATATCTTTTCAGGTCAGTGTTACGATGACATTCCAAGTGTGATGTTCCAATGCAGTTCATTCCTATGCATATAAAACTCTAACTCAAAACTAAGGTGTTTGAACAAAATTCGTTGAATAATAAATGTTTGTGAAAAGCCGTAACGGACTAGTGAAGGATTTGTACTCGCACGCAACGCTCGAGACTAATTTCAATTAGAAATGTGATAAAGTGTAAACAAGTGAACTATACGGCGGTGATGTATAAATTCAGTGCATTGTCTGGAGGGGGAGAGAGGGGGGCAGCTCACCATGGGGGAGGATCTGGAGCACACTACCATATCCAGGCTCTTGGGTGGACTTGGAACCTGTTGGCATCGTTCGTCATATTCCTCTCCGTTATCATTTGCCCAGGTGAGACTTTTTTCATACTTATTCAATTTTAGCATCAAGCTATGTTGCATTTACTCCTTCTTGGTCCAAGGTTATGTTAGTTTAGTTAGAGAAGCATTTATTAACATTATGAAATTATAAAAAAAAACATTAATAATGGTAACTTCTTATACACGGTGTCCGGAAACAAGTATTACAAGCGAAAAACTGGCGAATTTACATCACATAGACAACCGACAGAAACTTTTATTTATTTTATCTGGAGCAGGGTTGACGCTGTTGAAAAGACATTAAACAGCTGATATTAATCCCCTGGCCACCGTTTTTAAAAGTTTGATAAAAAAAATCAGATTTACTCGAGAACGAAAGCTCAAACAAAAGAGTTAAACCACGAAATCGATTTCGAGGGTGAATTATTTTATTTTTATTTTATATGAATACCGCACAAGACAATACTCAATTCTGGATGGTGAAGTATACTATAAATTGTTTTAAATGAATAGATTGTGAAACAAAACAAATTTATCAAATAAAATTTACTTACGCACGCCGGAATTTGAACCCGCGACCTTCGGCTTGCTAGTCGAGAGATTTACCCCTCGACCACGGAGGCCACCAGTATATACACCAGTTTTCTGCTTATACCACAAGTTTCCGGACACCGTGTATACTTTTATTTTAACAACATCAACAGAAAACAAACAAAAACATGAACTATACGAAAAACGTTCAGAGAAACTTCAAATATTGGAACGAAATCAATGAAGACAATGTAGATTACTAGAAACTAAGAACAAAAATATTTTTTAAAAAAGCTACAGAACAGAAAACCCCAGTGAGGACTGTCAACACTTTGAATGTATGATTATATATTATGCTTTGTATTTACATCATGTAGAAACTGTGCAATAGAAACGAATAAATTATTAAAACAGAATATAAAATATGTTAGGATTTGAATAACGGAATCCTCCTCTAACGGCGATTTCATTAAGATACTTACCAATCCGGAGAACAACGGTGATTTACCAATATGTTTATTTAATATTTTGTTCTGTGATGCTGTTTCAAGTTATCCCTGCTAATGGCATTCAATAGTATTTGATATTTTATCCACCCGACGTTCCCATTAGATGATGTCGGGGAAATTAATTATTGTAATACTTTGTTGCAGACTATCGGGAAAAAAGACATAAAAATGTTTAAAATTTGTATATAAAACCTAGGTGGTACAATTTTCCAGATCACTTACAAAACAACTGTGATATTTATATAACCATAAACGTTGAAAACCTTTGTGGATAGTGGTAAGAGCAATATTTTTGAGTCCCTCAGTGTCCTTAAACATAAAGATGTGAAGAGATGATTTTATTAACAATTTTTCAAAAGAAAAGAAACCCAATAAACTATTTTTTGTAGTTTGTTAATGGGTGCTTTTAACATTGAAAAAACTTATTATGCTTAATTAGTTTAAGTTATATGTACATATATTCATATAAATTCATAAATATGCATACACATATATGCACGGTATATAGTAATAATAATTTTAAAACGGGAATAACAAAAACATTTATAATTTCAACCAAGTGCTGGGAAACACTGTTGACGTAGATCTTGGTCAATATTGATCATCCAACAACAAGGAAAACTATGAGTGAATAACATGTATTACCTAAGGAGATGTAACATAATATAAAAACTATACAAATATATATGCACTTAAAAATAGTTTCATTCAAAAACCTTTCAGCGAGTCAATTCTTCGACATAATATTTGGTTTTAGATTACATACATACATATGTTTAATTTCTGCGGGTAAATAATTTAAGTAATTAGGTATCATGTAGTCCAGCGTTTTTTGGGCACATTTATTTATATATTTAGGAACGATTTGTCTTTCATTTAACGTAAAATATATGTATGTAAGGTTTTATTTTCCATGAAGTGGGTGAATGATCGATTACAGACAAATAATGTATTCAATGCTTTAATTTAGTTCTTACAGTATCCAGAGAAAAGCATAAAGATTATTCAATGTCTAAGGAATGCATAAAATTTCATTAAATTCGAGAGTTCGAATTCGAGAGACTCTGCAAATCCTGCGCCCACGAGTTTTTGCTCTTATTATTATTTAATATTATATGTTGTATCACACAGAGTCATTAACAACTTAATTAACAGCCCTGCCATCGTCGCCACTATTAAATTCCACGTACCAACTAGGAACACAAGACAAAATGTAACATTCTTCTGCAATACATACTCGACACTCACTAACCAAGAGTATGCATAAACTGGGCATCAAGTTTGGGGGTACTATTGATATATTTACCTCTAAATTTTATAGAATTAAGCGTAATATATACCAGCACTTTGTTGAATCGCACTTATAATGTTTCATATTTAGTTTATGAGTTAGATTTAAAAACTAAATAGTTATTTGGTGCTTTAAAAAATTTATGTATAATTTCACTAGGTATATTCTGTTCTTATAATCTACGTAATAGCTTAGCTGGGCGTAAAACGAAATAAAGTTAAAATATAATAATAAAATGTTTACGGCATAAAATGCTCTTAGATTCCCTTTGCTTCTCGATCCGCCTCTGATATCCCAAAAAATAGACGTCAATCACATTCATACATCTTCAAAATAGTTTCCTCTTCTTCGAGCGTCAGAAAAAAATCAATAACCTATATAATTCTAAATGCTTTTCGTTTCTTTACCTCGTTCACAAGAAACACAATTTCACCGTACGAGCCGTTACGTGGTCAACTCCAACTTCTTCTCCAATCGCCTTCGAACTATTACCTAATCAGAACCTTCAGATCCGCATATATCTATCGAAAAGCCATTATTGGTTGTTTTTATTTTTTATAAAAGGTGTAGTTGTTTATGTAAACGCTATTTAGCCCTATGTTTCCCATTCAAATTATGTATGAATTACTTTTCATGGTCTTGTTATTGCTTTGCTTTGACCGAGCTACGTGACTCGAATCATGCGAGCTCAATCTCAAAGCCCTCTCGTGATACCTACTACTTTCAAAGTATATGAAATTTAATATAACACTTTCGTAAATATCTTTTACTTCTCTGTATTTTGCAAAAGTTAGTGGACAGCGACCTTTCCAGAGAAAATAATATATATATATATATATTTGTATATTTTTTTTATGTGTCACCTCACAATAGCGCCCCTGTCTGTACAGTGTAAAGGCAGGGGAACTATGTCACCACCCGGTTGGACAGCGTTGTGAGGTAGTGGCTGTAGGAAAGGATTATATGAGGCAGGAAAAACAGACGCCAAAAAGTCGAAGAAACGAACCGTTCGAATGAAGCCAACATCAACTTTGAACGGGTGTTTCGCTCGTGTCCGTCGAGTTTCACGCACGTGCACCGGTACACCGGGGATCAATGCTGCTAGCTTCTTAAAGCAGGCTCTATTAAAATACCTGCCTAACAGACTCAGCATGCCTACATTGCGTCTGTGCATTAGAGATAACAATCGGTATGTTAACAACGGATTTTCAACCATACAGACCGCCCTCCCTTGCACATTTAAATATACTTTTTAATGTAGCTATAACTTTGCGGTTATCCCCTATAAATAATGTCAACAATATTATTTGGTTTGAACCACAACACTTCTTATATTAACGCCAACCGGTTTTGGAACGAGCGTTCCTTCTTCAGAGCAAAATACATACTAACTTAATATTACAAAATAATGTGTGAACATATATCTATTAGTGTTGAAGTGGGGGTGGACTTAATAATATATGTTCACTCATTATTTTGTAATGTTAAGATTGCCCTGAGGAAGGGACGGTTGTTTCGAAACAGGTCGGAGTTAATATAAAAATACAGTGCTTCAAATAAAGTAATATTTTTTTTCATTTATTAAAATAAATATTTGTAATTAGGATTATATTATTTCTCTTTTGTTCTCAAAGGGTGAATTAACATTAATAATAATAATTGAATGACTTGTATAGCGCCGTTTTTGTGCAAAATCACCTCAACGGCGCTGTACAAATTTATAATACATTTCTATAGTGATCTATGTTATTACTAACTATTTATGGAGATAATATACAGTACAATACTTACCTGGTAGGTCACTTGAGATTAACACTTAATTAACATTATCTAATTGTTTATTAGCGAAATTTAGATACAGGATTTAGGACATAGTTGGAAAATTGAATATAACTGGACTTTCTCTCAGGAATGGTATATTTAATTTAAGGGTATGACAGCTTAAAAATGTAAGTTTTTAGTTTAGACCTGAATTCTGTTGGACTTGTTATGGATCTTAGTTCCGGAGGGAGTTTATTCCAAGCCTTCGGCCCAGATACTCCGAAAGCGCGATCACCAAACTTAGTATTTGGCTTGCGCTTAGGTTCTATCAGTCTGCCTACAGCTGATGATGTTGCTGATCTAAGAGTTGACTGCCTCAGACCAGTGTTTTCCGGGACGCATAGTTCAGAGATGTAGGGTGGGGCCATTTCATTGATGGATTTAAACACCATCCAGCACAGTTTGTACTGGATTCTTTCAGGGCACTTGAGCCAGTGAAGGTTACGAAGGTGTTCTGAAATGTTTGAATATTTTGAAACCCCGGTTATGAGCCGCGCTGCTGCATTAAACACTGATTGAAGTTTGTCAATTTGATATTTTGGAAGGCTGGCATAAATGCCGTTGCAGTAATCTAGACGTGAGACTACGTAAGAGTTGATAAGTAGTTTTGTTGCTTCTGTAGGAAGGTTTCTTCGGACAGACTTGAGTTGTCTTAGGTGAAAAAAACCGGTGCTTAAAGTCGTATTTATTTGACTTTTAAACGAAAAGTCTGAATCTAAATTGACACCGAGAAGTTTGACTGTTGTTTTTGGGATGATATCGCTGCAGGAAATAGTAATAGGTGAATCGTCTATGAAATGTTGACGTTTGTTTGTGGCCGCCCAGAGAAACTCAGTCTTTCAGATGGATTGAGCTTCAGCTTGTTTGAAGACATCCAAAGAGTTATTGCTTCTAGACATTCAGTTATTCGAATCTTGAGACCATTGATTTCGTTTGGAGCGCAGTAAAAATAAACTTGCTGATCGTCAGCGTAGCAGTGAGATAAGAGATCAAATGACTCGATTATTTTGGCGACATCATTTGTAAAAAGGATGAAGAGAAGTGGGCCCAAAACGGATCCCTGGGGTACCCCTGAAGAAAGTTTTGCGAAGTTGGACAATTTATTTCCAACCCTCACAGCTTGTAAGCGATTGGATAGATAGGATACCAGCCAACTTTTTATGTCAGAATTCAAACCAAATGTTTCCTCTAATCTCCTAATGATTCATGATCAATCGTGTCAAAGGCTGCACTCATATCTAGGAGTGAGATAAGTGATAACTTACCTGACTCTACGGCAAGAGTTATGTCCGATAGCATACAAAGTAGTCCGGTTTTAGTTGAGTGGAACTTTCTGTACGCAGATTGACGTTTTGCGAATAATTTATTTGAATTCAAGTGACTGGTTATTTGTGCGGCAGCAATTTTCTCCGGGATTTTTGAAATAAATGGTAAGTTTGAAACGGGTCGATAATTACCTAAGTTATTGGCGTCTAGTTGTGAATTTTTCAGTATTGGTGTAACTACAGCTGACTTGAGTGGTTCAGGAAAGTTACCCGTGCTCAGTGATTTATTAAAAACGTGACCTAGGAATGGAGCTAAAACATTAGAACATTGTTTTAATAACCATGTCGGTATAGAATCAAGACTGTACTGCTTATTAGGCGAGCTTGAAATAATTTGTATTACTTCTTCCAGCGTTGTGGGTTTTGATGGAACATTCTACATATGTTTCTCACATTGCTAATAAATAACCCAAAAAAATCCTTTCTCACTATGGACACCTTCAGTCTGCATAACGTAAAACTAAAACTTTCACAATAAACAAAAAACTGGGTTGTTTTTAAAAATGATTATTTAAAAAAGATTTCATTATTTGTAAATAATATTTAGATTTTATTGATACCAGCGAACGATTATGCAGTTGGTAATTTGTTTTCACTACCTCTGATGATGACCGCAGTAGGGAAAAAATGCTTGGTTCTTTTTGATTATAAATGAATTTTTCCATCGTTTTTTTATTGCGTGGAAACACGATATATAATTTTGAAACCTCGGTATGATCTTATCACAATAAATATTTAAATATTTTAACCTTTATGCACTACAGTTAAATGTTTACTAGACATCACACAAAAATATCGATACCACAGTACCATGAACTTCGATAAGCCGGACCCCTACCGCACCATGAAAAACTACCGTATGAGCTATAATTAAAGCTGAAATTATAATAGAGCTTATCGAAGTCCTGTTTTAACTCGACCATTTGTCATTTCATCTGTTTATACATTTGTTTGTTACGTTCCGGTTCCGGTTCAAGATGGTGGCCTTGTTGGAAACTATATTTTTATCCCGCCAGCGTTCGCATGATCTTGGTTACTACTACGAGCCAAAAAAACGGAGTAATCAAATTATGGTACCAACCTGCCTGAATAAAGTTTGAGAAAAGATTTGTCTTTGAGATTGTGACATTCATAATGTAATTCATAAAACTCTATTGATAACCCATTCCTCTTGGAATCCTGTGGCTTAAACGTGCCCGAAATCTTTAGCCATAGTCGTCGCCATGATTTGTTCAAGATACCTCACGGCAGAACAGATGTTCTAGCACAACAAAGCATGACACGAGAAATGGTGTTATTGAATTTAATTTCTGAAACAGTGGATGTATTTAATTCCTCTTTAAATATCCTCAAGCCTTTTTTGTACTTATCTTCCCAGATGTTAAGGGTGTCAGAATGAGAAGATTGTAGGTCATTAACCATAGACTAAATACAACAAAGATATTTCATAATACTAAACAAAATGGATAAAATATATATATTTTCCTTATTTGAAATGAAAAAAACGCCATGTAAAACGTTTAAGGTTTATAATTAAGTACAAATTCAATAACTTACTAACAAATCTTGCGAGGTCCCCTGTTCACTGAACTATTAGTATTAAACATCTAATGAATTGGATGACATTTGATCATACAATTTTATATTTGAATGAAGTTAATTACAATAAGTTTTAATTGTAATAAAAATAAGACACCTAAAAATGACATTTAACAGTGAACTGGACGTGGTCTTCCGAGACCTTTTTCGATTACTGAAAAAATGCTCTCAGTATCGCCCTGGTGAGAGACCACCATTCTGGTATTTAACAACCTTCATCGTCCATATTTTCCTTCCACCTCACAAAGTCCCCTATTTGGTTGAAAATAGAAATTTCGCAGTACACGACAGAGTATTTTAAGAATGCCACGCGTCATTGATTTTACACAACCCTCTAGTTATTTTGGTCAGAATATTATAATTGTCCAATATTACGCCTCATTAATTATTATGACGTCGATAAACGTTATTAATAGGCCGACAATATTTCTAGATCACAAAACGCTTCCACGTATTTATATAAAAGGTCATGATGGTAAAGTTATTTGATTTTGATTCGGAAAGTTGCGAATTTGATCTCTCGTAAAGCGATTTTTTGTACATTATTTTTTTTTTTTACTTTCGAGATGATTTTATGTTGGGTGTTGAGGAATCAGGATAATAATAGCCGGAGCTGTGAAACGCGTCAATAGGAATATATTGTAAGGAAAGCGCCCTTGAGATTATTAAATAAGAATATACTGTAAGGAATGCGCCCTTGAGACAATCAAATAATTATATATTGTAAGGAACTTCAGATAATTAAATGAGAATATATTGTAAGTACAACGCACTTGAGATAATTAACATAAAGATAACTAACCATAAATTATTATAAGCAATAATTAGTCGCCTGAAATATCCACACAAATTGAAAATATCTCCAGAGTAAAAATAAATGCCACTGACTGGAATTGAACGCGCACCTTCTGATATCCGGCCAGGTGCTCTGAACCACTGAGCTACGTCGACTTATTTCCAACACGCCAAATAATTCAAATTGTACTAGTACTTCAATCAAAAATTACTGCTTATTATGTTTTTTCACCTGTAAACAACCAACTTTTGGTCCACAGCACCTGACCGGACATCATTTCACAATTTATTCACTAAAAATAATATGTAATGTTTTGTATGTGAAACTTATAATTTTGATTATTTTTCTACTGCTTGCTATGTGAAATTTATAATTTTGATGTCAAAATACCAATGAAAAATTATACCTTTTAACTCCCACCTATGTATTGTAAATTCATCTCGTCCAACAATGAGTTTTGTAACTCATCGGGATTGCTCTAGCAAGAAATAAAAATAATAAAAAGAATATATATATATATATATATATATATTCTTTTTATTATATATATATATATATATATATATATATTAAGTACATTTGCGGCACGTTCCAGAGTGGAATATACTCTCAGTATCACCCTGGTG
This sequence comes from Hesperophylax magnus, assembly GCA_026573805.1. NCBI lineage: Eukaryota > Metazoa > Arthropoda > Insecta > Trichoptera > Limnephilidae > Hesperophylax > Hesperophylax magnus. Next base: position 463,734 of record JAIUSX010000116.1, on the reverse strand, counting down.
TCAGACCACCATTCAGAATTCCCTCCCACCTACCTCTTCCCGATCTTCTTTTTTGATGGTGCGGGGAATTAAATACTGACATAATTATGAGAAATTTTACAAAATAGTTTCAATACAATATATGAATATCATATGATTTATTAATATTATATTTCAATAATTAATATTATTTATTTTATACGTTAGTTAGGAACGTCAACATTAACGATTATTTACAACTTCAACATGAACACAGAATAACACAAGGAACTAACACAGCTTTGCTGAAATAACCTTAATTTTTTTATAATTTTATATTTCACTGTATAATCTTCTCCCATTCGAAACCTTTCAAGTAAATTATATCCATATTTGTTTGTTTTTTATTTGCTCTACTATACACTTATAATTGTATGCTTATACCTACTAACTACTTTTTATACATAACACTATGTTCCATCTCAGATCTTATTATTTCTTATTCATGTCGATATTGCTAAATTCTATTAGTTTTTGCTTTTTACAGGTGCAACTCTTATTTTGTTATTTTTTTTTTAAATCTCTGTTATAATGTTCTTTACCTCACGAGTAAGTTACACTCTAATTTATATTGGTTTATCGATTTGTTAAACACACAATTAATACTGGGTTTAAACACACCCACTTACTTACTTTTTATGTTGAACTTTCTTTTACTTACTATTTCATGCTTGGGTATATTTTATATTGAATCCATCTTATTAGTGTTTTGCTAATTTGCACAAAATTTTATTATATGTGTTGCTTTCTTACAATTAACTCCATTTATCTTCTTATGTTCAATTATTGTAATCAATGTAAATGTATATTTTCATGTAAAAGCCCATTAGGGCGTAAATAAAATAATAAATAAATAATCCATATCTTACCGAATCAAGAATATTTTGTTTATTATAACGTTTATTGGCATAATGAAAACGATTTGGAGTATTTTTGTTGTTAGTAATTTTTACATCCGTAAACTGCATACACAGAACCTACTTTGAAAGAAAAAAATATGCATACGTATAAAATATGAACAAAGTGTAAGTAGAGGGTACCTTATAAGTAATTGCCTGTGTGTGGGTAAAATAAAGATAAATACTAATATAATATTAATTGCTTGAAGAATGTTTTGATTCTCGATTTTTGCAAGCGATTTAAATAACCAAACATATATCTATTGTTAAACATAAACATTCGATACTAATTTTGTAATTTAAGATATTATTTTTTCTTTTCGCTTATTCTTATAAGTACCAAATTGTATATTTAACTAAAGCTTCTAACAGGAATTCAATCTTAACACTTTTTTCCTTCTATAAAATAAGATTTTCTATAATTAAACAATGTAATATGAAATTATGGGTTCCATGATAAATCAAAACATCGACAATTCAACACACCTTTAAAAAGTGATATAAACTCATTAGAAACGATGAAAAAAAAATCATTTTAAACCTAACCTAACCTAACCTAACCTACTTAACTCAGTTTATAAAGTTTTTATGACTTTATATAACTTTTTAAAGATGTGAAGAATTATCATTTTGATGATTTATCCGGTCACCGAAAATATGATATGAACTAAATTTGTCAATATGACTGGCCTAAAACAGGATCCATTCCTAGTTGGCTAGTCAAAGTTTCCGCATATGTTTTATTTTATAATTTTTTGTGAAATATATTATTATTTAATAGATAAATATTTTCTGAATAAAATAAAATAGTTAAACGCCAAATCAAGCAAGTTACAATGACAGTTTTATTTAAATTTACCGTATAATAATGTAATATTGTTGTTAACAAGTGGAACATAGTGTTTCACTATTTTTTGATTTTTTTCAGCCATAATTGTATATATTTGTATTAAGTTGGTATTGATTTGGAGGATGTAAATTACGTTATTGGTCCTTTTGCTCATTCTATTTGTTTACACTTTGTTTTTATTTAAATTTTTTTTGTATTTTTTGTTTATTTTTAAATACATATTTCTTGGTTTGCAGTATAAATAATTTATTAAATAATTTAGCCAGTCGAGAATATCACTATATATAACTTAAATCTGTAAAATATGTAGGTAAGAAATCTTAATTTTGAGATGCTTTTATTTATTTGCGATTTCCAGTTTAGAATTCGCTCGTTTGCTGCAATAATTGCTCAATTCAAAATAAACTGATTTTCCGAAAACAAATTTTGAATATTTTTAGTTATTCTAATAATATTGTGATGTAATACTGACACTTACTGCCGTCTCGCTTTATCTTTTGGCAGTTCAGGTATGTCATCCTACAAGTAAAAAGGAAAGTGGAAGTTGTTAGTTTTGACCAAATAAGTCATATATGGATATTTTTTATGTTTGATTTATGTCGTATTGCAGCAAACGAGCGATTTTCATCAACAGTAACAACTAAATATTGAATTTTTTCGATTTTAGCAAATTCATTGCCCAGTGAACATGTTACTTGTATTTTGGATTCTAATTAATATGTTATTATAAGTTTTTTTTTAATGTTGTTATAAAATCTGACAATGTTTCTATATCCAAGAATTTTCAGTTACTATTTTTGTCGTCGTCGGCGTAAAATAATTTTTTTCACACAATTACATAAATCATTTAGATATAATAAAATTAGAACCGGGCCAAGTATAGTTCCTTGGGTTACCTCATGTTTTATCTTTGCTTCTGTACTATACATTATTAGATAAATTAGAACTGCAAATTCAGGATCTCACCCTTCCGTGAACATAGAGGAAGCACTGCAGTCCGAACTGCATGCGGTATGGCAAAATACATTATCATGTTGAAAACTTTACTCAATAAATTCAATTTTACAGGCAATTGAAAATGTGTTATAAATATTATATTATAGGTACACGGAGAAAACCTACTTATTAGAAATATTGTTAATTTATTAAAAATCTGGTCAAATTATTCGTTTTCCTGTTAAAAACGGTACTGGAGGCCTATAAATAATGATTGACCAATTTCATAATAAACTATCTTTAAAGTACAAATATTTTATAAAGAAATCGGAACACGTGTTCGAAAATAATAATACTTTCGAATCTCGTCTCTTATATTTATTCAGACAAGGGTACCTGATTGAACACGTGTTCAGATATATTCTGAATTACTATTTTATTGGGAAATGGTCATGCAGTCACATTTTAACAGTATCTTCATAAAAAAACCCTACTCATTTTTCTCCGTATAGGTACCTACATTATTGCTCGTCTGAATTATTTGCACAAGCAATTTCAATTTTGAAAATGATTCTTATAATGACAAAATTTAAGTATATTGAACCTGATGTCCCGCAGGACTAACACAAAGACATCCAAATTAGTATGTTTAATGGTATTTAAAAAAAAAGCTAAATGAAAAAACGCCTTTATGAATGAAATGCTCATGAATCAGGAAATAATATTCCAATAAGCGATTTCCCAATTAATTCAGTAAGATATTACAAGAGTCACTTTAAGATGATCTTTATGAAGGTATGAACCTTTCACGTTTCCTGTTACCACCAGACCCTCAATGATAAGCTACTTTCCGAGAATCTTGTGTAATTTTTAGATTCAAAACTCGTGCCTTTGCACAATTATCTAATTTTTGTCTAAATTTCGTCAGCATTGACATCCTTGGACCGAAGAGATTCCAGCATCTGTTTACCTCTCCGGCGACAGAAGAATATGTAACATTCCGAGAGTGCGTGGGCGGATGTCTAGGCGGGGGCGGCAATCGATCGGCCGCGCATGCGCTACATTCATTCACCGAGGGCGGCGGTCACATGGGCGGCAAGAAGAAACAACAAACCTTCGGAGCAAACTCAACCCCCGACAGCCGAACCTAGCCAGATAATATAATATATAGTAAGGGCAGTTACCAGAGTTACAAGAGCTGCATCTGTGTTCAGCGTGGGCGGGCTGTTAGCTAACCCGATTTAATGACTGCCAGCAAAGATTTTATTTATCGCTGGTACAGTCACGCTAACGGTCAATGCGCTTATTCGAAGTTTGATTGAAATTATGTTCGTTGAGGTAGGCCCAATATTGCGACAATGGACACTTTCGCAAGGCAATGATTAAGAGTTAGCAGAAATGAAATCCCCAATCAATCCCATGTGCGGCAAAGACGTGAATGACATAATAATATAAGGAGAAGAAGGGAAGTTAAAAACGAGAGGAATAATAGATACTTACACATTAAAATATCTCACTTATGAAATACAAAACATACTCTTATTTAGACTTACAACAGACTTTAGACTGATAACATGCCAAAGGTTATTTGAGGGTCTTTGGCTTTTGCCTATATTACGGGTTTTTCTCGGCATTTAGTATTTATATTCGTTTGTAAATGAATGAATCTCTAGATTATCTAGATAGAATCATTATCAATGAGAAAACGATCTGATATGTGTTCCATTTCGTTTTCCGTTTGGGTTCACAAAGCAGGGCCTTCAATTGGTTTGGCACGTACGCAGAGGAACGAAGAAAATAGTCAATAGAATAATATGGCATGGGGAGTCATACATACAATCATTTTATATAGTCATATAGTGTGATGTGAGGGTATTTATAGTATCTGAGTGTGAGAAGTTGAATGAAAGCGGTGAAATGGAGTTTAAAATAGGGAGAACACCTAGAGAAAAAGGACCAACTAATATTCTAGCTTGTTCCACTACAAACATTTGATTAATTAATACGTACTTATTTTCAAACTTCTAAATCTGCGAACAATCGTTGAAAATATTCGAGTCTTCATTCAAATGAAATTTCGGTGGAGTCAATATCAAAATTCAATGAAACAATTAATACGTGTTGACGTATTTAAAGAAAAAATAGCGTTGGTCATTTGTCGACAGTAATATAAAACTCCAGTGAAAAATACTATCATTTAAAAAATATATATTCATATATGATTTAAGATTTTCACGGCCAAAAGTATTTTTGTTTTTTGTTTTTGGGGTGTTATGCCGTGTTGCGCTTCTTTAGCCAACGTTAAAGCGTCCATCATCAGGACACATCTGCCCTGTTGATGGACACTGTAACGTTGTCCGAAACGTTGGCTAAAGAAGGAGTTAGCGCAACAACAAATCTTCTTCTTCTTTATGTGCCGTATCAGGTCCCCCCGACGTTGGCGATCACTCTGGAAAATATCTCTTTGTCTTGCGCTGCCCGGAATAGCTCCTCCACACTTCTAATGCCGGTCCACTCTCGTATATTTCGCAGCCAAGACATTTGTCTCCTACCAGGCCCTCTGCGACCCTCTATCTTGCCTTTCAATATTAACTGGAGCAAGTGATACTTCTCCCCTCGAAGTACATGACCCAGATATGAAATTTTCCTGATTTTTATTAATCTAAGCAGTTCTCTCTTTGCTCTAGCCCGCCTGAGAATTTCTGTGTTGGTAATCATGTCGGTCCATGGGACTTTGAGTATTCTCCGGTGAAGCCACATTTCAAAAGCCTCTAACCTGTTCATGGTATTTACTTTCAAGGTCCATGTTTCACATCCATACAACAAGACCGACCACACATAACATTTTAGCATTCTCTGCCTTAGTTTTAAGCTGATATTATCATTGCAGAAGAGGGGTTTCATTTTAATGAACGCAGTTCTTGCTGTTTCAATTCTGCACCTAACCTCTACATCTGGGTCAAGAGTCTCCGTGAGAATACTGCCGAGGTATTTAAATCTTTCGACCTTTTCGACATTGCAACCATCTAACAACAAATAACAAAAATATATATTCATATGGATCACAGGTTCCCAAAGTGGTCTATATGGACCCCCAGGGGTCGATATCGGCGTGCTGGGGGTCTATGTCAGCGAGAAAAAATTTTGGGCCCACGAGATTCAAATGGGGGTAAATTTTTTTATTTTTTATTATTTATTTATAAAAAAAGTAAATATTCACAAGAGATAAAAATATATTACATTTCATATCAGACATCACTTTTTTTTGTTTACCCAATTTGTAGAGAAATATTCTCGGGTTAAACTGGGGAGCTAGTCTATGTGCTTATATATATAGATAATAATGTGTATAGTTACAAAAATGAAAAAGAATATTTTCAAAAATACTGTAAAATACTACAAAATATTGTACAATAAGAAAATTACAAATAATTATAGAATATCAACAAAAATCAACGAAAAATCAACAAAAATATAAGCAACAATATAAGCAACAGAATATATCTGAAAATCATCGATAAAAGTAAGTCAATCTTCTCTGTAAAAATACAACGAAAGTTTTTTTTTAAATAAAATAATTTTTCTCACTTTTTATTGTATCCGGAAAATCGTTAAATATATGTACATAATGGTGTTGTGCAGCTGTCGTGTTGCATCTAGGTACATACATGTTCCCAGATGTTCTAGGTCTTATACTTCGCGTTGGACATACGAGCGGACTCCCATTTACCTCAAGTCAACATTTAGGAGTTCCGTAAATGACACAATAGACCTAACACAAATATAATAGACTGAGAAATTACTTATTTGATATTTGTATTTTTATATTTCGTAAAGTTGTTAATTGAGGTATATAAATAGAGTCTACGTTCCTTTTCTCGTCAGAATTAATATATTTAAGCAACACATTGCACATTGGAAACCGCGAATTTTCCTAGTTCCCCAACTTGTTTTTGAAAAACGTCCAGGGTAATAATGACTTTCAACATTTAAATGCACTTCAGACTTCAAAACTAAGTTTGAGGACATTTTGACTGGAAATGCAACGTTGAAGAATCTTATATCATGTGACAAGAAGAACTGACCGGAATAAGCACTGACAAAGAACAAGGGGCAGTTCTGTAGGGCCAGCTACGGAAAGAAATTCCCGTTGCTTATCCTGCTTCATTTTAATTTGGTATAATTCCTCACGAGGGTGCCCCTGTCTGCACAATGTAAAGACAGAGCAACTATACCGCCACCCGGTTGTTAGACAGGCAAGGGAAGGGAATCTTCTCACGAAAAAGAGAAATGATTATCACATGGGACATTAATAGTTTTAGGAAAATTCAATATTCGGCAGGCATATAGATCATCAAACGCTGATTCTGTCACATTTATTGTCATATTATTGTACGTAGAATTTATAAATCGCAATTTCAAAACAATTAAAACACCATTACATTAAAACGCACTGTTTGATTGGTTGGTACGACTGAATCCGTCAATGGACTCGGTCCACAAGTCAATATTAATTTCGTCGTCCTTTTGTATGAATATTAATCCAACGAAACTCAGGTTTTGTTTGTATTTAAAAGATTGGCCCTCAAAAAAGGCCCTCAATAATTAAAATCCAGTCGGGAAATGACTACGTGAAAATTGATTCGAAGACATTCGTGTAATACAAGCTTCTAAGTGAGAAGGTCACCTTACTACTTGTGTAAAGTCATATTTTGCTAATAAAAATAAATTTTTAATTAAGTACGGCAAGTTTAAGAATATTTGAAGTTACGATGATGCGATTTGACATTTTCTTTACAATATTATCGATTGTATTTTTTAATTGGTTTTAGCATCAAGGAATTTTAAGATACACAATCGTCATGATCAGAATATTATAAATACCAGTATGTTGTTTAGGTTTTGGAACACTGATAAATTGTTTATCAGGTGCGTTAAAGGAAGTATTTTTGCACTTTGGTCGAATAGAATAACAGTAGTGATGAAAATTTTAAGATAAGAATAAAAAATGTCTCAACTCTTGACGCTGCCATAAAATATACAGTACATGTTGAAATAAAACGTAGGCTTTTTGTGACTGGTGACGTTAAAAAGGAAACCACAGATTTGGTGATATGTTGGGTGACCCAAAAAAATTTAACTTTAAAATTTATTTGAACTATCAAAACCAACAATATAACACCATCTTGGTATTTATTTGAACTAATAAAACCAACTATATAACACCATCATGGTATTTATTTAAACTATTAAAACTAACTATACAACACCATAATGGTATTTATTTGAACTATTAAAACCAACTATATAACACCATCTTGGTAAGCATAACACCATCTTACGCCAAGTCAAAATAATACTGACTAACTAACTAATCATCATGCCGTTTAACCACAGGGATAACAATCGTGGCTCCCTTATCAGGCACAAGAGCTCCTCTTTTCTGATAAGGTATACATGACCAATTATGTACCTAAATATTATATTTTGCAAAAAATGTATGTATTAATGTAACTATGATCTATATTAAAATAATAAAAAAAAAAAAAAAAAATTATTTAAACTATTAAAACCAACTATATAACATCATCCTGGTATTTATTTGAACTATTAAAACCAACTATATAACACTATCCTGGTATTTATTTAAACTATTAAAACCAACTATATAACACCATCCTAGTATTTAAGTTAGATTAGTTATATAATTATTAATCTTGCCTTCATACTTTGATTTACTTTACCGTATTATTTTCTAATCACCTTATGAGTAAATTATATTTAGCTATTTTATCCTGGTACATGTTACACTTATATACATATACTGTCAACTTACTATGTAAAAGCTCGATAGGGCGTTAATAAATAATAATTATTGATTTCAAAACTCATTAAAAACATTCAATTCGATTATAAAAATCATTCGTGATTGATTTCCCTAGCAAGGACTAAAAACGTACATAGTACTCTTTTATTTGCGGCCAAACGCGATTCAGTAAATAATCTTTTTAACCGAATCATTAAATAATAACACTTCAATTTGCTTCCTAGGGAAAAATGAGTAGGTATGATGGGTAGGGTTAAATTGAACTTCTTGGCGTAAATACATTTAAGTTATGGCGCAAATAGAACACAAAACGTAAACAATCAAGTAATGGGTTGTTTTCAAACCAATTTATTTTATTTTTATTTTGGAAAACCAAATTATGTAGACTCATTTTACACTCCATTGGTCAATGAATCTATTCATAGAAAATATATGAAAATCTTTATTCAGATCTTTTTATTACTCTCATTATTCAGCCATTCGCCATATTTCATTGCCTCCGCTGTTTTTTTTGTTTCGAAGAGATTTGTTTTCGTTTTACTCTAGACTTCTAGGAGTAAAAATAACTGACTAAACTAGGAAAAATATTAGCATTTTCTTATTTTCTTGAGTTACGGGTTCAGAGTGCTACATAACCTACAGCAGCTGATGAGAGCAAGATTAAAACAATCTTCGGTCGACATTTTTTCATAATGAACAGCTAACTGATTGCTCAAAGCGCGTTTTCTATCCATATTGTTGAATAATAAACTCCCAGTAATCGTCCTAACGAGTCTCTTGGAAACCACAATTTCATGTAATGCACTGATTTCAAATTAAATTACAATAACTCCCGAGCAAAATAAGAAGCCTTAAGTTTTTAACTGTGTTTCACATGTTTCACTTCTTCTTGATGTTTGGACATATTTATTTCACATTAATATAAATTCCAAAGGCTATGTGTATTAAAGCAGATATACACTATTACCGCTTGACACTATATTTGTGTAAAATATTCATTGCTCTACTATTCGAGTACTAATTATGCATTACATTTACAGGAACATATGCCGAGCAGGTCGGCAACATGGTTACCGAGCCTCCGGTGCAGCGGGGTGCGGCACGCATCATGTACGGCTCGGGCTCCGTGCGCGCTGCGGCGCCCCCGGCCCACCAGCCCGTGCCCCTACCTACGCAGCTCTCCCTGCACGTGCAGCATGGCCGCATACATTCGCCCTACGAGATGCCTCCCGCACACATAGTGCCTCTCCCGGGCTACGAACATCCTGATAAACCACCCGAATACGAGGTCCATGCTCGCAGCGGAGTCAAGATGCCCAACGGTTCCCCCTACGGAGGAAGTGGACACATCCCACCAGTAGGACCCGGAAGGAACGGAGACAGAGTGGGAGGAATTTACGGAGGCAGAGGAGACCATATCATTATCCCTGGCAAGAACAGAGGCATGAACGCTGGAATCAACCCGATCCACAAACAAGAACACATCTCTTATGGCATGAACCCAAACAGAGCATCAGTCGTGCACGGACGCATGGTAGAACATCCTCTAAGTGACAGAGTTAATATTTTGTTCCAAGGCAAAGAAGAAGAACTTATCGATGAGGGAGACGAAGGCGATGGAGACGGTGGCTGCAGAGCCGTGTGTGGAAGAGGAGAGTTCGAGTGCTCCAGCAGTTGCGCTTGTATAAGGTTGGAGCACAGATGTGACGGGGACGCCGATTGTGCTGGTGGGGAAGATGAGGCAGACTGCAGACCTGGTCCAGCGAGGGCCCCTTGTCTGGAAGCGGCAGGGAGGCTGCGTTGTCCACGGTCGGCCCTGTGTATCTCCAAAGACTGGCTTTGCGATGGAGATGACGATTGTGGCGACTTCTCAGATGAAACTCACTGTGGTAAATATATAAATTTAAATTATATATTTGTTTAAAACAACGTTCCTTGAAAGGCATTCGTCAAACAGTACTCTCAAATTTCACTGTCGAATTCCATCTTCCAATATAGGGTGGATGCCAATCTAAATTCATTTTCACCACAGCCATCAGCCGCTCTAATGCCAAGACAGACATTAACTGTCCACTTTTGTATGCGATGAGCCCATTTCTCACGCTAATGGTAGCTACTTGTTTAAACCAACGATATTCCTTAGAAGGCTTCATTAGCACTTCACCATTACGTCACCATTACGTCACCATATCTTAGGGTGGAATTTGACCTTCTCCAGAAAATTTTACATCTGCTCTGTTCCCTGGCAATCAGTCTCCAATCCATCACCATGCTCCAATATACTTCTCCCTTCCGAGCAATCATTACACCTTTTCTTCTGAGTTGCTTAGGCTGTGGACCATAGACATATGAATATTAGTAGACCTGCCCTAAGTGATTAAAAGCGTATTATCCCCACTCCCCATACCGGTTCCATTGAGCCGGCTGGGCTCGCATATTGGCCTCAAGTGAAATTTGAAAACGTGACGTCATCATTCTTGTGCGAACTAGTCGAGGCATCATCGGTTCATTTTACGAAATAACACGGCAAAATGTTGACTTTTGATATGAAAACTTGTAAAAATAGATGTGAAAAAGAGAATAAACCCAATTGTCGTATTACATTCCATAAGTAAGCATTATTTTACTTTATTTTAAGCTTATTCACACCGTATTATATGGATCAGTTTTAGAAACATATACTATCACATCACAATGCAGCGATTCTCAAGTGTGCTCATCGTTGTTTACTGGGGTAAGTAAATTATGAGACATTTGTAAAAGTGTCTTAACTAAATACTCTGAAACTAACTACGACTCTGAAAATAGAAGCTGCCTTACTTTGCCGAATTTGGACTTCACAAATTAGTTCATAACGTGGCGAGTAATTTGCGCTCCCATGTAGAAATGTCTATTCATTCAAAAGCAGATTTTACTTTTAAGAACTAAATGGTGATATTATAATGCGAGATGCCTATTTACTGTCAGATTGATTTATTGACGAATCACAGTCAGCCTTACTCCCTTCGTTCTTCAACAGTTGATTTTACCCCTCGCCCTTATCTTCTCGTCTATTAATTCCTATGTCTGTGCTGTGGACCCATTTTTCGTGTCATCATTTCTGCGTGGCCAGACCATTGTAATTGTCAGTATAAAATGAAGAATCTTATGAAGGTTTTACGTTAAATTAGTTATGTGAATTCATAGTACCTATTATTCATTTTCTAGATTAATTTTTTAAGCGCCATTTATTATTTCTTGGCTTGTCTACTTTTTTTCCAGTTTCTAACACTATTTAATTTTACAGGAATATCAGCCAACTGCAGCGTGGACCAGTTCGAGTGCGCCAATGGTCTTTGCGTGCACAGGAGCTGGCTGTGCGATGATGACAACGATTGCAAAGATAACTCCGATGAACTGAACTGCACCAAAACTGAGTGAGTTACATTATAAATCCAAATCAATTGCAACAGAGAGTTTTTTTAGAGATGTTGGTTCATGTTCTTTCACTTAGGTAGCAATTAGCAAATAACTTCTCAATGTGTAACTAGTTTCAGAACAACAAAGCCTACTTCAGGGCAGGTATGGTAAAGAGTTATGTAGGCTGGGGATGACACATATGAGTAGCAAGAACGAAAGAGACGTGACTACCAAAGAGGCTCTCCTTTGATAAACATTTAGGAGTGTTGCTTGACTTAGGCGAACCCTACAACCTTAGGTACAAAAAATACAGGATAAGATTGGCAAGATTGAAAACTTTTCCTAGATGCGACTAGAACTCTTCAAATGGTTAGCGCCAATAATAGATAGATTAACTTTTTTTTCTTTTTAATATAGGCACCAGCTTCAGTGCATTGGTGTTCAACCGATTATCTAAATAGATGCGTCCATCTCCGGCAAATTCTTAAAAATAACCGATCTAAAAATAAAATTTCTTCTGAAATACTTTTCGATGAATCACAACGGAATAATTTTTTTAAACAGTAGTCGGAAATAGGTTTTATTTTTATCTTCGATTGAAGATAGTCGAGTTGAACATCCCAATTAGATTTATATTTCGTTGATTCTAGCAACTTCCCCTTTACTATTCAAGCGCCATGAGACTTAAGTAAAGGGGATTTCAATAAAAAGTAAAAAGTCTAAGACCTCCTGATCCTGATATAGTTATTATTAGTACTATCGTAGATGATATCTGACTGAAAAGAATTATTCTTTTATCTGATGATTAATGGCGTAAATTACCTTCCAGTGTGACAACATTACAAGTGAGGTATTTACGTGAAATTACTGCCGCGTCGAAAAGTAAATTAACTTAATTTCTTCATTCTATCTAGATACAAACAAAAATTCCGCAAAATGTGAGTTCTGGAGTGAATGAAATTAGCAAAGATTTTTCTGTTCAAGCTTCTAAGCCAAAAAAAATTGCCAATCACAGCGCTGTTTAAGTGTATTTGTACAAAAACAGCGCTATAAAAAATTTAATTATTTTATTTATAAAAATCACCGGCTTGTCTGAATTCTTGAAAAATCTGTTAAAAATAATGTTATTAAAGGTGAACAGAGAAAACCTACTGACATTTAAACTTTGTTCAAATTAATCGATATCCGGTTAAAATCGGGATTGCAGGCCTTTAACGAACAAATTGATAGGTTTCTTAATAAACTTTCAGTGAAACACTAATGTGTTATCGTGACATAGGAACACGTGTTCCGAAAAATTCGAATATTTTCGCAGTTCGTCATTGTATATTACAAATGCAGGTGCATGAACAAGTTTTCCGATTTATTGGGAATGTACTAAAAGCTTAACAGGAAACAGCCTGTAATACCGTGTTTTACCGGATTTTATTAAATTAGTAATACTTACTTCTTTGACTTGACTTCTTCACACAAAATGTACGATTTTCGAAAATGATACATAAATTTACAGACACACTAAATCGAAATTAGTACTTTTGATGACAAGCACAGACTTTTGAAAAATCACGGGATAGTCAGAATACTGGATTTTTTTTATTACTGAAAACAATGTATCAAAAATAAGCTACATAATACCTAAGCTACGTTGCACGTGTTGCAATTTTTCAGAAGCTTCAATGATTTTAAAAGGATAATGTCGATTCTACTGATAGATATGGTAAAATTGTCGAAGGTTTTTCAGTTACATAGGTAGGTTAGGTACTAGCTAATAAAAAATTAAATATTATAATAAACGAGAACAGAACGCGGTTGGCGCTAACAAAAAAATTCCCAAAGAAGCGAAGCTAGCGGTTCACAATGGAGTGCTGTTACCTTCCCTAATAAATGGAAGCGAGGCAAATAACTGGCAGAGGAAAGATGGAAGTAGACTGAAAGCTGTAGAAATAAAATCATGTGTGGTAAAAAAATGTATGATAGTGTGAAAAATTAAAAATATTAACATTAAGAAAGTGATGGATTGATGGTTTGGGCATATAGAGCGCATGAAGGAGTGTAAGGAAAATGTATGACTCTAATGTTAATGGTAGAAGAAATCGGGGACGCTCTAGGAACACATGGCACTATCATGTGAGACAAATACTTGATTCAATATTCAGAATAACAGATGGGTATGTATTAGACTATATAATGTATCTAAACAAACCATAATGCAAATCCTAGAAATTGGTTCGAATTTGGGCTTCAAAGAAGCTATTTAGTTATTGGGTGAGATATACATTATTTTATTTTCTTTTTCGGTAAAGTAACTTTTCATTCTACTGAATCGACATTGCAAAGGCGAGCCACTGAAATAAGTCGCAGTTTGACGGGGAGTGGATCACCTTTTGGGGAGGGGGGGGGGGTGTAGTGTGGGCGTACGCTCTCCTTCCCCCTCCCCGATCTTTCCTCCAACATCCCAACCCACCCTCGGATGATAGCTACCTATGCGTATTCAACTCCCGCTTGAATGACTATTTTCAGCCAACATCCACAGAGTAAAGCAATCTTTCTTTTCAATTTGTGAATATTATACTTACACACACACACACACCCTATCCACACACACAATCCCACCTTCTCACTAACACTATCGCAGAATACCTATAACGAATGTTTTCATTATATGATATTCAGCAAATTGAGAGAATACCATTTTATAAATATAACGATTATCTTCCAATTCCTTACGAAAGCTAAACACACATGTGTATTGTGTATGTGTGTGTCCGAACTTGGAAGTGAAAGAAATTCGTACAGAAAATCGCCTCGGAATTTGATTTTGCTGTCGAGATATTGCTACCTCGATTCACGCGTTATTTTTAAATAGCATATCTCTTCCGCTTAGGCAGTGTCCAATAGCATATCTCCTCCGCTTAGGCAGTGTCAAATAGCATATCTCCTCCGCTTAGGCAGTGTCAAATAGCATATCTCATCCGCTTATAAAATGGCTAAGTCAGATTTTCAAAAATACAAATTATATTACATAACCCAACAATTAAATGTTAACAAAATGTATGTAAATAATAAATAAAAAACAAAGGTATTTAATTTATGTAAGGTATTCATTTAAGGTGTAGTGACATTTGTTTAAAATAAATGTTTTTAGTGTTGATTTAAATTTAAGTATGTCGGTTATTGATGCTACGTGGAAGGTTGTTATATACTTTAATGGCCATGTAGTGCGGTCCTTTTAGAAATATAGTTTTGTTTGCTTTTGGGATTAATAAGTTTTCTGTGAACCTTGTAGCGTGTTAATGTGTTGAGTTTTTTTGTGGGAACTTTTCTGGAGATGTTCGAACTTTGTGTTACTTGCGCTCTTTTTGTATCTATGCATCAACCGTAGGTACGTTTTAAATTTTAAATTTATTTATTTGTATGTTTTAAATTTTTATTTGAGAATTTTATTATTTTTTTGAAAATAATTATAAAAATACTAAAACACATTATGTTTTAGTAGTTACTTAGAAAGATGAAGCGATACCTTGTCAACAGTTAATTGAATATGCAAATAAATATTATAACATATTGACTTCGAGTGATTATTCTCTTAAAATTGTCCCACGAAAAAAAAGTTTCTGGAGACATTTCTCTTTGTGAAAACGCTCCTCAATTAACAAAGCAATAACTGGAGATTTCTCTAAGATGAGTAGGATATAGTTTTTGGATAAATTTAAAAATAAAATTGTGTTACATAGAAAAAGTGCAGTGTCTAAGGCTGGCCGCATACATACGTTTTCCGTATTCGATTTTCGAATTCGTTTTCCGTATTCGGAATTCCGTGAGACTAGCGCAAACGTTCGTTTTTCTTCATTCGGAATGTATAAACGTCAGTACCAGTGTTGCCAACAAGGGCGATATATCGCCATTTAGGCTACTCAGAGCGAGAATCGGCGCCGAAAAAATCTAAAAGGCGACTGGTCGCCAATTAAGCTACTTCAAAAACATCAATTTTAAACATGTCCCGAAATTCTCTAGCCACCCCCCCTCCCCATGAAATTTATTTTTCTGGGGACAAATTTTATATTTTCTTGAAATTCTCTAGCCACCCCCCCATGATTTTTTTTATTTTCTGGGGACAAATTTTATTTTTTTGAAATTCTCTAGCCACCCCCCCGCCCCCACGAAATTTTTATTTTCACGTAAAAACATCAATTTTAAACATGTCCCACCTAACAGCAAATTCGGCTACTTTACGCTACCTTATGTATGAGAAACGGCGATATTAGGTCAAGATCCGTTGGCAACACTGAATTACGAACGGAAATTTCCGTACGTTTGCGTCGGCACAAACAAACTGTATGTAATAGCTGCGTTCCACATGACGTCATTAGGTTTTTTACATTCGGTTTCTCCGAACGCGCCAGCTCGCATTCGGAACGTGCGTAAGGAATTTGTTCCGTTCGGAACTAAAACGAACGTGTGCGGCAGTTAATGTATTTTCTACTGATTCCGTGCCATCGGATGTCCGAATACGGAAAACGAATTCGGAAATCTAATACGGAAAACGTATGTATGCGGCCAGCCTAAACGAAATAGAAACTTCATACATTTTTACAAATATTGACACAAACATTATTACCCAGCGAAATGAGAAAAAGTACAAAATGTATGAATAAGGTGTCTCAAAGTAGTTTTTGTTAACGGGAAAATTGTTTTTAATTTTCTACTAAAGTACTGCATGTATCAAAAATAAAATATGACAAAACGTTCCACGATCGAACGAAAATCAGTGTGAAAGGAATTTAATACACCTCCCATTGAAATATCAGTAGGATAAACGTAAGGAAAAATGAGTTAAATGTTTAACTTTTCGGCTCAATATCATCAGCGTTGTAAAGATTTTTTCCGATAGTTAAGAATTTTAAGAAATTTTTAATAATCATTTCAACATTTTTTAGAAAGAAATGCTACATTCTCCCTAAATCTAAATCCTGGCCTTGATAAGGTTTTTAGAAATGTAAGCTTTCTGATTCAAAATCAACCCTCCTGAGTAAAATAAATCACTCAATTTAAGCTCTCAATTGCACCGCTTACAAATTCAACAATTGACTTCATTCCAAACCCGGAATGCAATTTTCATGCAAATATTTACAAAGCGTTTACCCTGCAAATCTCTTCATTCGGCTTCTAGTATTCTGTGCTCCATTCAGGGCCACCCTCGCTGGTCCTGACCTAGGAAGCCGGGTGGCCTGGAGCCACCCTAACACATCTCTCTATGGAAACAACGCGAGGGGTGAACTGTTCTCTACCCTATTTAACCTTCATCGATCATCACAATATGTATATGCATGCGTTGTCATTACTGAACTCAATTGTTAAATAAAGTTAGGTTGTTTTTTAAGGCGTGTCTGCTCGTGGGTCTATGTTTGAGAGTTTTTAGTTCTTGCGATATGCACAGTTTTCAGACTCTGGAGCTTTTAAAATTTAACGTTCGGAAATATTTATATGGCGCCATTTTGTTCCTGTTTTAGAAGTGTTCGATAAGAAATAAGATTTTATATCAGTTACAAACCCAAAGAAGACAGCTGCAACTTTATGCATTCTGGGAGTCATAAATTAGAGACAAATTGAGCCAAATTCAAAAGTAGTTCATAATGAACACAACAACAAAAATAAACACTTACCTAAAATGTGTATAGGATTTTAAACATCAATGGTTCTCCTGCAAGATTACTAAGTGTGATTACTGCCGCCTTCCTTGGAGCCATCGATATTATACATGGTTTCCGGAAATTTGTAGTACAAGTGGGAAACTAGTAAATCTACATCAATTTGGAGTTGATTTTGTGGTAAAACTTTTTTTGATTCGAGCTTTCGTTTTCGAGTAAATCGTTAAAATCGAAGTTTTAGGTCAAATTTGAAAGAAAATCAGTCGCTAAAAAAAGTTAAAAAATTTAATAAAAAAATAAAAATTTCTGAGATTGAAAAGCAAAAGTTTTTTTAAAGTTTTATGTGATACAGATTCACCAGATTCTACCAAAAAAACCATACAAAAAAATCTTCTGTCAACCATTCGAGTGATCGGCGTCATATATATTTACATTTTCCGTATTACCTATATAATTAATAGCATTCCTCACAATATTAATAATGAAACATATGAAACTACTTACTGCGGTTTAATGCCAATGAGTCCACCTAGATTTCACCGTCTATCCCATATCTGTAGGTTCTACAAATGTGCCACATTATGCCATTTTTGCAAAATTAGCATAATATGCCAAAAATCTCTCGAGTGGATAAAAATATTTTCTGTTCATTCATTTCCATATAATACGACAATTGCTGTAATTTCCATTTAATACGACTACATAATATGTAGATTGTTCCATATATTAAAAAAAAAAATTTAAACACATAAATTATAAACTAAACTTACACTTATCAAATTACACCGAATCCATTAAATTTCATAATTTTAACTCCCTCCAAACACGAAGTCTAATTTTTGATCAAATCTTATTGTTTAAAATCCTAACTGGATCCTAGTCTGGACTCACTAGAACTTACCAATTTAATAAATCTTATTGTTTAAAATCCTAACTGGATCCTAGTCTGGACTCACTAGAACTTACCAATTTAATAAATCTTATTGTTTAAAATCCTAACTGGATCCTAGTCTGGACTCACCAGAACTTACCAATTTAATAAATCTTATTTTTTAAAATCCTAACTGGATCCTAGTCTGGACTCACCAGAACTTACCAATTTAATAAATCTTCATATTCCGTCTAGATCAACCCGACAATCTGATTTATTTTATCTACCCTCGTGTAGAACAAACATTCGAAAAAATTCCCCAATTCCTCGTATATGTGCACAATATAATACAAAATTTTACAGCATTGACATGTTTGGTAATAACCTAAAGAAATATCGATATGAAGTAATGCGTACGATCGATTATTAATATGAGAGTATGGAATGTATCGGGAGCATCTCCTATCCTCTTCCTATTTTCTTCTTCCTTTAACACCAAATTAATTTTAAGATATTTAAACTTCATTTCCACTAAACTTTATCATAAGAAACTTCTGTGGCTTGACTTCAGTTAACTTGTATATTTATATCTATCATTGTATATTATGTAAAAGCTGTTTGTTTCTTACAAAATAATAAATAAATATTTCATTTCATCTGTCAGGTTAAGTCGTAGGTCCACGTTTCACGCCGCTTCTACCGCCCCCTGGCTCTTACCACCCCCTAGGGAGCGATATCGACACTTTGGGAATCACTGCGTTAGAAGTTAGATAACTCCCCCACGGTGACATTATTTATAATTTTATGTATGAGACTTTCATCATGTTTAGATATTATAAATAGTGTACAATATTCTGTACATTATACACGTCTACATTAATTTCTAATTAACTTGTTTGTACCTGCATGATAAGTTAAGCAATTTCACGTTCGGATACATTTCAAATCTCAGTAGCTAATTATACTGAGAAGTGGTCTTGACTCCCGACTCTTAGTACATATATTTCAACCCATTTTGTTGAAAGTTATAAAATTTAACATTACGACCATTACTTTAAAATACATAACATGTTTAATTTTGCTAGTCGAGTGCCTACATATAACAGACAGGATGAAACACCGTCCTCCATGGTCGAAAGGTAATGCTCTTGACCACGAATCCGGAGGTTACCGGTTCAAATCCTTGGAAGCGCAATTGTTTTTTTTCTTCATAAAATAGTGTTTTTCACAATTAATTCTTTTAAAAATAATATATAATATATTTGCGGCACGTTCCAGAGTGGTAAATACTTTCAGTGTTATCCTGGTGAAAGACCAGCTATCAGAATCGAAACATTGCTTGAAATGACTTTAACCGTGGTTGGTATACAGATCTGAATAACCATGCAGTTTACCATCTTTCTCTTCCCAGCCTAATTCTCTTACTCAGTATCTTCAGCCTCACAAAATACTCCCAATTGAGAATGCTACAGTATCATTTACTTCAGGCGGTTGACAGCAGTTAGGACTCTTGTGAAATATATATGAAGTCGTAACAGAAAGAGCTGAAATGTTTAAAATTACTTTAGATCACTTCATATTAAGCAGAAGATTTTTGCCTCAAGGAACTTTCCATCGTTTCTCTTACATTTCCTCCACTTACTTCAGTCTCTCAATACTCCCCAACTTGGGATGACATAGTTCCATTAGTAAAAATGTTACACATTGCATTTTACTATTAATTTACCTACATGACGACTACTCACTGCAAAAATCATGTCGTAACATAAGAAGTATTGATAAAGATTTTGACGATTTTTCAATCCCAATGTACACGACACGAAATGTATAAACCTCCAACGTGTCTTATCATGTCAGTGTAGATATAAAATGCTTAATTTGTGTAGGTACATATAATCCACGTTCATACAGTAATGTGATCTTAGATTACTTACTAATGATCTTTCCTCCCTAAAATAGTCAAAATACTCATTGTCATGTGTCTCTGGGATCAGCTACCGACAACCCCACTGGGTCTCGGATGATAGGAACTTAATTAAAATCAACTCCGATAACAGTCAATAAAGAGGGGAGGGCGGCAAGTGACTAGCGGTGTTTGTCATCGTTGTTCTCTAGAGTCATTATGCCATTTGCATGCGGTCACCTCGAGGGCCGCAGGGTGTAGTGGCCGAGGGGAAGGGTGCGAAAGTTACCCGGCTGTACTGGAAATTGAATTATTTTTGTCATGACCAGTCTACAGGCCGGAACGTGGGCTTGGTCGGGAAGCGACGGGCTTAACCCAGTAGAGATGTGACACATAAATAAAATAAATAAAAAATATTAATGTTGCTACTTAATTCGTTTCAATTAGTTTTTAATGAGGAGTCTATTAAAATTATTGTACAAGTATTTTGCGAATAGAAATAAAGTATTTAAAAAATGACTGAAATGATGATAAAAATGTTCCCCGTGATGATAAAAAGTTAGCCATAGTAGAGTCAAATGAATGCTAAAGTTTAGAGAAATGATCACATTGGTTTCCTCCATAGATAATATTGTATGATAAGGTTATTTTTTATTTGCTTAATCACAAGACAATCAAGTGTACTGCGCGGAGAGCGGCTGCGAGCGAGCGGGAAGAGCAGGTGTACGGCAGCGAGGGACAGCGATACAGACAGATCGATAGAGCCCCCCCTGTGGGTGGCTGCGTCTCCATGACAACCCCTGAATGTAGCAAAAACGCCTTTGAGTGGGCGCCTCACCCGGCGGAACCCTCCAAGCTTCGCCCTAAATTTCGTCGAACAAGTCACTCGACTATTAATAGAAAAGCTCTACCAACACCCGACGTTTATAAATCTCTCAAGGTAAATGCTACAACATTTTTACTCGCAGACGCCTTTTACCTCCTGAAAAAAGCCTTCGCTGCGACACATATTAGGTATATTTCCAGCGCAGAAATCTCGACAGTTTCCAATAAATGGGACAGCAACTAACAAATCGTTTCTCACTAACTGTTGCATTAAGATATCATCCATTGGCTGCTAATTCCCTTTTACTTTTATATTGTTTGCCTAATTTATTTATGCGGATTTGCTGGGAGCCGGGTTTTAATGACGAAAATTACTTTAAAATACCGAATTTCCATCTGGAGAATGATCAACTTGGAAGGACGATAGATTAGATTAAAAGTTTCATTGCGTGTTACAATAATTGCAAATTCACTGTGTGGCGTCATTTTAATTTAATTAAAAAAATTACTTCGAATACACCACAACTTAATCAAAATAATCTAAATTAATGATTTATTTTCATTAAAAAAAATGTTTATGTGTTTTAGTTTGTTTACTGGTAGGTTGATCGGGAATCCTTTCTTTCGGGAATCGTTTTTATAGGAATGCGTAAAATCCCTAGATTCAAGCGAAGACGAATTTATAGTATGGATTGTTGTAATTTCAATCTCTAGGGAAGTAAAATTTGTTAAAATAGAAACAGTCTATACGGCAAGCATTACAGCCAAGTGTAATGGGGTAGTTTGTGTAATCTCATACCAGAAAAATTATAACTTTTGAAAAACTATTTTTTTTCTTTTGTCTGAGGATTAAACCTTCCTCTCCAGGGACTGGAGTCAACCGCGCTAACAACATCGCCAAATGCTGATAGCGTAGGACCGACATTTAATTCGTTTATTAACTGCTGTAATGTCATTCGATTTCAGATAAACGCGTATAATATATCCGCGTGTGTGTGCGCGATTGTCACCAAAAGTTGATAAAATACATTGTCATCTATAACAAATCTATCTGCCGAGTGTCAACTCGATCGGATGACGGGAAGTGGGTAAATTTCTGCTTCCAAGATTTACATCCATTAATTATTTCCCGAAGACAATTGAATTTCAAATAACAAATGTAGATGTTTAAAAAGTAATAGAGATGTTATATTTATATCAGTGACCGGATAAATCATCAAAATCATTATTCATCACATCTTTAAAAAGTTGTATAAAGTCATGGAAAGTGATGAAACAAAAACTTTATTAACTGGGTTAAGTAGGTTAGGTTAGGTTTGGTTAAAAAAAAAATTTTCATCGTTCTTAATGACTTTATGTCACTTTTTAAAAGTGTGTTGAATAGTCACTGTGTTGAGTTAGCATGGAACCATATCATGTTCCTAGGTGTGTGTTTTTTTTTTAAGATATGCCTAACCTAAATGATGGAAAAAAATGCTAATATAGAGGTATAGTGTATTGGATTTTTTTTTAATGATTGCAGCACATGAATAGAGAAATATATATATATATATAGAACGTGATGTCGCTCTTAAGGGCCCCCTTCTCAAGACAACGGTCCCCTAAAATTTTTGGGGAGTCGGGCCTCCCTGCATCGTGGTGTAGATCCTCCCCTACATTCACCCCAGCATAGAGCCACCCCTCGCTGTCGGCTGTCGGCTGTCACCCTGATCGATCAAAAATGCGTAATATTGACGTTTGGACATAACTCAATCAGACATTTTTTCATGCATTGCTTCCATTGATAGTAAGTATCAGGAGTATCGTAAAGTCCCCTAGCGAATTTGTGGGAGGATTACGAAATCTATGGAAAAAAATAATTTGAAGATATTCGTAGTTTCCAAAAAGGTCCATCAACTACAAAATTCATAAAAAAAAAGTTTTTTTTTTGTTTTAAACCACCATTTCAAATTATGGAGAGAGGGGTGGCGAATTTATACATTTTTAAGAGACACATTTCATAATTATATGGAAGATTGGAGATATTTCAGATTTAGGAGATATGTTAATCGGAGGGGGGAGAGGTAAAGCAATTTTAGATAAGGCTCGATAGAAGAGAGGATGTTTGTTTAGAGAGCGACAACAAAAACATTTGTGAGCTAAAGTTCCCACTTCTAGACCACAGATAGTACAATCTGGGAGTCAAGCACGTGAATTTTATAAATGTGAGATGGAACTCTCTATTGAATGAGTGAGGAAATTCTTTCTTTTTGAAAAAAATTGGGAACTGTTAAGGACTTTGGTGGTATAACCCTTTGTATCGAGGCGAAGCAGGCCCCCTGGATTGGCTCGCAATGTGTCAATCCTCTTCCCAGACATTGCGGGAACTATTATTGAGGATGGAAAAATGTCAAATTTGGATTAAAAATAGGGTTGGATACTCCTCGTTTTGCAAAAAAAGAAGTTTCTCTACAGGGTGTCCAGGGGTAAAGTGAGCTAACTTTGGGGGGTGATTCTACACGAATTTAGGAATAAAAAAAATTTGATAACTTTTTTTAAAATTGCAATGTTCTATGTGAGTTTTTAGGTAAAAATGTTCAATTGTTCGTATGGGAAAATAAAGTTATTTATTTTTTACTTCCATCATCGTGTAGAATCTCCTGCCGGTTAGCGCACTTTACCCCCGGACACCCTGTATAATTAATCTGCATGACAAATGATTGTTGTAAACCTAAACATAGGTGACTGAAAACGAGCATCTCATCCTTGTGCAGTTCATTTGTTATGAGTTGCAGTCTGCAGGGTGACCAAAGGAAAATGTACCAATATAATAATAAGAAATATGGATACAGTAAATAAAAATGTTTATTTTATTTCCTCCAGATGCACCGCTAACGAATTCCGCTGCGCCGATGGCAAATGCGTGTCTCTAGCCTGGAGGTGTGATCGGGAAAACGACTGCGATGATGGATCGGACGAGGCTGAATGTCGTAAGTACACCGACCTTATGTTTTCCAATCTAGCCTTTATGCACGAATATCTCTTTCACTTCCGATACGTTTCTTGCATGAATAACTTGTAACGGAATTTTGTGGATCGGATATTTTCTTCTTTGTACAGACGGAAGGTCAAAGAGTAATACTGCGGCAGAGATATGTAAATAAAAAGCATTATATAAATTGTAACGGTTTAATTCTTGGAAACATATCTAATGTCAGAAGAGATATGATTTGAGATTTTCAAAGCAAATCGCGTTTTATTTTTACATATATTCAGATTGTCGAGAAAATTATTTAGTGCTCTTTAAAACGTGTTTCTAAGAACAGTGCACAGAAGATAATGATTGTTATTATCAATCTCGAATTAATGCCAGTGTCATTACATAAAGTGCACCAAAACACATCGTTCATGACTTTAAAAAAAGCATCACATTTTCTCCTTGTTGCTTGTTCTTGGGCACCTCATTACCCTTTAGAAATATTATTTCCACTGAATGTTCTTGAATGTTCCCTTTGTGCAGCTGTGGACCCCCCCACCTGCAGCGAGGGGGAGTTCCAATGCTCCAACAGGAAGTGTATCCGGAAAGACTTCAGATGCGACGGTGACAATGATTGCGAAGATTGGAGCGACGAGGATGGCTGTCCGATGCTCAAGGGGAAATGCAATGCTGGGGAATTCAAGTAAGTACCGAGAAAAGCTTTTTTATGCAGTGTTCAATAATAGCCCAGAAAATGTTATTTATTATTCAAATTTAAATAAAATCTGCTTTTCGTTGGAAAAAGGTCCGATTATTAGCAGCTTGCAAATTGGGAGATTTCACATGGTAAACACCGAAAAACGTGTTAAAAATAATTCGCTCAAAATTTCTACGTTTTACTAAATTTCTATTCTTTATATTTTTCAGATGCAACGAAGGGAAATGTCTACCCTCAATCTGGAAGTGTGACAAGGAGAGGGATTGCGATGGAGGCGAGGATGAAGAGGGTTGTGGCCCTACCAACTATAGAACCTGCACCCCCGATGAGTTCACTTGCCTGGATGGAAAATGCATACTTGTTAGTCAACTTCTTTTTCCTGTGGTGTTTGGCCGGAATTTTAATCTTGTAGTAATTTTATTAACTGCATGCGTCTAATACTGGTGGTAGCCAATGGCATACTAATGAAAACAATTCCTTCACAGTTGACCTGGGTATGTGACGGCGTGCCAGATTGCTCCAACGGTGACGACGAGACTAAGTGTGAGGTCTCCTGTGAAGAGGGCCAGTTCATGTGCAAGGCGCACACCAACAGCACGGTCAGCACCGCCTTCCGCTCCTGCGTCAACCGCAAGCACATCTGCGATGGACAGAAAGACTGCCCGCTCGGGGACGATGAGGACAACTGCCCGCAGAAGAGGGACTGCGAGCTGGGAACCAAGTGCGAACAGCTGTGCATCACTACAGCTGCGGGGAAGCCGGCCTGCACGTGCAACCCGGGATACCTGCTCGCTGAGGATGGATTATCGTAAGTTTTATCACCCTAGTACAAAATGTACCATGGATAAGTGTTCATTGATAAATACCTTGTTATTTCTAGTAAAGTGCATGTCGAAGCATTTAGAAATATTTATTTCCAGGCAGTCAATGAGCATTGCAAAACGTTGCAAATCATCTTGTAGCTTCTGATAGTCCTCTATTGATTATACAGAGATTTTTTTTAAATAACCAGATACGGTTACCAAGATTATTGTTATATATTAAGGGTCACTACAAGCTGCCATGAGGAACTCTAAATATGACACAAACAAGCAACAGTACCGGATTTAAATCCAACAGGCACCACGATTTTACTAGGATTGGAGATAATAGAAGAGAGCCATCGATAAAGATTGCCGTGGATAGCTCTTTCTTTATGATGAATACATAGCTTAAAACGAAATTGCTAAGATAAATAATATACGTGTATTTATTGTTCAGATGTCGAGACATCGACGAGTGCATGTATGAGCAGGACCCAGTGTGCTCCCAGACCTGCAGCAATACTGTGGGGACCTTTGCCTGCGGCTGTATGACGGGGTACGTCCTTAGGCCGGACCTCCGGACCTGCAAGGCTTTGGGGGCATCGCCCACTCTCCTCTTTACCAACAGAGCTGAAGTTCGGCAGGTTAGTAATTTCCCACAACATTCCTCACCTCTTCATATGTTTAACTCATCATTATTCTCCAGAGCTGCTATATTAATAGCTATCTATTGTGTTCCGCATATTTGCATTGCGTGGTTTATTGTTCTATATCAAGTTCGTGTCCATCTAATTTCCGACAACTTTATACTTCTTCAACAACTTGTATTTCTAGGTGTCACTGAACAGTGAAAAGTACACGTCCATTTTGAAAGGGTTGCACAACGCAGTTGCATTAGATTACCACTACGAGAAGAAACAAATATTCTGGGCTGAAGTCATGTTAGATTCAATCAGAGTTGCCAATGTAAATGGAACCAACATCAATGGTAAGCGCGAAACATTCTTTCTCAACTTTTCATTTCTCTATTACATAATAACTTTACTTGTATAAATGATTTACATTTATTATCTTCCAGATGTGATCAAATGGGGACTAAACTCACCAGCTGGAGTTTCAGTGGATTGGATCCATAATCTTTTATTCTGGACTGATTCTGGAACCAGGCGTGTTGAAGTAGCAACCTTGGATGGAAGACAAAGGGCAGTGATCGCTGCTTGCGATTTGGACAAGCCCAGGGCTATTGCAGTGCATCCCGGAGATGCCATTGTTTTCTGGACTGACTGGGGTAAGACAATGGCATAGATTAGATATCCATAAAATTTGGTCCTTCCTTCATGAATTATCCGAGAATCTTGTATTAAATTTTCACAATTATGTTTTGTTCATTTTCCAGGTCCAAATCCCAAAATTGAGCGCTCAGACATGGACGGCTCCAACCGCAAGAGCATTGTCACGGAATCCATATTTTGGCCAAATGGTCTTACTCTGGATTATACAACTAGTCGGGTATATTGGGTGGACGCCAAGCATCATGTCATAGAGAGTTCGCACTTTGATGGCAGCGATAGGAAGAAGGTAATGAACATTATTATACTATAATATGCTTGCGAAAATAATCAATAATTTATATGAGATTTCTGATGTCTACTTTTGGATATGATATATCTCTTCAATTTTTGCTGTCGCTTTGAATTTTTAGATTATAAGCTCGTCGTACCCCTAGGTGACCTATAAGATAGTAGAGTGTTTAATAAAAAAATTATTGGATTATATCTGTTAACTTATGTTTTGCTATTCCTTTCAGGTTGTAAGCAAAGGTTTGCCACACCCCTACGCAATAACCATTTTTGAAGATGCGATATTTTGGACCGACTGGCATACGAAGAGCATTTCTACTGTGAACAAGAAAACTGGGGTCGGGTTTCAAACTGTCCACAGCGGGTTGAGCTTCCCCATGGATATACACAGGTAAAATTCAAGCTATTTACTGTACGATAAAAAGGATATGCTATATATATATAGATATTACTAATATAAAACCTTATATTTGCAGTTTCCATCCACAACGACAACCCCCATACAACAACCATTGTGGAACGAATAATGGAGGTTGTTCTCATATGTGCCTGCCTAATAGAGCTGCGTATACTTGCCATTGTCCTTTGGGAAACACTATCGGCAATGATGGGTGAGTACATTAGAACAATCGTATTGATTACAAGAGCTGTTTTGGACATCCGCTTATTTATATTTACTAGCTATTGCTTAAAAACTGACAGCCAATTTGTAGCAGTTTGCGATGCTAACATTTATTTTTGTATTGCAGGCGTACCTGTGAGGACACCACAGAAAAACTGCTGTTATTCGCTCGTAAGCGCGAGATTAGAATCAAATATTTGGAATCACGAAAGCCTGAAACCAATATTGACATGGTTATTCCCCTGAATGGCGTAAAATCGGTCTTCTCGCTGGCGTGGGATCAGCTGACCAATTCAATATTCTGGACTGACACTGAAAAATATACCATCAACCGAGCTTCACTAAACGGCAGTCAGCAATCCGTCATCGTCAGCACGAGCTTAGGTAAGTTTTAACAATTTCGAAACTAAGAACTGGATTTCGAAACCACTGAAAGGCAATACTATAAATGGCTTTCCAATGAAATAGCCAAATGGTAGGCATGAATTATTGACAGCTTCCCGTAAAGTCAAAACTATCAAAATTTCAAATTTCGATTTAGATACATTAATTTCTATCTCTTATATTTGGTTATTTATATTTTCTTTAACTTGCAGCAAATGCTACTGGTTTGGCTTACGACTGGATAACGGACAAGTTGTATTGGACTGATGAAGGAACCAAAAGGATCGAGGCTTGCAATGCTGACGGAAGTATGCGATCTGTCCTCATATGGGATCAGATTGACAAACCAAGAGACATTGTTGTCGATCCTCTGGGTAAGTTAATTATTATCTTCTCCCATTATATTTATAAAAATTAAGTGGCAATTTCGGTTATTACTGTAGCTGCTTTAAACAATGATGAGCAAAAACACAAGTTAAAATATTACTGTTCCTAGAAAATTCTCCTATAATTTCTCCTGTTTTTCTTTCTATGAGAGTTATCATTATTGTTAATATTTTAAATATATGTTAATACTCTAATTATTTCAATTATGCCCGTTTCTTCCAGGTGGTTGGATGTTCTGGTCAGATTGGGGCAAGAACCCAAGCATCAATAGCGCCTACATGGATGGATCCACAAGAAAAAAGATCATTTACACCGGAGTCATCGCTCCACAGAGTCTGGCCTTGGACTACAGCAGGGGAAGAATATACTGGGCCGATATCGGCGCTCAACGTATCGAACACGCCAAGTTTGATGGCACGGACAGAGTTATCATAATAGGTGAGCTGATATGCATCTTTCTCTTGAACAATGATCCCAACATAACGAAATGCCAGAACATCATAAAACCAAATCAAAACTGAAAATAAACCATACAGAACAAAAAGCCCTTTTCAAAACACATAGATAAATACAACCATCAACAAAAATACAAAAAACACATACACCATGGGACGGGTTCTCTGAGAGGGGTTTTCATGAAACATCACAACAAAATAAAGAGTTACAGAAATTCTTTCACATGTGCTTATTTCACACTCCACAGCAATACTAGATTTTCGGTACATAAGCATGAATGTCCGGTGCTTTAACAAATAATTATTTTTAATAAAGTTAATAGTATTGCCTTTAAATGTATACATATAATCAATGTTTGTATTGAATTTTCAGAGCTCGACGAACCTTACCCAGTGGGGCTGGACATATACGGAGAAGAATTATTCTGGACAGACTGGAAAACCAAGTCAATTCATTCTGCCAATAAAATAAACGGCAAAGGACAGAAGACCTTGTTCACCAACACCATGGTTCTGAATGATGTGCAAGTGTTCCACAAGGACAGGAAGATGGGTGTTAATAGATGCGGGAAGAACAATGGTGGATGCTCTCATTTGTGTCTCTTGAAACCTCAAGGGTTCTCTTGCAGATGCCCTATTGGTGTCAAGCTTGGAGTAAGGAAGATTGATTTTTCAACAACTTTGGCTAAAGTAGACTCAATGAAGTAGAAATTAAATCATTAGGCGTATGAAACTGCATTCATATCCTTCTAATAAATTTAAGTCTGGTAGGAAAATTCTAACAATTTAAAAATACTTTCAGGATGATAAGAAAACTTGTGCTAATGGTCCGACAAACTTCTTGATCTTCGCCCACCGAGTTGACATCAGACAGATATCCCTGGACGTACCATACATCATCGACGTAGTCCTGCCATTGCCGAGGCTGAAGAATGCCCTCGCTGTGGATGTTGATAGAAAATCTGGGGAGATCTATTGGACCGATACTGCGGAAGACATCATCCACAAGGCCACCCCGGATGGTAAACAAGTCTCGGCAGTTATCACCAACGGTCTACATACTGCAGATGGAATTGTGATTGATTCCACAGGGAGAAAGGTGAGCACTTATTTTAAACAAAAAATACTTCAGTGGATAATTTAAGCACGGACCGTTTCGGGCTAATTTGTTCACTTTCATATTATCTCATAGAAATCGTTGTGTCTCCCTTATGATGAGAAATATGATCTAAGCGGCCTTATAAAGAGAAAAAAACCACGCTTTATATTCAAATCTATAAGTTAACTACAGAAGAAGAATTAAAATTTACACCTCGTTGAAACCAAAGGTTGAGAATTTGAGAAAAATCTATGAAATTTCGTGATATTTTTACTAATTATTTTCATAGAAATGACAAAAAAGTAAGGTTACAATAATTTTTATAATTTATTTGTACAAATTTTAATATTAAATAAAATTTTAAAATGAATATCATCACACTTCCAAAACAGTTTTTAGTAATCGAATATTTTCTTGGATTTTGTTGAAAAGCGGAAATACTCCTACCTTCTGACAGAATATGCCAGAAGCCCAAGGGTTTAAAAGAAAATCTGACAATGTGACTTTATATTTACAGCTTTACTGGACAGACGCAGGAAGAAACAGTATTGAAGTTGCCGAGCTTGATGGTACCAATCGTAAATTGCTTATCTGGTCTGGATTAGGTGAGATATCATCATTTTTTTGTTTTCACGCTTAGGTGCTATGTATTTACTAGCTCAGAACCTTTAAAATTATGGAATATTATAAATGTACAATTTTTATGCTGAAAGTATTATAAAAATATTGGCTTTCAAAAACAAATAATGTTAATTTCATTCAGGAATAATGCACATCACAGACAACATAAATGAATATGTTAGATGATCATTGAGTTGTGGTGTAAACCATTTGTTTATCACAGAACTATACAATTAGAGGCGCTACTGCGTACTAATATCTCGTCGAAACTTGTTCCATTATTAGAATACGATAAATGGTAAACATAGACCGTAGTTGGTAGTTTTAGTTAGAGCGTTGGGAGCATTGGAGGTCAGTTTGAGGTAAAAAAGTGAAACATATTCTTTCGCTTCATGTCTCGTCTAAATGAAATACATCAATGTTGTTTATTATAGATTCACCTCGAGCCATTACCCTGCATTACCACAAAGGAGTGATGTTCTGGTCTGACTGGGGAACTCACGCCCGGATAGAGCAAGCTGACATGGACGGTCAAAACAGGTTTGTTTATAATTCCTTCATTTGCAAAATTCAACAGAGTTACGCAATAATGTGTGGGAATCTTATTCGTCAACGAATGATACGAATTAAATAACAAATTAGTTAGGTAGGTACTCTAATTAACTAAGCCAAAAAAGGTGGGGTAATTAACTACTGAATAAAAACTCACAGACTAATTTGTTCGCTTTTGGGAACAGCTATTGTCATGGTGAGAGATATGATCTAAATGGTTTTAGAAAGAGAAAACGCCACGCTTTATATTCAAATCTAGAAGTTAACCACAGAAGAATTAAAATGTACACCCCTATGAAACTAAAGGTTTCGACAGCAATTTGAGAAAATATTATGAAATTTTGTGATTGTCTGTTAATTAGTGAGTAAGTGAGGTGAAAATAAAGTTTTTTAGTATATAATAATGTTAATCGAGTTGTATCATCTCCACAAATGTACTCCAATTTGAATTCACAGAAAAGTGGTGATCGGAGACAACTTGATCTGGCCCAACGGTCTGGCCATTGATCGTCCTGCCGGCCGTCTTTACTGGAATGATGCCAAGCGTCTCACCATAGAATCCTCGGATCTGGCCGGGAAGGACAGGAAGGTTGTGTTGAAGGATGTGCCCTATCCTTATGGCCTCGTTGTGGTAGGATCCCACGTCTATTGGACGGACTGGAAGACTGAAGCACTGCACAGAGCTGATAAGAGGAATGGCAGTGAGAGGACTATCATCAGGGAGAAGTTGGAAGGGCTGATGGATGTGCGATCTGTTCAGGTAACTATTTTACAGTTGTCTAATAAAATAGGTAGGCAGTGTAACAAAAAAGCTTGATCTGTGTAACACAAGATTGTAACAAAATCGAAGTAGGTATATTTTCCTTCACATTTGAATGGGTTCTTTTTTTTGGTTCCATGCTAACTCAACACAGTGACTATTAACACACCTTTAAAAAGTGATATAAAGTCATTAAAAACGATGAATTTTTTTTTTTTAACCTAACCTAACCTACTTAACCCAGTTAATAAAGTGTTTGTTTCATCACTTTCCATGATTTTATATAACTTTTTAAAGATGAATTATCATTTTGATGATTTATCCGGTCACCCTTTTTTATATTGGAAAAGCAAAAATAAAATTATTGATTTTTATAGATAGATTATTGACGGTTAAACAAGTTTAGGGGAGAAAAATAGTAGGTAGTGAAATAGAGGTGATTTTGAGATCAGTGGCACGCTGGCATAATGTAAGCCTATGACAGCCCACACTATTAGCGCGCTATATTCTCGTGGCCTGGCCTATTTCTGCATATGGCAAATTAGGCCAAGCCATGATGCGTATAGCGCAATTTGTCTCACCCGTACTGTTAATGAACATTATTTGACATGAATAAACAGTAAGGATAACTTTTTTGAACAATAACATTAATCTCAGGAATATTTTACTAAAAATACACAACATTGAAAAATAAAAATATTTAAGTTTATTCAGGAAACAGTATTAGGAAATGTTATGCAGATAAATTAATTTTACATTTAATTTACCGTTAAGTACCATTT
Organism: Hesperophylax magnus; assembly: GCA_026573805.1. Lineage (NCBI taxonomy): Eukaryota > Metazoa > Arthropoda > Insecta > Trichoptera > Limnephilidae > Hesperophylax > Hesperophylax magnus. The sequence goes on along the minus strand of JAIUSX010000116.1, from coordinate 430,839 downwards.
ACAATATTTTTGTTATGGTTACGGACCTAATCCGTACTTGTTTCCTAAAGCAAGTAGATATTATATTACATACGATATTAAAAAGAAGTTTGTTTTGGACACGGACTGCCATTGAAGTATATACCTATATTAGACAAATAACACATAATCTAACCCAACTTTTTTTTCACAAGTACCTACCTTATTAATTAAAAGAATTGTTATATCTAAGAGTGTTTAATTCCAGAAGATCATTTTGTATTTAAATCTATTCTATCTATTTTTCTAATTTGATTTGTTTGTTGACAGGCTGACAACATTGCCGAAAATGCTTGCGGTCGAAACAACGGGGGCTGCTCTCACCTCTGCCTGCGGTCGCCGGTTGGCTACACCTGCACCTGCCCCACTGGGACCCTGTTCATGAGCCACCCTCAGAACTCCACCAACGTGTCCCTGACCGAGTGTCAACCCCACCCGTCCAACTACCTGGTGTTCGCCACTCGCACTACCCTGGCCCGAGTTTCGCTGGACACCCCCGAACTATGGGATGTCACCCTGCCAGTGACAAACATCAAAAACGCTATCGCTGTTGACTTTAGCTGGGAGAAGAAACTCATTTTCTATTCTGATGTCAATGCGAATCTAATCAGGTATGAGTAATCTCCCACTTCTTCATGGGCCTCTAATTCTTCATTTTGCTCATAGAATTGATTTAACAAATATTAGATTCATTCAATTCAACATGTCAATCCATTATGTCATCAATGTTGTGTTTGTCTGTAATTAGTGATAGTATCAACCATGTTAAATGTAATTGTATTTGCGAGAGCTTTGGTATGAATAACTTTTGATAAACCTAATAAAAAAAAAAAATCAAAAAATTGAAATTTTTTTTTAAAAAGTTGAAAAAGAGATATATTGTTACACAAAGTTCTAACATCACAAACCATGTGTTTTGTTATTCTATGGGATACCATTAATTCGAAATTAAACGAATGTACTCTAATATGTATCAATTTTAAAACTTGTTTTGTTATTTCATTGTAGGAGTGTCAACATGCTGGATAATTCCGACACAAAGACAGTAGTGTCTGAAAACTTGGAAACTCCAAATGGTCTCGGAGTTGATTGGATTGCGAACAATATTTACTGGACAGATAACGACCACAAGGTTAAAATCACGGAAATATTCACCCAATCAATAACAAAATTTTGTATTATGTACAATTATTGAATGTGGAGTAACATTACATTATTTCTTTTCAGGTTCTTGAGGTCGCAAGGTTAGACGGATCGTGCCGAAAGAAAATAATCAAAGAAGGACTGGATGAACCCAGAGCGTTAGCAGTATTCCCTCGAAAAGGGTTAGTACCTATATCATTAAAATCAAAATATATATAAATAGATACTCTAAAATTATTTTAAAAACACTTTTTACCCATTAGTTAAATAATGAATTTTAAAAGTTATTTCGTTCAAAATAGGGATAAAACATAAAATTATGTATCTCGTCAAAATGTGTTCCATTATTAGAAAGCGATAAGCGTGCTCGTGGACCGGATTCGGTAGTTTTAGTAAGAGCTTTGGGAGAGTTGTAGGAAAAAAAGTAGAACCTATTTTTTGCTTCATGTCTCATCTAAATATCAATGGGATAAAATGACGTTTTTCGTTTCCGCCATGTTTCGACATAATAATATTAAAATAGATTTTTCAATCCAGTTTTTTTTTTTTTTTTTTAATTATACCATAATAATCTATTTTAGGTTCTTAGGATTTTTTAAATAAAATTAAAAAAAAAACTAACCTTAAAACTATCTCTTCAAAAATGACTGCCAAGTGAACAACCAATTTTTAGCTTTGAAATGACTGTTTAAATGCATTATTTTCGTTGACTGAAATCATATTGTTTCTAATTGTTATTAAAATGGTACAAAGTGTTTTAAAAATAATTTATGCACATTAACTGTGTTTAGAAATTCCGGATATTTACAAGAAATTGCACATACGTGTGCATTTAGCACTTGTGGTTTGATGGAAACTCCCCATCTCTGATGATGGGGAACGCTGCACCATTGGACTACAGCTTGGATAAGTCTTCTCGGATAATTATAATGATCAACGAAATTTTGTAGGTACATCTATTGGACAGATTGGGGAGATGTGCCCAGGATTGAGCGTGCAATGCTTGATGGTTCCCAAAGGAAGATAATAATCAACACTGATCTTGGTTTCCCCAACGGCCTGGCCTTGGATTATAAAGCCAAGCGCTTGTATTGGGCGGATGCCTTGAAAGATCGCATTGAGACTGCTGATCTGCATGGGGGAAACCGAGTGCAATTAGTGCCTGAAGCCACCCATCCATTTGGATTGACTCAGGTACAGTTTCATTATCTTAAAATATATCTAAATATTAAAAAATGATAACAAGACAATTCAATACGGCCCAATCAAGAAAACAACTCAAAATGATAGCGGCCATTTTAAAAGATGGCAACAATTTGAGTCAATGTGTTCTCTATCATTACCAATACAGTCTAATGAATTTAAGCAACGTGGTGATATTACATATTTATGGCTTCGGTGCATATTGAATTTTATTGAGTCATGTAAATTATTCAGGAGTGCGTAACAAATTCGGTAATTGTATTTTTATAAAATTCCACTTACTTACTTACTTAAAAAAAAATGAAAACTGTTTCCTTATAAATTTGATATTAATTTGTTGTACATTTGACAGTTCGGAGAGCACATTTACTGGACTGATTGGTTCAAGAAGTCTGTGATGAGAGCACACAAGACGACTGGTAAGAATGTGACAGCCATAAAGACAGACCTTGAGGTTGTGATGGAGATCAAGGCAGTTTCTGCCGAGAGACAGAAGGGCTGGAACCCCTGCAAGGAAAGCAATGGCGGATGCAGCCATCTTTGCTTGTTCAGTGGAGAGAACTATACTTGCGCATGCCCGGATTACCCAGATCAGAAACCTTGCTTGACAGGTAAGAGAAATAACGGTATTTTATCTTTTCCTCCATGTGTTACTTTGATTTAATTGAATTAAACGGGAATAATAAATGCAACAAAAAAGATATTTCAAAAGGTGTGGTCAAGAACAATGTTTAAGGAAACAGGATATTAGAAAAGTTCTTCCTCAATTGTGTTATTGAGTTGTTTCTTGCTTCTGAGAAAGACAGTTTCCCATGGTTTTATGGAAAGGTAAAAAATCCTGAGGACATGAACGGAGCATAATGGTGTTACCGCCTTCCGCTGGTTGTTTTATTTTGTGGATCTCGGCCTGCTCTTTCTACACAATAGTTGCAATCTATTACTACCCTTCAGTGGGCATCTCTGTCGCAACCTGTTTCCAGGTGTCTCAGTACTTACTGAATCGATTGCATGTAATGCGAAGCAAAATTGCTACTGGAAATAAAGACTGAAATGTTCACATAGCTCACGGCCTTAATTTTCATGATTAATAATTGATATGTTTCAGTTCCTGATCACTGGGTGCCCATGGTGCGTCCTGGTTCTGATGTGAGTCCGGATGAGTATGACCAAGAGAAGGAGTATGACGAGAGGTTCATGGTGCACGAGAACTTCAATGCCAGCCTCCCCGTTAAGCCACCGCTGAGGAGAGAGATAGGAATCACCTTCATCATTTTACTCAGCATGTCCTTCACTGCTTCTTTGCTGATGGTGATGGTCATTGTTCTCCTCCGTAAGTACATTCATTGAATACACCACATTAATTAAATATGTTTTTGACACAAGAAAAACAAAATAATTTATTTTTATTTAAGTACATAAAACAGGCATGGTGAACAAAAATTTACATACATGGATGTTTAAATACATAATAATAACAAAATGATAATAACAAAAATAGTAACAAAATGAATAAGCTAAATATGCAAGTAAATAACAAATAAGAATGGGTAAAAGGTAAATACAAATATGTTCATAAACGATTTGTTATTGTCACACCTGTACTGGTGAGACACTGATTAGGTAGGTACAATGTTGCTTCTCTTTAAATAAAGGGCTTCATCACAATATCAGCTTAATATGATTAAAGGTAATACATTTTTTTTGAAGTGTTTAAATTGGTCATTAAAAATGTCTATTTCATTATTAGAGCCATGTATAATGTTATAATTTCTTAATGTTCGCGGTACAGGGGAAAAATATTCTGTATTTGTGTGGTAGGCTTTAATATAGAAAACGTCTTAAAATAATAACAATACAACAGAAAAACAACCATACATTTATTGACATATTCAATACAAATTCAAAAAAAAATTCTCTTTTAACTTGTTGGACAGAAGGATTATCACTGACTTGTTATTTCTATATATAAAATTCTAAATGATGCGTTTGATAGTCCAGAATTGCTTGCATTGATTGCTTTTTTCGTCACTATGTAGTACAAGAAGTCAGGATTTATTTCAGTGCAGAAATTTTGGAACTAACTACCACAAATATGTATTCTTCATTGCCCAGAATACTAATGGAGGGAAATAATTATGCCGAGTCAATGGACGTCTTCAATTAATTATTTTTGTCACTGTGTGTAAACAGTTTATTTTTTTAGTTTTCAAACTTTAATGATGGATAATTACTTTAATTACAATGGCTGCTATTATATATATATATATATAGAAGAAATGTAATCTCCTGGTCAGCATGCTATGCACCAAACATTTGCAGACGTAAATTGTAATTGTTGTGTAATTTTTTGTTTTAAATGTGAAGACTACCTAAATACAAGTTTTAAAAAATCTACGTCAAATTGAATTGCGAATACCGCACATTAGTTTCAATTCCTCAGTAAACTCGCAGCCTGTGGAACTACGGCATCTTCAACTGGAGTAATTGACCAGAGCGAATGGAGTGGAAAATTAGTTACAACTCTTGCAAAGACACGGAAAAGCGCAGCAGGCGAAATTTTTTCACTGTATCCCTGTATTGGGGGAGGTATATGATGTGGGTGAAGTGAATAGAAAATGAATTAATGCATTCACAAACACACGGAAAAAAGGCTTCTTGTGAAATTTTTCTTCTGAGGTATCCCTTTTTCTTTCATGGTGGCACAAGCGTCAGGTGGGTATGCTGTCCATCCCTTTGGCACCGGTGCATAATCGGGAAACACAGCTCGGCTGTGAAATGATTTACCGGCCTCTGCGTTTCTTCTCTCCTACAAAATGAGTATCTTCAAAACCCATGATCACTCCTTCCTAGGGAGGGAAAATATTTTTTTTAGGAAAATCTCAATGAAAAAAAATCCCCAATTGGGGTATGTATGTGGTGTGGGTGAAGGCAGTGGAATATGAATTATTGCCTTCACACAGAGGTCGATTGGTGAACCAATAAATGCTTTCCATTTCTATTTTATGGAGAGTTGGTATCCCAACAATATTTAGATGAATATTCTTTAGTACTTTCATGAATGGAAATATTTTAGTATTGTTTAAAACGGAAACCTTTTAAACATACCAGCTTAACTGGCTAGTAGCTGAGTGTACAAATACGTAGGATTCCCACCCGGCGTCGCTAGTTCAAACCACTGGTAGCTAAGTCATCTTTCATTGCACAAACAACATTTTTTGTTTCCGAGTTTTGTGTCCTCAATTGAATGTGTGTCATTTTCAAAGCATCCCCAAAAATATCATATTATGCCTTAAAAGGAACTTAGGAACTTATTTCCTATAGGAACCTCCTATCTAGAGTTAACGTTAAAAAAGTAACCAGTCAGTGGCTGAGTTGGCACAGTGTTTGGGTCCCACCCAGGCGTAGTGTGTTCAGTTCCTCAGCTGGCTAAGTCCTCCATCACAAAAAAGCAACATTTTCCGCTTATTGTGGTGGTAGTAGGAGATTTTCAATTATTGTCAGATTCTTCGTAACCCGGGAATGTTTGTCTTTCTTTAAAAAAAAAAAAGACTAGCTAACGTGTACCCGACATTGCTGGGGGTTATCCTTAGGAGATAGACATATTCCATCACTGGCTTTCTGTAAGCCTTCTTAAGATTTACAATTCCACTATTTCTTGATTATAAAACATTGAATTTTTTCTACTTTCTATAAATATTAATGCATAAAAATAAAGTTGGTTGTTTATAGGGGGAAAAAAATTAATAAGCAGTAATTGTTGATTGAGATACTAGTACATATTGAATTATTTGACAGGTTGGAAATAAGCCGACATAGCTCAGTGGTTCAGAACACCTGACCGGACATCAGAAGGTACGGGTTCGATTCCCGGTGGCGGCATTTATTTTTACTCAGGAGATATTTTCAATTTGTATTGATATTTCAGGCGACTAATTATTGCTTATAATTATTTTATAATATGCATGTTTCATATATGTTAACCTTCCGGAAGAAATAGTAAAAACTAAGCATACAAATAGACAGACATGGACAGCTGCCCCGAAATGAAATTAAATGTACAAATAGGTATAAAAAAAAATAATTCATTAAACTACATGGGGGTATTTCACTATGTCGGGCTAAATATCTGACTAGCTATCCGTTGGCTGGCTTTAAAGATCAGAATAACTCCGTTATTCAACGGCGACCGTTTCACCATTGTTTCGAGCTTCCGGATAGATAACACTCGAAATAGTCTGGCAACATCGCAAAATGTTTGCAGTTACTCCATCTACTGCCACGGCTGTCATGCGTCACAGTCCGCACACCGCGAAGTGTGCATTTTTTTGGTTATGTTATGTTGATTATCAGGTCATTTTAGATAGATTCGTGTCGAATTAATACATTGTTTCTTATTTTGAACACAATCAAATAATTCAGGATGGATCATACAAGCATTCAAATTCATTCAACAAAATTCGACTCACTTCTCAGCTGTCAAACTCGGAATATTTTGACGCCATCTTTGATTCGAGGAATAGCGCCTAACGTGAAGTTCGAGCACTGATTAGTCAAATCGAACTTTAACCCGAGCGTTAGCGTTATTCAGATATAGTGAAAACGAAAAAATGACTAATCCGCGGATTAGTGCTTAGTCAGAACATAATCAGAGATAGTGAAATACCCCCATAATCTGTCCTACACAACCTGCTTAGCCCACGTCCCAATACATAATATAACTAGCTGCGTACCCGGAATTGCTATGGAAAGTTTGAAAGTTTTGAGGTCGCGAAGTCCAGTAAACTCGGTGTAATATTGTATGGCAGATTAAAAAAAAATTTAACATTCAAAACAGAAGAGCACTAGGTCCAATTGAACGGAGCGCAAAATATGTTGATATTAAGCTGAATAAAATGATGTTCCATTTTTTCCCAGTACGTTTCGTTTTTTTGACACAAATTTAACCTTTTGCGACCCCCGTCGAGGTATACCACATTATTACTTTGAAAAGAAAAAATTTACTGACTATTATTCTACCCCGAATCTTCCATTACTGAAATGATGTATAATAATGAAAAAAAAAAATTCAAACATCCAAAGGTGAAGTATTGAAAGAAGTATTTTAAATGAAATATTTGGGGGTAATAATTGACTTCAAATTAACTTTTGCTCAAAATACAAAACAAATTATTAAAAAGATTGCCAAAAAAATCTTACTGTTGGGAAGAATAAGAAGATTCCTTAACACAGTTTCCAGTAAAAATGTGTACAACGCAATTATTGTACCACACATAAATTACTGTAGCAGCATTCTATTCTTATCCAACGACGGTTTAATGAAACAAATGACAATTCTACAAAATAGAGCAATGAGAACCATATTGAAGAAAAATAGATACACAAAAATTAAGAACATGTTGAAGGAGTTAAATATCTTGTCATTTAAACAAATTATTTACTTTAATACCATATTTTTAATATACAAGATAATCAATGGCCATACGTCTAGTGAATTCCTAAGAAAAATTTATAAACTACAGAACAAACACACACATGAGACGAGGAAAAGAAATGAATTGAGACTCCCCTCCAGGAAAAAAACACCGAGTCAAAAGTCATTGATGTACGGAGCGTTGAAGATATTTGGAGAGCTACCAGAAGAAATAAAATCAGAAGAAAACATAAAAACATTTAAAATTAAATTACGAAAATATGTGATTAATTCATTTTAAATGTGTTACTATAATTATATGTATATGTATATAAGGATTGTATTAGGACATAGATAACTATGTACCTACTTAAAATACCGCAATAAACAATAAACAATAAATATATAGACTAGATATAACCTCTGTATAAAAAAGTGTACTACACTTTGTGCCAATCACTAATGGTACGTATACATTTGCAAACTGAAACGCGAACCGAACCACGAATTACGGGGAAGGAACGAAGCAACTGCAAGCGGCGTTTCGCGCCATTTGCGGTTTCTTAGTTACTTTCCCATAAGTTGAGGTTCAGTTCTGCAGTTCGGCTCGCGTATGTATACGTAGCATAATAGAGTATGGGATAACTGGTTGGGGGTTTGCCTTGAGCACTCACACAGAGCGGCTCAACATAGCCCAAAAAGGAATACTAAATACAATGCCAAAAGTTCCAGTTAGAATTCCGACAGAAGAAATATTTAAAACTTCCAAGTCTACAATGTACAAAATCTTTATTAAAAAAAATATATATCTGTATACTCCACTGCCCAACATAAATACTCAACCAGAGCAATGAGCCAAAATATACTTGTTACTCCCAGTTTGAATACATCTTTTGGACAGAGAAATATTTATATATTCTATTCTACGAAATTATACAATGCTCTACCAAATAAAATAACAGAAATTAATACGTATAATTTTTTTTATTTATTTTTTTATTTTTATTTATTCAGTGAATTTTATGAATTACAATTTTAGTGTACTTAATAACTCCCACACTAGGCTTATGCCCGTGTTGTGGTAGTCATAATACTATAAATTACAATAAAACCATATGTTGTAGTAATAAAAAATAAAACATAATATAGAAGAAAAAAAAATTAAAAAAATAAACATATTTAAGGAAAATATAAAACAAAATATATGTTTTTTATACATGCAAACATACATACATACACATATATAGATGCTCAGATATATATACATATACATACATATACATACATACATAGACATACATACATACATAAATACATTCATATACAAAAAAAAATATATTTATAAAAAATATATAAATATAAAATACATATACATACATATACAGACATACATGGATGCATATATAAATACATTCATACACATCTATATATGAACACATACAAGCGTAATGTGTATTCACATATATACATAAATATACAGATACATGGTTAATTTTATTATAATGGTTTAAAAGTTAGGAACTCATGTATTCTTTAAAAAAGGCTCGTCCCTTTTCAAATATCCAGTTTTGGACACGTATAATAAAAAGGGATATAGTATTAGTTGATTTTATGTCCCTGTCCAACGCGTTGTATATTTTAGGGGCGATAAACCAGAATTGTCGTTGAGCGAATGTGGTTCTAGTTTTTGGGACCACGCATCCCAGATTTGATGAAAAGCGGGTGTTTACTTGGTGTTGAGGAGCCACTAGCAAGTCATTTTTTCGTATGTAGCATAAGCTTGTCTTAATGAATAGCTGGCGAATATCTAAGACCTTAATTTTAGTAAATAGTATTTTGGAGGGATAGGTAGGATGACATTTAAATATAATTCTGAGAACTAGTTTTTGTACTGTAATTATTGGATTAATGACGGATTCTGCACAGCCACCCCATCCCAGAATACCATATGTTGCTATCGATTGAAAAAGGGCAAAATATACGCATTTTAGAGTCGTTAGGTCTAAGATGGATCTAAGAGAGCAGAATATGTGGGAGAGTTTTCGAAGTCTTTTTGTTGTTTCTTTTATATGGGTTTCCCAGCGTAGTTGGTCATCGATTATTATTCCCAAGTATTTAACTTCCTTTGAAGATTTAAGAGTTGAACACATGCATTGAATATTAGGTGAGGTTTCAGGAGTCTGTATGTTGAGTGAACACGAGTGGATGGTAGGTTTGGGGCAGTTATTGGGAAAGCTATGTTTGGGTATGGAAAACGTCATGTATTGTGTCTTGTCGATATTAAGTGTGAGGAGGTTTGTGTCTAGCCAATGTTTAACTTTTGTTAGGCCAATATTAGTTTTGTTTGTAACTGATTCCCAAGTTTCATCATCAAATATTAGGACTGTATCATCGGCAAATGAAATTATCTTGCCTCCAATATTCATAGTGCATAGTGTGTTGATATATATGAGAAATAGAATTGGCCCTAGTACACTACCTTGAGGGACCCCATAGGACATGGATAATTTTTTGCTCATATATATTTTGTCTGAGTGGATAAGGGTTTGGTGTGTACGATTTGCTAAGTAGTTTTTAAACCATGTGTAGGCTATCCCTGTAATGCCAATCTGTTGAAGTTTTTTAAGTAGTAAGGGATGGGAAACCGTATCAAATGCTTTTGCGAGGTCAAGGAAAACAGCAAGTGGTTTGCGACCTTTGTCAAGATTTTGGGAAACAATTTTTGTGAGAGCAGCTATTGCATCAGAGGTATTCCTCCCTTTTCGGAAGCCATATTGGTTATCCGATAATATTTTATTATTTTCAAGGAACTTACAGAGTCTATGTTTCACCGCCTTTTCTATAATTTTAAAAATTGTGCTGAGTAATGATATCGGTCGATAATTATTAACAGATAATTTATCACCTGTTTTGAAGATAGGGATTATTGTGGCCTGTTTTAAAGAGTTAGGGAATATTCCAGTTTTAAAGCTTAAGTTGATAATGTGTTTAAGAGGTGGGGCTATAAATTTTTGAATGTGTTTAATAATTTTTGTTGAAATTTGATCTTTCCCGGCAGAGTTACTGTTTTTAAGAGATGAGATAAGTTCTATTATTTCTATTTCAACAAAATAGTAAAAACATGGTCAAGAGAACAAAGTGATACTCAACTTGTAAATATTATGAAGACAATGTAAAGACAACTTGAAACTAAATATAAAAGTTTAAAAACTGCAAGCTGCCTCAGAACAGGAAACCCTAGTGAAGAGGACTGTGAAAAAAATTGAATTTATACTTATATATGAATTACTTTACACCTACATCATGTACAAACTTTGCAATTGAAACTAGTAAAACAATATATTTAACCAGTCAGGCACAGCTTTATTGTTAATTACTACAGTAATTAATTGGTTGTGGATTTAATAAAATAAATAAGTTTGTTTGTAATGGGGACTATAAAATGCATAATATTTACATGAAATATTTTTTATTTTGATTGCAGTTGTACATCATAAAAGGCAAGTATCCGCTAAGAAGGAGTACAGGGCTGGCGGCAGGCGGGTGATTTCCTTTCCCAATCCAAACTACAACTGTAACACGGAGGGAAACGGTGGCAACGTTAGCAACGGGGACCGTAGGAGAACCAACCGGTTCCAAATATTTAAATATGACCGCTCACAGGTAATACGACAAACATAAAGATTGAGTTTAAATTTCATTTTTATGAATGAGCACAGTGTCAATATGTTACAACACCATTCATATATTATTGTTTGTTTTGAATAAGGAGAGGGTGACCAACGTGTACTCGGCAGAGGGGACTAGTCTGATCCCCGCTCCATCCAACTCGCACACCCCGAGCTCGTCCCACTGCACGGTCACCCCGGAGTCCCACCCTTCGCCACAACACGATGGCTTCGACTCCATTGCGCTCAATCCCATCGGCTGAACACGGGACACGGAGACCGGACGATCCTGCCAGTTGGAACCTAATTAGTCAAATTATCTACCTACCTCATCACCAGCCAACTCCCTCGTCCCAGGATGGTTCAACCCATCCCATAGTACCGTATCTTTAGACCCGCAGCTCCGGTGTCCGGTGTGAGTAGAGAGTTTGTATAGTACCGAGGCAACAGTCAACAGTTACCCTTTAGCCGAGAACACAACCCACACTCGATCACAGAGGGAGAGTGAATGTAAACCCCTACCTGGGCTAATACGCATTAGTTAGGAAAAGACATTATGAGAATTGTTGGTATAAAGCGTGTTGAAGCAGTAAGGTTGACGGCATCACGACTAAAGTGTCGTTAATATCAGAGGCAATGGTTTGCATTTTCCATTGTAAGAATGATGAAAAAAATGGCAGCTCATTTTACTAAAAAAAAAGTAAATACAATTATTGTTTTCCATTCTAAAGATTACCACGCAATATGATTTTTATTGAAAATTGTAAAAAAAGGTAAGGCGTGTGGGAGATGTAAATTTAATGAAACTTGTGTAAATATACAAACATAACTAAGCCTAGGCTTAAGGTAAGTCTAGTACATAACAATATATATATTGTTACTTCTACGAGTATATGATTAGGAACAGGGTTTAGATATTTTTTTACTGGTTGAAGAATTACTTTGAAGGACATTTTTAAGGGATTGAAGTGAAGGGTTCTTACACATCCATCTCAATAGTGAAATCCTGTTTGAGTTTCCAAGGTAACAACAATAATTATAATATTATATATTATAATGCATAAATTACTATTGCCGGCTAACTAAAATATGATGGCAAATAATAGATAAATGTTACATTAAAAAAAACTAGATTCTTTGTGCATGTTTAAATAAGTAAGTACATTATTAAGAAGATATTTGCATAAAGATTAATTGTAAACCAGATCTGTTGATGTAAGCGTGGAAATACAGCGCAGTCTCCAATGTAAGTACGTTGTGAAGAAGTCATTGATGTTTTCATTTATTCATCATAGAAAGTTCTTCCCGCGCACCCAACCTTTCAGGAAGGTTTAAACAAACCGATTTAAATGTAAGATATGGTACTTTACTTATATACATTCAAACATATCACAAATTGTTGATTTATGATCCATATTTTGCTGTTAGGGCAATATTTCCCATCATCATTTCAGCGTGTTACATTATATTACAAGAGAGATTACTTTGAGCAGTTTGGTGTGTAAATAGGATAAAGGGAAGTCTTGCTCATCTGTTTGTATAGCCTCATATTTACAGAATGTGTAGAAATGCAACACTCGGGAGTCATTCCGCTATTCAGCTATTCCGGCTGAAAGAACTGCATACAAACAGTAGGCATTAATGCTGGGTGGCCATTCTAATATTAACATATCTAGTTAGTTGTAAATTAATTAACTTATTTAATCATGTCTTTTTATTTTAATCGTTGCCACTGCGGTAAAAATAATAATAAATTTTAGGAAAGTACTCATTGAACATTATAGGTACCTACTCAATTAATTAGCATTTGTTATATTGAGTATGTATTGAATGGGAGTGAATATTTTTGATTTGACCTGGAGAAAGGAAACCAAAGGTCATCTGGAACGCCTAAGAATTAAAAGTAATGTGATTTTTATTATTTATAAGGTGTACTGTAAATAAATAGTTAGTCAAAAGTTAACATTTCACATTCAAATATCATTTCTATTTTTAAAGAGTTTAAAATTTTAGGTCACTGTTTACATATTACGTATATGTAATCATTTTACTTTCCAAAATGTATAAGTTTCGAGTCAGATATCAAAGCAATACACATCAATTCATTTACCAATTTAAACCATTTGAAATTAATGAATGATACTCTATTTCATGACAACACAAATGGAAAAGTATGAATTACAATGAAACAATTAAAATGATAGTCAGCTAAAATAGAATGTTATAAAGAAGACTATTATTTCAATTCAATAAGTAAAACAAAAATGGAATTCAATTTATTTAAATGTATCACAATGAATGTTATATTTGTCGCAGACAATATCAAACTGTCAGTCGTTTACATAATTACCAGTTGTACCGGTATTACGGATTATTGATATGATAATTAAATTAACGCTGAATGCCAAATTAAAGGTGTTCAAAGAGGATTTTTCAAAATGTTGTGAACTGATTTTTATACTTGCGGAATGATTGGAAAAGTAATGAACTAATATTAATATGTATTATTAATTTTAAGTTGGTTAATATAATTTTTTTTTAAATGAAACAAAATGAAATATTTCATCCAAGTAACCACAGGCATGCTATATTTATATCCCATGCAATGATAATGACATATATCTGCATATAATAATGTAAAATGTTCATTATTTATAACCCTCCATACAGCACCCCCAAAGGTGACATAAGACCCTGAGGGAAATTATTTTCCTCAGGGTCTCTTGTAACAAACCAAAAATGCAAGCCTATTTGAAATTTTAGCTTTTTAATTACAATATCATATTATGAAAAACTGCATAATTGGTGTGTTAAATACATGTGTTTAATTTGCCATCTGGACACAACTTTACTGGAAATTAAAATTTAATCAATAATTTTCAAACCAAAAATTCTCTTAAATAATATGACAAAATTGTAAACTCAAGGTTTATTGTTGGCTGGTTCATTTTGGCTGTGACTGAGATTTGTATGAATTGACTTATTGTATATTTATTTTGTATAACTTCAGGGTTTTTTTAAATATGTTAACATTTTAGCCAGTCTCTAGTCATTCCGTGTATTTATAATGTACCCAATTGTCCCTTAGATTGGCTTGGCTTACAGAGGTTAAGGTTCAATCTCTGCAAGTCAACATCTTTATAATAATTACCTACACAAAGATATTTTCAACATAATAAATATAATGGTTATAGAAATAAACCAAATATGTAAAAATGTTAGTTTAATCTAACTCAAGAATATTTATCACGAGTTAGAGATTAACCTAACATTATATGTAATAATGTTAGGTTAATCTCTAACTCAAGAATATTTATCACCTTTTTTTAACAATTCATTATTTAGCTTTCGTCAATATTTTGCCATAATATAATGCCAAAGAGTTTAGAAAACAAATTAGAACTTTTCAAGAGAGGGCGTTGTCGTAATATCTTTGAATACATAAAAAAAAAATCATTTATGCAATATGAGTGTAATGCCAAAAGCAACATTATGAATTCGAAAATTCCTATAATTTATTAAATTTTTGGAATATACCTATTAGTATTATTATAATTACTGACAAGCGCTCACTATTTTTTGCACAATATGTAATAATGCACAAAATGAAACTAACAAAAAAAAACCATCCCCTAAAATCGTGAAACTTTCAATTATAGTATACTGTTAATGAATATTTTAAATAAGTTTTGGACTTATCTCCACAAGTAAATATGTAATTATTAAATAACTTTGATTGAGATTCGTGTGTTTCAGAAGTTATAATTACTTTACGTACTTCAAATACATAAGTAAGTTAACAAATCTTAGTGCCAAATACTCATTTTTAATTTGTAATTTCATGGTAAAAGAATCAGATGCATTCTGCTACAGAATACATTATTCATACATCATTAACAACAATAATTGTCATTAGATCTCACATGAGAGTAGTAGATCAGCAGATCGCAGCATATAGTTCATTTAATCATTTTTTGAATCTAAAGAAATTTTGTCGACATGGAAAAAAAAATTTCAAAAATTTGCATTAAAATATTTGAGAACTGGATTTATAAAAAGCATAACGATCATAATTTTGAATTTATGAAATAATAGAATTTGAACAGGAGCACTCCTAAATACTGTGAATCCAAAAAGGTTGGATTAGTCAAAAGTAAAGTACTGCCTATGAACAGTAGCGTAGAGGTTTTAATGGTGGCTTTATATATTTTAATTATTAATATACTCAAAAAGTTACAGACTAATCAAATCCTTGTTTCACATGTAAAGCGTATTAAATCTTATGTAATTACATAGTACTGAACTTGTTACTATGCATCGGAAAGTGTAAATGAAAATGTTTTCAGGATATTTTTAAATGTATTTTATTCGAGACGGCAACATATTTTTATGATGAAATATAAAATAAAATGTAATGAAAAGTTTGATGCAATGAGCTGGCAGCAGAATATCTTGCTCAGGGTGCCTGTCTGCCCATTGTCGCAATTTAATCTCAAACATTTCCAGATTTTAGACATGTGTCATCAATGATTGATCTAACACATTTTATAGATTTAACGTAACAATGTTAAGGATTGAATTGTGACAAGGCCCATTCTTAAAACTTTTTAATGTTTTATTTTGAACAATATCAGTCCATAATGATTACAGTTATAATAGAAAACAGTTATATTTTAAAGTAGTGTGCCACGACAAATGTGACTCATGTGAGCACTACCGTCGGGCTATATAAGCTTTATAATTCACTTGGTGAGGCCGATCGGGTTTGTTTGTTTGCAAATAAAACAAAGACAAGAAGTTCATCTCATGTTATATTTGATTGCGTGTGCTATGTGACTGATTGATATAATTTTAATATTATACATATAAAAAACATTCCAAACATGTGTAAAGAATTCGATTGTTTATCCATAGAAGAAAAAGACACATTGATTGTAGATATACTCGTAGGAACACAGAAGAGTGCCAAGTAAAACTTCAATCTATTCAAACAATGGCGCAAACAAAGTTTCTAAAAACTTTCTTAAGAGAACAATTTAAACAAGTTCATTGTTCCATATTTTTGTAATAATAAATACTGAAATTTGTATAAACATTCAGTGAATAATTGGTCTAAATATGTGTATTTTTATAAGACTTAAGTATTTCAAATTTACCCTTTTAGTAAATCTTAAATGCTGCATTATATTTTGTACAGAGTCCATGTTAATATTATAGAGATAATTTAGCGCAGGACTTTGATCAGAATCATACGCAGATTACATCTGATAGATTCCTTTCATTGTTTTTATCAAGTCACAATAATACGTCATTAATTTAAGGTAATAAAGTCTAAATAAATGAAAAATCCAATTATTTTAAATAATTTGTGAATTGTTTCAAACCATTTACGTTCGATATGTCATATATTAATTCAAATGTATGTTGGTAAATTATTCATAAATAATTATCTCATGTTTGCATGATGTTTAATTCTTGTAAATTATTTTGCAGCGATTTCACGCAGTGAACAAATGAGCTTTTAAAATAATGAAATGGGTAAAACTGTGATAGTCGTCATCTTTGGAGGAAAGGGGATATTAAGTGTATTTGGAATAAATATTCATTTGTACACGGCTGGAAATCTCTGCAGCCAAATATGTTGATCATTGGCCACTTTAGTGTCTCCCGCGAAGTGCCCCAATGATTGTCTTAAAAAGCATTGAATAAAATTTTATTTTAAATGTTTTGGAGTTGATATTATTTTCCTATCATTTTCCGTATCCTCGATAAGAAGCAGATGAAGACCCTTAAAATTACACCAATGAAAAGACAGAAGAAAGGGGGTAAGTGAGTTTATACTGGTCCAATGATGTGTATTGTCCTGCAATTGAGATTCAAACGCTGCATGTAACACAAAAGAGATAAGCGGGTGCAAATCTAATGCTCCTAGTTCACTTTGGCCAAACACATTGGGCCAACGTGAAGCTGAAGGTAGTGAGGAGGGGAAGGAGATGGGGAAGAAGAAGATGGGGAGTACCTGGCTATTCAGATCCAATCTCCAAACACGGCTAAAGACATTTGAAAGAACGTTTCAATTTTGAATGGTGGTCTTACATCAGGGCGAAATTGAAAGTATCTTCCACTCTGGAAGTATGGATACTATGAATTATTAATAATTTAGATTTTAAAAAAAAAATACAAACATTCCCGGTTTACGGATAACCTGACAATATTTGAAAATCTCTTATACCACCACACTAAGCGGAAAATTTTGCTTGTGTTGTGATGGAGGACTTAACCAGCCGAGGAATTGAATACACTACGCCTGGGTGGGACCCAAACGCGATGTCACCTCAGCCTCCGACAGGTCAAAATGCTATGTTAGATAGATGAATGCTATGTTGTGTCAAATTTGTAATGCAATAAGTGAAGAACTTTCGGATTTAATATTTTAAACAAACGAACATTTATACTTTTATTTATGTAGATAGATAAAATAAAGATTTATTCACTCTTGGAGTGGTTAGGTACCTTAATACTCAAAACTCAGTCAGTACTCATTTATATAGATTTAATAATAATACATGTGTTAATACAATGTACGTTATAAATAAAGGTCGTCCAGCAAAGCTCCCCCCTCCCCCATGGATTCGAAAATATTGTGGGGATTCATTTTTCGAAATTCCCTTTGAAAATTTTGTGAGGAATTATTCTTTTCTGAAATTCTCTAGCATCTTCCCCCCCCCCCCATGGATTAGTAAATATATTGTGGGGAATCGAGTACTGAGCAAATGAAGAATACCCCGTACAAATTCATTTGGAAATCTAGGGAAATTTCAGTATGAATTGTAGGGAAATACAAATTTTGGGCATATCATCACTGGGAAAGATAGATATCTATGGATGTCTATTGTCTATAAACTTTAAATGTCAAGAAGTGTCAAAATCCCTGTGTCAAGTTGCACGTGGTTATTTTGAATTCTTTGGTTTGAGCTGAAATTATTTTGATTAAAGCGTTTTTGTCTTTACAAAGATGAAGTTTTCTTTCAAGGTAATTATGAAAAAATATTTATTGATTCAATAAACGATTTCAGTGCATTCTAATGTATTGTATACATCGCCCTTATTTACTAAAATAAATAAATGTTAGTTGGAAGAATGTGATACCTTCAACAATTATTGTTGAAACGTGCATTTGAATGTATACATTGTCTACTATTCTAATAGGAATGTATCTGGTGTTTTCCTTGAATGGCCGTAGTTTTCTTCATATGACTGACTTTTGTTATCATCTACAATAAATTTAAAACTGTAATTGCGCTACTCGCCCGGCCTAACACGAGAATTGATTTCTCTACTGAGATGGGAATAATTGTTAAAAAAACAAATAGTTTGAATGGCCAGAAACATGTAGAGCTGTAGGGTATCATTTCAAAATCAATTGTAAATTAAATAAAAATATATCTTTATATACCAAAGGCCCCAAAACCTCAATATAGTCTCTACTTTCTCAGTTTCAAATCAAATTAACTGCATACATTTTTCAAATCTATACAGTAAAATTATTATTTGCTCCAACGATAAACTAAGATACATGTAATATAATTAAAATTTTCACTTGTGTATAATTTTGTGGTAAACTTGTCGAATTCCGCTGCATACTGCAGGCTCTTTAAAAAAACAAAGAAGAAGATGTCTATCTAATGTTTACACCTATTTGAGTCGGAGGTAGTCCCACATTCACTAAATAGGTTTTTAGGGTTTAGTTTGGGTTATTTTAATAATTTATGCATACATCCTCACCTGAGAACTTAATTTTGATTGAGAAAAAATGGAACTTTATCTCCCACCACATAAATAGTTATTTTTTGTAGTAATTAAGTTGAAACCAAGTGATATTTATATATTCATTGCGTATTAAGCGTGCAGTGGAATTCGACAAGTTTATCAATTTTGTTGCCGAATTCCGCCCCATGCTTAACACGCAATTTTTTTTTAAATAGCATTTGGTTTCAACTTAATTACTACATGAAACGACTATGTATTTCGGTGGAGATGGTAAATGATGCATTGTAATTTTTACGACGCCATTCTTGTGAAAAATCACCTCAACTGCGCTGTTCAATTATGGTTTCCTGAGCTCAATCTAATTTTATTATTTACAAACATATACAGAAAACATACTTACCGGATAGATCACTTCAGATTAACACAATTTTATTAGACAGTTTAAACTTGCAGAAGATATGACTTTGCATTCAGAGAGCACTGGAGATCAATTTTTAGGATTTAGGATTTCGCATTAAAATAGAATTTTTATGAATAAGCTTAAAAATTCTACTTTAATGCGAAATTATCAATAGTTATTTACATATTTAATTATTTAAAATATCGCGGACTGTGAATACGAAAGGTTTCTCACTTTATAGATGTGAATATATGAAAAAGTTAGTTTTAATACAATGATTTGTTTTTGGGGTATTATGCCGTGTTGCGCTACCTCCTCGCCAACGTTTTGGACAGCATTGCAGTGTCCATCATCAGGGCAGATGTGTAATCAGATGTGTAAGGCAGATTATACATCTCCCCTGATAATGGACACTCCAATGCTGTCCGAAACGTTGGCTAAAGAAGGAGATAGCCCAACACGGCATAATACCCCAAAAACAAATCACTATAATACTTTTGGCCGTAAAAATCTCAAATCACACCAGGTTAGTTTTAAGTTTAGTTCTAAATTCTGAGTCTGTGATCATTCTTAATCATGTGGCAGTCACAGAGATTCAAACTGATACACAAGCTAATCAGGCAAAGGGAATCAAAAGAGGAGGCGGCGTTACCGTCTCTCTTTCTGTGGTTTGTCAATAAATTAATCTGACTATGTACAGGTTATTCGCATTGTAATATGTATAACTATTCAGTCCTCGAAAATAAAATCTG
Source organism: Hesperophylax magnus (assembly GCA_026573805.1). Lineage (NCBI taxonomy): Eukaryota > Metazoa > Arthropoda > Insecta > Trichoptera > Limnephilidae > Hesperophylax > Hesperophylax magnus. Next base: position 410,475 of record JAIUSX010000116.1, on the reverse strand, counting down.
TTTACGAATTACTAGTCCTTTTTACAATGGCGCACAAATTGCTGGATGCGTAAAAAACTATAAATCCCAAATCGGGTAAACAAAAGTTCGGGCTTGTTTACAAAATTGAATATTTTGTTACACTATTTAGTTAGACACTTTTAATAATGCATTATAATTGACCAACCTCACTCATTTTTAGCATCGCTACGCAAGGTGGTTAGAAACGTCCCACAATGTACTGCGCCGCAAATGTTTGCCTTATTTTAGCGAACTGGTTATTTCAATGTGCATTTTTCGCAATGAGCGGTTAATGTATGACTGATTGGTAGTTTATTCAAAGCGTTCTCAAACCCTCATGGTGCCAAAAATATTGTCACGTAGTTTGCCTCCAGCTAGTCGAACCAATACCCCGATTACTTGGAAGGCAAGTTTATCCCTTTGGATGTCTGCAGTGGCAGTCCATTCCATGCTTTAGGTCCGGACACTCTTGTTATATACCTTCGATATCTTACTTCGCCAATACTAATGGTTCATTTGTACTTTCCTTCTAGTTCAATAACCTTCTGGGAACCGTCTACCGCAAAGGAGACTTAATATTTACCCCAGATGGAAATTCAGTCATCAGCCCTGTTGGTAACAGAATTACAATATATGATCTTAAAAAGTAAGTTAAGAGTAGTCCAGTATATTTTGCTTGTTGCCTGACAACATGTTTGTATTTGAAATACATAATAACGTTATTCCTTATGTTTTCAGTAATAAATCAAACACCCTATCAATTGAGAGTGATTATAATTTTACTGCTATGGATTTATCACCAAATGGTTGCACATTGGTTGCAGCAAATGAAGGTATATATTAATTATAAGTCACATCCTATATCTTGATATTATTTATGATAATCTTTGAATAATGATTTTTATTCTGTTTTATATTTTCACAGAAGGAGAAGCGTTTCTTATAAGCATGATCTCCTGCACCGTAGTTCATCAGTACAAATTTTACAGGGCTGTAACGGCCATTAAGTTCAGTCCAGATGGCAAACACTTTGCTGTTTGTAAAGAAAACAATGGTGAGCTCTTATTATCTATATAAATAAAAATGTAAAGGTTCGTTTGTTCAACATCTTAAATCTCCGAAAGTTCTTCACCGATTGCTTGGAAATTTTCACACAACGTTGCATTTGAATATGCGTGTGTTTTTTATATACCTATATTACATATATTGATATCATCTGTGACATGTAAAAACATGCTTTTTTAAAAACACAGCGCCATCTGTGTGACGTAAAAGCAAAATGCGCTATTGTTTCTCTATCCGCATAGACAGACTGAGCCACAGCAACGTGTGGTGGGGTATAGCTAGTCAACAATAATAAATTGAATTTTGTGAAAGTGTTTTATGTATATTTTATTTTTCTTTGTTTTCATCCAAGCGTCCAGCCTGGCTTTAATATAGATTATAAGAACAGAATATACCTAGTGAAACAAACAATAACAATAATAATAAATACTAAAACATGTATGTAATAGTAACATAAAATAGATTATAAACTAGAACAATACTGCATATAAGACAAATCACTAAAACTACATTACCAACTCTACTATACATTTTAGGATTCAACAAAGTGCTATTATAGATTGCGCTTAATTCTATAAATGGAGTCAGTAAAAGTATCAATAGTACCCCTAAACTTGTTGCCCAGATCACGCACTCTACTGGTTAGTGAGTGTGTCTGCTTGTATATGTATTGCAGAAGAATGTTACATTTTGTCTTGTGATTGTAGTCGGTATGGGACCCTTATTAACACTATTACCAGTCCTTGATTGTAAACCTATCACTGAAACCCTTCAAGTTATTCGCTTCTACAATTTATTATTACTCATTTATTTACATAATCATTTCTTGAATTGAAAAATTATTTAAATGTTCATATGATTTAATGATTAGAAAATATCTTTCTGAATGAATTGCTTTTTTACTTGAAACATTCTGTTACGGAAATTAAAACTTCACCATAAAGCCTATTTGTGACGAGAAATCCTATAATGAGGATCTTAAAAGAAATACTCAATCCTACGCATGTTATTTTTTACAGTTTTCATCATGAAATCTCCCGGCCCATACACTGGAGAGTACAATTCATTTGTGATGGAGAGAGTGTTCCGTGGTGCCGTGGATGACACAACTTGTCTAGAATGGTCCTGTTGTTCCCGATTGCTGGCCGTTGGCTCCAAGGACATGAGTACCAGGATCTACTCTCTCGACAAATTTGATAACTTCCGTTCGTACTTACTTGGAGGCCACTCGCAAATGATTGTTGGATGTTTCTTTGAAAAGAACAGTTTTGACATTACCACTATTAGTCGTAATGGTCAGGTCTGCATCTGGGATTGTAACTTCAATTCTGATGAACTGGTTGTGGCACAGCCTAGTAAGAAGAAGAAGAAGGAGAATAGCGAGATGGATGATGATGAAGATGATGTTAATGCAGAGAAAATTGTTGAAAATCCTCAGAATTCCAAACAGGTAATTTTTGGTCCATTTCTCTTTCACATTCCAAATTTTCTTTTACAAAATTATGTTAGCAGTTTTCAAGTTACATTATCTCCTCACTAGTGAATATTCCTGAAACAGGGAATATTACGGGAATTTTCATCTAAATTATGAAAGTCCCAGATTAACAAATGATGTTTGTCTGCTAAAACGAAATTACATTTTATTTACAAATGTATTATAAAAATTAGAGCACGATGAGGACAGAACTTTTGAATTTTTGAAAAATACCGAATAGTCACAAAAATATAAGCCGAAAAATGTTACTATTATATTTGAGGCCGGCTGATAAGAATCTGATATCGACTGTCGAATATTCGAAAAAAAAAATCGTTTTCTGCCACAACAACATTAATAATGCCATTTTTTGTAATATTAGCACTCTAGTACACCCAAAAGTCACGATCCGCCACTGCGTATGACGTCATGCATACCCTGTCAGATTTCGATTGTTTTGGCAGGCTTTGAAAATTATTTTAACTATGAAATCGACATATGTAAAAAAATTAAAAATATTGATATTTGAGTTAGAAGGTGAACATTCATAGTAATAAAAAAAATTGACTAGAACTCCATATTGTACTGACTGAATACTTGTACACTTGTAATTGTATTTATTAAATCCTGGATGCCCATCACTATGCCTCACCCTTGCACATTAACTTTTGTCAATTCATCATAGCACTTTTATGTATGGCTTTGTTTCAGAAATTGGAAGATTCAGTTCCTAGCTACACACACGTAGAAGGCACAGAGACAAGAGATGAGCAGGGCAAACTTGTAAAGGCTGACACTAGTGATGTGGTTAAATTTAAATATACTCGAAGTGCCAGACATTATTTAGGAGACTTGGTGAGGAAAAATAATGTGGATGCCCAGCTGACCACCGCCGCCTACCACAAGGATACCAAAATATTAGTCACAGGTTTGTCACTATTTTGTTTTACTTCCTCAGGGTTAAGAATTTTTGGAGGAAGAATTAATTCGTTGGACATAATGGTGTCTGACAAAGGGGGTACTGTACCTGTTCTCAGATTTTCTCCTAGCATCAGGATTTTTTTTAAATTCATACTAGTGATGGGCAGGATCGAAACATTTACATGAAAGAAATATTTTGATCGAAACATTAAAAGAATCAAGTGATTAATCGATTTAATCGCTCACACTTCAGCGGGAGCAATAGCTGCGGACAGATGTAGATTTTGGTCAGGGTGGGGGGTGGGAGCACATAAACAAAGCATGGTACATTGGTATGGCAACATTTTACTAGGTATTTTAGGTAATTAGGCATTTGCAAAAAATGGGCTAACCAGTGTCTTCACACTGGCAAAGATGTTTATTGTTTACTTGCAGATAGAAAAGTGAATGATAATGTGAATGACTACAAATTTGTATGCGTTTTAATATGACATTAAATTTATAATATCTACATTTAAATTAAATAAATGATACAAATAAGTTTCGTACCTACTTCCAATTATGTATAAGGAAATACTACATACTTGAATATTCCCATTGGAGGTTTGAAATTTATATTTATTAATAACCTTCCCAACTTATTACTTGAACTTCAATACACCCAAATGCAATATAGTCTCGTATACAAGATCAAAGAAACCGCATGTATCTTCCAGAATGCGACTTTTACATATTACTCAGTAAAATATAAAATCAGGCCCGTTCCCACAGTTCGTATTTTCAAAGTTATTCCATACAATAAAATCTACAATAAAACAATTCATTGGCCTGGTATTTTTATAAACATATTGTCTTGTTTGTGTATCATTTATGATTTAAGAATTAGTGACATTTTACTTCAAGCGACGGCGGCTTTCAAATAGGGCTGTTCGCTTTATATTTTATGATCACCCTAGTTAAACCATTATGCCTAAAAATATTTGCCAATACCTTTCCCACCCCTGTCCCATAGTAATAAAAGCCCCAAATAAAGTTTCATCTCCCTTAAAATAATTCCTTTAAAATATTTGTATTGTTTAAGTCACGTTTGTATCATTAAGAATAGTAAGTGCATTTTATTTTATTTTAAGAATGTTGTTTGCCAACGAGCGGGTGGAACATCATTATTTTGGTAAAATGTCCTTCAGAATTTAGTTTAAATACAGATACCTCCCAGAAAAAGGGCAGTATTCATATAACTGGTAGGTACAGACGTACCTACGCAGGACACAGTATTATAGTATTGATATAACTGGTAGGTACATGCGTACCTACTCAGTTAGTCGTGAGATAATTACTAGGTTTATGTGTACCTAGAGAAAACTGAAGAATAAAGGAAACTAGACCTTTATTTCTTTCAGTTTAAGTTTTAGCAGAGGAAAATAAGATCCTCTGCAATTATATTGTGATTTAATAAATTTATATGTCAAGAAGAAAAAGTGTTTTCCTGCATTCCATCTGACGGCGTGTTCTCGTACCACGATAGCAGAAACATATGGTCCTTCGAGCCGCATCGGGAACAGCAGCATCATGGAAGCGGGACAGCACTCAAAGACGTCATCTGTCTGCGGCAGCAAGGCGGGAACCAGCAGCAGCTGGATGGAGGCTCAAATAATAGCTTCAGCAACCAAGGTGCACATCACGAGACAAAAGGCCCGCCTACTTACGGAGATGGCTGAAGTAAAGATAGCTGCTTCAGAAGCAAAGATGGCTGCAGCAATGTCAGTCTTGGAAGCAGACGAGCAACATGCGGCGCTCGTTTTAGAAGCTGCATCAAGGGACTCTCGAGGATAGAGTCAATGACTGGGTGGACCAGTCACATCACAGTTCATCATCAAAACTTGGAGATCACGATGAACAGCCTCTTCGAGTTCAAATGGAGCAGCAACAGGAACTGCTCCATGGTGGGCGGTTATCACTACAACCGCCCACAAGAACTGCAGGGCAACAGCCCTTGGCAGGGCAGAGTCTCCCGTCGCAAATGGAGCCTCGGGTAGAGCAGGCTCATCCGCTGCAATTGGAACAGCGGTTGGAGCAGCACAAGGGTGGGCGGTACGCATTACTCCCACCAAAAGGATCATCAGAGCAGCAGCCCTTGGCAGGGCAGACTCTCCCGTCGCAAATAGAGCCTCGGGTAGAGCAGGCTCATCCGCTGCAATTGGAACAGCGGTTGGAGCAGCACAAGGGTGGGCGGTACGCATTACTCCCACCAAACGGATCATCAGAGCAGCAGCCCTTGGCAGGGCAGACTCTCCCATCGCAATTGGAGCCTCGGACAGAGCAGGCTCTTCCGCTGCACTTGGGACAGCGGTTGGAGCAGCAGCAGCAGGGCGGGCGGTACGAGCTACTCCCACCCAGAGGAACATCGCATCAGCAGCCCTTGGTAGGGCAATCTCTTCAGCTGCAGTCGACGCAGCATCAGCAGCCAAGCAGTAGCTGCTGGGAGCTGCCTACATCAGTGCAGCCATTCAACTTAGCAGAGCAACGCGACGGGCAACAGTGGCCAGAGTCGCAGGGCCGATTCCAGGGACCAACACCTGCTATAAATGAAGACCGTCTCGCGGAATCAATTGGTAAGGCAATGTCTTTATATAATACCAGGCCCAAAGTTAACGATCTTCCCACATTTAACGGCAATCCAATTGAATGGATTGCGTTCAAATCAATATACCATCATACCACAGACTTCTTAAAAGTATCTGACATCGAAAATTTATATAGATTGCAAAAAGCGTTAAAAGGAGAGGCGCGTGACGCGGTTTCTTCCCTTCTATTATCTCCTTGCAATGTCAAGGAAATAATAAATACGTTAGAAAATATTTTTGGCAACACGGATCACATCATACAAAAAACTATTGGTGAGATCCGAAATTTAAGTAAATTAGATGAGAATACCAGTTCAGACGCCATAATTCGATTTTCTTGTAAAGTAAAAAATTTAATTTCTATGTTAAAATCATTTAAAAATATCGGACATTTGCACAATCCAGATTTGTTATCGACATTAATCGGTAAACTACCTAGTACACTACGAACGTTGTGGCTTACAGACAAAGATAGGCGGAACACAACACAGCCAATACTCTGCTATTTATCACTTTGGCTGGAAGAAATCGTAATTAATTCACGTGACTCAGGAATAAGTTTTAATTCTAAAATCAGTAACGAAACTAAATTCGCTTCCAATAACCATTTCAAGCAGTATAGTAATAATTATCATCAACGGCAAGATAATCAACATCAAAATAAACAAAATTTTAATAGGCCTTATGCATCCAAAAATAATCATTTTGAACGTCCGTACGATACGTCAAAAAAATTCCTTTATCACACCACTAATAATGGAAAACCACCGTGCTGTGTTTGCAAAGGAGAACACCAGATTTGGCAATGTGAGAAATTTAAAAATGTCCCAATAACGCAAAGATGGGAAATTGCTAAATATAATAATGTTTGTTATAAGTGCTTAGGGTACGGACATTCCCGTTTTAATTGTAAAGTAAATTTAAAATCACCAAACAAAAAATTTCATGATTTATTGGTTAATCACAATCGGGTGGAAACCGATGAAGTTGTCACAAACACGTGGGAAAGTAATCAAGTACTTTTAAAAATTATTCCGATTACGGTATACGGGCCACTCGGAAGCCGAGATATTCATGCGCTATTAGACGATGGGTCAACCGTCACATTGTTAGACCAAGAAGTAGCCAAACAAATCGGTTTGTCTGGACCAGTTAGTGACCTCTCATTGCATGGAGTCAATGAAATGAGCTCCAACAACGCGGATTCTATGTCAATAAATGTAAAAATAAAAGGTAAAAACGAAGTAGAATCGTACATAGCTAGTGCTCGAACCGTTCGGGATTTAAAGATACCAGCTCAAATGGCGCTATCTAATTCTTACATTTCGAGTAATAAACACTTAAAGAACGCTCCTCGCTTTGAAAGGAATGTAAAACCCCAAATGTTAATTGGGCAAAACAACTGGGAATTAATTATTTCCAGAAAAATAGTTCAGGGAGATAAAAATAAAGTATCATTATCTTATACAAAGCTTGGTTGGGTCGCGCTCGGCCATATTTCAAATAAAACGGGAAATAGTGTGGAATTCAATTTTCATGTTCAGGAAAACGAAAATAGCGAATTGCATGAAATTATCAAAGAGAGTTTTAAGATAGACGAGATGGGAGTAGTGAGCCCGAAAATATGCAAAGATGATAAACGTGCATATTCCCTGTTAGAAAGTACCACAAAACGCGCTAGTCAGGGGTGTCATTGGGAGACGGGTTTGCTGTGGAAGGATGAAGAGAGATATTTTCCTGATAGTCTTCAGGTTGCGGAAAATAGATTGAAAACTTTGGATAAAGACCCTGAATTTGCGGAAGCCTACTGCAACAAAATACAAGATTATTTAGATAAAGGATATGCAAAAAAATTCAATTTCAGTGGTAGGTATCCGGATAGCTCGGATAAATTTTATTTACCACATTTTGCTGTTTACAACCCGAATAAGCCAGGAAAGCTTCGGGTTGTATTTGATGCGGCGGCAAAATCAAAGGGAATTTCTTTGAATGATAGGCTTTTAACCGGGCCCGATCTATATAATTCTCTGCTAGGAATGCTTTTTAAATTTAGGCAAAATAAAATTGCATTCACCGCCGATATCCAAGAAATGTTTTTACAAATTAAAATTATTGAGGAAGATACACCGTTTCAGTTGTTTTTATGGAGAGGAAAAGATCGTAAGGTAGCCCCGTCTGTATACGCTATGAATTCAATGATTTTTGGCGCAAAATCATCACCTTGTTCGGCGCAATTCGTAAAAAATAAAAACGCGGATCAATTTTTATCTCAGTTTCCCCAGGCCGTCGAAGCAATAAAAACAAAACATTACATGGACGACTATTTAGATAGTGTAAATTCAGTAGAAAGTGCGAAGAAATTAATACTAGATATTACATACATACATGCTCAAGGCGGGTTTAAGGGTGGAGGTGAATGCGAAATTACCTACTACAACCATTTAGTCAGTCAGTAAGATATACATTTTTTACGGAATTTCTAGTTTTAAGACATTACCTACTACACAATTTTTAGTCATAAGATTTACATTTTTTACGGAATTTCTAGTTTTAAGACATTACCTACTACACAATTTTTAGTCATAAGATTTACATATTCCACGGAATTTCTAGTTTTAAAAGCAGCATAAATATTTGTATTTTAGACATTTTAATAAATTTAACTGGTAATTTTCGTAGACAAGCAGTAGGTACCTAATAAAGATAACAGTCGCATTCTTAGCCTATTTTGTGAAGTACCTTCACGGGAGGAGGTATGTATCTTCCAGAATGCGACTTTTACATATTACTCAGTAAAATATAAAATCAGGCCCGTTCCCACAGTTCGTATTTTCAAAGTTATTCCATACAATAAAATCTACAATAAAACAATTCATTGGCCTGGTATTTTTATAAACATATTGTCTTGTTTGTGTATCATTTATGATTTAAGAATTAGTGACATTTTACTTCAAGCGACGGCGGCTTTCAAATAGGGCTGTTCGCTTTATATTTTATGATCACCCTAGTTAAACCATTATGCCTAAAAATATTTGCCAATACCTTTCCCACCCCTGTCCCATAGTAATAAAAGCCCCAAATAAAGTTTCATCTCCCTTAAAATAATTCCTTTAAAATATTTGTATTGTTTAAGTCACGTTTGTATCATTAAGAATAGTAAGTGCATTTTATTTTATTTTAAGAATGTTGTTTGCCAACGAGCGGGTGGAACATCATTATTTTGGTAAAATGTCCTTCAGAATTTAGTTTAAATACAGATACCTCCCAGAAAAAGGGCAGTATTCATATAACTGGTAGGTACAGACGTACCTACGCAGGACACAGTATTATAGTATTGATATAACTGGTAGGTACATGCGTACCTACTCAGTTAGTCGTGAGATAATTACTAGGTTTATGTGTACCTAGAGAAAACTGAAGAATAAAGGAAACTAGACCTTTATTTCTTTCAGTTTAAGTTTTAGCAGAGGAAAATAAGATCCTCTGCAATTATATTGTGATTTAATAAATTTATATGTCAAGAAGAAAAAGTGTTTTCCTGCATTCCATCTGACGGCGTGTTCTCGTACCACGATAGCAGAAACACCGCATGTATTTGAATATACAATCAATGAAATTATTCTCCAACACCTAAACCAAATCAAAGATCTAGGAGTTATTTACGACAGCAAACTTACTTTTCACCAACACATCGATGATTTAATAAGCAGAGCATACAGGCTTCTCGGCTTCGTAATTAGAAACTCATATCCGTTTCGTAACACAAAAACACTGACGTTATTATATAACACACTAGTCCTAAGTGTACTTGAATCAATCTCGATCATCTGGGCTCCACATGAATTAACATACACTTTACGCATTGAAAGAGTCCATAAAATTTTTTTAAGGTTTTTATTCTCGCGGCTCTATGGACGTTACCCTTGGCTTTACCCATCGATTTATATATTAGGCATGACCAATTACCACTCCCTAAAGACACATAGAGGTATTGCTTTGCTTAAATATTTTTTCCAACTAATAAACGGTCACTTATCTAATAATGAGATACTGGCCCAATTAAATTTTTTTGTACCAGAGTCTCACTCTCGAGGACGTCATCACAATCTTCTATATAGTAGAACAAGCCGCACTAATTTATTCATGAACTCACCTGTGGGGAGAGCTACGTGCTTTTTGAATGCGGTAGATAAAAAATAGATTTATTTTTTGTGTCCTATAGCGCATTTGCGAGATTTTTGGCATTGCATATACACTGCATAAATGGTACAATTATAACGTCTTAGGCTTTATTACCTGTAATTGTTATAAATAAATGTACAAATTATATAAATAAATAAATAATTCAGAATGTCATTTTTTACACCTACTAAATGCACGGGTGTCATAAATCCCAACCTAAAATATGTTCACATACTCGTAGCTTCTTCGGTTGGTAGATAATATCATAATTAAACATTTGACAATTAGCAAAGAATAATTGTGAATATCAAATCTTATTAGGTAGTACGTAACACAATGTACCACAGGAATAATATCTCGTTTGTCAAGTAATCTGAGATATTTTTGACGTTTCTCAGAGATCAATTAACTTTTTCAAGTGAATTCTGACCAATGACATGACGGCTGTGGTTTCAAATGATTTTCAAAACGATTGTCTCGGACTGTGATGGTCTTTGACAGAATCGATTTGTTTATGACAATGAATCGAAATATTCCGATGATCAAAAAGATCGAGTAAATCATTGATGATCCATTGATTGTGCCCATTGCTACTTCATACGCAACAATATTTAAATACAAAATATATATTTTTTGAGATGTGATTTATATTTTGTATATTATGTCGTGTTGCCCTACCTCCTTCTTTAGCCAACTTTTCGGACAGCATTACAGTGTTCATCATCAGGTCAGATGCGTAAAGATTGTGGTGAAGTGTGTGCTTATGTATGTAGATGTGATACCGTGTCGCAACATCGGCTAAAGAAGGAGTTAGCGCAACACGGCATAATACTTCGAAAAGAAATCACTTTCATGTATTATGTTATTATTTTTTTAATGATAAACTAATGTGGCATTTATTTTTTCTCAGAAGATTTTTTCAATTTTTATGGTTGTTTCAGGATAATAATTATTGCTAATATTAATTTACATATTATATTATTAGCTGTACCCCGCCACGCGTTGCTGAGGCTCACTTTGTCTGTGCAGATAGAGAAACAATATTACGTGTTTATTTTACATCCAACAGATACGCTGTTTTTACCTGTCACAGGTGACATCCATATAATATAATATAGGTATATAAAAACACTCACATATTCGAATGCAACGTTGTGTCAAAATTTCAAAGCAATTAGTGAATTTTCTGAGATTTAAAATTTAGAACAAATGAACATTTATATTTTATTTGTATAGATTTATTCACTCTTGTCGTTGGTAGGTACCTTAGTACTCAGAACTCAGTCGGTACTCATAAAGCCAAACATAAAGTATCGATAAGTGTTTTTGTTTTTTGTTTTTGGGGTGTTATGCCGTGTTGCGCTAACTCCTTCTTTAGCCAACGTTTCGGACAACATTGCAGTGTCCATCATCAGGGCAGATGTGTTATTAATAACACATCTGCCCTGATGATGGACACTGCAATGTTGTCCGAAACGTTGGCTAAAGAAGGAGTTAGCGCAACACGGCATAACACCCCAAAAACAAAAAACAAAAATACTTTTGGCCGTGAAAATCTTAAATCATATTTATCGATAAGTGTCTTACAATCCTTAATAATTTAACTGTCATAGGTCAAATGGACTGACGTATGTGATATCAGGAAGTTAAAGAGAGATAGGTAATGCACCCATAAAAGTGATATTTGTCTCAATTTAATAGTCAAATGTTGTTGTCACTTGTCGAACTTTGTTTTCATTCAAATCCATATGGTAGGCGTTTCTAGCTAAATATTATTATCTCTTGAGTGTATGTAACCTAATTATTTGTGGCTAGATTAAGAATGTAGTAATTGTGTAAACAAGAACCTTGTGTATAAAACTATTCAAGTCAAATCAGATGAAATCTGAACTGAAACCTGAAATATTTTTCAGGTTTTTCCAATGGCTCATTCTTCTTACATGAACTTCCCGAAGTGAACTTGATTCACTCTCTCAGCATATCAGATTACCAAGTGAGCTCCATTGCCATCTCCAAGCCCGGAGATTGGATTGCGCTGGGCTGCTCAGGAATTGGCCAACTTCTTGTTTGGGAATGGCAAAGTAAGTGTTTTTTTAATTGATGCTTATCACCAGAATAGAGTTATAAATGATTAATTTATTATTATTTTGACAATATGCAATATTTAAATATATTTTAAATACAGGTGAGCAATATGTAATGAAACAACAGGGGCATTCTTCCGACATGACCTGCCTATGCTACTCACCTGACGGACAGTACATTGCCACCGGTGGTCATGACGGCAAGGTCAAACTCTGGAATACAACTACTGGCTTCTGTTTCGTGACGTTCAGCGAACACACCAGCTCTATCACTAGCGTCCAGTTCAGTTCAAACAAGAAGTTCTTCATTTCATCTTCTTTGGACGGCACAGTAAGATGTTACGACATTGTAAGGTTTGTATTTTTGTTTGACATTGTTTGTTAAATCCTCTTCTGATCATTTTCATGGCGGACAGTGAAAAAAGGGTGAAAGGCATATTCTATTTAGTACTAAGATTTAAACAGTTATATACTAATACAAAATGGTAGCATTTGCCGTATTTAATAACATTTTAAGTACATTTGAACAATTAATGTTTTGATATCTTCGTCATAATTTTTTTTGATTTTGTATCCTAGCAAAAGTGTGTTTGAGGTCCAGGTTGCCCGATTTGTCGCTATGCCACCATTATAATGCAAATTCTTATCCACTCGAGTCATGGAGATTTCCGGGCGTTCTGTTTTCAATTTAATTAATATACCTCCAAATATTAAAACGGAAATATATGAACTGCTAGAGCAGTTTAGAGCCAATGAATCCACCTAATTTTTAGGTTTTATAATTAATTTTAGTTTATAAAAATAACCAACCTAATTATGGGTAGCTATCGTTCCGGTGGTTAAAATCATTTTGTGACTGTTAATATCTTTGTTTATTTTAGGTACCGTAATTTCCGAACGCTAACCTCTCCAAGCCCAGTGCAGTTCAGCTGTGCGGCCCTAGACTCCAGCGCAGAATTGTGTGCAGCAGGAGGTCAAGATGTGTTTGACATATTTGTTTGGTCTATCAAGTTGGGAAAGTTGTTGGAGGTAATAATAATTATTATTATTGCTATCAACAATACACACTGCTATGAACCTATCTACATAATATAAAACCATAAAAATACATGTCTGCAACAGACAGGGATGGCAGGTAGCATGGCAGTCAAAAAATATTCCAAAAATAAAAACCAATCTGAACATTGATATACCATTAAAAAATAGGTTGTTTTTCTATGCCTTCAAAGCAACTTCATAATATGTATACATTTTACACTCACATTCTGTGGTCTGTTTTTTGCCTTGTTATTTATGAATTATTTTGTCCATTTTCAGGTTTTAAGTGGCCATGAGGGTCCGGTAGTTAGTTTGGCGTTCAGTCCAGCACTTTCCAGTTCGGCTTTGGCTTCTGTCAGTTGGGACAAGACAATTAGGCTGTGGAATTGCATTGAAACAGACAGCGATCATGAGACCATCAATCTTACTTCAGATGGATTGCAAGTTGCCTACAGACCAGATGGACAACAGGTAAATATTATTTGGTGTTTGTGAAATAAAAAGGAACCTATAAATATATTCGATTTTGTCTGTCCAATTTTGAAGGATCATGTTGAAAGGGATTGAAAAATGGACATGACTTAAGGAAAGGACGAGCTGAAGGTTGAGCCTTCCAACATGTTTCCTTCAGTTAAGTAGTAGTGGAGGCCCTATAAGTAATCCAGCGATAATGGGTATTCTTATAAAGAAAATAAAAACATGTGAATATCACATAAGAGTCTCAATTGCTTCCAACCATCTGGAGCCGGTGAGAGTATGGCACCCCCAATTGGGGTATCTTGTGAGACTGAAGGTAGTGGGAAGGAAAGGAGATGGGGAAGAGGAAGGTAGGGAAGTGCCTGGCTCTTCAAGTCTGGTCACTAAACACGGCTAAAATCATTTCAAGCACTGTTTAAATTCCGAATGGAGGTCTTTTTACCAGGACGATATGCTGCTAGTATCTTCCACTCCGGAACGTGCCACAAATATAGAATTAATTGTAAAACAAACAGATTAATTTAATTAAATTTACTTACGCGCACGCTGGGATTTGAAACCGTGACCTCCAGATTCATAGTCGAAAACCTTACCTCTCGACTACGGAGGCTGTCAGAAATATGGATTATGTACTAAAGAAGGACATTTTTTCCAATAATCCTGGTATAGTGAAAGCGAAATGGGATGGATTTCTTTATGTTGTTGTATCTTTTTCATTACAGGTTGCTGTTTGTACGTTAGACGGTCAGATTTGTGTCTTCGATGTGCGAACACTAGAGCAAACTAATACCATTGACGGAAGGAATGATCTTGGAAGTGGTCGTTCGGACACTGACATGATTACTCCACAGAAATCTCTCAAGGCTAAGTAAGATATTCTTGTCCGTTTACACCTAAGTTTATTACAGCTCATTTAAAAAAAAATATATCATTTATATTTTTATTTCACATTTCCTTAAAGTTTATTATAATTATATTTACCTTCAATCTACATTTTCCCAATTTTTAATACCATTTGCCACATCGTGTTTCTTTACTTCAAAAATGTTTTTTAGCTTTGTAACATTACAAGTATTATATATTCTTATGAATTCAATTATGTCTAATTCTGTCTGCTATTTTGTCTAGATCGTTCACATCTCTATGTTATTCGGCTGACGGGAAATGCGTTTTGGCCGGAGGACAATCCAAAAATATCTGCATTTACAGTATTAATGAATCAGTACTTTTAAAGAAATTCCAAATCACACTAAACAAATCATTAGATGCAATGGGCGTAAGTATACAGTTTATTTTTATTAATTCCGTAAATACACATTAACATAATATGTTAAAACCTACATCCACGTAATGTTTTTATTTAGAAATTAATATTGAATATTTTCAGGATTTTGTAAGTCGGCGCAACCTGACGGAATTTGGAAATCTGATGCTTGTGGAGAAAAGGAGTGAATTAGAAGGGGGCGATGTTAAACTGAGGTTACCGGGGGTGAAGCAAGGCGACATGGCCGATAGAAATTTTAAACCAGAGGTTTGTTAAATAATATTATAGAATCAATCAGGCTCTTTCGATGGATCTTTCGGATGCTGTGTGGAGGGTATTTTTTAGGAAAAGAAGGAGAATAAGTTCTGTGTAGGAAAAAGGGATGAGTCAGTGTGTCCAGGAGTTACAGACATATGAATTCATCCTTTCCACTGCGGTGCAACGTGTTGTTCGGAGAAAGCTCTGTTGGAGTGGTCAATAGTTCTCCCTCAACTAGTCTCCTGATCTGGCCTGCCATGCGTTTGGTGGACAGACGTGTCCGCCACCAAGTCCCGGATAAACCTTACCCCATGAACCCGGGAACCCCTGTTAAGTCACCAAACGTAGCGAACTACTTGGGGTGACCTATGGCAGATGTGTCGGTTATCCAATAAATGGTTCCGGAGCGGCGGTACCCATAACCGCCTCCCAAATTGAAATCCCTGCTCTGCTTATTTCTTGGTTCTGTTCTACAGGATATCAGCCTTATAAATTTAATTTTATAGCAATGTAAATTATACTATTTTTAATTTAATCCTTTCAGGTGCGAGTATTCTGTGTACAATTCTCTCCCACTGGTCAGAGCTTCTCGGTGGCTACAACGGAAGGATTGATGCAGTATTCTCTGAACACCGGTGGAGTGTTCCAGCCGTTTGAACTTCAGCTCAATGCCACTCCTCAGATGGTGAAGGAGGCCCTCAATAAGCAGGAGTGGACGGAGGCCTTGATGGCCGCTCTGCAGCTGAATGAGATGAAAATCATTCAGGAGGCTGTTGAACGAGTATCTATCAGTGATAGTAAGTTTGCCCAAACAGTTTGTTTGGTTAAATTACTATGTGAAATACTTTCATATACCTATGGCCGCAAACCATCCCAAAATAAATCGAATCATTACAATAAATCAGTAACAATAGTAGAATTACATAGTGCTGTCGCTGTCACTTCCGTCTACTCTTATGTCAAGTCTAACTCAATATTTTAAAATAATTAAAAATGTTTAAATCTGATTTATTTTATCCAAATTCTTTGTAACACAATCTAAAAACGTCAAATTATCTTCATTAATTATTAATTATGAATTGGTGGCAGAAAAAATCAATAGTAATTAAGGACGGCAAAGGGTTACATAAATAAAAGTACACTGTTTCATATTACTTAGTATTGTCCATGTTCTGGAACAGATCTCTCCTGTTTGTTTCTTAAAAACCATTTATAAATGGGATATCATAAAATTATTATACAGGGTGTCCGGGGGTAAAGTGCGCTAACTTCGGTAGGTGATTCTACACAATGGTAGAAGTAAAAAAGATAAATATTTTTTTCTAAATTACTGCTTTTTTTTCCCATACTAAAATATTTTTCCATAGAAGTATATTTATTTTCCCATATAAACAATTCACCTTTTCCCCTGGACACTCTTGTTGTAACTTAGAACTTGCAACCGATTTTGATAAATTTAATGTTTTTAATACAAACAAATTAATTACTGTTTATTTATTAGTTTTTTAATTTATTTCAGTCCAGCTTACTATTGCAAGTCTCCCCGATGAATACTTGCACCGGCTTCTCAAAGCGATTTCCACTTTGTTTGAGGACAGCCGCCACATAGAGTTATACCTGCATTGGATCAGCTATGCGACTACAATACACAATTCTCGCCTGCAGGGAATGTTCGCAATGCCTACACTTCTGGCTTTAGAAAAAACACTTTCTAGAAAATATCAACAGCTGTCTGAAATGTGAGTTCTTAACGCACAATTAAACAGATAATATTTTGTTATTGAGTTAAATATGATGATTGAATGCTTGACTGTCGAATGGAGGCATGAAATGTTTATTTTTCTGAAATTGGTGAAATTGACATTTGAAACCCACATCTTGATTATAAATTTGTCTTATTTTTTTTACAGCTGCGATTTTAACAAGTATACAATGCAATACATTCAGGATCTCGGGAAGCGTAATCAACAGAATGAAGAACAAATGGAAGTAGATGAGCACCATTCGGGAAGTGAATCCAGTGGAAGAGGAACTGCTGATTCGGAGAGTGAAGAAGATGATGTTGATGAAGAATCTACTTGAATAGGCTACTTGCATCTTAATTAAAAAAAAAAAATGAAAAGGCATTATGTAAAAAACTAAATATAAATTATATATTTTTTTACTTCTCAATCTCTATCTTGTATTGTTATTAATTTTATTAACCTGTTGTGTTTTTATTTTAAATTTTTTTACCATAATTATAGCCAGGTACAACCTGGGTGAGCTTTATTGAAGGGAATTTGCTCCTCTGAGAATATTCTTAAATCTACAATACTAGGTGTGATATCCTAGATAGTAGTTTGAGAGGTTACTTATAGACGGCATTGGTAACAATAAGGCCATTCATACAAGGAGATACTTACAAGCGACTCAAGTTTGTCGTGTAGCATACATGCTGCTCGTGAGTGTCCTTCATACTATTTTGCTAGTGTTCGTACACGATGTGATGCTTTGACTACGGGTTTGACGTCAGTTGCATGCTACACAACTTGCATTCGCATCTACTACTCGTTTGTCAGAGATGATGTCCGAACACGATTTGAATGTTAAATTTATTCTGGAGGTAGGAAAATATCCATGTTTATATAACTATAATTTACCAGAAGACGTTAAAAAGGATTTAGCGGAGAAAGTGTGAATTGAGGTTCGAAAGAAAAGTCAATTTGACATCATTCTCATGTAGTTCCTTGGTGGCGACAAATGTCCTCCAATTAACATTTATTTCGTTGTATGGGTGAACCTTAAATCTTCTTTGCATCATTTTTATATGCATGAAGAAGATGAATTTTATTATTTTTTTAAATGTATGAAGAAGAACAATATTACTGTCTTCGTCGCTAGAGTCCCTTGACATTGTATCATTCTTAAAATAATTAAATGTTGATTATTTAAAAAGTTTGCGAGACAACCCAGACATAACACTAAAGACGAATTTTTTCAGAATTCATCAAATTTCTATGTTAAAATACAAGATGATTTCAATCGCCATGTGATGGATGCCTCTGTGTTATGGCAGGTGAAGTTAACAGATTGAAGATTTTAATAATACATATTCATAATAGTTAATTACAGTAACTTATACAATCGCGATTCTGTTAATATTTTATGTGATAAATAATTAATTAAACATTGACAAAATTGACTTCGATAAAAACGGAACTTAAATAGGAAACTTATAAATTGAAGAATTTTTCAAATTCTGTGAAACGACCCATCCCAAGTCTAATAAATAACTAATGATATCCACATAAAAGCAATATTCTAGATAGTTATATGAATGTTTCCAATTAGTAGCATTATTTAAAGTAGGGTGATGAAGTTTACATGGGCTAAGTCTGTGTACTTAATTCGATTACAAGGCTGTCCGCTGGGAAACCTTAGGAAAACACTTCAATGTTTGTATTGATGAATATCCACTGTCATTTGTGCAGCTAACCTACAAACATCCAAAATGGTTGAAGGTATGGAAAATTTTCATTAACTTTCTTTGCAAATATTTAAAATTGAATAATTATAAGCATTCAAATGGTGAAATAATATGCATTCTGAAGATTGTTCCATAAATTTATTTCAGTGTGTGTTGTTACATTCATTTAATTTATTCACAAAGATAAGATTAAGACAGAACTAGGCTCATAATAACTAATAATCTTCAATTGATTGTTAGTGTAAAGACGTTCACTTCATACCTACATTTAGCTAACGGCTTCCGTGGCTGATTGGTTACAATCCTCAGCTACGAATTTGGAGGTCGCAATTAATTTTTTTTGATTAATTTGTTTCATTTTACAATTTATTAATTAAAAATAATATTATTTTTATAAGCAATAATTGTTCGCCTGAAACACTCATCCACATTGAAAAATCTCCTGATAAAAGATACATGACGCCAACGGGACTCGAACCCGTGTCCATTCGATTTCCGGTCGAAAGCTCTGACCACTGAGCTATGGAGGCTTATCTCTTACCCGTGAAATTATAAAGTTGGTTGTTTTCAGGTGAAAAAATGTAACAAGCAGTAATTGTTGAATGAAACACTAGCATATATTGAATAATTTCACGGGTAAGAGATAAGCCTCCATAGCTCAGTGGTCAGAGCTTTCGACCGGAAATCGAATGGACACGGGTTCGAGTCCCGTTGGCGTCATGTATCTTTTATCAGGAGATTTTTCAATGTGAATGAGTGTTTCAGGCGAACAATTATTGCTTATAAAAATAATTGTTATCCTTTGTGCTATGCATAAAAAAAATCTTGTCTTAAAAACATTAATTTACCAAAAAAATAATAAAAATAATATATTTATATTATATTTGCGTCACATCCATGGTGTAAAACCACCGTTCAGAATTACAACGTTGCTTCAAATAGCTTTGTTTGGTGACCAGATCTGAATAGCCAGGTAGGTACTTCCCAACCTTCTTCTTCCCCATCACCTTCCCCTCCCCACTTACTTCCACCTCGCAAAATACGCCAATTGCGTATGCCATAGTCTCACTGGCTCCAAACGGTTGGAATAGTTGAATAGTGACGTGTATATATACATATATATAAATCTATTTGGCAGTGATGGATCCGGGAGTGGCAAAGACAGGGGCCTATAAATACGAGGATACGACTCGTTATATCGGGGAATGGAACTCCCGAGGACAGAAGCACGGGATGGGACACCTGGTGTTGCCGGACGGTACTAGGTACGACGGAGCCTTTACTAATGGACTGTCTTCCGGCTTGGGTGTTATGACATTCCCCGATGGTGCCAAGTAAGTTTTAAAGTTACTCCTACTAATAAACTTGCATAGATTTCACATTTGTTTTTAGTACAATAATTATTCATTATTGATGACTTGTCGTCAGATCACAACTGCTTTTGGTATTAGATTATTTTGCTGCGTGTGCATATTTTCGTATGTCAATGTTTCTGTTTCATGTTATGATTCTTAAAGCTTAGTATTAAGGTATGTCAAAAAGCAGGAACTCGCCAGTGCTAGTTTAAAGGAGTTGACTGTAAATAAATTTCGTGTTATCAAGATGGGAAAGTTTAGGTTACTAAATCCACCTACCCGAAGTTGAATCTGGTGATGTTTGTCCACTTCCCACACTTTTTATTGGTGCTCGTTGTATGGAACGGCTATGGGAACTTTTACTTTTGTCATACTAGCGCAGTGGATTGAACAGCTACAGGTACATACAGTCCGTCAAGAAAGTGTTTAGAAAAAATGGAGGGCGCTGCGATTGTTTAAATGTTTATAAATTTTTTTTCAACAAAAAAACACATTGTGACTTGACATTTTAAATAAATGAAATGAAAAACCTGTGTTTTAGGTCACTTTATTGATAAATTTTACTGTCTAACTAGACACTTTTAAAAACAAGTATTTTCATTTCATTTATTTAAATGTTTATTGATGGCAAGATCAACATGGTTCAGGGGAAAAAGAATGTAACTTAATAATATTTTTCATATCAACGAACAACAAACAAAAAGTCAAACGGTTTAGAAATTAGTCCCACTTTCTGAAAGGAAATATAATTTTTTTTTTTTTTTAAAGAAAGACAAACATTCCCGAGTTACGAATAACCTGACAATATTTGAAAATCTACTACCACCACAGTAAGCTAAAAATGTTGCTTGTGTTGTGATGGAGGACTTAGCCAGCCGAGGAATTGAACACACTATGCCTGGGTGGGACCCAAACTCGATGTCAACTCGGCCACCGACCGGTCAAATAATCCTACATCCTATTCTAACTACCTCATTGTTTTCTTTTAGCATGTAGCATGGTCATTGCATGGAAAACTTTATTTTTAATGTATGTACATAATGAATTTATCATGAAGCAATTTTTAGATGTTTAACTTCTCAAGCGCCAAAAGTACCCATTGGATAAAAAAAATTGTATCCCTTGAGCGCCGTCGTATCCATATGGGTTAGTTCGCAGGAAATCGGCGTTCCGAAGTTTAATTAAAATTAAAATAAATTGAGTGGAAGAAACACGCAGCATTAGCAAAAAAAAATTATGATGTTTTTCCTGTAAATGTCAATTATCAAATTCTGGAATCAAGCATAACCTCACACTTGAATGTTCTAAAATTTGTTCCAAATCGGTGTTACTCAGTGTTGCCACAGTAATGTAAAATTTTTGCCATTCTATTAAAATTGTAGACTTTCTTCACAGACTGTAACAAGTTTGTATGTTGGAAAACGACTCAAGGACTTGATTTAGTCCCGGTGCGGTCACGTATTGTTGTTCCAAATAAAGGCAAACACTCAGTGACAATATTTTGAGAGAAAATGTGACACTATTAATAATTGTCCCAACCACCCGCTGATTGTAATCATGTTGTGTTTGTTTGATTAGATTTGAAGGCGAGTTCATGCAGGGGTGGTTCCACGGCCACGGGGTGTTTTGGAGAGCCGATGGAATGAAGTACGAAGGGGAATTCAGAGGAGGGAGGATTTGGGGTCTTGGTAATATTGTCATTCTTATTTTAAATCTGAGTTAATCCTTGAAAATTAATCCACAATCAAATCTGACATTGATGTCCAAATTGAAAATAAATTTACTTATCTAAAAAGCATAATATAATCTAATTGTCTTAAATCGTAACAACTCTTGGAACAGTGAGCTCTGACTCACGAAATTTGCCTAATTTTTTTGTTGTGATAATTTATAAGTTTCACCAGCCACTTTCAGCTTGCAAGGTAGAATGATAAATATCTGTTCAACTAAAAAATAAGATGAGACATTATATTTTATATTATTATTCAATATTTTTTCACTGTGCAGTAAGAAAAATATTATGAAAAAGAAGGTTTTAAAACTCCGGCAAAGCCAGGTATCAAATTATTGTTATAAAAATGATTGAAAAGGTCAATTATTCATCTAATTTAAAACCTTAAATCTTTTGGATTGCAGGCGTAGTCACATTCAGTGACGGAAGCAATGGATTCCCTAGAAACGAAGGTTTCTTCCAAGACTGTCGACTCATGAAAAAGAAACGTTGTGCAGAAATAATTCAGCGGGCACAGAAAGTAGCGTACATGGCCAGAGCGCAATGCCAGCCTATTTAACAAACAAACAAACATCGTATTATTTATATCTGGGATTCGAAAATCATTCCTTTCTCATTCCTAGCTTATTTAGAATGAAATATATTTAAGAGTAGAGACAGAGGTATGTACATGTATATAATAGAATAAAACAAGAAAGATAATTTATAAAATATTTTTTTATGTACAATAATTAGTTACACTAAATATATAATTCAAAATAACACTTAAATCTAGATGATTGTGAATAATTTTCATACCATTTATTATTTAGAATATCAGCAATCGGCTCTTGCATCTATTGCTTCTACTACATATATCAAAATTATAAAATCACTCAGAAAATGTTATGTATGTATATCTATTGAATATTAGGTACAATTTCTGAATTGTTCATACAGGTATTTTTTGTTATAATTCAATATAATTACAATTTATTAATATTTTTTTCAATCACAATAATTCATGTATTTACAATTTGATAATTTCTTCATTAGAAAATAATCTTATTGTCAATAATGCTTTCGCTTGGCTTTTCTGTCTATCCTCATTCAATCCTAATAAATGAAATCAATTATTAATCATTGCATGTTTTCTTAAATGTTAATACATATAATATTGTCAAAATTGACATAATTAAAATATCATCAGTATAGGTCCAATACCGCGGAAGAACCATTTGTAAGAATGTTCCGGAGGGACAAAAACTATCTTGGGATATGCGTTTCTTTGCTTGGTTTATTTGCAGTATTGACTTACTCATCAGTCGAGTACAGACAGTTTATTGGTCAATTTCAAACAAATCAATGCGGCTTGTACTGTTCAACTGAAAGCGCCAAAAAAATGTATTTAAATTATTGGTTCATACGCGGTATTGAACTTGCGTAGACGATATACAGTTTTAGAGAGCTTGCAGAGTTCAATAATATTACTTGTGACCTGTCTGATACAAAACATAATTTTATTGCTTTCTGGCATATAAACAAGATTTAATCTTGTCTTTACATTTACCAAGAACAAATTTCATGTTTCTTCAAACACAATACATTTATTTTGTGGCACCATTTTATTTTAAAACAATCAACACTTAGTTTTAACCACTTTTATTGTTTAAAAACAACCGACTTGCTTCGTGGGCAATGCTCACTTCTTCTAAGTTTATTTGAAACTAAATTACAAATATAGTCTTCTCTCACTCATCGTTCTCCCACTATATCTTTAAGTCTACATTTGTAATTTAGTTTTAAGTAAATCCTGAAGAAGAAAGGCATTGCTTGCGAAACATGTCGCTTATTTTTAAACAACAAAACTGGTTAAAAATAAGTGTTGATTACTTTTAATTTAAATTTACCATTATTTCTTATTTTTTTAGTTCTAATGTCAAGGCGATTTCTGGCAAATAATTCTCTGTAATATTGTCTAATAATCTTTTCCTATCCATCCTCCTTCCATTACATCTTAACATTATAAATTATTATTGTAAATGGTGAGATTTCTCATTTTAATGATTCCTAAGCTAGCCACATTTCGGCAGACCTGTATAATTCTGTATAATTTTGAAGTAAATAAATTTTGTTGATGTGTAAATATTGTAAGTATTGATTTACTTCCATTAACAATTTAAAGTCTATTGTTCATTGGTTGTTTTCTAAATGATAAATTTGAGCAGTTTAAGCAACCTTCAGCTTGTCGTAGGAATGCACATTGTGGTTTTCTTTGACAACTTCTTTGTATTCTTGGCCGTATCTCACCTCCAAAGCCTTTCCTCCCTGCAAAAAAGAAAAATTACTTAACAATGTTTCACCAAAAGTTTCATGGGGGAAGATTATAAAATAAATACATATTTTCGCCACTGTTCAAGCAAAAGTCACAAACAACAAAAAATCTAAATTTAGAATAAACTTGTAAGCCCAGTTGTTTCGCAGATGTTCAAATGTAACATTGTCATCAAATTGTCATTCAGCGCCATTTTGTATTTTTGATATTTGATCCCATTAAGTCCCCGTTAAACGACAATTCTAGGTGAGTTTCAGTTTTCTATCTAATTGTAATAAGTTGACAAGCTTAACAACATAATTTTTTTCCTCTTCTGCTTATCACAATTTGTTCAAAAGCTGAAACAGAATCGGCATTTAACTGTCAACCTTTCAACTGTCAAAAAAACAAATGGCGCTGAATGGTCATTTGATGACTTTATCACACCGGAATTTCTGCGAAACAATTTGGCCTTATTTGAGTGTTTTTAAATTAATTATATTTTTAAACCGTTAAGTCTTTAAAGTTATATAAACAAGCAAATCTGATTTGATCTCCACATTCTAACATTCAAATTGTGAGTATCTAAAAACTGCGCTTTGGAGTTTAGTGACTTTTGTCTAAATGAAGATTTTTTGTTTGAAATTTTAAACAAACACACTTTTAGCAAGCGTAACTACTACTTCATTATTATTATTATTCTTAAACCTTGTAAAATGAGCAAATAAAAGCAATGTCACCCAGTAAAATGATGATATTAATTTTCCCTGGCTCTACAATCAATAGTAGTGAGTAGGTAGGTAGGTATACATTGGGGGACTTACCGATTGCATGTACGCTCTTAAGTAAAACTTTCCGAACAGAACGATGAAAGAAATCATGTAGATGATGAGCGTGTAGTGCATCCACAGCGGGAACTCACATCCCGTGCGGAGCCCATTCAGTCCCAGGACTAGAGCGCAGGTGAACTGGATCTAAAATATTAACAAAATTTTATGAATTAGAGAGTAAAGTTAACCTTCATCTTCTCTCCATGAAGTCAAATTAATGATTAGAAGTTGCTACATAATTATTCAATGACTAACAATAATTATTTCACTTTTGACCATTCACAAAAAAGCTGATAGATAGGTATGTACCTAGTTAAATCATTTGTGATATTAACCTTTGGGAGAGTATGGTCGTACTGTGTACCTCTGTAAAAAAATATGCCTAAAGGAGTACGTATGTACACCGTACGGCGGTGTTTGTAGAAATCCTATTAATAATATTAATTTTTAATAATAACATTGAATATTTTTTTTTTATTAACATCTGTGCATAATAATTTCGAATGGCAGTTCCATTGTCAATAAAACGGTAGTTACGAAATAAGGTTATTATTTTATGATAATAGTTATTTTGGAATGCAATTTGGTTATAATGATGGTCACAATTACATTGGCAACAGTTATAATCATCAATCTAAAAAGAATGTCAAAATATAGGTTAAAAAAAATCTATATCGTCATGGTCGTCGAAAAGCGTCTTTTAAACAAATATCACAGGTAGGTACCATTTTTAATA
Organism: Hesperophylax magnus; assembly: GCA_026573805.1. Classification (NCBI taxonomy): domain Eukaryota; kingdom Metazoa; phylum Arthropoda; class Insecta; order Trichoptera; family Limnephilidae; genus Hesperophylax; species Hesperophylax magnus. Next base: position 384,673 of record JAIUSX010000116.1, on the reverse strand, counting down.
GTAAATTTTGATAATACATATATTATAATATTTAATTTTCAATGTGGTTCTTGTCAGACTTTTTTAAGCTAGTCAGAAATGATAATTATTGAAATGCAATTATGCGGCTCTCACCAATTGCAGGATGGTCAGGTATTTCTTCCACCACAGGAACTTGGTGACATTGGGGCCAAACACAGACAGTCCGTAGTAGCTGTACATCAGGACGTGGATTCCACTATTGACCATGGCTGGCAGGAAGGCTACAAAATTACAAACACATTTATTAAACTAAATATTTTTTTTTGTTTTACGCCCAGCTGGGCTTTTATCGAAACGAGCTATCGAAAATTATACATAAAGTTTTTAAAGCGTGAAACAATGTTAAACTGATAAACTGAATATGTAACAATATTAGTAAAACATGTAACAGTAACATAAAATAATACGGAAACTATAACAATACCACATACAAGACAAATCACTAAAACTACATTACCAATGCTACTATAATTTGTAGGATTCAACAAAGTGTTGGTATAGATTACCCTTAATTCTATAAATGGAGTCAGTAAATATGACAATAGTACCTCCAAACTTATTGCCCAGATCATGCATCCTATTGGTTAGTGAGTGTGTCTGATAGTCGGTTGTGTATGTATTGCAGAAGAATGTTACATTTTGTCTTGTGTTCCTAGTCGGCACATAGAATTTAATGGTGGAAATAATTTAATAGTAGTATGTATTTATAGGTGTTTTAGTTCAGAACTGTTTAAATATTATACTATAAATGTTTTAAAATGTAAATCTAATTTTCGCTTAACACAAACAAAACTGAACTTCTAAAATTTTGTCCAGTACAAGCTACACCTATAAGCATAAATGTTAACTTTAATAACAATCATCTCGAACCTCCCCAAACTTGTTCACTGCTGGGAATACAACTAGATGCAAATATAAACTGGAAAGAACACGTATCTAAAGTTTTTGCAAAAATCAGTAGCTTTTCTTTTGTTCTAAGCACCCTTAAAAATATCTTAAACATCTAGTCAGTAATCACCGCATACTATGGATACGTATACTCAATGATAAAATACCGAATACATAGTTTTTTGGGGAAACTCAGTAAACGCCAAAGATGTTTTTATAATCCAAAAGAGGTGCCTACCAAAAATTACAAACTCTGATCACCGGGATTCATGTAGACCAATTTTAAAAAATCTCAAACTTCTGACAGTGACGGACATATATATAATGGAGTTATGCCTGTTAGTTCGATCATCTCCGTTCCCACAAAAAAACACATAAACACGCTACAAGGTTCACAGAAAACTTATTAATCCCTAAAGCAAACAAAACTATATTTCAAAAAGGACCACACTTCATGGCCATTAAAGTATATAACAACCTTCCACGTAGCATCAAACAAATAAGCGACATACTTAAATTTAAATCAACACTAAAAACATTTCTTTTAAACAAATGTCACTACACCTTAAATGAATACCTTACATAAATTAAATACCCCTGTTTTTTAATTTTTTATTTACATACATTTGTTAACATATAATTGTTGGGTTATGTAATATAATGTGTATTTGTTGGGTTAGCTGGAAGAAATAGGATGTAATCCATAAGCTATACCCTCTGTACTCTTTTTATGCAATAAATATTTTTTTTGAATTAACCCCGAATAAGGTACGCTATGAGGCAAAAAGAAGGTTGCTTTTTTAAAATTCTGTAAACATAATAATATAATATGCATAATGGATACGTTGAAGAGATAATACACTACGGATAAGAGTGGATGAATACCACCTAGGACCTTACTAATAAAGATGTTTTTAATTTTTACACAACCGATAAACAACCATAAATATAGGTTAAATGGTTGTTTATCAGATACGTAAAATTTAAAACACGTTTATTAGTAAGGGGGCAGGTATTTTGACTAGGTAATAATGTAACATTAAGAAAAGTTTCCTTTATTTATTTTATTTTTTAAGTTTCTTTTCCATCAGGTCTGAGTGAATGGTGCAAACCCAATCTGCCCTATTACATGAGATAACGATTACTTAAAAAAATTAAATTTGTTGAATTTGGCAGACAACTCTGGTCTGGAGTCCCAAGATATTTGAAAAAAAAAAACCTTGACTCTGTGCAGAAACGGGCGGTCCGTTTGATAAATTCCCCTATCTTAATAAATGGACTGCGATGCTGACCTTGTTCTACCGGTATTTCAATGAAAGGTGCTCCGAGGAACTAGAAAATTGATACCTTCAGCACCGGTATATAGTCGGGAAACACTTCAAAAGCTTTCACACGTGTGACATTTTTCACATGATAATGGGTTGTTACTACGAATCATTCTTGAATTCCACCTTTCGTTCCTCCTAAGGCCTCTTCAAGACCAATGTTCACTCCTTCCTCTCCTCAAAAAGACCCTCCACATAGCAACACCAAAGATGACATAGGCCGCGAGGGAAATTAATTTCCTCAGGGCCTCCTGTGTCGAGTTAATGTAAACAAAAACAAAATAACTAACTAGATCCGCTGGGCACCCATTTGATTCCAATCCACCAGAAGGAGAACATGGTGGAGTGATGGTAGACATGGAGGAAGGTGAGCTGCTCGTCCTTCTTGCGCAGGATGAAGAACACTGTGTCACAGAACTCCAGCAACTTGGAGAAGTAGTACCACCAGACGGCATCAGCAATCTGGAAATCATACATACTAAATCAAGGATTGAACAGATCTGATATGATTTAAGTTCCTCATGGCCAATGGTGTTATGTATATTTAGAGCATATAAATTACCTGAATATTTTAAATATTTAAAAAAAACAGACGAAAAATAAACAACCTAACCTTTTTATTAAAAATTATATACTCCAAATACAGGGCGTCTAGGGATAAAGTGCGCCAACTTCGGGAGGTGATTCTACATGATGGAAGAAGTAAAGTTTTTTTCGAAATTCCAATGTTCATTTTCCCATACAAAAATATTTTTCCATGGAAGAATATTTACAATAGAAACACATGAATTTGTTTTTGATCACTTTATTTTAATTACACTCAACCGGTTTCAGAAGTACCCTTCCTTCATCACGAGAATATTAAAACTAACTTAAAAGATATACAATACTGATATATTATATAAGAGAAGGCGTAATTAAGGGAGTTCTGGGAAGAACAGAGCTGCTTATTGAAAATATGTCCAGAATAGGACTAAAGATACATTTATTTGATTATCTAATAAACTACAGTTATTATTTATGGATTTTCTCATTTCCAATGCTTCTAAGTAATCTAATTTGTTGTCTTTACTGTTATGGTGAAGAATTTTAACCCTTGTGTCTTTATAAAAAGTATGATCGGTGGAAATGAAATGATTGGCAAACTCTGAAAAATAATTGTTATAACATCTCAAATCTTCCGTGATTAAGGCGATGCCATACGGAGTAATGCAAAATCATGTGTTTTTGGTTTGAAAATTTGGTCGCCTAGAAATGTTTCAGATGCTTTAATTAAATACTGCGAGTAGAATACATCTTGGCCTTTGAAATAATCGAGTATTTTTTAGATAAGTCTTTTTATGAGCCCAGAAAAAAATTATGTATAAGGCCTATGAAAAGTGCTTTAAAGTTCAAAATCTCCTACTTACGAACCCATTTTCGGTTATGATTTTATTGTATAATGTGGCAAATTAAGTTATTTATAAAATGATCGGAAAAAAAGTAAATATTTATGCCCGAACATCCACAAAATAAAATAAAAGGCACTTTTTGGCCATGTTTTTTTCTTGCATAAATCAAAACAGCCGGATGGTGTTAAGCGGGAATTTAAACCTTATCGCCATCTACGTAAGGGTTATTATTGATAGCGGCTCAATTTAAAATATTACACGACGTAGTGCATCGCCTTAATATTTATATTTCTAGTTGTTTTACCTATGTAGACCGACGAACAATCATTGTAGCAAAATGTCTGATGGGCTAAATTTATGATCTCTATCTTTAGTGTTTTTTAGTAATTTACCTAAGTTGTTATCAGTGTAGAACGCGGGTTTAATGTGGTCATCAATTTCTTTGTAGCAAGTGAAGAAACGTTGGAAATGTACATAAGATTCTCCGCCATTGAAAGAGATTTATTTTGATTTTATTTTACTTCGAATTTTTATTTCTAAAATCATGTAGAATCACCTCCTGAAGTTAGCGCACACTTAACCCCCGGACATATTGTACATTATAATATTTATGGATACGTCGGTGCTCAAGGGATAAAATAAATTTCTAGCAACGTTTCGATTCTGAATAGTGGTCTTTCTCCGGAGCGATACTGAAAGTATCAACCACTCTGGAACTGAATAAATTATGAAAAACACAGATTTATCAAATAAAATTTACTTGCGCATGTCGGAATTTGAACCCACTTATCACTGTGACAAACAGAAATGAGCTCACCTGCATTTCATCCGGATCGTATCGCTGCCGACAAGGCTCGCAGATGTAGCTGTACCGTAACCTCCAGGAGGCTGTCAGGAGTTGCACGGCGATATAGAAGTTGAGGGCAGCCATGGCCAGGTTATAGGGCACCAACAGCCACGTCAGCCGGAACGCGTTCCTGTTCTTCATCAGCCTCGGGCCCGTGTATACTATCGCCAGGTAAACCATCGTCCAGAACAACGTAGGCATCGGGGAATCGACGAGTAGCCATCCTTTTGTTCGGTCATCTACAAATAAACAAAATTGTTTTTTTATATTCTAGAAATAATACTTTTTTTTGTTTCACTGAGATAATGTTATTATTTACTAGCTGACATGTACCCGACTTTGCTGGGTGTTATCCTTAGGATATAGACATACACCATCTCGGACTTTTCTGTAGGCCTTTTTAAGATATACAATTCCGTAGTACATTATTTTGATGTATTTCATAAGGTTTAGCCAGCGTTAGCAATGTAGTGCTCGAAAAAATATTTTTACGACTTGATTTATAAAACATCCATTTTTCTCTACTTTCTATAATTACAATATACATGTATTATATATGTAAACCTTCCGGAAGAAATTCTTTAAAACATAGTGAAAAGCTTATCAATAATCAATTAGAGATTTGTATATATGATGTGACCAAAGATATTATTCTATTATCTTTGGATGTGAATTAACAATAGATCATAAATAATTAATAAAAAAAACGAAGTAACATCACGCCGTTAGGCTGATAGGACTGATGGCCAAACAACTCGATCTTGACACACACTCCTTGCCTCATTCACATTCACACATCGTCTCTCACATTCTCTTCTCTTATTATGACTCTTGACATGACCCGACTTAAATAAATAATGATAAAAAAATAGCACCGAAAGTAACTAATTTAGGGTGCGTATACCTATATATTTTAAAATCGATAAAGTAGGTATCTACATAATTTAGTTTAATTAATTAATATTTCTACATTATTTAAAATGTGTAGTTTCTTTGCTTAATTTTATTTTATTTCAGTCTGATTTTTCCTGTTTACTAACGGTGTTCATTTGAAAGGTAAATTTCTGACTATTTAAAGCTATATATAGTTGGGAAAATTTGCATGTAGTATGTAAATTAATTAAGCTGTAATAATTTTAGACGACCATATAAAAGTCATCGCGATTTCTATCCGTCTAAAGAAAGTAGGCAAATTAACTGATAAAAACAGCAGTTTGGTCTGAGAAGATATTTTGCCTAATAAAAATGAATAATATATTCCAATCAACTGTAAATTGTAAATTATTTCTGCGCAGTCATTATTAATCTCATTTAGTGGATATTTGGTAGAAACATCAACATAAAATGTTTACGGTATGAAGATTTACTTGACCATTTTCGAAAAGAAAACAATTTTCATTTTTTAAATACATACATCTATTTGAATTTAATTTTTGTTTTCGGTAATGAATGAATGCAAATCTTGGAAGCGTAAATTAACATACTTCCTGACACCCGATCGAGCCGAAACTCTTTAATAGACATATTTGAAGACATTACAAGAGATAATATGCGAAGTTAGTTAGCGCGGTTTACTCCAATCCCTGGGGAGGAATGTTTAATCTTCAGTCAAATCCATAATTATAATCAATTATTTTTTTTACTTTTAAAAATTCACAGCAGTTTAAAGCCAGTCAATTGGCGATCAGCCGGCCTAAGAGATGTAACAATTTTAATTATTCGTAAATTAAAAAACAATTGTAAAAACTTTGTTTTTCACGGGTTGATGAACACCAACTAATTGCCTATCACGCCGTTACCTCAGGGAAAGCAACGTTCATTCACATTCATATACTGTCTCATACATACCAACTATCTTGTTATTCTGACTCTGGACATCGCACAACTAATACAAATAATGTTAAAGCTTTTATTTATTGTTTTTAAAATGGTTTGCAGGTTTGTATGTGCTGAAGTAAGATGTTGTGCGCCATCGCCCATTTCCAAATTACACTAACGGAAAATGTTTTGTCAAAATGTGTACCAATTAAATATTATATTTCAGTATTAATCAGTAATTGCATGTACAAAAGATATACGTTTTTTTTTATCTGAATAACATGATAATGTAATTAACAGTAAATAAGTACTAATCTATAATTTTGTAGAGAGATAGGAATCTGTTTTGTAACTAATAAATTTGTGTTTCTGGTTGGAATTTTTAGAGAAATTAACTATTTACACTTCAAAAATTGTGACGAAAGAGAAAAAGAAAAAAATATGTTAGGTTTTGTAGAAATATTCGACTGTAATAGTTTTAATTTAAAATACAACTTTTAACAGATACAATTATGTTATTATTATTATTTTATTGAAAATAAAGAAGAAAATTTTAAAACTATTTCAACAGCCTTCCCAATTTCCTAGTAACCAGCTTTTAAATTTTCTCTCATCATTTGAAATTCAAATCGAGCATTCAGAATTGAAACGTTGCTCGAAATGGCTTTAGCCGTGTTTGGAGACCAGATCTGAATAGCCAGATACTCTCCCACCTTCATTTTACCCATCTCCTACCCCTCCCCACAACCTTCAGCCTCACAACATACTCCAATTGGGGATGTCATAGTTTTACTGGCTCCAGGCGGTTGGGAGCAATTGGGACTCTTGTGCAGTATTCAGTAGAGATCCAGAGTGGAAGATACTACCAGTATCGCCCTGGTGTAAGACCACCATTCAGAATTGAAACGTTGCTCCAAATGGCTTTAGCCGTGTTTAGTGACTAGATCTGAATAGCCAGGTACTTCCCCACCTTCCTCTTTCCCTTCCCCACTTACCTTCAGCCTCACAACATCCCCCAATTGGGGATGCCATAGTCTCACTGGCTCCAGACGGGAGCAGTTGGGACTCTTGTGAGGTATTCACTATAAAAAAAAAAAAAAAAAAAAGGTTATTCATATAAGAAAAAAATCAATATCCCTCCATGAACGAGGCATAATCTCACTGTCTCCGGGCAGCGCGATTATTATGTTGTGTGGCAAATGCAATATTAATAATGTATATAATATATTATTTTTGTTAATGCATTACATATTTCATTTATACTCGTATAAAGGGTATTAAGGAAAGTACTTGACTTACTTTAACCAGTGATTCCTGACATTATTTTGAGTAAACAACAAAGGGGCAATTAATTTAAAACATAAAAAAATAACTCGGTATCGGATAGTTAGGTTTCGAGTGAGGGGACGACACACACTGGGGCAAGAGTGATGAAAAACGCCCTTTATTCATAGGGACGTTTTTAAGAGAAAATAAGACGTGGGGAAATTTTTTTGTTGTTTGTAAGAAAAATAAAATTGAAAAAAAAACGTCACCGGGGACGAAAATTTCATTTACAAGTCAAGTACGTGCATAGTTCATATTCAGATTACTTTAAACTTGATTCCAACTCTATCTAGGTATCACCTCCAAAAATATTTTTACGTAATATGTTGAAAACTCATTGAGTTGATTTATTATTAATATCAAGCCATTTAAAAAAACGTGAATTTATTTAGGGTACTCAGTATTCTTTACACAAATGTTTTAACCATCAAAATACCCGAATAACTACATGATAATTCGTCATACTAATAACTTGTTAGTATTTTTCTGCAAACTTTAAACAAATTAAAACGATTTTATAGAGAAAAAAAACACGAAAGAAACTATGAAACAATAAGCCACCAAAAGATATGCTACTTTTACTTGATTATGCGATATCGAAAAAACGATGCAGGTATTTGAGGAACAATCTTTTCGTAATAACCACAAACAGAAGTAAATAAAAAAATATGATTTATAGACCAATTTAGTTTTCTGGGTCAATTGGTTAGTTATAAAATATAAACTAGTCGACGCAAGACTCGAATAAGTATAGATTTTCGTGATCGACGCGATGGATCGCGACCAAAGATGTTCTTCTAATATCTTTGATCGCGACGCATAACGGTTTTTGTATCCAGTGTGGCCCAGTCTGTCTGCAGAAAGAGAAACAATAGCGCACGTTGCTTTTACGTCCAACAGATGGCGCTGTTTCAAAAACGTGCATGTTTTTGAAGATTTACAAAGATGTCACAAGTGACATCTATATAACATAGGTAAATAAAAACACACTCGTATTCAAATGCAACATTGTGTCAGTATTTCAAAGCAATTGGTGAAGATCTTTCGGAGATTTAAGATTTAACATTAACATATTTATTTATATATAGAATATAAGAACCTTGGCCAAAGTCAGTGGAATTCATAGTTCAGTGATATATCTATGTATAGCTCCATTGAACTTCTCGGTAAGTTGGTCAGTAAAAGTTTTTCAACTGGATTTTCGTGGTTTTTTTACCTCCTTGGCTCTCACTCTCCAAATATGGTAACAGGTTTCGTTTTCGTGATGCAGGGTCGGATTCAGGGAGAAAGCAGAATATTCGTAAGATAATGCCCGACTATTATTTATCGAGTACAAGTTTAATATAAAATCAATTTGGCAGTGTTTTATAACGGCGTTTGATCAGGCGGGTTATTGAAGGCTTGGCCTTCATCAATGTATCTTCTATTACAATTAAAAGTAATCTATATAATCTGCCAGCCAATTCGATAGAACTAACCTCGATCTAGATACATCTACTCTATTTCGCTATCATAAAGTCTCGGGTAGTATTTAAATTGTTTATCCTGTTAACCTAATTTTACGTGGTCAAAAATTTATACCATTATGGGCAGCGATGACAGGGAAAGGATCAAATATACTAGTTCGAATGAATAGTCTCATTCCAGTGCAGAGATAATGCGAAGTATTCCCTGGGCGTCCCATTATTTTACCATTAAAATCAATCGCTAAATACTCCTGCCAATAAGGCTGGCCGCATACATACGTTTTCCGTATTCGATTTCCGAATTCGTTTTCCGTATTCGGAATTCCGTGAGACTAGCGCAAACGTTCGTTTTTCTTCATTCGGAATGTATAAACGTCAGAACCAGTATCGCCAACAAGGGCGATATATCGCCATTTAGGCTACTCAGAGCGAGAATCGGCGCCGAAAAAATCTAAAAGGCGACTGGTCGCCAATTAAGCTACTTCAAAAACATCAATTTTAAACATGTCCCGAAATTCTCTAGCCACCCCCCCCCCCCCCCCCATGAAATTTATTTTTCTGGGGACAAATTTTATTTTTTTGAAATTCTCTAGCCACCCCCCTACGAAATTTTTATTTTCACGTAAAAAAATCAATTTTAAACATGTCCCACCTAACAGCAAATTCGGCTACTTTACGCTACCTTATGTATGAGAAACGGCGATATTAGGTCAAGACCCGTTGGCAACACTGAATTACTGACAGGAAATTTCCGAACGTTTGCGTCGACACAAACAAAATGTATGCAAGAGCTGCGTTCCACATGACGTCATTAGGTTTTTTCCATTCGGTTTCTCCGAACGCGCCGGCTTGCATTCGGAACGTGCGTAAGGAATTTGTTCCGTTCGGAACTAAAACGAACGTGTGCGGCAGTTAATGTATTTTCTACTGATTTCGTGCATTCGGATGTCCGAATACGGAAAACGAATTCGGAAATCGAATACGGAAAACGTATGTATGCGGCCAGCCTGATAAGAATAAACTTTGAAAATTTCAGCTAAATCCGTCCAGTAGTTTTCGAGTCTACAGGAGACAAACAAACAAACAAAAAAACAAATAAACATTTTAATATATATAGAAGATTATTACAAAAAAATATCAATTTTAACGTTGGTTTGGCGGAAATTGGTTGATTTTATATTTTTTTGTTACATGTTTATATATTCCTTTTCCTGTATTTTGATTTTCACTGTAATTTCTCAACTAAACTTACCTACTACGTAGTATGCAAAAGCCCTCTGGGCATTTAAAATAAAATGAATTAAAATACATTTTTTAAATATTTGGTCAACTTTCGCAGTTCAGTGATTAAATCACCTCAATGGTTACGTATGTTGGAACCTATAAAATGATTGTATTTTAATTTTAGATCTAATTTAAGTGGGATATGTTTTGAGGCTGAAGGTAGAGGGGAGGGGAAGAAGATATGTTAGAAGATATGTTAGAAGAAGATATCTTTATCTTAGAGACTTCGGGTACTATCCCTGATTATACCCATCAGCCTTCCTTTACGGAATGCTGGGTATCGATAGTCTTGTCAACAGGCGGAAAGCTGCGTTGCTGATGATGGCCTATAACTTGTTGAACGGTCACGTCAACAATCCAGAAATTTTGAATAAAATTTTATTTTACGTCCCTGATAACTTCGCAAGAGCGCGTAGACACAAACCATTCATTCTTCCGAGATGTAGGACTAACTTACCATCAGCAATGCCTCTCGGAAGAATGATAGGCCTTCTAAACTCACTAGCCTCTGACATCGACATTTTCCACCTGAGCATTACTAAATTTAAATTGCTAATTAGGCAATTATGATTGTATAATGTATCTTTGTTAATGGATATTTTTATTCTGTAAATATACATGTAAAATATAAATAAATAAATAAATATGGAAGAGAAAGGTGGGGAAGTACCTGTCTATTCGGATCTGGTCACCAAACAAGGTTCAAACCATTTCAATTCTGAATGGTTTCCACACTGAAACGTGCCGCAAATATATCAAAATATATTATTTTTTAAATTAATAAACTCTGAATTTACACAGATTAATCAAGCCAAGATCTGAACCCGCGACCTCCGGATTGCTAGTCGAGAGCCTTAAACTACATTTTGGTTATGGAAACTTTCATATCCGGCCATCGCATCTTTGTCTGAATCTAATCTATTTTTGTTATTAATATTTACATCGTTAATAAATTCAATGTTAACCATTATTATCATTACTGAGAAATTGTTCAACCTCAATAATCAATCTGGCTCATTACGGACAGCTAGGTACACGGTATACACCTATCAATAACTCGACCACAGTTTCCTTTGTGCCTCTTTAGAGCTTAAAGCATTTGTATGGCTCTGTGTCAAGTTTACGAGTAGGTCACGTGTCCCCAATGCACCCAGAAGTAGGTACCGAGTACCAAAGTGTACTAGAAGTAGGTACCAATTATCCCCATTACATTAAACAAGTACCGACGGTAAGATTGAGCCGAGGCCTTCAGCGCCGTAGCAGGTTACGTTCTCTCATCCGGAGGTGAAAGTTTTCAAGTCATCTGACAGCGCTTGAGTAGATCAGAGGTGCAAACTAACACTAACGTGAATACCCGCACTTTAAGCTGGGAAATTTGCCACCATAATGCATATTAAATTGCCATTACAATAATTATCACTGTACAGAGCGGTCTCAGATTTAGGATCTAACATATCGATGGCGTAGCGCACACGTGTTGAGTGCAATCTGAAAATTTAATTTATAATAATACTCTAAGGGGTCTAGCACAGTGAAATCTATAACTTTAAGATATCGGATCGATAGGCGAAATAAAAGTTGAAAATACTAATAAATTAACCACTTCAAATTGAAATACATATAACTTATACATTTGCAGTCCGCATGTACTTTTTGAAACTAAAAAGGGAGTTGATTTGTTCATGAGGTCATTAGTCATATTTCATAATTAACAATTTCAAACATGTTGGAGCGGAATCAATTGATCGCGTCTCAGATGAATTAATTAAGTATATGGATCGTTTATATAATTTCTTTCACTTCTAAGAGGTTAGTAAGTTTACTTTCATTAATTAATAAATCAGTTATTTTGCGTAACGAGCAACATTATCCATAGCTATGCATATTGACAGATTAATTATCCGACTATGAATATGTTACATACATCCACGGTTAGAAAACCGTGTTCGCAAATATCGCTAACTGATCATAGATGATGGATTTCGTCAGTATCGTATTGACACATGGCTTTATCTATCGTCCGTACTAATCCTCCAGGTTTACTACAAGACGTAAAGCAAAAAAAAATAATTGAATATGCGTTTTTTTCCATTCCAGAAGTTATATAACTTTCCCATGAAACATCTATTTACAAAGTGAGTGTCTTTAATAAATGACTCGTATTTGATTTTAGTTAAAACTGCAATTCACATATGCGCTAGGCCACAGATATTATACATATTGACCGCAACTTTGATTTTGGTTCGATTTTGAATGTACCTTATGATATTAGGTAGTTGTGCAACTTTTAATGAAATGCGAGTAGCTTAAATGAATTAATTGAATTCGCAGCTCGACTGTTGTTTACTCCTAGAGTCTAGTTAATATAAGAGTACCTACTCGACCCACTAGGCATAAGACCTATTTTAATATCACTGTTCACAAACAAATGGTAAAACTTTACCTACGACTATTGTTTTTAATACGCGTTTAAAAAAAACCAGTTCATATCGGTGTTCAGTCAAAATGGTGCGTCCGTTGTCAAATTTTCTCGTAAATTATTATTTAGGTAAATAATATTAAATATCAATATTTTTCAAAACCGTAAATGCAAAAAGTTGTTTTTTATTGTCATTAAGTTGAATCAAATGATTTTTTTTTTAAATGCGTATTAACAACGGTGGTTGTAGGTAAAGAATTACCCTTTTAACATAGACTTATTTTAACATAACAAATTCGATGTTTAAAATATACCACAACAAATCTTTCATGTTAAATATAATTTCTGAAAATGTGTAGATTATTATATTTATTCTAATTTTATCCAAATTCTTGTAAACCACATGAAATCATTGTTCATTAAAAAATGTAACAATATATACGAATATTATGTAAAAGCACATTGGACATATAAAATAAACACCTACACAATTTCCATGTAATCCAATTCGGCGCTGGTTTTACCGCGGCAATGACATTTTGAAAGTATTGAAAGATGGTGAGTTTGAGAAAATTATAATCTATGTAGCTTTCTACTCTGCAAACAGCGTCGGGTTGTTAAACAGTAATTATTTCACGTGATTCATAATTCATAAGGCATTGAAATATCATTTTCACCACAGCCCGAATAATGTTTTCATAATTAAAACAAAATTACTATCCAAGTTTTGACATATTTTATATTATATTAGACTTAACGTTAATTGTCTCAATCGTTCAACGCGATCTGTTCTAAATTTACAAAAATGGTGCTTAAATACATAATTAAAAAATAAACTAACTACCTAGTAGTTCTGTGAACTCGACCAAAAACTAATGTTTCTAATTTTTTCTTACATAAATCAAATAAATGTTTTCTCTGCAAAAAAGATTTATAAGTAGGTACTGTTACCTACCTACTTAATTATTAACCATGAAAATGTGACAATAAAGAATGAAAAATTACCAAGAAAATGTAATAATACAGACGTCCTGTAAAGACAATAAATTATTGTTCAAGAGTAGTTATAAAAAAGAAATTAGGTATATACATTAATTATAAACCATATATATTTAACGTAACTTTTGTTTAAATTTCAAATAAAAATACGTGGTTTAAATTACAAATAAGGACAAATGGTAGGTAGGTGGTACACAGAGAAAACTTATTGAAATAAAATATTGCTAATTTATTAAGAATCTCTTCATATTGTTCGTAATACGGTTAAAAACAGGATCGCAGGCACTTAACGAATGAATTGATAGGTTTCCTGATAAATTTTAGTAAAATACGTTGTCGGAACACGTGTTCATAAATATCCTAATATTTTGCATTTGGTCATTATATATTGTCATTTGCAAATATGGGTGCATGAACACGTGTTTCGATATATTAGGAAAGTGCTAAAAGCTTAGCAGGAAACGGCCTGCAGTCCCATTTTTGACCGTATTTTAATAAATCAACAATACTCATTTTTGTTCGTGTAGGTACCACAATATTGAGAACATACAAATAAATTTCACACTTGAAAAAATAATCTTTAGTGAACCATTAAAACGGCCACCATCTTGAACCGGAAGGGAACGAACAAACAAATTTCAAGACGGACGAAATGCATAACGGTCGAGTTAAAACAGTATGTTCAAACAATGCTTTTTCCAGTAGACACCAAATACGTGAATTACCTCAAAGTTGTCATCATTACATTCTTAGCATACACTATTTCAGCTGATTTAGAATTTATATGCAGCAACTAATCAAAAACACGGTAGGTATTGGGTTTGAATCTTGTGCATTTTTAGGTAACTAGAATTTAACGGGCGGCATTAGTTATTTTATTAATAAAAATATGCATTCATCGGTTTTCAGATAAAAAATATGCATTCATCGGCTTTCAGATATAAAATATGCATTCATCGGCTTTCAGTTAAAAAAATATGCATTCATCGGCTTTCAGATAAAAAATATGCATTCATCGGCTTTCAGATAAAAAAATATGCATTCATCGGCTTTCAGATAAAAAAATATGCATTCATCGGCTTTCAGATAAAAAATATGCATTCATCGGCTTTCAGATAAAAAAATATGCATTCATCGGCTTTCAGATAAAAAATATGCATTCATCGGCTTTCAGATAAAAAAATATGCATTCATCGGCTTTCAGATAAAAAATATGCATTCATCGGCTTTCAGATAAAAAATATGCATTCATCGGCTTTCAGATAAAAAAATATGCATTAATGGGCATTCAGATAAAAAAAGACACAACATAGCCTAGATTAGTATCCGGGACCATTTCGGAACGTATGTAATTACATTCAAAGCGGATTTTATTTATTTATTCAACAAATAGCATACTACGATAAAATCATAAGCCGCTTATCTCACTAGGGAATTCATGTGTTGAGATGTGCAGCTTAACAATTATATAAAATAATACAAAATTCGTGTGAACATATTTTAATATTGAAAATATAAACCTACAAAATTATTAAAAAAATAAACACCACACAGGAGAAAATTTACTGATAAAAAATATTGTTATTTGATTAAAAATCTGGTCACATTATTCGTTTTCCTGTTATAAACGAGAATGCAAGCATAAAATATCAGTCAAAACGAATGTTTTATGAGAACGGCGAAACACGTGTTCATACAAACATTCATATTGACATCCTGATATATTCGCGTTCCGTCATTATATTTATTAGGGAAAGAACATGTGTTCTCGATATATTCTAAATGACTAATTTTTTATCAGATAATTAGCGCGCTATCAATTTTTTATCAGGATCATTTTTCTCAGTGCAGTTGTTATTCAAATAAAATTACACCCAGGCAGTACGTTCGTTGGCAGCAATAACATTCTATTAACTAAAAAAGTATTACAAAGTACCGGTGTTGGCTTATCAGCCACAATCACAAGGCTACCATACTAAAAATGACAAGGGGGGTAGTTTGAATAATTATTAACAACAAAAAATAATAAATAAATGATAATAAAAATAGGTAATTATTTCAATAGTTCGTAGAGCATGTACCTTGATTAATTACATTCCAAAAGCTTTTGAATTCTGGCTTCACATTTTATTTGTTTCCTGACTATCGAGGAAATAACAATATTTTATTCTTAAGGCGATGCACTACGTCGTGTAATATTTTGAATCGAGCAGCCATCAATAACACTCCTTACGTAGATGGCGATAAGGCTTAAATTCCCGCTTAACACCATCCAGCTGTTTTGATTTAGGCAAGAAAAGAACATGGCCAAAAAGTGCCTTTTATTTTATTTTGTGGATGTTCAGGCACAAATATTAAATAACTTAATTTGCCACATTATACAATAAAACTATAACCGAAAATGGGTTCGTAAGTAGGAAATTTTGAACATTTAAGCAGTTTTCATAGGCCTTATAAATTATTTTGTTCTGGGCTTATAAAAAGACTTATGTAAAAAATACTCGATTATTTCAAAGGCCAAGATATATTATACTCGCGGTATTTATTTAAAGCATCTGAAACATTTCTAGGCCACAAAATTTTCAAACCAAAAACACATGATTTTGCATTACTACGTAGTGAATCGCCTTAACGTTATTTTTA
Source organism: Hesperophylax magnus (assembly GCA_026573805.1). Lineage (NCBI taxonomy): Eukaryota > Metazoa > Arthropoda > Insecta > Trichoptera > Limnephilidae > Hesperophylax > Hesperophylax magnus. Next base: position 368,246 of record JAIUSX010000116.1, on the reverse strand, counting down.
ATTAACATTTTCGCTGATCGATGATTATGTACGTGACGTGAAGAATATTTAATTAATTTTTACAATGGGTTAATTGCACCATGCGATGATGTAAATATCGCGGTTCCTTAACCAACTGTTTAACAATCTTCAAGACTAATGATCACATTTCCTCAACCGTAAAATGATGTGATACCCTAATAACACTTTAGTCAGAAATTTCACCGTGAGTGTCGTAATAATAACGTTAAAGACATATTGTACTTGGCCGTCGGAGAAAGTGAAAGACATTGATTATAATTTCATATTGCATGGAAAAGCTACACTGACATGATTACAGTTTATACCGGCGTATTATTATCTAAGTTGAAACAGTTTTTACGTATCATACATAAATGCTCAACAAGGTTTACTCGCCACAGCTTAGATAATGAACTTGCGTGCATTGTGTGTAGTTTCCTTTACATGTACATTGGCGTTTTTCAATTTACATACCTAATAACGAGTTTCCAACAATAAATCATGCACAGATACCCTAAGTAATTAGTAATTACTTAAACCATTATTTTGTAATTTGTAAAATTCTATTATCATTTGTCAATACAAAAACACATCGCTGGACACCGAGAATTTAATTATCAATGTTTAAATGTAATGTTTCCTGCTGTTATATTTCTTACTACATATTATTGGTTACTTTATTTAATTAGATTACAAGTTAAAGCACCCAGCGTAGGACTGGTTGTTTTCTGCTTTAATTAGTGGAAAACTGGGTGGTGACAGCAACCTTCCTCTTATTTTAAAGGTCAAGTGTGCAAAATTTCATCCATCTCGAAATATAACTGTTGATTTGTATAAAACACAATAGATGCCAAATAATATGTCAACATAAATCTAATGACTCCCAAAGTATTTTATTTATTTATTATATCTATTAAGTTTACAATTAAATGAAAGTATAATACAAAAAATGCATATTCTTATGTTTATTGACTGCAAAGTGTAATGTTAAAATGACAGATAGGTACCTACTTTAAATGGTTTGTTTATATATATTTTTTTTATATTTATTTATTAAATTGAATATAATTACATTTAATACAATATAAGATATGGGTAGTCCCACAAAGCTGTGACAATCAGCTTGTCTGTAGGTTCTACCATTTAATGTTATAACATAATACACATTAGCTTAAGTTTAAATATTAATACCAAATATAATGTTTACGATAGATAAACGTTTTGTCCATTTATTAACCACTTTTTTGTCAGGTTAGGGCAGGGTTCCTCATTATTTTTTAAGTTAAAGTTTTCGTTAAATTTGTTATAAATCACAGGTATCAAATAGTCAAGTGTTCTGCTACCATACTTATTTGATATTAGTGGAATTTTTAGGCCTTTTTCTTTCAATAAATCTTGTTTTGAGACTGTGCACCAATGACTTTTTGCACGCATTTTCTCCCGCATTATCCATAATTATAATAAACCAGAGAAGCCCTTTAATTGGAAGTAGGCCCTCAGAGCCATACAGTAATTTTAAGTTGTTTCTTTGTTTGTAAATGCTAGGTTTAACAATTTTTTAGGTTTTATAATTTAAAGTGTTTTGCGAACACCTTACTAGGAGAATTTGCATAATAGTTTTTTTCAAATGTGAATGTGCATAAGAGTCCCAACCGTCTATGGCATCCCCAATCGACATGTATTGTTAGGCTGAAAGTACTGGGGAGAGTAAGTTGGAGCGTTCAGCTATTCAGGTCTCGTCACCAAACACGACAAAAGTCATCTCAACCAACATTATTATTATGGTCTTACAACAGGGCGATACTGAGAGTATCTTCCACATATATTGTTTTAAAAGAATACAATGTGAAATAACACAAATTCATCTAATATTTATTTAATATTTATTTATATTTAGAAATTCCTGCAATTAAGTTCAACTACAACACTCTATTAAATTATATGAATATGCTCAAATTTTAAAATAGAAATATTTGGTATTTCTATATAAAATTCTAAATGATTTAGTTGATAGTCCGGTTTTGCTAGACTTGATAAGCTTCCGGATTCCACAACGTAATACTAGAAGTCAGGATTTATTTCAGTGCAGAAATTCTGGGACTAACTACCATATGTATTCCTCTTTGCCCAGAATACTAATGGAGGGAAACAATTATACCAAGTCAGTGGACATTTTTAATTTATCTTTAAAAAATATAAAATGTTGTTAATGAAGCAATTCAGTTATGTACAATAAATAATGTATATTGCAAGAGCCCCGAAAAAGGGCGTTAATTATCCGGTATTGCTAGACTTGAGCTTCCGGATTCCACAACGTAATACTAGAAGTCAGGATTTATTTCAGTGCAGAAATTCTGGGACTAACTACCATATGTATTCCTCTTTGCCCAGAATACTAATGGAGGGAAACAATTATACCAAGTCACTGGACATCTTCAATTTATCTTTAAACAAATATAAAATGTTGTTAATTAAGCAATTCAGTTGTGTACAATAAATAATGTACCTATAATTTTCAATATTCATATGTAAAAGCCCCGAAAAAGGGCATTAATTAATAAATAAATAAATGATAAGATTTACTTGCTCACGCCGGGATTTGAACCTTCGACTTGCTAGTCGAGAGGAGATCGACCACGGAGGACGTTTACTTTAATTGTGGTATTTACCTGATAATGAAAGCGTCCATAAATAATATTCATAGGTCGTGTGCAGAACTGTTGACGTCGTGTTGAGGATGGAAGTCATGATTGCTTAATGGGAGGCGAGGCAGCCTATATCTGAAAACAATACAGAATAATTATATTATCTAACTTTGACGTTATTTACAACCGAATGCGAATTCATTTGAATACAGGTGAAAGACAACTATTATTAAACATGTAATCTAGAAGACGAGAACAAAAGCGAGCTGTGCATGAAACAATTAAATAACATATTTACGCGTTGCCTGCCTCGTCTGTCAGTTAAAAAAATGTGAATACCGCAAAATAGGGTAGAGGGTAACTGCTCCCAATCGTCTGAAGCCAGTGAGACTATGGAATCACTAATTGGGGTATATTGTGAGGCTGAAGGAAATGGGGTGGGGAAGGAGATATGCAAGAAGAAGGTGGGGGAGTACCTCGCTGTTCAGATCTGGTCACCAAACACTGCTAAAGCCATTTCCAGCAACCTTTCAATTCAAGTATACCATTATTTTTAATGAATGAATTGTGATATAGTATAATATTTTCAAGTGTAAGTTTATTAGTTTCGGAGAATTTTTTTTTTAAGGTTGACATAATATTATTGTATTGTAAAATGTATTTTTTAATTTTTTAATTTTTTTATTACTTTATTTATTTTCATTTCTTTACACATATTATACATATTAATAGATAGTATATAATAACACAATATATAATACCAAATAGTATACACAAGAAATGAAAACCCACTAAGGCACTGCCTGAGTGTGGGTAATATAAAATAATTACTATATTTCAAGTACCTAAAGTATAATATACATTAGTAGAAAGGTTTTTTTTTGTTTATGGTTATTATAAAAAGTAAAGAGAAAACATTATGTACAATAGTTTATAAAGTTTCAGCAAGTGAGTTGTAGAAAGGATCAATAAATTTATAGTAAAAGCGTATTGTTTCACTTAATCGTGACATGTTTTCCTCGGGCGTTCTCGACTTCTTCAGCCATTTACTTCCAAGTCATACATTCTTCTTACACCATTTTCTTCGTTCATCACTTTCGTCCCGTTTCACTACAAATAATTATTTAATTCGTGTGTTCCTCAGGTATTCCCGACGTTTTTTTACGTGAAATCCACATTGTTGCTGTTAAAAAATTATATTACGTCGACTTTAATTCGACTCCATACAATAATAATAATAATGATTTATTTTCTTCTTTTCTTAGTAACATATAGAGATAATGATATCCTCACTGGGATCTCCCGTGCTGAGGATTTCATTTACATATTATAATTTAATTATAAGAAATTAATATTACAACAAAGTAACATATGAATTTAATTATGAACACATATCATGTAGTATAATTTTTTTTTAAATAATTTTAAAATAAGTAAGATAGTGATTTTTTGTATAGTTCAGTTTAGTAGATTCGGTTTTAGTCTGTGTTTGATATCAGTATATTTTCTATTTCAGATCTCCCTATATTAAGTATCCAGCTTTTTATTTGAGATTTAAATGTTATAATGTTGAAGTTTTTGAGTGAGAGTGGTATTTTATTGTAGAGTTTAATACTATGATATAAGAAGCTTTTTTGTCCAAAAGTTGTATTAGTAGTTATTTGTTGGATAAGTTTTTGACCGTGAGATCTAGTGTTTCTATTGTACGTGTTTGTTGTTATTTCTTGGGTTTTGTACTTATGAATTTAAATTAGTATAGTTTTAGAATATAGTTGTTTAATTGACATGATTGGTGAAGATTTCGTAATACATCTCATTCTAGTGCAGAGATAATGAGAGATAAGACTTTCTCGAGCGTCCCCAACTTCTACTACCATTCAAACCACTCTCTAAACACTCCTGGCACTAATAAGAACAAACATTGAAACATTTAGCGCAATCGGATAAATGGTACAGGAACGCAGTGGATCCCCCGCATGGCTTGGCTATTGCAAATATTTTTCTCGGGCGTCACCGATTTCTTCCACCACTCACTACTGTATACCACAATATAAACTACATTACATCGACTCCGTATCTCATTACGATGAAGAGATATTGCGTTAAGTATTTATCGGGCGTCCCTGAATGCATCTACCATTTAAACATTTATAATCACTCCTTGCACTGAATGCATCTACCATTTAAACATCTCTAATCACTCCTTGCACTGAATGCATCTACCATTTAAACATCTCTAATCACTCCTTGCACTGAATGCATCTACCATTTAAACATTTCTAATCACTCCTTGCACTGAATGCATCTACCATTTAAACATCTCTAATCACTCCTTGCACTGAATGCATCTACCATTTAAACATCTCTAATCACTCCTTGCACTGAATGCATCTACCATTTAAACATTTCTAATCACTCCTTGCACTGAATGCAACTACCATTTAAACATCTCTAATCACTCCTTGCACTGAATGCATCTACCATTTAAACATCTCTAATCACTCCTTGCACTGAATGCATCTACCATTTAAACATCTCTAATCATTCCTTGCACTGAATGCATCTACTATTTAAACATCTCTAATCACTCCTTGCACTGAATGCATCTACCATTTAAACATCTCTAATCACTCCTTGCACTGAATGCATCTACCATTTAAACATTTCTAATCACTCCTTGCACTGAATGCATCTACCATTTAAACATCTCTAATCACTCCTTGCACTGAATGCATCTACCATTTAAACATCTCTAATCACTCCTTGCACTGAATGCATCTACCATTTAAACATCTCTAATCACTCCTTGCACTGAATGCATCTACGATTTAAACATCTCTAATCACTCCTTGCACTGAATGCATCTACCATTTAAACATCTCTAATCACTCCTTGCACTGAATGCATCTACCATTTAAACATCTCTAATCACTCCTTGCACTGAATGCATCTACCATTTAAACATCTCTAATCACTCCTTGCACTGAATGCATCTACCATTTAAACATTTCTAATCACTCCTTGCACTGAATGCATCTACCATTTAAACATCTCTAATCACTCCTTGCACTGAATGCATCTACCATTTAAACATCTCTAATCACTCCTTGCACTGAATGCATCTACTATTTAAACATCTCTAATCACTCCTTGCACTGAATGCATCTACCATTTAAACATCTCTAATCACTCCTTGCACTGAATGCATCTACCATTTAAACATCTCTAATCACTCCTTGCACTGAATGCATCTACCATTTAAACATCTCTAATCACTCCTTGCACTGAATGCATCTACCATTTAAACATCTCTAATCACTCCTTGCACTGAATGCATCTACCATTTAAACATCTCTAATCACTCCTTCCACTGAATGCATCTATCATTTAAACATCTCTAATCACTCCTTGCACTGAATGCATCTACCATTTAAACATCTCTAATCACTCCTTGCACTGAATGCATCTACCAATTAAACATCTCTAATCACTCCTTGCACTGAATGCATCTACCATTTAAACATCTCTAATCACTCCTTGCACTGAATGCATCTACCATTTAAACATCTCTAATCACTCCTTGCACTGAATGCATCTACCATTTAAACATCTCTAATCACTCCTTGCACTGAATGCATCTACCATTTAAACATTTCTAATCACTCCTTGCACTGAATGCATCTACCATTTAAACATCTCTAATCACTCCTTGCACTGAATGCATCTACCATTTAAACATCTCTAATCACTCCTTGCACTGAATGCATCTACTATTTAAACATCTCTAATCACTCCTTGCACTGAATGCATCTACCATTTAAACATCTCTAATCACTCCTTGCACTGAATGCATCTACCATTTAAACATCTCTAATCACTCCTTGCACTGAATGCATCTACCATTTAAACATCTATATGGTTTTAGACCCCAGATGTCAGTAACATCAAACCTCTTATGCATCTCAGATTTCTTATCACAAACTCTCGACAATCGGGGACAGGTGGATGTTGCTTATTTCGACCTGGAAAAAGCATTCGACAAGGTTGACATCGACATTCTTCTAAATAAGCTAGCTTCATTTGGTTTTTCCAAAAGACTTCTCTGTTTTTTTGCTTCATATTTTCGAAATCGTAGACAGTTTGTTTATTATAAGGGTTCCAATTCATCGGAATTCATAGTTTTTTCTGGAGTTCCTCAGGGGTCTATCCTTGGACCAATTCTGTTTCTGATTTTTATCAACGATATTGGTTCAGTCATCACACATTCGCTGTATTTACTATTTGCAGATGACTTGAAACTATATCGCTCAATAAAAAACCATCTTGACTGTATTCTCCTTCAACGTGACATTGACTGCGTCTCAAACTGGGCCAAAATAAATGGCTTGAACTTCAGTACACCCAAGTGCAATATCGTCTCGTATACAAGATCAAAGAAACCGCATGTATTTGAATATACAATCAACGAAATTATTCTCCAACACCTAAACCAAATCAAAGATCTGGGAGTTATTTATGACAGCAAACTAACTTTTCACCAACACATCGATGATTTAATAAGCAGAGGATACAGGCTTCTCGGCTTCGTAATTAGAAACTCATATCCGTTTCGTAACACAAAAACACTGACGTTATTATATAACACACTAGTCCTAAGTGTACTTGAATCAAACTCGATCATCTGGGCTCCACATGAATTAACATACACTTTACGCATTGAAAGAGTCCATAAAAAATTTTTAAGGTTTTTATTCTCGCGGCTCTATGGATGTTACCCTTGGCTTTACCCATCGATTTATATATTAGGCATGACCAATTACCACTCCCTAGAGACACGTAGAGGTATTGCTTTGCTTAAATATTTTTTCCAACTAATAAACGGTCACTTTTCTAATAATGAGATACTGGCCCAATTAAATTTTTTTGTACCAGAGTCTCACTCTCGAGGACGTCATCACAATCTTCTATATAGTAGAGCAAGCCGCACTAATTTATTAATGAACTCACCTGTGGGGAGAGCTACGTGCTTTTTGAATGCGGTAGATAAAAAATTAGATTTATTTTTTGTGTCCTATAGCGCATTTGCAAGATTTTTGGCATTGCATATACACTGCATAAATGGTACAATTATAACGTCTTAGGCTTTATTACCTGTAATTGTTATAAATAAATGTACAAATTATATATATAAATAAATAAATAAATCTCTAATCACTCCTTGCACTGAATGCATCTACCATTTAAACATCTCTAATCACTCCTTGCACTGAATGCATCTACCATTTAAACATCTCTAATCACTCCTTCCACTGAATGCATCTATCATTTAAACATCTCTAATCACTCCTTGCACTGAATGCATCTACCATTTAAACATCTCTAATCACTCCTTGCACTGAATGCATCTACCAATTAAACATCTCTAATCACTCCTTGCACTGAATGCATCTACCATTTAAACATCTCTAATCGCTCCTTGCACTGAATGCATCTTCTACCATTTAAACAACTCTAATCACTCCTTGCACCGAATGCATCTACCATTTAAACATCTCTAATCACTCCTTGCACTGAATGCATCTACCATTTAAACATCTCTTATCACTCCTTGCACTGAATTTTTAAAATTTTCAGCTATATCGGCCGACTAATTTTCGAGTTTTGTGAGCACAAACATAAGCAGGTTGAATTTTTATACATTAAGATTAGAAACCAGTTAGAATTTAACTCAACCATTTGGAATGCATTTTATAATATAAGACGTTGTCCTGCCACATAGCGTCCTCTCTGTAGGGAAGTTAAGAAAATTTGTGGTTGTGTGTATTTTGGATAAGAAATATGAAGAAAAAAAAATCGTAGAAAAAATTTTTTTTTTTGATCTCGACAACAGCGCTACCTATCGGGTATGATTTGAGATTTTCACGGCCAACAGTATTATAGTGATTTGTTTTTGGGGTATTATGCCGTGTTGCGCTACCTCCTTCTTTAGCCAACGTTTCGGACAGCATTGAAGTGTCCATCAGTGTACATTAGTGTACATCTGCCCTGTTGATGGACACTGCAATTCTGTACGAAACGTTGGCTAAAGAAGGAGGTAGCGTAACACGGCATATTACCCCAAAAAAAAATCACTATAAATATATGAAAAGTACATAATATGTGTATATTGCAAAGGAACTGTTTTATTTGTTTTGATCAAGTGGGAAAACGATTTGATCTGATTGTTATTTTATTAATCCATTATTTCATTGCTGCTATCGTTTGATTATTATTAATTGCACATATACAAAAAGAATAGTTCATATTATTATAATATTATACAGCTGGGTGGAGATTAAACGTCGTTTAATTGGCACATCCAAAACTTTCACATCAGGAACGAGATGCGTTGTTTTTCGTTTTACTTTCTTGTGTCGTGAATCAAGTTCGCTCGACCATTAATTATTGCTAAAGTGTTTATATTTATTTATTCAACGAGATAGGTAAAATCTAAATAATGCCAAGATTAGACTGCTTATACATAATATTTTATGTATATTTTATGCAATTTTAAAAACTCGATTAGTAAAAGTTAACAGAAATAATATGCGAATTATAAAGAATAAAACTTTACGCTCCATATGTTGTATAAAAATTAATGTGCGAAGTACTTGAGTTTTTATTTGTAATATTTATTTAATAACCGTTTGTTCGAAATTATGTAATAGTAATTTTTATTATTATTGCTCCGATGATTTTGAGTAACTAACGATCTAAAACGATCCCAACGCTACCAGATCGAATGATTAAATCAGTGTACCATATTATAAGTCTAAGTAAGCGCAACAATCATTAATAGGATGTATATGCAAAACATTCAACGCCACGGTTACATACGATATGTAACCACTTTCTACTCTGAAAACATATATAAACAAACTGGCTGAATCCATCTCTTGATATAAAATTTTTAAATACTCATTTTTGACCGTTTTCAATGTTCTTATTGTTTATCTGTTCTATTGTGTATTTAATTTGGTAGGCGGGAAAGGGTACCGCCGCCCTGGGAACCATTTATTGGATGACCAACACCTCTGCCACAGGTCACCCCAAGTGGTTCGCTACGTTTGGTGACTTAGCAGGGGTGCCCGGGTTCATGGGTTAAGATTTGCCCAGGTCTTGGTGGCGGGTGCGTTGGCCCACCTTCTGCGTGGCGGGCCGGTTGGGAGATGCTGGTTGAGGGAGACCCTTTACAACCGGTTACCGCTGTCCGGGCCGCTTAATAGTACAGGGGCCCGACCCTCAGGCTCAAGACTAAGGGTGGGCTGCCCCATCAGCGAGTGAAAAAACTCCGCCACTGGTGTTGTGCCGGTTCGTGACCGGAGGGTACCCAGCAGCAGCGTTTGGGGCGCATTGGATGCCATCTAAAGCCGGACTCTCCCAGCCTATCGCCTAGCACCGCAGTGGATGGGCTGGAACCAAACGCTCATCACTCCTGGACAGCCTGAACCCCAGATTCCTACCCACCCCTCATACCTTTCCTTTCCAGACCTTCCTTTCACCTCATACCCTTACAAATCAAAAAAATAAATAAAAAACTTAAAATCATGAACACACAACAAAACAAATTTAACATCTTTACAGCGGCGAGTAGCAGGCGTCCCCGGTGCGGGCCAAAACTGTTGGTAAATTTTGCCAACATTCGCGGCCTGCACACAAATTTAAATTCCGTTCATCACCATCTTTTGTCCCAACGTCCCAACCTTCTTTTCCTATCCGAAACTCAGATAGCCGAGCCGCCAGACTTCTCCTATCTGAACTGCCCGGGCTTTACCTTTGCAAGCAAGTTCCCACTCAAAGGAGGAGTCTGCCTCTATAGTCGAGCTGACGTCAACTGTGTACGACTATTGAGTCTGGAAAACTCCAGATTCGTCGTAATGTGGGTGCGCGTCAATCTTGCCAGTACGGCAAGATTCTAAGCATGTCTATACCGCTCACCGAACCATAGCGAATCAGACACTTCCGAACTCTTCAAACATTTGAGCGATACTATTGATGATCTCTTGCCCCGCTACCCTTCGGCCGAGTTTATTGTTCTGGGGGACTTCAATGTTCATAATGAACCATGGTTGAAGTTCTCAGGCCCAACGGACTCGGCTGGCCGACAGGCGGAATCCTTTGCCATTTGCTACGGATTAGAGCAATTGGTTCAGGAGCCTACAAGGGTTCCTGATGTCCAGACTCACCGCTCCAATCTGTTAGACCTATTCTTAACTACTGTGCCACACGGTTATAAGATTGACGTCACAGCGCCTCTGGGATCATCCGACCACTGCCTAGTGATGACATTAATCCCCGTTAACCTCAGACCAACCAATGAGAGGCTGAGGAGAAAAGTGTGGCACTATAGGTCAGCCGATTGGTTCGGTATGCGGGCACATTTCAACGCTTTTCCGTGGTCAGCTGTTTGTTTTCAGACATCGGACCCTTCAAGATGTGCCCAGGAGATTGGTTAAGTCAACAAATCGGCGATGGATGGCTTCATACAATCGACTACTAAAGAAACTAGTGTGGGCTCAAAGCCATTGTTCAGTCGACAATGCTCCGAAGCAGTTCGACGATAAAACGCGGCTTACCGAGCCTACAACACATCTCGAACGCCCGAAAGCAGATCAGCATACAACAAATCGGCAAAGGATTGCAAGAGAATCATTAATAGGTCAAAATTCGAACACGACCTGCAGATCAGCAAAAAGCTGGCTGCCTGCCCACATGGCGGCTGAGCATTATGGTCGCTTGCGGGCTCAATAGGTCGGAATTTTTGCAAACCCAGTTTGCCACCTCTTACCAGACCTGACGGCTCACTAGCAAACACCGCCACCGAAAAGGCTAACCTATTAGGGAAAATGTTTACGGAAAACTCGACCCTCGATGACGGAGGTGCTGTTCCGCCGTCGGTTCCTCACTGCGGCTTCTATATGAAAAAGCTGAGGATCCGGCATCGGGATGTACTCCACGTTATACAGGGGCTCGATGTTAACAAAGCTAGTGGACCTGATGGAATACCTGCCCTGGTATTGCAGAGGTGTGCTGCGGAAATAGTTCCAGTAGTTGACAAAGCTCTTCAAAATGTCCCTGAAGTCTGGCACTGTGCCCCCTGGTTGGAAAAAAGCGGTCATTCGCCCTATTCCCAAGAAAGGTGACCTAACTACCGCCCCATAGCGATCACATCAGTTCTGTCCAAAGTGATGGAACGTGTGATCAACGACAAACTGCTCACATACCTCGAGAAGAACAAAATTATCAACGACCGTCAATACGGATTCCGGCGGAACCGCTCGTGCGGTGATCTTCTCGCGTATGTGACGCATGTTTGGGGGCGGTGCCTGGAACGTCACGGTGAGACCCAAACGGTCGCACTAAACATATCCAAGGCCTTTGACCGGGTCTGGCACCGAGGACTTGTCAACAAATTGCCTTCTTACGGACTTCCCGCATCCCTGTGTACGTGGATTGCTGACTTTTTAAGGGATAGGTCGATTCAGGCGGTTGCTGACGGTTTCACCTCTTCCTCGCACTCTATAAATGCTGGCGTCCCACAGGGATCGGTTCTGTCTCCGACTTTGTTTTTGTTGCACATCAATGACCCTTTGACATGTGCACCGATTTATTGTTACGCGGATGACAGTACAGTTTATGATAGCTTTTTGTTTGACAGGCCCCCAAAGGGCACACAAACTCCAACGGCTCGGAGGGCTTTGAAGCAGAGAATGGACGGTTATCTCGAGAGTATTTCCTCCTGGGGTAAAAATAATCTCGTCGAATCTAATGTTTCAAAGACCCAATCCTGTCTGATTACGTCTAAAAGGGATCCAAATGATAATCTAGTCTCCGTCAACGGAAGCAATCGTCCGAACAGGCCTTCCATTGATATGCTTGGTGTAACTATAAGTGACCAGCTCAGGTACGGGGGCTCCATCGAAGCCAGAGTAAAGTTGGCCTCTCAGAAGCTGGGCGTACTGTACAGGGCCCGCAGATACTTTAATAGTACACAACTGCTGACCCTGTACAAATCGCAAGTGCGCCCTACTGTCGAATTTGGCAGCCATCTCTGGTCCTGAGCCCCAAAATACCTGAAAAAAACCCTTGACTCTGTGCAGAAACGGGCGGTCCGTTTGATAGATTCCCCAATCTTAACAAACGGACTGCAATTTTTAGAGCACAGGCGTCAGGTAGGTATGCTGTCCTTGTTCTATCGGTATTACAATGGAAGATGCTCTGAGGAACTAGCGTCATTGATCCCTTCGGCACCGGTGCGTAGTCGGGATACACGCCAAACGCGCGCCCAACATTTGTACACGGTTGACATTTGTCACATGAGAACGGGTCGCTTCTACGATTCGTTCTTAGGTTCAACAGCTTGGCTGTGGAACCAACTGCCGGCCTCTGTGTTTCCTCCCTCCTACAACTTGGGACTCTTCAAGACCCATGTTCACTCCTTCCTCTCCACAAAAAGACCCTCCACACAGTATCCCCAAAGATGACATAGGCCCTGAGGGAAATTATTTTCTTCAGGGCCTCCTGTGTGGAGTTAATATATTTTTTTTTAAATTTATTTTGGTTTTGTTTTCATTGTAGTATATACATCGACTGAATACCTATTACAATATTATCGATAAAAATATTGCAAATTTATTAAGAATCAATTCAAATTATTCGTAATGCGGTTAAAACGAATTGATAGGTTTCCTGATATACTTTTAGTAAAATACTCATGTATTTTACGGAACACGTGTTTATAAAAATCCTAAAATTTTCGCATTTCGTCATTATACCTATATTATCAAATCAAACGCAAGTGCATGAACACGTGTTACCGATATTATTACGAATTTACTCACAGTTTGTCAGGAAACGGTCTGCAATCACGTTTTTAACTGAATTATCAATAATTTGAAAAGATTTTTTAATAAATTAGCAACAAACATTTTCCTCCATCTACTCAAGAATAATAAAATTATTATCTGTTATTTAGATAAATAGATGGAACTTAATTGATTTTACAATGTAAGTACATTATAAATAAATGTTTAATTCCTAAACATACAAAAACAAAAACAAATAAAAAAATAAGTCATTTTGATATTAATTTGTAATGAAATAAAATTAAAACAAATTAAGCCATTTTGTCATTTATGAAAAAACTTTAAATTTGTCGATGTTTCAATTTGACGTCTCGTTTGAATAATCCAGGGTTACAATGTATAATGTTTACTCGTAAACCATAATATGTACGTGGTAAGGAAAACGTTACCTTAAATTTATTTAAATATGTGCATGGTAAGTTTCGACACAGTGTTGATTATTGACATTTACAAGTGACTTCATTTTTCCATGAACTACTAATGGATTTCCCAAACCGCCAAAAGGTTACTTAAAATTCATAAAAAAGTTACATATTGTTTGTACTTGTATTGTATATTATTACACTTCTAAAAATACTTAAGTGTTCTTACTTCATTCACTATACTCTTTAAGTACTTTTTTATGATTTATCTCTAAACTTGTATAAAAAATATTTGTACACTTTTATTTGATGCTGAGCATGATCTATATACAAAATAATTTTACCTTATTTACATGTAAAAAATATTTAAATTTGTTATCTACCAGTCAATCAGTGAGAAATAATTAGGATGCAGGCGAATTCTCAAGTTATTTATTTACAAAATTATCTTTTAATTACTGTCTGTATCTGTGTTTTCTCCTTAAATAAATAAAATTAAAAAATACAGAATAACTCGAAAATAAACTAAATATACGTATTATATAAAATCAGAATAAAGTCGTATTATACATCAATCATAGGAGAATATAGTCGTATTAAATAACAATAATAGCAGAATATGGTCGTATTATATATCGATAATAGTAAAATATAGTCGTATTACATATTAATAATAGCAGAATACGGTCGTATTATATATCAATAATAGCAGAATATAGATCATCCTCGAACAAAAGCCCCAATATACTTTCATACACAAATGAGTATTGCTGATATATTAAAATTCTCATCGAATTATTCTTTATCCGAGTACTGATAAACTTTTAGTAGGTACATTCTAAATAAATCGGAACACGTGTTCATGCACCTGAACCATGCCTTGATAATATATGATGACGAAATGCTTTTACTAAAGGTTTAATAGGAAACCTGTCAATTCATTCGTTAAGGGATTGCAACGCCCCCCCCCTTTTACCAGATTACGGATAATTTGAAGAGATTCTTAATAAATTAGCAACATTGTATATCAGTAAGTTTTCTCCGTGTGGCGTTATTAGAAAATAGCTAATGTAGTTTTAGTATGTACTCGTTATTGGTTACAAATTTTTATTACAAAATCATCGTTTCAAGTTTCTATGATTTCTTATACCAACACTAAATTATTTCCGGTAATTATGCTATGAAAAATCCTAAACTAGTAATTGTTTTTCACTTTTATTACTAAACTGACTATATTTTTTTAATATATCTCGGAAAACGCACAACGTTTAATTTGGAATAAATAATAATCTGCTTAAAAACAGATTCACAAATTGGCTGGCAGTTAAAAAACGACAAATAACCGTGATGGGAACTGTGTTATTTTTTAAATTTGGCAAATGCATTTTTAACGATGTATTTACGAGTTAATCTTCTAGGGAATATGTTTTAAAGTGCTTAGCGCGAAAAATTAAAATAATTTCGTATTCGCTATTCGACTTTTGTTTTGGTTATCATTTCACTGGTTATATGGAGTTAAATAAAAAAATATATTGTAAACCGTTTTTAATTTTTAAAGTACAAAATAAATGTACATAATATCTATAATTCACTAAAATTTGAAAGTCAAGTACCAGATGTCCCACAAATTTACCCAGCAACAATTTAAACGCATCTCTAAACAAAACAAGTATATTTTTCTTAAATACACTAAACATACCGCAAACCCAACGACTCTTACAAATACTTAAAACAATACAATATTTGGACAAAGAAATATCGAATACACGATGACTAAATATACAATTAGATTTTTTTTTACTTAACTTTGGATCATCAACAAAGGTCGTGCAATTATTATTAGTCAACTCACACAGATCTAAGTTAAAATATTTCTAACCCCATTATTATTACCAAAACCAACCTGATTCAATTCTGTGAAATATGTTTGCTTCCAGCTTATCAAAGCTTGTTCGTAAGTGGGTACAGTGCCAGTTTTCCATTTTAGAGAAATTTCGGAAAAAGTCGTACAAATTTCCAAGTAATCACTTTCAGAATATCTGATTGGCATTGAAATGATTTACGAATAAATTATTATTTGTCGTGAGAGAATTTAGATCGAAGTGCTTTGTTTTATAATCTGTGCTGTTTTTGCGATAATGGCAATGAAATCTGCTTTTATTGAATAAAAAGAAACAAGACAAGAGTGAAATAAAACTCATCTTGGGAAAGTGCATTAATATTCCTAATTTGATAATTCACGCAATTCGCAATATACCGTTTATCACGGGTTAGCCGTAAAATAATAAAGTTATTTTATTTTATTAGTGGACGTAGTAAAAATTCCAGCGATTTGTATTTCACGTATCTTTTTTCACTTTTACTTTTAAAATACTTTCGAAATACGGATTCATTTACTTAATATTTCTTTATTAAGGAAGAACTTTCTTGTTGTTCCGCTTGTGAATTAAATTAACTACAGGTATGTAAATCTTAACACTCCATATAGATTTCAAAATTGATTAATTAATTTCTAAAAAATTTTTTTTAGTTTTCGTGTTTTTGTGATCTAAAATTTGAATTTTAAAGGGCGCTAACTTCACGAATACTGCCGTTAGTACTTCATTTCTTTTCCGCAATACAATCTAGAGAAAAAATTACCTATTTAGGAAGTTATATAACATCTATTATGTTCAGCGTCTTGAAAAAATAACACATCACCTATTCTGAAAGGCTTGATATGGGATACAATGCATGTTTATTCTGTGAAGGGAGAGAAAAAGATCAACTGATATTATTATTAAGTACATCATTGTGTATAGTAACTTTATAATGTATTGTAACATATTATCTTTTGTAAACTAGCCTTTGTAACTAACAAATAGTACTCAAAATAAATAAATTTAAGCAAATGAGAAACTGTAGATACGTACCTATTCGTTTCCGTCAGATTTCCATGCTTTAATCAGATCATAGCTAATGACAGCGTTTTCACACTAACTCTCATAGCTTATTCCACTTTGCGTACAATTTTCGCAGATATGGATAGATAGGTAGTCTACATTAACTAATAAACCTTGTTGTTCTTTCAGTATGCAGAGGAATTGAAAAAAATCCCCTTTCCACATTTATGGTTACGAATATGTATGAATTATTAAAGAATTTTTTAAAATTTTATTTAGACATATACACGAAGAAAAATGAATATTGCTAATTTATTAAGAATCTCTTCAAATTATTCGTAATCCGATCAAAAATAGGTTTGGGCCCTTTACGAATCAATCGATAGGTTTTCTGAAAAACTTTTACTAAAATACTCATGTATTTTCCGGAACACGTGTTCATAGAAATTTTAATATTTTCGCATTTCATCATTAGATATATATTTACTATCGAGGCAAATGCAGGTGCATGAAAACGCATTCCGATATGTTAGAAATTTACTAAAAGTTTATTAGGAAACGGCCTGAAATCCCGTTTTTAAACGGATCACCAATGAATTTGATGAGATTCTTAGTAAATTAGCGATACTCATTTTTTCCGTGTACATAACATACAATAAATTGTTACGAATTATGTTATACATATATGTATTAAAGATAGATGGTTACAATATCTAATTTAGTACTTCAATAATTTTAAAGAATGAAGAAAATGTCAGTAGATAAGTGCAGAGATTTTATGATTTTTCGTTTAATAATAAGTAATAGGAGCAAGCGAACCATACCCATAAAGTTATAGTTCGATAAACTTCTCAATACGTTGCAAATGGATTGGGCAATTGGGCATGCGTTGTCACATTTTATTCGTTATCACATTTGTAACTAATATTTTCTCATCATTTTTAAACATAGGTGGATTGAATTAAATGTATTTTTGCATCGGTAAACGCTTCCACCGGCGAGGAACAGCCCTTTGTCTTGTTTATGCCTTATTATCTCTACCGTAAAAGGTACAGCAAGTGCAAAAATAATCTCAGGTTTCACTATTTTAAGTTCCCATAATTATTTAAAGATGCTAAAATTTCCTTATTTTTAACTTTTCATCTCATTTATTCATTGGAATATGTATACTAGGTACTAATAAATATATGGTAAAGACAATGACTGATGCTGAAAATATCTATCAATATAGATCCGTTTTCTATGAATTAGTTCCTCGGATTTAAAAAAATATATTAATATCCCTATGTACTTATTTTGACTAGCGGAAAAGGGACAGCAAGTTAATATAAGTTCACCGTGTTAGAATATTCTGAGAGCGCGTACCTTGTCATTGTTTATTATTGAATTGAATTCAGTCGTAAAGATTATCAAAATCAGATAAACTGTATTCTGTATTTTAATAACAATGAAGTAAAACAATATTCAACACGCTTTGGCTTCAAACTCTGAATTGTAAAAAAATCATCAATTATTTTTATTTTCATTAAAGTCTAAACGAAAAACGCTGTATGTAAGTTTTGATGTATCTAGAGTGATATACCCATTATACATACCACAGAAAAGTATTCTGACGTCAGTGGTGGGTACCTACTATAAGCAATCTCACCAGGTGCAACATACCTAAATGATTAAAAAGTAAAGCTTCACGATATATCACCACATCCATCTCACATATTACAAAAACAAATATTATAAACCAATGAAGTTATAAAGACACGCTGTAGAAATCTTAAAGTTGCAAGCCAAAAGCAAGTCAATTGTAGTGCTTTTGATTTCGTAGTTTTAGTACAACGCGTCACGCACGGTCATGTAAATTACATTTAAAAAGTGCCAAAATTCCCTCATGTGTGATGAGAAAATGTTTTAATTACTCGGTAAATACTAGTAAAAGCCGATAATTAAAATTTCATTCGTAAATACACACATTTTATTTAATTATTATAAAAATACATAATTATTTCAGGTAGATTTTCAGCGCCATTAGAAAAAGTGAGATAGTGAACGTAACGGCACATAAGTTAAGGCGATGCAATACGTCGTGTATTATTTTAAATTGAGCCGCTATCAATAACAACCCTTACGTAGATGGCGATAAGGTTTAAATTTCCGCTTAACACTATCCGGCTGTTTTGATTTATGCAAGAAAAAACATGGCCAAAAAGTGCCTTTTATTTTATTTTGTAGATGTTCAGGCATAAATATTTAATTTTTTTCCGATCATTTTATAAATAACTTAATTTGCCACATTATACAATAAAATCATAACCGAAAATGGGTTTGTAAGTAGGAGATTTTAAACTTTAAAGCAGTTTTCATAGGCCTTATACATTATTTTTTTCTGGGCTTATAAAAAGACTTATCTTAAAATTACTCGATTATTTCAAAGGCCAAGATGTATTCTACTCGCAGTATTTAATTAAAGCATCTGAAACATTTCTAGGCGACCAAAATTTCAAACCTAAAACACATGATTTTGCATTACTACGTATGGCATCGCCTTTACTTATAATGTAAGGCCATGATGTAGAGTGTAGTAAACGCAGCCCGCTATCGTTTATTTCGTTCATACGCACATATTCTTTGTATGTTTATCTATAAATGAAGGATTTACTGGAAATATGTGCGTGTTTCTTGCTTTCCACATTTTATTTTGAGTTTGTGAGACAATAACAAGTCTAGAAGTATTGAAACGTCATTTTTATAAAATGACGGATGAAATAATAAATGACATACGTGGTTTGAGTAAGATTAACTTTTGCACTTTTTTTGTTGACTACAATATTGTATTTCAATATGTTCCACACCCACAATTTATCACATTGAACAGTGTGCTTATTGCTGTACGTTATTATTGAGCACGACGTCGAATATTTGCAAGAGAGAGTACTGGTACTGACTTCACCAATACAAATATCCAATATAAACCATTATTGTACTGACTCTTGACATTCAGATTTCATTATTCGCTCTTAGCAGAACTTACAAAATTTTCGGTTATACATTGTTAATAACAATCTTCTCTGTAAACTTTCACATTGGTATCCTATTGTTAAGTCGACATAATTCTCTTCATATTTTGACTCGATGCTTTGTTCCAAAGTTGGCTTTTCATCGGGCGTTAATTTAGAATGAAACACCTATCAAATCAACTATAGGATATTATAAAACCACGGAATGCGTTTTAAAATCAAAAATGTTAGCAGAGGTCAAGAAGGCAGCCTTAAAGCTACAATCTCTATTTGAGAAACCTATCCAACAGTTCATTACTCCCTGATAAGCCTTTATTATCTTTAAATAGTATAAAACAAATTCGCCATATGCGTCTGTCTGTTTGTGCGCTTAGTTCGTCAATAATTACCGAACGGATTTTGGATAGTTTTCACTATCATTTAGAGAATCTACCAGCGTTGGTTTGGAGTAAAGTTTGAGTCTTTCTCAGGCGTCCCTACCATACAAACCACTATCTAAACACTGCACTTGCCCCAATAAGAACAAAGTTCGAAATTTTTACCGAAACCACCACAGTTTGATAATGCCTTCAGAAGGCGAAACAGCTGTTACGCGTAGTAATAATTACACAGCAGAACTTGTTTATAAATAAGCTGTTTTAAAATTTAATGATAATATTATTGAATATATAAAAGAAAAATTTAAAATTAAAATGGAGTATTAAAGTTAATAAAAATAAATAAAACATTATCTTTTATTTAAAAAAAAAATAATAAAAGTAACTTTCTACCGCAACACATAAATACTTGTCACACTTAAATCACAAACAAGTTAACACCTCAGTACAGGTTCTCCCAGTGAGGTGTTCACGTAACATGTAATATTACCCGCACACAGTTTTACCTCAACAACCTATTTACTTTATTTTTTGTACCTTTTTTCTGTACTACAATATAAACCACTGTAATCATTTGTATAATGTTCATTGAAGAATAGACATAAATAAATATATAAAAATATTTTGATTGATAGATTTGCGGGCAGGGTATATTGATGTAACTCAGTCGTAATGAATAGGTCGGTAGTAACATTGTATGTGTTTAAATCAAAACCCCAAAAATCACGGCAATTAAATCTTTATTCAACAAATTGGAGATGTGCGCAAGCAAAAACGTGCTAACTGCATCCAAAAGAAAACATCGGCGGTGGTGCTGTGCTCAGATAATGGAACATGTTGTAAGGTTGTGTGTATTTGTTGTATTGGACTGTGTGTGTGATAATTGGGCGGCTAACCATACCATAACCGGTAATTTGTGTAAGCGGCAAATCCGCAATGGACGACGGCCCGGGGCTCCGAGTGGCCCGATCATGGCCCGAGAGATAGGAGGAAGAAGAGAAAGTGAAATGATTGGAATGCCACTGAACGGAACTGCTCTGCGTTCAGCGCCTACGTGAATGTAAATTTAATGTTAAATCGTCGAATGTTCTTTCAGTCGGTTGTTCCGTTATTCTTTACTAACTCTGACTGAATTTTTAAATCACTACAAGCGACTCTTTACATTGGAGTCGGGAATCACATTGCAAATCATAGATTTTGACCAGAAAAAAATTGCGGGAGAAAGTTTACCAGAGATAACAAGAAATTTCAGCGGATATCTTATTACAGTGTTGCCAAAAGCAACCAAGAAAAAACGTCAAAATGTGTCAGGTATTTCGCCTTCTGAAGACATTTACAAGAAACGGAGATATTTGACCAAATTTTTGAAAAAAAACTTTTGTTGGAAGAATAAGAATACTAGCGGACCCGGCATTGCTTAACAGAAATCACTGCTGCGTACCACAATGTTACTGTTAACGGAAACTATGATATTTCAATTTAATAGTGATTTATTTTTGGGGTATTATGCCGTGTTGCGAACCTACCTCCTTCTTTAGCCAACGTTTCGATAGCATTACAGTTTTCATCATCAGGGCAGATGTGGACACAATACTTTTGGCCGTGAAAATCTAAAATCATATCTACATAATATCGACTATAATTCCACTCCGTATCTAATTCCAGTGTTGATATGTTGCATTGAGTATTTCTCAGGGGTCCCCGACTTTTTCTGCCATTAAAACCATTCTCTAAACACTCCTCGCGCTAATAAGAACAAATTTTGAAGTTTCAGCGATTACGGTCGAGTAGTTTTTGAGTTGATGGGGCACAAATATACGAATATTGCCTTTTATATAAATAGTTTATGTAGCACAAACATACGAACATTGCCTTTTATATAAATAGTTTATGTAGCACAAACATACGAACATTGCCTTTTATATAAATAGTTTATGTAGCACAAACATACGAACATTGCCTTTTATATAAATAGTTTATGTAGCACAAACATACGAACATTGCCTTTTATATAAATAGTTTATGTAGCACAAACATACGAACATTGCCTTTTATATAAATAGTTTGAATTATTCTAAAATTAAGCTGGCATTTTTTAATTTTATCCAGTTATAATCATTGAAGAACGGTAAATGGTTCTTATTGCTTCCTAAAATATTATGGTAATTCATCCAGACTAGACTTTTTATAGAACATATTTAAGATATGTTTGTTTGGTCATACATATACACGAACGACTCGCATTGAAAAACCGCAGCTATAAAAAACAGCATGAAACACAGAGACGCAACTTCGAGAAACGTAAACATTTCATTTTTCACGAATGTAAGTCACGCATTAAGTACCGAATTATCGTGACATTAATTTCACGTGGAATCTTTCATAACCAATTATAATTTATAAGGTTCCAGCAGTCCCGGCTTCGCCCGAGTTTCACGACTATTATTGTTGTTTGCTACTTTAGAAAACTATTATCTGATTTTAATGTAATATTATGACGTGATTACAATGAAAATTGTACACATTAATTTCAGTTATTACAATACAACTTTTTTCAAGCATCCATTTATTGAAAATCCGCCATACGCAAAACCTACAAACCTATTTTATCTCTTGAAATCCTGTGGTACTAAGTATTTTGGGGACTTGTGGGAGTTTATTTATAAGTTTAAGTGCTAAGCATGTCACGTAGATATTGTCGTAAAAAGAAATGGTCACAAATATTTGCAAACATTAGGTGATAATTAATACAATCGTTTTGTTGGTGACATATAAATTAACCGGATTGGGTTCTAGGATGAATTAGACTTTCCTTTGAAGAAGAGTAGGTGTCTTTAATAAGTTATTAGCGTTGACCATTTTAAGAGAAAGCTTTTTCCTTTCCGGATATGCCTCACAAATGGTACATGACATGGATTGAAGCTTGTCGGTTATTAGTAGAAGCCTTCGTGCGTTATACACACAGATGCATGGCCATACGATCAACATTTCTTCTTTACGTAATCAGTGCTTATAGTACCTACTCATATCTTGTGGTATCAAAGGGTAGCGAATTACCGCAGATTAATCTACAGATCTCCATTCATGTTATTGTAGAATACATATCGAGCATATTTCCAGACATAAACATAACATACATATAATCGCAGAATTAATGTCATAAAACTTGGTTTATTTGTGATACGGTCATAAAAACATGAATAAATAAGAAAATCAAATGTTCAGATTATTATCATATTGAATATTTAATCGATTATCAATATATGCTAATTATTATTAGGATATTTATGCAAATACTGCAGGGTTTTCCAATAAGAGGTGTTATTTTTAATTGCCCGCTATTTCGGTAGATGTTACTTTTGAAGCTGAAATTTTTTGACATTTGACAAGTAGAAACTACGCTATTAATAAAAATGGAACGATACACGCTTCAACAAAGCATTGAAATTATTAAAATTCACTTGAGTGAATCAAATGCAAATCATATTGAGTGATGAGGCCCATTTCCACCTCGGTGGCTTCGTCAACAAGCAAAATTGTCGCATCTGGGGCTCGGAAAACCTAAGAATTATTGTTGAAAAGCCTCTCTATCCTCAAAGTGTGACTGTTTGGTGCGGTTTATGGTCCGGCGGAGTCATTGGACTTTACTTTTTCGAAAATGAGGCTGGAGCAACAGTTACGAGTTACGGTGAATGGTTTGCTCTATCGAGAGATGATTAATGATTTTTTTTATGGCAGGAATTGGATGGTATTGATCTGGACAACGATTAATTTCAACAAGACGGCGTTACGTGCCACACAAGCAACGAAACCACTGATCTTTTACTATTGAATATCAAAATAACACCTCTTATTGGAAAATCCTGTATTTGATTCTAAAAATATCTATAATCTATTATTTATTTATTAAAATCATTAGATGTACTATCCAATAACAATAAATAACGTGGAGTACAAAGCGGTTCAGTTGTTTCAGACTTAAAATCCCAATTAAAAATATATATTCAATGCTAAAAATCTGATTTAAAATTACGTAACCCGTACATAAACTACATAATTATACACCAGTTGAATTTTCTGTACCACTTCTACGAAGACACATTAAGTACATAGCGGGTAAAAAAACCTGATCAGAGATTGGTACAAATATGTAGCTGTTAAGACGAATAGTTTATTTTTCGGCTGAAGTTTAAAGTTTTTCACCAAAGCTTGGCGTCATTGGTCAAATTTGTTTTTATCTAGTTTTTCCTAAAGCAGTTTAAAGGAATGTAAGAACATATTTACTTTAAGCAGTATGATATTACTAGTCGTTCTTTTTATGTCAACTTACTTACTTACGCTTCGAGTCAAAAAAACTTGCCTCGTGTTTATCTTGGGTTGGTATTTTCTGATTTTGTGAATGCTTTTTTTCTATTGAGAGAAATTCAGGCATTTCTTCTACGAATATTCAAATGTAACATTACAAGTAAATTGTAACTAAATGAGAAACTGGTTTACTGATGGACATGAACCAGTTTCAACATTTATATGACCAAAAATAACTTCTGAAACTAATTTGGTCCGTAGATCCGTAGGCTAGCTATTTTACAATATAATGATACTAAATTAATGTCATTCAAAAATATTTGATTCTTCGATGTTGTAGCACATCAAACTTAATATTTGACTTAATGATTTATACTTAGTAAATTTACAGCCAAATGAGTAGGTTGACATCATATTTTGATTTAAGAATCTGATAACACGAATGTTGCCAAGACTTATCTATTTGTCAGATAGGAACTAATGAAGTGACAACCAATTTGCAGCTATGAAATATATATTTTTTTGCATTAAGTGCACAATTTCCACAACGGAATGCTGATACCAATCCTTACGTATGGCAGTGAGGCATGGAATTGATAGAGGAAGGATGAAAGTTGATTGAATGTTGTGGAAATTAGATTCCTGAGGCGCAAAATGTGGTAAAATCATGTATGATCATATGAGAAATGCGGAGATTCGCAAAGAGTGCAAGGTTGATGTAAGCTTAGTGAGTAAGATTAAGAAAGGGACTCTTAGATGGTTTGGAAGACATGGCACGGTTAAGTGAACCAAAAACTTGAGTATGTTATAAATATTATGGCCATGGAAAGAGTCAGAATTACGGAAGAGTATGTATGAATGTGAACAAGGCTAGGAGAGTGTGCCAAGACCGAGTTGTTTGGCGGTCCGCAATATCTGCCTACCCCAGCGGAGAAACTGCGTGGTTGTTAGTAAGTTAGTGGTAAAAGCAGATACCTACTATATACGTGCTGTCGCTGAGATAATTATTTGTGGGGTATTCGCCATTAAAAGGGTCAAAAACTTTAAATCAGACAAATCTCAGAAAACTAAAGAGATTGTCACAATACCGTGATTTATCGAACCGTGAATATTTGTATCTGTACGATTTCTCAATTTGATCTTCAAAACCTCCTGCAGTGAAAATAATGCATTAATTGCGAGAATTTTAGTTACTTAAACAAATCTATCGTGAAGGCTTTTTACCCAAACAAAACCCAACCACGATGACAATTTAAAATTTACTGAACAGAGCTTTCTTTTGCATAATTTGTAAGTTGGGGGACACAATATTAAATTACTTGTTACTGCTTTGTAAATCTCTCTGCTGCCACCCACTGAAAGCGTTGAATGTCTAATCTGGCTCAAATTCGTTGACGAATGAGGACCAAATATCACATCGAATAAAATTAATGCTTCATCAAATTCAACACAAAAAATGAACTCAATCTTGGGCTTCGTTCCCATCCACACCAAAGATTATTTTAACCGATTAAAAGTAACGACGACATGTTTATTTTACGCTTCATTAAAACGATGTAGTGAAACTTTTTTATTGCTATAAAATATCATAATTAACGGTAAACGGTAACCCAGGTGAATATATTTTTTTTTCTTGAGTTTTAAAACTTTTAAGTTTTAATGTGTAGGATGAATAGGATGTGTCTCGAAGTCAGTAGGAAATAAATAAATATCAAGTAACAAAAGTACATTTGAAAGAAATTTTTTAAACATAATTTTTTTAAAATTCACGTCAAATTTTTCTCATATACTCGAAAATATATTCATTCATACTTCCCGCTAGCGAGGAAAACGAATTTCTAAGAATAATTGCTTACATAGTAATGAAAATATTTTTTCAATAACAAAATATAATAATGTTTATGGCTACTTACTTACAAAATACAATTAAAAATAATTATAATATTAGGAATACTTACATAATATAGCAATCCCTATCCACCGTTACAATACAACCAAGAACACTTGTATTAACACTTGAGGAAAAAAACTTTTTAAAACAATTTAAAAAATAATATTTAAAGCCAGGTGCTTTAGGGAGATGTGCTCGCTTTGAGCAACTGGCTTACAGTGGAGGAAACGAACAAGTCTTCCGCCTCAGCAAGACAATGCATGAGAAAGTGAAGCGAGTGAGAGGTAGAAGAGGAGTGCGGGGGGAGCGGGTAGGTGTCGGGTTCAGTGCCAGGCTTAGGTTGTTGGCATTCTGGGTGGCTGGTGTAGCACTTTACTATAAACTTCAAACCATAAATCGAAGATTGCTTTATGGGACAGTCATCAATCGCTTATTCGCTATAAATGTCTGTTGACAATAAAAATCAGCAGTCTCATTTTTTTCACAAGTTACATTATTTAATCTTTGTGTGATATCGCACAAGAGTCAGTGTGGATTCCCATATTTTGACAATGTTGTAAGGTTAAATATGGGAAGGGAAATATGAAGGTTGGGAAATTGATATATCTATACAAATCTGGTGACAGGCTATTAAGAGTTGTTCTATTTTGACAACAGCAAATATACTGTCACAGGCTGAAAATAAAGTTTTTATATTTAATATTGTTTAAAGTTGCGTCAACAAATTTTTTTTAGAGAATCCGTGCCTAGCTTTTCACATTTACAAAAATCATAGGAACAAAAACTACCTTTTACAAAGTATACTAAACGGAAGTTAAAATGAAAACTATTTAAGAAACGCGAAATATGCTTATTATTTTATCAGTCAATCTGCATTCCTTTACACTTTCGAGCAAGGGTTGTCTTTGAAGGTCTTGTTCGATCGTGGCTGTCTGCATCTGCGTTCTGCCAGCATCTTGAGAGATACGTATTGATAGTCAACGGAGATACGAGATGGAAGCGTTTATTGGCGTGTTTACTATATTCCCACTTTCAAGCAATTACCAGATGCACGTATTTGACGTGATCGCGCTTTTCCGGCAAGGAAATACAAAGGCTAAGCAATAACCCATTGCGGAAACACGTGCTCCAAGTCATGTGAAGTACATTTCTAATAGAGCAAAACGAACTTCTTTCATACCAGAACAGAAACTTTACTAGAACTGCAAAACTCTCGAACTGGGAGCTCTGTAACAATATTACAAATATATTGGATTTAACCAATTGCCGGTTAAAATGAGATTAGAAAACAATTATAAAAAAATCAAAGGCACATTATAAAACTCTTTCAGTACTATTTTACAATAATTATTCTCTGAAAATAAATTTAATATTTCTCAATCCGTTATATATATATTTTTGTTCAAGAGAGAAATAAGATAGTATGAATAAAAAATATATATGCTGTGTGTCCGGGGGAAAAGTGCACAATCTTCTGGAAGTGATTCTACATGATGGTAGAAGAAAGAAGAGTTTTAGAAAATCCCTTCTTTTTTCCTAATCAAAAATATTTTTTTCGTAGAAGAATATTATTTTCTCCATACAAACAATTCAGCTTTTTGCACATGAAAAATAACGTAAAACGTTGAGTTTTTTTACTTGTAATATCACGTTGAATCACCTCTCAAAGTGTGTGCCCTTTACCCCCGGACACCCTGTACATATCATTTTTTGTCTGTCCTCTAACTACTGTCTATAACTTACTATTTTCCGCTTGGAAAAAAATTTCATATTATTTTATTTATTTAAAAGTATTTCAACTACGCAAAAAATGCTATATAATTTCCCCTGTAAATCTTGATAGGTAAACTCTTTCCTAAGAACGACATTAACAACCATGAATATTTCTGAACTCTAAAGCAGAAAACCCAAGGCAATAAAAACTCTCGAACGGTGAACTAAATGCCGGAAATTTTCACATTTTTTTCTGTTTTGATTTTCTAAGCCAACAAAACTATTTTTAGCTCACAAAATAATCTCCATTGAGATGTTTGAAAAATCAGTTTAATGTAAAAACAAGACCTCAAATTATTGTTCGTCGCATTTCGATTTAACTGTAGAATGATTAGCGTTAGAATTGAGGTAAAGCAGGAGAGTATGTAATTACTAGTAAAGGTAACAGGGTGACCGACAGCTATCAGTCCGCGGATCGAGATTCTCACAGCGCACAGTGCTGCAATAACATTCAAGGCTAGGGACAAAATTATTATAATTAATTTCCACCATATATCTATATATAAATGGTGGAAACTCATAGTAAAAGCGGGAAACTGGACAATCTACATCACATAGAGACACAAAAAACTCTTTTATTCGATCTGAGCAATCAGATATTTATTTTAAATTTTCTATTTCTTTCGTCGACTACAGTCTACGATTCGACGCATTTCAAAATACTTACCTTAAAAAATCCCAGAGCGACCGATTTAATAAAAAATTGAAATTAATTTTAAAAAATGTCTCTATTAGTGGTAGTTACTGTAAGTACACGAGATCTTCAATAAACAATAACCAATATTTTTCATGTTTTATTCATCATACCTGTGAAAATTTCTGAGAAATAGTTCTTTCCTAATGAGCGTCATGCATTAATGATTCAATATATAGGAATGTTAATTAAATAAATATTTTATTATTATTTGGATACATTATACCTTCACGGGACCACAGCACTGTACAGCGCAGCAGGCACCGAGTTAGACAGGTATTAGGTACTAGGTAAGTACTTACTCCCTTTTCAGAACAAGTTATGAGTAGTGAAGTTCTGAACTGTAAATCTCATATTCCAGAATAACTACCTCAAACGAAAACGAGTTATTATCATATTTTGTTCCTCGACCCATGGGTTTTGCTTTATAACATTCATCATTTGCTTGGTCTGTCCATCAAAAAACCTCTTCAGAATCAAACATGTTCCCAAACATATTTCTGAGGGGTTAGGTCAAAATACAGACTTTGTGTTAAAGTAACATTTTTCAACAGTTTTAACATTCAATAAATATATTGTCCCTGTAAATTAAAAAACTAATTTCTTTGGTTTGGTAGACCATTTGTGTGGGTACACATAGAAAACTTCATGATAAAAAATATTGATAATTTATTGAGAACCTCTTCAAATTATTCGCATTCCGGTTAAAACGAGATTGTAGGCCATTAACGAATAAATTGATAAGTACCCTGATAAACTTTAAGTAAAATACCAATGTTTTTCACCATGTCAGAAATGTGTTCAAAAATTTTTTTCATCATCATTATATATTATTAAACAAACGCAGGGGGATGAACACGTGTTCCGATATTATTATGATTCTAGCAACACTTAATCAGAAAGCGGCTTGCAGTCCCTTTTTTAACAGGATTACCAATAATTTGAAGAGATTTTTAATAAGACACCAATTCTTATTTTTCTCCGTGTAGCTACATAAATATATTTTTGCTTCTTTGTAGGTACTTATCCAATCTCCTTCTATCGTAATCAATACTAATGATTTTTTCCCCCGTTCATACATTACAGATATCATTGATATATATTACAAATAATATGGGGTCCTAGTACGCTTCCTTGCGGTACTCTATGGTTGATCAGGAGAGGTTTAGTTTTTCTTGTTAATTTGAACTCTCTGTGTACGCTTCATCATATATCTTTTTAGTAAGTTTAGAGTTGTATTTAACATACCAAATTTTGAATTTTTTGCAAAAAGTATTTTGTGATCATATCTGTAATAGTTTCTTTGGCGTCACCAATACTTAAGTTCTCCCTAAAACCATACTGTGTTTTCGATAATATTTTGTCATCTTCTAAGTAGGATAGGAGTTGTTTTTTTTAGTATTCTCTCCAATATTTTTTTAAATATTATTGAGTAGGCTTATTGGTCGATAATTGTTTATGTCATTTTACATCCTTGTTTAAATATTGGTAAAACAATAGGTTTTTTGGAGCAGTGGGGAAAATAGGCAAATTGACTAGGTATATGTTAGAGGTACGATAAGTTCTTTACACAGATATTTTATTGCATCGGTTGTGATTAAGTCCTCCCCCGAAGATAAATTTGATTTTAGAGAAGAAATTTTGTGTACGATTGCATCAATTGTGATTTTTTCAAACTCGACCTTCTTTCCCTGCTCAGGAGGTTGGTTTATTCGTATTGCTTCATCAGATTTCTTCGCTTGCTTTGCTGAATTCGATCCTTTATTTATGAAAAAAATATTGACATTTTCAAGAATTTGGTCAGGATTATCAGCGTATGTCCTAGGGACTTGGTTGTACGAAACCTTGTTAGATTGTAGACTGGTTATTTCATGTAATATTTGCTACATTTTCCGGGGAATTTGTTTACAATCTTCAATTTGTTTCTTTTAGTAGTTTTCTTTTGTATCTGTAATAGTTTTTTTGAAATTTTTTTGTAGTATCTTAACATGTGTGTTTGTGTATATCGTATGGATTTTTTTTAGGTTCTTGTGTAACTCATCTCTTTTTCTTATGCAGTTTATAACATTCTGTGTGATCCATGGCCTAATGTGTACATTTTTATGTGAGATTTTCTTTACATTAATATTCAACATTGATTGATTGGGGCTGATATGTAATGTTTTATGATAATTTAATAATCGAGGGGGAGAAAAATATTCAACTAAATGCAACACCGACGATAGTAACATTAAAAAAAAAATGACACTTGCCTTTGGCTTCAATTTTTCAAAAATTGTAGGGATTGCTTTTTTCGAAGGACCCTTAGGAAATGGAACAACAAGAGAGAGAGAGCAATTTAGGTAGGAACCAAATTGTTGGTATATTATTTCAATATAAAACACGCAGTATTTTGACAATCTTGTATTTTTTGATCGCCACTATTAGAAAAATGAGACGTGTTCCTTCCTAAATATTTATTCATTTATTTACAAGAAAAAAACAGCTTTTACATAATATACAATGATAAATATACAAGTTAACTAAAAATAAAAATAAAATAACCGTTTACTTAATAGAGTAGTTTTTAAATAAATCTAATTGTTTTCTCTTTTGTTTTCTTAGCGAATTAATGCGGTCCTGGAAGAAGAAATTAACCCACTTCCCGACATCCGATCAAACTGAACCTCGGCAAATAGACTCGTTGTTAACGACAATGCATTCTATCAAATTTTGATGGTAATCACGCGCACACACATCTACGTATATGCATTTCTCTGAAATTCGGTGTATACGTTAAAGGCAAAAAAAAATTTTTTTAGGGGTTAATTTTTTATTATATCGTTTGTGAAAAACACACCCATGATAATGTCAGTGATCGACACCTCTGAAGGTAAATTAACAATGTAATTGACTCAACTGCATCAGACTGCGAAATGATCAATTTCACGACTAATTAAATGCATTCAGTTCAGAAGCGAAATAACGTTAGTGGGTCATTCGTGTAAATGAGGTCAGCTTTAAAGCAAAATCAGCGATTATGGGAGAGCAAATATTAAGAAAAGAGTGAAGTAAAGCTTTATTTACTGAACTATGGAGGATTTAACAATACTATTGTTGAATTAGCCTAGTATGGAGGAAAATGTAAAAGTTCTTGACGGTGTTGCGACTAACTATTGACTGTGCAACATTTTTAACATGTAAACTGATTTGACCAAGGTAAATATGACACCTGCAAATATGACAGGTAAATAATACTATTAAAACTAGAATTTAAATAAAGATTGCGGTCTGTTTAAGCAGAAAACCTATGTAATTACTGCTAAGAAACCCGGAGACTAAGTACTATGGGGCCCTAACTGCAATTATTAATAACTAGCTGACTTGCTCGGCGTTATGAATTGATTCGTATAATGTTTTGATGTTGTGAATTCGAATAAACAGGGTGGAGTCATTGATGTATTGTATTTAGATGAGTTACGAAGCGAAAAAATAGGTCCCGCTTTTTACCTCCAAGTGATCTCCAACTCTTCCAACGTTCTAATAAAACTACCGAATCCGATCTAAGCGCACCGCTTATCGCGTTCTTATATTGGAACAAGTTTCGACAAGAAATTAGTACGCAGTAGCGCCTCTAATTGTAGCTCTCCGGGTGTAGTTGGAAATAATATTATTGTTAAGAAATGAAAAACAGTTTATCTCATCAGTTACACAATAGATCTGTGTGGGAAAGGGCCTGTTGGTGATCTTGGGGGAAAACGGGGTTAATTTTATGGAAGTGTTAAATTTGGCAACATTTATTTTTATTTCTGATTTATACACAAATTGAAATAAAAATGGTTATATTACACGCATGGTTCAATCAAAAATACATATAATAATTAATCAATACGCCATTTCCTCGCAGGGGTAGGCAGAGAAGATAGACCGAGACACAAATTCATATTGGCACAAAATTCATTCACATTCATACACCGTATCATACGTAGAGGAGATTTACCAAATACGTCATACGACCCTAAAATGAGATGGCGGTGTTTCTCAAAAGCTAAGCTAGAGCGCCCTATATAAAGCTACTTTACACCATCTTTTTTTCACACCGACCCCCACATCGGAACCCAACAAAAAAATCTTCGCTTTCCATGATCATTATTTTCATACTTACGATTTCATACAGATTGTTTCCATTAGATAAGAAATAATATTCTGGGACGATAGGTAAAATCGTCAAAAAATGGCAACACCATGAACATAACGATATTGGTGCAGTGATCATTTATTCGCACTATTTAATTTTTGCAGATCACTGAAATGTGGTTTATTTATGCTTGAAACCGTGTCTCAAACTGGGCAAAAACAAACGGCCTAAGCTTCAGTACACCTAGCTGAAAAATCGTATCGTATACAAGATTTTCCAACGCTTAAACCAAATCAAAGATCTTGGGGTTATTTATGACAATAAACTAACTTTTCATCAACACATAAACGATTCAGTTAATAGAGCATTCAAGCTTCTTGACTTTGTAATTAGAAATTCTTATTCGTTTCACAACGCACAAACGCTATTATATAACACAGTGTGTTGGAGTAAAATTCATTCATTTGGGCCCCAAACGAAATAACGTACATTTTGTGCATTGAAAGATTCCACAAGAAATTTGTAAGATTTGAATTTTTCCATCTCTACGGATATTACCCCTGGCTATACCCATATATTTATATCCTGGGCATGACTAATTACAACTCATGAGGGACACGTAGAGGTATTGCCCTGATTAAATATTTTTATCTTCTACTAAACGGTAAAATATCTAACAATGAGATACTGGCTCAAATAAATTTATTTTGTACCACTCTCGAGGACGTCGCCATAACATTCTTTATTTTAGAGCGCACCGATTTGTTCATGAACTCACCCGTGGCTAGGGCCACGAACTTCTTAAATGTAGTTGATCAAAGGATTGATATGTCCTTCAGTGCACTAACAATGTTTTTGTCACTGTAAAAACATTGTGTAAACGGTACAATTATAATGACCCAGACTCCAATCTGTAATGTTACAAAGAAATTGTAAAATTGAATAAAATAAAATAAATAAATAACCATAGATCACAATCAAGAATGCATATGTCACTTCCATTCGCGTGCTATGTCACGTTTTTGGTCGTTATCTGGAAATCTTTGTAATATCTGATATGAACCCATGTATTCATTAGATAAGTTGACAGTGTTAGTGGGGAAAAAGGCATTTTTTCGCTCGAATAAACACGTCTGCCATAGGGTTCTCCTCAATGTTACGTCTGCAGAATGATATATATTAGTAAAGAGGGAACTCATTTCCAAATTTTGGCGTCGATTTAGTTCGGGTGGCGGATGAAATATTTTATGACTTCTGGAGATGACCTTTCAGGTCGTCTGCCAGGTACTTCTCAGAGTCCAGCGCTCGTTTGGTTTTAAGTTGCCTGAATAGGATTTTTGCGGTCATCGCTTGGTTTATTTATTGATTTATTCTGTTGTTTAATTTTATGTTTAAATTGAAGACTTTTTATATTTCGATAACATTTTGTGATAAATAACTACGTTTCTAAAGATTTGAATGTGTAATAAACGATTTTTTCCTAAGCTATACCGTAGTCGGTACATCTCCTCTACTCTTTTGTTATTATAACTCTTGACAATACCTGACTTAATGTAATATAACTCAGTTATTACAGCTCATGCAACTACCGAGGTTCTGCAGTGCCTCCACAATGTTTACTGAAGGGAGGGTGCACTCATTCCCCGCCTTACTTCGCCACCGACTAGCCAGCTTCTGGGGTAGGACTCGGAAGTCAACCAACATCATCGTTGTGGCTGCATCCGAGTGGCTCAGTTCCCCACTCAATGAGCGATGGATGCAGATGATGCGGCGACCTCCCTGATGGACGGTTTAATTTAATTTAATCTAATTGTTTTTAATGTATTACCTATTTATATGACTATTTTATTTTTGATTTATATTTTAATTTTATGTTTAGGTACCTGCCTAATATATATTTTTCTCTTTGTTTTATCTTATTTCCATTTTTATAATTTTTTACTTTATTTTATTGTTTCCCTGTTTTACTGCATTTCATGTAATATGGCAGACTGGGATTGCACTATTCTCCCAGTCCCGCTGGATTAAAACTTAAATAAAATAAATTACGATACTTTTCCTTTCAGGAGCAGAAATAAAATAATTATTCATGGTTGCAATGATAAAAAACCCAACATTTGCTGGATTTTATATCAAGGTGTCAATTGGATAACATCAAGGGGTATACAAAAAACCTATCAATTTCTTCACATTATATGTATTTTCAGCAACTTAAAATGTATTTATTTTATTGTTTATAAGTGGTTTAAATATAATATAATTTAATCCATATGTTTACACTTCATATAGTCTTCGATTGGTCACCATAAAACAGGCAGCTGCCTAGTATTTATGGTGATTTGATGAATTTATAAAAAAATGCTTTACGGCATGAATACAAATATTTATAAATTAAATAGTTGACTGTTAGAAAATTGGTTCCTGTATACACAACATATACCAAAATGTACGTTTTTCATTCATTCTTTTGCTAGAACCCTGTAATAGTAAGTTTGCGGAAAGGCAAATAAAATTCTTTGAGATGTTTATTTTAAATAGGAGACTGTTTTACAATAAGTTATGATGAGACCATGAAGCGTTACAATCAGCCATTTATGAAGGTGGAGTAGAGCAAACCGCAACTAAAAGAGAAGGGGGAGAGTAGATGGACTAATTACATGTGCGCAACTATACCTTCGCGCCGTACAGCTTGTTGGCGTATAGTGTAAAGGCTGCATAAAGGTGATGGTAAGCGAGCAAGATAAATTATTGCCTATTGAGAAACAAACAATTATCTTGGTCATCAATAAGAGTCTCACATGGCAAGGTGTTGACCGTCAATATTGCCGCGTCACTTCGAGATTACACAAATATATCACACAAATTCGCGACACAAAAACGGTTTCCTGCGATTACTCCACCAAACTTATATAAACATGATAAAAATATAGCGAGATAAAAAATTTGCAATACCTACAAATTTTTGTATTAAAACTTATTTAATCAAATAATATACATTGTTTTACTAGCGTATGCCCATTAAAATTGCAGATTTGGGCAACTAACGGACCTCTACTGCAAGGCAACTATTCAACATTTTTTTCCAAAATTATGAATCGAATGAAGTTTGAAAATTTGAACACTAAAAACACTGAACACTAAAAATTAACATACTCGGTCGTTTGGTGTTATGTTTATATTATGTATGATGTAGGTACGTTTTGCCGAATTGATTATTATTGTTATTCTATATTCAATTCAATTTAAATATTTACAATTTTACAAAGATATTGTACTGTTTAGTAACAGGTGTGATTTAAAATGAATAAACATGACTAGCTCGAGCTTTTGAAAAGTTACGAGAAAACTTTTACTCTCCGACATATGATTTAAAATTCGAAAATATTACGCAGAAAGTAATTAGATGAATTAGATTCACTTCTCATCCAATTCGGCAATAAATTATACTGTTTCTTCACTCTGATTCTCATAATGACATTCAATATTGCTTAGTAACAGCATTGCGCTTAGACCATTACATTGCAATTTTCTAACTAGTTTTTTAATAATTCTAGCACAGACTAGTAAAAAAGTATCATTTTTGAAAACGACAATTAAAATAACTTTCCGTAAAAATGTTATTGTTATATTGTCTGAATTCTTTACACAATCAGTTCCAATTTTGAAAATGACACTTAAATTCAACGCAAATTCGTGTTCATTGAACCGCATGGATAAATTAAATTAGCATTATTGATGATGACGATTATGTTACTGTAGGTAAGTGATTTAGTTATTTATACGTACATGATAGTTATTGACAGTAATGTTTTTTTTTTAATATAGAAAGAAGAAAGATAATAAAAATTATAAGGATTTAAGTAAACAAAGACATAAGAAAAAATAATATACGTTGGTACAAAGTGAATGAAGAAAAACAAAAACAATAAAAAAACCGTTATGCAGTGACCTCGTTAAAATATGTACTCCAAAAATGTTTTAGTACTACCTACAGCTTTATACTTCAATATAGGCATATTAAAAACACAAGCCAACAAAGAAAAAGAGTTATCAATGGTGTGTAATCTTTTTAATACAGAATTGTAGCTTGAAACCGTAGTACAATTGTCACAATAATACATACTAAGTAATACGTTAAGAAAAAACGTAAAAACGATCTAATTAATTGGTTTAATATTTTAGTTGCCCATTCTTCTCTAATTTATTATTAATATGGAAAGTATGCAGTAATTCTAAATTATAATTATAATAATTACCTATATTACTTATATTTAATGATAAAGATATTATTCCGGCTGGATGTGTAATGAACGGTGACCGCTTATCTCTTCAAAATGACAATTCAACACACCTCCAAAAAGTGATATAAAGTCTTGAAAAGTGATGAAACAAAAACTAGGCTAAATAGGTTATAT
Organism: Hesperophylax magnus; assembly: GCA_026573805.1. NCBI lineage: Eukaryota > Metazoa > Arthropoda > Insecta > Trichoptera > Limnephilidae > Hesperophylax > Hesperophylax magnus. The sequence continues at coordinate 330,870 of JAIUSX010000116.1, read as the reverse complement.
TGGTAACTATTAAACCTAGTTTTTGTTTCATCATTTTTAATCAATCGCTCAAATAGAAATCGCACAGAAAACGATATTAAAGGTAATACTCAAAAAACATAAACTAACCGACACAGACCAAATATTTAAAAGCTGTGACATACTTGATATACGCCAATTATATGTTAAAACTCTACTAAACTACATTTTCGACCAAAAAAACCATACCCAACAAACACAAAATATCACTAATAGACCGGTAGGAAAGCGTATAAAAAAAACATTAAAACTCCGACGGTAAACACTACCTTTGGACAAAGACACCATAAATACCACGCTAACAGTCTTCCACTTGAAACAAAAATTGAGGAAAATAAAAATAAATTCAAACACAAAATAAAAAAATGGATTAAAGAACAAAAAAGACAATATTTCCAAAATTCTACAACATAAGAGAATAAAACATATACACGCAACACAAAAAAATGTATAAGGCAAGCGGCACGCACAAGCACATAGATCATTGTAAGTGCCGATTTCCATTCTCTTCTAATATTTTTATTTTGGTATGAGAATTGGATTTTGATTTCTAATCTTTATTTTTGGTGTAAATTTATCTTTATTTTAATGTTTTTTTTTGTTTAAATGTATAAATTCGTATATTTTAAAATGGGGGCCTCAGCACGGGTGAACAACCCAGTGAGGCCAACGTTGCTTAATTGAAATGTGAAGTACTGTAGAGTAATGTATCAATAAATAAATAAATAAATAAATGACTATTTCACTTTTGAATTATCTGAATTTTCATTTTGATGAAAAATTTTTGTTAAGATATAATCGTTTTGCAAGTGTGGCAAATAGAACTTTTCCGGGACAAAACATGAAACTTCGATGCTCGAGGTGTTATGAAATATTTAATAGTACCTAGTTAACTCTAGATTTCACGTAATGTTGATCACTCTGACTTGAAATAACATTTTGAACGGCCCCTGAATAACTTTTTGACGATTTTGACCACAGAAATATGAATATTAATAGACGAGAAGATAATGGCGAGGGGTAAAATCAACTGTTGAAGAACGAAGGGGGTAAAGCTGACTGTGATTCGTCAATAAATCAATCTGACAGTAAATAGGCACCTCGCATTATGATATCACCATTTAGTTCTTAAAAGTAAAATCTGCTTTTGAATGAATAGACATTTTTACATGAGAGCGCAAATTACTCGCCATGTTATGAACAAATTTGCAAAGTCCAAATTCGGCAAAAAAAATGTCTTCTATTTTCAGAGTCGAATATTTTGTTTCCTTATTGAGTCAAGACACTTTTACGAATGTTCATAATTTACTTACCCCAGTAAACAGCGACAAGCACACTCGACAATGGCCACATTCGAACAATGATCTAGGGTAGTCACAACCGCTTTGTTCCTATTAATAATAAAATAATGTAATTATCACTTTTAATTAAAATTAATTTACGCGAATTATTTCAAACATTATTTAATCACAATAATACGTAGCATTTACATTATTATTTGCTCCTTGTTTTTGTAGATACTCTCAGTATCGCCCCAACTACTTGAAATGGCTTTAGGCGTGTTCAGTGACCAGATTTACATAGCTAGGTACTTCTCACCACCACATAGCCAGGTGTGGGGTATTATTTGGGAGTATTTTGTCGATGAAGGTGCTTTTTATTTATTTTTTGGGTATAATATTTGCATAAACATTTTTTTAGGTACCTACATTTAAGCATCATAATATGTCTGCAAAAAATTAGTAAAACAGTATTATATACACCGACATAATAACAGTATTCTAAGACTATGCATAATATTATAAAAAAATATACGAGTTATATATATAAACATATACGGACAATGGAAGAAATCAAAAGAAAAAGACAAAAGGGTTAATAATTAAAGTATATTTGTGAGAACAGCATCCAATAAACAACTTACAGGGGTTTAAATAATGTACAAAAATAAAAGCACAGTTTAAGAGAAAACAACATGTACAATAGTTATATTATCGATGCTAGATAAATAATAACAGCTGAATAAAAATATATTTTAAAGATGAACCAACATAGAAACAAGGTATTAATCTATTGACTGTGATGACGCCCGTGACCGTGAGACAAATTAAACGCCGAAAAATCATAGACATGAAGGTCTCCGTAGTCGATGGGTAACGCTCTCAACTAGCAAGCGGGAGGTTTCGGGTTCGAAACCCAGCATTAATTTGAGTTATTTCACGATTTACTAATTAAAAATAATTTAAAGGATGTTTGCGGCACGTTCTAAAGTGGAAGATAATATATTCCAACGCCGTCAAAGAAGCTGCGTATATCAAATAAAAAATATTTTCTAAAGAAATATTTAGCGCAAGCGATTCTGGCCTTATTATTCATACAGTTCCTTTGTAAACACGGGTTAAAATTGCTTTAAAAAAATTCTTCGATTTTAGTTTGGAGGACCCCGGAGTCCCTCCCAAAATTGATAGGTTAATAATTGAATATGATCGAAAACAACGTAATACGATAGACGATAATTAAAAAAGAACATACATTGTCTAGTGAGGCGGGTAACTTACTAACATTAACTAAAAATATATAATTCAATAAACGCCCGGGTTGCCGGCAATTAAATTAATTAATATATATTTTTTATATAGAATAGGTGCTGAAATTTCCAATTTTGTGTCCGGGTTAAATCTTCCCCATAGGAAAAACTAAACCCTTTCACACACTTTTACACAAATTATCATCTAGTCAATCAACATTATGCAAGTGCATTATATAAGCAATATAAATACAAAACAATACAAGAACAACACGTCAACTCACCAGAGATCAAATGGGAAAATAATTCACCGACTCCAGATATTTTCATATCAGAGGGTTCGGCTTGGTAGAACTCTATTATTTGTTATTATTTCTAATACACCTATGTGTAAATGGTAAATTAATCTTTTACACAGATGACATGATTATTAAAAAAAAATGTTACCGGACAGCAAATTGCCCATAACATTTTTTACTCCAAATGTGCTAAGGAATAGCTGGTTAAAGTTTGTCGGGTACGTGCCCATACACCCTGTATATATTTATATATATCTATTATACTATTATATATTTTATATTATTTAAAATATATAGTTAGCAACTTCTTGTATCAACCAAGAAAACTTTTCAAATTATTTATAAAGAGCAATAATTAAGTAAAAGTCAATACACTAGACAAAACAAGAATCGCATTTAATAAATCTGCCTATTTCTGACTGTCCTAAAACAGGTTAATCTCCTAGTTGGACAGCCAAAGATCACTGTAATATGTAATGTTTTTTTTTAAATTAATAAATAAAATAAAAAATATATATTTTATCAAAGCGCAAAAGGCGAAGGCACATCCCTGATTCTTGTGCACGCGGCTTTGTGTTTGGCGTCCATCGCGTGATAGTATATGTTTCTAAAACTGATCCATATTATACGATGTGAATCAGCTTACAACAAATTAAAATAATGCTTACCTATGGAATGTAATACGACAATTGGGTTTATTCTCTTTTTCACTTCTATTTTTACAAGTTTTCATAGCGAAAGCCACCATTTTGCCGTGTTATTTCGTAAAATGAACCGATGATGCCTCGACCATAGTTCGCACAAGAATTATGACGTCACGTTTTCTAAATTCATGGGAGGCCATACGCGAGCCCAGCCGGCTCCAATGGAACCGGTATGGGGAGTGGGGAATAATACGCTTTTAATCACTTAGGGCAGGTCTACTAATATTCATATGTCTATGATTTTGACACATTATGAAACCTATAAATATTTATAAAGTGTTTTCGTAGTAAAATGGTACAGTCAGTAGGTTGTGTACTCTCTCGTTAACGCACCCATTTTCTAAGTAATGCTTGCTAAAGTTCTCGGACAAGAAAACCCAAGTCACCTTCTTAGCGAATAGTGGCCTTTCAAAGAATATTCGATATTTACTAGCATTCAATAAAAGAGAGTTGGTCATCAGTATTATGGCAAAAGTGTACTGTGTACCAACATGTTATTATTATACCTAGTATTGACACAACGAGGTTGTGAAATTACAGAGAAGCTCACATTATGGCTTACAATGACACTGTGAAACGCTTGTCGTTAGATGAGGTGAAATCTCCTGAGGTGATTTTAGTCCGACATTATTTTATATGTATTAGCATCTCAGACAATGCTCATATGTTATTATAATTGTGATATTATCTAGACGGACTCACACTAAATTCTTAAATGCTTTTCTCGTTGCGAATTATTAGCAGGATTAGTTAGAGCTTTGTCTGCGGACAAAGAGGTCGCGCACTAGAAACAGAATTGCACAATAATAACAAAAAACTTATTAAAAATTAAAATAGGAGAACTTCTACCCGATTCTCTCAGTATCGCTAGGTTACCCCACCATCTTCTTCTTCTCTAATATATGTATAAAGAAGAGCGTCTGTTTGTTACGGGCGGATAGGCGGGCGGCGTGGATTTGATATTATACATATCTACAGTTTTATTCCGAGGTTGATGAAATTTTGCACACTTGACCTTCAAAACAAGATTAAGGTGACTGCGGGAATTTGGCGAGTACACAATAAAAGCATCTCAGACAATGCTCATCTGTTATTAATAAGAAGTTATTCTACATAATAGTGATATTATGTAGACGGAATCACGTCTCACTAAATGTCTTAGGAATTTAGTAATAGTAATTAAATAATTCAAAATCTGAAAAGCCAAGCCAAGCCAAGGAAATAAAACGAATAAATTAAGATATAAAGTGAACAAACATAAATAAATAACATGTAACTGTACCGGTTATAACGTCCCCCCTATTGTGAGGGGTGCGTTATCGAAATCGCATGCCCCCAGCGCCAAAAAACCTATTTATGAACGACAGTTCCCAATCATCCTCATGGAAGTTCATGATCGATCCAGGACTAATTTATGAATTGCTAGTTTCCTAAAAGTTCGGGCTTACCTACATCAACCTACCAAGTCATATCAATGCTACCTACCCACTTACACGACCATGTTTCAAAGTTTAGGTTCAAGCTCTGCTCGGCCATAATTTTTTTTTAAATTTACGTTTTAGTGCGTGCTCAATTTGAGGCATAAATATATACTAAATACAGCTATAGGTAGAAATATAATTAGTTATAGGTATACATTGTCAATTTTATAGTATAATATTTGTCCTTCTGAGCACTAATCGTAAGCGCGTTTAAAACAAAAGTCAGTCAGTTTTTCAAACAAAAAATTCTAACAAAGTTGCAAGGAGTTTGCCGAAACAGAGTTGTGTGGCTGTCTATCCTCTCTGCCTACCTCTGCTGGGAAAAGGCATGATAGTTAGTTATACTCATTGAAAACAGAAATAATTGAGTACCTGCGTATAACTTTCAAATTTTATGAAATCATAATCATTCAGTGAGTAAATTATTATCATTTTCCGCGATTTTTCACGAGTACAAGGAAGCGTGATATTGTTGCGTGGTAATAATTATAGTAAGCGATTCTTCTAATTAAAACGTTATTTGCTTGTTTTTTTCCAAAATTACACACAACATATGCTTCATTCAACTACCAATCTTAACCCACTACTTTAATACTATTTTTTCTTCTAATCTACTGTTTTTCCCCCGTAATCTGTCAAACAATTGCTATGGTTTATTGCACTTGGAATGGAACACATTCAAATATTAAATAAGAACGTATCTACCCCGATTTTTGCCGGGACGTACCTACCCCGATTTTCTTTACAATGTAATAAAATGAAATGCTTTTTTTGTGACAAATCTTCGTGCGGACATACAAATTTAGATGACAAAAGCATAAATAATAAACGACGCAATGTAATGGTTATGAAACTTATTTTCAACAGTAACGCGCCTCTTACTTTCTAGCGAGCTCACCATGACATGTGTTGGCGTGCGCTTGCACTTGACACAGGTATTCTTATTTCGATTAGACGAGGCAATTTTAAATATACCTAATCAAAAATATTAATTTCGGTTGTGTGTCTGTGATTATTTCTCTAGAACTAGAATTTGCTTTGAATTTAACCACTGTAGCTACTGATATGTTGCACTGCATTTCTCTTAAGCGAACTGTCAAAATGCTTACTGCGCGGGAAATATTTTAGCATTACGTTCAATTTCAAATAAATTCTCTATTTTCGAACGTACAAAACGCAGATACAAAATCGATAAATACAATTAAAAATGTTAAAATTTTGAACGCCAACATGGAAAAAGTTTTAAAGTCGCTTACCGACGATTTTCATCGCATAATCTCACATTATTAAGTATATAAAAAGTAATAGTAATTTCACTACTTTATCGTTTTGCTTTAAAATTTTAAAACTTTGATAAAACATTTTTCAAGCGCTAAATGTTGTTTCATAAAATTATTTCAAAATTTTCGTGGGCGTCTACTGTAAACTTTTAAATACAAATACATAGCGCGGCGTGTCTCTCTTTTTAATATTATATATCTCACTGTAATTAAAATGAGCATGCATTTTATGAGCCCTTATAGACTGGGAGAACTATCTCCCAAAATGCGTCATTTTCAAAATTGCACTTAACTGACAACTAATTTGTGAAAAATTCAGACAAGCGACAAAGTATCTACCTAAGATATAAAATAATATTTTTTTTTTAAATTCACCAATTTATTATAATTTATATATCGTATCAATTAGTTCCGGTTATAAAACCAATCTTATTAGTTAAGTGCAGTTTTAAATAAAAAGAATTACGTGTTTTGTGTAGTATTTATCAAGATTACTTACTCTGGAAATTTACATGACTTATTTCATCTAGAATAGATAAAAATTGGATATTTACTTATTTATTTATTTAAACGCCATACAGTGGTACACAGGAGAATATTAGTAATAAATTACTGAAAAAATAATGTGTACACAAAAAATATTATTGCAAGTGATGCATTTGTTAATAGAAGTGCAGTGAGATTATACATAATTAAAATAAATATTTAGGTACTCGTGTAGTAATAGTTGAATGAATACTAGGTTTGTATAAGACCTGGCATAAACCGAGGTATGAGGTGTTTATGATAATGGATAGTAATTAATATAAAATAAATTCTATTAAGGTATAGAATGTCATAATAACAGAGAACATTTTGTTGCTTTACATTTTATAATTAACCTAGAGTATTCTTATAAACGAAATATACAAATTGCACTTAGCACGGCCATCTTTAATAAAGTTCAGAAAAAATTATTTCGATTGAAAATGTGCTTCATTTTAAAAATGAAAAAATAAAGTATGTCTGCCACAATTAATGTGACTTTGCGAACATACTTAAATTAAGAAAAATATGTTTTTATAGAGGGATTTCCAATAAGAGGTGTTATTTTGAATAGCCCGCTATTTCGGTAGATGTTACTTTTAAAGCTATCATTTTTTGACATTTGACAAGTAGAAACTATGTTATTAATAAAAATGGAACGATACACGCTTCAACAACGCATTGAAATTATTAAAATCCACTTGAGTGAATCAAATGCAAATCATCTTGAGTGATGAGGCCCATTTCCACCTCGGTGGCTTCGTCAACAAGCAAAATTGTCGCATCTGGGGCTCGGAAAACCCAGAAGAGTTATTGTTGAAAAGCCTCTCTATCCTCAACGTGTGACTGTTTGGTGCGGTTTATGGTTCGGCGGAGTCATTGGACCTTACTTTTTCGAAAATGAGGCCGGAGCAACAATTATGGTGAATGGATTGCGCTATCGAGAGATGATTAATGATTTTTTATGGCAAGAATTGGATGGTATTGATCTGGACAACGTTTACTTTCAACAAGACGGCGCTACGTGCCACACAAGCAACAAAACCATTGATCTTTTACGATTGAATATCAAAATAACACCCTGTCCTGGGAATCCTGTATATTGCAAAGTTTGAAATGCCATTAAGGTAGCAACGTTTCATATGGTTATTTTAATGGTTCCGTTTTTTAATGGTTTAATTAAATTTGTAAATAATTAAGTAGGTTTTAAAATTGAAGGACCTACTAACAAATCTTTTCGAGGAAAATTTTTATTTTGACATAAAATAAGACAAAATTAGAAACATCCTTTTTTGGGCGCTAATTTAACTACTAGCCTCATATTTATGTTTTTTAAATTATTAACGTATTTAGCACTATCTACCGCAATGAAAATAATTGTTGTTTCTTAGCCCATCGTCCCACGAGTCGGTAAGGAATCAACATAAACCTAGTGCTGTAAAAGTATACTCTGCAGCGCAGTTCATTGTAAAACTTTTCAGCGCAGGGTCTTACAGCATTTGGTTTACATGTCGATTACTTACCGACCCGTGGAACGACGGGCTTATAGTAATTAAGTTAATTAACGGAGTGTAATTTCTATAATCTATGCCTATTAAGTTGGGCAGTTCACTAAATATATACATATTTTTGATTTTAGAAGTTTGTTTTGTTTAATTTTGTGGTTTAATGTGCCGAGGTAGTTTTAATTCAGTTTTCACATTTCTCAAACATTGTATTATATTGTTCAAAGAAGGATTTTTAATCGGCTTTACGATAATATTGCCAATCTTTCTGTTTTTAAATACATCTATTTGAATTTCACTTTGGCATGAATGAATGCAAATCTTGGAAGCGGAAATTAACCTACTTCCCGACATCCGATCGAGCTGAAACTCGGCAGATAGACTCGTCAATGACAAGGCATTCTATCAACTTGGTGGCAATCACGCAAACACACGCGGACATAAACGCATTTCTCTGAAATTGGATGGCATTCCAGAAGTTAATATACGAAATAAATGTCGGACCTACCCAATCGGGATTTGGCACAGCTTCAGTCCCTGGGGAGGAAGGTTCAATCCTCAGTCAGATCATTATTTAATACATTTAAAGAGTTCACAGCAGTATAAGAGCCAGTTCCTGTGGAGGAATTGCATAACCCCAAGTTTTTAAAACGTTTGATATTTCATCATACATCGAAAGCACTACTAAAATTATGGTATCGCATATTTGTTGACTATTTTATGCACCACGCACAAATATTGCGGATATTTATATCCTCTCACGCACAAAAATTTTGTTCTCATCGTTCGCGTAATTTCAGCGGCGAGAAAGGTTAATTATTCTAGCAAATAATTAATTATCATTAATTAAACATTTAATAATACATTGAATGTTACACTGCAATAAGGATAGCGCCTGTTTGGAGGCTATTATACGAGTATATCCACATTTGTAAAAATATTGCATACGTTTATAACCCTGTAGTCAAAATCTTTTCATTTTCTTCATAAGAAAAAATATTGAAAGAAAAACATAGTCATAAAATCTAATTGTAATTGTGGAATATAATGGTATATTTCTATTCGTGTACTTTTTTACGTTATTTTGCAGCTACAAAAAATTCATTTTGTTTTGGGAGATTTTCTCTCAGAATTTTTCGTGCCTCTTGTTGTAGAGGGCAGAGAATAACTCAATTGCCAGCGCATCTGAAATCAGTGATATACTTACACAAATGTATTTTTATCGGGAAATATAATTGTAGATGATTTTTATTTATGTACCTATGTATCGTAGAGTAAGTAATTAATGTATTATGTAAGATCATATTGTATTATTTCCAACGTCATTTTTCATAAGATTTTGAAGTAGATTTTCAACCAGAAACTAATTCCATAACTTTTATTTTTTAAGTTTCTATGGTAAAGTTTTTACTTGATGAAGTACAATCTTCTTCTTAATGTATAAAAATTCGCCTGCATATGTTTGCGCTCACAAAATACGAAGAGTAGTTGACTGATTTCGCCGAAAATTTCAAATTTGTTCTTATTGGTGCCAACAGTGTTTAGATATAGGTTTGAATGGTAGAAGAAGTCACCTCACTACACCCATTTTTCTGGAAATTTTGGTATATGTTTCCACGCACTTACATGCTTTCAATACATCACCATTACATACTTTTAACAACTGTTGAATTTGGCAGCCACCTCTGGTCTGGAGCCTCAAAATACTTTAGTTGACATTATTGGTTTGGTTAACATTATTTATCTCAGTCACTCTCGCTCATGATTTTCGTGTTTTCTCCCTCCTACAACATTCAAGACCCATTTTCACAACTTCATCTTTTCAAAAAGACCTTTCGCACTGCTTTACCAAAGGTGATATAGGCCGTCAGGAATCTGTTTTCCTCGGGGTCTCCTATGTGGAGTTGATGTTATGAAAATAATTATTGAAATCCATGCTGAAATTTATTTTGATATAATTATGTTGTGTAATAAATAAATTGTGTTTTTCAATTTAGCTGTGACGAAAAGTGTTTAAGCTATTTCGGTGTAGGAAGGGGTAAGAAATGGGGAGAGGAACCTGGCTATTTACATAATATGATCAGTAAATACAGTTAACGCCATTAGAAGTTTATTTGTGATCGAAGAAGAATTGTGATCTTTGAAGATTTTCTCCAAGGCAATGCTGAGAGTATCTCGACCATGTGCAAATCTTTGTATAAATACAATTATTCTCAGCACTTTCCCTGTCATTTCCTTGTGACGATAGTTTGCTTAGTGAGACTATTAATTTGAAAATTTGAATGTCTTCAAAGGCAATATGTACAACGTGTTTATAAATAATTATAAATAAATCATTGCAAAGTTATTTGTATTGCAGTAAATTCAAATCTCACGGTGAAAAATGATCTTCATCTACGTCACGATTTTCTAGCCAATCACCGCTCTACCCCCTCGATGAGCAATAAATAAACCAATCACAGCTAACCTTATTAGTAATATAAGGTATCTACACAATGGTGGCGTTTTTTGTGTTGCCAGTGTTAAAATTCTTAATAATATTATTTTTCATCTCAATATTTTAGTCCGTCGTCCCACGGGTCGGTAAGAAATCGTTATAAACCGAATGCTGCAAGACCCTGCAAAGGATAGTTATACACTGAACTACGCCGCAGACCGTTACCTATAACTATTAGTCCAGTCAGTGAGGACAATAAAAGGCCTTTGCCTTGCAAAAAGTGAAGTAGTAATGTGTTATCCCGGTTAGGACTCTGGGGAAAAAAATCGACCGAAGAATTTTGAAAAGGTGGTGGGGGGGGGGGGGGTTGAGCGCAAGCCGCGATCTTGAATTAAATATGCTAAAATTGTTTTTTTCAAAATAATTTCTCAATGGTTGATCCTATGTCGAAAGCGAGAACAACAAACTTGAAAAAGATGAAATTGATAACATTTTTTGCATGGTACATTTTTTTTAAGTCTTCAAAAAAGTGATAAAACCCTCTATTTTGTATTTTTTTAGGTTATTCATTACATAATTATTATGACTTTGGAAAACCAAAGTAAATTCATTTCCACACCATCGAGATTAGACGGAGGTTAAAAGAATTGGCACAGTTTTAAAATTGTGGTTTCCACAGTAGGTTTAATCCACAGATATTACAGTTTCGCAATATCACGCAGCACATGTCACGCTATGCAAAGATATTATTCCGAAAGTCAATGTGAGTACGCTGTCATTGATTAAATGACTACTGGTGAGACCCCCACATCTGTGCGTCATCCAATCAGATTACCTGAAAAAAAATAATAGAGTTTAACGATATTTTTGAAAACAAATCTTTTTTCAACTTTTGTAACTAGTAACGTTTTGTAGGGCGAACTCCCCACTAACTGGACTATAATATAGCGATAGCGAACTTAATTTTCTTCGCATGGTCTTGCGGCAATCGGTTTATATCGATTGCTTACCGACCCGTGGGACGACGGGCGAAGATAAGAACAAACGTATAAAACTCGACGGTTTTATCTATGACATATTAATTTGACAGTTCAGGACGGTTTATTTATGGTTCAGGATGTTCCGATTTTTGACGTTTCCCATTTCTCGCCTTGGGTCAGTGGTTTATGCAAAATAACATCATCTTCGAACGTGGTATAGTTTTTAAAAGTTTGTTGTTGATTCAGCCAATGTTTTTGTAGTCTAGAAACCTGGTGTAGTATTTACATTATGTGTTTTCTTTGACGTAAACATTTACAACGCAAAATTAAATGAAAATGACAGGTAACTATTTCCTCATCAAAAATAACCTGCTGCCATGAACATATTAATACAATATTCGATAATATAACTTACTTACTATTTCTTTTGCTTTCAGATGAGGACTGCACATCGGTGGTAAGCAATTGTGATGTATAAATAAACGGACTAGTGATACACACTTATTGTATTTTATTGAAATGGAATATTCTAAAACCTACATACTAATTATTTTAAGGACTTAGCATGTGTGCATAGAAATAATCAAGGTACAATTTCCGTACTCCGCTTACACACAAATGATTTAAACAACACTTCGTCAGGGAGATGATGGTAAAAGATGCGTTAAAGTTTCAAATGTTCCATTTAGTTCAATCATTATCGAAATTTCCTAAGTTTTGACGCCATTTTTGTAAGATTCGGAGATTGTCAAAAGGTTCCGCTTCAATCTAAATAGGCACAAAATATTTAATAATACACTCTCATAATATGTGTGGGCCTGGCGTGTTTCACCAATGTAATGCTTTTAGTAATATAGGTGTATAAGTGAGTACCTGTCAATTATGTTATACTTTTCTCTGGGTTTTGTAATAATGTCTTAATAACATCTGAAACACCGTGAAAGAAAACCGTTCTCGCATTCTGAAAGTATTTTTTTGTGGTCAGCAGGCCGCGCAGAAAATGCTCGCGGGCCGGACCAAATGCCTCACGAGCTGCAGCTTCCCCATCCCTGGTCTAACATAAAGATTTATCGAAATATATTCTACTAAAAACTTTGAATGCGATTATCTCGGAACTTTGGCGAAAATTTCTATTTTCCACCCAATGCTTCAAGTACAATACACATAAATTTGTTTAGTGCCATAATTTATTTATTGGTAGACAAAACACAGTGACATGGTAATATATAAACTTGCGTTCATAAAATTATTTAAGAGTTACATTGATCTTTTACGGTTGCAGGAATTATTTCCGATGAAGTCTTGTGCGGTGCCTGGCTGCACCAACACTGACAACATGTCGCCAGATGTTCATTTCTTCCCCTTTCCTCTCAATGCGAATAGGTTTGTATGTTCGTAAAGCTTCCGGATGATATTATGATTTACTCTATACATACAAGATGTTCACAGATATGTTTTTCCAGATGTCTGCAGTGGCTGCTAATGTGCAACAGAAAGGATTTAGTATCACACATGACAGAAACACTAAATAAGAACTTCAGTATCTGCTCTGTCCATTTCTCTGCCAACAGTTTTGTTAAAAATCACAAGAAACTTCTGAAAGTTACTTCCATTCCCACGCTATTTTTGAAAGACACTTCTTACAACGATGTGTTGAGTGCTGACTGCGCCACGAGCATTTCTGTCCTCCTGCGGGAAAACCATTTCTCCGGCAACTCTCTGGATGAATCTTTCTTAATCAGTAATGAAAACTATAACTCAGAAGAGGTGAACATAATTCCGGAGGAAACAAATCACGTTGCTTTAACCATCTGTAGGTTATGCTCCGGAAGTAATTCCGACAGCCACAGTATGCTGAGCATATTAGAGACATCTGAAGTTTTTCATCAAATAAATACCTGCCTACCAATCAATGTGGCCCCGACTGATGATTTGCCCAAAAATATTTGTTTCCAGTGTCAAAAACAATTGGAGAAACATTTCAAGTTCCACCAAACTGTTCTGGACTCTGATAATGTTCTGAAAGAAATGTTTCAACAATTTTGCGATAGTTCTGCGCCGGAACCAAGTTTTGAAGATATGGAAAAGAAAATTTATGATGATACGAACCCATGTGTTCATAATGATCACATTTATGCGGAGATTGTGTCCGATGCTAACGATGAACTGAAAGGAAGAATAATTACTCTAATCACTCATAATAACGGAGTTAATATGAGCCACAACTTGATCGCCCACATGGATACAATCGTCGATGACATCAGTGAAAATGTCATTATCGAAACGGTAGAGCAAACATCGGATGAGATTTCTACTGCAAACAGTGATTTGATGAAATCAGATGTAGATATAAATATTGTCAAAGACGATGAAAGCTACCAGTTGGTCTTGGAAAATACAGCAATGTATATGTGCACCCTCTGTAATGGATTAGCTCCGGATATCGAATCTCTATACAGTCATTCCATACTGAATCACAGCACACCAAGTGGAAATTACATCTGTGTCCTGTGTCATTCTCTAACCTACTTTACCAAAGAACAGCTGCTTGTACACATGAACCTCCATACTTTTCCTGTAAGTATTATTTGAATATTTTAATTAACTCTGTCCGAATTCTATGTTATGTCTCCGGGTTTCTCACAAATTCTCTTATTAAATAAAACTCCAGCTCAACAAAACACTTGGGCTTTTAATGTGGTAGGACTATGGGATCTGATATCTTAATTAGCAGGCGGTGGGAATAATGTGGACACCGACCTTGAAGTTCCCATCTTATTTATTATGCACTCGGTCTCTACAATATTTGAAAGCTAAACGCCGTCTAATAGACTAATATCTCTAGCGCCATCTATGGATGAGCTCTTACATTAGTATCAAGGATGTTAGAGGTTAGTTTAATTTCTACAAATATATAATATGGACCCATTTAACACTGATATATGATTTCAGGCAGAACTTCCTTCGGACAATAGTTCTGAACAGTTCATAAACACAGAACCGATGGTCCCTGAGAACAATTCAAAATGCTTATTTTTCTGTGGCTTCTGCAACAAAAGGTTCAAATCAAAACATCGAATGGAGTTTCATATGAAATTCCATATGGGCAAGGAAGCGGGACTCTGTACTATATGTAATAAAGTGAGACTTTTTTAATTAGTGACTTTGAAATTATGAGGGATTTTTTTTTGTTTTTTTTTTTTTTCAAGATTTTGTTGTTTTGAAATTTTCCAGAGATTCGCCGATGAAAATCTTCTGTATCGTCATGTTTGGTATCTCCACCGAGGCGGTCGTGCCAAAAGAGCTCTTAACTCCTCCAAGCACTCCCAAAAAGAAAAGGAAACGTGGGAACTCATGGCCAAGTCCTCCAAGGAGTATGACGGCAGCTCCTGTGCGGAATGCGGCGAATACTTCACCAGGTTGTCCATGAGATTGATGCATGAGGAAACTGCCCACGGAGTGAGACGCTACTGTCACCAATGTGATCATTGTATGGAGGCTTTTTCAAACCCAGCGCAGGTTATTATCATTTATGCAATTTTATTTTTGTGCTTCAACTCATGTTAGCCACTGAAAAGATAAACTAATAATAGTATGTTGCAGGTAGGGATGGGTAAATTCCTTGGAATATTTATGGGAATATTCCCAAAGCGTGAATATTACAGGAATTTTCATATAAATGTTGAGGTTGTCTCCTACAACGAAATTTCTTGTATACAATGTATCATATTAATTAGAGCATTCTGAAGGCAGAAGTTTTTAGAATTTTTGAAAAATACTAAATAGTACTGAAAATATAAGACATCAAAATGATGATATTTGCGGCTGGCCAATAATAAGTATGTGATTTATTTATTGTTGTGAAAAAAAAAACAGTAATTCCAATAACATTTACAATTAATTACATATATGTATTAATTATATCAGCTGCGATGCAGCCTCGTGTTAATAAAAAAATACTTATTCTAATCTTGAATTGAGGTTTGACTGAAAAATGTATCTCTGAAGATAGTTGGTTTAAAAGCGTAATCATTCTCCCCAGAGTCATGATCATTGGTAGGCTGGTCCTGCCTCTTGGAAAAATAAAAAGCCTGTGCTGCCCGGTGAAGTTATCGAAGACCCAAAACGTAATATGTATGTTCGAGAACACCAGGATTGCAAAAGTGTCCATCTAGCATCTTATGTGATACTAACATCATTGCTATTTTCTAACACCCAGCTGTTTAGTCCTAGCATTCCAGCGAGAAAATCCGAGGGATACAACTACAATGTTAAGGTACAAGGCGCATCAGTACTGCAGCACTGCCATTCCAATTATAAATTGTACTGAATTGTGTCTTGTGCGACTTCACCAGACACTATTGTATATTATGTTTCACGCAAGTTCTATTTGAAAGCTCATAACTTTCACATTTTTGGAGATATCGAAAAACTAATTTTACTGACATTTTTTAATTTCTAAATATAATACATTTTCATCAAAAAAGAAACCTCATTCAGAATAACTTTCGTATTAAAAAAATAAATTCCCAAAGAGGGAATTTATTTTTAATATCTATATTATTTTAGTGAATAGGTCAGGAATATTCCCGAGGGAATATAGAATACATATATGGAACATAATAGGGTGTACATCACTAGTTGCAGGTGTGTCTGTGTGTCAGAAGTAATGTCAATTTTCACTTACTTCTGTTGAAATTGGTCTTGGAACATTTTAAAATATCAAAATTCTTTCTTGAATAGGTACTAAAAATGCCAGGAGGGCGATTCTCGTTCTACTTAACGACACTAAAATCGTCCTTACATTCAAATTAACGATTTTTCTCGATTTATTCGTATGAAGCGATTCCGGTTCTCTCGATGACAGATGGAATCCTTAGATTTTCGATTGCGCGCCAAAACTTTTAGCCTTACGCGAAGGGTACCCCTAGACCTGTCTTTCGGCGGCCGAACGCTAGCGTTCGCGGAGAATTTGCTTCATTTAATTGTGACGTTTTGACAATTAGCAATATTTGCGTAGTTTTAACAAGAGAAAACTTAATATTATCGTAAGTATTGACTGTAAACATGATTAGTGACTTGTTTGTGGCACAATAATGCTATTAAATGAATTGAATCAGGTAATTGCGATGTTTGTAAAGTACGTAACATGTCGAAAGCCAGATAAGTGATTTAATTTATAATAAACTACACATACCATTGAGGATTTCTACATAAATAATAATAAGTTTCTGGCTGGCGCTCGAAATTGTGGGTTTTGAAGTTAACCACAACGAAATAAGAATCCCTTTCATTCTTAAATCAACTTGGGTGACAGTTAGCGCCATTCGGCAGCGTTAGTTTGACAGCAAACGTCACTTTAGAAGTGGTGAATCTGTAACAAAGTCATTACTATCCAGCGAGGTAAGTACTTTTTCACAAAACGTAAATCTTCGATAAATGGCTTATTTATGTCATTCATAAATAAAATAAGCAGTTATTAAAATGCATTATAATACAAAGTATTTGTTTTTTTAAGTTTTAGTTAGAAACCTTGCGTCACTTAATTATATTTCACCAATTTGTGTTTTCAATAATCTCTTAACAATTTCGTAGATGCTTTTAACCACGCTTCTTTAGGATTTTTTACTAGGTCTCTCCAAAATCGAACTTGTGAGGCTATCAGAAGAACGAGAATCGCTTAATAGTTAAGAAAAGATGTTACAAGCGACGAACAGCTATCTTTCGCAAACGATAGCAGTCGTTGACGAATGCTGTCATTTAGCTTAAGGCTAAAAGAACGAGAATCGCCCTCCAGTATTCTTACTAATTACTTACTATTTACAGTTTTGCATTGTGTAGTTTTGTATTTGTATGATACGAGGTTCTGAGATACCATTTTTTGCGTAAAAACTTCCTGGAACATCGATAAATTGCATTGTAACACTTGTATTTTTATTGGTATGAATTATAATTTGCATAATCTCCTGACATTTAAGAAGGTTTTAAGCGGTAATAATAACACAACTCAAATGACAGCGCGATCGCGACTAAAAACACATACTCCCAAAATTACTGTTTTGTAAAAATTTATAAGTAGAAACTCATTTCAAATTTACGTAAGAGCAATGTTTTAACCCCGTTGGCGAGTACACCTCGAACTGTTAGCCTGTGAGCTACGTAGGTATAAGGATAATACTTTGTGACCACCAATGTGTTGGCACGAATGACAATTTCTAAAGTTTAAAATTAATTTTAGTGTGAAATTTTGAAATAAAAATTTTAAAAATACCCTCAATTTATTTAGACGGTTAACACCGTTAAAAAAATTTCTTAATGAAGAATAAATAAAATCTCCATACAAAATGCCTTTTCAGTACTACCCACGGTAGACGTGCAGAGCACAGATGACATCACGCACCCATCAACCTCTTACCACTTGGGTTATGATCGGTGAGCGGGCTAAATAAATTCAAACTTGATGAATTAATTTAACTATAAAAACGAACTTTAAAAAAATAAATACTGGTATTTTAGTTTGATGTGTACATTGATAATATAAGAAAATCGTCATTAATTCCTCATTAGCCCAAATGATTTAAAATGCACATTTTTTCCTCTACTCACTTGCATCATTATGATTTTCAGATTATAAGACATCTTTCCAAGGAGCACGGCCACACTCCGACCTCTGAACAGGAATCGGAGGAGATCACTGTCAGCTGTCTTTACCAATGTGAATACTGCTCTCGTCTCTACACCAAAATTTCTTGTCTCGATAACCACAGGTAATAAGTTGATCCTGTATTTTTCTTTGTAATCGTAAAGAGATTCTAGATATTTTTACTGTTTTTTTACAGAATATTTTCATCACTATTTTTCTTTTTAAATTAACAGGCAGGTGCACCACAGCAAACATCCTGTATTCACGTGTCGCTATTGCCATGAGGAGTTTAACTGCCACCGGGACTTTCTCCTGCACGTGGCAATCAAGTCGGAACATCCTGTATCTCATAACAAGGACGACTATCCTGACCGGCCAGTGGCAAGGAAATTATTCTGCTGCCAGTATTGTTCCAAGGTAAAACGAATTAATCTCGGTCGACTTTTCTTTAAATTTCAAGTTATTATGGAGTACCCTACTATGTAATTTTTGTTTGATGTCAATGATGCCATGGTAAGTATAAAGTAATTACCAAAATTTGCAAACACGGGTTGAATATGGGAAGTTATTAAGTATCGAGTTTCTTGAGTTTTACGTAAGACATAATTTAATATTTTTCATTTTTCCTATTAAAAAAAGATAATTTTGTTTTTGTTATTATCACAATTTTATCACTGTTGGTAAGTAAAATGCAATATTTCTGTTTCAGTAAAAATACAATAATTTAGAATTTACTACGTTAACTTACATGCGTGAAATTTCTGTGTTTTTGTCTACCATCTTGAATAAACATTATCCCGCCGCACTGTCTTTCAATCTATAACGGCGTCCCGTGGAAACCCGACAGTTATAAATAAATAAATAATAATGCATTCAACATTTGTACACAGTTGACTTTTGCCGCATGAGAATGGGTCTTTTCTACGACTTGTTCTTGAGTTCGACTGGGGAACGATTTGCCTGCTTCCTTTTATGAGGAAGAGACACGGGTCTCTTCAAGTGCCATGTTCACTTCTTCCCCTCCTCGAAAAGATCCTCTACACAGCATTCCCAAAATTGGCAAGTTCTCAGGCAAATTATTATCCGCCTCTTGTGTGGCGATTTCACTAAGTAGATACTGAAAGTATCTAGCACTCTGGAACGTATGCTATATATCATTTTATATTAAATTGTGAAATAACATAAATTAAACAAATAAAATTTACTAGCGCACGCCGGGAATTGAATTCGCAATCTCTGAATTCGTAGCCAAGGATTATAACCACTGAATTATGCAGGCCATTGATTTCATATAAACACAGTAAATAATAATAATCATTATACTGCTTTTTTACTTACCACAGGCACATTTATCATTGTTAAGTAAAAACGGAAAAACATATACTTTCAACAGATATTATTATTTTTTACATTTTTTTTAATGGTAGGTAATATAGAACTTGTTTCTACAAGAGTTTTGATTTAAAAAAACATTAAATATAAAACTAATTGTAGATATACTAAAAGGTAAAAAAACAATAACTGTGAAAACTCTACCGTTTATGAACTCGACTGTTTGGAGAGTGACTCTCATGGTACATAATTACTATGTTTTTACTTACCAATTATAAATAATCTCTTGTTTTCCAGACTTTCCAGTCCCTGGGCAAGATGGTGGCCCACATAGCAAGACACAAGTCAGGTTCAGTTAGCCTGGAGTGTAAGATGTGTGGCATTGTGTTCTCCTCCCCAGCCGATGCCGACACCCATAAAGTTAATTCCCATCCTGTTTCAGTAAGTAACTGCATATCCTGCGATGGACACCTCTGCCAAATGTTAGAATACTTATATTATATCTGTGTATTATTGATTTTAGATTCAAGAGAAAGACCCGACTCGTCCCCACATGTGCAATCATTGCCCCAAAGCATTTCCTAATGAAGCATCTCTTGTTAAACATATAAGGACACACACGGGTAAGATTATCTTATTTTCTTCATGAATTGACAATCTCTCTGATCCAAAGATGAACTATTCTTGATGACAGTCTTAACGGGGTTAATAGTGTAGCAGTCAAGCACAGACAAATACAGTAAAATTCTTCTTTTATTTTTGGAATAATTTATTGAGTAAAACCTCAAATTGTAATATTTAATTATAAAGACAATATTAGCGATTCTTAAACGAAAATTTAGAATAAGATACGGTCACATCTAATTGTATCTTTTTCTGTTTCAAATTTTCATATAAGAATCGCTAATATTGTCTTCAATAATTAAAAAGTAAAATCCTTCATTCAAGGATCTCGAAAAATTGACTTCTCTCCAAATTTTTCTTGGAAAATTTTAAATTCAAATTTTTCAAAATCGGACGACTGGCACATGGCGTGCTTCTTCGATTATTTCTCACTCCAGAAGATAGGTGGAAACTTGAGTGGCAATCATGATATGTATATTTTTATGCAAGTAATGAAGGATAGGCAGTTCTTATGTGCCTATATGGATGGCACGCCCCTGGGTGGATGTATTGTTTCTTATTATATGTAATTGAATTGCAGGTGAACGACCTTACAGATGTGACTTCTGTGGCAAGTGTTTCAGCCAGTCCTCCGGTCTGATAACACACACCAAGACACACACCGATGAGAGGCCTTATTCTTGCTCGCTCTGTAATCAGACTTTCAAATTAAAGGTATGTACATACATAAAAAAAAATTATATGAATGACCCGGAGTCAGTAGGATTATGGTATCTCCAATTGAGGTATGTTGTCAGGCTGATGATGGTAAGGAGGGGAAGTACCTGGCTATTGAAATCTGGTTACTAACACACCGCTAAAGCAATTTTATTTTTGCATCTCTCCGGACGTTACCCATCTGTTTATATCTTAGGCGTGACCAATTACCACTCCTTAGAGATATGTGGAGGTATTGCTCTGCTTAAATATTTTTATCATTTAATAAACTAATATATATTGAACAATGAGATTCTGGCTCATATAAATTTCTTCGAACCAGAGTCTCACTCTCGGGGAAGTCACCATAAAGTAGAGCGAGCCATACAAATTTATTTATGAACTCACTTTCACAGTTCCCCAGCTTTCATTGACAAACGTCCAGGATGGTGACGTTTTGGTAATGTTTAATATTTAAATGTGCTTCACACAGACTTCAAAACTAGAATGGAATAAGCACCAACGAAGAACTTAAGGGGCAATTAGGAAAAGGGGCATCAGCAGTTCTAGCTTCAGGAAGAAATACCTGTTGCTTATGGGATGTTTGATTTATTTAACACCTCATAAGAGCACCCCTCTCTGCACAGTTTAAAGACAGGAGAACTTTATCGCCACCCGGTTGTTGGGTAGCGTTGTGAGGCAGGTTAAGGTAGGGGCTGTAAGAAGGGATTTTGAAGTGGGCCGGATTATACGAAAAAGTTAGAAGAAGAAGTCAGTGTTTTTTAAAACTTTTCCAACTGTCGTGAAAAGGGGTTGTAGTGCGGTAGCCAAACTTCTTGTGAAAAAAGAAATGAAAAACACATTTGACGTTAATAGGTTTAGGAAAATTCAGTATTGTACGGAATATTGATATGTTGGATATTCGGGGATCAACGGAAAAAAAAATTAGGCTAGTTGTCTACGGGGCAAAAAAGTTTGGGACCTATGGTTTAAATGGTACAATTATATATAACTTAGACCCTAAATCTGTAATGTTATAAAAAAATGTATAAATTGATTAAATAAATAAATTTCATGCAGTCTCTCAGTCATTCTGAGAGTCATGTCTGTAGAGTCATTCTGAGAGAATCATCCTTGCAAATGTATTATTTTACATTAATTGTCCATCAAAAAACACACATCAATTAAATAAAATTGTCTTGCAAATGCTGGGATTCGATCCTGCTATCTCTTGATTCGTATTTGAGGATCCTAACTGCTCGACCACCGAGGAACATGACTTTAGAATACGTGTCCATAGTAAATATTCCTTTCAAAAGTTCAGCAAATCAAAATCATAAAATTAAGCACATTTTTATTACTAGAATATTTAGTTTTGTCCTAATAATAATGTATTTTGAACCAGGCAGATTTTGACAACCACACCAGGAAGCACTCGGGGGCCCGCCCCTTTGAATGCAAGACTTGCAACAAAACCTTCATGACCCAACATGTATACAGCCAGCACTGTAAGATTCACACCGATCACAGGCCCTATATTTGTAATGTAAGTTTTTTTAATCTGTAAGATTCACAATGTAAGTTTATTTATTTAATCTAACCATTATGTAGATAGAAAAACTTTTAGTTCTGTGATATTCTCATCACCGTCCTATAAAATTGCTGCCAATTTGTATTACTAGGTTTGCTTACGTAGTTCTTTAATTGAATTTTCCACATTTATGTTCTTATTTATTCTACAAAATATAACTGACATATTACATCCTGATGTAAGAATAAAAATGGTTGAATGACTTATGATCAGAATAAAATAAATGGCACCAGTGGCGGCTCTTCTATGGAGGTCATTTGGTCAATGACCTCCCAAAAATGTGCTGCAATATTATTACATATCGTCGCTGTGAAATCAAACCGGCATATCTGCGAAATGCTTGTTTTTCACCAGAGCGCTTTAAAGATTTCGCATATGATATTTTCCTTTTAACGTCTGTTTGTTTCACCTCAATGCCACCTTATGAATGAATAAAATTTAGACGAATACTGCTTATTGAAGTAGTAGTTGCAAATAAATCGAAAATTGCTTAAATTAAGAGTAAAATGCAGATATGCCAGTATGGCTTTAAAATCAGTGTAATATTTGCATTTGTGTCACAGTGGCTTCTTCTTTTGGAACCTGTTTAAGGTATAAAAAAAGACAATGTTGTCAATGAAAAAATAATTTATTGCTTCACAATTTTTTTTATAAACAACTAACATAATACTGCTCTTTCCTTTGCTGGTAACTTCAAAGTTTCCCAAACGTTTATGGAAATCTGAATAAATTGACGGTATTATCCCGGCGGTAACTAACTTTAGGATACCATTTTTCTTCTTATCATCAATGGTCTCTTGGAATAAGCGTGCATTAGAACAGGATTCACGCTCCCATTGCCCCGTTTATTCCTTTTCTTCGCCTCCTCCCAGGCATGTGATCCGTAGGAGGTTTTGAAGTAAAAGTTGCCGTCGTAAATGAGACAAACATCACACTGATCTTTCTTCGGTGTGAAAGTTTGTATGACTTGAAAAAACCTCTGTACTGGTAGTAGCTGATTCCTGCAAGGTTTGACTCCTTTCTTTCTGTTAGATAATCTCTGTGATCGGCGATAGATTTTCCACCATCGATATACTCCCGAGAACTTTGATATCGGTAGTAATGACTAGGAACACTTGAGTTTACAGTTGTGGCAAGGAGGCTTCATGCTTCGTTGGTTCACTCTTCCACGGGTTTTAGACTCGTATTCCTCACCGCATTTTCGCATCTTTCAGTTTGCTAAAGTTTTTTTATTAAATTTGCCTATTTTAATTTATTTTTTTAACCGGGAGAAATTTTACCCGGGTCAGACATTTTGGCATATATGCCGGTTTGTTTTAGTTGAGGCTGCTATAAATGCTTTTGTTAAGTGCAAACCGGATTATCTGCCAATAAGTCATACAATAAGTCATATTTGGTAGTAATAAAAATGTACTATTGTGAGATAATCCAGTTTTACTTACATGATGGACGCATTTCCCCCTTGAAAGTTTTGAAGCAACTGGCGTATTGCGGAATAGGTCTGTCTTCTGCTAAAAAAAATGGCGATTCACGCGTAAATGCATACCGGCCCAACGCCATCTGACAGATTTTTATTCAACTATACGACATGCCGGTTCGACATAAAAATAGAAGGGAAAAAAAGAAATTTTTTGACACCAATAACTCAAAATCTCCATTTTTGCATATATGCCGGTTTAATTTAACAGCGACGATATATTTAAAAATAATGGATTTATCAAACTACCTGATTATTAATTTAGCTTAAAATATTCATGCGAATTCGTATAATAGCCAGTTTCAGTGCCATCTAGCAACCAAATAAAGAGAGTCACTTTAAATATTGTCCCCTAACTATATCCTTTCTTTCTCGTTTGCCATACAGACAAAAGAGGTAAACACTATCCCTTCTGAATGTATGTTTAGTATCATACAAAATTTTTTTTGAAAGGGGTTTCATTCATACCGCGGTGAAATAGAGAATCTGCGACCTAAGATTATTAAGGTATTGGAGGGAGATGACAAAAAATGTCAATTGAAATTTTATTGTGTGATAAAAAATAGCCATCCATTGATCTCAATGTAGCCATGTGAGCGGTTTATTTATGGCAGCCATCTTGAATATTCGTTCAAGAAATTATCTTTATTATTGCTAACGTAATTTGCATGGATTCATTTAAAATGTCAAATTCTGTGGAAATCGTATTGAAAGAAATCGCACACAATTAATTGAATAATGACAAACATTTTCAAGTGAAGTATCAATTAGTTTCTATTACAGGAGATAAAAATAAAGAGATTAAAAATGATCTTTCAAAACGTTCCATAAAATGAATATATAGGTACTTTTACTTTTTAACTTAACTGAAAAACATTGGACTGAGATTGGAGTTGGTTATTTATTAACATTTTAGGAGGAAAAGAGTTTTTTTAAGGAAAAAAAACATAAATTATTTATATGTGTAAATAATTAGATAAATAATCTTAAATTAAACAATTTTGTACTACTGGCTTCAGAATTGGTGAGTACCGGCAAATTAATTACATTCATTGGCATTTTTATAATAATAACAATGTATTAGCAATATGTATTAAAATAATTTTTTTTTGAATGGCACTGTAGTTACATTTTTTTCAATTTATTTATACATATTTAATTACGAATAATAAATAAAATAATAATATTTGTATATCGTCGTTTTTGTGCAAAATCAACTTAAGGGTGTAAGCTGTACCTATTATAATTTTTACATTTTAAGAAGATATATGATAAATATTTTTATTTAATAAATGCACAACGATGCAGTACATTTTCTTTTGACTATCACACTAGGCCAGTGGTCGGCAAACTTATTGGCCAAAGAGCCAAATATGTACATTACAACGATTCAAAAAAATTCTGAGAGCCAAATCTGTTTTTTTTAATTTAGTAAACCTTTGTTATAATTTTAGACCTTCATTAAATTACGGGTACACTGAATAAAACGTGATTTCACACATAATAAAAATTTATTCATTGATAGATAATAATATGAAAGTAAGGTACATATCCATAAATTTAAATCATGTCAATGACTTTTTTAATTTTTTTTTTAGCTGACCTTTAATGACTGAAAATTTTTACATTTTTTTAAATTTATTTTTTTAGACAATGTGTAGATAGTCCCACGAAGCTGCCACATGGCTGCTTGTCTGCAGGTTCTATCTCAATATACAATTATAATACAATATAAGTCTCCCGTTATATAAAATAAATAACAGACTCTTACATACAATCATAGAACTCAGTAAAGCGTCCCAAGTACACAAACACTTTGAACGACAATACGATAACGTACATTCAAAAGTACAAGACAATATAGCACACAGATAACACACATTCAAAAGTAATACATATACGATAACACACATTGAAAGTGAATAACATCGTACTGTAGCACAATGCAATAGAATTAAAATTCTAGTTAACTAAGTGAAAAATGTTATTTTAATTTTTTTTTCTGGAAGTAAAAAGCTTGTTAGTGAAAGGAAAAAAAGAAGAAAAAAAAATCATTTATATTAGAATTAAAACTTTCAAATAATGTCTTTCCTTTTCTTCTTTGTTTGCTCTATTTTTTTATAGATATACAGATTTTTCTTTTATAAGCCACATCTTTACAGTTTTCATGCTTAAACTCTTATTTTCTTATGGAGTACACAGTACTCCAGCGTTCGGCTTCCATACTTATTTGTTATTTTGGGTATTTTCAACCCTTTTTTTTCTGTAAGACGTGTGCTGTGACTATGTACCAGTGGTTTTTTATAAGTAATATCGCCCCAGTTATCTTTAATGGTAAGGAACCAAAATAAACCTTTTATTGGGAGCAGGCCCTCAGCACAATATAAAAGTTGCACATCGTGTCTTTGTCTATACATATTAGGTGATACAATTTTTTTAATGATAGAGGTTTGCAAATTTTGTACATACTTAATATATGTCATGCTTGTATTTCCCCAGCTTCTAATTCCATATCTAAGAATAGATTCTACTAATGAGAAATATACTAGTTTAAGTTTTTAGGAGTCCTCAGTGTGGACCGAGGATGAAGGTGAATTTCGCTAACATTCGCGGTCTGCACACCAACCTAACTCCCATCCACCACCACCTTCTCTCACAAAATCCCCATCTCCTCTTCCTTACGGAAACACAGATTGCCGAGCCCCCAGATACCTCCTATCTGAACTGCCCAGGATATCATCTGGAAAGCCTTTTCAGGCCCAAAGGAGGTGTCTGCCTTTACAGCCGTGCTGACATCAGCTGCGCTCGTCTCGCAAATATCGAGAGCGCAAAACACGAAGTGTTATGGGTACGTGTGGATCTCACCGGTATGATGAGAATTTATGCGTGCCTATATCGCTCACCAAACCTTGCCGAATCAGACACTGTTGAGTTGTTTAAATACTTGAGTGACACTGTAGATATTCTCTTGCCCCGTTACCCATCGGCCGAGTTTGTAATCCTGGGGGACTTCAATGTTCATAATGAACAATGGCTGAAGTTCTCGGGCCCAACAAACTCTGCCGGTAGATCAGCGGAATCCTTTGCCCTTATCCATGGACTAAGCCAACTCGTAGAATCTCCGACCAGAATACCAGACATCCCATCACATCGAGCCAACCTACTCGATTTGTTTCTCACTAGTGAGCCACTCGGGTACAGAGTGGAGGTGACAGCGCCCTTAGGATCCTCTGACCACTGCCTGATTACCACCTCTGTCCCATCCTCCATGAACCGTCAACCCGATAAACATGTAAAGAGGAAGGTATGGCACTACAGGGCAGCAAAATGGGACGGCATGCGGTCTTTCTTCGGCGCCTTTCCTTGGAGTACTGTATGCTTTAGCTCCGAGGACCCATCAATTTGTGCACGCGAGGTAGAAGAAGTAATCACATCAGCAATGGATTGCTACATTCCCTTCTCCGTCAAATCCTCTGGAGCGGGCACAAAACCGTGGTTTGACCATCGCTGTGCTGAAGCTGTCAGACTCAAAAATACGGCTTTTAATGCACTCCGGAAGACTAACTCCATGAATAACCTTTCGGAATACCGAAAACGGGCAAGGGATTGTAAGAGAGTTCTAAATAGAGCTAAGAGCGATCACGACCAGAGAATTGCGAAAAAGCTGGCTGACTGCCCCACTGGTAGCCGTGCTTTCTGGTCACTCGCTAGCTCGATCGGAAGAAATTTCTGCAGAACCACTTTCCCACCTCTGACCAAGCCTGATGGTCGGCTGGCTAACTCGGCCCGCGAGAAAGCTGAATTATTAGGCAAAATTTTCGCGGAAAACTCAACTCTTCAAGATAACGGAGAGACTCCCCCTTCCATTCCGCACTGCGGTTTTCAAATGGAGGAACCGAAGATCCGGAACAGAGAGGTCCTCCGAGTCTTGAACGAGCTGAAAGTCGACAAAGCCAGTGGGCCGGACGGAATACCTGCCTTGGTCCTCAAGAGGTGTTCTGCAGAAATGACTCCAGTGCTCGCGAAATTATTTAGGCTCTCTCTCAAAGGTGGAAAGGTGCCAGATCTTTGGAAAAAGGCAATCGTCCACCCAATCCCAAAAAAGGGGGACCGTTCCGACCCTTCTAACTACCGCCCCATAGCCATCACTTCCATACTCTCGAAGGTATTAGAAAGGGTGGTTAACAACAAATTGCTCACATATCTCGAGAATAACAATATCCTAAGCGATCGGCAATATGGATTTCGTCGAAACCGATCGTGTGGCGATCTACTCGGATATGTAACGCATATTTGGGGGCGGTACATGGAACGTTTTGGTGAAACCCAAACCGTTGGGTTAGATATCTCCAAAGCCTTTGACAGAGTCTGGCACCGGGCGCTTATCGGGAAATTACCATTGTATGGGATCCACCCAACCCTGCATAGTTGGATTGCGGACTTTCTGAGGGGAAGAACAATTCAAACCGTGGTTGACGGCTCTTCTTCCTCACCGCACCAAATCAATGCGGGGGTGCCACAAGGATCTGTGCTGTCTCCGACGCTGTTTTTATTGCACATCAACGATCTCGTTGAATGTGCACCAATTCACTGCTACGCTGATGACAGCACCGTTCACGAGGGTTATCTTTTTGACAGGCCCCCTTCCACCTATGATGTCCGAACAGCTCGGGAAGTTTTGAGGCGAAAAATTGACCACCACCTAGAGATGGTTCGTGCCTGGGGTAAGGCCAACTTGGTCAGTTTCAACGTCTCAAAAACCCAAGCGTGTCTGATTTCGGCAAAGAGGGAGATCAATGACTGTCTGGTGCAATTTGATGGGAGCACTCTCCCCAATAAAGACTCCATTGAAATGCTTGGAGTTACTATATCAGACCAGCTCAAGTATCGGGGATCCATAGAAGCCCGAGTAAATCAGGCCTCCAAAAAGTTGGGCGTCTTGTACAGGGCTAGGAGATTCTTCAACAGTGACCAGCTGCTGACCCTGTACAAGTCTCAAGTCCGCCCAACTATTGAATTTGGGAGCCACCTTTGGGCTGGTGCCCCAAAATACTTGATAAACCTGCTTGAGTCTGTGCAAAGGAGAGCGATCCGTCTGATTGACAATCCGTTGTTAACAGACCGATTGCCTTCTCTGATGCATAGACGCAATGTAGGCATGCTGTGTCTGTTCTACAGGTATTTCAATGGAGCCTGCTCCAAGGAGCTAGCAGCATTGATTCCTGATGCACCGGTGCACGTGCGCGAAACTCGACGGACACGAACTGAACACCCGTTCACGGTTGACGTTGGCTTCATGAGAACGGGCCGTTTTTACGACTCGTTTTTGTGTAAGTCGGCTCGTATGTGGAACGAGCTACCGGCATCTGTTTTTCCTCCCTCCTATAATCCGAGCCTCTTCAAGGCCCGCATTAACAAATCCCTTCCTACAGCCCCTACCTTACTCCGCCTCACAACGCCGCCCAACCGGGTGGTGACATAGTTCCCCTGTCTGCGCACTGCACAGGCAGGGACACTCTTGTGAGGTGTCACATAAAAAAAAAAAAAAAAAAAAAAGTGTGCTATGAGGCAAGACAAATTTTAATTTATAAAAACTGTTTGCTAGAGCTCTTAGCTGGTTACATATTTTAGTAACTTGCTTATCCCATTTAAATGTGTTATCTACTTTTAATCCCAGATAAGTATACTCGTTGACAAAATCAATTTTCTCACATTGGCAGTTAGATATTATTTTTCTATGGATGCATTCAAAGTTATGTGCAGTTAGTTTGGGAATATTCCACATTTTCAAACTAGGTGATCTGATATACATGCATTTTGTTTTCTTTACATTTATAACCAATCCTACATCGTGTGCCCATTTTAGCAGTTCATCGAAGTCGGTTTGCAATTCTTGAATTGCTATTTGAGGATTTTCATTAGATACTACAAGTGCGGTGTCATCTGCGAAAATGAATCTGCGCGCTTTTCTAAATAGTTTCGACATAGCTATGACATATATAATATACAATTTTTGACCCAAAATTGACCCCTGTGCGACACCAGACCTTACAAATTTAGATTTACTCATCTCATTCAATATTTTTACCCTCATTATTCTATTTGATATAGCAGTTTACCATGGATTCCAATAATTTGTAGAAATTTTATTATTTGTTTATGGCATAGTGTATCAAAGGCTTTAGAGAAATCAATAAAGAGTACAAGTAGATGTTTATGAGAGTTGAGCTGGGTGTTTATGAAATTAGAAAAATTATTAAGTAGTGTGTCACAGCTTTTTTTTTCTGGAACCCATACTGACATTCGTCAATGATACCAAATTTATTTAAATATCCATCTAGGTATATTGCTATATATTTTTCGAGAATTTTTTCCAAAGCAGGTAATAAGAAAATAGGTCTGTAATTATTTATAATTGAATGATCACCGCCTTTAAAAATAGGTCTAACAATACTAGTTTTTAATTCACTAAATGTGCTTGCATCTTCTTGGAAAATGTCAGTAAGTCAGGTTTTTATGTTGTTGTTTTTAATTTTAAGCATGATTCCAGGTTCTCATCAATAAGACGACTTCTCAGTTTACTCTTGATAAAGTGAATGCTTGAAAAGATTGTTCACATGAATATGTAGAATCAAAAAGGGAAAGAACAGCAAACGCAAGTTTTTTTAGCTGATCGTAAGAGTCAGGAATAGTATTCCAGACGTTGAAAATGATCATGTCTTCCTTCTCCAGGTCTTTCAAAACAGACAACTTGTGTTGTGAACTAAGTTCACATTTGTTCCTCTCCAATATTTCCAAATCAATACAAAGATGTTGAAATTTAGAGCTCCATATTTCCTTGTTTTTTAAACCTGCAATTGTATTTCAAAGTTACCAATTTCAATAAGAGGATTTTTGACGAATGCTAAGGTTGCTCTGCGGTTTTTAAACTTCTGAACCTGCTCTTTTTTTTTTCTAACCTGCTGAGAAATGCTTCCCTCATATTTAAAATTCGTGTTTTGAAATGGTGTTTGTCAATAGAGGAATTATTTCAGGAGTTTAAAAACAGCAGAGCGACCTTAGCATTTGTGCCAGAGTCGCAATCAAGGAGCCAAAGAGCTGCATGCGGCTCCGGAGCCCCACTTTGCCGACCACTACACTAGGCTAATGCCCGTGTTGTGGCCCGTGTGAAATATAAGAGAATGAAAAGTGTAGAATATTTTCTTAGTCCTCCTTTCTGGGAGATCTTGTAATGAAATATTGTGTAGATACTGTAAATGGAAGCACCAGACATTTACTGTGCTATAAAAGTATATCTACCTAGCAACCCGGGAATGTTTGGAATTTTTTTATTTTTATAAATATAAAAAAATGTGAGAAATTTGCACTTTTTCTACATTTGTGTGTAAGACTAAGCATTCCATCATAGAATTCAGTACATATGTGGTATCGTGTTTCAGATATGCGGGGACGCATTCCGCCGCTCCCATGTCCTCAATGTGCACATCCTGCGCCACTCCGGGGAGAAGCCCCACGCCTGCAGCCTCTGCGACAAGAACTACCGGCAGAGGGGAGATCTCCTCAAGCACATGCGGGCGCAGCACGGAGTCACCACCAAGAAAACCAACCCTAAAAACCAATGATTTCTTTGATTGTGGCAGGAGCAACGTGCATTTCAATAAGTTTAGTTAGGTTTATTGTGATTAATCTTTGTATGAGAGCAAAAACCACCAAGAAACCAGACTAAAAGCAATGTGGGTGTGTCTGCTGTGCCTGAAGTAAGGCCAATTACTACTGGTGAAATCTTAATTAAATTAAAATGTAAATGTTCGTTTGTTCAAAATCTTAAATTTCCGAAAGTTCTTCACAGATTGCTTTCAAAATTTGACACAACGTTGCGATCAAATACAGGTGTGTTTTTATGTACCTATATTATATAGATGTGACCTGTGACAGGTAAAACATGTTTTTTTCTATTTGACAAACATGCTTTTTTTTAAAAACATCGACATTTGTTGGACATAAAATAAACACGCGCCATCTGTTGGACAAACATGCTTTTTTTTTTAACAACGCCATCTGTTAGACGTAAAAGCAACCGGCGCTATCGTTTCCTATTTGTTTCGAATTATTTTCATTTTGATGTAATTATTTCGTGTGACATTTATTTGGAATTGAGCTGTGTCATTTACCATAGCGTTCATTTCATTGGTGTAGTTTATTTATTTAGTTTTTCATTGTTTATTTAATTTTTGATGTTTCGCAATTTTATATGTTTTTGTTAAAATGTTCTTTTTTATTCTTCACTTTTTTGCTTTGCTTAATCCAAATAATGACTCGCGTAAGATCAAACTTAGGTCATCATACTTGCAGAGTGGAAGCAGTGCGACGAGTAATTGCAAATCAAACTGAGAAAGAATGGGCATCAGTGAATGAGCAAAACAGACAAAAAATGGCTCAAATACATGCCGAAGAAGTAGCAGAGCGACGTGCAGCCAGGCTTTGCTGATCTGAAGCTGCAGAACAGAATGAACGCGACAGGCTGAGGATGCCCTCTGATAATGCCCTCAGTAATTCCATCCCATAGTGACACAACCTTAGCTCTTGCGTTGTCCGGTATTTCCACTTTGAAATTGCCATTTAACATGCACTTCATTGAAACTCCCACGTGCAACATTTCAAAAGCATCCGGCATGGGAAAAGTATTGCAGAAATGCAAACTTATTGTTTGGGATGAATACGCAATGGCGCACAAAAAATCGCTCGAGGCTCTTGATCGATCATTGCAAGATATGCGTGGTAATATCAGACCATTTGAAAACGCATTAATATTGATTGCAGGAGATTTCAGGCAAACATTACCTACAATTCCTCGATCGACACCAGTGGACAAAATAAATGCTTGCCTGAAATACTCTGCTTTGTGACAACACATAAAGACATTAAAATTAACTATAAATTTGCGTGTTCAGCTGCAAAAAGATCGATCAGCTGAGATATTCTCACTCAATTGCTAGAAATTGGGAATGGGAAGGTGCCGGTTGATCTGACCAGGACCAATTTCATTGCCCAACTTCTGCAATTTAGTGATGTCAAAAAAAGAATTAGTTATTTCCTAATATTCAAACCAATTATAATAATCACGATTGGCTGAGTGAACGAGCTGTTCTTGCGGCCACGAAAAAAGACATCTACGAACTTAACAATATTATTCAGTCTAATATTCAAACGAAGCAGTCACATTCAAGTCCGTTACACTGTTGTGAAAGCGGATGAAACGGTTAACTATTCAACAGAATTTTTGAATTCACTCGATCTGCCAGGGATGGCACCGCACGTACTGCAAGTGAAAATCGTCCTGCGAATTGTCATGTCGCAAAATATAAACCAGTCAAAGTTTTGCAACGGCACGCGGCTTGCAGTAAAAAAAAATAATGAGCAATGTCGTAGAAGCAACAATCTTGACAGGACCTTTCAAAGGAGAAGATGTCTTCATTCCTCTCATTCCTGATTCTAATCGATATGCCATTTTAATTTAAGAGATTTGTAATTCTCAAATCGATTAGCGTTTGCAATCACCATTAACTAAGCTCAGGGCCAATCTTCAGAATTGTGCGGTTTAGATCTAGACACGGATTGCTTCTCACATGGACAATTATATGTTGACTGAGCCACAGCAACGCATTGCCGGGTACAGCTAGTTGATAATATTTTAAAGTTACATATATTCTTTCTTGAATAGATAATCAATTTCAATTTCTGCGCCTAAGCAGTCTTAACAGCCACTGTTCCCAAACCTACTGATCAACTGCCAGGCCGAAATATTGGCTGTTAACACTGCTAAAATGCCCAATCACGCTCTCACCAACGCAACTCTCGATCAAGCTAGAGGAATTAAACAACTGGATTAATCTCGGCTCAGCAAAGGGCTGATCATACAAAGTGTCAACAGAGTGAAATGTCGAATATCATTCGGCTCACCCACTATTTTTCGTATTGCCAATCATTTTTCAAGATAATATAATGTACTAGCGACTCGACCCGGCTTCGCACGGGTGCAATGCACTAATGTGGCATCATAAGAGTCCGAGCGACACATGTACAATCCGATCCATTTTTAGCGCTTTGATATTGACAGTTATAGTTCCAAAAAGTGCATTTAGCAATAATTTTACTGTACGTAATTTGCTTTATTTTTTATTATCATTTTATTGGGAACATATTTTTTTGCACAGCTTTTTTAGATTATATTGGCTGTAAATATCAATTTTTATCTTCAATTAGACTATACTGCCAGTAACTATAGAATGTCTTTATGCACAATGTTTACAGCTGTTCTTTCATTAGACAGCACAAACAGATTTTGCTTAGAAGTTACACGCGAAAGGGCTACACACTTAGTAGTCCATGTGAAAAACACTCAACGTTTTTCACGTGAACTACAGAGTAGCATGCTTGCGTCGGTGCATCAATCTGTAGATAATGAGACTCTCATGTTGGTTTTAAGTTCCATTTTATTTACTCATATGAGCCTTGTTTATAAGGTATAGGAGTTTTGTACTTTTAAATGGAATACTCTATTCACTATATCGTATCTGTCTTGTGGAGTTAAATTGATGTTGATATTTTCCTTGATTTATGTTCACTTCGGGTTACATGCTGCAGTTATAAAGAAATCAGATTTACCGTGATGTCTGGTATAAGTCATTGCGTCCTGCGATTTTTCATGCAAATATCGATATCCACCCGTGAACGATGAAGGTAGTATTACCAATTGTCTAATATCGCTGCTGTGTTCATTTGACCGTAAAGCATCGTGAAGATGAACGTATTTTCCTGCTCTCAATTTATTTTGGTAGTAACGGATGTAAGCTAATCGTTCTGATTTAATTTTTGCATATTGATCGCTAGTATTGATTCGTTGATGCGTTGATGCTTGTGTTTCTGGATCTGAGATAAAATAGATTTGCAGAAATTTATGATCATCGGGCTGATAGAGAAGCAAACTCCCTGCTAAATGATAAACTTGCACCTGAATTTTAAATGTAGGCATAAAACCCCGCTCAACAACCTGCGTACTCTTCAAAGATATTATAATATATATATTCTATTATCTTTGGTACACTTAAAAGAGGACATTTGAAACGCATTGTTATTTCGGCGTATATTGCGCATGAATTGTTGATTTAGGATGATCACCTGTCAGAAGAGAGTGTAGTTGTTCTCGTGGAGGAAAATTTCCTCTAATTTTACTTTTCCCTGTAAGCATAACATACCTTCAGATTCATCCTTACATTTCAGAGCAGAGCAATGTTCACAGACAACAGACATTGTACCTATTGAAACTACAGGATCATTCTTGTATTCAATTGAAGAATCGTATTTCATAGCAGCATTAACTTTATTTGAACACAAATTATTAACCCTCATGGATAGATTTCTCTTTCTTCTTATTTTTCGTCATTAAGATATAACAAACGCATTCTTTTTGTATTCCTTGTACTACGACCTAAATTCAAACTACTATGTTTTCGATACATAATTACGGATCACGGAAAATAAACCTTAAATTACAAAAGAACCAATATTTGCAATATTCACAAATTAACAACACTAAAATAAGAATAATTTGCCTTTCTTCCTTAAAAGCTATAAAAAAAACCATACCATCGGGGGCCCGTGGCAAATTCATTGGATGGGGCCCCCCCAGTAAAAAAACACAGTCGCGTTGTAATTGATTTTTTATAAATAACTTAAGAAGTTACCCAACAGTATTACTAATATTGTGTGCATTTTTATTTTCAAAAACATAGGTATTACATATGTAGGTACAATGAAAAAACAATTTAGTCTTTACAAGATATTTATGAATAAAATTCTTTTCTCCGAGCTTTCTGTTTCGCAAAAGTATCAATAACGTCATCAAAGTTAAAATATCGGGCCATCGAATTTTCAATAGACAGAATAGCCAAATTACGTAGCCTGTCTAGTCCCATTGACTTTCTTAAATATGTTTTTATTCATTTTAGTTTCGAAAATGACCTTTCGGCACTAGCTGTAGTTACAGGAATTGTAACAAATAACATTAATGTAGTACATACTTCAGGAAATCTGCACGACATAAAATGATTCTTTATTATTAATAAATCAGCAAGTTCTCTAATACACGACACCTTTTATATTTCGTATCTAAAGGTGGACCGAAAACTGAGAATTTCCCTAGCAAATGATTCAGATATGTCTTTTTTATATATATCAACAAATTCTAGAGCTTTTTTTAAGAGATCAGAGTCATTTAAATTTTGCTAAGTGGCAGATTGCAAAACATGGAAATTGGAAACAATTTCATTCATTGGAAGGAATAGCGATTTCAGTTGATTAATAATGATGTCCAATACTCGATAATATGGAGTATTGGACTCGATCTTGCTTATCAAAATGTGGGAATACCCCGAGCGTCTCTAGCTCGCCCGCGTCGCCAAACTGCCGCGACAAAAAATTCAGCAACCAATGGATGCATTCTAAAATTGAACGACATCCTTTTCTTATGAATTTGTACCCACATGGCCTTTAGTTGTGTTTAACTTTAGTTGATTTTATGAACTTATATAAAATTTATAATTTTTACTAAATTTTGTTAAAAATGTTAAGTTACTTCTGACTTCTGAGCTCGCGGCCCCGCGGCATTTTAACAGCCCTGCCACCCTATAGTTTCGCCACTGCTCGCCGCTGCGACTTTTGTGAGTGTGGCAAATAGTTATGTTGCAAGTGATTTTTCAAATTGCCATATCTTCTAGATATTGATTTAAATTTTATGTACAGGCAATTTTAATATACACTAATAAATTCTCAACATAACTAACATATTTGAGATATTTGGATGAGAATTAATATTTTATTGGTCAAAGTAGCGTCGCAAATAACCCATAAAATATGTAAAAGATAAAAATGATTACTGTGGGTTATCCTTAGGAGATAGACATATATCACCATAGACTTTTTTGTAGGCTTTTACAAGATATGTATTCTTTAGTACATTATTTGGTTGTATCTTCTAAGGTTTAGCCAGTGTTAGCAATGTAAGCGCCCGAAAAAATAATTTTTTGACTTGATTAAAAAACGTCGACTTTTGTATAGATATAATATGCATGTATTATATATATATAAACCTTTCGGAAGAAATTCTCTAAACGTTAGTGAAACAGTTTTAAAATCTGTTGCGTAGTTTAGAAGAACTAAGCGCACAAACAGACAGACGGGAAATGCAACATTATTTTATACTATTTGTAAATGTAGTGTTTATGGGAATTTGTAAATGTAATGGACGAAAATATCGGGTTACACAGGCGGCGATAGCCAAATGTTGAATGTAAAGATTTTTCTAGAAAAGAAAACCGTTTTCGAATGTAAAAAAAACCTCTTCAAATCTTTATTTTCTCATTCTTTCACGAACAATCTTTATTTTCTCATTTTGCGTGAAGGTTTTCTTTTTGTTGTCCATGTTGCTTGGTTTCAAATATACAAATATGTTTTTAAGCTCTCATTTCATTGTAAATTGGGAAAAAAACATAAATCTCTAAAATTCTTTAGTCCTCATGTGGTAAAGTCTCCTGGTAAGAGTTTGCACGACCACAACTTTCCATAGTCAAAAATAAATTGTTAAATTGAATTCTATTTAACCTACAATTCAAAAATCAAGGAGGTTCCCCTTTTCCACAGAAGAAAAATTTTTTTTGTAAATATATGTTGTATTCATTGTTTATAATAAAAGTGCGTGCTTTCAATGTTTTGCTTTTCATTTCCTTAGACAAACAGTGAAAAAATAACATTATTTTTTTAAAATGCAAAACCCTGACTTTCTGCAGAAATAAAAATCCTGTTTTATTTGAATATTACATTAACAATACAGCTTTAGAAAGAGTCACGGAAATGAGAGATCTCGGAATTATTTTGGATGAAAAACTAAGTTTCGCCAATCATATCCACCAAATTGTAAACAAAGGCATGAAAACACTAGGCTTCGTATTAAGAACAACTAAAACTTTAACTCCATACAAGCCATTAAACTGTTATACATATCTCTAGTTAGAAGCATAATTGAATATAACTCAGTAGTTTGGTCTCCCTCTTACAAAATTCACATTAATAACATTGAGCGAATACAAAAAAAATTTCTGCGCTTTATTAATTTTAAATTAAATATCCCACTAGAAGACTTACAATATCATTTCTTATTAAACACTCTAAAAATACACACATTGGAAGACAGGCGTAAAATAAACGACTTAACTTTTTTATTCAAGATTCTAAACTCTAAATTTGACTGTTGCGAACTTCTGCAACTCATAAACTTACGAATACCTACAATAACAACACTACAAAATACACTATTCCACTGCAACACACATAAGCGCAATTACATTGCGAACTCCCCAATACAACGGTTTTACACTATGGGAAACCAATACTTAGGTGATGTCGATATATTTAATATTAACTTTGCGAATTTTGTGGATTACGTAAAAGACCTATTTCAATACTATTCCTAAATGGAAGTTATATTTTTGTAAACCAGTCAAATCGCTGTATTTTTTAATTTATGTTCTTGTTATTTTTAATTTTGTTTCTCGCATATACTTATGTAATTTTTTTTTTAATAATTCTTTCTTTTCTTTCTTATGTTTCAAAACTGTCATTAAATTTGTACCACCCACATGTAAAAGCCCTCTGGGCGTTAAATAAATAAATAAATAAATAAATTATTCACATCTTTGTGACGTGACATTATAATTAATTTAAAATAAAACAATATCTTAATAAACACCACTTTTATTTTTATGCTTAATGCCGACCGGGTTTTGCTAAAACCGTAGGTTTTTCAGGGCAGTACAATACAGCATTAAGTATAAAAAATAAGAGTGGTGTTTACTAAGTTACTATGTAAAAATTAAAAAAAATAAAACAGCTTGATAATATTTGACCATCATTTTGTGTTAAATTGAGTGAAGTAAGTATTAAAATCTAGAAAAGAAGAAGAAATGGAACATCTGGAACGCATTAAAGCAAGCTCAATGAACAAAATCGAATATATCCTCTCAAAATCCCCAAAGATGTCACAGGCTCTAAGTGTAATTATTTTCCTCAGAAAAAGTTAATGAAAAAAAAAAATCACACGCTACGGAGCATCTTTTTTTTTAATTTAATTTTTTTTTTTTTATATTAACTCCACACAGGAGGCCCTGAAGAAAATAATTTCCCTCAGGGCCTATGTCGTCTTTGGGGATGCTGTGTGGAGGGTCTTTTTGTGGAGAGGAAGGAGTGAACATGGGTCTTGAAGAGTCCCATGTTGTAGGAGGGAGGAAACACAGAGGCCGGCAGTTCGTTCCACAGCCGAGCTGTTGAACTTAAGAACGAATCGTAGAAGCGACCCGTTCTCATGTGACAAGTGTCAACTGTATACAAATGTTGGGCACGCGTTTGGCGTGTATCCCGACTACGCACCGGTGCCGAAGGGATCAATGACGCTAGTTCCTCAGAGCATCTTCCATTGTAATACCGATAGAACAAGGACAGCATACCTACCTGACGCCTGCGCTCTAAAGATTGCAGTCCGTTTGTTAAGATTGGGGAATCTATCAAACGGACCGCCCGTTTTTGCACAGAGTCTAGGGTTTTTTTCAGGTATTTAGGGGCTCCGGACCAGAGATGGCTGCCAAATTTGACAGTAGGGCGCACTTGCGATTTGTACAGGGTCAGCAGTTGTGTATTATTAAAGTATCTGCGGGCCATGTACAGTACGTCCATCTTCTGAGAGGCCAACTTTACTCTGGCTTCGATGGAGCCCCCGTACCTGAGCTGGTCACTTATAGTTATACCAAGCATATCAATGGAAGGCCTGTTCGGAAGATTGCTTCCGTTGAAGGAGACTAGATTATCATTTGGATCCCTTTTAGACGTAATCAGACAAGATTGGGTCTTTGAAACATTAAATTCGACGAGATTATTTTTACCCCAGGAGGAAATACTCTCGAGATAACTGTCCATTCTCTGCTTCAAAGCCCTCCGAGCCGTTGGAGTTTGTGTGCCCTTTGGGGGCTTGTCAAACAAAAAGCAATCATGAACTGTACTGTCATCCGCGTAACAATGAATCGGTGCACATGTCAAAAGGTCATTGATGTGCAACAAAAACAAAGTCGGAGACAGAACCGATCCCTGTGGGACGCCAGCATTTATGGAGTGCGAGGAAGAGGTGAAACCGTCAGCAACCGCCTGAATCGACCTATCCCTTAAAAAGTCAGCAATCCACGTACACAGGGATGCGGGAAGTCCGTAAGAATGCAATTTGTTGACAAGTCCTCGGTGCCAGACCCGGTCAAAGGCCTTGGATATGTCTAGTGCGACCGTTTGGGTCTCACCGTGACGTTCCAGGCACCGCCCCCAAACATGCGTCACATACGCGAGAAGATCACCGCACGAGCGGTTCCGCCGGAATCCGTATTGACGGTCGTTGATAATTTTGTTCTTCTCGAGGTATGTGAGCAGTTTGTCGTTGATCACACGTTCCATCACTTTGGACAGAACTGATGTGATCGCTATGGGGCGGTAGTTGGCCGGGTTGGAGCGGTCACCTTTCTTGGGAATAGGGTGAATGACCGCTTTTTTCCAACCAGAGGGTACAGTGCCACACTTCAGGGACATTTTGAAGAGCTTTGTCAAAACTGGAACTATTTCCGCAGCACACCTCTGCAATACCAGGGCAGGTATTCCATCAGGTCCACTAGCTTTGTTAACATCGAGCCCCCGTATGACGTGGAGTACATCCCGATGCCGGATCCTCAGCTTTTTCATATAGAAGCCGCAGTGAGGAACCGACGGCGGAACAGCACCTCCGTCGTCGAGGGTCGAGTTTTCCGCAAACATTTTCCCTAATAGGTTAGCCTTTTCGGTGGCAGTGTTTGCTAGTGAGCCGTCAGGTCTGGTAAGAGGTGGCAAACTGGGTTTGCAAAAATTCCGACCTATCTAATGCTGACGCTGTACAAATTCAAAGTGCGCCTCATTGTTGAATTCTTGTCTGGGCCCCCAACATATCCTTGAGCTTGCAGAAATGGGCAGTCCGTTTGATAGATTCCCCTTCCTTAACAAATGGTTTGTAATTTTTAGAGCATTTCAGTAGCAATATCAATCCAAAAACAACCGTCAAACTTCTCGGTGTTAACCATCTAATTCGTACAAACTTCTCTGTGTTAACCATCTAATGCATACAAACTTCTCGGTGTTAACCGTCTAATCTTTAATAGAGTATGGTATCATAGCATGGGGAGGAGCAAACGCTGCTGCCATTGATCCAATCTCTAAAGCTCAGAAACTTATAATAAAGATTATCCTCAAACTACCGATCAGAAGCAGCTCGGATGAAATCTTTAGGAAAATCTGTGTTATGGACATTAGGCAACTTTATTCCAAAAACATACTAGCATACCTCTTCAAACACAAAACCACTGTCCAAACTGCTCGTGATACTAGAACTAAAGGACATAATCTCTTACAAATTCCTTTCGCTAAAACAACTTTTGGTCAGAGAAATTTTAGATATTTTGCAACAAGGCCTAATAATGCTCTCCCACTAGCCATTAGACTGAATAATTTTTTTTTGAAATATAAAACAGACACCAAGTCATGGATCATCAGCCAAGGCAGATCCAAGATCAAAAATTTTATAAAAACCCCTTCATAAATATGTACTCCAACTAGATGCTGATTAACCAATTTATCATTTATTATTATTATTTTTTTATCATTTTCACATTTTCATTTAATGTAATGAAATCTTATATGTATCAAATAATATGTGAACACTAATTTATGTATCCAATATAAACATAAGCATTAGATGAGAGCTGTTTATCTGCAGACAAAATAATCAATAACTTAAAAGTTCATAGATAGTAAACCTGAAGATAAAATTATACCATAATGATAAAAAATTATAATAATCCAAAATGCACTTCATTCCATTACGCAGGTGCATAAGGATTTTCAAGTCCCTACATCGAATAGTTAGAAAAAAAATATTGGCGATTCTGCTAGTGAATCCAAGTTACTATCACCTTCGAACAAGGAGTGTTGACAATCCATTATAGTCTTAGAGCATAATTTATTCCAGATTGAATTTCTTGTCGGACACCAGAAGAGGGCCGTTTTTCTGTGGACGGAATTAACAACAATTTGAGCATTGAATTTTAATATAAAATATAATAATAATTATATTTAAAAAATATTTTTTAAATATTTATGTTGAGGGATCAGTAGGATTTAGGTTTTTTTTATTAGATTTAGGCCCTGTTAGGAGTTCTACTGAGCCGAACCCTCTGATATAAAAATATCTAGAGTCGGTGAATTATTTTCCCATTTGATCTCTGGTGAGTTGACGTGTTGTTCTTGTATTTATTTTGCTTATATAATGCACTTGCATAATGTGGATTGACTAGATCAGTGTTCCGAAAACTTTTTGTGTTCAAGGTACACCTATCAAATCAAGAAATTTTAGAGGTACACCAAAGAAAAAAGCAATGTTTATTTAATATTTATTTATTACTAAAATCAATACACCTAATATGAAAAGATGTTTAGTGAGAAATGTGAGCCTGTTTAACTGAGCACAGGTGATTGAAATTTGGAAATCGTTGATAAGGCTGCTCTCATCTCTTCATCGATTGTCCTCAGGCGTTCTCTTATTTTCGATTTAATAGTAGTGAGAGTTGAAAATCCCAATTCGCCAAAGGAGGTTGTGGCAAATGGATATATATTTGAACAGTATGCTTTGAAGGCAGTGGATACTCATTTTTTATATGCAGCCAAAAATGTGCTAGCTCTACTTTGGAAAATTTTAGTTTTCATCAGTCAGTTTTTCATCGATCAGTTTTTAACTCTATGAATTCTTCCTGCTCGTTTATCGGTAAGTGTCCAAGGCAAATCAAGGCAAAAATCAGGCACAAGAGCTCCTCTTTTCTGATACATGACCAACAAGGTATACATGACCAATTATGAACCTTAATATTATATTTTGCAAAATATGTATGTATTAATGTAACCCATATGATCTATATTAAAATAATAAAAAAAAAAAAAAAAAGTTATCCGAGAGTGGATTTCGTACCCAGTCCATAGGTTGTAGGTCACACTTAGGAAAATAACAGTTCATTTTTTCTGCTAATAGCTCCAAGTTTCACTATCAAAGCCTGCACTTTGTTTCTGAATCGACAGTCATGACATTTGAAAAAAATTCATTACTACCATTGACAGCGTGGCTGATCAATTGTACCAACTAAGCGCGAAAGCTTTCAATTTTGTCCAAAGGCGTTAAACTATAAGAATTCCTGCCTTGCATTTTTCTGTTAAGCTCATTTAAATGAGCGAATATGTCCGCCAGATATGCAAGTTTTACTACCCATTCTTCTTTTTTAAACACAGAAGCAAAATCTGAACCCTGGGCCTCTAAAAACGTCTGGGACTCATTTTTTAGCTCGTAAATCTGAAAAAGCACTTTTCCGCTAGAAAGCCATCATACTTCTGTATGAAACAGAAGTGACTGATATTATCCCTCATCTGCTCCCATTTGCTTTCTTATTATCTTCACAATACCTTGAATTTTTTTCCGCGGCACACCAATTGATGACCACGGTACACCAGTGTGCAGCGGCACACGCTTTGCGGAACACTGGACTAGATGATCATTTGTTGAAAAGTGTGTGGAAGGGTTTAGTTTTTCCTATGGGGAAGATTTAACCCGGACATAAAGTCGGAAAATAGCTATAAAAAAAAAAGAATTTATTCCAGAATGTATGCAGGGGTAGTGCAAAAAAGAAA
Organism: Hesperophylax magnus; assembly: GCA_026573805.1. Taxonomy (NCBI): domain Eukaryota; kingdom Metazoa; phylum Arthropoda; class Insecta; order Trichoptera; family Limnephilidae; genus Hesperophylax; species Hesperophylax magnus. The sequence goes on along the minus strand of JAIUSX010000116.1, from coordinate 286,906 downwards.
AATAATAATAATACATGGGTGATTCCAAACTTCCACAAAACTCAGTGTAAGCAGCCGTTTATGGAGGATATTTGCACATCTCCCGTCTCCAGAGGGCTATCAGAGGGCTACTCCATCCAGGCAACCATGGCAGTGATGATTTTGTTACTTGATTGGCGTAGTTTGCGCCATAAGCTTCCCATGTGATGGCAGAGAAGCGCTCTGAAAGAGTGTACTCGTCCCTCCAGGAACATTTCCGTGACAATATAACTCAGTGTAGCCGTCATGTTGTAATATTTTAATTCCAAAAACGACTAAAATGATTTAGAAACGTCCCAATATTATGCTTCGTCTTTGATAACTTTTTATATTATATTATATTTTGTAGTAGAACTCCAGTGATTTCCTCTTTAGCGTTTACAAGACACTGCAACCTCGGATTTTTTATAATGTCTTTGTGTGATCGTATGGCTGGTCCTGCGGAAGATTCCATGGAAGTGCAATCGAATGACGAATTCATCAATTCTTCTACCAAAATGATTTGTTAGTTACTTTGCCTTTCTACTGTCGATATAATGGAACGATTCCGGATTCACCCACACCGGTTCCGAATTCACACTCAGTAAACTTTTAGGATTGCTGGCCAAGCTTAATATGAAGATTTTTTGAAATAACTTTAATTTAACATAATTACCATAACAGACAACTATTTACATCCGGGAAATAGAAAATACTGCATTTAATGTTACAATTATGTGAAATGTAAATTTGCTTTTGTACGGGATGACCTATATTGAAGTTTTACAATAATTTGTGTCGAATTTCTAAGACATTTTGTTATTTTGGTTTTCCCGATATTTTGTATAACATAAAAAAGATTTTAGGACAATTTTTTTTTTTTTTAATTATTTTTTTTTTTTTTTTTTTTCCATTATTTCTGGCTTTCACCCTTCAAGGGTGTTCTTGGCCATCATTTAAAATTATTGAGAAATGAAAGGTGAATTTAAATATTAATTTTATTTAAATAGACAAATTTCAAAATTATAATGAAAATTGGAGTCGAGTTCAGACTTAAAAGAGATGAAATGTTGAATGGAGGGGAGGCAATTTTAGTTAAGGCTTGATAGAAGAGAGGATATTTGTTTAGAGAGGGACAACCAAAAAATATGTGATCTAAAGTTCCCACTTCTAGACCACAGAATGTACAATCTGGGGAGTCAAGGACGTGAATTTTAAAAAGGTGGGAAGGAACGGAACAATGTCCGATCCTCATTCGAATGAGTGAAGAAATTTCTTTTTTGGAAAAATGAGGGAATTGCTGAAACCACGGTTTTGATGGAATAGTCCTTTGTATTGAGGCATAGCAGGCTCCCTTGGATTGACTAGCAATGTGCCAATACTCTGCCCAAACATTGCGGGATCTTTCTTTGATGATGGAAAAAATGTCAGATAAGGGAATGTGGTTTACGAGGGTAACAACAGGGTTGGACGCTCCTTGTTTTGCCAAGGCATCCGCAATATCATTACCCATGATACCAACATGTCCAGGAATCCAAATCAGAGTTACAGTTTTACCAGAGCTTTGAATGGAGGCTATCATCACTCGAATAAGGCATACAAAGTGATCATCAGGATGAAGAAGAGGACTGGATTTAAGTTTCTGGAGGGAACTGAGAGAGTCAGAGAGAACGAGGGAATGTTCAAAATTATTTTTGATTATATATTTGAGAGATTCTATTATTGCAATGCACTCAGCTGAAAATATTGAAAATTGATTTGAAATTGAATGAAATATTCTATCATTAGAATTATTGTGGTAAACGTTAATACCTATACCACAGTTAGGAGAGTCGGGAGATTTGGATCCATCAGTAAATAAAAGAGAAAAGTTGGGCCATTTAGATAAAATAATGTCATTGAACATATTATTGACAGTTCGGGCCGGGAGATTGGAATGACTTTTAAAGATTCCGATCCCTTCTAATATTGTCGGGGATAAGGTGACGTGACTATATTTTAGTTTGTATAAGGGAAGTAGATCATTTTGGATGATGTGGAGCTCTGAGAGAGACTTAAAATTTTTACAGATGTCAGGAATAGGTTTAGTTGAAGCTCTGATTGTAGATGAATGGGTTGAGTCAATGAACAACGAGACGCTGGGGATAACCTGATGACATTTAGAATTTAAACATTTAAGAACAAATTTGTCAGCAAATAGTTGACGCCTTAAATAAAGAGGAGGATCAGAACATTCTACTTGAAGGGAATTGATGGGTGACGATTGCATCGCTCCAGTTATTATTCGCAAAGATTTAGATTGAATTTTGTCTAATTTATTAAGTACATTTTTTGAGGCAGTACTAAAAAGTGGGCAGGCATAGTCGAGATGGCTTCGAATAAGTGCATTGTAAAGCAACTTAATGCAAGTAGGGTGAGCTCCCCACCAAACGCCAGATAATGATCTGATGATATTTAAATTTTTTTCGCATTTAGTAACTAAATTATTAATATGGGAAGACCATTTAAGTTTCCTATCAAATGTTACTCCCAAAAATTTTACTTCAGAAGCGTTGGAGATTGGAGAATTTTTAAATAAAATTTGAACGGGGGGGTTTTTATGGCGGTTTGAGAAGGTGACACACTGAGTCTTTTGGATTGAAAGTTCAAGACCATTTAACGTGAGCCATGTGCAAAGGGCATTCATGGCTTCGTTAAGATATTTGACGGCAAGAGGGATGATTTTGGATGATAAGAAGAAAGCTATGTCATCTGCGAACTCGATAATTTTTATTTGTGGGGGAATAGTGACATGCATATCATATGTGTATATATTATACAGTAAGGGGGACAATACATCGCCTTGTGGTAAACCCTTCCAAATAGACCTACTTTGAGGAGAAATATCTGGAAGTTCAATGAAAATTTTTCTATCTAGAAATAGATTAATAATAGATTGGACAAACATGGGGGGAAGGCCAAGGCCTAGAAGTTTTTTTTTCAGGATTGGGATGGAAACATTGTCAAAGGCGCCTTCTATATCTATAAAGACGGCAAGACAAACTTCCTGTTTAGAAATTGATAAATTAATATCAGTGCTGATGATGGCAAGGTTATCCTGAGTGGATTTTTTTTTCCTAAATCCAAATTGAGATGGAGAGAGAAGCTGTTTACTCTCGACAAAAAATTCTAATCGGTTTTTAATTAATTTTTCATAAAGTTTACTGAGGGTGGATGAAAGAGCGATTGGCCTGTAGTTGGATCCAAAATTTGGAGATTTGTTTGATTTTAAAATAGGGATGATTATTTGAGAACTCCAGTCATCAGGCATTATACCAGTCTGGAAGATTTTATTTAAGATGCTTAAGAAGTGGTTTAGAACATTATCATTACTATTTTTGATTATGCTGTAAGGTATACCATCTCTGCCTGGAGATGAGTCCTTGACTGTCGATAAACAATTTTTTAGCTCAATTAAGGTGAATGGAGAGTCTAGCCAATGATTAGACATGGGAGTATTATAGATGGGCGTTATTTCATCTAAGTTAGGAATAGAAGGGGGGGCAATTTTGTCCAAGAATTCATCTATCCATTTAGAATGAGACGCTCGAGGAGATGGAGAACTGAAGGAGGATCGAAATCTTCGGATCATAGACCAAACTTCCGAAATTGGAGTGTTCGGAGATACTGAACTGCAGAAGTTGTACCACCCGGATCTTTTTTTTGACCTCAATACCCTTTTGGCATTGGATTCAGCATTTTTGTATTTAAGATAGTTCTCCATAGTCATATTGTAACGATAGGAAAGAGATTTAGCTTTCCGAATTCTTACTACTTTGGAACATTCCTCATCCCACCAGGGAGTTGGAGGGAGTTTTTTGAGAGATTTAGTTTTAGGGGGAGGATTTGATTTATTTATTGCAGTTATGAGCATTGATTTGAAGTTATTATAGTCATCTTTGACGGAAAATATATCGGTGGCGGGTAAATTTAGTAGGAACTTGTCCATATGAGAGTTAAATTCATCCCATTTGGTGTGTTTCGTTTTAATCTTTGTCGAAATATGAGACTTGTCCGATTGGAAAGAAGTTTGATAAGTAATGGTGATCGGGAAATGATCACTGGAGCAAGGGTCGGGGGACACCACCCACGAGGAGAGAGAAGCCAGACTAGTGGAACATATCGAGAGATCCACTGCACTGGGGTTTGTGCTGGGGCGTGAGATCCTAGTAGGAGATCCGTCATTCAAAAGGAAAAGGTTGGATTGATCTAGGAAATCCATCACACTTCGACCATCTCGGTCGGAGAAAGCAGAACCCCAGACGGGGGAATGGGCATTAAAATCGCCTAATATAAAGAAAGGAGGGCTTAGTTGACTTACAATTTGCAACCAAGTTTGTTTGTTGAAGTGGGCTGTTGGGGGAAGATAGACTGAAATAAAGGATGTGTCCTTTATTTTAGCTGCAACCATTTGGAAGTCAGCATTGGGGGGTTTGATATTATTTATTGGGGAAAATGATATGGATTTTTTAATAAAAAGGGCAGCACCACCGCCCGAACCTTCCGGGCGGTCGTCGCGGAGACAGGAATACCCTCCCACATTAAAGTGGGTGGATGGAGTAAACCAAGTCTCTGAGATAGCAGCCAAAGAAATAAAGTTGGAATTTAATAGGTTAAGGAGATCAGATTTGTTAGAAATAGCACTTCGGCTATTCCACTGAAGTATTCTGACATCTTGAAGAGTCATTTTGAATAAATGATTTTAATGTGGAAATAATAGTAGCAGCGTTGGACGGTAGATTAGTTTGAGAAGAAATAAGTTCAATTAGAAGCATAATAAGAGTTTGGATAAATGAAGAATTGTCTTGGGAGAGTTTTTCAGAAAGTTTTAGAGAGTTCATTGAGGACGGATTATAATTATTTGCACACCCATTTGTGGCATTTGAAAGAGATGAACCATTGGGATTTAAGAGCAGTGAGTTGTGTTGTTGCTGATCGTATCCAGGAGCCGGTTTAGAGATAGCGTTTTTGTATGAGAATTTAGTTGAACGAGAAGAAGTTGTTGTAGAGGAGGGAAGAGGGTTGGATGAGGAGTTGCTGGATAAAGCCTCAGCAAATGATTTTTTCACAGGCGGGAATAGTTTAGAAGCCTGCAGAAAAGACAAGTTCTGAGAGGCCATAGAAATTTTAATATTTTTTTGGCGAGATTGTTCTGGGCAAGAAGTGTTGATAGCTGTATGTGAGCCTGAGCAGTTAAAACATTTGGGTGAGGAGGAAGAAGGACATTGGTCAGCTGCGTGGTTTTCTCCACATTTAAAACATCTAGGTTGAGATCTGCATGCAGCTTTGGTATGGCCAAAACGGCAGCAATTGAAACATTGAGTGGTGGGATAAGTATACATTTCAACTGGTAATGAGTTGAAGAATAAATATATATGGGAGGGAAGAGATTGACCTTCAAAGGTGATAACGACAGATTGGGAGGGCTTCCAGGAAATTATACCCTCAGAGGAGTCCTTGTAATTTAGCCTCCTGGCTTTTATGGGATTGCCAATGTGTTGGGGGGTTGAAAGTGAAGACAGAATTTCTTCGATGGACAGATCGGTCGAGATACCTCTGACCAGGCCCATGCGAGTGACATTGAAAGTAGGGATATATGCCTTGAACTTTGAATTTGATGAAATGAAGATATTTTTGATGAAACTGTTAGCAGCTGACCCTGAGAGGAATTCAACGGAGATTCGGAAGCGACCCTCGGCTTTTACACCTCCAGGCTTGATTGAAAGATTCTTGCTATTTGATAGGAATTTGCCAAATTCAAGAGGGTGGATGGTTTTTCCTTGCTCAGTTTTTTGGGCGTATACAATGAATGGGCCACGGGAATGAAGAGAATAAAAGTTTGTTGGAGGAAGTTGAGAAAGTGCTGGTGGGGACTGTGAAGTCGAAGGCGAATCAAGTTTTATTGGGGAAGAAGGAGTAAATTTCCTTTTTTTGGTAGAAGTCAAAATGACAGAATCACTGTCAGAAATTTCTACATTTTCCCCATCTGGGGGGTCTGGAGAGGGATCTGGGGGCTTTGTAGGGAGTCCAGGAGGGAAATCTTCCTCCATTATTCACAACAGTAAACAACTACAACAATAGTATGGAAAATGACAGAAGTAAAAAAAGTTTATAAATATCTGGAAATCAGCAGCGAAAAGTGACTCCTGGAAGATCAGGAGGGAGAAGAAACCTCAAGGCACAACACACTACACTTTTTTTTGCCAGAAAACAAAAAAGAATCTTTTTAATTATTTTAACTTCAATAATATTTTAATATAAATAAACTTTTAAAATATATTTTACATTACGTAATATAAAATATCAGGAATACTAACATACCAAAATGTCAATATGGCGGTCATCCCATTCAAAAGCAAATTTTCAGTTCACATAATTGCAACCCCGGATGTAAGTAGTTGGCTTTTATAGAAATTAAGTTGAAGAAGCGTTATTTAAAAAAAATTCTGTGACCCGACAGAATCCACACAATGAGTTTTGTTCCACCTGATCCGGCAAGTCCGGCGGAACAAGTCCGAGGAATCTAGTCCATTTGGCTGAACTCGTAATCGGACTTGAGTTTGAAACGTAAAAGAAAAAGCATTTATGAAAAAAAATGTTAACAAGTTTTCCCTTTTAAACGTTTATTAGTCTAAAACTAAAATATTATAAATAAATGGGTATTAAATCTGGTTGATGAGCTTAAATTTGTTGTGCATTGGCGGGGTGATGATGTTGAAGTATTTCTTGTAGATGTTGGAATTATCCCTGCCTCCGTAGGCTGTTTTGACCCAGAGGTGGTTCATTTTGGGGTTGATCTTCTCACAGGTGATCATCACACGGCCCTTGGCCAGTGCGTACAGCGTACCGTCCCTTCCAAAGCCAACCTGAATAAGAACCAATGATATATAATTATTACATAAATAAATATTATATTTTATTTATAATGTAATATATAATATAAATATTGATTTATTGATCAATTTGTCAATACAGTATAGTCTCTGTAACCCAAACCCATTCTAATTCGAACCTCCGGTGATCTGAACCTCCGGGTGACGGGGGCGGGGATTAAATTAAATGGAAAGGCATTAACCATTGAAGATAAAAAGCGTAATTTTAAAGAGACCTAGGCACTGACTCCAGCAAAATAAATACTTATTACAATTAGTATCCTCACATATAGCAACCATGCTGATTGAAGTGGGGAACTTTATAAAAAATCAACGATGACAGTAGTTTGGCTTTGCAAAGAAATAGAAACCATTCCTCTATTTAAATCATATAAAAAAGGAAATATTGGTGAAATCTATTCTTACGACCTATATACGGATTTATGTGCTAAGCTCGGCATTAATTTCCAAGCAAGCCGGGCTTAAAAGCAACTGATATACTGGGCCTTATTTGTTTGTTTTCCAGTTCCATTGTGAACTTAATTTTGCTACGAAGTGCAGTGAAAGTGGAGATGATGAACACTGTAGGTAATGCTTTCCGAAACGTTGGCTAAAGAAGGAGGTAGCGCAATATGGCATAATACCCCAAAAATAAATCACTATAATACTTTGGGCCGCGAAAATCTCAAATAATATCTGAATACAGCTTAATTACATTTAGTCCTGGGTGAAATCGAAGAGTCCTCTGCAGAGCGACTTTGGTTCCCGATTCCACGAAGGTTCCATCCTGTCTCTTCACTCCGCGGTGCTTTGGCCTCACTTTGGTGTGATTGTTCTGGGTACTGCCTTTCGCCTTCTTACTCGCATTACGAACACATTCTATAACAAACAAATTCAATGAAAACACTAACCACTATAAATTTCATGATTGAATTCAAATTCCCCGACCAATCGAAAAACATTTCAAAAATACCTAATAAAATCGATTTTTGGGCTGCGTACCTTTGATAACAGGTTCCGGAACAGTTAAAAGTCGCTGAATAAACGAAAGAGAATTCAGGAATGACATAGTACCTATTTCTGCTTTGTTGAAATTTATGTCAAAAAATATTCTGTACATAACCTAAAATCAAATGTCAAAATGAATTCACAACTACCAACCGAAAAACAAAAACTGTTGGTTCCATAGATATATAACACCCATAGTGGACATGGGTGTTATATATCTATGGTTGGTTCATTCTCATTTCTCAGTATTGCTATGATGTATTATAAAATTTAATAATACCATATAAAAAACCGCTTCACAATAATTTTATAAATAGTAGAAAATTTTGGCTGTATAATTTACTTTACGAATCAGTAAAACGAACGTTTTCCCCAATTTGAATAATTGGCGATGTATTTTATCCTGTGTAAGAAATATAATAAAGCAAATATGCACCACATAATGTTATAACACAAACATAAATTAATTTACGGTATTAATGGGAAGTAACGAAGTTCGTTACTTAGATCTGGTCACCAAGCACAGCAAGTGATTTCAAGCAACGTTTTTATTTCAATGGTGGCCTGAAGGGCGATAGTTTTCGAAATTCGGATGCCAAGGCAACAAGAATTACTCTCAAACGGTGGGCTCTGGTTTTATGCATTTTACACACATTTTTTATTTCTGAAATATTTAGGTGCACCTCCATTTCCATCATCGGCCATGAATAAAGTTTGCAATGATAAGTTATTTTCAAACCAATTGTCGAGCAAAGCCGGGTATATCACTTGAAAAAATGAATTTAATGAATTGTGTGCCTTAACCGCGTTTACGCGCTCTAGGCAGCCGTGCTCACAAGGCCGGTCATACAAAATGAGCGCGTTAACACGCTGTTCTATATGACGATTTTGCTTGTCAAACTCAAGTAATTTGAAAAATCTAAAATATGGAACCCACGGTGACATCTATTGGGATGATGAAGAAATAATTTTAATATAACAGTTCACAGATTATATCGACTTTAGAGTGATCTAAATGAAGCTTCTTTTGACGTTCAATATGTGTCACTAATGCAGGGTTGCTACTTAGAGGGACTCCCTGCACACGGGGCGACCGTATTTCATGTTCCGTGATTGCTTGGCGTATCCGTTGGAATATTGTTGATTATTTCGTTTTTGTGCTATATATTATATTTTTACTTGTGCAAGGAAGTATATGTTTTTAGTGTACAAAGGGTGGCCTCTGTTTTTTTTACGATTTTGGAGATTTTATACGTTTTTGGCGAAAAGTATTTTACAAAGTGTACTCTGAGTGAAAAGATTTTTTTTACACCCATTGTAAAGTGTGTGATATTTTTTGGTCAACGATGGAAGATGGACAAAGTATGCCTGGTGATGACCAACTGCTTGAAGATTTCACGGATGAAGCTGGCCGTACTGCTGAATCGGATGACAGTGATCTTGATTTCGAAATTAGTGAGGAAGAACATGATGTCCCTTCCATCATTGACGAATCTCTATCAGTTTTTGAATGGGAAACTGGTGGTTTTGTTCCCAAAATAAATTCGTTCATCGGTTCGAGATCAGGAGCAAACATAAAAAATGTTGGAAACAGAGAAGCAGATTTCACTAGCACAGTTTCAGTTGGAAGTTATTCGGCAACTTATCAATGAACACAAACGTGATGCGCCCTCATGCGCAATAAGGAAAAACAATCCGGAATTGCCATCACGACTCACAGAAAGGCATTTCATGGAAAAAATCCCACCAGCTGAGAAAATAGCTACACCAATGACGAGATGTGTGGTGTGTTTATCAAAGAAAAAAAGAAAAGAATCAAGGTATCGGTGTAAACAGTGCAAAGTAGCTCTCTGCATTGAACCTTGTTTTGAAGAGTACCACACGGCAGAAGCCTATTAATTTTTTCGTGATGTGAAAAGTATATAACTTTGATTAAAATAATTATTAATTTTCTGTTTATTAAAAATATGTTTTAATTCGAGTAAAATTAAAAATTTGTGACAACCCTGGACATTTTGTGAAAATTTTGTCGTGCTTTTCTTGGTGAATGGTGACACAAACGACATAAAGTATACATATTTGGTAAGTCTTCAATTTATATTTTTAATATATTTCAGAAAAGGATTATATTATATATTTTTTTTGCTAACGGCCTGCCGGTACATCCAAGCAAAATACCTTCCGGCATTTATTTTATAATAAATTTATACTGGAAATAATTACTTGGTTCCAAAACTATTATATTTATAGTAAATAATTATATTTATGGAATAAGTACGTAGATACCGTTTTGTACAAATCATACTCAAACATAAAAAAAAGGTTTGACAAAATATTTAGGCCACGTATATCATGTTTCGTAGAAAACGTACCTATTTAACAAGGTTTATCTGACGTCAAGCGACTATGGATGTACTTGCAAATGATTGATTTATAATGTGTTAAGATTATACTAATTAAAAATAATTCTCGGAAAAAAAGGAAAAATCCTAGGAATATTTGCAGTTTAACTTATGATGAACAACTATTTTTTTTTTCTATACTGTTGTAACAACTAGCTCAAACGTTAAATTTCAATAATATGCTGTAGAATAATCTCCTTGTAATTACCTCTAAATTCTGAATACCGTTTGTTAATGCTTTTAAAAATATTCAGAGAACCATAGTTTTTATTAGTAGTAAGTTTTTTTTAAAACTTTTAACCATCTTGGTGGCACCATTTAAAATGATTAACGATCGCAGTGTCCTCAATTTTTGCCTAGGTACTTTATTTTGATAGACTTGTACGATCAGCCCCGGCCCGGTGTTCACAACATTTTTAGTCAGTATAAAACCAAAATCAAATAAATTTTTGCTACACGTCTTTATCTAACCCGGAGGTTCCTAACTTTTTTGGGAACATTGTACACTTTTCCAATAATATTTTTCTTCAATCCCCCCCATTAAAGATAGCGTGTTCAAAGAAAGTGTCGCATGCGAACATTTTACTAAACCCAAAGACAAACCAATAAATGCTGTTGATTCTTATCGTTAATTAGATTCCAACGAAATAAATTGTAATGAAATGTTTTGGAATTTAATGAAACAGAAGCCTTTTGCATCAAACGTAGATCACAACAAAAAAGCGCCGAATTATCTAGTCTTTATAATAAAATAAGTGCACAGATATGTCTGTCGCCCAAAATCATATTAAAGTCGCCCCCTAAAACACTTTTAGCTCACGTTCACAGTACAAGCGACTTAAATCGCCCACTGAATGGCAATCACTGATTTAAACAAACACGTCACATAAAACGACTAGTGGGATGTAAAATTAAGAAAACATTATTTCTTTACGGGGTTTTATGTTTTTAAAAGCTTCTCATTTTAGTTTTGGGTTATTTTAGTATCAACTCATAATCCGCCACTCGTACCTATTTGCTCGTTTATGTAAATTAGTAACTTTGTTTGGATTATTATTAAAATGAAACTTTATCATATTTGTGTTTCAGATACCTATCCTACCGATTACAATATATTCAAGAATACCTAATTATGGCTGGTCTAAGGGAATTAAGAGTTGTAGGCTTATTGGCTTAATCTGGAGTAGAGGGACTTACCATTCAGCCACGGAGGTCGTCAGCAGTTTGCAGTTTGCCCACAAAGATCCAGAATTTCATTGAAATTGTTTGTGTTGCCATTTTGTTTTACAGCCGGGTTTTTTTACGATATTCGCGCTGGTTGGTATTTTATCCGTGGCACCATGGTGGCATCGTAACACTGATGATAATCAGTAGAAGTGAGATGAGTGAGATCTATACTATACCAGTTTGAAAGAAAACGGATTTCGCTATTTTACATACGACCTATCAACTCCTAGACCTCCGATGGAGGATCAAATAGAAGGTTACAATATAACTGAAACTAGTTGAGGTAATGTAATTTATAAATTAAAATAATGTGGTTAAAAACAAAGTACCTATTTAACTTTAATTAAATTATTATGTCAACCCACAAAGTGATTGCTTTCTTCGATAACCAAAATATCATTTGAAACGTTTTACGTTTTGTTTAGACTTGGTATTTGGTATGTGGTGACCGGATAAAGCATCACAATGATAATTCATCACATCTTTAAAAAGTTATATAAAGTCATGGAAAGTGATGAAACAAAAACTTTATTAACTGGATTAAGTAGGTTAGGTTGGGTTAGATTTAATTTTTTTTTCATCGTTTCCAATGACTTTATATCACTTTTTAAAAGTGTGTTGAATTGTCACTGTGTTGACTTATCATGGAGCCTTGGTATGTATTTGAACGATTTTATTCCGCATTTTTTTGAGCATATGCTGGATACAATGTTTAGTTTATTGTTTCTTATATGTTGTACGTAATGATTGTATTGTAATTATTATTGAGAGTGAAGTCAGCGGGTGCCGATTGTCGAAATACGATCTTAAATGGTAGCATGTATTTGAGAGTGTCTATAGATGTTTTTTAAAATTTATTAATGTTACATATTCAATTAAAATGTAGTCCCGTTAAACTGCTAGATAGCAGTTTGTCAACGCAATCTACTTTATGTTTTTAAATATATTATTTATAAATATATTATATAGCATTATGATTTTGATTCATAGACATAAGATATTTAAAGAAAAAAAAAACAACAAAAAATTAATAGAGAATCAGAAAAAGTATAAAGTAAAGAGAAAATTAAAGAGAAAAAAAAGATCAGTACAAAAAGATTTACACTTAACATTTTTTTCTGCTTCCATCTCCTTCTGAAAAGTTGTTAACAATTTTTTAATGAGTTTAGTAACTTGTTGTAAATTTTAGGGATATTGAATTATAAGGTTCTTTGACGGAATTTATTTAGATATCTGGGAATACCAAGTCCATCGTTTGCAGTTACTCTTGTATTATGAGCATTTTCCACTACTGTGTTGTATTCAGATTGATATGTATTATGTTCTGACTCATGTATCGATGTGCATTTGGATACATGAATCTAATTGGCCCTGGACTAGAGTATTTTATTTAGACACTGCCCTGAAAATTTTGAAGCCGTGGGGTGAGGGGGAGGATGTATGAAAAATGCCTTTACAACATAAAACTTTCAATGAAGTATATCATTCCCTGTCTCATCAATTACCCACAAAAATTCATAAGCTGTTATAATTACATTAAAAATATGAAAATAAAATAAAAATAGTTTCAATAATACCACTTTGCATACATACAAGTCTGTCATACAATATAACTGCCAGGCTATTTCCACTAAATTTGGCTTCAATGCCTTTCACACAAAATCGCACTAATACTCTATCCTGGGCTTTTTAGGTCCATAACTTTGATGTGTGTGTGTACACTGTGCATTAGTGTGTATCCAACGGCACACAAAATGGCTCACCGTTCAAAAAAAATCATAAAATATAAATAAAATAAAATACAAATAAACGCCCACCTTTGCACTTCTTTTGGTTCATCTCTTCGTTGCATCGTAAAATGTCGGTATCGGATCTCGGATCGCCCCAAACGCGATTCAGAACAATATCTTCTCACAAGCGACACTTCAAACTGCGACACATCCCACCAAGCTCCTCGCGGCGGGGATTGAAATAAAACGTTTCGCAGTGATGTATGAGGGTTGGTCCGATCGGATTACGCGTGACCAGAAGGTTCTGATGGTCCCCGCAGATAAATAACGACACTACCTTATTCGTTATCGTTATCACTGTTACTGCTAAACCGAATATGAGAGGAATATTTTTCTTCCACGTACCAATATATTTTATATATTCATTCATTCACTTTTACATAAACAAGCATACATTAATTAAATTACATAGTGCATTCAAAGTAACATAATAATTTCAACCAATGCAAGACGGGCATATTCCTAGCTTGTTGGTCTTCATACCTAATAATTGTAATAACCACGTCACTGAATAAAGAAAAATACAAAAAAATAAAGTTTTTATAGCATCATGAGCATAGCATTTAAATAATAAAACAAATAAGATAGGAAAAAAAATAATTGACGTGATACACATCAATACAACAAATACAAAAAATAGAGAATATTGAAAAAAGGTATTTATATCTGCCTGGAGTAAATAACATAAAAGAAAAACAAAATTAAAAGTTAAATATTTACATAAAAAGTAAGTTACAGATTATATAACAAAATAATGTTAGCGAAAAGATATGTTAAATTTTTAAATAACAGTTAAATTTAGATGAATGAACAAAGAACAACTCAGGAAGTCGCGTGTTACGATTTGGTACTCGGAACGTTATTAATTTACTTAAGTCAGGTGCATTCATTATCTAATATAACGCGGTTAAGTTAAAATAACAGAATATAAAAAAATATATATATAGTTGCAGTATAAGCGTTATTTATCAGACATGGCTATGGCTATGGATAGTTTGAAATAGATGAACCTTAAAAAATTGTGTTGAACTCTCTCAACAATATCATACACTTGTTATACCTAATACACGTGAGTCAATAATTTCTCCCGTAAAAAAATCTAATAGGTTTTGCAAGGTTCTCTAGCACAAAATTTTGAGAATATTTAGTTGGTATATCAGTAAGGGATATTGTTTATCTATTCCGCGTATTTTTCTATTTCGTTGTATAAATGTTATTAACACTAACTTTTTGACAGTTAATATCATAATTTATTGAGCGCATATATATGTGTTTCATGAACTCCTTCTAGTGAGTGGTTTATTTATGCCTCACTAGGAGAACCTGTACTGAGGTGATCAAGCTTTTTTGTAGGTAGTATTTTTGTGCATTGATTATATTAATAAGCATATTTTAAAATAATATTAGGAAGTCTGAAAAAAATAATATATAGATTGATGATTTGTAGAAGTATGATGATGTTGTATCGGTACTGTAAGTAATTCAAAAATATTATAGTGTTTCGCGTTCACCTCACCAGGATAACCTATGATGAGGTGTTCACGTATTTTTTTAGACAAAAAATGAAGTTTTTTGTGTTGGGTTATGTTTTGTTCGGTGTTATAATGTCGGAATAAAGTAAATATGTACTTGGTTTTTTGAACTAGGCTGTGATGTAGTATTTGTAAATATTATATTATGTTTTAGTTTTAATGTTCTCGTTTTGTCCTTTTTTTTTTTTTTTTTTTTTTTATATTTACTCCACACAGGAGGCCCTGAAGAAAATAATTTCCCTCAGGGCCTATGTCATCTTTGGGGATGCTGTGTGGAGGGTCTTTTTGTGGAGAGGAAGGAGTGAACATGGGTCTTGAAGAGTCCCATGTTGTAGGAGGGAGGAAACACAGAGGCCGGCAGTTCGTTCCACAGCCGAGCTGTTGAACTTAAGAACGAATCGTAGAAGCGACCCGTTCTCATGTGACAAGTGTCAACTGTGTACAAATGTTGGGCGCGCGTTTGGCGTGTATCCCGACTACGCACCGGCGCCGAAGGGATCAGTGACGCTAGTTCCTCAGAGCATCTTCCATTGTAATACCGATAGAACAAGGACAGCATACCTACCCGACGTCTGTGCTCTAAAGATTGCAGTCCGTTTGTTAAGATTGGGGAATCTATCAAACGGACCGCCCGTTTCTGCACAGAGTCAAGGGTTTTTTTCAGGTATTTTGGGGCTCCAGACCAGAGATGGCTGCCAAATTCGACAGTAGGGCGCACTTGCGATTTGTACAGGGTGAGCAGTTGTGTACTATTAAAGTATCTGCGGGCCCTGTACAGTACGCCCAGCTTCTGAGAGGCCAACTTTACTCTGGCTTCGATGGAGCCCCCGTACCTGAGCTGGTCACTTATAGTTACACCAAGCATATCAATGGAAGGCCTGTTCGGAAGATTGCTTCCGTTGAAGGAGACTAGATTATCATTTGGATCCCTTTTAGACGTAATCAGACAGGATTGGGTCTTTGAAACATTAAATTCGACGAGATTATTTTTACCCCAGGAGGAAATACTCTCGAGATAACCGTCCATTCTCTGCTTCAAAGCCCTCCGAGCCGTTGGAGTTTGTGTGCCCTTTGGGGGCTTGTCAAACAAAAAGCTATCATGAACTGTACTGTCATCCGCGTAACAATGAATCGGTGCACATGTCAAAAGGTCATTGATGTGCAACAAAAACAAAGTCGGAGACAGAACCGATCCCTGTGGGACGCCAGCATTTATGGAGTGCGAGGAAGAGGTGAAACCGTCAGCAACCGCCTGAATCGACCTATCCCTTAAAAAGTCAGCAATCCACGTACACAGGGATGCGGGAAGTCCGTAAGAATGCAATTTGTTGACAAGTCCTCGGTGCCAGACCCGGTCAAAGGCCTTGGATATGTCTAGTGCGACCGTTTGGGTCTCACCGTGACGTTCCAGGCACCGCCCCCAAACATGCGTCACATACGCGAGAAGATCACCGCACGAGCGGTTCCGCCGGAATCCGTATTGACGGTCGTTGATAATTTTGTTCTTCTCGAGGTATGTGAGCAGTTTGTCGTTGATCACACGTTCCATCACTTTGGACAGAACTGATGTGATCGCTATGGGGCGGTAGTTGGCCGGGTTGGAGCGGTCACCTTTCTTGGGAATAGGGTGAATTACCGCTTTTTTCCAACCAGAGGGCACAGTGCCACACTTCAGGGACATTTTGAAGAGCTTTGTCAAAACTGGAACTATTTCCGCAGCACACCTCTGCAATACCAAGGCAGGTATTCCATCAGGTCCACTAGCTTTGTTAACATCGAGCCCCCGTATGACGTGGAGTACATCCCGATGCCGGATCCTCAGCTTTTTCATATAGAAGCCGCAGTGAGGAACCGACGGCGGAACAGCACCCCCGTCGTCGAGGGTCGAGTTTTCCGCAAACATTTTCCCTAAAAGGTTTGCCTTTTCGGTGGCGGTGTTTGCTAGTGAGCCGTCAGGTCTGGTAAGAGGTGGCAAACTGGGTTTGCAAAAATTTCGACCTATTGAGCCCGCAAGCGACCAGAATGCTCTGCTGCCATGCGGGCAGGCAGCCAGCTTTTTGCTGATCTGCAGGTCGTGTTCGAATTTTGATCTATTGATGATTCTCTTGCATTACTTTGCCGATTTGTTGTATGCTGATCTGCTTTCGGGCGTTCGAGATGTGTTGTAGGCTCGGTAAGCCGCGTTTTTTCGTCGAACTGCTTCGGAGCATTGTCGACTGAACCACGGCTTTGAGCCCACACCAGTTTCTTTAGTAGTCGATTGTATGAAGCCATCCATCGCCGATTTGATGACTTCACCAATCTCCTGGGCACATCTTGAAGGGTCCGAAGTCCGAAAACAAACAGCTGACCACGGAAAAGCATTGAAATGGGCCCGCATACCGAACCAATCTGCTGACCTATAGTGCCACACTTTTCTCCTCAGCCTCTCATTGGTTGGTCTGAGGCTAACGGGGATTGATGTCGTCACTAGGCAGTGGTCAGATGATCCCAGAGGCGCTGTGACGTCAATCTTATAACCGTGTGGCACAGTAGTTAAGAATAGGTCTAACAGATTGGAGCGGTGAGTCTGGACATCAGGAACCCTTGTAGGCTCCTGAACCAATTGCTCTAATCCGTAGCAAATGGCAAAGGATTCCGCCTGTCGGCCAGCCGAGTCCGTTGGGCCTGAGAACTTCAACCATGGTTCGTTATGAACGTTGAAGTCCCCCAGAACAACAAACTCGGCCGAAGGGTAGCGGGGCAAGAGATCATCAATAGTATCGCTCAAATGTTTGAAGAGCTCGGAAGTGTCTGATTCGCTATGGTTCGGTGAGCGGTATAGACATGCGTAGAATCTTGCCGTACTGGCAAGATTGACGCGCACCCACATTACGTCGAATCTGGAGTTTTCCAGACTCAATAGTCGCACACAGTTGACGTCAGCTCGACTATAGAGGCAGACTCCTCCTTTCAGCCGGAATTTGCTTGCGAGGGTAAAGCCCGGGCAGTCCAGATAGGAGGAGTCTGGCGGCTCGGCTATCTGAGTTTCGGATAGGAAAAGAAGGTTGGGACGTTGGGACAAAAGATGGTGATGGACGGAATTTAAATTTGTGTGCAGGCCGCGAATGTTGGCAAAATTTACCAACAGTTTTGGCCCGCACCGGGGACGCCTGCTACTCGCCGCTGTAATGATGTTAAGATTGTTGTTTTGTATGTTCATGAATTTAATTATTATTTTTTTTTTTGTAGGTGTAGGAGGTGAAAGGAAAGGTCTGGAAAGGAAAGGTATGAGGGGTGGGTAGGAATCTGGGGTTCAGGCTGTCTAGGAGTGATGAGCGTTTGGTTCCAGCCCACCCACTGCGGTGCTAGGCGATAGGCCGGGAGAGTCCGGCTGGAGAGGGCATCCAATGCGCCCCAAACGCTGCTGCTGGGTCCCCTCCGGTCACGAACCGGCACAACAGCAGTGGCGGGGTTTTTTCACTCGCTGATGGGGCAGCCCACCCTTAGTCGTGAGCCTGAGGGTCGGGCCCCTGTACTATCGAGCGGCCCGGACAGCGGTAACCGGTTGTAAAGGGTCTCCCTCAACCAGCATCTCCCAACCGGCCCGCCACGCAGAAGGTGGGCCGACGCACCCGCCACCAAGACCCGGGCAAACCTTAACCCATGAACCCGGGCACCCCTGCTAAGTCACCAAACGTAGCGAACCACTTGGGGTGACCTGTGGCAGAGGTGTTGGTCATCCAATAAATGGTTCCCAGGGCGGCGGTACCCATTCCCGCCTACCAAATTGTCGTGTGAATGTCGTGCTGTTATTGTTATTCTAAGTTTTGTCATCACTTTGTATAAACAGTATATTTAGTGTTATAATATTAGATCTGTATTAGATAAGGCACACTGAATGAATAGTTTTAAGAAAATGACCACTAATACTAAATTACCGTTTTTAGAGTAGGTACTGGGAGAATATGTCTGTGTAGAGTAGGTACTGGGAGGATGAGTTTGATTATCGCCTTTTGTAATTTTTAAATTCTATTGTTACGCTCGTTGCACTTCCCCAAGGCAGTACGCCATGTGTGATCATTAATTGTGTTGTAAAGATTGTTTAAAAAAATGTTTTTAATTGATATTATGAGGTACATGACTCATTTTAAGTGGGTGAAGTTTGTGCACGGTCATGCGGAAATGGGTATTTGTTTGGCGGAGGTTGCCTCCTTTGTGTAAGGTATTTAGTTGTTATTGTATTTAGGGTAAGAATATTGTTAGTTAGCAATTTTTGATAATTTTTTTTCTGCTTTTGTAAATAACTCTTTCCATGATTCTTCTTGGCAGAGTAGTACTGTAATAGTAATGTCACACAGATCGTATATGTACATAAGGAACATTAAAGGGCCGAGTACATTCCCCTGTGGTATCCCGTATCAAATTAATAGTGGTTCACATACCTTATTGTGAATTTTCACTTATAGCGTTTAGTCAGATATGAAGCTTTTCAGTAAGTCGAGTTTTATTTATTTATTTATTTATTTATTAAACGCCATAAAAGGCTTTTACAATAATGTGATACATAGATTATAAGTACACAGTGGTACATAAGCGAATATTAGTATTACATTTAAGAACACAACAATATGTATACAAAACGACATTGAATGTGATACAGCTGAAATTTTCTTAAGGCATAGAATGCTACAATAATAGAAAGTACTTCATTTAAACAGGATAAAATATACAGAAAAGGTGACTTGCCAACAGATATAATCTAGCTAAATATTATAACAGCGCAAATAGTAGTGAGTTTATTTATTATTTATTTCACAAGTATCGTTTTTTTAGATTTTTCAAAGTTTTGTGTCAAAGGCTTAACATGTTTCTAAGTAAATTAATATAAATTTATTCTTATTTTAATTTCATTTGTAATATTCTACATTTTATTGTGAAACTTTACTTCAGTAATCAAATATCTACACGTCATGTTAAGTGACTGAAAGTGTGGACAAGATTAAAAAGATAATTTTGTTGTATAGTTCATTTACCCGGGTACTACATAAAACGAAATGTCCGCTAGTAATATAAAAGGAATATCGTTCATAAGACCTGCTCGTACAAGCAATAAACCATTATTCATTCGGATACTAAAGTGTTTTGACTACGCGGCAAAATATTTTTCTCACTGACCTTAACCTCTGTAAAAAAGGTAGAGTCAAATAAAGTTTTAATGGCATCGCAATCTGCCACAGACGTTTCGTATTTAAATAACAACTTTACGATAAGAAACATTCAGAGCAAAAGGATGCGATTAATTTGACATTTTGATAAGTTTGAGGGACAGTTTAGAAGCATATTATTAATAGTGGTAGGTATACAAAATCTAGAAAACTAAATGTTTTCATTGTAAATTAAGCCAATACTGTAAAACATTTTTTAAATTTTGGGCTTTTCTGTGGTTTAGCGGATTTTCAATGATAAAATAATAATAATAATATTTGTATATCGCCCTTTTAGTGAAAAATCACCTCAAGGGCGCTGTACAAATATATAATTTATCTCTAAAATATTCTAAATACCAATTTATTTATTGTATCTAATACGTGATAGCCCAACACCGGTATGATTAAAGTTTTATGAACAATAATATATTAGACGAAATTCGCGAGCAGGACACCATATCAGAAAGCTTACATCGACTACAATCTGCTTAATTTAGACAACGTAATCTATGTATGTTCGCTGGCGATCTGCAGTAGTGCTCGGGAATGACAATTATCGATAAAACCTTTGTTAGCTTTGTGAACTATTCTGCAGATGGGGAAAGTTTATTCGAGAAAGTGATGGGTCTCCTTGATTGTTCCAAATACTGTCGCAGACTTTGATACTATTTTTATGAGTGGAAAAGAAAGATTGTTAAACCACCAGCATTACTAGTGAAAAAAAATCATCCAAAGTGTATGCATTGTGAACAAGTGTCAGAAAAACTCGAACTTCTTAGAAGGGAATGAGCCATCGATCCAATGGGAAGGGGAATTATTTCCTGAAGGTCCTTAGTTCAGAATTCACAGATAAATAAATAATGATAATATCATCTCGGTTGTTGGATGAACATTGAACAAGTTATATTCAATAAGACTTCACGCTTCGGAGCAACTATAATGGGGTGTTTTATTACATTATGAAGATGTTGTTGTATTTTTGACACGAACATATTTCTTAATCCCCCGACACACTTAACCCGAGAATATTTTATGAGCAGTACGAGTATCAGATGTCTATGAACTGAACAAAACACAGAACAAATATAATATTGATACGTATTTTGAAAGTTCAACGGTTAGACGAAGGTATCCAGAATTCAGTAATACGTTTCCAAGTACTGTTTGGCTTTGGGAAATTTCGGAACAATGGCTGGATCATGCATATTAGATATTTCTAAAATCGATTTTACATAATATCTTGTCCCGATATTCAGCAAAACGACCTTCGTAGTAGAGTAAGTTGTAAAAAAGTCACGGGTTCATCCATTCACCCGTGTAGTATGCTAAGAATATAGTACCAATCTGAAATATAGTACGTTTAAAATGTAATTCCTCGTCTCAAAGTGGGTAATGCTTTCAGTACTGGTGAGACCGTTATTCAGAATCTAAATATTCAAAACTGGCCACTACGTTTAGTATCCTGACCTGAATAACCAGGTAAGTAAAATCTTCCCCTTTTCTCTCTCCTCCTCTTCTTATTATCTATATTCATGCCGCACGACATTCCTTAAATTGGGGGTGCCTTATATTATAATAATCACTGACTTCCCACATTTGAGATTTGTGTGGGTGTAACATAATGGTTGAGCTTTGTTTAGTTAACCTAACATGTAAATAACTAAATTCTTACAAAATTTCCTCTACATTTTTTCCTCTCCTTCTTTCGCTTCCTTTAGCCACTTTATGTCCCTCAAATTGAGAGTGATAGATAGTAACTTGCTCTAGACAGTTAAGAATCTTGTGCGCTATAAGATACATGCTTTACTTTAGCTTAGTGCGTAGCATTCTCGAGAGTGGATCTCAGGTATGAGGACCCCGTGTATGTACTAATGATAGAGAAAATACAAAAATATTTTTACACCTCTACACGAGAGAGTTCGGTTTTTATACTATAGCCGTTTTAAAAAGCATTTATCTCGTGAATGCTGGATATCTGCTGTCTTAATTCTAGAAGGGATGTCGAATTACTGCTGGTGGCTTATAAGCTTCTGATCGGTTTATTATCAATACCAGACATTCTAGCTTAAACAGGATTCTATGTCCCGGATAATTTCACGCGAAGCTTGAAACACGGACTTGATTCTTTTCATTTGCAGAACTACCTTACCAATCATGTTGATGCTCCTGGGAAGACTTATTAGGTTAATTAACTGCCTCGCAGGAAATGTGGATATTTTATACATGTCCTAAAATAAATTGAGCACGAAGTATTCTTTAGCCTATATCTCCTTGTTCTTATGTTTTTTTATCCTTTATGTAACCTTATGTATGTATTATATCGATAATTTTTATGTAATTTTTCTATCGCTTTTGCAATGTATTCGTTTTGTATTATCTTTTCAAATAAATACAATACTTGCTCTTATGTACAGAAGAAGGGGGGGAATTAGCCACCGTGATTCCCGTGACACCCCTTACTCCTCTGGTTCCTTATCAATCTTCCACTATTAAACAAAACATACTAACTTATCGAACACTCCATTTTTCCGATCAATTTAAGCTTTCATCCCTCTGTTTACTGGAAAGAAGACGAAGTGTTTTTATATTATTTTAGGTAGTAAATTGATCAATCAAAGTCCGTTATGGATTATATGGGCAGGGCGAGTGAGTGTCTACTAGATACAATATACGGCAGTGATGCACAACCACTTTAACGCGAGCTGCACCCGGCTAAATCGTTAAGAAAATTCGAAAAAGATATACCTACATATTATGAAAAAGTTTTTACAAAGCGATATATCAATGAATTTTATTTCTACAATAAAAGATCGTTTTCAATAAAAAAAATATATGATTTAAGATTTTCACGGCCAAAAGTATTTTTGTTATTTGTTTTTGGGGTGTTATGCCGTGTCGCGCTAACTCCTTCTTTAGCCAACGTTTCAGTGTACACTGCAATGCTGTCCGAAACGTTGGCTAAAGAAGGAGTTAGCGCAACACGGCATAACACGCCAAAAACAAATAACAAAAAAATATATATTTGTAAAAATACCTACTTTTCGTAATATATCACGTTTTTTTAGAGAATTAATGGAAATCTCGGAAAGAAACATTAACTTAGGTACTTACTTACGCACACGCGGACATGCATTTCTTTCAGTTAATATTCAAAATAAATGTCGGTCCTACGGTAGAGTTGCCGACTCCAGTTCCTGGGTAGGAAGATTCAATATTCAGTCATATTTTTTAAAGTTGTATAAGACATTTCGAAATAGATTTAATATCCATAGTAAAACATGTTTTTTAGATCATTGTTTCCTAATTCAAATACAATGCGGCTTTTGCATGGGTTTTCAAATGGCTTTGGAAAAATCATTTGATTAAATTTTTAAGGCGATGCCACACGTAGTAATTCAAAATCATGTGTTTTTGGTTTGAAAATTTGGTCGCCTAGAAATGTTTCAGATGCTTTAATTAAATACGGCGAGTAGAATACAACTTGGCCTTTGAAATAATCGAGTATTTTTTAGATATATCTTTTTATAAGCCCAGAAAAAAATAATGTAAAGGCCTATGAAAACTGCTTTAAAGTTCAAAATCTCCTACTTACGTACCCATTTTCGGTAATAATTTTATTGTATAGTGTGGCAAATTAAGTTATTTATAAAATTATCGAAAAAAAATTAAATATTTATGACTGAACATCCACAAAATAAAATAAAAGGCACTTTTTGGCCATGTTTTTTTCTTGCATAAATCAAAACAGGCGGAGAATTTAAACCTTATCGCCATCTACGTAAGGGTTGTTACTGATAGCGGCTCAATTTAAAATATTACACGACGTAGTGCATTGCCTTAATAAAGAAAAACTGAAAAAATACCTCCGTATGAAAATGATAAATTATTTTAAATCTGACGATGCATTGATTATTATTTCAACTAGCGCACATTGTTCAGATATAAAAATGAAAGTTTGTTATTGTACCAACCTATTTGATAGATTCGAGAATGAAATTCCGGGAGATGAAATGAATGTGAGAGATCAAATGAAAATGAAGAAATTCATAATAATATTATATATATATTATTATTAAAACGTTAAAAAAATCAATTGCTTTAGAAATTCTTACTGATCTGAAAAGAAAATGGTAACAATAATAATTAATTTTACTCTGAAGGTCAGTGCGATTCCACAAATCCCATGAGGTATACACGGAGCAAACTTACTGATATGAAATATTGAAAATTTATTTTAAATATGGTCAAATAATTCGTTTTCCTGTTAAAAACGGGACTAGAGGCCTATAACTAATGATATGACAAATTTTGTTTACACGTGTTCAAATATACTCTAATTTTTACTAGGAAATGGTCATGCAGTCACATTGACCTTTTATCTTCTTAAATACTCGTACATGCAAACAGGTGAGAAAGTACAAGCAAAAAAACGCACTTGAATATGAACTTTGGCGGGCCCCCAGATACCCAATTTCTACCGATTTATAATATGTTTTTCATTGATTCTTAAAGTTTTTAAGTTAAAAAATGTATGTTATGTTTGAAGATAACATCTATATCTATGCATTTGTTATGCCGAAACGTTAATTTATGAAATTCCCACGATAGAAAAAAATCGCAAGATAAGCTCCGAAAATTATTAAAAACACGTTTTGTTCTGTTATTTTATGTGTTATAGGCATGAAAAAATTCAATGCGTATCTTTAAATGCAACTAAAGTATTTTTGAGAGATTTTTACTCTATTTCAAACGAGTCGTGTTTTATTAAATATTTTCAAAATTTTTGCTTAATTATTATCGTTTTTTAACACAAGCGCGCGCTCCCTCTTACTCGTATTTTAATATCTCCCTTTCAAACTATCTTTGAACTCTTAGTACAGTGCCTTCATCCTGCATCTCAAGTTTTTAAAAATGCTGCAAAATCAGAAAACTTGTCCCTCCGTTAGTATATTGGAAGCAGTACAGTATATGGGAAGGCTGAACATCATGCGGTAGGCGTTGTTTTATTGCACGCAAAGCCTTTCCGTACTGTTTTTCTTAAAGTTCGTCGTTGCCGGTCGATATCACCGTCATTTATTTTCTTACTGTTGATGACAGTGTCCTAAATATTTTGTTTGTTCTATTACTTTAATGATCTCAACGTTCAGGAAAGCTGATGGAATGCTTGTCGCTTGTCGTATCTGTTAATCGATAACTATACAATATCGGATCGATAGTCGTAACTACAGATGATTTTATACCGATTTCCCGAGCACGGTTGAGCTGTTGATAGCCAAACCGATATTGGTAACACAATAAATAAGAAGTTGACATACGCTGCCAACACTGGTTGTACTTATCTATGAGTTAACATTTCGAAACGTCAAATGTCATATATCATATAATATGTTTAAAATGGCAATTTTCAATTCTAACCTAAATATGCATTGGCAGTCCGCATATAATTTTTGACACTAAAAAGTAATTCAATTAGTTAATGAGGTGTTTATTCATAACTTGTTATGTGAACAAATTTCGTTTCTGCAAGCCCGAACCGATGTTAAAACGAATTCAACTTTCGGCGTATTTGAATTCTTTCAATTCTAAGAGCTTCGTTAGTCCAACTCTATTCGTTAAATTTTACGTAACGAATGAAATTATTTAAAATATTATATATTGGACAGATGGGTTACTGAACTACAAAGGTCCAGCGGACAAACTAGTGATTTACTGCGTTTAGTGTAGCAGGTGTAGCACTTAAGTCCGTCGGTCAGATAAACTGTCACCAGCTACCACAAACAAATTGCTTTTGAGATGTGCTCAAAAACCAAATCTGATGGAGTTTTTTCCATTTGTATGTTCTTAAAAATCCCTTATTATTTAAATAAGTACAATTTTCACAATGCTTTTTGCTATCCGAAAACGTTAACGTCGAATAAAATAAAGTGAGATCGCGAACGCAGAAACACATACGTATATGAAGGAAAAGCTAAATACAGTATTTACGTCGTATTCTGCTACTCTGCTCACTCGTTTGTTAGTCGAGAAGTAGGAGAAAAGCGGCCCCCTGACGGGCGAACATCCCCTCCAAGCAGTCCACCCGCGGCAAGCAGTCTGAGCATGAAGTCACGCGATTTATCCTGCGGACATCTATACAAAAATCCTCACCTGTGACTTCGTACTTACCGAGGACATGCTCGCCCGTCAGTGGGCCGATTTAGCTCGCAACTGGTATTGCGAGAAACGCATGCAGAATCGATGTGCGTTCACAATAACATGTAACGCCCGTATACATATTCTTTGAATGGCTATCTCTATCTAACGCGTTCCATTACATTTAGCTATGAATGATGTTATTTGTAGCCATTTCGTTAATTCGCACATATTTGTTGTGGTTATTCTTTTCTTATGCGTTTTGTTATTCAATTTCAATCTAGAAACAGGAACGTGCTATATTTTTTGTTCAATGGTATATTTACAATTAACTGAAGCTTATCTTACACTATGGAGGCGTCGCTAAAATTTGTCTATCATGGGTCGGAATATTTCTTATCAATCTGTCCTTATCAGACCGTGCTCGCAAATATCGCTAATTGACCACGATGGATTTTGTCAATATCGTATTTATATAGGGCTTTATTGATCGTCCGTGCAAGATTTAGATTGAAAAATGGATAAGATGGCCTTTTAATTATATAGATTGTGCAATGGTTGTGCACCGCTGATTACTTGTGTACAGCATCGGATCAGACTCGGCCAGTCATGCAGCAAATACCTCAAGATCCACCTCTTCATTAGACCGCTTTGATAACTCGACGAAGCGTCAAGGGTGAAATGTGAACTGGGTCGTGAGGGACGTGCCCAATCAATCGGTTCACGGTTCACAAGAACAATCAGGGAATTACGCATGAACAATCGAACCATAACATCGGCTTGTGATCCTTATCATAGGCCTGCCATTAGCGACATCATCGAATCAAACCCCTACGAATAAAGCGACTAATGTTCAACGATTAAGAATAATACGGAGCCGAATGCGCCGGATAATGTGGTGATGGCGTTTTTTTATGATCTTGATCAGATTATGCTAAGATTCTACGAGTATCACCCGACATTTAAATTATTTTGTAACATGTCATCTTCGTTATTGAGAGAAGAAAAATCTAAGTGTTTAGAGAAAATACACGAAGAAAATTTACTGATATAAAATATTGGTAATTTATTAAAACTCTCTTCAAATATTCGTATTCCGGTTAAAAATGTGACTGCAGGCCTTTAACGAATTGCTCAACAGGTTTCCTAATAAAACTCGAACGTGTTATGGCGATGTCGGAAATATAATATTATATGTATTTTTTTAAATTTTACTGTTTATCTATTATGACAAATGCAGGTGCATGAACACGTGTTCCGATATATTATGGATGCACTTAAAGTCTATTAGGAAACGGTATGCTATCCAGTTTTTAACAGGATTTTAATAAATGATCAATACTTATTTTTCTCAGTGCATATTTGTATTTCTTACTATAAAGGGTCCAATGGTGAGCTCATTAAATCATTAAATTATTATAGTTTTTCCATTCTGAATTTAGAGGTTAGTGCATAGATTTTCTGCTCGTAACGCCATTCTTATGGAGCTTCAAAATATTATATATTCTGTAAAAAGTGTTAAAAAAGCTATACATATTATCTATTTTTGAAATAGTTCTTCTGGTGAAAATATGGTACTGAATACTAGTTGAAAAGTAAATTTTTTCTTTTAAGATGTTAAAAAGGCAAACACTACCCCGAGTCTACCTACAGTATAGGTCATATATAAGTCTTCTAATAGTCCTTATTTTAAAAATACCTTTTTATATATAACAATTTTATTGTGTACTGTCGACTACCATACTAAGCTCTTGCTCGTATCATGACAATCGAGACTCGACACGACACACTCCAGTTTGCTACTAACTCCTGAAGTTTGTCAGCAGAACATTTAAACAGTTTAATCCAAATGCAATGATAGCCATGTTCGATGACATTATAAGAAGCAAGCTGCAGTAAGCTAGTGGTGAATGGACGCCGCACCAAATTAAATACATAAATATGCTGGATCAAATCGCGGAAGCAAGGAACTTATCCGAGTTTCATGTACCATATCGACTTCCTCGAGGCAACGCATAGATTTAATTTATATATGAAAACCAGACATTTTGCAAATCTTGCAATACTTAGTTTTAATATAGTGCGTACCTCTATTGCTAGCCCGTTCCTCTTGGAATGCTATGGCTTATACGTTCCTGAATACTTGTTCAAGATACCACATGGCAGATCAAATTCTAGCACAGCATAGTATAACAAGAGGATGGTGCTATCTATAAGTTTTGCTCCTTATTTAAATGTCGCATTCAGATGATTAATATATCATACAATAATTTTTTAACCAATCAACCTTGATTCCATAGGCGTTCTCAGAAAATATAGTAGGAACAGGTAAATATAGTATTGCAGCCAAGCAGCCTATCCACAGGGTTATCTATCTATTGTGTAGATGTCTACATAATACCTGCCAATAAATAGAAGGGAAATTACGAAAAAGAAATTCAAATTTTTTCACCAAAAAACCGGTCATCTGATTAAGTTACATATTACATTATGTTATCATCGTCCACTCATTCAACATAAAAAAACACATCGACAAAGAAATCCTGTAATTCATAGAGAATCAATTTTATCAAAAAAAATTTAGACAGCAAAACGATTTGAATATGTCATTTAGGGAAATGAAATTCTAGGAACAGAATTTACTGGTAGGGTTCCTAATAAAGAGTTCATTATCCACCAATTTGGTTAAGGCTGTCTGCAAATGGAAGAATGCTGTTATTAGTACCACTTAACCCTATTTCTAAGAATATAGTTTCTGTATTTATTGATAAAATTTTAGAGCAAACTACCTTGCGGAAAATTGGAAAATTCGGAGTCAATAATGCGAAATATCTTTGCAAATAATGAGCTACCAAGAATATTGGTATGGCTCTTGAAAGATAGAAAAGGGTTCTTGTATTGAATTCCACAACGGGTACTAGCCAACAAAAAGGTTTAGTGCTTCTCGAGAAAAAAATTATGGCTTTCAACAACGTAAAGTAATACAAAAGATATTCAAGAACAACTTTTATTTTTAACTTATTTGGAAGGTTATACACATCAATATAATATATCATTGAAGAAGAAAATAATAATAATAAATCTAAACGAAACATGAAACAGAACAATAAAAGTATAACAGTGACAACTAGGAATCGAATCCAGGATCTATTTTTCTTACCGGGACAGGTGTCTTAAACCACTGTTATATATATTTTTTTCTGTGTCTTGTTCCGTTTCATGTTTCATTTAGATTTATTAGTATTATCTTCTTCAGTGATATAAAAAGATATTTGATCTACTAAATTTGAGTGCAATGTCAAAAGTTTCAATTGAAAAACAATTTCTAGGGTGCCGCATACTAGCAATCTTACCTTGCTGAAAGATCACCGTTCAGAATCGAAACCTTGCGGAAATGATAAAACTAATTTTTATTCCTTTCCATAAGATTCAAAAGTCAGAATCTAAAACTAATCCTAATCTGAAGTTTCACAATGTCAATTGTAATCCGACAACATGCTCAAACTGTGAACAGATCAAGACAGGAAAACACATTGAGTACTTAGTTGTAAATATAGACTGCCTACTAAAGAGCACCAACCATATAGAAAAAAACTATAAATAAACTGAGGTACTTAATTAAACATCAATTTGGGGGTGGCGAGTTTGGGTACCGCCGCCCCGGGAACCATTTATTAGATAATCAACATCTCTGCCATTGGTTTCGTGCGTCCGTCACTCCTGGACACACTGATCCTTAGATTTAAATCCACCCCTCATACATTTTTCTTTCCCATAACTTCTTATCCTTCCCTTTCTTTAAAAGACTCACAGGATACCCAAAGATGACATAGGCCCTGAAAAAATTATTTTAGTTCATTGATTCATTTCCAATGGAGTAATTGGTTGGGGCGGAACCTACGAAAATCACATAAAACCCCTGAAAATCAAAACTAACCCTTCCAAACAATTGTTCCAAGACAGTGATATTTAGGACTCAAGACGAATCTATAGCAATCACTATCTAAAAGTTATTGACACTCCTCCAGCAATTTTGCGAAAAATTCAAACCGTTCTAGCCAAATTCATGTGTATATGCAGCACCCATTGTATTTTTAGTCTTAATAGTCACAATTTACAATATAGTCATTACTCATAGACAGATTTTTTTCTTTTCTCTTATTTTTATCTCGATTATAATTGCGTTTTATATATTTTTTCCTAGGAAATTAAGAACACTTTGTGTAAAAATGGAATATACAAAAGAAAGTTCTGCCGTGTAATTATTATTATACCTGATAGCTTGATAATGCCTTCAGAGGGAGAGGCAGAATGAAACAATAATAAACTGTTTTTTGTAAATTTAAAAATAATATTGTTGAATATATGAAAGAAAAACCAAAAATTAAAATGGAGTTCTACAAATTAAAGTTATTATTATAATACCTACCCACAGGCTTTGTCTGAGTGCGATTTTATAGTTAATTCGTTTTTCATATTTCCTTGCATTTTTGTATTTATTTTATTAACCTGTAAATTAAATCTGTTCCAATACAACAAAACATTTCAATAAAAAATGGCCTTAGCCGGGTGTAACGACAAGATATCAACAGCCAGTTACTTCCCAACATTTCTCTAACCATTTCCTTCCCAATTCCAACCCCTTTCTCGAAATTTAACTCGATTTGGGATGCTAGAGTGCCACTGGCACCGGGCAGTAGGGATTCTTTTGCGAAATTCACATACATTATATCTCACCTGAAATAAATCTAATATAAGCATTGCTGCATTATTTATTTAGTCAATGAATATAATACAATATCTTTATTACGTATTTCAGAACAATTAAGAAGTTTAAAAGTACAACTTTCTTTTTAGTAGGTACACGGAGAAAAATTAGTATTGTTAATTAATTAAAAATCTATTCAAATTATTCGTAATCCTGTTACAAACGGTATTGCATGTCGTTTCCTGCTATAATATTTTTAAATTCCTAATACATCGGAACACGTGTTCATGCACCTGCATTTGCCTTGATAACACACAATGATGAACTGCGAAAATTTTCACGAACACATTTTTCGATTTCATGATAATACATTCGTATTTTACCAACAGTTTATTAGGAAACCTATTAATTCATTTGTCAATACAAAGAGTTTCTTAATAAATTAGCAATATCCAATATTAGTCACAATACAATAAATTAACCGAGACAATAAAATATATTTACGCATAGAGTGAGCTAATAATTGCTTTTACCAAAAAAATCAGATGATGCAATAAACCACAGTATTATTAAATAAAGTTATCTCACGTAAATTTAATACTGCCGCTATCCTTTAGTTACGTCATTCCAAACCTTTTTAACTCGTGACGTGAAGTTTCTGGGGAACATTTGTTCTGGGACTCGCTAAGCTCGTAGGACCAACTTGGAACATTTTGCGCATTCATTTGTCAGTAGTCTTTCTCTTGGGTCCTACCATGTGACTTTGGGGGCTTTCTTCTGCAGTAGGTAGTCCAAATGACTTCACAACGTGATAATGCGGCCGGTTTTATATGCACTTGACACAATGTTCCCAGAAGGGGCGGACGAACTACTGCAGGGGCGGTGGGAGGGGGCGGGACTGAGGACTTGTTAAATGCACTGAACGTTGAGGGTTTATAGTCATTATTTAGCCTCTTGAAGCGAAGCTTGCTACAAAGGACCAAGAGTAGTTGTACAATTTATACTTACTTGAACAATATTTTTGTCAACTGCATAATTTATCACGTAGTAATCTGAAACCATTGCCCGCTTTTTTTTAAAAAGAAGTATTAAAAATTTTTGCGATAAAAAATGTGTAGGTTGTGTTGATGTAAGCTTCTGTTAACAGACGTTTTATAAATGTGGGAAAATTGGGAGTTTTACATTTTTTTTGTGTAGTTTATTATGAACAAACTCTCTAGATTTTTATTCCCGGCAGCTTACCGGGAAGTGCTTTAAAAGTATTAAAATCTTGTTAAATTTGGTTAACTTTAGATAATATCGTTGAGTTGGCCAATTATTGGAATTGCCCAATTATTTTATTTGAATTCAAGATACAAAATTTATCAAACTGATACTCGAAATAATCCAAAAATTCATAAAAATGGACTCGCTGGGCAAATGTGTTTGAATTTGAAATCTCTACAAAATTTATCCAATCTAAGAGAGGAACAGCGAAAACTTGATACAGCAGCTATAATCAGAAAAAGAGACCAGTGCATTACAGACAGACATTGTCGTGAAATTAAATTGAACTAATTTTACCAACAAAATGATTATGTGTTATGTTTATTGAGTTAAAGATAAATGTTAGAATCTGCAGACAAGTCGCCACGTGACAACACAGCGGCTTGTCTGTGTTGTCACCTGCAGACAAGCCGCCACGTGACAACACAGCGGCTTGTCTCTGTTGTCACCTGCAGACAAGCCGCCACGTGACAACACAGCGGCTTGTCTGTGTTGTCACCTGCAGACAAGCCGCCTCGTGACAACACAGCGTGACTACTTTATTGTTCTTATTAAAATTCTAGTAATATCAGTGTTTTATTAAAAAAATAATATATTTAAAAAAAAACATCGTAAAACTGATTCTGTCCGCAAAAGGGGCTTACTTCATAATAGTATAATTTCGTGGTTATGTTGAAGTGGAGCTTCGTGGCGTGCAGGATTCGGCGGCGGAAGTCAGGATGTCCTAGAAAATAATCCTTATTCGAGAGAGCGAGGTCTTGTCATCAGCATCTTCATGTAAAATACCTGTCAGGATGCAGGGTGAGCAGGTATCTTCCGATTTCAAATCTCCAAGGCGGTCTCCGATATCGAATAATGTCGGATCCGTCACCGTCAATCCAGACGTGGCTCCAAGCTCCAGGTTGTCGTACAAATAATGATATCATACCCAGATTTAAACTCCCAGGTTCCTAGCTAGGAGGTTTGACAACCGCAGCGACCCCAAAAATCCCGTGCCGGCAATTTATCCAATACACAATGGTAAAATCTTCGAAGAGGTGTCACACACCGAAACTATTGATAATAGGAATAAAAACAGAGGGTAAGGATCCACACTCCTAGTAAATAAACTAAACCATTCCAAACAAAATATACAAATGTAAAACTAACAAATTTTTTAAATCACAGTTACATTTATTTTATCTTTAACTAATCCGAAGAATTGGCGACTGAACGAAACACGACACCGTTAACCATCAATAATTAAAACAATACCATGGTTTTAGAAATGTCGTGGGATCCATTTGAAAGATACGCAACTTTTAATTTTAATTCAAAATACGGTTCTGGTTTCTGTGTAAAACCAACTGATAAAAACAATTGCCCTAATTGTTTAACATTAACAAAACAGTAACATTACTCAACAACAATTAAATTGAACCTATCTTTTACGTTTTAGCTACAATTTTTATCCTTCAGAGCATGGCTTTATTATTAATCAGTGCTGAAATAGTACCCCACTATGCATTCATTCCTTAATGACAACATGACACATAATCTAAAATTCTAACACTAGTGTACCGAGGGATTTCTCATAAGACGATCTCGACAGATTATGTTTACAAAGCGGAAATTCTTAGAAGGAAAAGCTATTAGAAAAGAAGCGATTGAAAACTATTCCAGATTATGAATTCTTAAGAAATCCTTTATTGACAGTATTAAGAAAATACTTGAGTTGTACACAATATAAAATATAAATTGTAGCGATCAGAAAACGTTCGTTACAATGGTTTATCCGAGAATTACCTCGTCAGTTTGTATGGGATGTAAAAGCTACTTTGAAAAGATAAGAAAACCCATGTTTGTTTAGTTTTCCGTTAATTCCTTGTCGGTTGGCTGCGTATATTTTGAAACTCGTTTACAGCGATTTTCTCAAATCTAATCAGCATCCATTTCCAAAGTTTGCGGTGTAGATTTTTCTAGCAGTAGCCGCAGACATTTACAAGTTCGCCACAATTAAACAATTTGATTCCACAAGGTAAAGAGAGATCAAACCATGATCAAAAGATTCAGTTTACTAAAATAAATGGGTTCTTTGGTTTATTCGGAATTAATTGAGTTCTTAATTGACTGGTTATACCTACATTTATAAATTGTTCTAGATATACATATATTGGTGTTACTTTAATACCAGCTGATATTCCTCGAAAGATTTTTGGAAGACGTAGTGAAAATATTATCACACATCATGGCCTCGACTTACTTACGTGACTGAAACGAATACAGTTTCGCTGATTTATTACGGAATGCAACCTACATAGTGAAGATTGTCTCGATGACACATAGTTGTCCTTCGATACCAGAATAAGGCAAATGCAAAATGGTACGGATATAAAAATAATCCAGGCAGAGAGGATCTTTTTACGCCGTGGTAGGTAAATATACCCATGCAGAAAATAATAAAGCTACTCCAAGACAATTTTTACAAGTTGCAGAAATTGGAAGTTCTGTTGTAATCTTATTTATGTGCAAATATGAGTTTGTACCAATGGCAGGTCCTGTAACTGTAAACTGTAAAGCCAAAGCGAGAGAGACTTAGCATAAAGCATGAATAAAATTTGAAAGTAAAAATAAAACGATTTAATTTCAGCAGAAAGTTGAATAATTTTGTTTGTGTGAATTAAGAAAACGTCCGTTTTACATCTTCCAAGTATTTAAAACTTCGGCCTACCATTGTAGAAATTGGGAAGCGTGAAAACATTCACAGGGGGAAGGAATTAAATATTAAATATTGCAAACAGTTCGGCTTTCTCAGAGCTCGTGAGTACATCTTCTGAACGTTTCTTTTATAATATTAATCCCGAAATGAAAACTCGAAGGTGCCTCTAAGCCTAAACCTTGAGTATACTATCTTCTTAATGTTGTTTGAGCGTGTTTCTAAGCTACCCTGCATCTTATAAACTTTGTATTCAGGGCCAGACCTACAATGATATTTTCCGCCCGCGCAGATTAAAACTACAGTAACTAATCACGCAACAAATGATGTCCTAAGTCAGTTGGTAAGGAAAAAATAAAATTATCTCTTACAACTTTAAGTCAGGTCTCACAGGGAACAGGGTTATTACTTAATATTTTGATAATTTTTTCAATCATTAGTAAAATACTATATTTTCGAAGTTTACCTTTATCTTTAGATGTTTGAGACGTATTCTAAATAAAGATATACTAAGGATTGGTTGTTTCACAGAATTTGAACAGTTCATTAAGTTTCAAGTCGTTCAGAGTTCATATTTAAAGAATTTAAAGTGAGGAAATTAAATTTTCTGTTTCTATACTGAACTTAACAAGTATACAAAAGAGTACATCATTCAAAAACACAACAAATACATGTTACCGATTCCGAAATGCAATTAAAAACAGAACTACAATTACTTATGAATAAGTTAAAATCATTTTTCAAATAATATAATATCACTCAATAACAAATTTAAAAAATATATTCGTTAAATATATTAAACTAGAAAAATATATTCATACAAACAAACAAAAAACTACTAAAATCTCTTTTTTTGTTGTTCTTTAATTTTGAAATTCTTACTAAAAATTAAAACTAAAAAGCAACAGTTATAAAAATCTTCTTAATAACTCAATACATAACTCCCTCAAATACACACAAGCGTAGATTTTTATGGGGGTACATATTTAAATAAAATTATTACTCAAATATATGTTGAAAATTTTGAATTTTAAAAAATTCTGGGTAA
The DNA here is from genome assembly GCA_026573805.1 of Hesperophylax magnus. Lineage (NCBI taxonomy): Eukaryota > Metazoa > Arthropoda > Insecta > Trichoptera > Limnephilidae > Hesperophylax > Hesperophylax magnus. The sequence goes on along the minus strand of JAIUSX010000116.1, from coordinate 251,001 downwards.
TCTGATACGGAGGTAAAATAATTTATGGCAAAATGCAATAACGCCAATAATATTTAAAATTATCTACGGAATCCTACCTCTTTCGTATGTAAGAATTGAAAGAGGTAGAATTGGGCGCGAATTTGAATAATCTGAGAGTATGTTGCCTGTTGTATGCTGATGATGCGGTGCTGATTGCTAACAGAATGGAAGATCTACAGTCTCTCGTGTATAGTATGAACGAAGTATGTATGAAGAATGAGTTAATGATGAATGTAACTAAGTCTAAAGTCACGGTGTTTAAAAGAGAGCGTACGAAAACAGTGTGCAATATAGTTGTGAATGAGGAATATTTGGAGCAGGTGGATGAGTTTGTGTATCTAGGGAGTATGTTTACGAGAGATGGGAAGGCGAGATATTGAAAGAAGGGTAAATTTTTTCAGGCAACTCCATTAATGGAGGACTGAACGCAGTTGGCGCTAACAAAAGTTTGTCCAAAGAAGCGAAGCTAGCAGTCCACAATGGAGTGCTGGTACCTATCCTGATGTACGGGAGTGAGGCATGGAACTGGCAGAGAAAGGATGAAAGAAGACTAAATGCTGTAGAAATGAGATCCCCGAGATCAATGAAATGAGATCCCTGAGGTGTGTAAAACCATATATGATCGTGTGGGAAATATGGAGATGCGCAAAGAGTGCAAGGCTGATGTAAGTGTAATGAGTAAGATCAAGAAAGGGACGCGTAGATGGTTTGGGCATGTAGAGCGAATGAGCGAAGAAAGGAGTGTAGGGAGAATATACGATGCAAATGCGAATGGTAGCAGAAGTCGGGGACGCCCGAGGAAGACATGGCACGACCAAGCAGATACTTGAGTCGGCCCATGTCAAGAGTCAGAATAATAGAAGAGCGTGTATGAGACGATGTATGAATGTGAATGAGGCAAGGAGTGTGTGCCAAGACCAAGTTGTTTGGCGGTCCGTCCTCTCTGCCTACCCCTGCGAGGAAACGGCGTAATGATTAGTTAGTTTTTTTCAACAATGAAATTACTGCAACCTACAGCTATTATGAAACGTCTTTATCGCGCGTCGCATGCTCTTACTTATATTCACAGTAGATTTAATATCGATAAAGCTACACATACGCATAATATTGTCTTAACGAAGACTACTGGTTATAATTTACGGATCTCAAGGCTAACCGTATTATATTGTTTTCCTTTTAGTGTACTAAGCCTTGTTGATCTTTCTCGTCCTTCTTGAGCTAATAAGAAGGAAACACATTACAAAGAGATGAATAAACTAGTGCCTCAAAAGACAAACAATAATATAATGTGTAGATTAAGGATCAAACTGATTACTTTGATATATTTATTTGTTACAGAATTCGCCACTTTTAGGCTATTTATTGTTAGAAGTTGTTCACCCTTCGATATACGAATAATTGAAACTTAGTCAATGGATGGCAATTATGCAGTAGGAAACTTTGTTGGAGACTCGGCAGAAGCTGCCATCGAGGACCTCGACCTTACTAAAGCCCACGCAGAGAACTGACACTCAGTGATAAGAAGTTAGTTTCAGTGAACAATATTTTGCATTAAATTAACAATGACGATGTGAACAATGAAGAAGCAACCCCGAACAACGTAACAACTCGTAGATTTAGATATGAGTATAACTAAGATTTAGTGGATTTGAAAACTTGACCAAACCTCATTAAAATCCATATACATGTTCAAATAGATCTTTATGATTGAATTCATCCCCATCGTCCTAACCCAAGCCACCCAAGTTGGTGAGATGGTATAGTGGAGAAAGCAGACCACTTAAGAGGTGAAGAATAAAATTGCATTTATTTAATTATTCAAATAATTATTCTGAGCTAGTTACCGTAGACAAAACAGTCACAATCTACAAACCAACATTTAATTTTATATATCCACTATTATAATATCACATAGTCTTCTTTACCTTATGTGCAATAAAAAATGACTAATCCATAGACATATGAATATTAGTAGACATGCCCTAAGTGATTAAAAGTGTATTATTCCCCACTCCCCATACCGGTTCCATTGGAGCCGGCTGTGCTCGCGTATGGCCTCAAGTGAAATTTGAAAACGTGACGTCATCATTCTTGTGCGAACTATGGTCGAGGCATCATCGGTTCATTTTACGAAATAACACGGCAAAATGTTGACTTGTGCTATGAAAACTTGTAAAAATAGATGTGAAAAAGAGAATAAACCCAATTGTCGTATTACATTCCATATATAAGCATTATTTTACTTTATTTTAAGCATATTCACATCGTATAATATGGATCAGTTGTAGAAACATATACTATCACATCGAGAAACGTCTGGACGCGAAACACAAAGCTGGTTGGTTGCTGGGAAGTAAATTATGAACATTTATAAAAGTGTCTTAACTAAATACTTAAACGAAATATTCGACTCTGAAAATAGAAGAAATTTTTTGCCGAATTTGGACTTCGCAAATTTGTTCATAACGTGGCGAGTAATTTGCGCTCCCATGTAAAAATGTCTATTCATTCAAAAGCAGATTTTACTTTTAAGAACTAAATGGTGATATTATAATGCGAGATGCCTATTTACTGTCAGATTGATTTATTGACGAATCACAGTCAGCTTTACCCCCCTTCGTTCTTCAACAGTTGATTTTACCCCTCGCCATTATCTTCTCGTCTATTAATTCCTATGTCTGTGGACTAATTGTTTAACCTGACTAGACGTTATACAGATGGCATTGATAAACATAACAAGAGTTTGATGTTATTAATTTGTGTTGGTGGTAAATGTAGCTAAATACTTATAACAAATAAGCATTTCCGAAGCGCAAAACGGTATTTCAGTTTTAAATTGCATAAAAACTATACATTTTCTGCAAAAGTTAGGTTATTTCCGTTTCAAATTTTTGCCCAATTTTTAAAAATTAATTAAATTTATTTACTGTGGTGAACGTATGTCTGTCGGTATGAAAGAGACAGGCATATCTGAGTGAGACAGCATGACCGAGACGTATAAAAAGGCGTGTCTGTTGTAACTCGTCCTCTCTTAACAACAACATCTCGAATACTGTACATTAGTAATAACACTAAATAAACCAAATAGTATGGAGTATCCAAACGACTATTATTTACATCTTATCTGAGTGATCGACACGGCAGATCACCACAGTTGGCGCAGCCGAAAAAGGAAGCTGAACGGCCGCAAAATTCTTCCTGGAGGAAGAACCGTAGCCGCAGCTGAAAGAACTACAGTTGGAGCAGCCGAAAAAGGAATCTGAACAGCTATTAAATTCTTCCTGGAGGAAGAACTACAGTTGGAGCAGCCGAAAAAGGAAGCTGATCAGCCATTAAATTCTTCCTGGAGGAAGAACCACAGTAGGCGCAGCTGAAAGAACCATAGTTTGGTTATAATCCCACCGAGCACCGCGGAAGGGATTATTGTCGCATAAAAAATAAAATAATTTGGGGGCAGCTTCACGGACAGTATCGGACATTGAAGGAGCATCAAGGCAAGGAACTGGTGTGGAGATTCAAGGCGCTGAGCTCAAGGAATCAACAGCCGAGAAACCGGATGAAAAACGGATCCAGGCAGCTTGTACGGGGACCCGACACGGGAAGGCGTGGCGGTGGTGACCGGACGAGAAGGACGACCAGGAATCCGGACGGAGCCAGAAGACGGTCAGACGCGGAAGGGCGGCGATCGGCGGCAGCATCAATCATCAGATTCGTGAGTTGAGTGCTGTTTGTTGTTGTTTTTTCTGATTATTGGTAATCTGTGTGGAAATGGAGGGAGTGGGTTTACCCAGGTTTTGTCACCTTAGGGACGGGCTGGAGACGTTCGTGCTACAGTTTGAGCAGTTGATCCTCGTCAATGATGACAAATTTAAATCCGAGGATAAAAAGAGGGCGGTTTTAATATCCCACCTACACACAGACACGATTAATCTACTGATAGATTTATGTTTTCCAAAAAAAATAACAGAATTATCGGTTGAAAATATATTTTTGTTATTAGGAAACCACATTGGTGTTTCAAAGAATGTGTTTAAGGAACGTGGAAATTTTTTTGCGGCGAAACAAAAAGTTGGGGAATCTATAAATGATTATATAGCTAGGTTACGTTGTCTAACAAGATTCTGCAAATTTGAAAGCAGACTGGAAGAAAACTTAAAAGATATTTTTGTGACTGGTTTATTAGAAGGTCGTATTAAAGAAAAAATGTTTTTAGATGCAGAGAAGCTGACTTTAAAAAGTACATTAGAGTGCGCATCGGGAATGGATTCATTTCATAAAAATATTACGTGTATTAAATCCGAGAGTGTCGGGCTCATTTCTAGAAGTAAGAAAAATTTTAATAGTAGTGCAGGTAGGAATTATTCTACTTCACCGGCGCGGGCGAAAGACAAAAATGTTACAATTCCCAGAAAGAAATCAGTAGAACGTATACAACAGTTGAAGTGCAAATATTGTAATTTAAATAATCATGATTCCAGTAATTGTAGATTAAAAAACGTGACGTGTTTTAATTGCAAAAACAAGGGACATTTTAGTAAAAATTGTCGCGAAAAAAAACGGGAGGAAGTTTCATCTGTGTTTGTGAATTCAAGTGAAATAAATTCAAGGTTAACAAGAAATACCGATCCCATTTATTTATCGTTAAATGTTAATAACGGTATCATCATAAAAGGATTATTTGACACGGGTGCAGGAATATCGATCCTATCGGATAAAGATTATTGGGAACATTTTAAAGATGTACAATTGAAGCCGAAGAATTTAACCCTGAAGGGTTACAATAATTGTAAGTTACAGTTACTTGGATGTTTAATTTTGTCAATTAATTTCAATGGTATTACTAAAATAATGGAATTTTGTGTTGTAAAGGATGGTTCAACCACTGTGCTAGGTAGAGACTTCGTAAAAGAATTTAACATTGGTTTTACGGGTTTCGAGACGGTTTCTTCACAGTTGAAAAGTGAAATACTCACGCATAATATTCTCGACGTAAACAATAATAGTGTCGATACGTTAGTGCGTAAATATCCGGAGGTATTTTCAAGTAAACTAGGTAGATTCAATAAATTTAAAGTTCATTTAAAATTGAAAGAAAATGCAGAACCGAAATTCTGCAATCCGAGAAGTATTCCTTTCGCTTTGAAAGCGAAAGTTGAAACGGAATTGAACCGTTTACAGGAAGAGGGAATTTTAGTTCCGATTAGTTATAGCAAGTTTGCATCTCCTATCGTGCCCGTAGTTAAAAGCGATGGAAGCATTAGAATTTGCGGGGATTATAAATGTACTGTGAACCCACAATTGATTGTTGACAAATATCCCATGCCGAAGATAGAAGTTTTATTATCACAAATTTCGGGCGGAATAATATTTTCAAAAATTGATTTACGTCAAGCTTATTTACAGTTGGAACTAGACGAAGAAAGTATGGAATATACTACGATTTCTACACATTTAGGATTATTTAAATTCACTAGGCTAGTGTTTGGGATTAACAGTGCACCGGCAATATTTTGTAGAACTATAGCTTCATGTCTACAAGGTTTGAAGAAAACAGCGGTTTTCCTGGATGATATTATGGTTACAGGAGAAACGATAGAGGAACATAATGCTAATTTAAATGCAGTTCTTAATAGGTTAAAAGATTGCGGTTTGTGCGTAAATATTCAAAAGTGCAATTTTAACGCTTCATCGGTATGTTTCTTGGGGTTTGAAATCTCGAAGGAAGGGATTAAACCTATGGAAGATAAAACGAACGCAATTAGTAAAGTCGCGCAACCAAAAGATTTATCAGAGCTACGCAGTTTTTTAGGAATGGTAAATTTTTACCGATCTTTTGTGCCAAATATGTCTATGTTATTAGATCCTTTGCACAAGTTATTGAAAAAAAATACAAATTTTGATTTTAATCAAGATTGCGTAAAAGTTTTTAATAAAATAAAATTAATTTTATGTGATAATCGAGTGTTAGCACATTACGATCCAAATGTTACTTTGAAGGTAGTTACGGACGCCTCAACGAAAGGTTTGGGTGCAACATTGTTACATGTGTATGAAAATAATTTACAAAGACCTATTTCTTTTGTTTCTCGTAAACTGACAGAAGCGGAAAAGAAATATTCAATTTTAGACCTCGAGGCTTGTGCAATTGTGTTTGCTTTTAAGAAGTTTTTCGAGTACATTTACGGAAGGGAATTCATTCTAGAAATAGATAATGAACCTTTATGTAGAATTTTTGGTGAAAAAAAAGGAATTCCTGTTTTAACTTGTAATAGATTACAACGTTATGGTGTAATTCTCTCATCTTTCAATTATAAAGTTCAATACGTAAAATCAACATTAAATTGTTCGGATTACTTATCTCGCGTACCTGTAGGAGATCCTGTTGAGGAAAATAATAACTTTGATTGAAGAATTTTGTGTTTATTCAAAAATAATAGCGAGATGCCAATAGATGTTGAGGAAGTTAAAGCAGAATCTAATACGGATAAATTATTATTAGAGATAAAAAATTATCTTAGAACAGGGTGGCCAAATAAAGTCAATAAGGATGATTGCAAATGGATTTATTGGATTAAAAGGAACGATTTATCAATAATTGATGATTGTATTTTCTGGAACCATAGGTTAGTAATTCCAATAAGTTTAAGGGATAAGATATTAAGCTTATTGCATAGATCTCATCTAGGGATTGCCAAGATGAAAGGGCTAGCTAGAGGCTATTTTTGGTGGCCAGGGATTGACAGTCAAATTGAATTTTTAGTTAGAGAGTGCGGAATTTGTGCGGAAATTCAACCATCACAACCCAAGAGTGAGTTAACTCCATGGCCGATAACGGAAGAAATTTGGAGTAGGGTTCATATAGATTACGTAGGGCCTATCGGAAATAAATATTTTTTGGTAATCATAGATTCAACCTCAAAATGGTTGGATTGCGTGGAAGTAAATTCACCTAACTCAGATAATACCATTAAAATCTTAAAGAGATTATTCAGTTATTTCGGTAGTGTACAAACCTTAGTTTCTGATAATGGAGCAGCATTCATGTCAGCAGACTTTAAACAGTTTTGCGAGAGAAATGGCATTAAACATTTAACAACACCTATAAATCATCCTCAATCAAATGGATTGGCAGAGAATGCAGTCAAAACGTGTAAAAATTTTTTAAAGAAAATATTGTTAGAAAAAAAATTTCAGTCAGGTTATAATGAGAAGTTAGAATGTTTTCTCATAGATTATAGGAATGCACCACACTGTACAACAGGGTTAGAGCCAGCAGTTGTAATGTTTGGTAGAAGGTTAAGGTCAAATTTGAATAATTTTATACCTAGAGGGGGGAAGGTAAAGGAAAATGTGATTGATAAAGATACCAAAATGAAAATGTCAAAATGTCAGGAAAATCAGAAATTCTATTATAAAAGGAATAACAAAGTATCTACGAATTTTAAGATTAATCAGAAAGTTATGGTTAGGGATTTTAGAGACCAAAACAATGATAAGTGGGTACCAGGGAAAGTACATAAACGTTTGGGAAATAAACTATATTTAATTGAGGTTAAATTGAATGATAAAATCATGTACTGGAAAAGACATTTTGATCAATTATCCAAACTGTGTGTATCATGGGAAAAGAACCCTAGTATTTTAATCCCTGAGTCGGAGACGAGGAGGCTATCGTTCGATGAGTACGATGTCTCCGACTTTGTTTCGGATGACAATCTAACGGGTGACCCTCTTTTTCCTTCCAGCTCCAGTGAACCCGTGGCGTCAACGTCGGGGAACTGGAAGGAGCGCCTTCGACCAAGGACAGAGAAATCAAAATAAGCAGCAGTCAACTCTCCGAATCAACATGGTTATAAATAAAAAAGAAAATGTTGTAAAATAATAATTAAATATGTGTATGTATGTTTTATAATTATTATTATGATAATCATGTTGTGTTACTGTCTGCTGATTTAAGTGTGGAGGGATGTGGTGAACGTATGTCTGTCGGTATGAAAGAGACAGGCATATCTGAGTGAGACAGCATGACCGAGACGTATAAAAAGGCGTGTCTGTTGTAACTCGTCCTCTCTTAACAACAACATCTCGAATACTGTACATTAGTAATAACACTAAATAAACCAAATAGTATGGAGTATCCAAACGACTATTATTTACATCTTATCTGAGTGATCGACACGGCAGATCACCACATTTACTTCATCAAAAAAATTACAGAATACAAAATATATAATTAGTAAGTAAAATACCTATATGTAAGTTAGTAACGATGACATTGTTGAACAACTAATGTTACAATAATAGAACAGTTTCTAATTGAAGAAAAAGAAAATATGTATGAATGTTATAAAGATATGGCATAGTATACTATATTTTAAGTTGTGCATAACCTGCCTCACTAGGCGAACCTGTGTTGAGGCAGATTTTTTAGTTAATTATTTCTCGCATTTTGTCTATGGTTTACTTATAAATGTTTGATATAGGTTCCTATACAACAATACATTATTTTAGGTTACATTTTTATTAGCATATACACAATACAAATACAGCAAGTTTTAGCACAATACATACTATAATAACTATCAATGACAAGGCGTTTGGTTAGGTTACATTATTGTTTGCATTTACACAATACAAATATAGCAAGTTTTAGCACCATACATACATACTACAATAACTGTCAGTGAAAAGGCGTTTGGGTGAGGGCAACAGTATATGCTCGATCATTTGAATAAATCCAAATTTAAATATATTTTTTAAACTCTTTCTGTGTTTGACTCAGTTTAATATTTTCTGGGAGCATGTTGAATATTTTTGTGGCAAAGTATCTAAAGCTGCGTTGACCAAAGGTGGAAGAAAGTGCTGGAGCTTGCAATATGTCTTTGTTCGAATTACGCGTCAGTCTTAAGTTATTTTTTTTTCGTAAAGTACGTGTTTGTTTTTAAAGAGATTTTTAAAAGTATTCCAATTAATAAATATTTTTAAGGTCAAATTCTCAATAATAAATTCATCGTTTCTAAAGACACTATTTTAACGAAATCTTCAAAATGAAGAAATATACGAGTATAATACATTTAGGACGGGTTGTTTCGGGGAATTTGAAAAATTCATCAAATTTCAACATTCATTTTCGGGTTCTGTGAAAGTCCTATTAAAGTTCTATTATTATATCATTTTAGGTTAGTTGCTAGACATAACTTAAATAATAACAGAACTTGAAAAAATCTTTCACAGAACGTAAAAATTAATTTTTGAAATTTGAAGAATTGTTCAAATTCTCCAAACAACTCGTTCTAAATATACCTTGGAATTTTTTTTTTTTTTTTTTTTAAATTTATTTATTTCATCAAAAAATTACAGAATATATATAATATATCATTAGTAAGTTGTATAATTATATGTCAGTTAGAAACAATGAAATTGTTGAAAGAATAATGTTACAATAATACGGCAGTTTCTAATATAAGAAAAAATATATATGAATGTAAGAGTGTTATATAGAAATGGCATAATATATTATATTTTAGGTTGTGCATAACCTGCCTCACTAGGCGAACCTGTATTGAGGCAGAATTTTTAGTTAATTATTTCTTCATTTTGTCTATGGTTTGCTAATATGTAAATGTTTAATATGGGTTCCCATACAGCAATCCAATATTTTAGGTTACATTATTGTTTACATATTGAAGATACAGATAGAATAAGTTTAAACACAATACATACTATAATAACTCACTGTGACAAGGCATTTGGTTACTTTTCATTATTGTTTGCATTTACACAATACGTATATAGTAAGTTTTAGCACCGTACATACTGCAATAACTGTCAATGACAAGGCGTTTGGGTGAGGGCACCAGTGTAGGCTCGATCATTTGAATAAATCCAAATTTTAACATTTTTTTAAACTCTTTCCGTGTTTGACTCTCTTTAATATTTTCCGGGAGCATGTTGAAGATCTTTGTGGCAAAGTAGCCAAAGCTACGTTGACCAAAGGTGGAAGAAAGTGCTGGAACTTGCAACATGTCTTTGTTCGAATTATGCGTAAATCTAAAGTTAGTTTTTTTTTCGTAAAGCACGTGTTTGTTTTTAAAGAGATGCATGAGGATAGTTTTTACATAGATCTGTCGAACATCAAATACTCTCATTATGTTGAAAATTAAGTTACTGTTTGCAGTTTGAGGAAGTTTGAGAATAATTTTCATAATTGTTTTCTGCGCCTTTTCAACAGGATCTAGAGCTGATGAAGTGCCCCCTCCCCATGCAATGATACCATACTCAATGATAGATTGGGTTAATGCAAAATAAATCGTTTTTAGAATTTGTAAGTTAAGGAAGTTCCTTACGGATCTGAAGAAATGTATTGTTTTCCTAATTTTATTCGCAATGATCTGAGTATGTATATTCCATTTTAGGTATGGGTCAATGGTGAGGCCGAGGTACTTCATCTGTGGAGTTCGCTCTATACAGGGGCACTCATTGCATACATTGGAATTCGTACAGTTATGTATTTTTATGGAGTAATCATCATTAGGTTGGCCTGCAGTATTGATGCTTGAAGTGATATATTTTGTTTTTTTCGTGTTAAGGGTAAGCGTGTTTATATCTAACCATTTTTTAACTAAGTTAATATTTTTTTCAGCTTTTTTAAATACAGCTGACCAATTGTTGCCTTCAAACAGTAAGACAGTATCGTCGGCAAAGCTAACAATGCTTCCCTCAATTTCAAGGTTGCAAAAGTTGTTTATATACAGTAAGAACAGAGTTGGTCCCAATACGCTTCCTTGTGGAATTCCATAGTCAGTTGAGCGCTGGTTACTGAGGGTATTGTGTATTTTAACCTGTTGTTTGCGTCCATTTAGGTAACTTTTAAAGAAGTTTAGCTCTTTGTCCGTGATGCCGATTTTTTCAAGTTTTTTAATTAGTTTAAAGTGTGATATTGTATCAAAAGCCTTAGAGAGGTCTAAAAAGATTGAAATACATTTATTTCCTTTATCAAGGCTTTTTACAATGAAGTCTGTCACCCTGGCAATGGCATCTGAGGTACTTTTGTTTTTTTGAAAACCATATTGATTTTTTGAAAGTATTTTATGGCTCTCGATGAATTTTAAAAGTTGTGTATTAATAAGGTTTTCAAAAACTTTAGACAAGCTATTCAGTAAAGTAATTGGTCTATAGTTATTGATATCTGACTTGTTTCCAGATTTGTAGATGGGAATTACGATACTTTGTTTTAGGTTAGAGGGGAAGTAGCCCTGTGTAATACTTAGGTTTATAAGGTATTCTAGTGGCAATGTAATCTCCGAAGACAGAATTTTAAGGATTTTGGTTGAAATTTCGTCTGGTCCAGCAGAAGAAGTGTTTTTTAGAGAATTAATTGTTTTTTAGAATTTCTTCCTGTGACACAGTTTGGAATAGAAATTTTGTATTTATGTTATTTGTTTGAACCACTGTATCGGTAGATTGGGTGATTCCGCTCTGGGCAATTTGAGAAGCAAGATTTGGACCGATATTAATAAAAAAATTGTTTACATGATCAGCAACGAGCTTAGGATTTTTTGTGGTTTCAACAAAATGTCCATCAATGGAAAGTTTATTTATGCTCTGTTTCTCTTTTGTAGTTTGCGAGTTTGTGGCTTCTCTAAGTATTTCCCATAATTTTTTGGGATTATTGTTACTTTCTTTAATTCTTTCTGAGTAGTAAATTTCTTTTGCTTTTCTGATGACGTTACAGCACATGTTTCTATATTTTTTATAATAGTTGAATGTTAGTTGGTCATACGGATTTTCTTTGGTTTTTTTGTGTAGCGTGTTTCTTTTATGAATGCAATTTATAATGGAGTGGTTAATCCATGGTTTCAAGGGTTTCAATTTGTTACTTATATTTTTGGTCATCGTCAGGGTATGGTGGTGTAATTCGTTTTTCAAATAGTTAATAAAGTATATCCATGCGTCCTCCGATTGTTTAATTTGGAAGAGTTCTTGCCATGATTTGTTCTTTAAATTGGTTATTATATTTTGAAAGTTGATTTTATTGTATGCTAAAGGCAGGCTACATTTATTTATTTGGATAGGTGTTTGTAGTGCAAAGATAGTTGAATAATGGTCCGTGATAGTTGATTTGTAGACGATACTTTTAGATGGTTTTTTTGACTTTACCATAATGTGGTCAATGCATGATATAGATCCATTTGTCGTTCTTGTTGGTGAGTTAACGGTACTCACTAATTATACTATTATACTATTACTCGTTCTAAAATCCCGAGATTTCAAGTCCATATACTGAATAAACTACCCTCTTCCGCCTTATAAACAATGTGTATAACTTTTAATGGCTGTTAAAATATCGGTAAAGATAATATAAGTTAGTTAGTAAGGTTTTCACATACACGGTTGTTTATCTAGTGTTTAAAATTAACACCATCTTTATTTGTACGGCCGTGAGGTTTTTTTAATGACCGTGTAACTTGTTTCAACTCTACCTGTGGTAAGTCCGACACTGTTTTATTTAGAAAGTTCTAAAATCGAGGTACTTCTTTTTAAGTATCTTTCTTTTGCTCATCACGGTAATTCACAGTTCAAGTAACACCAGTAACACGGTGTTCATAATATGAAAGAAATAAATTCAACAAAGGTTAGAGGCAAACAAAATTAAAGCAATTTAGAATGTATTTGTGCACACCGATAGTAGGTATCGAAAGTTTCGAAATTTAGTTTGAAACACCCGCCCGCAGTCCAACAAATGCCCAATGATACTGTGTCGTGGAGACGTTAAAGCAACATTCATATTTGTATTGTTCTATCTTAATTCTCCTTCTGAGAGGATCTTACACCCTTGATCAAGGTGCAAATCTAATTTGAATATATTTTATTGAAAATAAACCCCAGAGCGTGGAAAAAAGCAATGACAAATAATTGTTTTATAATTTGGAAAATTTATTTATTAATACTTTGTAATAAGTCTCATTGAGTCGTAATAAAGTGTTCTTTCAGGTACTTACCGCTCTGTCAAGGAGGTCATCAATAGGTCATAGAAATACCTGAATCTTCCAGCTTAAATATTATAAAGTTCGTCTTTTATCAAAAGCGAGTTTCCACCATCAGTTTTAATTAATATTAAGCGCCAAAGCTGCTCGATACGAACTTATTATGCATACAAATTAATAACTCCAATGTTTCTCAAGTTTTAAATTAGTTATTAATTCTCTTAAAATAATTGTAAGGGAGTATGAATAAAGTTGTCGTTGAAATGAAGCACCTTTATAAGTTAACTGAATGGGATTTCCATTAGCTCTTGCACTAAAGATTTAGTATAATTAGGTTTTGGTTACATCTCTCACCTTACTCTAATATGAATTGAATCGACATCCTTTAGTGAGCGGAATCTGAGCCTTTGGAGCCTTATTATGCTGCCGTATCTGTGAACATTCATAACGTTATTTACCGTAAAGTTATTAGAGGCCTTTTAGGAAGATGGCACTTTCAATGGAATATTGAATGTTACTGCGGCAATTCGGAATACCTACTCGTATATTGAGGGGGTTCTTAGGTGTAGACTTTAGGATTACATTGTTTCCACATTTTAAACCTAAACCCTCATTAACAATGGCGTGAAATATCTATTCTAGATTCGGAATAATTAAACCAATGAGTTAGTTCTATATTATTCCGAACAATGCCACAAATGTGGTAGCTCAGATTTTAGTCGGAATAATGTCACAACTGTGTGAGTTATATATTATTCGGAATAATGTCACAAATGTGTAAGTTCCATATCATTCGGAATCATGTCACAGATACATATCTGTGACATTACACAAGTGTTATATTATTCGGAATAATATCATACATGTGTAAATTTAAGTTTATTTGTAATATAATAGGACACTTACCAGCGTATAATCCGCATCAAAACTTGAGTACTTATCGCCTATCGCCTATCGCCTATCGCCTATCGCCTATCGCCTATCGCCTATCGCCTATCGCCTATCGCCTATCGCCTATCGCCTATCGCCTATCGCCTACCGCATATCCCTAATCGCCTATCACCTATTACCTATGCTTTACTCAAGTCGGTCAATGAAAAAGAGAAAATAATTCTGAAAACTCATCTCTAACTATTTTTTTTCTTAAATGCAGATTAAAAATATGTAAAAAACCTTTGTTTTGCTATACACAAAAACAAATTATGTACTTTATTTTTAAGCCGCTCTAGGAGAAAGCAACATTGAAAGAAAAAACAAAAAATTAAAACGTATTTATTTGGTAGGATTAATTTGAGCATCTGTAAACATTAAACGATTCCATAAAGGTGAACTCATAAAATAATGCTCTTAAGCATCGGGCAACACGAAAAACAAGAGAGTTATGACGGTTTAAAGTTCAACACTCAAGTTTACCTATCATTTATAATTTATGTGGTAATAAAAAGAAGAATATTATTTTTGTGTTATCGTCCTTTACAAGTCATAAACCACTTTTTAAAAGTTTCTACGGAGGTTGAGCTTTTGAGGAGTAGCACTTTTTTGACCGGAATCTATATAAAGTAGATCACATAATTAGCTACTAACCCTATACAAATCTGAAGTACGCCCAACAATTGAATTTGGGAGCCACCTCTGGGCTGTAGCCCCTCAATACTTGATAAACCTAATTGATTCTGTGTAAAGGAGGGAGGTCCGTCTGATTGACAATCCTTTGTAAACAGAATGATTGCCATCTCTAATGCACATACGCAATGTGGGCATGCTGTGTCTGTTCTACAGGTATTTGCTCTAAGGAGCTAGCAGCATTGATCCCCGGTGCACGTGCGTGAACCAAAATAAACCCGACGGATACGACCGGAATAACCGTTTACAGTTGATATTGATTTCATGAAAACGGGCCGTTTTTTCGACTCGTTTTTGTGTAATTTGGCTCGTATGTGGAACGAGCCAGCATTTGTTTTACCTCCATCGTGTAAACCGGGCCTCTTCAAGACTTATAAATACCTTCTTGCCTTAACGCCTCAACCACCTCACTACCTGCCCCACGGGCCGCTACGTAGTTTCCCTGCATTTACACTGTACAGAGAGGGGCGCTCTTTTTTCACATTATAAAAAAAGAATTATAAACGATATTATAGACAAGGTAATTGCGATATTAATTGTTTCGAAGTAATGTAACTATACTATCCGATAGTATTATCATCTTAATGACTGTACATTTTATGATTGTTGTAAACAGAAGTGGCGCTCTCTGTTATTTTCAAAAAGAACCGTTGAAGTTTTCAAACCGCGTCTACATAAAATTAAATTCTTTTGAATACAAAAGACATTCCGTAATATACTTACTAAGGTTCACCCATCAAGTTAAAAATGTAATATTGCATTATTTACAATATGCTATATAATATGATGTCATATTTGTGTTCATTGAAAGAATATGACAAAAAATACAAATTGATCATTCATATTTTTTAACAGAATGTAATTGCATATTTATGATAACATGATAATGTGCTTACCTTGATGATAAACACGTGACAGATGCATGCACAAGTATTAAAAAAATTAAGATTAAAATTAAGATTATTATTCGAAATGAAGCCGCGTCTTTTGTCTTCTGCCAATATGAACTATTACAAACAATTATGCAGTGATTAGTTTATTGTTATAGTGATTATAATACTTTTTGTTTTAGAATTAAGTTTTTTCATTTGGACATCTGGAATAGTTTTGATGGCGTTAGGATTAAGTTAAATATTATACTAATTTGTATGTTAGTGATTTATACCTAAGTATCAGTATGTTAGACTAGATAAGCAGTTCGTAGAAGGGAATGGCCGACACAGGTGTCGATGAGGCTCGCTATCCATCACATCGCCAACCCTTCGGTGGCGCAAAGAGGAGGAAGGAACTCGAACAATGTCGAATTGGTACGTGGAATATTAGAGGAGGTATGGAAAGAAAGATGAATGAATTGTGTGACACGATGGTTAGCAAATATTTGGACATACTTTGTGTAACAGAGAGTATGAAAAAAGGGAGCGGTACAATGCAGTATAATGATAGGCTCGTCATTTGGTCTGGGAGACCAGATGCAGAGAGGGCGTGTCAGGGTGTTGCAGCACTACTGTCTCCCAGAATGATTGAATGTATGTTGCAGTATGAATGTGTAAGTCTGTGATGAAAGGCTAAAATCACAGTGAGACCAGATAAACCATAGCTGCAAAAAAATATGCAAATTATTTATGAAAACGGACATGCTAACGACATCTGGCGGAGAAAGAATTGATCCAGCTTGCTTGCAGTAGACACCTGTAATAGTTGAAATTAAATCAAGGTTCCGGGACGAAAGCAGAGAGGTCGTAAAATCGTCTAGGACGACTGGTACTTCCCCTTTCCTAGGCCTAAAAGTAAAATATTGAATTTTGTCAACCAATAGATCTGAACAAAGAGCTATAAAATTTTGAGTAACCAATCAGTGAACGAAGAGGCGTACATCAAATGCAGACAAAGGAATGAACTGTGGATCAGGCAATAAAAAAAGATAATTAACGACATTTCGATTCTCACAGAAATTGGAGGTGAACGCACTTTAGGGTCAACATCGACTTTCAAGGTGACAAACTCCTGGGAATGTTTACAATAACTGAGACATTTATGGGGTATCGAACCATTGAAATCGGGTGCTTGGAAGTTTTACAGGTTGTAAAGCGCACACACAAAAATGCAATGAAAAAAATTATAAACGTGATAGTATAAAAAAAGGACGGGAAAAGCAAAGGAAAGTTACTGGCGGAATTTCAACTGTAGTGCAATTATTTATGATAGAAGGAGGGTGTCATGTTCGATAAAAATCGTACTAAAGAGAGGAGTGAGTGTTGGAAACAATGGAAATTAATCGTTATCAATTTAAGATGAAACGGACATATTGGTAAATCAATCTTGAATGAAAATCTCGCAAAAAAAATAGACATTTTAGAAAAGTGCGGCGACCGGATGGAAGGATAATATAGAGATTTTGGACTGCTACGAAGGTCCTAGGGACGTGAAAATCGAGTATCAGAAGAAGACAGAAAAACTAAAACATATAGCGATAGATTAGATTCAGGAAAAGTAGACATTTTACATAATTATTAGGTTAGATATATATTGGAGTTACCCAATATTACGGAGGGATCGAAACAAGATAAAAGGTTGGCGGTCTCATGTATATTTTGAAGGGTAAACAATCGAAATCCGAACATGGTTTTTATTTACGTTAAGGTAATAACCCATTAGAAGACCAATAAAATTTAACGTGGAGCTTATGGAATATTTATTTAAAGCAAAAGATATTAAAACTAATGGCTCTAAAATTAAACTAAATTTACGGCCGTAGTACATAAAATCTGAGACGTAAACATATGTCCAGACGTATAATTTATGTGAAATCTTGTAAGTGAGGGATGGAGAATGGGCGGAGATTGGGTCAGACAATAAAAGTGACACATATACCAGAGTCTAATTAGGTATATCTCCCATAGAAGTGTGGAAAATTATATATTAATTAATAATAGATGAAGTATGAAATTTTCCTGGAGACCACACACATCGGGAAAAGTGAAGAAAAGATAAAAGGAAGGGTAAAGAACGGAGATAGGAAATGATCCATGTGGAGAAAAGCGATACAATTCGAATTTATCCGTGAAATTAATAAATACGACTTGGAAAATGAGTAATTATAAGAGTTATGAGAAATGACATAAGAATCAAGAAGAAATTGTGCAAGAAAACGTCGCGGATAAAAATAAAATTCAAAAATAAAGGAAAAACTCAAATCTGCGACAGGGAGATAGAGAGTACGGGTGGAAATGGAAAAGCTCATATAAGTAACAATAAAATTAAGTAGAATTTAAACAAATCGAAATTCAAAAATGCGTAGTAAAGATTTCGACATGGATTTAAACAATTTTCGCACGAGATGCATAAAATTGAGATGTATATATATATTATTGAGGACGGACCTATCGCAAATTGAGAAAAAAAGGAACACAAAATCATGAGAATTTAACTACATTTTGTATGAACACAGGACAAAGGAAGCTTGGGCGATTAACACAGACTTACCCGATTCGGACCCTATCGATTTAGATTTGTGAGATGGAAACTGGCCACCGCCTTGAGCCGGAAAGCAGAACATCTTATGGAAGAACGATCGAAATTAGGGGAAGGGGTGTTCGGATTTACGAGTTGATAGGAAATAGAATTAAGCATCAAGAGAAATTCAGATACGTCTTTTGGGACCTGAGAGGGATATAAAAGATGGAACACATCAGTCAGGAGGCAGTCGCGCGGAGGATTCGAAAAGTTGTTACGTGGCGGTACTACGTTCTTTGGTAGGATTAACAGTGAAAAATCTTTAAGTGTTAAATTTTAAATAAGTCCCTGACTTAGGAAAATTTTGTGGTAAATACAAGTGCTAGAGTCAGTGAAATTTAATTTGGTTAAACAGTGAAAATAAATATAATTTAAACTCAGTGCTTAAAAGTGTTAAGTGAAGTGCAGAAAGTGATTACGGAATTAAGAATTTAACTAAAATTTAAAAATAATTATTTCATTCAAAGTGAAAACATTCAAATTAAATTTAAGAGTTTGTTATCGTTAAATTAAAGTGGATGTGCTCGTGAATTGATATTTAAAAATAGATTATAATTTTGTTTAAAATTATTAATAGTAAATACTTCATCTTAGGTTAAAAGAAACACAAAAACAAAAAAAAGGGATTCGATAATAATAAACGTTTAAACCTTTGTTCTAAAATTAACAGTTAGAAAAAAAATTAATTTATTAAGAGTCGAGTTTAATTAAAAGTTTGCACAATTCGGAATAAATTTTCTTATCAATTTATATAAAAAGAAATTTAGAATTAATAAATTGTTCAATTAAAATCCATCGTGCGTATAGCGACAGTGTTAAAAGTGTTTGTCGTTTTAACCGGAATTTTAATCATCAGTCTATCATTTCGAAAAGGAATTTGAAACAGCTATCATTCAAAAGCCTAAACTAGAAAAGTGTTATTAAATCAACGGGTTTTCTGAATTAGGATTTCGTTCGGAAGAAAAATTAAATATCAACTAATTTATACGATTCAAGCGAGAATAAAATATTAAATAGGAATAAATAGTCGAAAAGATTTATTTTGAAATTAGTTGAAAAAATACAATTAATTAGGTAGGATTTCTTCATCAAGGTTGTTGTGTACACCCGACCGGAAATACCTTGACGGGGGGTAAGTTTTCTTTTTATAAATAATTTTCAGGACCTAGGAGTGAGGAGATACAGCTGATTATGGTATATCAATTAAATTATTAAAAACAACAAAACAAAGCATTACACATTAATATATGTATATTATGTATTTATTTATATAAAATAAAGTAATATATTGTATATAAAGAATAAATATATGAGTAATGTATTTATATATATGTATTTTACTTATTAATCGAAGCATCGAAATGGTAGCGATTCTTAGATACCTACCTATGGACATATCTACTTTATTGAAAAAGAAAATATGTATTTATTAATATTCAAGACTATGTAGAATCATATACTTTATATTTATTTATTAATATATGTACTCTTTTTTTAACATATTTTGACAATCGAGATATGTGTACTTATATATATATATATATTTATTTATATTTAATTTTCACCTAACTTCTAGTAAGTTTACTAAATTCGGGACATGAAATAAATAGTTTAACTTCAAAAGGATTTAAAAATATTTAAATTAACAATGCACAATAAAAGTAAAGAGGCACAAATGACTTCTAAGGAATTTTAAAATAAACAAATCTCACATTTAGGTTAGTGTGTCAGGAGATGATTATATTATTTGTTTACAAATAAAGACGTACGAGGGACTGGGTCAACTGAATAGTTTGAAAACGACCTTGGCCGTAACTAGATAATTTATCGGAGTTATAAGGATAACCATCAGGATGTCATTGTGCAATGTGCAGCGATATGGGTCATTTACAAATACCTATCATTCACAATCTACAATTGAAAAATCATGGGTTAGCAAGATTTATATCGAATATTACATGAAACATTTGAATACCATTGATTAGATAGTCGCATAGATTTTTATTAGTTACTTGAAACAGCTGGGAGCCGCGTGTTTACAATTACCTACCATTCACAATCTACAATTGAAAAATCACGGGTTAGTAAGATTTATATAGAAATATTATACGAAACATTTGAACATTATTGATGGAGTGTTCGCATAGATCCCATCAGTTGCCAGAGACAGTTGAGAGTCGTGTACCCTCTTATGTGGCAATCAATTACTTGAAACAATTGAGAAATCACGGGATAGGATGAACGAAATTAATGTTGAAACCTGGAGGTAAAGTTTAAAACAAATACAGTTCATCAAACAGGAGGCAGTGGTCGCTCCTACAACAAGACCATTGACCAAACCAAATAGAGATGACGATTCTCTTAAATAAAAACGTCAAAACCAAACAAAAAGCCTGGAGTTCGATAGCTCTCCAAAACAAACTATCAAATAATTTCTTATTCTACTAGTATTTATTAGTATAACCTTATTCTTACGTATATATTCGGTTACCAAGCTAAGAATTGTGCAGAATTCTTCGTGCGAGATCCGAGCTCGGAATGCGAGGTAGATAGCCTCGTATTGCGAGTTATAAACCTTTCCCAAACTGTATGTATACATATATTTATTCGTATGTACTGTTTACTGGAGAATGCGGACCTGCATACAGCTTGCATTTAGGTCGGTAGACCACTCTCGCATTCTCTTTTAAACGTGGAATGAGGATTCACGACCCGTAAGTCCACACCAACCGTGAGTATATGATTGTATATAGGACGAAACCGGTTCGCCCTAAGTAAATTGTAGTCCAAGGAGGTGTTGGAATTTGGAGGTTTCGGGACCCGAGGGAAGACTTGAAGGCAGTGCATGATGACGTGGAAGGCTTTTTGGGACGCGATAACTAAGGTATCAATCAAAAAGCCGTGTCAAAAGATTGTACGAATTTCTTGTCGACTCACGATCATCTCGTTTACTTGCAGGAGGAAGGAGCCAAATTTTTGCTAGCAAAGGGTTATTCTGAGTTCGTCAAATATACAATTAACTAATAACATTACCATACTAAATCAATTTTACATGTACCTTATAGCAGCTGAGTCATGGAGGAGTGGCGCCAACCAGACACAATAATTAATCATTGCCAAATTTACTAACAATTAACCATTTGAGTTATATTTAATTATCTGTCCAAATAAACATGTATAATATCTTTTATCAGCGTTTAACTACGATTTTGTTAGGGTGCAGGGAATCAATAATTACATTAGGAAAGTTAGCTCATTCAGGGAATTCATGTAAGTCTAGGTTTGCAATGGAAAGACCAATTAAATTGTGAAACTCAACACCTCGATCAGAACCAAGGGGGTTACCACAAAATGAAAGTAATTAAAATCCTATATCATAAATCAAAAAAATTACACAACGTTTGATGGAATTTAATTACAATATAAATACGGGTATATTTGCGTTCAAGATCGTAAATAACGTATTAATTAGTTAAGTACATATGTCTATAAAGATATATAGTACAAGAGAGCTTTAAGTAGCTTTCTGAAGTTATCAAAGAAATTAAGGGTCCAATTTTCATGGAGGCTTATGTGTTGTAGGGGAGGAATTTTCCATCCCTGCGAACACATATGCAAAGCCTTAGAAAAAAAAAGAAGTATCGATCATAGCCAAGAGAGAAGAAACTTTTATATTGTTTTAAACAAGTAAAAGAAAATGGTGAAAAGGCCGAAAACATTACAACTGCATAGCCGTGTCCAGGAGGTTCAGGTTTTATAAGATTGGAAAAAAAAAGGTTTTATTGGTCAACCTATTGCAAAAACGGAGAAAATAATAATAATAAATAGGACGTAATTAATTAAAAGAATTAACAAAAAAAAAAAAATCAGAAAAGTGCGACATTACATAAATACACAGTGAAATAAAAAAAAATAATAATAGATTAACGTAAATAAACAATAAATCCAAAAAGAATGTGTTAACGAATAAACTTATAACACAAAAAGTGTCCTTATAAATAAAAATGTGTTCATTCAAATGACCGTGAACTTAAGAGTCAATAAAAAATTCCTTTCATACGATAATGTAAACAAAAACAAAGGATATGTAGGTTAATGATGTCATTCAGTCAAAAGGAATGCGTTCTGTAAACAAAAACATTGTTTATGTTTTGGGTTCACCGAACAGATCGGAATGTTGATATGAAGCAAGTTTAATAAACAGACAAGCCCGAAAAACATCGAACTTATTGTGAAAACAAAGAACATCGAAAAAATTGATAAGATAAACATCGGGCGTAAAAACATCTATATATCTTAAAAGTCGGAAACATCGTTAAGTAATACGTATCACTCCGAGGAACAAAAAATTAAATAACAAACGTCGAGATTAAATAAACAATGACTCAAAAACGAGATAGCTGGAACAAATATAACATAAACATTGCATTCGGATATCGTGGAGTATTAACGTAAACAATTATTGTTTATCTTATATTCAAAAATACAGACCAGCGGCGGGCCGTGGTACTTAACAAATTATTCACAAAGTCAGGAAAAGATATTATTATTTTTATCACTAGACATTCGACAGATTTATTAGAAGAATAGAAAGGTTTAGAGAAATTAAATTGATTAATGTATTACAACACCCAATGTACCTTACTAGATATCATTGGTTTTACAAAAATAATGATTACTTAAAATATAAAATTGATTGATAGCAATTGATTAACAAAAAAAAAATATTTTTTTTTTTGATTAACATTAATATCATTATAAAACAAAAGAAAAAACAATTATTATGACATGTTGGGGTGTTATCTATTATGACCATCTGTAACATAATAAATAACGGAAATATTACACCCATATCGTGTGATAGGTAGATCTATGAAAACAATAATATCAAAATAGAAAAGTGTAATTGTATTAAATCATAGTTAATCATTAGGACCACGTGTTAAATTCAAATGATCGCTCTACGTGCCGCCAATGCACGAGTAGATAGATTTAGTCAGGATCACAAATCTCGATAATCGACAGAGTCATTAATGAGGGTGAAACATTTGATGTTTTGTTTTGTGAGGTAAGATTAATCTTACATAATATAATTTACCATATAAACGGGTAAGTTGAAATAACGTAAGATTTACTCATGATAAGTTTGTTGACATTCAGGTTAGGTTGTTGACTATTGAGGCATATTTTAAGACACAGAGAACCCAGTCAATGGATTCGATAAGGAATTCAAGTATGGGCCAAACAAATAAACGTTGTTTTGAAAAGACAAAGTGTTAGTTGAGAATTCGACTTTCAATCTCAAAGAAAAAAATACAATCCAGAGTCGGCTCGAGACTTTTAATGTCGTTGACGAATGTTTATGATGGGATTATATATATGTGTATATATACCTATTAAAAGGAAATTCATTTTAGGCATTGAAAAAATCCTAATAGATTTTGTAAATTGAAAATAGATAAACGGAACATCTTGATAGGTATTGTAAAAAAATTTAAAATAGGTCGGATATCGAACAAGGCAAGTGTATACAAGAGGATGATGTGAAAATCATAAACGAACTTGAAATTTTACAGGAACAGCCAGGTGATAAAATACAAGAAAAATCTAGAAAAACAAAAAAAAATAAGAAAAACGAGAAAAATTTGAAAAAAAAATATATAGAATAAAAAAGGCAACATATATATAAAATAATTAAGAAAATTAAAATAGGAATATTGAGGTTGTCGCTTAGTAAGAAAAAAAATAGATACATAAGCCGGTAACATTCGGAAGATCTAAGAAAATGGTGGGAAAACGTGGAATGGGGAGGCAAACAGAAGCTTTAGTGACGGCAATCGAGGAAAATGCTACAGCTGGGACGTCAACAGTGAACATCGGAGATATTACTACAATAATTCAAGCAGCTTTAGCACCGCTTGTTGATAAAATGCAGGAACTTGAGAAACAATTAGGAAGACCAACAACAGTGGCGGTGACAGGAGAGGATAGTGCGCCGAAAAACGTTCTCCAAGTAGTGGAAATGCTACCGCAGCAGGAACGACCTTCATTTTCCGGTGGAAACCAAAACCCCATAAGTTTCTTAGAAGATTTAAAAGAATACACTAGAAAAGTTAAACGTACAGATCCATTAATTGTCGTACGGGAAAATTTGAAGGGAGAAGCAAAAACGTGGGCCAAGTTATACAACAAGCGATGGGAAACAATGTTGGATTTCGAAAGAGATTTTTTAGCTACCTATTGGGGAGATATAAAGAAGAATGAGGTTCGCCGTCGTCTTGCGGAAGGGGTATATGATTCCAAGAGAGATATATCCATGCTCACTCATTTCGCAAATTATTGGGATTTAGCGAAAGCATTAAAAATTACCGAGACACCGTTGAGCGTAGTTGGCGAGATTATGAGACATTACCCTAAAGAAGTTCAATCGCTATGGTTTTCAGGACAGTCAGGAGATGAGATTGTCGCTGCTGAGTTTCTTCGAAAACTAGATACAATGGTTTGCACACCGGAAGAACGGAACACAAAGAAAAGGAGTGGGGAGGAGTTCACCAAGAAGGACAAATACCGTGACCGTTACCACGCTATAAAGAAGAGAATTCACGCAATAGAGAGTGTGGAAGGAGGCGCTAGCTGCAGCAAGTGTGCCGAAACTACGGCATCTTCACAGGGAGGTTCTACAATAGCTACAAGCGGCAAGGAGCTAGTCATCGCGAACAATTCGGGAAACGGCCGAGGGTTGATTCATTAGCCCTCATGAATACGACTCACACAGGGAGAGGGACGCCGGCACCAAAACACAACACTGCATTGAAGATTATGATGAAATGGGGGTGGAATCCAATGAAAGGATTGGGAAGAAATGAACAAGGGATGACTGTTCCAATAAAAGCAGAAAGGAATGTGAGAAGACGAAAGGATGGAGCGGAAGAAACGAGAACGGAAGCGGAAATAGATGTGGAAGTATGTGTCAATTCTTTAAAACAAATAACGGATGAATGGAATCAATTGAAAGTGAACGAAGAGAAAACAAGAAGGGAAATTAGTGGGTTCAACAACATTTTCGAAGACAGAGATTATGAGGAAGTAGAAAAGGGTAGCACTTTACCGTTATTACCGGAAGCCAAAGCACAGATAGATAACACGGAAGTTCATTGTCTAATAGATACCGGAAGTCAAATCACGTGCGTTTCTCAAGAATTTTATGAAAGTTATTTAAATGATCAAACACTTTATCCTATTATGCCTGTAACCACTATACAAATTAAAGTAGCGATAGGACATAAAAGTCAGAGAATATCTAGGTTGGTTTTAGTACCATTGCGATTTGGAGATGTTATAATAAATACGCCGTGTTTAATAATACCAAAGTTAATTAGGCCAATTATATTGGGTATCAACTGGTTAGACGAATATACAGCTGAATTTAAATGTGGAGAAAACAGAAAGTTAAAAATAAAAACAGGAAATGGGAAGAAGGAAATAGAGTTAGTAAATTCAACCGTAATTCATAGGAAACCTAAACAGGAGGCTGGAAATCAAAATTTCACAAGTGGAAAAATAATTAGTATTGAAGTAAACCCTGAAATAAATAATACGGCGTGCCTCGAGCGTAGAATAACGACCTTTGTGTCCGAATTAAATTTAGATTCAAAAGGAAAAGAAGGGTTAGAAAAGATTTTAATTAAACATAAGAATGTATTTATAGACAAACCGGGCCTAACTACTTTGTACACTCACGAAATAAGAATGACGGACGAGACGCCCTTCGTTAAACGATCCTATCCAGTACCCTTTGCTTACAGGGATAAAATTGATGAGAAAATTAGAGAACTAGAGTCGTTAGGAATCATCAGTAGAGAGGCCACACAGTTTTCTAGTCCTCTAACATTTACTTTAAAAAAAGATGGGACGGTTAGGATACTCTTAGATGCTAGATTTTTAAACACTAGGATGCAGGCTGAAGTAGAAAAACCGCCATTAACTTCTGAAATTATACAGCGTTTTCATGGTGTGAAATTCATAACTACAATAGATCTTAATTCAGCTTACTTTCAAATACCTATCAGTCCGGAAAGTCGCAAATATACTGGGTTTGTATACAACGGAAAATCGTACGTATACAAGGTATTACCGCAGGGGTTAAAAACATCAGTAGGAAGTTTTTCAAGAGGAATGGACAAAATTCTAGGACCAGGGGTGAGGGAATTCTGCGCTAATTACTTAGATGATTTAATAATATATACGTGTGGTAGTCAAGAAGATCATTTTGAACATGTAAACGCGGTACTTGAGAGGTTAAAGGAAGCAAACATGACTTGTAAACTTGAAAAATGTCAATTTTTATTCACAGAAGTACGTATGTTAGGACATATTATAACGCCTTTGGGAGTTCAAATGGATCCGGAAAAGATTGATGCTATAAAAAATTTTCCGGTACCCAAGAAAATAAAACAAGTTAGAGCTTTTCTAGGACTTTGTAATTATTACCGTAGATTCGCGAATAAATATGGGGAAACAACACGGGTTTTGTGCGATTTACTTCAGAAAAATAGAACCTGGCGATGGGGTGACTCAGAACAGCGCGCATTCGAGAGGGTGAAAACATTATTTTTAGAGACAGTTATTTTACATCATCATGACCCAAATAGTACTTATTATTTACAGACAGATAGTTCGGGGTTCGCCATAGGAGGAGAATTATATCAGTTGGATGAGGAAGGGAATCACCACGTTATTGGATTTATTAGCAAAGCTTTAAGAGGACCGGAGTTGAAATGGACCACGTCAGAACAAGAGTTATGGGCGATAATATATGCTTTACACAAATTTGAGACATACTTAAGAGGAGTACACTTAATAATTAGGACGGATCATCAAGCATTGACATTTTTAAAGAGCTGGAAGATGTACAGTGGCCGACTAACACGGTGGATTTTATATTTAAATCAATTTAACTTCACTGTAGAGTACGTCAAAGGGAAGGAAAATATAGGGCCTGATATTTTATCTCGTTATTCTTGTGATGCAAAAAATGTACAGGAGGAGAAAAACACGTGCCCAGAGATAGCAGCTTTTGCAGTTAAAGGTAGACAACAGATTCGGAAACACTTAGAAAATATAACTGAACTACAGAAACAAGACACATTTTTGGGAGAAATTTTCGGATATTTGCGCAAGGGAAAATTTGGGCCGCCGACAAAAAATGTTAATAGGTATTTAAAAAATTATAAAAAAATAGGCAAGACTTTATATTACACCACAGGGCTAAACAAAACGGTGTTAGCAGTACCACAAGAGTTGACTGAAGAACTAATAAAAATGATACATTTAGAAATCGGACACGGAGGAGTTTTTAAAACAGGGATAGCTTTGGGAGATAGGTATTATTGGCCAGGCATGCACCGAGAGATAAAACGCATAGTGAGAGGGTGTCACCTTTGTCAGCTGGCGAAGCGCGAAATTCGACCAACTGTAGGGCCGAGTAAATCCATAATTACCAAAGAAGTAGGACAATTAGCTATGGCAGATTTATACGGACCTTTACCGAGAGGAATAGGAGGGGTTAGATTCATTTTCGTGATCCAAGATTCATTCAGTAGATTTGTAAAATTATATAAATTGAGGATAGCAAGTACTAAG
Source organism: Hesperophylax magnus (assembly GCA_026573805.1). Taxonomy (NCBI): domain Eukaryota; kingdom Metazoa; phylum Arthropoda; class Insecta; order Trichoptera; family Limnephilidae; genus Hesperophylax; species Hesperophylax magnus. The sequence continues at coordinate 223,216 of JAIUSX010000116.1, read as the reverse complement.
ACCGTGTTAAATTGTGTAGAGGATTTTAATAAAACAATACAAATAGATGCCTTGTTAACTGACAACGGATCTCAATTTACATCGAAGAAATGGGAAAGCAACTTAAATAGGATGGGCATACAAATCGTACATACTTCAATACGAAATCCCGGACCGAACATAACAGAGCGCGTGAATAAAGAATTAGGTAGAATTTTCCGTATTTATTGTCACGAAAAACATACCAAGTGGGCGGCTTTCCTTAAAGAAATAGAACAAACCTACAATAATTCGATACACTGTTCAACAGGATTTTCACCTAATGAAATAGCTTTTGGGAAATCACCAACTTATAGTTTAGACAGGTATACTCAAGGCTGCGGAAAATCTACGAAAACAATAAATGAAATAAGACTAGCAGCACGGAAAAATTTAGAGAAAAGCGCTGCAAATCGACAGAAATACTATAATCTCAACAAAAGATTAATAACTTATGAGATTGGGACCCTGGTCAAGTTGAAAAAATTTACACAATCAAACCTACTCAAAAAAGAAATAAAAAAATTCAATCTGCTTTACGATGGACCTTATGTAATTGGATCAGAAGTTTATAGTAACACGTATACGCTAATTGATCCGGTAACTCGGGAAATAAAAGGAGATTATAGCGCAAATTCATTTAGCGAAATATTATACATGTAATAAGGAACAAAAACCAAGTTTAGAGATAGTGGAAATCAACGAATAAAATGCGAAATTTACAAATATTTGAAACCTTAAATAAATAAACGATTGAGAAAAATTTAAAATCTGTTAGGATACGATATAATTTAAGGAGAAAGAAAATTACTAAAATATTAGACTATCAGTTCGTTTGCGAGGGGCGGGTCGTCCTTAAGTCTTTAAGGTTGAGTGAACAAATCTCTTAATAAGCGACAATCATATTCTAATTTACTAATAGAGTAAGAGGAAAATTTTTTCGATAATATTGATTTTCTAGTTTAGGAAAAAAAATTGTGTGTTAGTGTGTAGGAAAATTTTGTTAGATAAGTAAGAACACAGAAGGAAAGCGTATGGGAGTTATATACCCACAAAAGGAACAAAAAAAAAATACATATATTATAAATAGGATAGGGTACGTTTTATAAAACAAGATTTTAAATTGACAATGCATAGAGTTAGATTTTTTTTTTTGAAAACTTGAAATAAGGCTATCTATAGATTTAGAGTAGACATTAGGTAAAGATAAAAAGGGAACATTAGAATTACGATATGGTTAGGTTAAATTTTCAAAAAAAAAAAAAAAAATTTAAAAGGAAACAGGAACGATGAGAAAATTAGAGTTTAGTTAAGAACATTTATGAAATTTAAAAATTAGGGTGGGTAACACCTAGGCTAGAACAACTTGTTTGAATGATCTATGAAAAGACAATTAGAAATTACACAAAAAAAAAAAAAAAAATTTGCGAATAAGAAAAAAAAAATGCTGGAAAAGTTTAAATGAAACATGTATACCACTGATTTTTGGATTGGGTGAGGTCGTGCAAAGATACATATTTCACAAAAATTATCATACTTACAAAACAAAAACAAAACGAAAAATTATTTGCACACCAAGAGACCATCCACTTTTCAGTTGGTCAATAGACCGCGAGATTGCAAACAATCTTTATCTGAATCATTGTAAGGGAGGTCTTAGTCCAACTAGGTTGAGGGCCACCTAAACACGCGAGTCGAGGGGCGTGTTCTAGCAAAAAAGAGAATAATTTTGAGTTTATCAAAATTAGAGGAAATTCCATAAAGTAAAATCTACGCGAAAAGAAAATAGAAAATACAATGAGATTCAGAGTCAAGGTTGTTAACAATCCAAACAAAATGGAGAGAGAGAAAGGGAATAACAGAATGAGGGGGGGGGAGAAAGGAAATAACAGGAGGTGATGTAGGAAAAGGAATAACAGAATGAAGAGAGAGAAAGGGAATAACAGAATGAGGGGGGGGGAGAAAGGAAATAACATGAAGTGATGTAGGAAAAGGAATAACAGAACGGGGGGGGAGGATAGCTAGACTACATTTGAACACAATTTCGATGTCTAAAGTAGTATACAACGTTAGCCACAGCAAATTGAGTTCAGAGGGGGGAACTGTGATGAAAGGCTAAAATCACAGTGAGACCAGATAAACCATAGCTGCAAAAAAATATGCAAATTATTTATGAAAACGGACATGCTAACGACATCTGGCGGAGAAAGAATTGATCCAGCTTGCTTGCAGTAGACACCTGTAATAGTTGAAATTAAATCAAGGTTCCGGGACGAAAGCAGAGAGGTCGTAAAATCGTCTAGGACGACTGGTACTTCCCCTTTCCTAGGCCTAAAAGTAAAATATTGAATTTTGTCAACCAATAGATCTGAACAAAGAGCTATAAAATTTTGAGTAACCAATCAGTGAACGAAGAGGCGTACATCAAATGCAGACAAAGGAATGAACTGTGGATCAGGCAATAAAAAAAGATAATTAACGACATTTCGATTCTCACAGAAATTGGAGGTGAACGCACTTTAGGGTCAACATCGACTTTCAAGGTGACAAACTCCTGGGAATGTTTACAATAACTGAGACATTTATGGGGTATCGAACCATTGAAATCGGGTGCTTGGAAGTTTTACAGGTTGTAAAGCGCACACACAAAAATGCAATGAAAAAAATTATAAACGTGATAGTATAAAAAAAGGACGGGAAAAGCAAAGGAAAGTTACTGGCGGAATTTCAACTGTAGTGCAATTATTTATGATAGAAGGAGGGTGTCATGTTCGATAAAAATCGTACTAAAGAGAGGAGTGAGTGTTGGAAACAATGGAAATTAATCGTTATCAATTTAAGATGAAACGGACATATTGGTAAATCAATCTTGAATGAAAATCTCGCAAAAAAAATAGACATTTTAGAAAAGTGCGGCGACCGGATGGAAGGATAATATAGAGATTTTGGACTGCTACGAAGGTCCTAGGGACGTGAAAATCGAGTATCAGAAGAAGACAGAAAAACTAAAACATATAGCGATAGATTAGATTCAGGAAAAGTAGACATTTTACATAATTATTAGGTTAGATATATATTGGAGTTACCCAATATTACGGAGGGATCGAAACAAGATAAAAGGTTGGCGGTCTCATGTATATTTTGAAGGGTAAACAATCGAAATCCGAACATGGTTTTTATTTACGTTAAGGTAATAACCCATTAGAAGACCAATAAAATTTAACGTGGAGCTTATGGAATATTTATTTAAAGCAAAAGATATTAAAACTAATGGCTCTAAAATTAAACTAAATTTACGGCCGTAGTACATAAAATCTGAGACGTAAACATATGTCCAGACGTATAATTTATGTGAAATCTTGTAAGTGAGGGATGGAGAATGGGCGGAGATTGGGTCAGACAATAAAAGTGACACATATACCAGAGTCTAATTAGGTATATCTCCCATAGAAGTGTGGAAAATTATATATTAATTAATAATAGATGAAGTATGAAATTTTCCTGGAGACCACACACATCGGGAAAAGTGAAGAAAAGATAAAAGGAAGGGTAAAGAACGGAGATAGGAAATGATCCATGTGGAGAAAAGCGATACAATTCGAATTTATCCGTGAAATTAATAAATACGACTTGGAAAATGAGTAATTATAAGAGTTATGAGAAATGACATAAGAATCAAGAAGAAATTGTGCAAGAAAACGTCGCGGATAAAAATAAAATTCAAAAATAAAGGAAAAACTCAAATCTGCGACAGGGAGATAGAGAGTACGGGTGGAAATGGAAAAGCTCATATAAGTAACAATAAAATTAAGTAGAATTTAAACAAATCGAAATTCAAAAATGCGTAGTAAAGATTTCGACATGGATTTAAACAATTTTCGCACGAGATGCATAAAATTGAGATGTATATATATATTATTGAGGACGGACCTATCGCAAATTGAGAAAAAAAGGAACACAAAATCATGAGAATTTAACTACATTTTGTATGAACACAGGACAAAGGAAGCTTGGGCGATTAACACAGACTTACCCGATTCGGACCCTATCGATTTAGATTTGTGAGATGGAAACTGGCCACCGCCTTGAGCCGGAAAGCAGAACATCTTATGGAAGAACGATCGAAATTAGGGGAAGGGGTGTTCGGATTTACGAGTTGATAGGAAATAGAATTAAGCATCAAGAGAAATTCAGATACGTCTTTTGGGACCTGAGAGGGATATAAAAGATGGAACACATCAGTCAGGAGGCAGTCGCGCGGAGGATTCGAAAAGTTGTTACGTGGCGGTACTACGTTCTTTGGTAGGATTAACAGTGAAAAATCTTTAAGTGTTAAATTTTAAATAAGTCCCTGACTTAGGAAAATTTTGTGGTAAATACAAGTGCTAGAGTCAGTGAAATTTAATTTGGTTAAACAGTGAAAATAAATATAATTTAAACTCAGTGCTTAAAAGTGTTAAGTGAAGTGCAGAAAGTGATTACGGAATTAAGAATTTAACTAAAATTTAAAAATAATTATTTCATTCAAAGTGAAAACATTCAAATTAAATTTAAGAGTTTGTTATCGTTAAATTAAAGTGGATGTGCTCGTGAATTGATATTTAAAAATAGATTATAATTTTGTTTAAAATTATTAATAGTAAATACTTCATCTTAGGTTAAAAGAAACACAAAAACAAAAAAAAGGGATTCGATAATAATAAACGTTTAAACCTTTGTTCTAAAATTAACAGTTAGAAAAAAAATTAATTTATTAAGAGTCGAGTTTAATTAAAAGTTTGCACAATTCGGAATAAATTTTCTTATCAATTTATATAAAAAGAAATTTAGAATTAATAAATTGTTCAATTAAAATCCATCGTGCGTATAGCGACAGTGTTAAAAGTGTTTGTCGTTTTAACCGGAATTTTAATCATCAGTCTATCATTTCGAAAAGGAATTTGAAACAGCTATCATTCAAAAGCCTAAACTAGAAAAGTGTTATTAAATCAACGGGTTTTCTGAATTAGGATTTCGTTCGGAAGAAAAATTAAATATCAACTAATTTATACGATTCAAGCGAGAATAAAATATTAAATAGGAATAAATAGTCGAAAAGATTTATTTTGAAATTAGTTGAAAAAATACAATTAATTAGGTAGGATTTCTTCATCAAGGTTGTTGTGTACACCCGACCGGAAATACCTTGACGGGGGGTAAGTTTTCTTTTTATAAATAATTTTCAGGACCTAGGAGTGAGGAGATACAGCTGATTATGGTATATCAATTAAATTATTAAAAACAACAAAACAAAGCATTACACATTAATATATGTATATTATGTATTTATTTATATAAAATAAAGTAATATATTGTATATAAAGAATAAATATATGAGTAATGTATTTATATATATGTATTTTACTTATTAATCGAAGCATCGAAATGGTAGCGATTCTTAGATACCTACCTATGGACATATCTACTTTATTGAAAAAGAAAATATGTATTTATTAATATTCAAGACTATGTAGAATCATATACTTTATATTTATTTATTAATATATGTACTCTTTTTTTAACATATTTTGACAATCGAGATATGTGTACTTATATATATATATATATTTATTTATATTTAATTTTCACCTAACTTCTAGTAAGTTTACTAAATTCGGGACATGAAATAAATAGTTTAACTTCAAAAGGATTTAAAAATATTTAAATTAACAATGCACAATAAAAGTAAAGAGGCACAAATGACTTCTAAGGAATTTTAAAATAAACAAATCTCACATTTAGGTTAGTGTGTCAGGAGATGATTATATTATTTGTTTACAAATAAAGACGTACGAGGGACTGGGTCAACTGAATAGTTTGAAAACGACCTTGGCCGTAACTAGATAATTTATCGGAGTTATAAGGATAACCATCAGGATGTCATTGTGCAATGTGCAGCGATATGGGTCATTTACAAATACCTATCATTCACAATCTACAATTGAAAAATCATGGGTTAGCAAGATTTATATCGAATATTACATGAAACATTTGAATACCATTGATTAGATAGTCGCATAGATTTTTATTAGTTACTTGAAACAGCTGGGAGCCGCGTGTTTACAATTACCTACCATTCACAATCTACAATTGAAAAATCACGGGTTAGTAAGATTTATATAGAAATATTATACGAAACATTTGAACATTATTGATGGAGTGTTCGCATAGATCCCATCAGTTGCCAGAGACAGTTGAGAGTCGTGTACCCTCTTATGTGGCAATCAATTACTTGAAACAATTGAGAAATCACGGGATAGGATGAACGAAATTAATGTTGAAACCTGGAGGTAAAGTTTAAAACAAATACAGTTCATCAAACAGGAGGCAGTGGTCGCTCCTACAACAAGACCATTGACCAAACCAAATAGAGATGACGATTCTCTTAAATAAAAACGTCAAAACCAAACAAAAAGCCTGGAGTTCGATAGCTCTCCAAAACAAACTATCAAATAATTTCTTATTCTACTAGTATTTATTAGTATAACCTTATTCTTACGTATATATTCGGTTACCAAGCTAAGAATTGTGCAGAATTCTTCGTGCGAGATCCGAGCTCGGAATGCGAGGTAGATAGCCTCGTATTGCGAGTTATAAACCTTTCCCAAACTGTATGTATACATATATTTATTCGTATGTACTGTTTACTGGAGAATGCGGACCTGCATACAGCTTGCATTTAGGTCGGTAGACCACTCTCGCATTCTCTTTTAAACGTGGAATGAGGATTCACGACCCGTAAGTCCACACCAACCGTGAGTATATGATTGTATATAGGACGAAACCGGTTCGCCCTAAGTAAATTGTAGTCCAAGGAGGTGTTGGAATTTGGAGGTTTCGGGACCCGAGGGAAGACTTGAAGGCAGTGCATGATGACGTGGAAGGCTTTTTGGGACGCGATAACTAAGGTATCAATCAAAAAGCCGTGTCAAAAGATTGTACGAATTTCTTGTCGACTCACGATCATCTCGTTTACTTGCAGGAGGAAGGAGCCAAATTTTTGCTAGCAAAGGGTTATTCTGAGTTCGTCAAATATACAATTAACTAATAACATTACCATACTAAATCAATTTTACATGTACCTTATAGCAGCTGAGTCATGGAGGAGTGGCGCCAACCAGACACAATAATTAATCATTGCCAAATTTACTAACAATTAACCATTTGAGTTATATTTAATTATCTGTCCAAATAAACATGTATAATATCTTTTATCAGCGTTTAACTACGATTTTGTTAGGGTGCAGGGAATCAATAATTACATTAGGAAAGTTAGCTCATTCAGGGAATTCATGTAAGTCTAGGTTTGCAATGGAAAGACCAATTAAATTGTGAAACTCAACACCTCGATCAGAACCAAGGGGGTTACCACAAAATGAAAGTAATTAAAATCCTATATCATAAATCAAAAAAATTACACAACGTTTGATGGAATTTAATTACAATATAAATACGGGTATATTTGCGTTCAAGATCGTAAATAACGTATTAATTAGTTAAGTACATATGTCTATAAAGATATATAGTACAAGAGAGCTTTAAGTAGCTTTCTGAAGTTATCAAAGAAATTAAGGGTCCAATTTTCATGGAGGCTTATGTGTTGTAGGGGAGGAATTTTCCATCCCTGCGAACACATATGCAAAGCCTTAGAAAAAAAAAGAAGTATCGATCATAGCCAAGAGAGAAGAAACTTTTATATTGTTTTAAACAAGTAAAAGAAAATGGTGAAAAGGCCGAAAACATTACAAGTCCGAGAATAATGTGGATTAGGTTCAAAATCGGTTTGACAAGGGTGTTTCTTGTTGTTTGTTATGCCCCTGTCAATTCTGAGAGTGACAAAGAGAAAGATGATTTTTGGACTGGTGTGAATGATGTGATGAGACTGAAAAATATTAATGAAAGGATTATAATGGCAGGCGATTTGAATGGGTGGGTAGGAATTAGACGTGACGGATTTGAATCGGCCTTAGGTATGTTTGGGGATATAAGAACGAATGACAACGGAAACAGAATACTTGAAGTATGTTTAGAGTGGAACCTGTTTGTGTCCAATACTTTTTTCGATCATAAAGGTATCCACCAATATACGTGGGAAAGAGGAAATGAGAGGTCAAATATCGATTTTGTAGTAATTGACTCTAGGTTGAGAGCCGTTACCGAGGACACGAGAGTTTTCAGAGGGGCAGAGGTTGAAACTGACCACTTTCTGGTGGTGTCGAGAGTAAACCTCTTTCGCGGTTGGCGCTCTAAAGTGAAAACGGTACTAACTCCAACAAGAATCAAAATAGAAAATCTACAAAACGATAATGAGAGAAGTAAGTATGTGAATTGTGCAGAGATGAGATTGAATGAGAAAAAAATGGATGGTCTAAGCATAGACGAAACATGGAATCACATAAAAGTGAGTCTTTGTGAATCTGCTAGAGAGGTGTGTGGAATAAGTACGCAAGGTAGAAAGAAAGGTGATGCATGGTGGGATGATGATATTAAAGCACTGGTCTCAGAGAAGAAGAAAGCATGGTTATGTCTGATTGCGGCTGGCAGTGCTTCCAGCGAAGAGAAGGATCGAGCGAAAGAAGTATATAAGGAATGTAAGAAAAAAGTAAGAGTTGGAGTGAAAGAACGAAAGAAACGCCTGGAAGAGGAAGAAGGAATGAAAATGACAAACCATTTCCAAGAAAACATTAAGTTGTTTTGGAAGGAAGTCAAAAGGTCTCGGTGTGGCCCTGAAACCGGAAGCATGAAAGTAATAAAATCGAAAGATGAAAAAATGTTGACGAATGAGGAAAAAATAAAAGAGAGATGGATGAAGTATTTCGAGGAAGTCTTTGAAAGCGAAGTGAGTGACAGTGATTCTAGCGGCGAATCAGATATGAATGATGATGGACTGAATGTTACTGAAATTAGCGTGGATGAGATAGAAAGATCAATTAAGTGTATGAAGAATGGTAAGGCTGTCGGTTTCGACAATATTGCTGCTGAATATTTTAAAGGAGGTAGCCGTATAATTCTCACATGGTTGTGCAATCTTTTTAACCAATGTTTAAAGAAAGGTTACACGCCCTTAGATTGGAGAAGGGCAGTGATCATGCCATTATACAAAGGTAAAGGGTCACGTATGGAATGTGGGAATCATAGGGCTATTAGCCTGCTAAGTTCAGTTGGCAAGCTGTATGGTAGAATTTTGATTGAAAGGGTAAGAAAGGAAACAAAGGATAAAATATGGGATGTGCAAGGTGCTTTTATGAGTGGAAGGGGGTGCATGGACCAGATCTTCTCATTGCGTATGCTCACCGAGAAGTTTCTGGCAAAAAAACAGAAACTTTTCTGTGCCTTTGTAGATCTACAAAAAGCATACGACCGAGTCGACAGGAAAAAGCTATGGAAGGTGTTGTCCAAGTATGGAGTGAATGCGAATCTGACTCAGGCAATTGCGTCTCTATATGAGGGAAGCGTTGCATGTGTTAGAGTGAACGGTGGTTTTACGGGGTGGTTTGATATCACAAAAGGTGTTAAACAAGGCTGCGTAATGTCACCGTGGTTATTCAATCTATACATGGATAATTGTATGCAAGAATTGAAAGATGTGGGATTGGGCGAGAATTTTAGTAATCTGAAAGTATGTTGCCTGTTGTATGCTGATGATGCGGTGCTGATTGCTAATAGTATGGATGATCTGCAGTCTCTCGTGTCTAGGATGAACGAAGTATGCGTGAAGAATGAGTTAATGATGAATGTAAGTAAGTCTAAAGTAATGGTGTTTGAAAGAGAAAGTACGAAAACAGTGTGCAATATAGCTGTGAATGGGGAATAATTGGAGCAGGTGGATGAATTTGTGTATTTAGGAAGCATGTTTACGAGAGATGGGAAGGCGGATAGAGATATTGAAAGAAGAGTAAATGCAGGTAACTCCATTAATGGAGGACTGAACGCAGTTGGCGCTAACAAAAAATTGTCCAAAGAAGCGAAGTTAGCAGTACACAATGGAGTGCTGGTACCTACCCTGATGTATGGAAGTGAGGCATGGAACTGGCAAAGAAAGGATGAAAGTAGATTGAATGCTGTTGAAATGAGATCCCTGAGGCGTATGTGTGGTAAAACCATGTATGATCGTGTGAGGAATGTGGATATCCGCAAAGAGTGCAAGGCTGATGTAAGCGTAATGAGTAAGATCAAGAAAGGGACGCTTAGATGGTTTGGGTATGTAGAGCGAATGAGCGAAGAAAGGAGTGTAAGGAGAATATACGATGCAAATGTGAATGGTAGCAGAAGTCGGGGACGCCCGAGGAAGACATGGCACGACCAAGTAAATCAGATACTTGAGTCGGGCCATGTCAAGAGTCAGAACAATAGAAGAGTATGTATGAGACGATGTATGAATGTGAATGAGGCAAGGAGTGTGTGCCAAGACCGAGTTGTTTGGCGGTCCGTCCTCTCTGCCTACCCCTGCGGGGAAACGGCGTGATGGTTAGTTAGTTTTTAGTTAGTTTAATAAGATTATTAATACGTAAAAAGAATTCAAATAAAATTTCTACGCTTCGTAAATTCAAAACTTATCATCAGAAAAATTTTGAAAACAGACTTTTTATTAAATTTTTTTTACTCTCAAGTCGATTGTTGTGAACTCCTGCATTTCATAAATCTACTACACCTATATCAACAACTAGACAAACATTTAAAAAAAAATTTAAATACATAAATTACATTCCGACTGTAGTTTGCATTCCCCAACATAACGTTCACTCATTTAAAAAATATATTTAAACGACGTTGGTGTATTTGACGTGAAATAATTTTGTACGTCTTTATTAATATTTTATTAATTTGGAGGGCATTGGCAGATCATATATTATTATGTAACTTATTCATACTTTATGTTACCTACCTATATATTGTTAATTTTTATATTTTATGTTACCTATATTTTGTTAGCTATTATATTGTAAGTTACTTATATTTTGTTATAACTACATATTGACGTATTATATTTAGATGAGAGTACGCAGTAACGCCTCTAATTGTAGATCTATGGTACTGATGGTATTGCATGCATTTCATACAAAAGCTCTTTGAGCGTTAAAAACAAAATAAAATAAAATTTGTGAGAGTGACAGCTCCTTCGGCAAGTATAAGTAGCGGAGAGGGAAATATAATCGTCTAAATAAAAGTTGTCAATGAGACGAAACCATTGCTTGATTATGTACTCGAATGCCGAAACAGCTGTCACAAAAATAGAAACCAAAATTCAGTTATATTTTTTATTTGTCTTCCATGTCGTTTTTAGTGTTTTTTTAGAGTTTTTCATGGCCATCTTTCAGCCAGATTTTTATTCTTGTTTTGTACTTATTAAACTTTTCTATTCGTTTCGTTACAATATTGTGGAGTTTTGAATGTACTTTCTTTGTCCGAATGTGGTTTTATAATTTGGAATATTTTTATGTCCTTTTGATTCGATTTAGTGTGACGGATACGCGGTCTAAAATAGAATTACGTATTTTTGAATAATTTCTATACTATTTTTTTGCATATATTTAAAAATATTACATAATTTGTTTGCTGCTTAAAAACTTCGAATTCGAATTAGAGGAACAAGAATAAAAATTATTCTGTTAAAAATCATGCTACTTTCATCATTAAATATTATTCATTCAGAATATATTCATGACACGTACTCTTTTCCACATACAAATCATGACGAAATGCGACAGTAAGTATGTCAAAATCAATATTTGTATGAACACGTGTTTTGCCGTCCTAATAAAACATTCGCTTTTGATTGATATTTTGTTAAGAACTCCGTCAATTCATTCGTTCAGCCTGCAATCCCGTTTTTAACAGGAAAACAAATATATTTGACCAGATGTTTAATAAATTGTCAGTATTTAATATCAGTAAAGTTTCACCGTGAAGGCATAGCTTAGTTGTGGAGTGTATTTTTTTATTTGTTTAATATTTAAATTGTATATTTGTAAAATCATTAATTTTGTAGCTAGCCTAATGAACAATATAAACACATAAATTTTAATAATCTCCTGATGATTTTTTTTCTTCTGAAACCGGTTGAGTGTAATTAAAATAAAAAATTATGTAACAAACTAACTAACTAACCATCACACCGTTTCCCCGCAGGGGTAGGCAGAGAGGACGGACCGCAAAACAACTCGGTCTTGACACATACTCCTTGCCTCATTTACATTCATGGATCGTCTCATATATACTCTTCTATTATTCTTTTGACATGGCCCGGCTCAAGTATCTGATTCACTTGATCGTGCTATGTCTTCCTAATGCGTCCCCGACGTCTGTTACCACTCAATATGAAAAAATGTGATTAAAGAAATTCTAAATTTAAAAAAAATGTGATTGAAGATAATTCTAAATTTGAAACAAATGTGATTGAAGATAATTCTAAATTTGAAACAACTCTGATTGAAGATAATTCTAAATTTGAAACAAATGTGTTTGAAGATAAGTCTAAATTTGAAACAAATGTGATTGAAGATAATTCTAAATTTGAAAATATGTGATTCCACGAAGATGAAGGAATAAGTTTGCAAACTTTGAAATAGTGTAAATATTTTGAAAGCATAAAGTTTTATTTGAAATATTGAATGAAGAGTCCGTAGTGTTTCATCAGAGCGCGAGTTGGTTTCTGGGAATAAGTTCGATTTGAAATAAAAGGAGAGCAGTCGCTCGGTTACACTATTTTTCCGGGAAGTTTTAAGAATAAGTTGCGGAAGTGGAGGAAGTGCAGAGACCAAAGTTCTCTGGGCGTGAATTCGTTTAAAATATACACCGAGCAGAACGTGCCGAACATTTTAATATGTAGGTAAACTGCTGGAAGCGCTCGCAACGCTTCCTTCATCACTCTTTGTGAAATATCCAACGTAAATTTGAGCGGTTTGATAAATAGATTGGTTGGTAATGCATTCTGAAATATAATGATTAAATTTAAATGAAATTTAAATTATGGCATCAATAACTGATGATTTATCTTCGATTTATGTGGCAATATATACCTCCATCATTTTAAACTTACGTAACTGAAATAGTGATAATTTTATGACTTGCTTCTATTTGACCAATGACAATTTTAAAATTTCGAGTGGCGTTTATCTAAAATTTGTTTTTTTTTTATCAAGTTTTAATTTGAATAAATGCGATTTTATAGTGTAAAATTGGCCCCCGAAAATCCGTTCTAGCAATCGAATGGTTCTTTTAGAATTGGGAAGAATTAAGGTGACCCAATTTTGAGGTAAAACTGACATTGGCTCTTTTAGAAGCAAGCCACAGAACTATTGGATAAGCCAGTGTGTTGTACGAGTAATTCTGTTGCTGAAACAAATAACTTCGGATATCATTTTTTTGCATCAATCAGACAGATTTTATGGAATATATTGCATTATACTAACCCTGAATGGTTTCCAAAATAAATAATTATTTATGTAAAAATATAAACACATAGTTCCCCTTTTTCATCTCCTTCCCCTTTCTACTACCTTCAGCTTTACAAGATATCCCAATCGGGGATGACATAGTCTCACTCGCTCCAGACGGTTGGGAACAGATAAGACTGTTTTGCGGTATATCACATTTATTATTTTAAATTGTTAAACTATGTTCTTTCAAATTTTTATTTACAATTTTATTTCATTTTGTTTAGCAATGTTAATTTGATATGTAAACAAAATATTTTCCTTTTTATGCGTTGTCACGAAACGTTTTATCAACATCATTATCCGGCCTCTTTCACAAATAAATTTACCCGTTGATATGTACCTACTTCGACGCAAAATACTAACCGTACTTTTGCGTCTGCGCTCCAGGAAAAATGAGACGGAAGAGGTGGTTTAAATTCAAGGAATTGAAGATGAAAGGGTTCAACCTCGGATTTATCATGAGGTCTATTGCAGTCATCACAATCACCATACGGTTATATAACGAAACCTAAGCAATTATATTTGTTAAAAAATATGGATTATTCTTTTCACCAAGTTTATGTCATTCTCGGTCTGATCATCAGTAAACTTGATTAGCGCCAATCACGCTTCGACATTGTAGAGCTATTCGAGTTGCTTGGCGATCTGAGGAGGTGTCCACTGGCTTCTAATGAAGATTGTTGGGTCTCTGGGGTCACCATTGCCTTAGTAGAGTGATGTTAAGTTTCATGTGAAAATTTCGATAACATCTTCAATAAAGTGATTGAGATTTGTTATCATTATCTCTAGTTTTAGATGTGAGGTTAATATATTATATGTAAGTCACTAGTTTTAAGTCAGTAGTTATGAACCTTAGTCGTGAGTCACTAGAAGTCTTAAATGTAAGTCATTAGTTATTATGAATCCTAGTTGTAAGCCAACTGTATTTATTATTTAATAAATATAATTGTACAGTGTCCTTGAGGTGATTTTTCACAAAAACGGCGCAATATAAATTAGCTAAATATTATTCTTTTCCGATTTTATGTCCGGGTTAAATCTTCCCCATGGGAAAAACTAAACCCTTCCACAGACTTTTCCACAAATGATCATCTAGTCAATCAACATTATGCAATTGCATTATATAAGCAAAATAAATACAAAACAATACAAGAACAACACGTCAACTCACCAGAGATCAAATGGGAAAATAATTCACCGACTCCAGATATTTTCATATCAGAGGGTTCGGCTCGGTAGAACTCCTAACAGGGCCTATAAATCCTACTGATCCCTCAACATAAATCTTTGAAAAATCTTTCGTTATCCTACATGTATTTAAAATAACTGATTTTTGCATTTTTATATATAAGTTTTTTCATAGATCTAATACGCCTAAATTTTTAATGAGAGAGCTAGGTATAATGCCAGTAGCCGAAATAACGAATGGTAATATTTTTATAGTCTGAGAATGCCAAATTCTTTTTATCTCATTTCACAAATTTGTGTATGTTTTCATTAACAGATTTTTAAATATTTCAGGAATTTGGAATAGCGACATCAATGATTTAAGTTATTTAAGTTGTCTATTATGACTAATCGTTCGGTCTGTTAGTATAGTTTTATCATAAAATATTTTATAAAATTCGTTTTCTAAAAATGAATTTGGTTCGTATTCATAATATGGTATTATATTACGGCAGTCAATCAAGTTATGTTTAATTACCAATTTTCCTTTTAAAATTTTAAAATTTTCCTGATCCTAGTTTGAAATTTAATCCTAATATCATTTTAAAACTAGTATGGTTTAATCTATTTGATTGTGAGTGTCCTAAATACTTATAAACCTCATCCCTTTTCATACTAGTAATTTGGAAATTTCTAAATATACTCTTGTCCCCATCTACAATTTTGCCTTTCTCCATATGGATCGTTCTACATTTATCTAAACCAAAAGTCATTTTGATATCATCTGAAAAGTTTTTAACTACCTCGATCATTTTCTCTAAATTTTGTTCAGAATTCGAAAATAATTTTATATCATCCATAAATAATAAATGCGAAATAGTACTACTCTCCCTTGTATTACCCTTGATTTTTATTCCAAACTTGCTTTTAATTAACATTTTAGATAGAGGATTCAATGCTAAGCAAAACCAAAAAGGACTCAATGAGTCTCCTTGAAAAATCCCTCTTTTAATTGAAATGCCCGGTATTACTTTTTTTTACCTTTTAAATTGATAAGTAAATTGGTATTCCAAAAGGACATAATATTTTCCAAAAAGCTAATAATAATGGGGTTAATTTTATATATATTTAATACTTTGATCAGCCACGAGTGCGGGACTCTACCGAAAACCTTTTGGTAGTCTATATAGCAAGTATGTAAATTACGTTTTCGAGTTTGAATCTGTTTTAGTATTACAGAATCATTAACTAATTGTTTTTTACATTCCATATGTTTTCTGCGACAACCTTTTTGTTGTTGACGGCCGGCATAGTCCAGTGGTAACGCATTGGACTGCCATTCCGAAGGTCGCGGGTTCGAACCCGGCGTGCGCAAATAAATTTTATTTGATTGATTTGTGTTATTTCACAATTAATTAATTAAAATAATATATAGTATATTTGCGGCACGTTCCAGAGTGGAAGATACTACCAGTATCGCCCTGGTGTAAGACCACCATTCAGAATTGAAACGTTGCTCCAAATGGCTTTAGCCGTGTTTAGTGACTAGATCTGAATAGCCAGGTACTTCCCCACCTTCCTCTTTCCCTTCCCCACTTACCTTCAGCCTCACAACATCCCCCAATTGGGGATGCCATAGTCTCACTGGCTCCAGACGGGAGCAGTTGGGACTCTTGTGAGGTATTCACTATAAAAAAAAAAAAATTCATTTAAATGAGTATATATTAAATCTGTCAAGCAAAAGGTTAAAATTTTGTATATTGTCGAAAAACATGTAATGGGTCTGTAGTGAGAGGGATTGTGAAAATATTACTGTATTACTGATGTGAAATATTGTTAATTTATTAAAAATATAGTAAAATCGTTTTCCTGTTAAGTACCTAGTCCCGTAGGCCTATAACGAATGATTTGACAAATTTCATAACTTCGGAAATCGGAACACGTGTTGTTCAACATAATAATATTTATAATTAAATCAAACACGTTGTTTTTAACCACGAGATTTTATTATTTTTTCCATCGACCGGTTTCGATTAGATTCTTCGTCTGGATGTAAATAACAATTAAATACTAAGACAGAGTAAGCGCTTAAATAAAGATAGGAAGACAGAGGGAGACAGAATATTACATATTATAAAAGAGAACATTCTCACAGCTGTGCATGGTTTTCCTTCTCCCACTTATTAATTATCAATTTGGTCATCTCTTTTAAGTTTAGTACGTACTCTTTTATTTTATTTTTTTTTTAAAAGAAAGACAAACATTCCCAGGTTACGAATAACTCAACAATGTTTGAAAATCTCCTACTACCACCACAGAAAGCCGAAAATGTTGCTTGTGTTGTGATGGAGGACTTAGCCAGCCGAGGAATCGAACACGCGACGCTCGGGTGAGACCCAAGCGCTATGCCCACTCAACCACTGACCGGTCAAAATCTTATCTTATCTTTCTGATCTCTTTCCCATACCACTCCTTTTAGCATACTATGTAGGTACTATGTATTATTATGTATGCTAAAAGGAGTGGTGATAGGATATAGTATGCAGCTGTACCAGGTATCAGAGTAATAAAATTTTCCACCGTTTCAAATTCATTAGCACAATAAAAAAATGACATTTTCACAGAAAAAAATATTATTTTCTTTTCTCATATTTCAGATTTGTACATGTGCAAAAACAGAAACGTGATTATTCTCGTTGAAATGCTCGATACAAAAGAGATATGGAAGAATACAATCTCGATTGCAGGTATGTAGTTCATAAAAGATAAGTATGTTAAATCATAATGTTAGAAAATTTTGGTAGGTATAGAAAATTTTATTTAAATAATGATTATTACTAGCAGATAAAAACCCGCTCCGCGCGTTTTTTGCTGCTAGGCCTTGCGGGCGGCACTTTTGGTATTCGCCCAGTTTAAGTGATACTAACAACAGTTACATTTAATTGGTAGATATTAGGTAATTCACAGAGAGAAGGTGAGTATATATTGTTAAAAAATGGAACAGAAAAGTGTTAATGAATAATAACATGCTTAATTGAGGCGTAATAAGATTGACAGTTGTTTGAATAAATGAAATTTTACATATTTGTGATGGATTATTTCAAATGAAACACTATTATTCACTACATGTCTACAACTGATATTAACTGTTACCGTATCTAATATAATTTGCTCATAGGAGACTTGTAGTACTTAAATATTTGTTACAACAACCGTCAATGTCTATAAGGTAAATCAATATCGTATAGTTTGTCACAACAATTAAAGATAGTTATAACAAAGTTGACTGAAATAATAGATTATTATATATTGATTAATTGTACCCGTGTTTATGAATAAAAGGAGCGTAGTTGTGCGATGAGATTAGTAGTCGTTTTAATTAAAAGGTGTTAATTTTACTCCAACTGATGGAAATTCTTTACCTGCAACTGTTACTGTATCTAATAAATTTAAAGTTATAACAAAGAAGAATGAAATAATAGATTATAACAATATTTTTTTTACATTTTATTGCGTACATATGCATTGATATACAACGGAAATAGATAAAATAATGTAATCTTATTAAACTTTATTTTATTAAAACACAAATAACTTTGTCTACATCACTTTATTATATTCAACCACTACATGTTTCATGAACGAAGTTCACCTCATCAGGAGTAAGTATACACCGAAGTCAAAAATTAAATATAGATTACAATTGGAAAGAAGAAGTGGGGGGAGGGGTAAGAGTGGGCGGGGTTTATCAGAATTAGGAATTACAATGATGTAGTGAACTTGTTCTCTAATATCCCAACAACAGAATGTAAATCTTTAATTAGTGAATTACTGACTAACTCTAAATTACCAAGTGACTTTAGTAATGACCTCTCTCGTTTGTTTAATGTCTGCCTAAACCAAAATTATTTTAAATTTAATAACATCATCTATAATCAGACTACCGGATTGGCGATGGGTTCTCCCACTTCACCCTTGATCGCGGATTTATTTATGGATAATTTAGAAAATAAATTTTTTACTTGTAAATCGCCGCTCCTAAAAAATGTGCTTATATGGAAAAGATATGTTGACGACATATTTTGTATTTGGTCAGGTACGGATCGACAGTTAAATATCTTCCTCCAGCTTTTAAATTCTTTCCATACCCAAATTCAGTTTACCCTAGAAGTAGGTGTCAATGCTTCTCTAAATTTTCTAGACCTCACGCTCACCCTGATAAATAATAGAATTGAATTTAACATATACCGAAAACCGACCTACACTGACATAACCATCCACAATACTTCTAATCATCCCATCTCCCATAAACATGCAGCGTTCCATTCAATGATACATAGGTTAGTTTCCGTCCCTCTATCTACCAATAATTTCTCAAATGAATTATCAATAATTAAACAAATAGCAGCAAATAATGGCTATGATTCGGCCTTAATTGATAAAATTCTTAATAAAAAACAAAAACATATTTCCACAAACAAATTTCTATATAGCAGTATTCCGCCAATTAATATCAACACCCCTATTCCCCAGTGGCGTAGGATTTTATTTATAAATAATTTTTCAACTCAAAGCGTTAGGAACCTTCCTTTAGATATTAAACCTGCCTTTTATACAAACAATACCCTAGGAAAATTTTTGATTAATACTAAAGACAAGGATGACATACTAAGCCATTCGGGTATTTATAAACTCAACTGTAGTGATTGTCCTGCCTTTTACATAGGTAAAACATCGCGCAATGTAAACACCAGAGTGAAAGAACATGTACGGTGTTTAAATGGTAAAGGTTTTTCGGAACTCGCCAACCACTTAATATCAGCAGACCATAGATTTGATAAAATAACAGGTACTAGCCTCTTACATAAAAATAGTATAGGCATTAGGTTAGACAATTTAGAATCATTAGAAATCAGGAAATCTATAAACAGTAACTTATCAGACCATTTATTAAATACACAAGTTAATTTATCTAACCAAAAAAACACATTCTATAGTCCTATATTTAACTTGTTTCCCAGAATCCTTTCCACTCTTAGATAATAAGTTTATGCTTTTTCTTATGTCTTTAAAATGTATTATTATATGTATAATTCATGTAAAAATGTTAATTGTTATTATCTATCTTCAATTCAGTATGCCTATGTAATATTTGACTCCTCCCACTTTTATAATGTATTATATTCTGTCTCCCTCTGTTTCCCTATAAATATGCATCACCTCTGTCTTAGTTTTTAGTTATATTTCACATCCTGATGAAGCTCGACCGTAGCGAAACCGGTAGATGTAATAATAAAAAGTCGTGGTTAATAAACAAAGTGTTTTATTTGATTTAATAATTACAATATCGTTAGAAGGGAAAGACCAGTTAAGTAAGAAAATATTTAAAAGAGGGTTTATATATATTTTTGCTTATAATTAAATCTGATTATATATTGACATGTTTTCTAATTTCTAAAATTTCAAAAATATTTATTTGTGAGGCTTTATATCCATATAAAATAAATAATGCCATCACAAAGTGATAAGCTTCCAGAAGAAATCTTCTTATTAATCGCTTGTTAATGGTCAAGTAATTTTGCATAACTATGGGTATTGTTAGCTGCATATTTAAATATTCGCGCCAGTCATTTAGTGGGGTGCGCTCTGTCGGCCATCAGGGAAATAAGATTTGAATTTGACCAATCAGAGGGCCTAAACCGTCCAGACGCTGGCGTAATAATACTATCAGATTCCAGGATGTTCGGAGGTTATTGCAATCCACACGCCCCATATACACATTGATTGTTGGAAATATACCTAAGTAAGTCTGAAAAACATAAAAAAATAAACAGTAATTATATGAATAAATCTTTTTTTTAAAACACACAAGAGATTAAAAATAAAAAAAAAAACAATTAAGCGAATACATAGAACTTTACTAGATACAAGAAAATTCAAAATCGATTAATAAAATAAGTAATTAAGGACACCTATGTATGGCGTGGTCTGATTGAGTTTGGGCCCAGCGCTCATTCAGAAGTGGAGGCAATTAACAGCATCCTGGCTCCAGTGACCCGGTGTCTCATCAGGTCGGCAAATCCATTTAGTCCTAGTTCCGTGAACACTGTCGATGCGCTGCTGTATCTTCTGTATCCAAATATGATTTTGAAAGCGTCATTATATTGCATTCGGAGTCGTTACATCGAGCATGTTCGGTAGTGACGCCATGTCTCATACGTATACAGGCCGATACAGAATGCGTTGACCAAAGTTTTTTAAACATTATTAATGCATTTGCAAAATATGCGAGCAATCGTATTAGACACTGTGGATATCTATTTTTAGTTTAATAGTTTGTTCAGCAGGTCCAAAACACAATCACAATAAGATATAAAACCATTTCAAAGTCCTAAAACAACATGCTGGCCTAGCTTGAAAGACTGGGCGAGGATTACTAGGTGCAAAAAGCAACAAAGCGTTTAAAATATAATGGAATAACAAAGTAGGTTAATTAACTTTATAATTAGAACTGCGTTGCTAAAACATGGATGAATTTTTTTGTTGTTTACGAAAAATATGACCCAAGAAATACCGCGTAAGTTTTTAAAGTTTTTTTTACAGTTAAGTTTTAAGTTATTCTTCGATTTGTTAATATTTTTTTATTTATTTACTTATTTTTATTTTTATTGTACAACAGAACATTTATTCCAGTTACAGTATAATTTTACATACAGTACAATTTTACATCATATCAGCATTTGGGTAAGTGATTCTTCAATAATTGTTTTAGGTCATTTAGAGAACAGTCACTTACATCCAAATTCTTTGCTAGTTCGTTCAACAGCACCACTCCCCTCGTCATGCTATGCTTTGCCAGGACGTCGGTTTTGCCTATTATATGTTGTAGAGAGTGTGATAAAACTGGTATATTTGGTTATCATAGTATAGTCATTAAATCATGTAGGGATAATATTAATCTGAATTAGAAAATCTGAAAGAAAAAACTCTACCGATGAGTTCAAGATTTTTAACGTAATAGCACTGATTTCAATCTCCATTTTTTAAGTTAAAGCAACTATTTTCAGCAATTTTTTCCCAAACACATTAAAACTGTAAAACTCGGAAAATCCGTTAAGTTATTAAAAATTGTTGAAAATCAGAACAAAAATAATATAACCACAAAAAAATCAATTATTGACATTATTTTACCGGAACTATTCCGTTGTGCCCAAGTCCCAAGCTTTATAATTGTAATATTTAATTATAAAATGAATGATTTATTTATTAGACAATAAAATTAAATTCGTGAAACTAATGCGTTCAGAACAAATGTCAGTTTTTGTTGTTTATATTTTTTTACTAAAGTCGAAAAGAATGTGACCTTACCGGGATACCCAGTTCTAAGGTTCTTTCGTGTACGAATTATAAATTAGGTCAAGTTTTTTTTGTAAGTACGAGTATGTTCATTTAAAAAAAAGTTTTTGTAAGTATGTTTATATATTAAAAAAGAAAAACATTAGGTATATCTATATTCTTCCTTCCCGTGTCCATAATCCATGTCTTAATACTTATTTTTAAGTCGGTTATTTATTTATGGTTTTTTATTGCAAGGGGGAGCATATTAAATTATTTTGTTGTATGTTGGTGGAAATGTATGTTATAATGAGAATCTTGTGAATTGGCTCGAGTTTGCATGTGCAAAGTTATCATGATGTTTGATGCGTAAATTAAAATATATTTTGAATTTAATTGTTTCAGAAGCATTAATTTCAAGGCATTAAAGACATAGTATATAGGAGTTCTGCTAGTGAACTCTTAGTATAATTTTCTAAATTACCCTTTGTCCTACGAGGAATAGTTTTATAGCAAAATCGCATGAATTCCCCATCGGATAAGATCAAATTGTAATAAATTTTAATTAGTTGTTCTTCATCTAAAAAGTTTTTTATTCTTTCGAAAAAAATAGGTTAGTTTTATGGTTATGTTTTTAAGTTCCAATTTAAAAATGATCAATGATTATTCACTATAACAATATAAGGTCCTAATTTATATATTTATTGTGGAATCTAAAATAAAGTAAATAAAATTGAATGCCTAGTTGTCAGAACGATTTTGTATTCACGATGATTGATGTTGGTCATGTTTACGTTGAGTATATCAAATTTACAAATGTGACATTAATATTAATTTTATGCGATTTCTGTTTGTGCACAGATGCGAGTTTAATGATTCGCAAAACACTCGCGAAATGTTATGATTTATCCACTGCGTGATATGGCCGCTTTATCAATTTATCACTATTTGTTTTAATGTGAAAACATCCTTTGCGTAGCGTAAATAACAAGCTTTGTAATTAATGAATCGTAAGGAACGCTGAAATCAAATTAGAGCTGGGAAGTGTCGCTTAATTGTTACGAAGGATGTATTATGTGTTTAATGTATTTTATCGAGATGCCAGAAACATTGTGAATATTTTAGGGATACTTACAGAAGAAAATACGGAAATCTCTACGAAATTCAATTATTTATCATAAACGCGACAAAACTTTTATGATATTTTCTTTTCTAACATTTTTTATGCACTAGCGTAGACCTGTGTAAAATAATGGGATAGTATAAATATGAGATTAATAATAACATCACAATTTAGGCGTATTAGATCTGTCAAAGAATTTAGAGTCAGAGTAAGAGTCATTTTAAATACATGTAGGATTACGAAAGATTTTTTTAAATATTTATAATCAGGGATCAGTAGGATTTATAGGTCCAGTTAGGAGTTCTACCGAGCCGAACACTCTGATATGAAAATATCTGGAGTCGGTGAATTATTTTCCCATTTGATCTCTGGTGAGTTGACGTGTTGTTTTTGTATTGTGTTGTATTTATTATGCTTATATAATGCACTTGCATAATGAGGATTTACTATAGATGATCATTTGTGGAAAATTGTGTGGAAGGGTTTAGTTTTTCATGTGGGAAAGATTTAACCCGGACATAAAGTCGGAAATAATAAGTGTTTTTTTTTGTAACAAATTTATATAATGATATCCTCACTGGGATCACTCGTGCCGATGATTTCGTTTGAATATGATTAATATTTAGTAATATGGATAATATTTAGTAATTATAAATATATTAGATAGTGTTTTTTTAAGAAATAATTATAAATATATTACAAAGTGTTTTTTTGTTCAGTTGAGTAGTTTCGATTTCAGCCTGTTTTTGGTGTCAATGTATTTATCTATTTATGATCTCCCTATGTTTTGTATCCAGTTTTTTATTTGAGATTTAAATGTTCAAATATTGTTGTGAGTTTTGAATGAGAGTGGGATTTTGTTGTAGACTTTAGTAACATAGTATAGGAAGCTTTTTTAACCAAATATTGAATTTGTAGTTGCTTGTTGAATATGTTTTTGATGATTAAAAGCTAAAAAAAAATAACGAAAATTTTCCACCTTGAAAATGTTTGAGCCCCGATCAACTGTTTGTAAGACAAATACGCTTTCCGTTACACCCTCAACCATTTTAAGAATGACGGCATAAATTCATAAAACATTATATATCCTTACCGAAAATAAATAGATAAATTATTTTTTTTTATATTATTCTGTTACGTACGCCACTTAGGTACATCACAACTGAAATTATATTGTTTCATAATAATTGTAAAACCTCACTGAAATATATTTTGCGTTTAAGGCGATGCACTACGTAGTAATGCAAAATCATGTGTTTTTGGTTTGAAAATTTGGTCGCCTAGAAATGTTTCAGATGCTTTAATTAAATACTGCGAGTAGAATACATGTTGGCCTTTGAAATAATCGAGTATTTTTTAGATAAGTCTTTTTATAATCCCAGTAAAAATAATGTATAAGGCCTATGAAAAATGCTTTAAAGTTCAAAATCTCCTACTTACAAACCCATTTTCGATTATAATTTTACTGTTTAATGTGGCAAATTAAGTTATTTATAAAATGATCGAAAAAAAAATATTTATGCCTGAATATCCACAAAATAAAATAAAAGGCACTTTTTGGCCATGTTTTTTTCTTGCATAAATCAAAACAGGCGGATGGTGTTAAGCAGGAATTTAAACCGTATCGCCATCTACGTAAGGGTTGTTATTGATAGCGGCTCAATTTAAAATATTACACGACGTAGTGCATCGCCTTAAATTAAATATTAAAAAATACGATAACTGAATACTTTGTCTGTCTTTTAATCAATAACATCCAAAGTTCCGCATTAAACCCATCACCAATTACGAGCACTTTACAAAACAACACAACATCAACCTACTAACTAAATACTCGTACAAACGAACTTTTGTAAACTAAACACGTCTACAAGCTATAAAAAAGGAGCTTAACTTTTGATATTCTGCTTAAGATTCCCAAAGGAGACTAGAATTAGGAATTAAGATGAACTATAATAATATGTCCTCAAGCTCACGAAACACAATGTGTAAAATTAAAAAATATTAATTTAAAATGAATATTTTGACACCTAAAAAACCTTACATTCTGTTAAAAAGAAATTTGACTTAAATAGTGACTAATACTGCCCTCTGTAATTAAGCTAAGTATTATAATAATAAGTGTTAAGTTTTAAATAAATTGTTAGCAAATCAATATGAGAAATAAGAAATTTTGTACAACCAAACTGTAAGATCTTACAAACAGCTCGGTTTTGTAAGATTTTTATGAAACAAAATATGCACAAAAAACTGAATACACACACTTAAAAATGGTGTTACCCGTAAACACAAAATTCTGTCAATGTCTTCTTGTGTTAATATGATCCATTTTTTTCATATATAGCTGCATTAAAAATCAATTCTTTTTTTTACGCGAAACAAGATGGTTCTTTCAGAACTAGGGGACCGAGCCGTCCTTTATCTGGGTAGAGGTAAAAATATGCAAGTCACCATGTAAATTGTTATATTGTAAATAAACTGAGAAAAATATTTAAATCGGAGTGCGTTTTTTTTCACTGAAGTGACCTACATTCTTAACAGTTTCTATTCAATATTCCATTGAAAATGACAAAACCCCTTCTAAAATTTCAATCTCTCGTTTATAACCCTGAATTCTGGTAGGTTATTTAAATATAATGAAGGATAAACCATGTATTTTGGTTTCCCGATTGAAATCGTGTTCTTGTTTTTTCCTTTTTATGAAATTAAGATAAAACCATCATCTGTCAGCACTTGAGCTATTCGAAATTACAAAACTTTTATGGTATTAAATTTGCGATGAAGCCAATATAGAGATTTGAAATTCAGTCAAAGTAGAGTTTGTCGAAGAAAATTGATAAATCATTTCCAATACTTAAGCCGTTCTACGAAATGAAATTCTTTGCCGTATTTTGGTGAAAATATAGCGTAGCTACTTAAAATAATTTAGAAACTTGAAATTGAAAAAACTTTGAAAAATCGGGTTCTAATTATTGCTTGGATGAAAAAACAGTGAAATAAAAATAACTGTTTTACGACGTACGCAACAAATACAATTTAGGCAATTAATACTTTGGTCTTTGCAGAAGAAATACAGACCTTAATCCCGTAATCCCGTCGACGAATAAATAAACCCAAACTTATACACTTTCTCATTTTTATACAAAAAACACTTTATTATATAATTCTCTTCAATACTTGGCAGTGGCGGGTTTTTTCATTTTGATAATATATATATATATATGATCGTGAATTTTTATGGCCGTTTTAGTTTAATGTAAGTAACTTTGTTTTTGGAGATTGACAAGGAAAACATAACTTTGTCAAGTTATTTCCAAAATATTATATATATTTGTTTTCCATATAATTTGTTGATATGAATAAATATATTTTTAAATACATCTATTTAAATTTCACTATTGATTTCGGTGATGAATGAATGCTAATATTGAAAGCGGAAATTAAACAACTTCCAGACACCCGGTCGAGCTGAAACTCGGCAGATAGACTCGTTATCAATGAAAATGCATTATTTTAACTTTTGGTGGTAATCTCATACACACACGCGGGCATGTACACATTTCTCTGAAATAGGAAGATATTGCAGCAGTTAATATTCGAAATCAATGTCGGTCCTACCCGATCTGGGTTTGGCGAGGTTGTTAGAATTGTCGAAGCCAGTTCAATTATCAGTCAAACCAAATTTTCTTTTCGTTTCTCTTTCTGTGTCGTTTAACGGGTTGATTTTTAAAATATGATCATCGGGTTCATGGTCTCCATTTGATTACCTTAACCGAGTCAAAATGTCGTGGGGTGTCCCCGATTCCTTATTTGATAAACTTGGGTATCAAATTACATTCCCCCGACATTTTTTCATTCGTTCATCTATTGTATATGTCCAAACCATCTAAGCGTCCATTAATTAATAACGTGAATTTGGTGGGTCCTGCATTTTTTCAGTTTTCCACATTCTTAGTATGGTCGTTGTAAGTAACGTTATGTTCTTGAAAAGGATAAGCGTAATGAGAATTTTTCTGAATTTGAAAGGATTAAAAACCTCCAATGTTGAAAAGGTTACCTAACAGCGGAGAAAAGAATTAGATTTAATAATTACCTATCAAGAAGACAATATTGGATTGCGTAAACAAAAGTAGCAGGAGAAACCAAACATTATTTTCAGATTAAGCCTGAAACGGAGGCTATTTTTGCAAACGTTTTGTATAATCTTAATGTCTCCCAACAGCGAAATAATCGGCTCCTATAGATGGGGAGATTACCGGGGATGTACGATTGTACGGGCATTTAGTTCCGAGGCGCCTCTTCCTAATATCTTCTTATTGTAAATTATTCCTATTCTGCAGGAAAAGCGGTCGTTTTTCTAATGAGGGGTGTTATATATCTATATTATATCGAAACGCATATCTCTTTGTAGTCAATCGAACTCAGTATTTTGACGGAGTAACAAGGAAAGAACCGTAAAATGTAAAAACTAATTATCATTTAGTTTAACTCTGTGTTAACAAATTCCTGCAGCCTTACTACGAACGGTTTCTCCTTATTCCAGTAGAATGACTGGAGAGCAAATTATACATATTATTTCCCTGTAAATGGAGATCTAATCATAAATATTTACAGCCAAGAGGCATTTTATAATATTTATTAATGTATTGACATGCATAGGAAGTATTTTCGACCTAATGACCGCTCAATTAATAATTTTATATCATAAATTTCACAGAGCTTTATAGCATATTTTATGTATATACCAAAGGTCCTCAAAGGGTTTTTAGGAACATTAGATTCTCAGCAGACGTTTGCAAAAACGATGTTTACTAAAAAAATGCGAGCATAGAGTTGAAGAAAAACACTTTCCAACCTCTCTGCGTAAATGGACTGATTGAAGAATGCACTCACTTCAGCGGATAGCGCAAGACTTTCGAAAGAACTTTTTGTCTAACACCAAATTATAAGAATCAACACTTTATTCGAAACACCAATTTTGTAGAGGAAATACTATCATCAGGAGACTTGGATCCAATGGCACGGCTTAGTATGAGAATAAGTTTTACGATAAATTATTCTGGAGAAATGTCGACAAAGTTGAATGCCAGACTGATAATGTTAATGATAAATATATTGATTTATATTTAAAAAAGAGCCCTTCCCATTGATTTGTATACTGCAGATCGCTGGCAAAAAAAATCACTGAAAAATTGTCAGGGAAGCTTAAAAAAAATTGAGAAACTACGACATTGATCCGTCATAATACCAAACGAAATCTTTGCCACAGAGATTAAATTATCACTAGGTATTTTTTTAATATTTTTTTCGTATTTTTAATATGACGATCAAAAAGATAGAGATTATCACCACAAATGATACAAGTCAACTAGTGGTGTCTTTTAATATTTTTGACTGGTAATATATCAAGTGAAACTCTATCGTAATTTCCGTAATCAATGATCCACATTATAAACAAATGCCCACCAAACCAAATTGCGGGCAACTAATCCTATTATTTTGAGACCAAACCTTGAAAATATAAATAAAAATGTATAACAGTTTCTGACATCTGACCCCTAAATAATAAAGTAAGCTTTCGCTCTGCTGGCCGCGGTTTCCTCGTTTGTATTCCGGGAAGGTTTTATGGGTAACAAATTTTAATGTTTTCCCTTTAAAGGGACTTTCATTTTTCATTGTTTCCTTTTTTATCTGTGATTAATATCCGGCCGCAGTTACTTGAGCATGATAGCTGGCACGAGGGTCCATTAACTCGTTGATATTCTCTGTATCTTATGTCTCATACTGGTAAGGAAACATCTTACAATAACACTTACGACCACAACATTAATTAGTAGAGTGGAGTGAAAAGAGTTTTCATTTAGATATGTATGTTGGTACAAATATAAAAAGTTTTACTTTGATGTAACTAACACAAAGAAACATTAAAACGTATAGGTAATTAGTTCCTAAATCTGTGCAAATGGAGTAATTATCCTAATACACAGTTTAAAGGACTAGTGTAGCAATACAAATAACACATTGAAAAACCAAAAATCGATGGCAAATACGCACCGAAAAACTCAAACAAACGAGCAAAAGCAGAACTGAGATACTATATTCCCTCTTGCCAGAGTACAAAATTGTGTGATTTCTTTTCACCGTATTCAATATATTATGATACGATTACCAAAAAACGTTAGAGATAGTGAATAGAAAATAAATTACACTGAAATCAGGACAAAAATCTAACATCTAGACGTTCACAACAAAAATTAGGCTCTAAATACGACAAAAGAGCTTTTACATTATGCAAATTACAAATATTTTTCATTTAAAGCCCCTTAGTATAAATATAGTCACCGTCAACCGCGATCCATTATCTACTCTGATTTGAAAGGTACATTTTTATTACGAAAAAAGTTATATCATATTCTTGTCAGTCGATAAATTTAAACAAAAGATGCATTGATTAATCTACGTTTAAGGCCTAAACAATATCGAAACTTGTCGGCTGCGATTTACTATTCTGTTTAATTTCAAATTCTGGGATAAGATAGAGCATGATGTTATTTATGTAAAGTAAACATTTATTTTAATTTATATCGCAAAAGTGATCATGAAAATAACCATTAATATTCAAACCATGTCATATTTTGAGAAACTCAATAAAAAAATGTAACATTAAAGTTTACCGCTGCTTACAATTTTTAAAATATCCTGCTTAAACTACGAATGCAATTATTTGTTTGACTAATTCACACTGAAATATCCTTATAAAATACCAGTTGCATTAAAACATTTTCATGCTGTCTTTTTCCTTGCGGGTAGCACTTTGCATTTTGCTTTTCCCGCCTCGTGTACATAAAAATTCATGTCATTTTAAATTAAATTCCTTTGACGTCATGTCATTGGTAATGTCACGTTTCACATAAAACAGTGTGATAAACATGTGCATAGTATATTTTGCTTGATAATTTTTATCAAATTCTGCATTTTTCCCTTTTCGCAGTGAAAATTAGTAACATTTGTTAAAGCGAATTAATAAATCGTTTGTTAAGCGAGGGTAGATTATTTCATAAAATGTAACTTACACAATTAATTTAAAAATTTTCTTAATTTATATTCCGGTTCATCAAGCGTTTTAATGGAGTATTCTTTTATTTTATTCTAGCCATTTTGTCATAAAATCCAAATTACTGTTTACTTAATTGACTGCATTTTCCAATTTATTTTTATAAATCATCTCATCTGCAAATACCAATGTTTAATATTATTTTTATTATGTTTATAAATAAAACAGTTTTATACACAAATAATATAATAATTATAACATTCGGTAATGAACATACGATAAAGCAATTAAGTTCCATTTTCACCAATATAGGAATATTATCATTATTTTCTTGATAAACTAATGTTTATAAGTAGAGGTTTTTTATGCATGGCACAAAGGATAACAGTTTAGTATAAGCAATAATTATTGGACTGAAATGAAAAAAAACCTTCAGAGTAAAAATAAATGCCGCCGAAGTGAATTGAACCCGCAGCCTTCTGATTGCCAGTGAGCTGCTCTAAACCACCAAGCTATATCGGCTTATTACAAACCTGCCAAATAATTCAATATGTAAGCAAATTCAGCACTAATAAAGCCTTTCCTAAAAAAATACAGTTGGTTGTTTACAGGTGAAAAAAAATTATGTCAAATTTTTTAATGAAATACTAGTAGGTACTAATAAATATGGCTTGTTATAATTAGATATATAATAGATTATTCATACACACTACAATGTAAATAAAAAAAAGAAAATTTCAAGAACAGTGAAAACAGTAAAACGAGTAGCTCTATTAATTTTCGCATCGCGTGACAGATTCGGCCAGATTGAGTTTATTTGTTTTCATGGTACATTTGAAAACATCTACATCTCGTAGGGTATTGAATATTCTAAAGATACTTAGTTTTTTACAATATTTATAACATTACCCTGTCGTTTTATTGTGAAAAGATACTATCAGTCCCAACACTATTCTTTGCGGTACCCCTAGTGCAATTTTAATGCAAATACAATATTTTGATTCGCGTCTGTTCTGTGATATTTCCTCGCTATTTTCAAACACATTTCAATGTACATGTTATTTCAAATATGCGCGATTAAACAATAATGTGCATACCCCACAGCAGATGCAGATGTCCATAGAACCAGCGATCAAGCTTCCCAATATTAAGAAATTGGTCATCGGATTTGGCGGTTTATCCTGTGGACGATAATTTCATCGAAGAGACGTGGGGTCCCCTGGTACAATATTGTCTCCCACGATGAACCTATATAATATTACTTTCTATCCCGAAGGGAAGATAATCCAATTATAGCTGCTGATATTAATTAATACAATATTACGAAAATACAAATCTTCTCTGAAGTAAGCCTTTATGTAAGAATTCGTATACGTAATGAACTTAATAGAAATGAAAGTTGAGCTAAGTAGAACTTTACAATTATACTTGATATATTGTAATAGATAATAAAATACAAATTTCGTTGATATGCAAAATTCAACCAATGAAATAAAAATAGTACAGATTGTAACTAGTATAGGTTCATATTTTTTTAAATACTTGTAGTCATAAAATAGGTAAAGAAAAAAACTAGAAGTGCTCTCCATGCAAATTTGAATGGAAAAAAATTGTTTATTTAGCACAGTTATCCATTAAGCCAAATAGCCAGCGCTCTGTCTAAATTAAGCATAATCTCCATCCCATGGTTTTGGGCCTCGATTGGCAAATATTTGCATCACGTAAGACGTCTACAAAGCAATTCTTGAGTTCATACTATTATATGCTTGCAGTAAAATATATGCTTCTATTTTTCACATAGGCGATTATTAGTAAAATATCAACAACATAGTTATATTTATTTCCATGAGTCGGCAATCTGGCACTCGGTTATTACAAAAAGTACCTACATATTTAAAAGAGGCAGGTTTTATCGGTCCATCTGAAAATTACGGTTGGACCCATGTAAAACCGACTGCTTAAAATCATATTTTCAGAAATTTTATGTCCTTAATTACACAAATAAATTGGGAAAAAGCGAGCAATAACGTTGGTTTACTACAATATCAACCGCAAATATTAAGTTCAATAGCAAGCAATGATCTGATTAGAGCTAATGGTGCCATTTTACATAAAACGTGTAAGTACTTACTTTAAGTTATTAGTGATTCAAGGCCTTCGAAATTTTCTCGTTGAACGTATGACATTAAGAGTAAGCCTCTTAAAAGCACGTTACGTTTCGACTTAAGAGAAGTTTCTCATTAGGCAATGGTGGGTCACCTTTACTCTGAAATAAAGCGTAAGGTATTTTAAAATGCATTATTTTTGTTGTCACTTATTTGGAGTTCTGCTTTTTTAATTCTGTTCGCTTAGAACAGCTAAGTTTGAAGTAATGTTTTATTAGTTTATTTATCAAATGAAATAAGTTTAAAATCAAGTTTTTTGTGAAATTTACTGTCATAAAAAAAATACAAAACAGATAATCGTAATTTTTTGAATAAAATTTCTCCTGAAAGCTTATAACTTTATGATGGCATTATTTATTATTTTAAAACACAAATAACTTTGTTTACATCACTTTAATGTATATAACCTCTACATGTTTCATGAACGAAGTTCACCTCATCAACTTACTCCTGTTTTTTTTTTTTTTATTTTTTATTTATTAACTTTCAAAAATACATTTTTTACAATTAAGTCCCGTTAAACTGATTGATATCAGTTTGTCAACGGGTTCTTTTAACAATTACTTTTTAAATACATATACAATTTTTACAAGTACATAAAATATACACATAATTACATTAGTACAAAAAAATTCTTTCACATAACCATTTTTTTAACATACATTTCCTTCTGTGAGTCAATTCACAGCTTTTTATTGAGTTTGGTAACATGTTGTAAATTATTGGAACGAGGTATTCTAGAGTTCTTTGACCATATTTATTCAGGTATCTGGGAACTACAAGTCCATCGTTTGCAATTAGTCTTGTATTATGAACATGTGTCACTATTTTATTATGTTCAGATTGAGATGTATGCTGACTCGCAATTTTAAGCCACAATAAAGCACGAACAGATAATACATTTACAGAGTTGTATAGTAATGACTTTGGTACGTCATTTCTTTGTTCGTATTTAGTTTTGTTTAATAATAATTTTACCAAAGAATATTGTACATTTTGGACTGAAAGAAGATTTGTTTTTGTTGAATGTCCCCATGAAGTTATTCCGTATCTTATTAGGGATTCCGCCAATGATAGGTATACTATTTTAAGGGTATTTGGTGGAACAAAAAACTTCAATCTATAAAGTTTGCTCACTATAGCTCTAAGCCGTGTGCACACTTTTTGTATATGTATATCCCATTTAAAATTACAATCAATTGTTAAGCCTAGATATACGTATTTTGAAACAAGTTCAATATTTTTGCATGAGCATGGTTGTATTACAAAGTTATGGATGCAATTAAAGTCATGAGAAATAATTTTAGGAGTTATGGTGATGTTATTATGAGGAGATCTGATGTGCATAAGCTTCGTTTTTTTAGCATTGATTATTAAACCTACATCATGTGACCATTTTTGAAGAGTGACAAAGTCAATTTGCAGTAAAGTACTCGCTATTAATAAATCCTCATGTGAAATAACTAATGCAGTGTCGTCAGCATAAACGTAATGTTTTACATGAGAAAAAATAAATTTCATTGCAGTAACATATATTATATACAAGGTAGGGCCTAGTATGGACCCTTGTGGGACGCCTGCGAAAACAATATTTTTTTTGCTAAAATGATCAAAAATTTTTACACAAATCTTTCTATTTTGAAAGTAGTTAACAAATAATTTATGTAGGTTTCCTGTAATTCCAATGTTTTCTAGAGTTTTAAGTAATTTACTATGATCAATCGTATCAAAAGCCTTTGAATTATCAATAAATAATACGAGTACATGTTTTCTTTTGTTAAGATCATTATTAATTTTATTTGAAAATTCTTGAAGTAGTAGATCTGTGCTTTTATTTTTTTGGAAACCATATTGATGGGTATCAATAATAGAAAATTTTTCAAGGTACTTTATTAGTTTTACAGATATATATTTTTCTAGGATCTTTTCAATTGCAGGTAAAATACTGATCGGTCTATAGTTTTCAATTTCACTGTGTTTACCACCTTTGTAGATGGGTCGGATTATGCTACATTTAAGATCTTCGGGTATAATTGCCTCCGATAAAATCATATTAATTAATAGAGTTAAAATAGGTCCTAAGATATTAAAGTGTTTTTTAATGTCAGACATTCTAATTTTATCTATCCCCGGCGATTGACTATTTTTTAAACTTCTGACTACTTTTTCAATATCACAAAGTTTTGCTTGTGTTAAGAGCATGCTGTGTGGAAGTCTATGTGTTTGAATATGAAAAGCTTTTTTGTCACATCTATGTAATAGTTGCTTAACATTGTCAGAAAAAAAGTTTGCAAAATTGTTAGATGTTTGTTCAGTCGTTTGATCTTTTTTTAAAAAATAGTTTGATATTACTTGGTCGCAATTACTTTTGCTCTTCCTTCCTAACAATCTGTTTATTTCGTCCCACGTTTTTTTAGAGTCGGCAAAGTAATTTTTAAATTTTGAGTTGAAGAATTTTAATTTGCATGCACTGATTAATTTTGTAACTTTGTTTCGATTACATTTGTACTCTCTTTCATAAAATTTATTTGTAGGATTATTTTTCCATCTTTTGTAAAGTGTATCTTTTAATTTGATTTTTGATAATAAATCTTCATTTATCCATTCATTTATGGCATTAGGTCTGATTTGAGGTTTATAAGACTTTACTACAGTACTTTTTTCATAGATTTCATTAAATTTATTTTTAATTTTATTATACAGAGTAACGCAATCCACTTCTTTCAAAAGAATATTCCAATTATATTTTTTTATTTCTTTATCAACACGTTTTTGAGACAGAATTGTGATTTTTTCATTTTGTTCAATATTTTTGACGTCATGGTATTGTAAATTTAGTCCCGTCATAAAATGATCAGCAATTCTCGAATCAATTACACACGCGGACAAGTTATATTTATTAGATCTAACATATATGTGGTCAATACAGGATTTAGTTATTTGACCAGCAACGATTGCTTCTCTAGTCGTATCATTAATACATTTTGTTAAGTAATTACTGGTAAGTATATTTTCATAAGCTATTATATTTGAATCACTTTGATTTAGTATGTTAAGATTAATATCCCCAAAAAATATTATATTATCATTAAAGTTTACGTTATTGCAAAAAAAACAAGAAATTTCATTTAAGAATCCCTTTTTATTGAGGTTAGGTGGTCTATAAATTGCTAAAATATAAAAATTACATTTATTAGGTAATGTCAATATTCCAAACACATTTTCAAAGTGAATGGTTTCAACTATTTTTTGTTTAAAATGTAAATGTTCCCTTATATACAGCAATATTCCACCTCCTTGTTTATTTTTTCTGCAATAATAATACGATTTATATCCTGGAATATCATATAATTTAATAAGTTCCTCGTTAATTGCAGTTTCGCAAAGCATAATTACATCTATGTCTTTCAAACAGTTTTTCAAATAGGCATGAAGAATATCCCAATACTTGTTTAGTGATCTTATATTTATTTGGACACAGGTTAGGTTAGTATTGCATTTATTAATATTTTGTGCGTGAATCCAACATTCTAAATTGCTTGCACGGGTAAATTCTACATCAGTATCATTTTCAATATAGTTGAAAGCCATTTAAAAATATAATATTATACTCGTAACATTCAGTATAATGGTTGGAAGTTGAAATATAGCATCTATTAATAATGTACAAAATAATAATGATGTACAAAATATACTTGAATATTGTAGGCTTGTGAAAAATAAATTGAAAAATAGATTTTAATTTTGTGCATCTTATAAAGAAAAATATCGAACTGTTTGTAATAATAGTATTATCCTCGTATATTTTAATATTATGGTTGTTGGGTTTAGTATTATTTGATACTATTTCCCGAGAAGCTATGTACAACCTAGTATTGATTAATACAAAACAAACTTGAAGAATATCGGCGTGTAAATAGAATATATAAAAAGAGATATGTTTCAATAATAATACGAGAGAATACTGCTGTAGAGTTATGTGTAAAATACTACTATACAGTACAAAATAAACTTCAAGAATATGGATTTGTAAAACGTAGTTAGAAATGTCAATTTTATGACATCCTGATGAAGAAAACATTAAAACATTACGATTTTCAATAATCGATTTTTTGGTGTGCAATTTCAAGCATTTTTTTATAAAACTTACAATTAATCTTGTCATTTGCTCGGTGATTTGATGGAAATGTCAGTTTATTTTTTAGGTTATGTTGTTCACAGTTCAGACATTTGGGTGCTTGGCTTATATTAATACAAGCCGTATGTGTGTGAGGGCCTCCACAATAGCTGCAGCTAGCTGCGTCCTTTTCTTTCCCAAGGCATCTACTTGATGTGTGTCCAAAGCGTAAGCAATGGAAACATTGTACCAGCGGGTTTGCATCTTCGGCGTAAATTCTTTGATATCCGATATTTATTTTTTCTTTTTGTATTATAGTTCTTCGGATGTCCTTGTCTACCTCTACAATGAAGTTCATCGTGTCGTTGTATTTATTTTTAACAACCTTTTTCACATTTATTAGTGATTTGATATCTGTAGTGTGTGTAAAAACTTTAAGATATTCGTTTTGTTCAAATAGGTCATCAGTAAAATCTTCAGTGTTGTAGTCATTGAAGATGCCTTTGAATATAAGTGTAGGTTTTTTTTTCATAAGTTCTTTTGCTTCTACATCCTGTAATTCTTTGGAAATTTCTTTTTGCAGCATCAGTGCGTCCTCTTTTTTAAAGCATTTTATGATTAATCTATTTTGAGAAATTTTTTTAATGCTGTCAATATTAATCCTTAATTTTCCGTTTTTAATTTTTTCTTGGATTCGTTTTTGGAGTTTTTCATTTGTTTCTTTATTATTTTGATTCGGGGTAATCATTAGGGAAAATTCGTTTTTTCGATTTAAGTATCGTTTTTTATCTACTGATTGGTCATACGACTCAAGTTTGACATTGTTTTCAGTCATTTCAATGGCGACGTGACCCATCAGTGCCAATATTGTATTCACTTTTAAAGTAATTAAGTTTTGTTGATCCTTGGTAAATTTTTTTGTTGGATCTTGTACTGCCTCCAACAGGTCTTGAATTGCCGTCTTGCATGATTCCATAAATTGGTGGTTATTTGTGTGCGTCATGTTTACCCTAATTTACACTGTGTTGTTTATTTCGTTGAGTTGTGTGTTATTGTCACAATCACTGGTTGAGCTCTAATGGACTCCAATAGAACACAGTTAAATTTACAAAATGCACCGTGATAAAACACTTGAGTGACAGTATGTTTAGCCACCTTTTTAAGGAAAACTTTTTTTATCAGTAAGTTCACTCACTTGAATATAAATCTTCAGATTATTCACTGTTTTTAAGCGGTTATGGTGAGAGCACAAATATCGCGTCTACTCGCTGTTACGTACTTGGTTAATTGCTGTTGAGGTGAACATTGTTCATGAAACATGTAGAGGCTATATATATTAAAGTAATGTAAACAAAGTTTTTTGTGTTATAATATAATAGATAATCGTAGTTGTTAGCTTTTCAAAATAATAGTTTTCCGTAAATATATTTTATTTTGTTAATAGAGTGTGGGGCGGAGCCGACTGATGAGTTTTGATGGGATTTGAGTAAAGAACAACACAAAATAGATCGGTTCATTTTATTTAAATAAGTAGGTAATTCCTTTTTTACATCATGTTTCGAAAATTACATCAACAAAATGGCAGACGTCAGTAGCAATACATCAGTGAAGGCCATCTATGAAGTTTTCGGTATTGCAGCGATTTCTTTAGTGACGATTTTTGATATTTTTTTCTTTAAAGATGCTGCTCCATTGATAGCCCCAGAGAGGTGAAA
The DNA here is from genome assembly GCA_026573805.1 of Hesperophylax magnus. Taxonomy (NCBI): domain Eukaryota; kingdom Metazoa; phylum Arthropoda; class Insecta; order Trichoptera; family Limnephilidae; genus Hesperophylax; species Hesperophylax magnus. The sequence goes on along the minus strand of JAIUSX010000116.1, from coordinate 185,044 downwards.
ATGGGACGCTACTGACAAATTTTGCTCTTGGAGGGATTTGACGAAACTTTTCCTGACAGCGGTTTTAGCGGTTCGCGTAGTTAATAACAAAAATTTTGTAGGGATGAAACGACAAATCTTTATCAAGAATTCTCCTCAGAGAGCAGTTTGACCCCCCAATGCAATCGCGCACGGAGAAAATATGGGATGGGAGTATGGATTTTCTTATCTAGATAAGAAAAGATTTTAACAGGATCTAGATCCTGTTAAAAACGTGTCTGCTCAATCATTTCCCAATAAAATATTAGTCGTTCATAATATATCTGAGCACGTTTTCACGCAGGTGCCCTTGTCCGAATAAATATGATGGACGAGATGCGAAACTATTATTATTTCGAAGAACACGAGTTCAGACTTCCTCATAACATATTAGCGCATTACCGATAGTTTGTTATGACAAATCCTTTATTATAGGCCTCCATTCCCACTTTTAACAGGGTAATGAATAGTTCATATCGGTCAGTTTTCTCCGTGGTGCTTCCGAGCTGAGCATTTTGGTGACTTCTCAAGTGATGTTCTAACCAACTGCACACTGTCGGGGGTTTTAACTGTTCTGAGTGCTTCTTGTGCACTTCCTCTTATAGTACTATCAGTTTTTTCGAATCCAACATTTGATAGCGTTAGCGAAAAGGGGGAACGCTGTGCGGGTAATCCCGCAGTGTTGACGAAAAGCCCTTTGCATGGCGATCACCGAGCGGTTATTTTCGTAAAACACGAGCACATTCCAACCTCGATGCATTCCAGATTGGAATGCAATGCCAGCCAGAACAATGATTCCAGGAAAATCGTCAGTCAGCACCACACAACCCAATACTATTAGGTACTACGCGGTTTTGCCCAAGTTTCAACAGACTTTTCGAGGAAACGATAAGTTATAGAGCTAGTCATATTTTTTACAGATTGATAGATATTTTAAAGCTCAATGGAATTGGTTTAGCTAGCTAAAAACATTTACGTATACCAAGCAATTCCAAATATTAAAGGTGTGTAAATATCATGGTGCTCTCAGTATTAGCGCTTTCAAGGCAAATTGATTTATTCATTTGTCGTAAATGGATTAATCCTAGGATATAGTCAGTTTTGATCGGCACACGGAGAGAAATCGATTTTTGCCCTCACGATAAATGAAAAGACCCTATTATGTTGTAAATATTTAATTAGATTGTTTCATCGATTTGCCTTGATAATGCATCATGACGATACAAAAAATTTTTGTTTTAAGTTAAAAATATTCGGATTATCGTGAACTCGTTTTCCGATATCATGATAATGTTTTCGTGATTTACTAAATGTTTACCAGGAAACCTATTAATTCATTCATGAGGCCTGCAATTCCGTTTTGAACCGCAATCAATATCTCAAGAGATTCTTATTCAATTAGCAATAATCATTTCTGTTCGTGCACTTTGCTGCTCATTTTATTCTTTGCTGCAGTTATAAATATATCTAATTAAATTAAATTTTATTTTATTATTTATAACCGGCGACCGTACCTTCGCTGTAAAGGCATACACAGTAGGTTTGTAAGGTAGGGGATGTGGTTGGGGTAGGAACTACAAATATAACCAAAAGAGCAGTATGGCTTTCTGAATAACGATGCCCAACAAATCAAACTATGTATTATCCGAAGTCCAATGTTAGGGGTGGAGGTATTTGTATTAAACTTTGGCCGCTGTTTTATGCGAAGGAGGGAGGAGGAGTATAATAAAGGGTGGTAAATAGTTTAAGTGCTTCGTAAAGACACGAGTTACTAACAATGTTGGCCTCTGAAGTAGTTAAATTATGCCAGTGAACATTGGTATTTGGTGCGAAATATTGTAGGAAGTAGTAAAAAAAAGTTCAGGTGAACTTCGGGTCAATCAAAAATAAAAAATAAATAAACTCAATAGATAACAGTAGGACTCACGAAAAGACTTTGAAAAGTGGTTTCGATTTGGTATGTCGGTAACCTGTAGGAACATTATTAGGTATCGAACACGTTTCATTAATTTAGAAAAAAACATTATCGCCCGCTCCGCACACTTTAGCGATTCTCATTATGTAACTCTTATATCTCCAATATTCTAACGTCTCTTTATTTTTTTCGCATCAATTACCAGTCACTAAATTTATATTATTGTCTCCGGACACGGTGTTGACAATGTAATTTACAACCAAGTGTAAGAATTTGTACTTACCGTCAAAACGGTATAAATATGTTAAAGTACATTTCTTCTTCATCTGTTGTACAAAAGAACACGTAAAAGAGTGAGAAATGTGGTATTTTTACAAACTATTAATACCGTTGTGTGGAAAATTATATGATTATTTTACTGACTCTGGTAGTTTTACAAAAATGTGTAATTTTAAGATTTTCATTCATAATTATTGGTTTATAAACGATCTGATACTGCACAATCAAAAACTGTTGGAACTGGCTAAAAAGTCATTATGATATAGAAAACGCCAAACGAATTAACGAGTAAAAACAAACACGTCGTTTTGGCGGCAAATAAAAAATGGCATATTTTAAATCGTAAGAGAAAAAGTTATTCGTCTACATAAAAATTAACTAAAATCTGTTTATTTTTTTTTGAGTTTTTTCGAGAGTTAAAATATTCATAGATAATACATTATTGGATCCCCTTCTGATAACGGCCTTTTCAATGGTAAAACAACTGTCATTTCTTCAAAGAATCTTCAAATACTTCATATATATATACATTTTTTTTTCGATATTTCATAATATTTTATATAGGTATAATATACATCATCACTCATCATAGGCACGTTCGTCCCGAAATTTTAAGATGCTTAATTGCTTAAAGATGCCCAAAAGTTTGATGAAAAAATAATATTTTTTGATGAAAATGCAAATTTAATGTTTTAAATTATTAAAAAAATCTTCTTCATTCTAGTTAGTTCACCACGTCATTCAATCTATTTGAAAAATGAGGCGGAAGAACTTGTGTTCACGCTAAAGGCAGCTAGCAGAGAGATATCCTTATTTTGAAAGTTTCCTGGTAATCAATTGTCAGTTACATTTATAATTATGACTGTCCAGATACATTTAGATGACAATACCAAATCGTAATGGCATATTTTTTCACTTGAGGTACTCCTACACAAGCCACAAAGGAAAACCACAGTCAATTGTTTGTTGTTTGTGTGATTCTTGTGATTCGTGACACTGTTTGTCTAACCAGTTTTCATTCAAATCTCGATCTCATACCCTCATCAGTGTCAACAATTGAAATAGGTTGTGAACATTCAAACTTTATGAAAATTATTTATTTACTGAGTAATAAAACATTCGGTACTGCTTAGGGTGAAGATAAATAATAAATGAGTCATGGGTAAGCTTATTGTTTCAGAGATTTTAAATGATAACACTTAATAAATCTTTTAAAGTGAACCTAATTACTCCGAAAATGTAGCATTAGGGCCGTACCGCCATTATAATATAACTCTGCGGGAGTCATATTTCACGGCGGTTTACTGGAGCCAAAGTCCTCGACGCCATTTAAATCACGACCACGCCATTTTGTCATGTTTCTTTCCTCATATATATTTCTCGGGGTAAATACTCCCCTAAATGTTCTCCAATTATTCAAATCTCCCGCCAGGTGCCCCCAACCCTTAAACCTCCCACCCGCCCACCTCCGCTGTTAGCCACCCCTCCGCGGAGCATTCCGGCAGACGAGGGATCTTTCTAATAAGGGTCGTGAGAATTTTGAGGGATGGCTTAAAAAAATAAACCCTCAATTAATTTACTATAATATTGTAAGTTATCGTTAGGAATTAGATAACAGGTAGACGTTCTTTTACTTGAAAATGTCAGTGACACCCTGAAACTTGACAAATAATAATAAAAGCATTTAATCTATTTATTTCAAATGTCGTATTCACTGGAAGAAATTATAAAATTATAGTTTTTCAAATCCAAGAAGGTGGATACCACCGTCCAAAATTAACCAGGTACTACCGTTACTTTCCGTTTTACTCCCTCTCCACCACTTGGGATAATCTGGATCCATCAGCGACGAACAGACATAACGAACTTAACGGAGAAATCTTACTGATTTCAAATATTGTTGATTTATTAAAAATGATTCGTTTTCTTGTTAAAAACGTGATTGGATACCTATAACAATTGAATTGACAATTTTTCATCATAAAATAACAATACAGCACAAATATATTCAACAATAACTTTGAATGTATATTTCAAACTATGCAGCAAAGGTGAGTAGTAGCTGATTTAACATTTATACATAGAATTTTAATCAATAACATCGATTGTACCGAACTTCTGTCCCTTATTAATTTCAATATTCATTTGAGACGTACGTGACATATAATGCTATTTCCCACGATTAATTACAAAACAAATACAGTATATAATTCGCCAATCAACCGAGCTCTTCATACTAATATTTGTCTTAACTCAGACGTTTTCTTCGAATTCACTGCCCAAATTTAAACGTGGCATCATGTCAATAATATAAACTGTTCAATGCGCAATACACACATACAATCACACACACATACACACCTATATACTACATTCGTCACCTAGTAATTAAGGGATATACATACCACTTACCAGACATTACAAAGAAACATATCATAGGTACCCAACATGAGATATCTAATTCCTGTAAATTGTTTAACTACTGTAACTCATGTACTGTTTGTTTCTAGAATATCAAATAAATAAATAAAAATGTATTATGAGGAAGTCAGAACACGTGTTATAATAATAATTTCGCATCTCGTCCGTATATTTGTTCCGGCAAGGCCACCTGCGTTGAACACGTGTTCAGATATATTCTGAATGACTGTTAATTTTTTTTGGAAATGATTAAAAAATTTTAACATATTAGTGATACAAAAAGCCATACTCATTTTTCTCCGTAGTGCAGGTATATTATTGCCATTCTATGAAATGCTTATAATGATTTCACATAAAGTCACTAATAACCTACATGCAAAACACTGTTGGGTCGAGTTTTTGTTTCGTACATCACTATGCACTCACAAGTTGGCGTTTGTACTTATATAGTTTTTCACGTGCCTTATTAACTGTTATAGGTTATTTATGTGATGTACTGACAGAGTCAATATCACCTGTACTGACACCTCTATATGACTAACTCAATATCACTACTTATTTATCCCAAATCCTCTCCTACTTAAGTTAGAGCTACTTAAATTAGAGGTAACCTAAGCTACATAACAATTATACTTAAATATTACACATTTAATCACATAATTAATAACTCAATGCTGTTTACACAATAATTTATGTACATTTATTCCCTGGATCGTTATCACACGTTTCTTCTTCTACTTCTCTTCTCTCCTCCTCCCTTCTGGATCTGTAGAGAGTTCCTCACTTCGGGCATAACCGTCCTTCCCATGGTTTGGATATGAAACATGGAGGAATACGGGTTGTATAACTTCGGCTATGAGATTCAACTCGTCCACATACATTTATTTTATCTCATACATGTAAAAAAATGGGGCTGTTTCCCTTATTCCAAGAAATATGCAATTTTTTCACTTGATTCAAGTGACTTTTCCAAACCATGTTTGAATTATGAACGAATGAACGCTCTTTCATTCAGTTTTCTAAGGAAGACTGAATACATATTTTAATAAGAATGTTTTATTAAAGGATGATAGCACATTTTATATTTTACTATGGCTTTTGATATGGCAATCCATTCCACGATCTCAATTCGTTCCACAAGTCATTAATAATGATTTTAAATGATCTAAACCTTAATATTTGCCTATCTCGGATTTGTAGCGTGGGTATTCTGATAATATTTTCCTATCAAATAGGTATTTGTTCTCAAATATTAATGAGAATAAAAGATGAAAACAAATATCTGTTTCTATTATTCACCCAAGACAAAGCTTGATTATTAATTAAACTTTAATTAAAACTCCATCCATCATGATTATAAGTTTTTCGTAGGGAAATTAAAATAACTCTAGGTGTTTCTACGCTCCAGGTAATTGCAAACAACCATTTTCTTTGAGTCAAATCTGATTTAATAATAGTATTTGTGAAGGAAGCGCTGGAATTTCTTTAAAACATTTTTTTAATTTAATTTTTATATCTTGCTAGAGCAATCCCGATGAGTTACAAAACTCATTTTAGGGCTAAAGGAACTTATGATACATAGGTGGGAGTCAATAGGTACAGTTTTACATTGGTATTTTGATATAAAAAATATAAGTTTCACATCCAACACAGCACAAAAATAGAAAAAGGGAGATTAAGTAGAACTAACAAGAAGAAACAAAAATGGAAATAGACAGAGATGTACACATAAGCACTAAGCCAAGGTAGGAATTTACAATATTTCTTAAATATTCAGCACGCGTTATATTTAAAGAAGGAGAATCCTCGAAGTTCACGCTTTTTTTCTTCTAGCGTTGGACATCTCTCCCACAAAGTCAGCAGTTTTTTCCGATACTTTGTGATTCTTAATTGCCTAAAATTGGTAGTTCTATTTGAGCCATCATTCCGTTTCATTCATGGTTATCCTCTGTTTCTCATTCCCAAACGAGGGTATCATGCAATGAAACTGAAAGCCCAATTTGAGGTTGGGGTTAACTTCCTTTGTCTTGTTCTTAATCCATAAAAATATTTTTATGAATATAATTATTTTTCATGAACAACATTTGACAGTTACCCACAAAGTGACAGAGCATGGTGTGGCTGTACGTCAAAACTGGTTAAAAGCACATTAAACGTTAGTGAAACTAAAAATAAATTTATATTTTTATTTAAGACGGGTATGGGTACCGCCGCCCCGAGAACCATTAATTGGATAACCAACACCTCTGCCATAGGTAACCCAAAGCCATTGGTGATTAAGCGGGGGTGCCCGGGTTAATAGGGTCCACGTCTAGACATCTATTAATTAATACATTTTGTAGGTCAACCAAATCTTGGCTTAAGGGAATATCAGAAAAAGAACTGACCAGTATTTGAAAAAAACATAGTCATAGAAGTTACTGAAAATACCAAACCCAAACCTAGAAGTTGAACCATGAAAGTCGTCGAAATCACAATATCTATATGGTTTGTGCACAGGATCTCCCAGAGGAAAACTAAAAAAATATTCTTTGTCTATTTTTACATTTATATCTTATATAAAAATTACATTATGGTAACTATTTCAATAATCGCAATTTCACTTTGTGGGGAAATTTTGATGTAATGAAAATAATTAACTTTGTCAAACCACTATTTACATAGTGCTGTGAGATAGGTGAAGTAAATGAAAATAATTAACTTTGTTAAACCACTTTTGAAATAGTGCTGTAAGAAACGTAAAGTAAATGAAAAGATTTAATTTGTTAAACCACTATTTAAATAGTTCTGTAAGATACGTGATGTAAATGAAAATAATTAACTTTGTTAAACCACTATTTAAATAGTGCTGAAAGATAAGTTATAATAAACTTGATCATAATTATAGCAGTGTCAGAAAAATTCTGAACCGCATGAAAATTAGATAATGTCCTATCAAGGCCCGTCTGGGAAACCGTCTTTAGAAAGTATGCACCATAAACTAATACAACATGTTACCTATCTATCCCTACGGTTGGGTCAAATTTTAAACTTAAGGAAAGCAAAAATGAGAGAGGTAGTTGATTTGAAGAGACGGAGAAAAATGAGAATTGCTAATTTATTAAGAATCTCTTCAAAATATTGGTAGATATAGATATAGATAAAAACAGGATTGCAGGCCTTCAAGAATGATTTAACAGGTTTCCTAATAAATTTTTAGCTAATTTAGAATGAATTATCACAATGTATTAGAAATTTACTAAGAATTATTAGCATTATTAAGCTAATGGTTTTTTGTTTGATTGACTTTAGATGAACCAGTAAAATGTTATGATGGTCACCGCAAAGCCAAGTTGTGGGACGGAGTCCCACAAATATGGTGATAATTTGGTGTACAATTAATATCTATATTTTATAAATTTTGTCTTATAATGTTAAAACATAATATATATTAATTTGTTTTATAAAATAAATTAAACTATTGTCAATTTTAAATACAATTTTTCTCACGTCGCTCACTACCCCTAACCCCTTAATTCAAAATATATCTTAACACCTCCGAACACACAATTATTAGATTTATTCTTCAATTCAAACATATCTGGAACATATTCAATTGATAATAATATTAATAACATTACATAATAGTGATATTATAGCACAGGACAAAACAAGAATATTTAAACCAAAATATTTAATAAAAAATAGGAGGCAGAAAGTTCAGAAATAGGAACATTAAATACAAAAACGAGAAAACTGAAACCAAAAAATTACCAGAAGCTTTCGAATATGGCTTATTATAATACATTGAAAAGAAGTTAAGATATGTGAATGGTAGGATTTCTCAAATAATTTTGTTTTTAAAGCCCGTTTAAATTCGGCTAAATTCTGGAATTGAAGAGCTGAGACAAATCCTTTTAAACAGCAATTATTTATCTACTATCGAATCTCTCCTTTTTAAGTTTACGTATATATTGAGCGTTAAAGAGATATTATGGTTAACATATTATTAAAGTATTGTCGAAATCCTAATACCCAAGTAAAAAGTACTCACAATAATACGGAGATGGGACTTAGTAAAACATGAAGAGCTATTTAGCAAGCCACAAGGCTTCCCAGGAAGCTGAATGCAGGAAGTCGCCGCTTATCGTTCTATTCAATTTCTCCAGCCTGTTCCAATCCCGGCGTCCATGACAGTCAGACAAAAGCCTCTTCCGCTTAATTATTATTTCCGTTCTCACACATTAATCCTTTTAAGTAAAAGCGTCTGTAACCACCCCCATCCCAGGATCCCACCCTCTACTCCCCGGGGAAAGCCTCGTAGACTAAATGTCAAAATTGCTCTTGTGAGCCTTGAATCAATATTTCATCTTGTCGCAATAGAGATTAAAATCTCTCACGAAATTACTATTATTATTTAAACCTCCTCTGATACATAAGCTGATTATTTTGACAAAGTTGTTTCGATCGAGTACGTTTTCTCTTAAAAAAATGTTTTGAAATATTAAACTAATTTCTTTATAAAAATATTTGCAAATATTCAGTTATTTACATCACAGTATTAGCTTGTGTTATTTTACTACAAACAACGGTTTTTGCAGCCATGCGTGTCTACCACTTTCAAATAAATATAAATTTTATAAGTGTATTGATATGACACTATGAGTTTTACATTATATGAAAGAGAAAATCTGTTTGTGTGCCCGACTAAATTCTTCCGAACGGTAAGCATTGGAGTCATCAAAATTCATTAATTTTCTGTCTTGATTTAGAAAAATTAATAACTATATAAGTCATTTCTGAAATGAGGTACAAAGATTTGTGTTTAACTGATAACAAGTAGGACAAGGGGTCATCATTTTATTCCACATTTTTCAATAAGTTTTTAATTAGGTGCAAATTGGGTCAAGCCGGGTTAACTTAACTTAATATAGCTTTTAATATTGTGCACTATAATGTAGATAATCTTCAAAATAAAGTATCCATTATTAGCATATTTTTTTTACCTACTTTGTGAATTCTACTCAACGATACGCCAAGTGTTTGACTCCTGCCATAAAAGTTATTTAACAAATTGACACAATAAATCATCGTTTTAACTCTTGCATACTAAACAAACCCCTATGACAATAACTGCCTTCCTCAATATGGGTAAGTTAACCAGAGAACGTTTCCTTCAGCTGCTTGGAACTTGTCCAAGAAGTAATCTTGCCCGTGCAAATCGTGTACCGTTTATACACATTTACTATTTATACACGATTACATGTTATTGAACAATCCTTGATATGGATCCGACCAACAAACATAAGTTCTCACACAAGACTACTATTGGAGTATTGGCCCAGCCAAGTGAGTACTTGAGCACACTTGGAAGATTCGCTTTAGTGACGCTCTTTGGGAGTTAAACAAGTTTGGTTAAGACAAGTGGTCATTTCAAAGGTTATTTCTATCATATTAGATCAAATAGATTCATTATATGGCAAAAATAATATTTTACAAATATGCACCAAAATCAGGACTTGAAGTAGGTTCTAAATATAACGTTTAATGTAGGTTCCCTGAATAATTAAAATGATTTCATTGTGTTTAAAATATACAAATGTAATTATATAAGTTGAGTCTGTTCTACAATTATTTTAATGGAGTCTGCTCTAAGGAGCTAGCAACATTGATCCCCGGTGCACTGATGCACGTGCGTAAAACTCGACGGCCAAAAGCGGAACACCCGTTCATAGTTGAAGTTGGCTTCATGGGAATGGGTCGTTTTTTCGACTCGTTTTTGTATAATTCAAGTTCGGAATAAGCTACCGGCATCGGTTTTCCTCCTTCATACAATCCGGGCCTCTTCGAAATCCCTTCATACAGTCCCTACCTTAATCCACCTCACATCGTTGCCCAACCGGGTGGCGGCATAGTTCCACTGTCTTTACACTGTACGTGTGAGCGCGCATATTTTTAAAAATAAAAATTTCATCAATCATTAAAAATTGGATGAATAAAATTACTTAAACATTATAAAATGAAAAAACTAGTGTGTTCTATCAGGTAAATTAAAAAATAAGATTAAAATAAGAATAAAACATTTTTGTGTCTTTATTCTTTTATCAATTAATTTAATGTTTCAAGGCTCATATAGTTAATGATGATATTTGAGGTATACACCAATTAATCTAAAAGTACAATTAAGTTGATCTTTAAAAAAAAGCACACTGCTCCAGAGATTTTTCTGCTTCGGAAAAAAAAAAATTCTGTAGATGAATACGATGTGATTTGAAGTGACAAAGTATTAATTTTCCATCGTTTATGGAATACCTAAGGTTACACATCTTTTGGTATTCCAAAAGGGTTTTTTTCACTTAATATTAAAATCAATGGTTGTGTAGCAGCCCTGTCGCCACTGCTAGGATCATCATATCATAATCAGACCGCACGTATAGGATGGCGAATAAAAAAAGCTGAAATAACAATCAAACTTACGAAACATCAATCAAAATGTCGACTTTTGGTACCGCGAATGTGAAGGAATGCAATGTGATGCAAAAAGTTCATACAGTGAACCGAGTCAGCGCTCGTGCACCTGCCCAGACGCTGCTCCGACTAAAGTAAATAAAGGAATCAGCACCCATATAAGCGGAGGAGGACCTAAGTACATCATCATTCCACTCGAGAAGTCCGAATGGAGGAGGCCCACCACTTCCCCGCCCTGTTTTAGGTACTGATGGTACCCCTTCAGAGCTCTCGCAAGGACGCTAATTTTTTTGATAAAACGAGTCTACATTTAAAATTTCAAAACAAAACCTCCAAAATGTCCATGTATACGATGTTATTCGCAGTATGCAAGTGCTGCATATTAATAATTTTAGTAAGTTCTATTCTATTTGGTTAGAATAACAAAAACATATTTACAAAATGTCAACAATAGGTAGAGAAAAATTAAAATAATACACAGCCACCTGCGAAAAGAACAAAAAAGAAAAATGGTAAAGTATGCGCCTCTTACTGTGGTGAAGGGGGTCTCGATACCCACTAACAGGCAGACCTAGGGAGAGAAAGCTGGGCGTTGGATTGACTTCACGAAGATCAGTTTCCTCGCCCCTCAGCCAGGAAACCGGTTGTGCCTCGACGAGGAGTGTGAGTTGGGGTTGGGAATATCCCGAAGACCATGAAGAGATAGCGTCGGACACCCATGGACTTCTTGGGATTCACCTCAGCGTCCTGGCCCCGGCTATCATTCCTGGCCAGCGCTGACCTCACGCGCCTAGACCATTTCGCCGGTCTGCGCCTCGGCTCCGCGGCATCGTCGCCGGCCTGCATCTCACGCTCACTTGCCGACCAGGTCCATCGCACCTTCAGCTACCTCGTTCACACTGAAGTACCCGGAAGACTCCACATCTTCACCAGTGCTGAACACACCCACGAGTCCGGTCTCCACCAATGCGGCGTCGACTCGCTGACCCGCGCCTCGACCAACGCTTCGCCGTCATCGCCGTCTACGCCTGGTGTCATTATCATCATCGGTCCCAGTCATCTCGCAACTGCACAATTATACCGACTCACAATAAACGCTGTGACATACACAACATCGTCTTTCATTGTCTCACTACCTGATCTTCACAGTTGAATTAAAACTATTAATTGTTTAAAACATTTTATCAATGTAATGAACACACTCAGTTTATACACATTTTCAGCTGACACAGTTATTTATAATATTTCAGTTCATTTCATCTGCAGCCAAGAAGTAGCACGTCTCCTTGGGAACATCTCGTTAATTAAATAATAATATTATCCTTAAATTGGCAGCGGAATTGGATCCTTCTCGCTGGGGATCAGACAAATTTCAATGGAATAAAATAATTGATCTCAAAAAAAAATATTTATTTTATGAGAAATAACAACCCTGTGTGGGTAACTACGAAAGTTATGATAGAATTTTTTTCCAATTATTCCAATTTAATTTTTGTTATTATTTAGTTAATTAATATACGTTTTTAATACATCTGGGGAATGCTATAAAATTATTAACCTTTTGTAACGTAATAAAATAATGTAGTTCGCACGATAAGTTTAGTAGTGTGTGTCATCGTAGTTTTTGGAATAAACGACTGAATTTAAAGGTTGTGACATTTTGTAATAAGCTTTCTAAAAATATTGGCTGACTTTCTCGCTTCGTACCCAACTGACAACAGACAATAATTTCTAAAATTGTACATTATTTTTTGCTCGTCTGACTGGAGTACGAATCCGACAACTAGTATCCTATTGCAATGCAATTCTTTTTGTGTTCTCGTAATTTGAAAAAAACAAAGACGCGTTATTTCACAGAACTCGAACGATTCATCAAATTTCAAATTAATATTCAAGTTCTGTGAAAGTCCTATTCATGTTCCGTTACTATCCAAGTACTGTGAAACAACCAGCAATGGTAATGTAATAACAGAACTTTCACGGAACTTGAATTTTAACTTTTGATCAATTGAATTGATTGAATATACAAATACTGCAAAACAACAGATTCACGACAAAATATAAAAAAAAACTTTCACAAACTTGAATTTATAACTTTATTAAAATTTTGTTAGGGTTAGAAGGAATATTTTTAGTTTTGTTATATTTTTATCAGAGTGGTTTTTTCAAGTGGAATTTATCTAAAATCCTATTGCGTTTATTTTATTTACTTCAATTGTTGTTATTGTTGTTGACATTGCAACAATTTACTATACATTACCAGTCTGTTAATAAAACCTGTGCAGTGAGCGTGTTAAGTGCGTTTAATTTGAGTCTATTACGGAAGCTTGTTCAGTGATCAACCGCAGTGTCTCTAAAGGTCACCATCATATCAATTCGCAACAACATGTATACCAAAGACTAAGAATAATTCAGAATCTCTTTCAAATTCCAACTGTTAACCACAGCTACCCAAATAGTTTTATCAAATGTTTATAACAGTCCACAATATAACCACAAATTGATTCGCAGACAATATTTGCGAATCCATCCAGTATAATATAAGGGTTTACAATACATATACAGACGGATGTAAAATAAAGGAACTCGTCTAAAGTCATCAATAAGATTAGTGTAATGTTTTTGTTTCTGTATTTTTCTGTATGACTAGGTAACCGGAACACTAATGGCAAAATTGGAACACTAACACTTTGGCTTAGAATATAAAAGGTTTTAAAATTTGGATCCTTTGGCGTATCCTCAAAATTCCTTGGATAGGTAGGGTAAATAACGTAGAGGATTTTGATCAAATGTGCACTAGATATGAAAGTAGAAATTCTAAAAATAAATCAATGATTACGCTGATAAGAGAGGAAGATGCAATACTTGTAAGAAGAACACGTCGCACCTCGTGACTTCAAAACTTAAGTGACTTGGTCGGCGGGGGTGCAGTTCCGCTAAGTTGTTTGAAGTTGTTGCATTCTGCGTGGTGATAAATGTATTTATGACAGTTAACCTGCATAAGGAGAGGGCATTCAAATAAGAAAGACGATGAAAAAAGTGAGCCATTCATGAAAAAATATAATATAATTATACCCTCATTATTTTCCTAAAAGTCGGGGGTAACAGACAAGGGAAAAATTGATAAAATTCCATAGAAAATTACCCAAAGATATATAGGAAAGGAAACCAGATAGAATTAGAAAGAACGGGAATGCAGGTACGAGAATGTTTTGAGGCTGGAAGTAGTGAGGAGGGAATTGAGGTCAGGAAAAACAAGGTGGGAAAATTACTTGTCTATTCAGATCCGGTTACCAAACACGGTTAAAGCCATTTCAAGCAAAGTTTCGATTCTAAATGATGGTGTTTTACCAGGGTGATAGTGAGAAGGTCTTCCACACTGGAACGTGTGAAACACAAATTAATTAAATTAAATTCATTTGCGCACTCTGAGTTTTGAAACCGCGACCTCTGGTTTCAAAGTAGAAAGGCTCAACCCTCGACCACTGAGGCCGTTGATTAACTATTTAAAAATAAACCCAAAATCTTACGGAAAAGAATTACATTTTTATTGATTGATTGCAAATTAAAATAAACCAAACTGTAACAAATATTAAATAATGTATGTCATTATTTTGTAGCACCGCTGTTTGACTGCATTACCGAGTACTGAGATGGATTGGTTTGTTCAACATGTTCCAATACTCTGGAAAAATAAAGCGACTTTATACACTCAAGCGAGTGTGGAAATTTATATCTAAACTATTCAGGAATGGACCAAATGACAATATTACTATCGGTCCATTTGCTAAAATTTAGCCACTGAGAGAACAAAGCGCATGTAAATAACAACTTTGGCAATGTGGGAGAACTGCTGATGACGTGAATTGCAAACTTTGCTAATACGAAAACCGAATGCGAATTTCAAAATATCATCATTATTTCTCTAGATTTGGTTTTACAACAGAGTTTATCTAATAATTTTCAAACATAATTAGTAGGCAATCGTGGTCTGTACTTATACTTAAGTAAGGTCACAAGTTCAAATGACTGATAATTAAGATTCTCTCATAAAAATATATACATGAATTAAAAGTCATGAGAATATAAGTATGTGACCTGAAAAAACATATTAGATATTTGAAAATATATTTTTGTTTATTAATTTTATTTCCGCCATTTGTACATCGGAGTTTACGAACGTCTAATTTATTATTAAGTACATATATGCTTTATATTTTTAATATTTATTACATTTCTTTTCTACAATCCAACTTGAATCTATCAATTGGTGTAGACTTTATGGATTCCGGAAGCTCATTATAATATTGAATTTCAATGTATACTAAACTATTTTGTGCATTGGCTTTATCCATTTTTGGTAGCCTAATTTCGTTGCACGTTCTTGTATTATGATTGTGACTGTCCTTATTGTATATTATTTTATCAGTCAAGTATTTTGGTAATGCGTTGTTTATTATTTTATGTATAAATATCATCGTGTTTAAGGTTAAGTTCCTGTAACATATAACATATTTTGGGAAATCTATTTCGCGTAATTAATATTCTCATGGATCTATTTTGGAGACCTTAAAACTTATTTTGTTCTCCGTCATTATTTGAAAAAAAAAACTTTGATTAGTAGTTAAAACGTGGATTAATAACGTATAGTGATGTACTTTTTCTGGATTTTTTTTTTACAAATTCTTCCCAAAAACTATATATTTTTTCCATTTTCTTTTTGCGTATACTATTTTGAACAAGCAGGCTTGTTAGCTTGTTGTTTGGAATGTAATAAAACTCCTAAGTATTTTATATCAGTAACATTTTCAATAATTTCACCATCAATTTTAATTTTGCTTTCACTGCACGTCTTCTTATGTCCAATTATCACACATTATTTCTTTTTTGTATTTTTTTAAGTTTATTTATTTTTAGCCAACTTGATACAGTATTCAGTTCATCTTTTAAAATCTTTATTAATTCTTAATAGTTATCTCCAATTATGTATATTAGTGTATCATCGGCAAAGTCGCACTTAACATTTTGAAAATAATTTAACCATGTTAATAATATAGATTATGAACAATAGAGGTCCGAGGAGTGATCCCTGCGGTTATTCTCCACTGGTTTTTTACTTTTGTTACCAGTAAATAAATAAATAATTATTTATCCCTTTCTTCCATTCTTTGACTATTACGTGCTGTTTCTCTGGAGTATTACATCTAAATTCTGATTTATTATCACTTCAAGTATCTAAGTTAAATGCTCATTTCCAAAGCTTAGTTAATTTTATTTGCACCGATTTCATGGCTATTATGGAGATGACAACGAAAATATTTTTTTTAATTAATTAGAATATATTTTCTTTTGTGACTATATGTGGAAATAAAATCCATACTACGTCAGATTTTTCATTTCAATCGAGCTTCACATAATGTAAAAATATTTTTTTAATTAATTAATGACCAATTATTTTCATTCAACTCGTGTAATTCAATGTGTCTGAAACCAATCAATTGTTGAAAAATAATTTTGTTTGCTATTTGCTCATTTCCCAGTCTTAAAAATCACATTGCTCGTTATAGGCTTCAATAACTAAGTAATTAATTATTTGCCCGTTCATCGTTATTTTTACTCGAACTTGGTCAAGAAGGTAGGTATATTCATTTAAATATAAACAAATAACCAATCATCTAATGATTTCCGGTAAGTTAGAAAGAATGACTGAAGAATGCCAAAATATTTTGTTTCGGCACTCCTTGCCTTGCTTGAATACTTATATAGTATCATACATTCATCTTGTGATGGACTCGCCCTGGGATAATTTTTTTCCGTTTATTGAAGGAGTTAATGAATTCTGATTTTAATGATGAATTCTGATTTTAATAACCAATCAAAACGTGAACAAGGGTGGTCTAGTGAGGATGCTAGGTAAATTATAAGGTCAGGGGAGTGACATTTTTTTTTATCTACGCCAAAGGATGAAGTGCCACCAATCAGAGGGGTCGAGGGAAAGTTAAGTCAACGGTAAGTCAAAGTTGATTCGGGACTTAAAAGAATTACTTTTGAATTTAAAAGAGAATAAAGTTCGCGGGTTAAAATCAATAAGAGTAGAAATTATGGTTTCGCTAACAACACGGGAGGGGAGAGTTTCGGTGTCTAGCTGTACGTGAGTGTACTTGTGTTGTATAAATTGTTGGTTTGAACTGAGATGAAGAATTGGTAAGTCATATTATAATCTGATTACTAACTCTTATTTTCTGGGAATTTCTCAAAGGCGGTAACTGAATTTCAATATGGGGTTAACAAAAAAATCATTTGTATTTTGAAGTCAGGGTATTTAAATTGAATAAAATCAATTATCTCGGGGATAGAAAAAAGGGTTAAATAAATTCAAAAATATTCAATACTCCTGAGAGGTAATTATATTAAAATCTTGAACAGAAGAATTTGTGAAAATATGCAATGGTTGAAGTCCGGACACTTTGACAATAAGGAGTCATAAATTCCGCCTCACATGATTGGGGATGTCGAAGTCTCCTTAGCTCCCGATGGTTGGGAGCAGTTGAGACTCTTGTGCGGTATTCATATAAAAAAAATAATTCAGTGGGTTTTGTCGTTTCTCCGCAAGTTACATTCCTCTGATTGCCTCTTTCAAACATATTAGTGCTATTATAAGACATCCACTGGGACTGTTCGCTTTGCTTCATTAGACAGCTTATTATTGACTACTGTATTCAAAACTTCAACAAATATTAAATATCCAACGATCGCTCTTCTTTAATTTGTTTTTAATATCAGCTTTCTTTTCAAACACACTCCCACCAAATAATCGTAGGTATTAAGTTAGTTGACGGCCTCGTGACTTTTTAGTGTAATATTAATTACTACATTATTAATTCGAAATTATTGATGTTGTTTAGTTTAAAAATGGCTTTGGCCGTGTTTGGTGACTAGATATGAATAGTACTCTCCCACCTTTCTCTTCCTCATCTCTTTCCCCTCTCCACTACCTTCAGTCACTGGTTCCAGACGGTTTGGGAGTGCGGTTTCACATAAAAAGTACAGATGCTATCATTGTAGAAAGATATAAAGCTAAAGAACAACGTATCGTATTGAGAGGAACGCTTTAATGCACATTGGTTGTAAAAGTTCAACAATAAAAGTTCCCCTTCCTGTTAATGCTCGCATTTCCGCGATACGTGCAAATGCACAAATCCCAGCGGCTGCCTTTCATGGACTCGTAATTATAAAAACATCCCATCTTAATTCCCTCAATAATAATATATAATTTTATTAAAATAACAGCATGTTTGTTTTGATGATGACTCAAAGATTTAAAAAATTTTACGAGGAAGCTACAAGCCAAAAATGTGTATATTCTTGGTATACCTTAAATTGTAGGTAATAGGCAGTAAAATCGCTTGACAAACGGAGTCTAGAAACGTTCGATTTCAAGCACAAAACTGGTTTTTATTTATTTTGTAAATAATTTTATAAGAAAGCAAAAAAGTTAATCAAGTGAAACTGTCACAGATAATCTTAGCTATTATACTGTTTTTTTAAAGTTGTTTCCTTTACGCGTTCATACATTTCTAGTGAAAAAATATTTTTTATAATAGTTTACATTTACATTTTTTATTGAGTAATTTATTATTTTATTTGTATTATACTCAAGCAAAACGATAGGAAAACCTTTAATTTATCTAAAGCATATTTTTTGGTATTTATAATGTAAACCAATTCGTTGTAAAGATTAATCAAAATAGTGATTTAGCATTTAACTTCGCCTTAAGAAGTACATATATTCAACTGCTTTTGTAAACAGAATAATCTAAAAAACCTGAACGACTGGTGTATCACCATTTAATAATACTTACTTCATTAGTCTTTTGTTGTACTAATAATATATAAATACTTAATTAGTATTTGGTCGCCGTATTATATTCTATAGAAAAAATACAACATTTTAAGACGTATAAATTACATAATTTATAATGAAAATATAAACTAACGATAAATTTTAAATTAATGAAATTGTTAGAAAGAATATTGGTTACTTTTAATTTTTATAAGCATTGATGTCCTTATTGACAAATCTGCACCACTGCATGAGATGTTATTTCATGTTCTTAAAAAAAACCATATGAACTTAAAATATTTTTAGACTTAATATAATATAAACTTTAATTAAAATGTCAACAAGAATTCTTTTTTCATAAGACCAACATGAAGTGGTAGCAGATTTTTTTAATGGCACCGAAAAAAATATCTACAATAAAAGTGATTCAAATATTTTTTAAAAAGCATTATTAGTTTTCATTATTTAGATTTCCTTGAAAAATTCACTAAAATCTTTCGTATTAGTGTGTTTACGCTACTTTTAGGTACCTACCCATTTTTACAGAAAATAAATAAATGTTTTTTCTTGCACACTTGCACATTTGACGTCCTCCGTGGTCGAGTAAAATCCCGGCGTGCGCAAGTAAATTAAATTTGTGTTATGTCACAAATTACTCATTTAAAATAATAAATAGTATATTTTCGGGACATTCCTGAGTGAAAAATACTCTCGGTGTCGCTGTGGTGTAAGACCACCTCATCAATTGAAACGTTGCCTGAAATGGCTTTGGTCGTGTTTGGTGACACCTTCCTCTTCTTATCGCTTTCCCCTCCTCACTACATACTACTAAACATGGACATTTTCATGATTCTTTGCTAATGAATGAAACTGATTTAATAGTTTTTTTGTAATTGTAATTAATGTTTAATAATTTAAAACTATTCCACTTATTATTTGTTTTTGTGTTTAATACGTAGAACTGCATTTAATTTTTAAAATTAATGTAAAAGAAATTTAAAAATGTTGTGTTGAAGATGTACAAGTATTTTAGGGTTTTATTATTGTGACAGCTGTTTCGTCGTTCAAGACCATCATCCGTCGTTCTTTTTTCAAAATGTGGCTGTGCCGCGTTGAGACTATTTATTTATTTATTGAATATTTTTTTAAAAATGAGAATACCGCACGTGAGTCCCAACCGTTTGGAGCCAGTGAGTCTATGGCATCCCCAATTGCGGTAAGTTGTGTGGCTGAAAGTATTGGGGAGGGAAAAGAGATGGGAAAGTGAGGAAGTACTTGGCTATTTAGATCTGGTCACTAAACACGCCTAAAGCCATTTCAAGCAACGTTTCTATTCTTACTGGATCTTATAGATTTTGTATAGGTGTTTCAGGCTAATGATTATTGCTAAAAAATAATATGTCCTTTGTGCTATGCTCTTAAACATTACTTTATCATTAAAAATATTATTAAGAATCTCCTCAGATTATTGGTACTTTGGTTAGTAACGTGATTGAGGGCCGTTCCCTGACAAACTTTAAGTAAATTCCTAATATAACGGAACGTGCGTTTATACACCTGCATTTGCTTTGCTAATACATAATGACTAAATCCAAAATATTACGACTTTTAAGAACACATGTTCCGACCTTGTGATTTCTTATTTAACTAAAAGTTTTTCGGGAAACCTATCTATTCATTCGTTAAGAGCCTAAAACATCATTTTTTAACCGGATTACGAATAATTTGAAGAAATTCTTAATAAATTAGCAATACTCCGTGCAGGGTTTTCGTGAGATTACTCTTATACCTCACTGTCAAAGAAAAAAACAATAATTTTTACCGCCACTCTACTTTCAAATGCACCCATTTTATGAAATTATTACGTGTACTGTAAGGGAATACAAAACACCAGTTGTGTGGAATTCAATTTCAGCAATCGAAAGAAAATAACACTTGACGAATAAAGGAAGTCGTTGGCAAACAAAGTAGCAAGATACTGTGGTAAATAAGAATATTAAAATGTATTTGACTAGTGTCGGGCGTTTCCGTAGAAAGCATAAACCAAAAGCAACATGTTGCAATAGATCTGCAGCTTTGTAGTTCCTGTGAATCGTGCTGTCGGGTGTTTACAGCACCCCCCTTGCCTCCTACAATAGGGGTACGAAGAGGATGGGGTGGTACGTAAGTCTGCCGCCGGAGCGTTACCGATGCGCGTCGTGATGGAAGTTGGATCCAAGTGTAAGGAAACTAAAGGACTTTTCGAAAGTTACTGCAGGAAGCCGAGGGCTGTATTGACATTTTTCTGTAAGTAAATAACGTAAGTAATGGAACAGTGAAGACCGCAATACTGATAATATTCTATGTATACGATTCTGAGTTTAAATACCCTGTTACCGAAAACATACATTATTTACTAAAAAAATATGGATTGAAAAACAAAGTACTATTGCCTCATCCTTTGAGGATTAAATAAATATATCAGGATATAAAATCCACATATTTCCGTCCACCACGAAATTCCTGACTGAAATGGATAAAAAAATCATTCATTCATATTTGAGAATTTTTGTTCACTGAGATATTAATATTATATATCGAGTAAGCGCTCAGTCAAGAAATATGATGAAATGGTATTTATTTTATTTTTTTTCAGACAAATTATCCATTAATAATAAAATATAACACGAACCAACAAAATCAATAACGTTATTAAGTAAAAAAAAACATATACATATGACAGATATAGTTAGGACAAAGTCTGGGCAAGGTTTGAAAAATGTTGATAAATCTATTATTGTTTTTTGTCAAGTTTTTCGTTAGAGATAAACTTTTAATTAGTTTAGCTTTTACATGGACATAAGAAGTAGAAAATAAACTAGAAAGAAAATATTCCTTTGGCAGAGTAAAAGAAAAAGTCAAAACGGAATATCTAGGTATATTAAACCTTAAACTTTTTTGATAAAATGTAAAATTTCGAAACCTTTTATTTGGGTTTCACTCTTTTCCCAAATATTCTGATGAAGAATTATTATTAGTACCTATACGCGAAAGGGTTTAGCGGCTAAATGATGTTCTTTGTTGAAATGTAAGAAACGTGAAAGAGGAAAAGTTATATTATTTTCTACATAAGCGCGTACATCAAGCTTTAACGATCATCTTAATGCATCAGTACACTATGCTTTTTAGGTTCCCGAAGGAAACTTAACTATTTTCTCAGCTACTTTGTTGGAAAAGCGTGATGTTATATTTCGCGCACGTTCTGCAGTAACAGGTTTTTGTTGAAAATCGTCGTAAAAAGAAAATGAAGCTACAAAGTCTATGTGTTGTCTCTTCTCAGCCTTTCACAATAAACACTTTGCCACTAAATTGTGTATTTTTGCATTATTAAAATGTGAAATATTCACCATGTGTTAAAATTTGTGCCGCCTCGTTTAATTTATAAAAAACCGCATATTTTTATGTTTTATCCACGCGAAGAAACGTAAAAGCCCGCACAAGTAAAATTCATCGTAAATCCGTTGATTTTTCTAGCGTAGAAATAATTTTATCTTATTCTATTGTATCAACTTCATCACATAATGATAAAATTAAGATTAATAACATTTTGAACAAGATGTTTAAGCATCATGATATAGTTTATTTTTGTTTTGGTGAGTTAATAATTTCCAAATATTTAAATAAGTACCTCGAAGATTGCGTTTAATTAATTTATTTATTTACGAACAAATAGTTCACTAACGAAATAATATTTTTTACACGAATAAGAATCATAGATGGCAGTGAAAGGAGAGTATATATAAATGATGATCAATAAAAATATACATATAATATAAAAAATACAGATGGAAGACAATTACAAGTGTTACAAGACAATTACAATGCATGAAGAAGGTTTAAAGGGCTCTAAAAATTACACATTACTTATCGACTGTCGAAATTCTTTCAAGCTTACACCAATAAATTCAATGCTTTGATTTGACGGTGAGTTTACAAGTCTCGGCATTCTGGACAAAGGAGAATGGTCATTATAATTAGTGAAATGCTGAGTGAGGAACAGCAATTCATTATTTCGGAGTCAACGGGACGGGACGTTGAACTATAATAACGTCAGTAATACTGTTGATAGTTTTGAATATGCAAATCAGATCAGAGTCCTTTCTACGTTTTTCTTGCCTCTATGTATTTATAATGTGCCCTAATCTGGTAAGTATAAACTTAATAGAACTACTTGTCATTGTGTTTTTTCGGTGTCTATTGTCAATTTCTGTTGTTTGAAATTTGGCATCTGCATGTTTGAATAATTTTCTTCTCCTCACAAATGGATTAATGTGCCACCTAATAGAGAATAATCTGCTGCGTATGTTGCATTGGCCAAACGAAACCTTACAATTGCATGAAGGGATCTACAACAGGTTGTTGAACGTTTTAATTATACGTTTAGGCTATTCGTGACCATAATCTTTGAAGTGAGAATAATTTGTCAGTTGAACTTTCTTGGGTATAAAGCCCTTTTTTTGTTTGGGCTATTTACACGCTTCGACACACGGTTACACATATTTAATACGATTAAGGCGAAGCACTAGGAAGTAATTTTTTATTTTTTAGTATTTTTTTTTTTTTAAATCAACGGAATTAAATTAAATTAAATCAATAAAATTTAAATACCATAAAAATAATGGTAAATAATCATGTGTCACAAAAAACAAGTATAATCAAACACTAGTAATAATTTAAACAACAGTAACAATTAACTGTGGCATTCGATCATAAAATGACGACAGAAATTTTTGCTATTTGTTTTTGGGATGTTATGCCGTGTTGCGCTAACTCCTTCTTTAGCCAACGTTTCGGACAGCATTGCAGTGTCCATCATCAGGGCAGATGTGTTATTTGAGGTTGTGTTTACACCAGAGCTAAACGAAGAAAAAGCCCTGATGATGGACACTGCAATGCTGTCCGAAACGTTGGCTAAAGAAGAAGTTAACGCAACACGGCATAACATCCCAAAAACAAATAGCAAAAATACTTTTGGCCGTGAAAATTTTAAATCATATTTGACGACAGAAAGTATTAAAAAAAATACAGTGTGTGGCAAGCCTACGCACGACGGAAGTGAAACTTTTAGTATTCTTCTCTCTCTCTTTTCATTTCATTCTCTCCTTTTTTCTGTCTATTGACATATTTATAAGTAGCATGTGATTAAAAAAAATTAAAAGTTATAAAAATATGGGATTCGAACCCGGGTCCTGCATAACGAGTGTCGAACGCTCTGCCTCTAAACCGCGAGGAGAGGTATCTCGCGCGACGAGAACCGCGTATACAACGTGGACTCCTCAATTGACTTGTCCCGCGCAAATTTTCGTTTTCAAACACGGCAAATGAATAATATCACATAACGTCTCGTTAACGCTTTATATAGGGTCGAATCGAAGATATATCGGCAGTGTGAAGTCGTATCTGTCGTTTTTCAAAATATTTCCGTATATTTGTCCGTTTTGGAAAAGATCTATCGTGTTTTAACAGTCTCATACCCGTATGGAGTCTGAATTTGAAAAACATTTCTAAATTTTGAAAAACTCACTTACGGCTGTGTTTTTTACTAAAAAAACTTGTCACGCACGTCTGCGAGGGTATTAGTCGCGTTATCGGCATTGATTAGTAATTGATCCCTTCGGCACCGGTGCGTAGTCGGGATACACGCCAAACGCGTGCCCAACATTTGTACACAGTTGACACTTGTCACATGAGAACGGGTCGCTTCTACGATTCGTTCTTAAGTTCAACAGCTCGGCTGTGGAACGAACTGCCGGCCTCTGTGTTTCCTCCCTCCTACAACATGGGACTCTTCAAGACCCATGTTCACTCCTTCCTCTCCACAAAAAGACCCTCCACACAGCATCCCCAAAGATGACATAGGCCCTGAGGGAAATTATTTTCTTCAGGGCCTCCTGTGTGGAGTTAATATAAAAAAAAAAAATAATGATTCAAAATAAAAATAATTAATCAAAATACCGAGCGACTCTACCGGCTCGATTTGTAAGCTATATTTCGACCAAAATATCATATAGGTACCGACCGTTACTTCTAGCCAATTACTCGAGTGAACACCTGCCGGTCTAGAGTCTCACTAAATGGATTTAGACATTTCGGGAGACTCTCGGTTAAAATTAACAAATTTATGTAATTTTTTACTACATCATTACAAATCATGTGGATATATCTTCTTATATGTATGCCTGACAAAGTCGCAGCACGAGAGCATTTTATCACTTTTCCTCGTATTAAAAAAATCACAAAAAGAAAAAAAAAATAGTTAAAGCGGGGATCGAACCTCGGTTCTTCACGACGACAGTCGAGCGCTCTGCCTCTAGACCGCGAAGCTGAGTTTGGAGAGTGACCTAAACTAGGTATATAATATCAGCTAGGCTCCTATAGCGAAATGATCACGGTTTTTTGTGACGTTCATGAGTCGGTTTTACTCCGGTCCTCGAAAATGCATGACGCGCGTAAAGAAGTTTCAGTTCAATACAAGTGGATACAAAATATTATAAACCAGGGTGAGTAAACTTAATTATTAATGATTTAGAAGATATAGTATAGTATATATAGATAGTATAGCCTTCTTGTACCTAGCTTCTGAGCAGTTAAACAGATCCGCTACATCTGCGTACCTATTACTAAATTCATGTAATCTAGGTACAAGCGAGTGTTTGAATGCTCAGTCCTGGAATTGTTACAATTAAACAGGGTCTTAGAACGAGAAGCTCTTATGATTATATGAAATTCAATGAGGTTAATTAAATCAAGGATGTCTTCACTTCCATTCCAGTAAATCAGAACAGGCGGCTGGTGTTAAGCGGAAATTTAAACCTTAATACCATCTATATAAGGCGTGTAAATAATGTTACACGGCGTGGTGCATCTCTTTAAACTATTTATTTTTTAGATTCGACCCGAGACAAAGAAATTATGATATCTGGCGGTACAGGCTGCACGTAAAGTAATGGAGTAAACGGAGAGCGGGAGATGGATGGTTTGACTTAATTTATAAGATCTCACAAGTAAACATAGTTAAAGCCATTTCAGGTAACGTTCCGTTTCTGTATAGTGATACCGAGGGTAGCTTTTACCAGAAATGTGATGCAATTATACGCTAACATTATTTGTCTTCCAGATTGAAAAAAAAACAGAGAACATTAATTAAACTACAACTATACTTGTTAATCGGCTTGCAACGGATGTCGTTAACCTAAAAAAATTAACATTACTTTGAATCATTCTGATGAAATTTTATAGTTTTTCTTTGAAAGAACATTTTCGTGAGTTTGATTGTTTCAATGAAAACGTGAATGATATATTCTTATGCAAATCTGCACTAAAAGGCAATTAAAAGTATTACATATTTTGAGTAATATAGTATTTATTATATATTGTGTATCCTGATGAAGAAACCATTGGTTTTTGAACTTGTTGATAGTTTTCATTAAATAGTGATGTAAGCAAAGTTAGTTATTTTATTTTATTAAAATGACGCCACACAGTGATATCTCTATTATCTATGAAATAATTATTGGGTATTTAAAATTATGAAAGGTTAGGACAGTGATTCACGGCCGAAGCCACCATGATGCCATCTCGCCACATATGCATATTATATTCTCTAATAGACGAGTTTTCGGATTCAGAGCCTGATGAGACAACAGTGATCGGCAACTACGGGACGAGGATAGCAACGAGCAAAAACACTCTGGCGGTGGCAGCAATTAACTTGGTACAGGGTCTCCTCTCAAAACTATGAAGTCGAACAATAATTCCTTAAATATTTTAATTCCTCTTCTTCTTTCGGGTTGTGATTGAAGGTTGTATCCGCCACGCTGTTTGCGATGTCGCCAGCACGTTTTATGTTACCGCGCATGTAGGTAGGGTAGTGACCGAAGCGGCACCCAAAATAATTGGGCCTACAAATTATGCCGCTACACAAGGGGCCGAAGACCGACAGGTCTCCCGGCCAAAGGGAACACAACATTTAAAATTATTCTAAGAACGAATCATTTATTTAAAAAAATTAAATACCTTATTAAGCAATCGATCTGTAAAACAATTTCTAACTTTTAATTAAATTTGACGTTGTATATCTGTATTAGTCGCAGGCGATACTTTCACTGCATAATACGATAATGTTTGTAAGTTTAAATTTCCTTTAAATATTAAATCATGACATAAAATAACTGCTCTCATTGAACTAACCATTCGTCATTAAGGTAATCACACTTTATAAGACTCGGTACACGATCATATTATAGTAATAACGTGCCATGAGTAAGATGATACAGTAAATTGTGACAGGAAAAAAGTACTCCTTTTACGAGTACATACAAAACAAAAACCCAATTTTTATCCGGTTAACTGAAATCTTAAAGAAACCATGTAGCATGTATTAATTTAACTACATATTTATTATGTACACCGAGAAAAATGACTATTGCTAATTTTATTGGGAATTCCAGTTAGAAAACGGGATTGCACGCCGAATAAATATAATAAAAAAATAATGAATTAACAGGTTTCCTGATAAAGTTTTAGTAAATTACGAATATATTATCATGATGTCAGAACACATGTTCACGAAAATCCGAATGTTTTTTCATTAGATTGAAAATTTCATAAAATTATTTAACAATGTTTCATCAATTTGGTTTGACGTGACATGCCATGATAATACAAAGAATTTTCGTTGTAAAGCAAAAATATTCGGATTTTCAGGAATACGTGTTCCGACACCATGAATATATATTTTTGCTTTGCTAAAAGTTTATCAGGAAACCTGTTAATTCATTCGCAGGGCTTGTAATTCTGTTTTTAACCGGAATTATCAATAATTCGAAGAAGTTCTTAAAAAATTAGCCTCATTCATTTTTCTCCATTTAGAACGTTCCGCTGTTAAAGTGCAAGGGATAATGTACCATAGGCAAATTGCTTTCATATTTTCAAAGGAAACATAAAAAAACAATAAAACGTTCAGGTTTTTAATTGTTAAATCTCAAATCCATCACCACTCCAACAACCCAATCTACAATCAAATAATCCAGGCTTAAAAATCCACAAAGCTTTCAATCAGCAACGAATAGAGTAAACCATTACCAACCAATAACTCGATAACCAAATCGGACACCCTACGTTGTAATTGGATACGTGCTCGTCAATAAACAGCTAATTGCCTTCCAAACGCTACAAAGGTAAGTCGGCAAGTTGGGAGCAAAGTTTCGGCATCTATGTGAGTGGCAAAAAGTCGCATTACTTGAACCCTCTGTCAACCCTTGCGTTATGCCCATATATTAAACTCTCATCCGGCACCCTCCCCTCGCTACCGCCCCCGGGCGTGGGCTGATCGAAATGTGATTGGATACTTGGAAAATTCTAGAAAACGGCTTTGACGAGAATATGCTACTTTTGTTTTCGCTCGCGTTCGTTTTGTGGATATTGAGTGCGAAATACCCGGGTGCTTCGTAAACCATGTTATCATTTATAAAAAAAATCTTGAATCGAGTGAAACGGATCAAATATTTAAAGTAAGTACTCGTCACAAACTAAATTGCCACTGTGTTTAGGACGTATAATCGATATATTATTTAATGCTAGCGAATGGATAATCACTTAAGAATGTAACGTTTGCAAAATTTCTCGAGTTTAATTTTTATGGGAATGCTGTCCTATAGTGCCAATGCAATGGAGCAAGTGCGACTATGGCTTCCCCAATATAAGGGTATGTTGGGAGGCTGGATGAAGTACGGAGGGATAGGAGGTGAGAAAGGAGAAGGTTAAGAAGTCTGTAATTATAATTTAATATAAAAAAATATACCATTGTCCGTTGCTTGTTAGTGCGCTTCGTCATCGAGCGGGGAGGGGGGTCAGAAGAGAGTTTCCAAATTCACTCTGCGCGACCAAATAATCAGTCATAACTCCGTCTTCGTGCGCATACGCAATAGCGTCCTCATGTAGATCTCAAGATGCTCTAAAAAGTAAGATGAGCAGAAAAGTTTTCGAGTGAAAAATTATGCCGGGCTACAGTTTACAAAACGTTATGAAATTGCATATTTCTGAAAATTTGAATTATATTTTGACTACCCTGTATTGAATTTAATGTCATTGTAAGGTTCGCAAGAACAAAATAAAACATTATGGAAATCTTAATTTCATATTCCCCATAAATAATTTCAACTTATTTTTTTATAAAAGCATAGTAAAGGTTATTTTTAAAAATGTACAAACGCAAACCCGTAAAAAATCAGGGGATATTATAATTGTAGGATTTGTGAAGCTGAAAGTATTACAAATAAATTGCCTCACAACCTTTGGTTTTATTATTTCAAAATAAGAAATTACGCTTTCGAATGTTAGTAATCTTGAAAAATTGCGACATCTATTGAATAACATCAAAACAATATGTTGGAAAGTAAGAGCTTCATAGATGCACGCACAGATGGCAGTGCATAGAGCTTGCGTGGAAGTCCGCAAGATGGAGCCAGTGGCCAGTAGTCGTCAGGGCCAGTGGGAAGGCTCTCAGAGAAACTTACTATTAGCTAGCTTCTAGTTAGGTCGATTATCGTGTCTTTATTATTTTAAGCGGAGTAATAATAAACCCCTGATTAATCTAAAAGAACCAATTATTTATAAACTCGTCTTGAGAGACGAGTTGGAGACCTGTTTGTACGAACACAACACAATACTATTCACCCCAATCGAACAAAAATGTAACACCGCTTATGAAGAGGATAGCCATTCAGAGAATACAAGGAGATAAACGAGTATTGCAAATTTATTAAGAATCTCTTGATTGCAGGCTGTTTCCCGAAAAACTTTTAGTGACTTCCTGATAAATCGGAAAAAGTATATTTATTTAGATTGATAGTAAATAATGTTAAAGCTTAAGGATATCAATTCATTCGTTAAGGGCCTACACTCCCGTTTTAACGAGATTACGAAAAATTTGAAGAGATTCAGATCAGTAACTTAATTTTCACTATATTAATTGATATAAGCATCTGTGAATTGTTTAATAAAAATAAATTATTAATCAAAGCAATTATTTTGGTGCTCAATTATGTCCAATTGACATTGAAGATTATTAGGTTCAATGAACTTTGAATGTGAATTAAAAGTTCATTGAACCTAATAATCTTTCCGATTTTATGTCCGGGTTAAATCTTCCCCATAGCAAAAACTAAACCCTTCCACACACTTTTCCACAAATGATCATCTAGTCAATCAAAATTACGCAAGTGCATTATATTAGCAAAATAAATACAAAACAATACAAGAACAACACGACAACTACTATTATTTTGGTGCTCAATTATGTCCAATTATGTAAATTAATAGTTCATTGAACTTAATAATCTTTCCGATTTTATGTCCGGGTTAAATCTTCCCCATAGGAAAAACTAAGCCCTTCCACACACTTTTCCACAAATGATCATCTAGTCAATCAACATTTTGCAAGTGCATTATATAAGCAAAATAATACAAGAACAACACGTCAACTCACCAGAGATCAAATGGGAAAATTATTCACCGACTCCAGATATTTTCATATCAGAAGGTTTGGCTCGGTATAAATCATAACAGGGCCTATAAATCCTACTGATCCCTCAACATAAATATTTAAAAAATCTTTCGTTATCCTACATGTATTTAAAATGACTGATTTTTGAATTTTTATGTATAATTTTTTTGATAGATCTAATACGCCTAAATTTTTAATGAGAGAGCTACGGAACGAAATAACAAATGATAATATTTTTATAGTCTGAGAATGCCAAATTCTTTTTATCTCATTTTCTAAATCTGTAAATTTTTTTTATTTTTTCATTAACAGATTTTTGAATATTACAGGAATTTAGAATAGCGACATCAATGATATAAGTTATTTTTTTTTTAAATTGTGTCATGTAAAACTATATTGGGTCTATTATGACTAATCGTTCGGTCTGTTAGTATAGTTTTATCATAATATATTTTATAAAATTCATTTTCTAAAAATGAATTTGGTTCATCTTCATAATATGGTATTATATTATGGCAGTCAATCAAGTTATGTTGAATTAGCAAACTTTGGTGAATTATTTTTAAAACTTGATTGTGCCTAAATGTATACTCGGACGGTGCTAATATAGAACATCCCGATATAATATGTTCTATATTTTCCGAAAAAGCCAAAAATTTTCTACATAAATCATCAATTTGATTTGTACCTTTGATTATATGCTTCCTATAATTTTTAGTATTAATGACTCCTGTATAGCAAGCATAAATCCTTCTATTTCTGCGCTCACTCTCCAATACTCAACCATTTGTTTGACGAAAATTTGTCAACATACGTTTGGTTGAGATAATTGAAGTGTTTTGGGTGTAAAATTTTATTTGACCAGGAATCTAATAATTCCTGGTTGGGATTTATAAAAATGTTGGCATTCTCGTCGTATAAATTTAAAGTTGTAATGTTTCTATCTGCCTTGCAAATTATTTTTTGCATTTCTGAGCTATGAGATTTTCTATGGAAAAAAGTTCTTAGCATTTCTACCTGATTATGTTTCAAAGAAGTTATTTTGACTATACTTCTACCTCCTAAATTTCTAGGTAAATTAACTCGTTCTATGGCTGAATTTGGATAATGGCAATTAAACTTTGTTAGCGTAATTCTAATTAATCGTTCTAATTTATCTAAATCTGTAGTATTGGACCATTTAACTATGCCAAATGAGTACGTTAATAAAGGTATTGCCCAAGTATTTATTGTTTTCACTAAATTTTTAGCAGATAGATTGCATTTTAAAATTTTCCTGATCCTAGTTTGAAATTTAATCATTTTTAATACTAGTATGGTCTAATCTATTTGATTGTGGGTATCCTAAATACTTATTATCCATTTGACGGCCGGCGTGGTCTAGTGGTATACGCGTTTGACTACAGATCCGAAGGTCGCGGGTTCGAACCCGGCGTGCGCAAATAAATTTTATTTGATTAATTTGTGTTATTTCACAATTAATTAATTTAAAATAATATATAGTATATTTGCGGCACGTTCCAGAGTGGAAGATACTCTCAGTATCGCCCTGGTGTAAGACCACCATTCAGAATTGAAACGTTGCTTGAAATGGCTTTAGCCGTGTTTGGTAACCAGATCTGAATAGCCAGGT
Source organism: Hesperophylax magnus (assembly GCA_026573805.1). Taxonomy (NCBI): domain Eukaryota; kingdom Metazoa; phylum Arthropoda; class Insecta; order Trichoptera; family Limnephilidae; genus Hesperophylax; species Hesperophylax magnus. Next base: position 152,943 of record JAIUSX010000116.1, on the reverse strand, counting down.
ACTTCCCCACCTTCCTCTTCCCCATCTCCCTCCCCTCCCCAATACCCTCAGCCTCACAACATACCCCAATTGGGGATGCCATAGTCTCACTGGCTCCAGACGGGAGCAGTTGGGACTCTTGTGCGGTATTACTGTAAAAAAAAAAAAAAATCCTTTTTCATACTAGTAATTTGGAAATTTATAAATATACTCTCGGCCCCATCTACAATTTTGCCTTTCTCTATATGGATCGTTCTACATTTATCTAAACCAAAAGTCATTTTGATATCATCTGAAAAGTTTTACCTCGATCATTTTCTCTAAATTTTGTTCAGAATTCCTAAATAATTTTATATCATCCATAAATAATAAATGCGAAATTGTACTACTATCCCTTGTATTACCCCTAATTTTTATTCCAAACTTGCTTTTAATTGACATTTAAGATACAGAATTCAATACTAAGCAAAACCAAAAAGGACTCAATGAGTTTCCTTGAAAAATCCCTCTTTTAATTAAAATTCCCAGTATTACTATATTCTTACCTTTTAAATGATAAGTAAATTGGTATTCCAAAAGGACATAATATTTTCCAAAAAGCTAATAATAATGGGGTTAATTTTAAATATATTTAATACTTTGATCAGCCACGAGTGCGGGACTCTATCGAAAGCCTTTTGGTAGTCTATATAGCAAGTATGTAAATTACGTTTTCGAGTTTGAATCTGTTTTAGAATTACAGAATCATCAAATAATTGTTTTTTACATCCCATATGTTTTCTGCGACAACCTTTTTGTTGATCAGATAAAATATTTTTTTCATCTAAATGAGTATATATTAAATCTGTCAAGCAAGAGGTTAAAATTTTGTATATTGTCGGTAAGCATGTAATGAGTCTATACTGAGAGGGATTATTAACATTTTCGCTTTTAGGCAACATATAAGTAATGCCCTAAGTTAGAAAATTTGGAAAATTTTGAGGTTGACTGACAAATTTTGAAAGATTTTTTTCCAAAAGAGGATGTAAAGTAGTCAGACGTGTGTACCAAAAGTTATATATCCAATCGCGACCCGTGGATTTCCAATTATGAGTATTTTTAACAGTTTTTGTTAACAATTCAACCGATATATAAGAAAAACTCATTTGTTCAATGCCTGAAAAATTGAGTTCTTCATTTTCTATCCAGGGACTTGACTCGTTATGTTTTATATCTTTACTCCAAATTTTAGTCCAAAAATCGCGCATATCTGATTTAGATGGCAACGAAATATTATTCGTCGAAATAATATTTTTTTTATAGTCAAGTTTGGAATAAAATATTTTTTCATTTCCTGGAATAATCTATTATTATACGTTTAATTATATCTTTTTAATCTACTAGCTTTTACGCCTAATTTTTGTTTAAATAAGTCCAATAAATCATTGATTATATTTTCATTATTATGACTATCAATGTTATAAACAAAGTTCTCTCAATTTCATCTACATGTCTCAAAATTTTCCAACTTCTATTTCCATTTTTATATTCTATTACTCTAGCTATGTTACTTCTTAAAAATACTACATCATTTTCTAATCTGATCTGCCATTCTGGTTTACTATAACTATATGATCTATCATCAGAGGATGATAATTTAATTCCTTACTTATTACTAACAGTAATAGCACTAGCATATACTATTGTATGAAGATCTAAAAAACTAATTGCGTCAAATATGATTTTTGGTAAAATTATGTTATTTAATTCGAAAATTAATTTAGATAATTTCTTTGACGTATGCAATTTTGGTAATTTTTGTCCAACTGTTGGCTCTACATCTATATATCTGTTTATATTATTATAAAGTAAGTTAGCTAATTCTACTACATTATCATCAACAAAGTTTACATATTTGCAATGTTGATTTCCCTAAGATTATAAATAACGTCAAGTTATTTGAATCTACTGTAATATCATTGGACATTTCGACTAGAATATTATCCAAACTATCTACATTCAATGCATCTGTTATGACATTACTTGTGTTAGTTAGATCTAAATTATTCCCCATTTGCAATCTATCTGCTACTTCTCTTTTAATCTGTTCTAATGTGACTACAGGAATTAAATTATTGAATTAATTTATTTATTAAAATTATTAAATTATTTTTGAAATAGCTCGCTTTTAGTCTGCTAATCTTTGTTCGTTTATTTGGGCAGTCGAATAATTTTGTGAGAAATATAAATGTAATTTTTTCCTGTATAACAACGTATCTGTTTCTAATTTATTTACATAAAAATATGAACGAACAATGAACATATTGACATCGTTCGTCCATTTCATACGCTGTCTAGGAATACCTGATTTTGTTTATTGGGGTCTTAGACTATCCATGTTAATCTGTACAGATGACATAATAATCCCCTGTTCATCTACGTTGGTTGCAAATGACATTGTTGTCATTTTGCAAAACAACTTGGAGATGATTGTATCGTTACTGCTACATTCCAGTAACCAAATCAACAAATAATTTTCAATATGTCAAAATTAAATATTCTAATCAAACTACCTTTCGACATAACAAATCCATAATTTCAAATTCAACTACCTTTCAACATTACAATCTATGATATATTATATTCCAGAAAAACGTTATCAACATCAAAAAAATACCTTTAAAATTTATTTTTATTTTTTTCAAATGAATGTCAAATATTGTTGTTTACCTTGGTTACTGGGGTAATCAAGAATATATTTTTTTTAAATCCTATTTATTTACCTAAATATCCTATGGCTTACTGGCAGTTTATTTATTGCGTTATCTGATATACTCTTCTTTAAATATTTATATGTTTTGGGATCAAAGCTAATTCTTTTCTATCTGATATTACAAAAAATAATCAGAGAGCAAATGCAAAGCATATGCCTTAACTAGCGTTGCTAAGCAACATAAAAAACTATTAATATTTTCGAAACAAATTTGTGGAAAATATTTGGCTTCATAAATATTAGATAGATCTGTTTGAAATAATGGGGACACGCTTCATGCACTGAATAATAAAGTTTAAAAATACAAAAATAAATTGGATTTCATAAATGAGGGCTTAACCAATCAAAAAGCAATTATTTCACCGATGAATTCCCTGAATTCACCCGGAAACAATTTTCTAGTCACAACACAAATGATGCGGCGCTGCATAAAATTCGACCCATAATTTTCTGGTGCGTCCACAGAGGGTGGCTGCTTTCTGGGTATGACGCAATAATTTATAGGCCGGGCCGCATTGTTCCAGCAATTTCATTTTGACCCACTGACCATTGGAGAATTAATAAACCAACAAACAGGTGCGTTGGAACTCATGCAGTGGCGTAACTACTGACTACATAGTGCATGAATTATATGTAAGATCGTTAAGCTCCTTGAATCCGGAATCACGGACGTCACGGGTTTGAATTTTCGAGCCAGTCAAAAAGATGTGGGTGTTATTGCAAATGCCTTACCATTACCTAGTGTGTTAGTACCTGTATGTATAGAAATGTATACAAATATCACCCTGAGGAAAATTAAAACATGGCGGTGCTTTTTTTTCTTATTCAAACCTGCAAAACTACAGGGTGCGGCAAAACAGACAGTGCAGTTCTAAAGGGCTATCAAAAAACGGGTCAACTTACAGAAATGAAGTATATTTAATTTAATTCGGCACATTAGTCCTGAATATGACATCAGAAATATGATGTCCCCCAGCAGCGATACACCTATAAAGGCGATTTCTTAAATTTTCGGCAGCATTTTGGCACATCTTGACGAGTAGCCCCACAGGAAGAAGCTGCAAATTGCAGCCGGAATGCATCATGAATCGAATTGCAGCCGGGTGGCGACGTGTGGACGGTGAGGCCCGGTGTTGTCCGGTCATACCATGATAACGACTGAAAACGGAACGACCCTCCAAAGACTTCTCCCACGTTCCTAGCCCCACAATATAGGATGTACCAGCCCTTCAAAACTGCACTGTCTGTTTTGCACCCTGTACTTTGTTAGTTTGTCAGCAGTTTGACATGATTAAATAACATTTTAAAATTGTTAATGGAATTGTAGACAGCACTGATTTACTGAGTATAATCACCCTTAACAAAACAATTAGATCAACTAGATCGAAAATTATTTTTTAATTGAAACAATAATATCAGGACTGAGCATCGACCAAATACATCGATGGGATTGAGTCATTTAGATACTCGCTGGGCAATACTGTTTAACTGCATCGGATATAGTGACAAGAAGGCTATGATAACATACCTCATTAATAATAAACTTTTTTTTTGCGTCAGCGTATTACTAATTTTCTGCATGGATTCTACATATATAATTTTAAATGCAAATTTTTACTTTTGATTACTGTTCCAATGAATTATTACGTACATGGATAACATGCTTGTAAAAGCCCATATTGCCATATAATATATAAAAATAAATAAATAATAATGTTATAACATGGTAAGTTTCAAACGTTACATAATTATAATAATGAGAAATCAACAGTTAGATCAATGGGTTATTAAATTAACAGAATAGTGTAAATTTAATGAAGTGATTTCGGCTATGTTTAGTAAAATGATCCGAATAGACAGGTACTTTTTAAACTTACTCTTTCCGTTTTCCTTCCCATCCCCATTTCTTTTAGCTAAAAAAATTCGCTGAATTGTGGACGTTATTATAAGAATCTACTTTAATCCTTCGTAAGTATGGACTTGAAAACAGACTTCTTTAACTAGGTCCCAATGCTCGAGTCGTTAAGACGCTGTCCCGGTAAGACCATTATGGGTTCAATTCCTAGTTGTGACCGTTATATTTTTATTTTCTGACATATTACATTGACGGGTATAACCTCCAAAAGTTAAAGAAAAACTTGTTCTAACAATAATCGAATTTTTATTAAGTATATATGGGTATTTATTTTTATACTAGCTGTACCCCGCCACGCGTTGCTGTGATTCACCCTGTCTGTGCGGTTAGAGAAACAATAGCGCATGTTGTTTGTACGTCCAAAGTGTTTTCGCCTGTCACAAGTGAGGTCTATTTAATATATATTAACATTATAATATATATGAACATTGGAATACGCGTGTGTTTTATACCTATATAAAACACTCGCGTATTCGAATGCAACGTTGTGTCAAAATTTCAAAGCGATCGGTGAAAAACATTCGGACAACAAGATTTTGAACAAACGAAAATTTAAATTTTTATGTAGGTATATTTCAAAGCAATCGGCGAAGAACTTTCGGAGATTTTGAACAAACGAACTATTACATTTTTATTTATATTTGAAAGTGATCGGTGAAGAAATTTCGGAGATTTTAAACAAACGAACAAGGATTACATATTTGGGCATCAATTAAATAAAATAAAAACTCATAAAAATTACAGATATTAAATACACTGTTTTTTTCATCTCCTGGGATAATATGTTTTTGTAGAAACGACGTTGAGCTAGAACGACGACGATTTGAGGTTCCGCCACTGATCCATCGGATAGTTGACCAGTACTGTATCACCACACCCGCAGATCTGAAACAGTTAAATATCAGTTCTCTATCAGCCGACCGAATCACCATAATTTTACCAATGTGTGATATTTGATCACGTTTGCTGGTCTCTTGTGGATAGTTTTCACGCAAATTGAATTTGCTTTGGTTATATTTTACAATAGAGACATAATATAATTTCAGTAATGCATTATTTTAATTAATTTTTATTATTCAGTTTGTACAAATTTTATAATATTATTAATTTTTTGTTTTATTTCTATTTTATATTATTGAAACAAACAGTACATGCTTTACAGAGATGAAACAATATACAGGGATAAGATATTTCATGTTGATGATAAGTTTCCTTGTAATGTTTGCTAAGTGGTATGTTTATTCCTTAACTACCAGGTGACGTGTGTAGTTTATAGGTGTGTGTGTGTGACGTGTGTAATGTATGTGTGAGTGTTTGTGTGTATGCGCATTGAATAATTTAAATTATTGACATGATGCCACGTTTGAATTTGGGCAGTGAATCCGAAAAAATGTCGTTGTTAGAGTTAAGACAAATATTATTTAAAATATGAAGAACTCGATTAATTGGCGAATTAGATGTCAAAATCATTATATTTTTTTCATTTACACAATATATTTCGACAACTTAACTGCAGCTGTGACTCAACTGCAGACGATAAAAAACGAATAAAATTTCGTAAAACTAATTAAGATTCTGAAAGTTTACGTGACAGCGGTTGTTTGTTTGTCAAAACTTTGATGTTAAATAATGCATTTCTACTAGGAAAAGTATTGCAAGTTTATTAAAAACGTCGTCAAATTATTCGTAATCCGATTAAAAAACGGATGATCGGGCCCTTAACGAATGACTTGATAGGTATCCTGAAAAACTTTTGGTAATATACGAATTCACGATTTCGGAACACGTGTTCATAAAAATCCTAATGTTTTCGGATTTCATCATTATATATTTTCAAGGCAAATGCAGGGGCATAAACACGTGTTCCGATGTAATAGGAATTTTCTAAAAGTTTTTTACTAATTTTTCTCCGTGTAATTTCTTCTCGGGTTTTCTTGAAATAACCTAAAAAAATAAAAGCTAAAATCAAAATGTTAGTATCAAAAATGCCTTACCGTTACTTTACCTTGTACTTACTTTTAAAATTATTTTATACGAAACCACTTAAAATTCCTAATTTAAAAAAAAAATTGCTTGAGGGATTTTACCCAAACACAGTCGATTTGGAATGACAAAAACCCGGTAAATTCGTTATAAGACATCAAAATACATATTGATTTTCGATCCACCGCAATAAGCAAATATTTTCTTTTGTCTTTCTACAAGTGAGTTCATCAAATGAATTAGTGCCCCTCGCGCAACCCTCGAGAGTGAATATTTGGTACAAGGAAATTAATTTGAACCAGAATCTCATTATATTCTTTTATTAGAAGAAAAGTGTTTAAGCGGGTCAATATTCCTCTAGTGTTTCAAAAGAGTTGTAAATGGTCACACCCAAAATATAAACAGATGGGTATATTCAGGGGTAATGTCCGTAGAGACGCAAACATACAATGTTGCACTTATTTTGGATTACTTTTGAGATGCTGCAGATATCACGTTGAAGAAGAACGCAGCGAGAAGGTTTTTAATTTTAAGACCCCGTCGTAAGAGTGTGAAAATGGTTTAAAAAAAAAAAAAAAAAAAAACGAATGTTAGAGGGAGCGCGCTAATATAAATAAATTATCTGTATTTTTATTTTATTATTTACTGTAATATATATTTTTGTCTCGCTTTCTTTAAATAAAAAAAAAAAACAAAAAATAAATAAAAAATAAAAAATTAAAAAAACAAGATTCAGTGAAAATTGTGAAAATATTTAATAATTTTTTTTTTAAAGAGTTATTATTGTAGTTCCTTTCTGCTCTATAATTTTTTTTGTCAATATTTTAGCTATGGAATTTTCCATGTTATCATTAGTAAGACTCCGTAGTAAGCGCTTAAAAATGGTTTAAAAGCAATATATTTTTTAAATACGAATATTAGAGTTGGCGCGCTGATATAAAAAAAACGTTAAAAATTATGCGAAAATTGTGAAAACATTTAATAAAACACGATTCGTTTGAAATAGAGCTGAAATCTTTCCATAAATATATAAGTTGCATTTAAAGATAGACTGGTGATTTTTTATTACTTATAAACATATTAAATAAAAGAACAGAACTTGTTTTTAATAATTTTCTAAGCTTTCTTTGTGATTTTCGTCTATCGAGAGAATTTGATATAATTATCGTTTCGGTTTTGCAAACGTAACATACATTTATCTTAAAAAATAACATACATTTTTTTAAAAACTTTCAAGTGTAACAGAGAAATATTTTATAATTCGATAGAGATTCGGATTGTGGGGGCAAACGTCGATACTACGCTGGGTTTGTAGGGATCCGTGATTTGAATGGTAATTTAAATACATAAGAAAATATTTTTTTATTAAATTTTGTAATCAGTGCTTATGCGCTGGGCTTTGTTTTAATTGGAAATTAAAAAAAAAAAAAATTTTGTCTTTTAATGTATGTTAGCAATTTTTGAAAAGTCCCTCTGTTTATGCATCATAGCAAAAAATAAAATCACAATCGTAATCAACCTAAGTCTTCTATTTTCTTGGATAACACTAAATTACGAACATAAAATCAACAACAATTTCTAATTTCATATGACAAAAATCAGCCTCCATCAAAATTTTTAAAACTTCTTTTTTGCACGAACACATAACAACATTATTATAACTCGGTGCTCATAACACAAAAATGCACTGTTAAATGCACATCTTATGCATTATTTATTTTCAGCCTTTTCGCAAAATCTACAACCGCCCCCTCCTAGCTCAAATTTCAGCATTCAAATCTGTAACAGAAATTAAACCAAATGAGGTGATGGCCACACTGTGTCTGTAAATGAAGAGTCATTAAACTAATCAAATAACTTTAAAACCTTGATAAAAACCCTACTAACTAACCAAATATAAGTACAAAACAACAAATTTCATTTTGTAATCATCAGTAGATTAACTACGTAAAATTTGACTTATGTTACACGAAGAAAAAATACTAATATTGAATATTGCTAATTTATTAAGAATCTCTTCCAATTATTGGTAATTCGATTAAATATGGGATTTTAGGCCAAATTTATTCATTTATTTTTAACACCAATCTCTTACGATGTTGGAACCTGTATTCATAAAAATCCCAATATTTACGCATTTCCTCATTTTATATTATAAGCTATATTGGGAATTTAGTAAAAGATTTTCAGAAAACGGTCTGCAATCTCGTTTTTAACTGAATTTATTACTTATAATTTTAAGAGATTTTAAATAAATTAGCAATACTCAATTTTGTACGTGCATATTTGTTAACATGGAATATGAATATAATCCTCTTTTTTATTTAATAACTTTTCATGTAACAAATGTGTACTGTTTCTGTATAAAAATTCACACTTTTTATAAAGAAAGGTTTTTGATGAAAATAAGAAAACATTTTTATTTTCAAACATCAAATAGTTGGTAGTTACATAAAAAATGGGACGTTCCACAAAAACTTGTATTAAGAAAAATTACTAATAATAAACCCTTTTCAACAAAAAGACACCTGGAATAATACCAAACCAAAACAAAAAATATGTATAAATGTACGCCACTGCTAAATTGTTAATACAGTGTGTATAATTATTATACATATACGCGTTAAGCCTGTCATAGGAACATGTAGGTGATATGCCTATATTTTTTACTTTTAAATACACTATTATGCACATACTCTTAAAAAATATGGTCTAACTTGTTTTTTATGTTTCCTTATTAATACTATTTGCACGTATACATTAAGAAAACGGAATAACTAAGCAGATAGGTTTTAAGATATTTTTTATGAGTTTAATAAAACTTTAATCTATAAAATCTAATGCTTTTTATAGAATCAGAGTGTAGTCTGTTGATTTCATTAAAATCATATTAAAAATTTGTTGAAGGTTGAGTTTGAGATTTGAAGGTTGAAGATTGAAGGTTGAGATGTTGAAGGCTGAGATTCTTCAATGTTTCATCGTTTACAACCAGGTTAAGGTACGATTTTTGTATTGTATGATTAAAAGCTTGTGATGAAAGGCTTAAATCACAGTGAAAAACAGATAAACCATAGCTGCTAAAAATATACAAATTATTAATGAAAACCGTCATTCTAGCGACATCTGTTGAGGTTAAAATTGATTCAGTTTGGTTTTCAGTAGGCACCTGTAATAGTTGGAATTATGTTGAGATTCTATAGTATAAACACAGAGGTCATTAAAATCGTCTAGGAACGACTAGGAACCCCCTTTTGAGGCCTCAAAATAAACATTGAATTTTGTCAACCAATAGATCTGAACAAAGAGCTATAAAATTTTGAGTAACCAATCAGTGAACGAAGAGGCGTACATCAAATGCAGACAAAGGAATGAACTGTGGATCAGGCAATAAAAAAGATAATTAACGACATTTCGATTCTCACAGAAATTGGAGGTGAACGCACTTTAGGGTCAACATCGACTTTCAAGGTGACAAACTCCTGGGAATGTTTACAATAACTGAGACATTTATGGGGTATCGAACCATTGAAATCGGGTGCTTGGAAGTTTTACAGGTTGTAAAGCGCACACACAAAAATGCAATGAAAAAAATTATAAACGTGATAGTATAAAAAAAGGACGGGAAAAGCAAAGGAAAGTTACTGGCGGAATTTCAACTGTAGTGCAATTATTTATGATAGAAGGAGGGTGTCATGTTCGATAAAAATCGTACTAAAGAGAGGAGTGAGTGTTGGAAACAATGGAAATTAATCGTTATCAATTTAAGATGAAACGGACATATTGGTAAATCAATCTTGAATGAAAATCTCGCAAAAAAAATAGACATTTTAGAAAAGTGCGGCGACCGAATGGAAGGATAATACAGAGATTTTAGCTGCTACAAAGGTCCTAGGGGCATAAAAATTGAGTATCAGAAGAAGACAGTAAAACTGAACATATAGCGATAGATTAGATTCAGGAAAAGTAGACATTTTACATACTTATTAGGTTAGATATATATTAGAGTTACCCAATATTACGGAGGGATCGAAACAAGATAAAAGGTTGGCGGTCTCATGTATATTTTGAAGGATAAACAATCGAAATCCGAACATGATTTTTATTTACGTTAAGGTAATAAACGATTAGAAAAGCGATTAACTTTAACGTTGGGCTTATGAAGTATTTAGATTAGGAAAAGAGATTAAAATTAATAGGTTTGAAATTAAACTAAATTTACGGCCGTAGTACATAAAATCTGAGACGTAAACATATGTCCAGACGTATAATTTATGTGAAATCTTGTAAGTGAGGGATGGAGAATGGGCGGAGATTGGGTCAGATAATAAAAATGACAGATATCCCAGAGTCTAATTAGGTATATCTCCCGTAGAAGTGTGGAAAACTATATATTAATTAATAATAGATGAAGTATGAAATTTCCCAGGAGACCACACACATCGGGAAAAGTGAAGAAAAGATAAAAGGAAGGGTAAAGAACGGAGATAGGAAATGATCCATGTGGAGAAAAGCGATACAATTCGAATTTATCCGTGAAATTAATAAATACGACTTGGAAAATGAGTAATTATAAGAGTTATGAGAAATGACATAAGAATCAAGAAGAAATTGTGCAAGAAAACGTCGCGGATAAATATAAAATTCAAAGATAAAGGAAAAACTCAAATCTGCGACAGGGAGATAGAGAGTACGGGTGGAAATGGAAAAGCTCATATAAGTGACAATAAAATTAAGTAGATTTTAGACAAATCGAAAATCAAAAATGCATAGTAAAGATTTCGCCATGGATTTAATCATGTTTCGCATGAGATGCATAAAATTGAGATCTATATATATGTTACTTAGGACGGACCTATCGCGAATTGAGAAAAAAAAGGAACGCAAAATCATGAGATTTTAACTACATTTTGTATGAACACAGGACAAAGGAAGCTTGGGCGATTAACACAGACTTACCCGATTCGGACCCTATCGATTTGGATTTGTGAGATAAAAATTAACCGCCACCCAAAGCCGGACAACAAAAGATCTTATGTAGGAACGATCGAAATTAGGGGAAGGGGTGTTCGGATTTACGAGTTGATAGGAGATAGAATTAAGCATCAAGAGAATTTCAGATACGTCTTTTGGGACCTGAGAGGGGTATAAAAGATGGAACACATCAGTCAGGAGGCAGTCGCGCCGAGGATTCGAAAAGTTGTTACGTGGCGGTACTACGTCTTTGGTAGGATTAACAGTGAAAAATCTTTAAGTGTTAAATTTTAAATAAGCCCCTGGACTTAGGAAAATTTTGTGAAAAGTACAAGTGCTAGAGTCAGTGAAATTTAATTTGGTTAAACAGTGAAAATAAATATAATTTAAACTCAGTGCTTAAAAGTGTTAAGTGAAATGCAGAAAGTGATTACGGAATTAAGAATTTAACTAAAATTTAAAAATAATTATTTCATTCAAAGTGAAAACATTCAAATTAAATTTAAGAGTTTGTTATCGTTAAATTAAAGTGGATGTGCTCGTGAATTGATATTTAAAGATAGATTATAATTTTGTTTAAAATTATTAATAGTAAATACTTCATCTTAGGTTAAAAGAAACACAAAAACAAAAAAAAAGGATTCGATAATAATAAACGTTTAAACCTTTGTTCTAAAATTAACAGTTAGAAAAAAAAATTAATTTATTAAGAGTCGAGTTTAATTAAAAGTTTGCACAATTCGGAATAAATTTTCTTATCAATTTATATAAAAAGAAATTTAGAATTAATAAATTGTTCATTTAAAATCCATCGTGCGTATAGCGACAGTGTTAAAAGTGTTTGTCGTTTTAACCGGAATTTTAATCATCAGTCTATCATTTCGAAAAAGAATTTGAAACAGCTATCATTCAAAAGCCTAAACTAGAAAAGTGTTATTAAATCAACGGGTTTTCTGAATTAGGATTTCGTTCGGAAGAAAAATTAAATATCAACTAATTTATATGATTCAAGCGAGAATAAAATATTAAATAGGAATAAATAGTCGAAAAGATTTATTTTGAAATTATTTGAAAAAATACAATTAATTAGGTAGTTTTCTTCATCAAGGTTGTTGTGTACACCCGACCGGAAATACCTTGACGTGGGTAAGTTTTCCTTTTATAAATAATTTTCAGGTCCCAGGAGACACAGAAGGGCTGTGAAATGGAAGTATATCAATTGAATATTAAAGAAAAACAGCAAAAAGGAAATACACACTAATATATGTAATATATGTATTTATCTATGAAAAAAAAAATAAAGTAAAATATTGTATATAAATAGTATATATGAGTAATGTATGTACCTAGTATATGTATATATATATATATATTTATCATTTAATCGAAGCATCGAAATGGTAGCGATTTTTAATACCTACCCGAGGACATATCTATATTATTGAAAAAGAAAATATGTATTTATTAATATTCAAGACTATGTAGATTCATATATTTTATATTTATTTATTAATATATGTACTCTTATTTAACATATTTTGACAATCGATATATGTGTACTTATATTTATATTTATTCTTCATTTAACCTCTTAGTAAATTTGTGTTCAAAAAGTGAAATAAATAGTTTAACTTCAAAAGGAATTAAAAATATTCTAATTAATTATGCACAATAAAAGGTAACATAACTGAATTATAGGGAGAGGTAGAAATATTTCTTAAATAAACAATCTCGCATCTAGGTTAGTGTGTCAAAGAAGGTGTTTATATTATTCGATTTGTTTACAAATAGAGACGCTGAAGATCTGGGCCAACCGCATAGTTTGAAAACGACCTTGGCCGTAACTAGAAAATTTATCAGGGTTATAAGGATAACCATCAGGATGTCATTGTGCAATGTGCAGCGATATGGGTCATTTACAAATACCTATCATTCACAATCTACAATTGAAAAATCATGGGTTAGCAAGATTTATATCGAATATTACATGAAACATTTGAATACCATTGATTAGATAGTCATATAGATTTTATTAGTTACCTGAACCAGCTGGAAGCTGCGTGCTCTCAAATGTCTATCAATCACAAACGACAATTGAAAAATCACGGGTTAGCCAGATTTATATCAAAATATTACATGAAACATTTGAATACCATTGATTAGATAGTCGCATAGATTTTTATTAGTTACTTGAAACAGCTGGGAGCCGCGTGTTTACAATTACCTACCATTCACAATCTACAATTGAAAAATCACGGGTTAGTAAGATTTATATAGAAATATTATACGAAACATTTGAACATTATTGATGGAGTGTTCGCATAGATCCCATCAGTTGCCAGAGACAGTTGAGAGTCGTGTACCCTCTTATGTGGCAATCAATTACTTGAAACAATTGAGAAATCACGGGATAGGATGAACGAAATTAATGTTGAAACCTGGAGGTAAAGTTTAAAACAAATACAGTTCATCAAACAGGAGGCAGTGGTCGCTCCTACAACAAGACCATTGACCAAACCAAATAGAGATGACGATTCTCTTAAATAAAAACGTCAAAACCAAACAAAAAGCCTGGAGTTCGATAGCTCTCCAAAACAAACTATCAAATAATTTCTTATTCTACTAGTATTTATTAGTATAACCTTATTCTTACGTATATATTCGGTTACCAATCCTAGAGTTTCGCAGAACTCTTCGTGCGAGATCCGAGCTCGGAATGCGAGGTAGATAGCCTCGTATTGCGAGTTATAAACCTTTCCCAAACTGTATGTATACATATATTTATTCGTATGTACTGTTTACTGGAGAATGCGGACCTGCATACAGCTTGCATTTAGGTCGGTAGACCACTCTCGCATTCTCTTTTAAACGTGGAATGAGGATTCACGACCCGTAAGTCCACACCAACCGTGAGTATATGATTGTATATAGGACGAAACCGGTTCGCTCTAAGTAAATTGTAGTCCAAGGAGGTGTTGGAATTTGGAGGTTTCGGGACCCGAGGGAAGACTTGAAGGCAGTGCATGATGACGTGGAAGGCTTTTTGGGACGCGATAACTTAGGTATCAATCAAAGAGCCGTGTCAAAAGATTGTACGAATTTCTTGTCGACTCACGATCATCTCGTTTACTTGCAGGAGGAAGGAGCCAAATTTTTGCTAGCAAAGGGTTATTCTGAGTTCGTCAAATATACAATTAACTAATAACATTAACCTTCTAAATCGATCCTTACATGTACCTTATAGCAGCTGAGTCATGGAGGAGTGGCGCCAACCAGACACAATAATTAATCATTGCCAAATTTACTAACAATTAACCATTTGAGTTATATTTAATCACCTGTTCAAATAAACATGTATAATATCTTTTATCAGCGTTTAACTACAACTTTGTTAGGGTGCAGGGAATCAGAATAGTTACAATAGGAAAGTTAGCTCATCCAGAGAATTCATTTAAGTCTAGGTTTGCAATGGAAAGACCAATTAAAATTGTAAAACTCAACACCTCGATCAGAACCGAGAGGGTTACCACAAAATGAAAGTAATTAAAATCCTATATCATAAATCAAAAAATTACACAACGTTTGATGGAATTTAATTACAATATAAATACGGGTATATTTGCGTTCAAGATCGTAAATAACGTATTAATTAGTTAAGTACATATGTCTATAAAGATATATAGTACAAGAGAGCTTTAAGTAGCTTTCTGTAGATATCAAAGAAATTAAGGGTCCAATTTTCATGGAGGCTTATGTGTTGTAGGGGAGGAATTTTCCATCCCTGTGAACACGTATGCAAAGCCTTAGAGAGAAAAAAAATTTAAATATCGATCATAGCCAAGAGAGAAGAAAATTTTATATTGTTTTAAACAAGTAAAAGAAAATGGAGAAAAAGAGAGAACATTACAACTGCATAGCCGTGACCAGGAGGTTCAGGTTTTATAAGATTGAAAAAAAAAAGGTTTTATTGGTCAATCTATTGCAAAAACGGAGAAAATAATAATAATAAATAGGACGTAATTAATTAAAGAATTAACAAAAAAAAAAAAAAATCAGAAAAGTGCGACATTACATAAATACACAGTGAAATTTAAAAAAAAATAATAATAGATTAACGTAAATAAACAATAAATCCAAAAAGAGAGTGTTAACGAATAAACCTATAATACAAAGTGTCCTTGTAAATAAAAATGTGTCAAATCAAACGACCATTAACTCCAGAGTTATTAAAAATTCCTTTCATACGATAATGTAAACAAAAACAAAGGATATGTAGGTTAATGATGTCATTCACTCGAGAGGAATGCGTTCCGTAAACAAAAACATTGTTTATGTTTTGGGTTCTTCGAACAAATCGGAATGTTGATATAAAGCAAGTTTAATAAACAGACAAACCCGAAAAACATCGAACTTATTGGGACAACAAAGAACATCTAAAAATTGATAAGATAAACATCGAGATTTTAAAAGTCGGAAACATCGTTGAATAATACGTATCACTCTGAGGAACAAAAATTAAATAACAAACGTCGAGACTAAATAAATAATGACACAAAAACGAGATTGAATATAAACATTTCATTCGGATATCGTGGAGTATTAACGTAAACAATTATTGTTTATCTTATATTCGAGAATACAGACCAGCGGCGGGCCGTGGTACTTAACAAATTATTCACAAAGTCAGGAAAAGATATTATTATTTTTATCGCTAGACATTCGACAGAATTATTAGAAGAATAGAAAGGTTTAGAGAAATTAAATTGATTAATGTATTACAACACCCAATGTACCTTACTAGATATCATTGGTTTTACAAAAATAATGATTACTTAAAATATAAAATTGATTAATAGCAATTGATTAACAAAAAAAAAAAAAGAGAAATATTTTTTTTCTTGGTTAACATTAATATCATTATAAAACAAAAGAAAAACAATTATTTTGAGATGTTGGGGTGTAATATATTATGATCATGTTGTAACATAATAAATAGCGGAAATATTACACCCATATCATGTGATAGATAGGTCTATAATAACAATAATATCAAAATAGAGAAGTGTAATTGTATTACATCATAGTTAATCATTAGGACCACGTGTTAGATTCAAATGGTCGCGCTACGTGCCGCCAATGTAGATACTTGTTGTCAGGATCACAAATTTCGATAATCGACAGAGACATTAATGAGGGTGAAACATTTGATGTTTTGTGAGGTAAGATTAATCTTACATAATATAATTTACCATATAAACGGGTAAGTTGAAATAACGTAAGATTTACTCATGATAATTTTGTTGACATTCGGGTCAGGTAGTTGACTATTAAAACATATTTTAAGACACAGAGAACCCAGTCAATGGATTCGATAAGGAATTCAAGCATAGGCCAAACAAATAAACGTTGTTTTGAAAAGACAAAGTGTTAGTTGAGAATTCGACCTTCAATCTCAAAGGAAAAAAAAATACAATTCAGAGTTGGCTCGAGATTTTAATGTCGTTGACGAATGTTTATGATGGGATATATATATGTGTATATATATACCTATTTCGAGGAAACATCGTGATAGGTATATGAAAAAAAATCATGTTAGGTATTTCAAAATCATAATAGAATTTACAAATTTTGCAAATTGAATATAGATTTGAACTCAACAATAAATAAATATGGCAGAGAAAAGAAAACTCGATGACGCGAAGGTAAGCACCGAAACAGTTCCTTTGGTTGATGAACTAAGAGAAATATCCAAACGATCGCGAGTTCATTTTAGGTATTGTGAAAATCATAATAGATTTTACAAATTTTGCAAATTGAATATGGATTTTGCAAATTGGAAATAGATTTTGACGAATCAGGTGATGAAATACAAGAAAAAAATCTAGAAAAAAAAAAATAGAAAAACGAGAAGGGAAATATTGTTACCAGAGAACTCCGGAATAGTGTAGTGATATTAAAAATAAAATAGATCAATAAATAAAATATAAATAAAAGTGAAAACGTGCCCGCAAGCAACAGACTGCGTTACGTAAACAAACGAAAGCAATTAAACACGATTCTTTATGACGGGTCAGTGGACCCACAAAATAGGACACATACTGTTTATAAAACTAACCCTCGCGCCTTTGAAAATATAAACAAAGTAAGAAATTTACGACTTGGATTCAACGCGAAGGAATTTTAAACGTAAACCAACTTGGTCCTTCATGAACGAACGGGTGACGCATTAAGATAAACAAAACGAAAGGATAAGATAAAAGTGATATCCAGATGAAAAGAAGGATAACGTAAATAATCCTTATAGATAATGATAAACATTGGATAAAGATAAAAGATAAGTTATGATTTATCTAACGGGATAAAAGTGTTAGGATTTGCGGACACTTATTATGAAATACAAACATCGGAGCTTAAATCAAGTATAGATCAAACAAATAAGCGTTGTTTTGAAACAACAAAAGTGTTAGTTGTGATTTCAACTTTCAATTTCAAAGAAAAATTACAATTCAGACGGCACCGAAATAAGCCACTTGACAGTGAATGAGAAAAAATAAAATGGTCTAGACAAGTAATAAACGGAAGCGCGTAGAATTGGAATTTGCAGCAACTGATAACACGGAGCAGGGGTACTCAACAGTTTGGAATTTGAAAAAAAAAAAAAAAAATTTTTTTCATTAAAGAAAAAAAGGATTGAAGAATAAAACGTCAAGAAACGCTTGTTGTGAAAAGGGAGGTCTTAGTCCAACCAGGTTGAGGACCACCTAAACACGCGAGTCGAGGGGCGTGTTTTTTTCCCAGAAAAAAAAAGAGATTAATTTTGAGTTTATCAAAATTAGAGAAATTCCATAAAATAAAATCTACGCGAAAAGAAAATAGAAAATACAATGTGATTCAAAGTCAAGGTTGTTAACAATCCATTACAGAATGAAGAAAGAGATAGGGAATAACAGAGTGAGGGGGGGGAGAAAGGAAATAACAGGAAGTGATGTAGGAAAAGGAATAACAGAATGAAGAGAGAGAAAAGGAATAACAGAATGAAGAAAGAGATAGGGAATAACAGAATGAGGGGGGGGAGAAAGGAAATAACAGGAAGTGATGTAGGAAAAGGAATAACAGAACGGGGGGGGAGGATAGCTAGACTACATTTGAACACAATTTCGTTGTCTAAAGTAGTATACAACGTTAGCCACAGCAAATTGAGTTCAGAGGGGGGAACTGTGATGAAAGGCTTAAATCACAGTGAAAAACAGATAAACCATAGCTGCTAAAAATATACAAATTATTAATGAAAACCGTCATTCTAGCGACATCTGTTGAGGTTAAAATTGATTCAGTTTGGTTTTCAGTAGGCACCTGTAATAGTTGGAATTATGTTGAGATTCTATAGTATAAACACAGAGGTCATTAAAATCGTCTAGGAACGACTAGGAACCCCCTTTTGAGGCCTCAAAATAAACATTGAATTTTGTCAACCAATAGATCTGAACAAAGAGCTATAAAATTTTGAGTAACCAATCAGTGAACGAAGAGGCGTACATCAAATGCAGACAAAGGAATGAACTGTGGATCAGGCAATAAAAAAGATAATTAACGACATTTCGATTCTCACAGAAATTGGAGGTGAACGCACTTTAGGGTCAACATCGACTTTCAAGGTGACAAACTCCTGGGAATGTTTACAATAACTGAGACATTTATGGGGTATCGAACCATTGAAATCGGGTGCTTGGAAGTTTTACAGGTTGTAAAGCGCACACACAAAAATGCAATGAAAAAAATTATAAACGTGATAGTATAAAAAAAGGACGGGAAAAGCAAAGGAAAGTTACTGGCGGAATTTCAACTGTAGTGCAATTATTTATGATAGAAGGAGGGTGTCATGTTCGATAAAAATCGTACTAAAGAGAGGAGTGAGTGTTGGAAACAATGGAAATTAATCGTTATCAATTTAAGATGAAACGGACATATTGGTAAATCAATCTTGAATGAAAATCTCGCAAAAAAAATAGACATTTTAGAAAAGTGCGGCGACCGAATGGAAGGATAATACAGAGATTTTAGCTGCTACAAAGGTCCTAGGGGCATAAAAATTGAGTATCAGAAGAAGACAGTAAAACTGAACATATAGCGATAGATTAGATTCAGGAAAAGTAGACATTTTACATACTTATTAGGTTAGATATATATTAGAGTTACCCAATATTACGGAGGGATCGAAACAAGATAAAAGGTTGGCGGTCTCATGTATATTTTGAAGGATAAACAATCGAAATCCGAACATGATTTTTATTTACGTTAAGGTAATAAACGATTAGAAAAGCGATTAACTTTAACGTTGGGCTTATGAAGTATTTAGATTAGGAAAAGAGATTAAAATTAATAGGTTTGAAATTAAACTAAATTTACGGCCGTAGTACATAAAATCTGAGACGTAAACATATGTCCAGACGTATAATTTATGTGAAATCTTGTAAGTGAGGGATGGAGAATGGGCGGAGATTGGGTCAGATAATAAAAATGACAGATATCCCAGAGTCTAATTAGGTATATCTCCCGTAGAAGTGTGGAAAACTATATATTAATTAATAATAGATGAAGTATGAAATTTCCCAGGAGACCACACACATCGGGAAAAGTGAAGAAAAGATAAAAGGAAGGGTAAAGAACGGAGATAGGAAATGATCCATGTGGAGAAAAGCGATACAATTCGAATTTATCCGTGAAATTAATAAATACGACTTGGAAAATGAGTAATTATAAGAGTTATGAGAAATGACATAAGAATCAAGAAGAAATTGTGCAAGAAAACGTCGCGGATAAATATAAAATTCAAAGATAAAGGAAAAACTCAAATCTGCGACAGGGAGATAGAGAGTACGGGTGGAAATGGAAAAGCTCATATAAGTGACAATAAAATTAAGTAGATTTTAGACAAATCGAAATTCAAAAATGCATAGTAAAGATTTCGCCATGGATTTAATCATGTTTCGCATGAGATGCATAAAATTGAGATCTATATATATGTTACTTAGGACGGACCTATCGCGAATTGAGAAAAAAAAGGAACGCAAAATCATGAGATTTTAACTACATTTTGTATGAACACAGGACAAAGGAAGCTTGGGCGATTAACACAGACTTACCCGATTCGGACCCTATCGATTTGGATTTGTGAGATAAAAATTAACCGCCACCCAAAGCCGGACAACAAAAGATCTTATGTAGGAACGATCGAAATTAGGGGAAGGGGTGTTCGGATTTACGAGTTGATAGGAGATAGAATTAAGCATCAAGAGAATTTCAGATACGTCTTTTGGGACCTGAGAGGGGTATAAAAGATGGAACACATCAGTCAGGAGGCAGTCGCGCCGAGGATTCGAAAAGTTGTTACGTGGCGGTACTACGTCTTTGGTAGGATTAACAGTGAAAAATCTTTAAGTGTTAAATTTTAAATAAGCCCCTGGACTTAGGAAAATTTTGTGAAAAGTACAAGTGCTAGAGTCAGTGAAATTTAATTTGGTTAAACAGTGAAAATAAATATAATTTAAACTCAGTGCTTAAAAGTGTTAAGTGAAATGCAGAAAGTGATTACGGAATTAAGAATTTAACTAAAATTTAAAAATAATTATTTCATTCAAAGTGAAAACATTCAAATTAAATTTAAGAGTTTGTTATCGTTAAATTAAAGTGGATGTGCTCGTGAATTGATATTTAAAGATAGATTATAATTTTGTTTAAAATTATTAATAGTAAATACTTCATCTTAGGTTAAAAGAAACACAAAAACAAAAAAAAAGGATTCGATAATAATAAACGTTTAAACCTTTGTTCTAAAATTAACAGTTAGAAAAAAAAATTAATTTATTAAGAGTCGAGTTTAATTAAAAGTTTGCACAATTCGGAATAAATTTTCTTATCAATTTATATAAAAAGAAATTTAGAATTAATAAATTGTTCAATTAAAATCCATCGTGCGTATAGCGACAGTGTTAAAAGTGTTTGTCGTTTTAACCGGAATTTTAATCATCAGTCTATCATTTCGAAAAAGAATTTGAAACAGCTATCATTCAAAAGCCTAAACTAGAAAAGTGTTATTAAATCAACGGGTTTTCTGAATTAGGATTTCGTTCGGAAGAAAAATTAAATATCAACTAATTTATATGATTCAAGCGAGAATAAAATATTAAATAGGAATAAATAGTCGAAAAGATTTATTTTGAAATTATTTGAAAAAATACAATTAATTAGGTAGTTTTCTTCATCAAGGTTGTTGTGTACACCCGACCGGAAATACCTTGACGTGGGTAAGTTTTCCTTTTATAAATAATTTTCAGGTCCCAGGAGACACAGAAGGGCTGTGAAATGGAAGTATATCAATTGAATATTAAAGAAAAACAGCAAAAAGGAAATACACACTAATATATGTAATATATGTATTTATCTATGAAAAAAAAAAATAAAGTAAAATATTGTATATAAATAGTATATATGAGTAATGTATGTACCTAGTATATGTATATATATATATATTTATCATTTAATCGAAGCATCGAAATGGTAGCGATTTTTAATACCTACCCGAGGACATATCTATATTATTGAAAAAGAAAATATGTATTTATTAATATTCAAGACTATGTAGATTCATATATTTTATATTTATTTATTAATATATGTACTCTTATTTAACATATTTTGACAATCGATATATGTGTACTTATATTTATATTTATTCTTCATTTAACCTCTTAGTAAATTTGTGTTCAAAAAGTGAAATAAATAGTTTAACTTCAAAAGGAATTAAAAATATTCTAATTAATTATGCACAATAAAAGGTAACATAACTGAATTATAGGGAGAGGTAGAAATATTTCTTAAATAAACAATCTCGCATCTAGGTTAGTGTGTCAAAGAAGGTGTTTATATTATTCGATTTGTTTACAAATAGAGACGCTGAAGATCTGGGCCAACCGCATAGTTTGAAAACGACCTTGGCCGTAACTAGAAAATTTATCAGGGTTATAAGGATAACCATCAGGATGTCATTGTGCAATGTGCAGCGATATGGGTCATTTACAAATACCTATCATTCACAATCTACAATTGAAAAATCATGGGTTAGCAAGATTTATATCGAATATTACATGAAACATTTGAATACCATTGATTAGATAGTCATATAGATTTTATTAGTTACCTGAACCAGCTGGAAGCTGCGTGCTCTCAAATGTCTATCAATCACAAACGACAATTGAAAAATCACGGGTTAGCCAGATTTATATCAAAATATTACATGAAACATTTGAATACCATTGATTAGATAGTCGCATAGATTTTTATTAGTTACTTGAAACAGCTGGGAGCCGCGTGTTTACAATTACCTACCATTCACAATCTACAATTGAAAAATCACGGGTTAGTAAGATTTATATAGAAATATTATACGAAACATTTGAACATTATTGATGGAGTGTTCGCATAGATCCCATCAGTTGCCAGAGACAGTTGAGAGTCGTGTACCCTCTTATGTGGCAATCAATTACTTGAAACAATTGAGAAATCACGGGATAGGATGAACGAAATTAATGTTGAAACCTGGAGGTAAAGTTTAAAACAAATACAGTTCATCAAACAGGAGGCAGTGGTCGCTCCTACAACAAGACCATTGACCAAACCAAATAGAGATGACGATTCTCTTAAATAAAAACGTCAAAACCAAACAAAAAGCCTGGAGTTCGATAGCTCTCCAAAACAAACTATCAAATAATTTCTTATTCTACTAGTATTTATTAGTATAACCTTATTCTTACGTATATATTCGGTTACCAATCCTAGAGTTTCGCAGAACTCTTCGTGCGAGATCCGAGCTCGGAATGCGAGGTAGATAGCCTCGTATTGCGAGTTATAAACCTTTCCCAAACTGTATGTATACATATATTTATTCGTATGTACTGTTTACTGGAGAATGCGGACCTGCATACAGCTTGCATTTAGGTCGGTAGACCACTCTCGCATTCTCTTTTAAACGTGGAATGAGGATTCACGACCCGTAAGTCCACACCAACCGTGAGTATATGATTGTATATAGGACGAAACCGGTTCGCTCTAAGTAAATTGTAGTCCAAGGAGGTGTTGGAATTTGGAGGTTTCGGGACCCGAGGGAAGACTTGAAGGCAGTGCATGATGACGTGGAAGGCTTTTTGGGACGCGATAACTTAGGTATCAATCAAAGAGCCGTGTCAAAAGATTGTACGAATTTCTTGTCGACTCACGATCATCTCGTTTACTTGCAGGAGGAAGGAGCCAAATTTTTGCTAGCAAAGGGTTATTCTGAGTTCGTCAAATATACAATTAACTAATAACATTAACCTTCTAAATCGATCCTTACATGTACCTTATAGCAGCTGAGTCATGGAGGAGTGGCGCCAACCAGACACAATAATTAATCATTGCCAAATTTACTAACAATTAACCATTTGAGTTATATTTAATCACCTGTTCAAATAAACATGTATAATATCTTTTATCAGCGTTTAACTACAACTTTGTTAGGGTGCAGGGAATCAGAATAGTTACAATAGGAAAGTTAGCTCATCCAGAGAATTCATTTAAGTCTAGGTTTGCAATGGAAAGACCAATTAAAATTGTAAAACTCAACACCTCGATCAGAACCGAGAGGGTTACCACAAAATGAAAGTAATTAAAATCCTATATCATAAATCAAAAAATTACACAACGTTTGATGGAATTTAATTACAATATAAATACGGGTATATTTGCGTTCAAGATCGTAAATAACGTATTAATTAGTTAAGTACATATGTCTATAAAGATATATAGTACAAGAGAGCTTTAAGTAGCTTTCTGTAGATATCAAAGAAATTAAGGGTCCAATTTTCATGGAGGCTTATGTGTTGTAGGGGAGGAATTTTCCATCCCTGCGAACACGTATGCAAAGCCTTAGAGAGAAAAAAAATTTAAATATCGATCATAGCCAAGAGAGAAGAAAATTTTATATTGTTTTAAACAAGTAAAAGAAAATGGAGAAATAGAGAGAACATTACAAGCTATAGGTTATCTTATGAGAAAAACCTCAAATTTTTTATCAGTCAATAATAATAACAACAACTGCACACAATGTTTACCAAAAATATAATAAAACAAAATTGAGAAATTTATAACAACTTACCTGTGTAATTCATACCACATTAATACTACGCTGGGTTCGCACGGACCCAACCTGTAAAATATCTTGAAAACAAGACAAGTAGCGACCTGCTCCCAACATAGTTCAACCAACAAGCTGCGGTGGTTTGGCATGCACAATGCACATGCACAATAGCTGGAGAGAAGAATGTATTTTTCGGTTTGATCCGCTTGGACCCCGTCTAGTTTTAATTAGTTAAATAAACCATGTAGTTTCCAGCCACCTTCAAACAGTAATGGTTATAAACGGCACTTAAGTACCATCACATAACCTAGACTCTCATCAAAAACATCGTATCAAAACTTGTCACTATTCTAGAAACTTTCTAAAGTGCACGTCAAAGGTCTTAGGTTGTCAAGATAAGGAGACAAATAAGCGGAATAAGAACAAGTTAAATATTGCTGACATTATCATCACAGTCTCAAATCTTAAGTGGTAGGTACTTTGTTCGGAAGGTACTTGACACGATTAACAGATGACAATTAGAATTACAACTTTACCGAATTTCATCAATGATTGGGATAAAGAAGAAGAAAATAATCGATTGCCGGATTCCAATGGGTGACAGTTATCAATAATAGCTAAATAAATTTTAGATGGGATCTACGTGTAAAAGTTAAACGTACGGATTTAGAAGAAGAAGACACTAATTAAACCCCAAAAAACCATAATGAAAATTATTCTGAAAGTCTCCATAAAAACTAGAACTGACGAAATCGTCAACAATCTTCATGTTAGTTAAACATCAATATTTGAAAACAACTCTCCTTTATATTTATTTATTTATTTCACGCCTATTAAGGCTTTTACATACAAATGCATAAAAAAATATTGACGAAATTATACATGAAAATAGTGCAGGCGACTATTTAAAACAATTGCAGAAAAATAACTATAAAGTCAAAATATCACTGAACTTGATCTGCACAGCATGCAGGCACAAAACATAAAAAATCCAAAATATTTTTTTCTGTTGCAGTTGACAAAATTATTATGTGTTAGTCAAATCAAATTAAATACCTTTATTAAAATATTCCACTACTTGATGAAAAAAACTTCGATAGGGTATGCTTATATATTGAAATTGATGTACTAAATATATCAACAACATCGTAGTATTTGTTTCCTAGCTGTTGAATCCGTCGCATAGGAGTGTGATATTAATAATAATAATAAGTGCTTTATTATCTTTTCTTTTGTAACAAATAGTTATAATGATATCCTCACTGGGATCTCCCGTGCTGAGGATTTCATTTACATATTATGTATAATTTAATTATAAGAAAGTTAATATTACTACAAAGTTATATATGAATTTAATTATGAACATATATCATGCAGTATAATTTTTTTTTTAAATCATTTTAAAATAAGTAAGATAGTGTTTTTTGGTAAAGTTCAGTTGATTCTGTTTTAGCCTGTGTTTGTTATTAGTAAATTTTCTATTTCAGATCTCCCTATATTAAGTATCCATAAATTTTAATAATTTATATATTAATTAATTCATAAATACAAAACACAAGAAATAGCAACCAATACATAGATAGGTATATAAGAAAGATTAAAGTACAACATTTGGGCAAAAAAACTTCATATACAATGGTACTTAACTCAACAACAAAATCCCACTCTCATTCAAAAATCACAACAATATCATAATACATCTTAAATAAAAAGCTGGATACAAAACTTAAGGAGATCAGAAATAGAAAATACGCCGACACCAAAAACAAACTGAAACCAAAACCACTCAACTGCACTCAAAACACTGTGTAAAATTTATTATAGTAACTAATAAAGTAATATTTAAAACTATTTTGGGAAAACCACTAATATAATACATTTATTACTATTTCATATTATTCACAATGCTAAAAATCCTCCTCAGGGGAGATCCAAGTGAGGATATCATTATCTCTATTTGTTAAAAAAAGGAATTTATTATTATAATGCAGTAAAACTTCCCGAAAATTGACAGCCTTCAACAAGAAATGGTAGACAAATTGCAAGTGAGTTAAAAAAGTAGTTGATGCGGACAACTTTATTTAATTGACACAATTATACGTAATAATTTGTTTTTCAAAATTGTAAAAAATATTTTAATAAAGGACTTTCAGTATTGATTTCGTTCTTCTGAGATGTGGTGTATTTGTCACTTATACCCACCCGTTACTTATAACCGTCAACTTGTTATGCCGAAATGTCTGGACGCCAGACAGCTTACAAAGAAAAACATAAGACATTAATAATTTGTTAATAAATTAACACTTTCTAGTTACCTAACACAATATCAATTGAAAAAATAAGAGTCATAACTACGGGAGCTAGAATTCATTGAATGGGCCAATTCTGTCAGAGGCTAATTCAATTTGCGTTCTCTGTCGTCCCTCCGCTCCCTCTTCCAACGCCCCCTACCAACACCGCCATCCCTCCACCGCTCCTTGCTCGCCTGTCAAAAGTAATTGGAACACGGATATTATTTTATTTACGGAGAAATGATGGTTCCTTTGATCAATAAATACATTTGACGCCTACAATAATATCAGCAATGATGGTTAATAGGAAAATGGTCGGTTAGCAGCATCTTCTATTGAAGTAACCAAGAGATTAAAGTAGAAATAGTTTTACTTTCTGGTTTACTCTACTTGTAAATTGAACAAATTAATTAATTTAACCAACTAATTGTGGATACTGTACGCCATTGTCTAGAATATATTGACTGATCAACTCAAGTCATGATTTTTTTTGGTATGAGTCTAAATGATTTTTATCTTTTGTCTTCACTAAGCCAGTGAAGAAATATACATTTATTTTGACCTCCAGTGAAGTCTTCGCTTGACTTCTCACTTCCATTATCCCTGTATTTTGTCTTTGTTTTCATATACCATCCTTCAATTTTATAATTAAAATATAAAAAAAAAAAAAAAAAAGATTTTGAAAGTCTGAAGCAAGTTCGAAAATAAATAATAAATATAATATAATAAACACAAAATATGATAACTGAAATAAAGAAAATAGCCAAAAACAAATTTCATGATACTCAACAGTTTTCTCGTAACAGACAAACAAGTTTCTACTTTATGCTAATAGATAATTTAGACGTTATTATTTTTGTATTTTAGGTAAAAATAATGAAGAAAAATAAATATAAACTTTAATTTTAAGGTAAGTATGAAAATTTAACATAGTCGTGCATTGACTAAATAAGACATCAATGTGGTTATGCCATAAAACCCCAGATTATTAATGTTTTAAGTTACCTGAAATGATTTGTCAAGTCAAGTGTAATTTTGCCGAAGTAAGTTAGGAAATAATATCTTTAGGAAATGTTTTCTTGAAAACTAATTTCAAATAACTAAAAGTGGGATTAAAATTTTTACGATAGTGGATTTGTTATGCTGACTTCAGAAATACCTCAAGTTTACTGGAAGAGATTCGTTGACACCGTTTTAAAGAAAATAAAATGTTAAAGAAAATTTTAACCACTCGAGCGATGGCTACCCTAATTTAAGTATTTGATTTTTGTGAAATTTTAAATCAAAATGTACTTTAAATTTCTCAAATAATATTTCTAAAATAGTAGATATATTAAATTGCTCTTTAAATTACCTTAAAACGGTTTTTGTAAGTCTGCTTTCCCAAATTAGATGAACGATGGAAAAATGTTGACGAATGAGGAAAAATAAAAGAGAGATGGATGGAGTATTTCGAGGAAGTCTTTGAAAGCGAAGTGAGTGACAGTGATTCCAGCGGCGAATCAGATATGAATGATGATGGACTGAATGTTAGCATAATTAGCATGGATGAGATAGAAAGATCAATTAAATGTATGAAGAATGGTAAGGCTGTCGGTTTCGGCAATATTGCTGCTGAATATTTTAAAAGAGGCAGCCGTATAATTCTCACATGGTTATGCAATCTTTTTAAACAATGTTTAAAGGAGGGTAAAACGTTTTTAGATTGGAGAAGGGCGGTGATCATACCATTATACAAAAGGTGAAGGGTCACGTATGGAATGTGGAAATCATAGGGCTATTGGCCTGCTAAGTTCAGTTGGCAAGCTGTATGGTAGAATTTTGATTGCAAGGGTAAGAAAGGAAACAAAGGATAAAATATGGGATGTGCAAGGTGCTTTTATAAGTGGAAGAGGGTGCATGGACCAGATCTTCTCATTGCGTATGCTCACCGAGAAGTTTCTAGCATAAAGTCTGTGCCTTTGTAGATCTAAAAAAAGCATACGACCGAGTCGACAGGAAAAAGCTATGGAAGGTGTTATCCAAGTATGGAGTTAATACGAATCTGACTCAGGCAATTGCGTCTCTGTATTAAGGAAGCGTTGCATGTTGTAGGGTGAAAGGTTGTTTTAAAGGGTGGTTTGATATCACAAAAGGTGTAAAACAAGGCTGCGTAATATCACCGTGGATATTCAATCTATACATGGATAATTGTATGCAAGAATTGAAAGAGGTGGTATTGGGCGCGAATTTGAGTAATCTGAAAGTATGTTGCCTGTTGGATGCTGATGATGCGGTGCTGATTGCTAATATTATGGATGATCTGCAGTCTCTCGTGTCTAGGTTGAACGAAGAATGCATGAAGAATGAGTTAATGATGAATGTACGAGTAAGTAAGTCTAGAGTGTTTGAAAGAGAGAGTACGAAAACAGTGTCCAATATAGCTTTGAATGAGGTATACTTGGAGCAGGTGGATGAGTTTGTGTATTTAGGAAGTGTGTTAACGAGGGATGAGAAGGCTGACAGAGATATTGAAAAAAAGTTAAATGCAGGTAACTCCATTAATAGAGGTGTAACGGACGTAGTTGACCACATTATTTAATTTCATAAAATCTGTTTTACATTTATAAAATGTGCCTACCCCACGCCACTGGCGAAATCATCACTCCCCGCCACTGGCCGTTTTGTTCCTGGCCGCTTGAAAAACTTTGTCTACGAACGGCATCGATACCGCATCGCCGGCTTACCTGCCGCGTGGATCGATGTCCAGCATTTTTTCTATGTAAAATTTACTAGGAAAAATCAATTTTTAAATATTGCAAATGTTTATATTTTACTTGTTCATCCCCTCGGCGGTAGTCAAATAAACACTATTTTTTATATACTATATATATATACTGAGGAGATATTAAAAAGCTGTTTTTCACACATATGTACAACCAATTTTGAACAATATTTTTTACCTTTTTTGCGTGTACAAAAATCCAAGAACCTCGTAGCATAGTGAATCTTATCTCTTTCTGAGCGCTATGTTACGGGGATCTGGGAAAAATACCAACATAACAATGTTTTACAAATTTGATCGCTTTGAGATCATTTTTACACATTTATTTACAAACATTTCTTATTTTTTATCGTATCTTGACAAACATAAAATCTAGTTGTCAAGATACACATTCTTATAACTACTATGCATTTAAACTATGTAATTGTCATTCATGTAAGCCTTCAAAATCTTTTCTAACTCGCAAATTTAAGCGACTACCTTCGATTGTGCTACCGGCAAAATGAATATGCAACATTTTTCCGGGGCATATAAACACATATCTGGCGCGGGTACAACCCCCCACCACTTTTGGACTCAAAGCCCAATGTCGGGTGCGAGTCATGCTTATTGAATATAAGCAGCCAAATAATAAAATAAAATTAGTTCATCTTTACCACCGAAACCAAGCGTTTTATTATCTACAAGTGACTCCTGCCCAACATCTGCCTCACCTCGCCAAGTCTTCTGCTCCAAGATCTTCTGGTGTTACCTCCTCAAGACAAGCCGGCCCTCCTCTGGAAAACCGCCAACACCAGAAGCGAGCAGAGACGACAGCACACCCAGTGCCCAACATTCACCAAGCCTGGGTGCGGGAGGCAGATTCATCATCAATATCTACTACTATCATCATCATCGGCCGTAAAGGAGCATTTTCAACGGTTGAAGACACGGTTTGGACCCGGCGCCTAAATCTACAGTCTTGTGCGGACTCCCGTCCAGTACAAGAGGACTGAACGCAGTTGGCGCTAGCAAAAAGTTGTCAAAAGAAGCGAAGTTAGCAGTCCACAATGGAGTGCTGGTACCTAGCGTAATGTTTCGAAGTGAGGCATGGAACTGGCAAAGAAAGGATGAAAGTAGATTGAATGTTGTTGAAATGAGATCTTTGAGGGTTATGTGTGGTAAAACCATGTATGATCGTGTGAGGAATGTGGAGATCCGCAAAGAGTGCAAGGCTGATGTAAGCGTAATGAGTAAGATCAAGAAAGGGACGTTTAGATGGTTTGGGCATGTATAGCGAATGAGCGAAGAAAGGAGTGTAAGGAGAATATACGATGCAAATGTGAATGGAAGCAAAAGTTGGGGACGCCCGAGGAAGAAATAGCACGACCAAGTGAATCAGATACTCGAGTCGGACCATATCAAGAGTTAGATTAATAGAAGAGTATGTATGAGACGACGTATGAATGTGAATGAGGCCAGGAGTGTGTGCCAAGACTGAGTTGTTTGGTGGTCCGTCCTCTCTGCCTACCCTTTCCCTTTTAAGAATAATAAAATTAAAAAAAATAATATTTATACTGTCAATGGATAATCAATCTGTTGTGCAATAAAGATATCCATGGATATTAAGACACTCAGGGATGAAACCACTCTCATCTAAAATTAATATCTTAGTTGTATAAAACTATTAATTTGTATTGCAATTTAACAATCCTAACAAAATAGCTAGGTCTTTCGATCAAAGGTGCATCCAACAAGCTAAAACGAAGAAAACATTTGGACATGGAAATTTCGTTTACTACGGATTAAAACTTAACAACAGATTACCTCTCTTCTATAAAAATACTTTAAAATATCAATATATTCTAAAAATTGTAAAACAATGGATCTGAACGCAGGGAGACACGAAATTTATAGAACATTGTAACAAAATACAGACTGATTGAAGTGAGAAACCCTTTGCAATATCCAACTAATATATGAGTATAATCAAAACAAAATCTGTTAGCTTTTAGATTTACGTTGTAAAATTTGAAGTATTAAGAATTACAAAAAAATGTAGTACACATCCTAACCAGTGTAATAGGTATTAAATTATAGTATAATGTCAATTGAATACAATACGGAAAATGAAAAAATTTCCCTCAACGGGAAATACCAATGAGGAAAAATAAAAATAAAAAATAAAAAATTAAACCAAATTACGAAATATAATTATGTCAATTCAAATCATAGAAATTAAACATAACTTGATTGACTGCCGTAATATAGTGCCAAATTATGAATACAAACCAAATTCATTTTTAAAAAATTAATTTTATAAAATATATTATGATAAAACTACATATACTAATAGACCGAAAGATTAGTCATAATAGACCCGATATACTTTTACTTGACAAAAGGCATTCTCAGTCTATAAAAATCTTACCAATTGCTATTTCGGCTACTGGCATTATACCTAGCTCTCTCATTCAAAATTTAGGATCTGTCAAAGAATTTATATATAAAAATGCAAAAATCAGTCATTTTAAAAATACATGTAGGATAACGAAAGATTTTTAAAATATTTATGTTGAGGTATCAGTAGGATTTATAGGTCCAGTTAGGAGTTCTACGGAGCCGAACCCTCTGATATGAAATATCTGTAGTCGGTGAATTGTTTTCCCATTTGATCTCTGGTGAGTTGACTTGTTGTTCTTGTATTGTTTTATATTTATTATACGGATATAATGCACTTGCGTAATGTGGATTGATTAGATGATCATTTGTGGAAAAGTGTGTGGAAGGGTTTAGTTTTTCCTGTGGGGAAGATTTAACCTGGACATAAAGTCGAAAATTAAAAGAAAAAAAAATACATACTAATAATAGGTTTATCAAGGTGAGAAATTCTTTTGAATAAATTGTGTTTTTGGTGGATAAGTAAAGCAATATAAACAACACAATAACCACGTTTTTGATTTCGTAAATAACCCAGCTGAATTAAATAGAACGGATTCGTAAACCCTTTTGAAAATTATAATCGAATAATGGAAACCCTTGCCATTACATATTCCTTTTTCCCCTCTTTTACATTCGCTAAGAGCAAAAAGGTTAAGGCCCTGTTCTGACATCCTATGGAGGAATTGAAGGGCACCTAATCCCTTGCGGCTTTCGTTTGAAACTCAGTCAACATCACGCAGAGTTCATATGGGGATGACGCTCTCACGCACTCTTGTAAGGAAATATCTTATTATTCATGACTGTAGGGAGAGCATTGTTATCGTGTTGACATTGTTACACAGCCGGGAAGACAAGCCAACACGCAACACAACGAGGAAATTATACTCAACTTTAAAGACTTTGTTGAAATTCAGGTATATTAATTTATGTTTTTGAAACTGACTTAGCAAGTTGAAAATGATGGCGTAACTAATGAATTCTTAACAGAAAGTCGTGCGAATGTCATGATATTAGTGCTCACTATTTCAGAGTTTTTAGTGGTGTTGAGGTTTTGCTAGGTATATCGCATTCCCATAACTGCATTGCCAGAAGTCAAAAATCGGATTTTGTTGACTTTCGTTGACTCTAAGATCCAATAACTCAGTTTGGCATATTTTTACTTCGGCAGTGCAGAGCGGATCTACGACATATATTAAATACATTTAGATGACACAGCATATACTCATCGTTTAATAACCTTCATAAAAAGCTCAGTTGATTGAAGTGTTTTTAAGCACCGATCAATGAGCTTGTCATGTTTCGAAGGGCCATCTTTTATTTCTCAATAAATATTTACTATGTATTCGAAGAAAATATTTACTCTGTGGCTTGCCGTAATTATAATTTCCAATATAAACCCATTGTACGGGACGTGTTTGCCTGCACAAGAAAAGAATGTAAATAATAAGCACCGGCACACATCAGTCCTCAACCTGGGTAATGATTTAAGTAAAACACCGTGAGGTGTTCTATCCAAATCATC
The DNA here is from genome assembly GCA_026573805.1 of Hesperophylax magnus. Lineage (NCBI taxonomy): Eukaryota > Metazoa > Arthropoda > Insecta > Trichoptera > Limnephilidae > Hesperophylax > Hesperophylax magnus. The sequence continues at coordinate 119,174 of JAIUSX010000116.1, read as the reverse complement.
ATAAAAGAAAGACGATTCGAATCAAAATTCACATTTTAATTACAAGTATTGTATTGGTATACAGAACGTACAAAGGGGTGTAGCTTATAGGTACTTCCTATTTTTTACAGCTAGCCCAATTCACAAGAAATAGTTATATGTATTTCAATACAACTGGGATTTAAAACACAGATAGAAAACTGATACAACCGGAATCCTTTCAGCGATAATTTCAGATTGGAGCACATTGTGCATCATCGCGTCATACGATACAGTAAATGGTGTGGGCGACTGCTGCAGCAGTAGCCAGTTCAATTGGTAGCCAGCAGGAATCGGCCAGCTTCTAGGTTGTTAGCATCAATGGCTAATTTAGTCGGTAGCCAGGAAGAATTGGCCAGCCTCTAGGTGTTCAGCATCAATGGCTAATTCAGTTGGTAGTCAGGAAGAATTGGCCGGCTTCTAGGTTTTCAGCATCAATGGCCAATTTAGTTGGTAGCCAGGAAGAATTGGTCAGCCTCTAGGTTATCAGCATCAATGGCTAATTCAGTTGGTAGCCAGGAAGAATTGGCCGGCTTCTAGGGTTTCAGCATCAATGGCTAATTCAGTTGGTAGCCAGGAGGAATTCATCAGAATCTAGGTTGTCGGCATCAATGCAGCAGGGATTGGCCAGCCTCTAGGTGATCACCGGTAGTGGGCAGTTCAGTCGGTAGCCAGCAGGTATTCGTCAGCCTTTAGGTTGTAAGCATCTGTGGCTGGTTCAGTCAGTAGCCAGGAGGAATTCATCAGAATCTAGGTTGTCGGCATCAATGCAGCAGGGATTGGCCAGCCTCTAGGTGATCACCGGTAGTGGGCAGTTCAGTCGGTAGCCAGCAGGTATTCATCAGCCTTTAGGTTGTAAGCATCTGTGGCTGGTTCAGTCAGTAGCCAGGAGGAATTCATCAGAATCTAGGTTGTCGGCATCAATGCAGCAGGGATTGGCCAGCCTCTAGGTGATCACCGGTAGTGGGCAGTTCAGTCGGTAGCCAGCAGGTATTCATCAGCCTTTAGGTTGTAAGCATCTGTGGCTGGTTCAGTCAGTAGCCAGGAGGAATTCATCAGAATCTAGGTTGTCGGCATCAATGCAGCAGGGATTGGCCAGCCTCTAGGTGATCACCGGCAGTGGGCAGTTCAGTCGGTAGCCAGCAGGTATTTGTCAGCCTTTAGGTTGTCAGCATCAATGCAGCGAGATTGGCCAGCCTCAAGGTGATCACCGGTAGTGGGCAGTTCAGTCGGTAGCCAGCAGGTATTCATCAGCCTTTAGGTTGTAAGCATCTGTGGCTGGTTCAGTCAGTAGCCAGGAGGAATTCATCAGAATCTAGGTTGTCGGCATCAATGCAGCAGGGATTGGCCAGCCTCTAGGTGATCACCGGCAGTGGGCAGTTCAGTCGGTAGCCAGCAGGTATTTGTCAGCCTTTAGGTTGTCAGCATCAATGCAGCGAGATTGGCCAGCCTCAAGGTGATCACCGGCAGTGGGCAGTTCAGTCGTTTGATTATAAGAGCCGGCACACGGAGACGCCCCATTCTTGTAATGATGACTGATGCGTCTGACTCAGCTGATAAAGTGCCGGCCGTAAACAGCTCGTTAGAAATAGTTGTAATCTTTAAAATGATTGTGCCGTGATGGAGGAACAGAAGCGACTACAGATTTCAGTTAACACTCAGGAATTTATAATTATAGTTAACAGATCGCGTTTTAACTGTTTAAGGTGTTCCGTCCACTCGTGTTAATTTTTGAAATTTGACTGCCGAATATTGTAGTGTTTTTAGCTATTTATAATTTCTCTAGCAAGCCCTCTTGTGACGTCAATATCTTTACCACAACTTGTTTTCGTTTCAGACGCAGGTGTTTTTAGGTGAGAATAATAATTTTGCACAGCGACTTGTTTGTCAATATTTTGATTTTTCTCCTGCTCGATTCGCTTAGTAACCGATAATTGTGGTGCATTTTTCAACTCGTAAACATTATTTCTTAGAAAAAGGGGTCATCAAACTTGCCAGGTGTTCAACCTTAGTCGCAATCGAGTCAAATGCAGTAAATCTTGTTTTCACGTTCGATACACCCATTACTTCTTTAATTATTGCAAAATCATGTTTTGGTGTCATTTTAATTTAAATAAAATCAATAACTTTGTGAACACCACTAATAAATCAAAAAGGATTGATATATTTCAAAACCAATAGTTTCTTCGTCAGGGTAAACGTATTTAGATCCTTTTTGATTATATAGTGGTGGTTATTTTATGGGATAAGAGATGGGAAGGTGACAGAGATATTGAAAAAAGGGTAAATGCAAGTAACTCCATTAATGGAGGACGGAATGCAGTTGGCGCTAACACAAAAATGTCCAAAGAAGCGAAGCTAGCAGTCCACAAGCGAAGCTAGCAGTTGGTACCTAACCCGATGTATGTAAGTGCGGCATCTAACTGGCAGAGAAATAATTTATTTATTTATTTATTTTATTTAAACGCCCATAGGGCTTTTACATACAATGCTATTATGTTTTTTAAATACAATAACAATAAAGAGTTTACATAATATATAAGAATATACAGATTATATAAAATATAAGATTGAACAATGCATAGGTTAACAAAATATAGGTAACATGAAACAAGAGTTTACGAAACGTAGGTAACATGAAATTTAAGTAAATGAAATAAAAATATATGATCTGCCAATATCCTCCAAAACAATTGAATAAAAAGGATGAAATTGTTGTTCATATTAGCCTATAAACTATGTAAATCTCTATTACGCAAGATTAGGATAAGAAACGACAAAAAATCTAATAGAAAAACATTTAGTTAAGTTTTATAATATTAAACCAAGTATCACAATATTAAGTCAAGTACCACAATATTAAACCAAGTATTATAATATTAAATTAAGTATTACAATATTCAGTCAAGTATTATAATATTAAACAAAGTACCATAATATTAAGTTATATTAAACTAAGTATTATAATATTTATTTATTTAAACGTAATTTGTAGAGTAGTGGAAATAGTTCGCACATACTCCGTTTAATGTTTGCAAAGTTCATATTTGACATACAGATTAAATAATAATGTGTTTATAGGCTGATAGACATTCAGTACCGTTAGTGTTCACGCAATATTTATTCCCTGCACTGTGTAGTCGGTTCATTACTAAATTTATTTCTGCTATGGTACCTGCAATGTTACAATGGTAAGGTACCTTCTGACGAACCGTTCTACTAGGCACATGAAAGTCGATCAACCTAAGGAGTTCAGGGGAGTCAAACATGTTATTAACAATTTTATAAAGAAAAAAGAGATCAGAACATATTCTTCTTTCTTTTAATGTGGCTAGGCCCATGACTTTCAACAGTGAGGTGTAGTTAATGTTTTCAATAGGAATACCTAATCTATAATTTATGTTACGTAAAAATTTATGTTGGATTCGCTCGATAGATTTTTCATGAATATTGTAAAATGGATTCCAAATGTTTGATTTGAATTCTAAATGGCTTCTGACAATGGATGAATATAATATTTTTAAAGATTTTAAAATTTTTGAAATCTTTTGCAGTTCTTAATATGAAACCCAACATTTGCATCGCTTTAGTGGTTATATTGTTAATGTGGGAGATAAATGTTAATTTGGTGTCAAATATTATCCCCAGGTCTTTTATTTCGGGTACAGATACTAAGACTTGATCATTCATACAGTATGTGAAAATCAATGGGTTTTTCTTCCTATAAAAATTCATGACTTGACACTTTTTTACATTGAGGGTTAACTTATTTAGGATACACCAATCAGAAAAGCTAATGAGATTTGATTGTAATAATAAGCAGTCATTAATATTGTCAATAATTCGGTAAATTTTCATATCATCTGCGAACATCAAAATAAAGACACGTTTAAATACATTTGTAACGTCATTTATAAATATGTTGAAAAGAATGGGTCCTAGATGTGATCCCTGGGGCACACCGCTTGTAGCTGTAAAAGTGTAGGACAGTTGACCTTTAATGCAGACAGTAAGCTCTCGATTAGACAGATAATTCTTAAACCAGGATAGTACGTTACCGGTTATGCCAATTTTCGCCAGTTTGCTAACAAGAATTTTATGGCAAACCTTATCAAACGCTTTGCTGAAATCAGTATATATAGAATCGACTTGTTGTCTATTAGCAAGTGCATTTGTTATATTTTTTTTTTTTTTAGTTATTTATTAAGTTAAAAGAAATACATATTTCGCTTTGTTAACTTAAGTGTACATTGATTAAAAACAAAAATAATATTTATATAAATAATTATGGTTTACTACCTAAGTAACATATTTTTCTTAAGTAAGAGCATTTTGGTTTTGCTCATTGATCTTGAGGGCAAACAGTTTTTTCTTAAATATATTTATTCTATTTACGGTTGTCAGGCTATCAGGAAGGAGATTATATATGTGTACACCCTCATGGCCTATGTTTCTTTTACCACACTCTGTCTTTGCTGAATTTGTGTATAATTTATTGTGTTGTCTTGTGTGGTGGTCATGTACTTGTGATGTTTTCATAAATGAAGTATTTGTGTGTATGAGGCCATTTTGGATTTTGTGAATTAATAGGCATATGTTGTATTCGTACAGTTTTCTAATTTTAAGTAAGTTAGTTTCTTGGTATACTCTTTTAGTGGGGGTATCTGGTCTATAGTTAAAAAGTTTTTTTATAACTTTGTTTTGTATTATTTGAATTTCGTTTAGATATGTGATGTTTGTGTTTCCCCATATTTCTATGAGATAATTTAGGTGGGATTGAATTAAACTAAAGTATAATCCCCTCTTTACTTGTATTGGTAGAAGATGGGCTATTCTACCAAATACACCAATTACCAATTATTAATTAATATAATTTTCGTACAGGGATAGATTGGTTAAGGTTGATCTGTTTGAAACCAAACCATGTTGGCAAGTTGTAATGATGGATTTCACGCTGGGGTTTATCTCAAAAAGAATTAATTTTTCAAAAATCTTGGGTATTGATGATTGGATACAAATTGGACGATAATTTTCAATTGCAGATTTATCCCCGCATTTAAATATTGGAGTTAAGTAACTTTTTTTCCAAAGTTTTGGGAAATTTCCCGTTGACAGAGACTTATTAAATAATATGAACAACGGAATGGATAAGCTGTCTGCACAGTTTTTAATCAAGATGGGTGGAATTTGATCCGGCCCGGAACTTAATTTTGGTTCAAGTGTTTTAAGGTAATTTGTAATGTAGGTGATGTTAATATTAATATTTGATAATTGCAAGTTTATATCAGAATTAAATTCCGGAATTTGTTCATCTGAAATGTTAGGTTCAAACACATCTTTAAAGAAATCGGCAAACATGTCAACAATTTCTTTTATGTTGCCAGAACTCCTCTGTTTATGATTCATAGTTCCGGGGATCCCGACTTCATTTTTTTTCATAGACTTTACGTGTTTCCAGAAATGTTTTACATCATGATTTATAGTATTTTCCACTTCCATTATATAATTTTTATAACTATTTTTAGACAAATTTTTGCAAGCTTTCCTGACACTTTTAAATTTAATATAATTAGGTACAGATCTATGTTCTTTATAGATTTTATGAGATTCTTTTTTAAAATTTATCAAGTGAATTAATTCTTTAGTGAACAAATCTCTCAAAATGAGTTAAAAAAGGTGGTTCCTGTTTCTTTTATTGACTACGCAGATATTAAATATGAATCTTAAAATTATTTGCAATACGTTAACATACTATCTCTAAACGAAAACAAATACTATAATATCTTACGCCATGAGCCTATAAACAAAAGTTTATTGAATAAAATTCTGGTTTTAGCTAGAAGCTGGGGCGAAATCCCCCGAAACGTAACCCTTTCAATTAGCTGCCTGCTCATTATATAATTAAGTAAACCAAAATTAGCATAGTAGCTAAAATAATGTACAAACAAATATGTGCCGAATCTGAAGCAAAGGTTGAAGGACGCGTTACCACTAAAATATTTAACGTGTTTTGAATAATCAACTCGGGTTAACTCAACCAATTACTTATATTCGCTTGAAAACATTCTGCCCATCAGATATTCGGGATAAATTAAAGTGACAAACATGGGGTAATTTATTTAGACCTCTGAGGGTTGAGACAAGACAACCAGGGACAGAAATTAAGCATTTCTAAGTTGCAGGTTTCTTCCTTGTTTGTTGCGGGTTCACTCGTGTGTGGGTTTTGTTTGTGGCATGTTGATCAAAAATTACCACGCTTACAACGGATTAGTTAAATCGTATTATAATAATTCTTCGTCTTCTTTCTCTAGTGATTCGCGTGATGTGAAAGAACATCGCAGTGAAATTCCTAACTATTGATTCTTTAATGAAGCGTGGTTGGATTTACACACTTTACAAACTCACAAAACTCTATTTTGCCTATGTACGAAGTCATTTGGAGTTTGCATCAGTTGTTTGGTCTCCATTTTACAAAATCCACATAAAAAAAACGAAGCAATCAAAAACAAATTCCTAAAATATCTTTGTTACAAGTCATTTGTAATAATTATGCGGATGCAGCTTCATACTTTAAAATTGATTCACTGAGTATCATAAGGATGCACTATTCCTGTATAAAGTTGTTAAAAATAATATTCAATTCCCAGAGTTGCTAAACAAGATTCCATTCATTGTACCTGCGCGTTCAACACGCTCTTGTGTCCTGTTCAGGGTTGATCAAAGCAAAACGAACTCTAAGCAGATCTCTCGCCTGAACAGACTATGCAATAATTACAATAGCGTATTATCCAAGGTCGATAATTTCAGTTGCGAACTTACCAAATACAAGAGGTCCATAAAATAATATTTCTCTGATGGTTTGTGAATAATATTTATGTCTCTATTGTTTATATCTCTATTATGATTTGATTTATATCTACAACCTCTCTCCATGGCTATAAATGTTTTGTTTTGTAAATTTTTCGTTTTATATAATCTTTTGTTTTGTATAAATTTTTTAATTCATATTCCTTTCTCACAAATTTAAATAACTTATTCCATATTATGCTGTCTCAGTTAAAGTCACAAGGAGGAAATCCATAATTGGTTTTATTTTACTATATAATACTTATGTACAAACTGATGTCGATTTCCCGAAAATGAATAAATAAATAAAATAAATAAATACAACTGGCTAACAAGAAACTAGGCGTCTTGTAGAGGGCTAGCAGATTCTTCAATAGTAACCAGCTGCTAACCCTATACAAATCTCAAGTACGCCAATAATTTAATTTAGGAGCCACCTCTGGGCTGGAGCCCCACAATACTTGATGAACCTACTTGATTCTGTGCAAAGGAGGGCAGTCCATTCGATTGACAATCCACTGTTAACTAATGCACAGATGCATGCTGATTCTGTTCTATGCAGCATTGATCCCCGGTGCACCGCGCACCGGTGCACGTGCTTGAAACTCGACCTATACGAGCGGAGCACCCGTTCACAGTTGATGTTGGCTTAAAGAGAACGGGCCTCTTCTTCGACTCGTTTTTTATGTAGGAAGGCTCGTGTATGCGGAACGAATTACCGGCATCTGTTTTTCCTCCTTCATATAATTCGGGCCACTTCAAAACCTACATTAATAAATCTCTGTCTACAGCCCCTATCTTAAACCGACTCATTTTAGGACCAAAATTATACATTATATATGTAATTGCCATGTCTAAACTTTTTAAAATAGCCCGTAGATTCATTTTTGCTGATGATACTGCACTAGTTGACTCTAATGAAAACCCTGAAATAGCTTTTCAAGAATTACAAATAGACTTTAACGAGCTACTTAAATGGTCTCATAATGTAGGACTAATTATTAATGTCAAAAAAACTAAATGCATGTATATAAGATCACTGAGGTTGAAAATGTGGAACTTACCTAAAATAACTGCACATAATTTTGAATGTATACATAAAAAAATGAATAATATTTGCTGCTGTGAAAAAAATGATTTTACAAACGAATATACTTACCTTGGCATAATCGTAGACAATAACTTTAAATGGGACAAAAGTGTGACCAAAATTGTAACCAGCTCAGATGTTTGGCGAGTAATTTTTATAAATTATAATTTGTATTGCCTCGATGCACTCTCAAACTTATATATCATTCTATGGTCGAATCAATACTTAGATATGGAATTCGAACTTGGGGACACTCGAGTAATATTAATATTAAATACATTCAAAATTTACAAACTGCTATAATTAAAAAAAATTGTTAAACCTAGCATTTACAAACAAAGAAACAACTTAAAATTACTGTATGGCTCTGAGGGCCTACTTCCAACTAAAGGGCTTCTCTGGTTTATTATAATTATGGATAATGCGGGAGAAAATGCATGCAAAAAGTCATTGGTGCATAGTCACAAAACAAGATTTACTGAAAAAAAGGCCTAAAAATTCCACTAATATCAAATAAGTATGGTAGCAGAACACTTGACTATTTGATACCTGTGATTTATAACAAATTTAACGAAAAATTTAACTTAAAAAATAATGAGGAACCCTGCCCTAAACTAACAAAAAAGTGGTTAATAAATGAACAAAACGTTTATCTATCCTAAACATTATATTTGGTATTAATATTTAAACTTAAGCTAATGTGTATTATGTTATAACATTAAATGGTAGAACCTACAGACAAGCTGATTGTTACAGCTTTGTGGGACTACCCATATCTTATATTGTATTAAATGTAATTATATTCAATTTATTAAATAAATAAATAAAAAAATAACGCTGCCCAACCGGGTGGTGATATAGCTCCCCTGCCTTTACATTGTATAGTCAGGGCGCTCTTATGAGGTGTCATATAAAAAAAAATAGGGACACTCTCTACATTTAAAAAAATTGTAACTCTTAAAAAGTGACTTCATTACGTAAAAAAGGTTGACTCAAATTCTTATCTTGTCTAAATTCTTAGAAAACATCAAGTTTCTCTTTCTTGCAGAGAGAATACAATTAAAAAGGTTCAACGTTTTATCCGTACATATTTATAAATTATTTGAATAATATTATTTCATGAATTAAGGGATGAGATTTGTTTCTTCAAAAATAATTAAAAAAACCGCGAATATATTAATACTACAAAGAAATTATTCCACTCTTTCTTCATTCGCGTTGAATCGCGGTGCGGCACAGAGAGAGAGACAGCCCGGAGGAAATTCTGTAGAAAGGAGGAGGCGTGTTATCCCAGTTCAATTTCATTAAAATAATGGCTTCACGAAGAAAGTTTTCTTTGCGTTTCACTGTGGGGGTACCTACGTAGGCACGGTAGGAAAAACACGGTTCTATGTGGGTTTAATCTCCCTGATATCGGTTAACCGTGTGAGGAATTATTTCATTATGTCTTTCGAGAAAAACAGAATCTCTTACTAAATGCCACGCAACTTTTCAGGAATAGGAATTCTCCCAGACGTTGAATAGATTATATTTAGCTGTTAAATGGAGGAAGCAAGGAAAACCCTTGATGAATTTCTTCCTTTGTCCATCATTCTAATTATATACAACAAGATAGGGGAAATAATTAATCACGAACACAATAAATAGAACAAAAATATTAATTTCAAATTATATTTTGCAAGAAGATGTAGTTTTGTTATTTCACATTTAATGTGAATTTATATTTAGATTCTAGTGAATCAAAACTAGAAAAACATTTGTTTTTTGTTATAACGTATATCTAAATGAAGTGGTAGGACCTACTTTAAATAGAATAAATCAAATTATGCTTAAACTAGTGAAGCAGCACCAAGTCAGGTAAAAATTGGTCCAGCAAGCAGGTTTCCTCTCATTATAACAATAATAATAAATCTCATTTACCTTAACAATATTTTAAATTCTTTATTTATATCCATTCTTTACTTATGTTCTAATGAAAATAATTTCGCTCAGGTCCTATGTCATCTTTGAGGATGATGTGTTGAGGGTTATTTTAAGGAAAAAAAGGAAGATCTTGTAAGGAAAAAAGGATTGAGGGGTGGGTAGGAGTCTGGGGGGTCAGTGTGTCCAGGAGTGACGGGCGCTTGATTTCACCCCCCCCCCACCTATAGCGGTGCAAAGGAAATGGGTCCAGAGAGTCCTTTTGGAAAGGTTAAATATCTCCCTCAGCCACTCTGTTCATATCCCGCCACACAAGTCATCTACAAGACATAGACAATCCTCACCCCATGAATCCGGGAACCCCTGCTATATCACCAAACGTAGCGAACCCATAGGGGTGACCTATGGCAGAGGTTTTGGTTATCCGATGAATAGTTTCCGGGGCGGCGGTACTCATACCCGCTTCCCGAATTGACAACAAAGCTTTTTTTGCCGTGTTACGACCGTTTTTAAAGAACTCTTGTGAAAAAGGCGGAGAGACTTTAAGATAATACAGATTTAAAAATTAAGTTCCCAGAAATGAATGGAGTTCCGAGAAACATATTTATATTGAAAGAAAAATTCACTCTCGATTCGTTATAAAAGTAATATTTCTTTAATCATTATTTCTTCATGCATTCTAAAGCATTATTTTTAGCGATACATTAATTGACACCCAATAATATTAACCTCAGTCAACAGTCTAATTTTACCACAAGAAATGAATCTGGGCAGAATATTAGATGTCATATAATCAAGCCTGGTTCACATAATATTATACCGCTTCAATCTAATTACGTGTATCAACTTCTGGTGAACCACCGCGTGCCAAATATTACAAAATCTACACGACATGCAAATAATTATTAACGTTCACTGAATATACATGAGTGTTATAATATCAACAATGAACAGTACTGTAATACTTTCAAAGTTATAGTAAATAAAGATCTGTGTTTGATGCCCGTGTGGCACTTAAAATAGACTGTATGTAAATTAATAAGAGATCAATCAATCGTGTTATTATCAGAAGTAATACGAGGAGAAAATCACAGGAATTCCAACCTTTTGATGATATTGGTTTCTTTTAGGTCTTGTTAGTTTTTGAGAATTCCATATAACTGCAGTTTATAGGTGTACACCTTACACAATCGCCATTAATGCTATATTTTCACCACACAACGTTGTTTAAATTCACCGAACGACAACTTAGGGATGCATTTACCACTATGTAATGACCTTTCACGTGTGTGTTAATAAAAAATGAATAACATTGGTGGTGAGGTTTTCTTCTTCAGTTCTTGTTTCTTCCAGGAAAGGAATGACAATTTGGATAAGACATTGGGATGTGGAATAATCACTAAACTGTTTCAATATTAAGGCGTCTTAAACAGCGGCCGAGAATTCAAATTTCGTTAAACGACGGTCTCGCGATCGGACGTTTTTTTAGAACGAGACAGAAATACCGAATTCATTCCACTGCGAGCCGTACTTCCGCACGGCTACAGCATGGTTCCGATGAAAGAATAATTATTGTTGTTGAATTCTCGGTTGTAGCTTTCTTCATAATAAGTAGTTACATACATATTTGTAAATTATACGTCGGAGTGCGTAAACATAAATTAATACAAATGCAGTGGGTTGACATGGTAGATAAAAAATGTGTAGGTATATGAATATACATTAAATAAAAATTTGAAATATTTGTTTTTTTTTTTATTAATATTACATAGGTTTTCCAAAAGTGAGTAAAAATCTTTCGTTTTACATATTTGTTCGTTTGTACGAAATATATTACCAGTAAGTTTTATTTCTAATACTTATCTTTACAGTATTACTTGATTTGATACGTATTATATTGTAAATAGGGTTTATTCCTTACAACTGAAGTATAGTGTATATATTAAAACTAGGTTTTATTTCCAACTATTTTCTACAGTACCTACCTACATATGTAGTTATGCGATTGCATAATATTGTATCGCTTTCATGTGTTTGTTTTCATGGTTAACGGATGTAGAAAGACCTGACTCGTCTAATTTTTGAAATGTTATTAAGGGCCCACTATTCGAATTTCATCCAATTTCCGAGATATTTTCCTTAAAAGTTTGAAGTTTTTAAGCTCTTAAAAAAATATATGTTATTCTTTAAGATAGTCTCTATTTGTTCCAAAAGCCGAAACGGTAATTATTTGAAATTCCCTCGATAGAAATAAATCGCAAAGTATGCTCCGAAAAATATTATTAACACTTTTATTTCTGTTATTTTACAAGATATATGTATGAAAAAAATCACAATGCTTCTTTTAATGCTACTCAATAGACCCCAAAAGTAATTTTTGCTATTTTTGAAATACGCCGTGATTTATTAAACATTTTCACAACTGTCGCTTACGCCTATTGCTTTTAAATCATATTTATTATAGCGCGCTCGCTCCGACTTGAAGATTAACCTATCTTCTTTGAAAAGTTCATTCGCCAACTCGAGGGCTTTGGGGGCAGACGTGTCGTTCAACGTTCTATGATCTACAGACGTGCGATTACGTGCAAATATTTGAATCTATAAAGATAATTTTTACGCGTGTAAAGTTTATGAGTTAATAAATATTGTTTTTTCAAAGATGGGAAATACACGAAAGATATCCCGTATTTCAAAGAAAAAATGATATCTCATAAAATTATATCCTATCTAATAGGTGAGAAGAAAAAAATACAATTTTTGATTTATAAGCTTATATTTATTATAAACGATAATTTACTATAAAAATTAATAATTCATATTTTTATTTATGTATTGTGTAGTAAAAAGTTATAAAAATTATTATTTTATTTTTTTCAGAATACGATAAACGATAATTTATTATAAAAATTAATTATTATTTTTATTTATGTATTGTGTAGTAAAAAGTTATAAAAATTATTATTTTATTTTTTTCAGAATACGTACTTTGGGAAATAAAACTAATTCCAAAACATTAGAAATTACAGGGCAAGTTCTTATTAATTCACAATGCAACGATGTCCGAAATATAATATAATATGTAATAATAATATACGGGCCATCTGTTTCAAATAACAATACTCGAACGTGGAATTCAGAATAAAAATGAACATGCGAGCGAAAGAAGCTATTGAAAGTTCTGAAACTGTGGGGAATATAATTTAATAAAATAAAATACTTTTTTGTTTTAAAACCACGATATTTATTAATTTAAGAACCGACCGGTTTCGCTTTACTTAAGCATCATCAGGGTACAAATTAATACTAAACAAGAAGTACATAATGTGTGCATATATATAACAAAATATAGAGGGAGACAACATGATACAAATATAAGCAACACAAAGACGGTCATAAAATACATTACCATAAGTGCACAAGTAATGGAAAACCCGCTAGATAATTATGTAGACTAATGGGTTATACGAATAAATCGGGAGAAACAAAACATCAATAAAACCTCAATAATAACGGTTTTTCCGAATTCGCAAATCATTTGATCGATAGCTTGCCTTCCTGAATAAATCTAATTTTATTTAATCATTTACGGCCAAGATATTTTTGACAATGGTGTGTTTTTATCTTTCTGTATTCCAATCATTTAGCTTTGCTTCTAGGGTTGTGCCCCAGTATTGCTTTTTGGAGACTGTAAACGGATCTCTCGGCATTTAATGAAACTGCAGCAGAACAAAGGCTGTTGCTATATTGACGTTCATGGTATGTTTTGCTCAGATTGACGATAAGGTTTCCAGATCTGCATTTCGCTCGAAGCATGTTTAGGGTAATAAGTTTATAGTTTAGGGTTCTTTCACCGTATTTATGGGAACATTTCAGAACCACCAATCTTTCATTTTGAGTGAATCTTGTGTTGTGATTAAATTATATTTGATAATTTAAACAAATAATATTTAGAGAAGTTAAAAATAAAATTGAAAGTTCACTGAAAGCTTAAACTATTAAAAGTAGTAATTTCATAAAAATGTAAATAAATAGAGCCCCTTTCACATTTTAGAATGTAATTTTATGTTGCTTACATGTTTTATTACTCTTTATAATTATTGAATTGTTTAAATGAATAAATAAATAATTACAAAAAAGTCTTCTGATTTGTAAGTCCTCAGGAAGCACTAAGGATCTTTCTATCTATCTTTATAATATAATAAATTTGATGAGCATAAAAATGTAAACGTGTATATAATTTATATAAATGTACAAAAGTAGATATTACACGTGTATAAATATTATATTGCGCATATTATACAAGATGTCGGGGGTAAAGTGCACAAACTTCGGGAGGTGATTCTAATTGATAGTACAAGTAAAAAAGAAAAAAAACTTTTTTTGGAATTCCAACGTTTTAAGATAGTTTTCGAGTAAAAAAGTTTAATTTTTTGTATAGAAAAAAAAACAATTTCTTCTACGGAAAATAAATTTTTGTGGAAAAAATTTGGAAATCCGAATAATTTCCATTTCTTTTTTACTTCTTTTAGCATTTAGAATAACCTCCTGAAGTTTGAGCACTTTACCCCCGGACACCCTATAAAGATAACCATATAAGAAAAACCTTATTGATGTAAAAATATATTTATTGATTTTATAAAAGTTATAAATTACTTTTATAAAAGTGATAATAGTATTTTAGTAAAGTAAAGTAATTTGTATACCTATACAAATAACTTTCGTAAATGTTTTTTGTAAAATTTAAAAAAAAAAATAATTAATTAAATCCGTAATAAAACCCATATTTTGAGAACCATCTTCATTTCGACTTCGTTCCTTAGAGTAATAATAACTAGAGACCGCACTAATATTTGTACAAATCGTTGACATACTCGCAAAATAAAGCTCTCCCTTTCAGCTCGGTTCCATTAACGTACAAAAAACAGAGACAAACAATTTCTGTTAAAAACATACTGTGTAAACGGTAAACGACTTTTTGGAGCGGGCGAAGTTCACGCCAGTGTGATTTGCTCGGTGCTAACTAAAAATGGGTCTGTTTTTCTAAAATTGCAATAGATGTCGGTAATTTAATTTCGTTATTTAAAATATTAAATAATCCCCAAAATTATTCCTAATACGAATTCAGACACCTCTGTCGGATTCTTTTAACACTAAATATTGTTTATTTTGTGAGTGTTGCCCAAATCTAAATTCTTTACGCGGAAAGCGGGCCCTTAAATTCACAAGGTAAATTTCACTTGAAAAATCATAGGTTAGTATGTCAAAAATAACCTCGTCTTTTTTCCTAAAACAAGAGGCTCAATTCACAATATTACATTATGAAACTAACAAAAAGTAACACAAAAAATATAAAATATGTTGAATTATACCAATGTAATAGTGAATTGGACAATAGAATAGAAATTATGAACAAAAACATGATTTGAATCGCACATCACGAATCAAAATTCATTTGGTTCGTAGCACTTTTTGATCACCAATCACAAACAGTTTCATTTACTTTGGCATAAGTTTTAATATGTATACATGGAACATCGATGACAGACATAAACTCCGTATAGTCCATAGTTGATTCTTTTCTCTGGAAATTAAACAACATAAAATTATTGCCAAATGTTATAAAAAAATATATGCGTATTCTGACTGATTCTTTCGAAAGACCCTGTAGCATATAAAATACGTACAATGTACACGGATAATTAAATATCACTAACCTTTGTTTTTTTGAAAATATGTCTCCCACGTACGTTTTTGATTTCGTAATTTGTGTTTTCTAATAAAACTTTTGTTCCAAGGGTATTTTCCTCCCCATTTTTAAGCGAGGAATTTCTTTAAAATGTTATTAACTAGACCGGCGTGGACTACACGTCCGCTCGCCGCCCGGTCGCGGCGGAGAATGACAAAATTTTGTCTTGCGCCGAGTTAATAAAAATGCACAAACGCGAATCGAAATTAATTACTATTATATACTTTAAGAATATATTTTTGGTCATAAATTATTTCTAATGTTTCAATAATGTCTTGGTAAATTATTTTTGCAAAAAAATCTGAACTATACCAATTTTTAAGACCATAAAGAAATATTCAATTTGAGGGTTTTTCGTCACAAACCTTTTTATTTTTTTTATTTATTAGTTATTTTATTTGAAATAAAAAAAATTGTTATGCACACTTTTGGTAGATAATTTATTGATTGTTTATACTGTATAATTATATAATTTGAAACATTTGTTGTATAATACAAATTTACCTTTGAAAATGCAACAAATCTGTCTTGCTTTACTAGATAAAAAAACGATCTTTCGAAATCAATTTTTGTTTTTTTTGAAGAAAAGTGTCCATACGTCTAAAATTGGCTTAAAAATGACAAATTTTAGGTCAAGTCTACCTATTTCGCCTTAAGTATGGACACTCTGTATTATTAAAAAAAAATGTAGCATTTCCCCTATTCAATTGAAATACAGAACTTGTTAACATGTGCAATTACCTACTATTAGGAACAAATATTGAAAATGAAATGAAATACAATTATTACTTATTTATTAAGAACCAGCGATAACTAGTTGGACAAGAGCAAGAACCTGTTTACAGATGGTAATATCAGTAGAACTAGAACGAGAAGTTTCCTCAAGGCCAGTGGTTCCCAATTTGTGGTACGCCTACCCCCAGGGGAAATATATTTTGAGTCATCAATCTGCGTATGACAGCGTAAGTACCAACAAGGGTGGTGAGGGAAGAATTTTGAAATAATAATGTGAGGGGCGAAGCACTCGACTGCGGTATGGATGAATTTTATGCCATTAATAAGGATTAAGATATTAAAGTTCATAAACGTCGGAATCTAATTAAGTTTTTAAATTTTATATTTTGCCACTACGTCTCTTTATCAGATACGCAGAAAAAAACTAATTGCGAACCACCGTTCTAGGCTGTATGTTATTATTTTCCCTCAACTGGGTGGTGATCAGTGGCAGCTGGTGAACACCGAAGTACACCATCAAGTCAGACAATTAATTTTATACTAGGTACATAACTCCATCATTAATTAACATCAAGAAATATATATCATATATTTATCCTATGTTAAAAATATTATGCGTACAAAAACATATTAAAAATGGTTCCATGATAAGTCAACACAGTGACAATCCAACACACTTTTAAAAAGTGATATAAAGTCATTAGAAACGATGAAAAAAAATTTAAACCTAACCTAACCTACTTAGCCCAATTAATAAAGTTTTTGTTTCATCACTTTCCAAGAATTTATATAACTTTTTAAAGATGTGATGAATTATCACTTTGATATCGGAAAGTATTTTTCGGAAAGGGGCGATAAATACGTAACACCCCTGTTCGTCAAAACTGAATCAACATCGTAAATTAGACATGAAAAACAAAATAAACTATTGAATTTGTCCCATCCACTGAGCCACAATGATTTGTTACGCAGGTGTCCGGGCGTAAAGTACGCTAACTTCGGGGGTGATTCTACATGATAGTGCAAGTAAAAAAGTTTTATTTTTGAAATTAATTTTATGGTAGTTTTAAGCCAAGAAAGTTGAATTTTTTAAATGAGAAAATAAATATTCTTCTAAGGAAAAATATCTCTGTATGGGAAAATAAACGTAGAAATTTCTAAAAAAGATATTTTTCTTTTTTACTTCTACCATCATGTAGAATTAGTATATTGTCTTGTTAAATGATCGAGTATTATCAATTCAGGTTGAGGACTGGTATTGTTTATTGTAAAACTCGACCTGTTTTTCTTGATATATTCCACACCTATAACTCTCCTTTTTAATATATGCAATAAGCAAATATAAAAGTATCGCACATATAAGTAGAAATTATCTGCAATTTAAAAATGTTCGAAATTCGACAGAAAAATAATCTGCAAGCGGAACACTGCCTGAAACATAGTAGATGTTAAATTGTAGACATAATAGCGACAAATAGAAATAAAAATAAAATTTTCTATTGCAATTTGAACAACAAACTATAACAATCTATATCTAAGTGTAAATATCTAGGTGTTTGCTTAGGCAGCTATTTTTTGATAAGCATACATAATAATATCGTAAAAGTTTTTCAATTAACCCTTTTGGCACCGCACTTTTATTTCCATATATTTTAAGCTTGATAACACCATAAATATTTTACAATAAAAGATATGAATTTGTTTTAGAACATTTTAATTTTAATTGTACTCTACCGGTTTCGGAAGCACCCTTCCTTCGTCAGGAGAGTATTAAAACTGCAGTTTTAATATTCTCCTGACGAAGGAAGGGTGCTTCCGAAACCGGTAGATTACAATTAAAATTAAAGTGGTCTAAAACAAATTTATATCTTTTATTGTCAATTATGACGAGCCACAAAGTAAATGCTTATTACAAATACCATAAATATTATTTGACAATTTTAAGTGTATATTTTTTTTAGCTCATTCATACAGATTTTTTTCTAATTTGATTTTCATTATTTTTAGGTCTGAAAGGGCTATTTTTAACTAGTAAGGATAGCAAAAAAAAATTGCACGAACAATTTTTTAGTTTAAAAAATACATTTTACGTTGTAACATGCATAAATATAAAGAGAACATAATAATAAGAGATTAATCCAGAATTTATGTATGAGTAGTCCAATGCAATACGTTTCATATTTTGAAATAACAAAAAAGAAATCAGACATATAATAAGAATAAGAAAACATAAAATTTGTCATTGTATTTACAGTATTTGTTGCTGGAATAAAGGTGGCTACCTAGAATTAAACATAGACGCCACGAGTAATATCCTTTGCGACACAAGCGATACTCAAAATACGGGGCGATTTTTTTTGACATAATCAAGAGGTATTATTTGTTATTCATGTTATTCAGGAGGAACTCTGGTATTGAAAGAGTTAAGAATAAGTAAAGTTTTCAAAAGTGCTAAATATAGAAATGTTGTTTGGTTCATTGGTTAGATGTCCACTGGACTATGCTTCCACAATATGAAATCCTCATAGATTTAGAAAAAAGTATGTGGAATACATTTTCGAAAGATTTACTCAAGAAATACAACAAAATTACAAATAATAATATGTTAAATTTACAAAAAGAAGTAGTTTTCAGATCTGTTGTTTTTACATAACCTGCTAAATAATAAAATAGATTGTCCAGAATTGCTATCCGCAATTCAATTGGTTCAAATGATTCGTTCCAAGCACTCTACTCTCCGTATAAAAGCCAACAGCACTAATGCAGTAAATGGTAAAGCCACTAGGAGGAATTCCATAATTGTTTTTTTTTTACTATATAATGCTTATGTACAAACTGATTAAATGTAAACTGTCGATTTCCCGAAAATTAATAAATATTTCACCAATTACTCGGGCAATCTCAATTAAAACCCAATACCAAAAATTACTACACTTAAGACATTTTTCATGATTCTTTGCAAATATATGAAACTTATATATCATTTTAAAAAGACTACAATTTTTGAGCTTTGTATTTTTATTATTTTTTTTCGTAAGTTTATTAGTAAGGAATAAGAATAATAATTTACATCACAGACGAAATTACCAAGACATTTTAAAGACATACGTAATTGGTACATTTTTTTTTTTTTTTTTTAAACAAATTCAATTTATTCAATAAAAAAATTTACAATGTGTGATATACATATATATATTTCACTAGTAATAAGATAAGATATTATGATATGATTAATATTTATTATTTTTCAATGTTCTCCCATAAAAAGCAATTGCTTGTGTGATGGATGTGTATTACTATGTATAATTTTATATTTCGTACATTAGTAGTAAAATATAGTGTGAATATCAAAAAAATAAAACAATGTCACACAAACGCGTTCTATTTTAAGGCGACACAAAACTCTAATAACTAGGGTTTATAGAAGGCTCATATTTTAATAAATTCCGACAAATTCGTTAGTAAAAAATTTATATGCTTTTTTCAGACATAAACTCATGGATCTAAGAAATTCATATTTAATATTAATAAAAACAGGACCTTACTAATAACATATTTTATGTAAATCGTTTTTCATTATAAAAAAGCGGTTAGCACCAGATTTTATTGTTTTAGATGATGAATTGTAACTTGCTTGCTTGCTTACTTGATTTTAGTAATACGTTTATCAGAATTAATTAAAATAAACCCAGCGGAGAGATCTTTTTGTTAGGCCTATTAGGGCAAAATCAACCGTAAGTCTGTCCAACATTGAAGCCGCACATAGAATATTTTTGTACACGCCTTCTTCACTTACGTCGTTAAGATTCCCACATTATGAATTCGCCATTTCAAGAAGAAAAAACGTCCGTGGGGCTTGTGATCATCCAACACCGGTAAAAGCATAACATTTGTAATTTTCTGCTTATTTTATGTCACTCAATATATAACACGTAAAAACTGGCGCGCAGATTTATGTACGAGAAGAATTATGACAGTAAAATATTGTAAAAATTATAATGCTTCTTCTTACAAAAATCTCACGCACATTTTGCCCTCGGCGCCATAAATTTGAAAGTGTGTTTTTGAGCGAAAGTAACGAATCGCCCACTCTCAGATACATCAGAGGAACCATTTAATGTTTTTTAAAAGCGCCGGTCCTAAGTAAATTCCATTGTTATAGTGTGTGCTCAAGAATTATTAAGGGATTAATATTTTTATCGGTACTTACTCGGGCCATGTTTCTGACGCCAGAGTTCACGAAGATGAAGTACGCGAAAAGTGGTTATTATACTTTTATTAACAAAGCTGGTAACAGCGGCTACTACCGAACCGGCCATAAATCTGAGGGTTGTTTAATTAATGGTGCTGGGATCCACTAAGCATTTTCACTATCTCACTTTCATACTATTATCACACATCATAATTAATGTTAATAAGAGTTCATAATAATTAACCATGGCGGAGATCGTAAAGCAGTACATATGAGGTGAAATTAAACGTACTTATTGCACAATATTCCAGTACAACGCTTCTTCCCGTTTTATTTGATGGCAAGCGAAATAAATCAACCTTTAAAAGTAACGTTTACCTACCAAATAAATGGGTGGTTTATATTTTGAATTAAGCTTCGCACATTGTCAGAAATGGGTACCTTAACCCTGTTGTTTGATTTATAAACACGTCGTGAGTACGGAAGTTAACTACGTGTGTTAATTTTCCTAAATTTGGCTTAAAACATGAACCTGACCTACCTAGAACGTTTTTTGTTACACTTTCAATTATTTTCCTAAGTAAAAGCTTCTTGTTTGGAGTGTGCTGTTTATTTATTTTTAATTTTTACGTTTCGCATAAAAAGAAGAATATTATATTAAAATATTTTGAATTGATTTCCGTGCTTTTCCAACGCAGACAACATCCGGCCCCTACTTTTGTTTGGAGTTGACTAAAATCTGTAATGAAGTAGGTTATGATAATTATAATTCGTACAATGTTTTTATTGTCTAGGTGACTAAAGATTACATCGAATATATTATGATTCTACATAAATTTAACTCCAACTATTGACCATTATAAATGTTATAACGTTATCATTATAAACTAACTAACCATCACGCCGTTTCTCCGCAGGGGTAGGCAGAGAAGACGGACCGCCAAACAACTCGGTCTTGGCACACACTTCTTGCCTCATTCACATTCATACATCGTCTCATACAAACTCTTCTATTATTCTGACTCTTGACATGGCCTGAATCGAGTATCTGATTCGCTTGATCGTGCCATGTCTTCCTCGGGCATCCCCGACTTCTGCTACCATTCGCATTTGCATCATATATCCTCCTTAAACTCCTTTCTTCGCATCTAAGCGTCCCTTTCTTAATATTACTCACTACGCTTACATCAGCCTTGCACTCTTTGCGGACCTCAACTTTCCTCACACGATCATATATGGTTTTACCACAAATACGCCTCAGGGATCTCATTTAAACAGCATTAAACCTACATTCATCCTTTCTTTGCCAGTTCCATGCAGTTCATTCCAGCACTCCATTGTGGACTGCTAACTTCGCTTCTTTGAACAATTCAATCATTATACATGTTATAACAAATTAAATATTTATTGATATTAAAGTGAATTAAGTTATTCGAAACTATCCCGAATATGTATTACAAAGCGTAGGTCATTTGATAGTTCCAAGAAATGCTATCCTTCTCGGATTAAAGGAAATTGTTTGTTCTGGAGTTTGACTAGGGCTAGAGACGCTAGAGACAGAGAGAGTGGAGCTTACAAAGCTATTAAGCAATAAAATGCGGGGTAGTGTTGTTTTATAGCACGTACCATAGTAATTGTCAAGGATTTCTCCAAATGGTGCTGTGTTCTACTTTTTCTAGCAACGAACTAACACACTTCACTTCCGTGGAAGGTTGAAACGGTAAAAGCGACTGGATACGGATTGTATAAAGGGTCGAAATATATACTATTTACTACATAATAAGAGCCTTTCACGGAATGATAAATTCAAATTCTAAAACGTACGAAGGTTCAAATGATGAATATGCTTGAAATCATTTAGTGAACCCACGCACAGGGTCTGCCTAATAAGGGATTTTAAAACTTTACACAAAAACTTAAACAAACTATAATTGGATTCTGATTAATTTTGGAAAAGTTAATGTCAAATTTCCTACTTATCTTCTAACTTATCTGATTTCTTAATCGAAACAGGAATGAAAATTATCAGTACAGTGTTGAGTTTTTTCTAAAAATATACCCCAGTAGGGCCTCATGCCGTGGTATTTTAAATCCGTTGGAGCGGCAAGAATATTCAATA
This sequence comes from Hesperophylax magnus, assembly GCA_026573805.1. Taxonomy (NCBI): domain Eukaryota; kingdom Metazoa; phylum Arthropoda; class Insecta; order Trichoptera; family Limnephilidae; genus Hesperophylax; species Hesperophylax magnus. Next base: position 96,508 of record JAIUSX010000116.1, on the reverse strand, counting down.
AATAAAAATACATTTTTGTTAAGGCCAACATGAAGACAACGCCATACTTGATAAAGTGAAATTTCGATTCTTGTGTTTACAAAGCCAAGTAGAAGTAATATTCAAAGGCAAAATGAATGTACCAGGTCGACTCTGCAATTGCAGTGCTTTGTGACGTGCGTGGGCACAATTCTTCAGCACTGCAAATGAAGAGCTCCAGCTCAGCAAGGGTTTTAAGAAAAGAGAGTGAACCTTGCGGAGTGAATGTTGAAGGAGTTCGGACACATTGTAGCTGACGTCGTAAAAACTACCCGTTCTCGTGTGACAAATACACCTACAAATGTTAAGCGCGCGTATCGCGTGTTTCGTGATTATGCATCGGAGTCGAATGGATCAATGATGCTAGTTCATCGGAGAATCTTCCATCGAAATAGCGATAGTTTATTGTTTAATATTTTTTGTTCAAACAAAAATGTATTATGTTTTAGAGCTGATACTAGTTTTCAATTCTTGTGGCATATCGGTATTTCAACCCTAGACAGTCTCTGGTGTGATTATAAATAGTGAAAAATTTGCTTGAAAATGCTAACTTAAACATTAAAAAAATGTTAAAACAAAAAAAAATTATAAATGGTTTTCGGTTATACAACTTTTGTGAATGATCCATTAAAATACAGCAAGCGTCACTCTCTCAAAAGTGTCGAAAAAGAGAGAAATAACTTTTTATATTTCGGAGGTTTTCATTATTAGCTGATAATCAAATTACTTTTGCTTTTAAATAATACAGCAGTTTAAATTTACGTTTTATTTTAACTTATTGCTTCCAGGTAAAACAACATTTTTCCTTTTATCTATTTACGATAGCAAAACCTGCCAGCAACAAATTTGAAACTAAGAAGTGTTGTTAGTGTAAACTTTCCCACAAAAGCTTTTATCAAATTAAACTCGTTCTTATGAGATGCTTCAGTGTTTTAATACTTGCTTTGCTTTTACCGGAGTACAGACTTGAAGGTGTTTTGTTTTTGTACAGGGTAGTCTACCTAACCAGCCCTTACCGGGAAACTGGCTACTACTGATCAAGGCTGCTCATATATTTCCCTTCGATACATTAAATAGCTTCTCTTTGAGGTTAACGTCGATTTACATGTGTGATTGAGCTAGAAATTAATTATTTCACTTGCTTTTTTACGGTTACCGGATAACTCATCCAAATGACAATTCAACACGTCTATAAAAAGTGCTATAAAGTTATGAAAAGTGATGAAACAAAAACTAGGTTAAATAAGTTACATATGTAACTATCAAAATGACAATTCAACACACCTATAAAAAGTGCTATAAAGTTATGAAAAGTGATGAAACAAAAACTAGGTTAAATAGGTTACATATCAAACTATCTAACCTTATTTAACCGTATTTTTGTTTCATCACTTTACATAACTTTGTAGAACTTTTTATGGGTGTGTTGAATGTCATTTTGAGGGGTTATCATGGAACCCTTTTTTACTGTAGTTTATTTTTTGTTTATTATGGCGATTTGATTGACTGGTTCTGATGTATTTGGATTATGTTTTTAAAATTTATTCGTGATCCACAAGTTTGATTGCAGTAAAAACCGAGCACGGAATTGGGAAAAAGGTTTCCATTTCAATTCGTTTGTGGCGGTTTCATTATTCGGAACTATGTTTGAAGGTTTTTATTTAAGCAAAATTTTATTAAAATTATCCAACGTAAACAACTCTAATATTATTACTTTGAAGTTGAAGTAGTTTCAACCATTTATTCTGGAATATGATAGCTATGAAAGAATTATCTGCTAGTCATATTATCGTTCTGCTGTCACGCATGGGAAAAAAATATTTGCAAAGCGTAAATAAAGCAAATATCTAATATAATTTAATTTTTTTACGTCAACCCCACACAGTATGAAAATAATATCCTTAAGGTCCTATGTCTTCTTTTGAGATGCTGTGTGGCGGGTTGTTTTTTAGGAAAGGAAGGAGAGCAAGATCCGGAAGGTAAAATGAATAAGGGTTGGGAAGGAATCTAGGGATCAGTGTGTCCAGGAGACATTTGAATATATACCTCCCACTGCGGCATAATGCGATGGGTCTAGAGCAGAGGTTCCCAAAGTGGTCTATATAGACCCTCAGGGGTCGATATCGGCTTGCTGGGGGTCTATGTCAGCGAGAATAAAATTTGGGGGTCCACGAGATTGAAATGGGGGTACATACGAGAGGACTCCCATTTATCTTAAGTCAACATTTAGGAGTTCCGTAGATGACACAATGCACCTAACACAAATAACACAGTTTACGTAATACTAATAATAGACTGAGAAATTACTTATTGATATTTGTATTTTTATATTTCTTAAAGTTGTTTATTGAGGTAAATAAATAAAATTATACATTTCTTTTCTCGTTAGTATTAATATAATGAAGCAAAACATTGCACATCGGAAGCCGCAAATTTTCCTAGATTCCCAAATTGTTTTTGAAAAACGTCCAGGGTAATAATGACGTTCAACATATGTACTCGTACTTCACACAGGCTTTAAAACTAAGTTTGAGGACATTTTGACCGTAGAAGTGGAATGTTGAAGAATCGGATCAAGAAGAACTGATCGGAATAAGCGCTAGCTACAGAAAGAAATTCCCGTTGCCTATCCTGCTCCATTTTAGTTTAGTGTAATACCTCACAAAGGCGCCCCTGTCTGCACAATGTAAAGACAGAGGAACTATACCGCCACCCGGTTGTTGGACAGGCAAGGGAAGGGAATCTTTTTACGAAAAAGTGAAATGATTGTCACATGGGACGTTAATAGTTTTAGGAAAATTCAATATTCGGCAGGCAGGGGGTCTACGAAAAAAATATATTTGGCAAGTGGTCTACGGGGCCAAAAAGGTTGGGAACCTCTGGTCTAGAGACTAGTTTATTCCTTTAAAAACATTACAAAAATACATTTTAATTCGTTTTTAAGTACATTTGTAAAATGGTATTACATAATAAGTAAGCGGTGTATCAACTTACCAGAATCACTAGAGCTTGCCTTTTAAATGCAGCTTCACCGATGCTAAATGTGTCGATATCCGAATTGATTCTGTTCAAAAGCAAGACTGCTCTCCCCACCGGCATGACCATTGGCAAGTTAGTCCTGCAGGCCGGGAGATAAAACAGTCTATGAGATAACCATCAGGAACATAGAGACTAATGCTCTCAATGATAGTCGGATTTTCAAACCATCCACGAATCAGTTTGAAGAAGATGGAAAGGTCAAAGGGTCTCCCCAAACCAGCCTTTCCCGATCTGGCACACCACGCAGCTGTTGGACGGGCTCGCCCAAAGAACCCGGCACCCCTGCTAATCACCAAACGTAGGGAAACACTTGGGGTGACCTATGGGAGAGGTGTTGGTTATCCAATAAATGATACCCAAACCAGACTCCCAAATTCAAAAAAATAATGATAACTCTACTTCACCTACGTATGCAAATGTACATTATCAGGCTTATAGGAGATATTTATTTTTATTTGAAATGTTTATAGCCACACTTCAATTTTGCACAGCGTTTTTTTTTTTCTTAATTAAGGAACTTGACCTGAACGACCTTGTTTTAAATTTGTTTTTACCGTATTTTATATCGCATTTTAACTGTATTTGTTGATGCTATTTAAATGCCTACAGAGAGCGTAACTAAATATACTTACTTACATAAATTATATTTTTGCTGAAGCTATTTATTACGCAAATTTTAAAGAAATAAAACATCTCCGGTTTCTAGATCAACTTTTTTTTAAACCAAAGTTCACAGTTTAAGTGCAATGAATTTTCCAGTTTTTCAAGTCTGAATAATAAATGAAACCTCTGAAGATTTCGTCGTTTCCTCTTCGGCGCGATAGTTCTTCAAAAACTCTGCAGGTGGCGGGTGGTTAGCAGGGCAGGGGTTGGGGGAGGGAGTGGCTAAGTGCCATCTTGGCGGATATTTAATATATGCATTCCGCTGCACTTGTTCTTTTCTACTTCAGAATGAATGGAGGGCATGTGGTTTGAGTCTTCGCTTCGTTGTGAATTTGAGGACATAATATTTTGATACTTTATTTAGTTAAGATATTCTTTTTAAAATCCGCATGGAGACATGGAGTAACCTATTTTATTACCGGTACTATGGGTAAAGTTTTTTTTACCAAAGCAACAGTAAATAGCGATAATAATTACAAGATAATGTACATTAAAAAAAAACAAATTAATGAATAAATACTCGGCGTTTATTTTTGGAATAATTTACGTGTAAAACCTCAAATTGTAATATTTCATTATTTGGAAACAATATTAGCGAATTTTGTACAAACATTTAAAACAGAAATATCAGAAAAAGACCGAACATCTTATCTTTTTCAGATTTCAAGTTTTCGTTTAAAAATCGCTAATATTTTCTCCAATAATTAAATGTTATTTGATATTACTATGTAAACACGCAAAAAATTGTTGAAAACATATCAAATTTTGATGTACGAATAGGTAGTTTAAAGCTAATGAATCCACCTAGATTTCACCGTTTATTCCCTTATTTTTAGATTCAATAAATTTGGCACATTACGGAAAGCGATCGCTCAAAACGTTTTTGCAAACTTGGCATTATATGCCAAAAATCGTAACTTTTCTTGGGCAGATGTTGATTATGTTTGATTCTCGTTGGTTCTGGTTATCTGGCGTTCACGAGAAGAAACGATGCCTCCTTCCCTGAAACAAAGTTTTTCAGTAGGCTAAGTATATTCACCAATCAGGTTAGTGAGGGAAATTTAAATTTCTTCATCTCGTTATGCTTTGACGAGGAAATATGTAAGATTGCGGACGTTTCGCATCTCAATTCTGACAGATGCTAAAAATTGCTATGGGATAGTTGTACTATAATAATGATTACAAGGCAATACTTAAAAAAATCAAAATGCTGTACTAGTTAAAGAGAATCAGCTTGAACATAACTAGATTGCTGTAGTTGCTGCCCCTCTGAAAGTACCGCTCGAGACCGCTTACGGCGGGCTTGCATATTATTCCATACTATTCTTAGATCATAGAATATTCCTTGACAAAATAGCTAAGTTTTTAACATTTTCATTTTTCCAACATCATTACCTCAACCAGAATAGACACAGTAAGGATACCGAAGTGATTTTTAAACTATCCCCTCCTATTGGAATTACAGATGCTGAAAGAAATAATAAATTTATCGAGGCGATTTGCATGTGTACCCAGATAATTTATAAAATAATTGTCTAAAATTAATAAGGTTCAACGATTGTCATAACAACTAGCACAAATTGTAATAACCAATTTTGTTGAAATAACTATTCTTTTGGATGTGATACCCATCTAGGTAATATATAATTGAAGAGGAAAATAAAACTTAGTAAATCTTAACGAAACATGAAACAGAACACGTATTATATTATTTTCTTCTTTAATGGCTAATTATAATAATTCAAAAAAAAAAACTTTATTTCTCTAACAGAATTCAAACATTAAAAGGTGAAAATATTTTGGAGAATCCATAAATAATTGACTGAAATTAAAAAAAATAATAATATACGAGAAATGTAGATATAAATATTTTAGTATGGAAAATCGAAATTCTTTGAAATACAAATATTACAATTATAAAATCAAGTTTTGAAATTTTCGTGATTTTCTAATCAAAAAAATTCCCTTCAGATTGGAGAGGAAATGGTTTCTCAAAGAAACCATAGTGGTTGCAGGGTCGTAACATCTACTTGTTCTATACTTTTCAGAACTTTTGGCTTTTCAGTTCGCGGAAGAAGCCATACAAAATGTTCGAAATCCCACCATATAATCGCCTGTAGAAAAGAAAGCATTATACGAATTTCACCCGACCTACTTGACAGATTGATAAGCTCCTTGTACATATATCCAGAGGTCATAGAGGTTATATATTTATTTTAATTTTATACGTCTATATAGTAGTTTTATGCATAATTTGAAAAAAATATGAAAATAACGGAGATATGAGCAATTAAGTAGGACCCGCTTTTGAAAATCCTTGCTGATGGTGTATTTATTTTTTCCGTCAGGCATCGTATGAAAAATTATATTTTCTTTTATTAATAAAGGTAATAGCTAAGATGTTACGTAGGAATTTTTTTTTGTAGAAATGATAGCTAAAATACGTGTTATAAATTTCAACAAAATCGATAAAGAGATTGAGATTTCTTGTACACCAGTTTGAAAAAAGTAGTTTGGAATAAAACGCAAAAGATAAAATAGTACGGCGTCAGCGTCTTAAAACCAAATATTTTTTAGATAACAACAATTCCTGGACCGTACATGCGGTCTTCCATTATTGCCTTGAAGTCCTCCGACTCCTATTGAGCAGCTCTTTTCAATTTCCTAGCCTATTTGACTAAAAAATGCGGAACTAATTTGTATTTATATGCGTCTACATTGAGAACAAAGTGATATTCATAAACACATACAATCAAGTTGAAATGAGTTTTATAAACTCATTGGGAATAATACATTATTACTTTGTTATCATTTTGTAATGTATTATCTTGTAATAATAATAAAGTTATTGTTGTGAAATAGAATATTCCGTCTAGCATGTTTGGGAAATACACATGTACACTACATAGTGACAACAAACTTAGGGCGTCAAGGCAGTCAAACATTGAATTAATAATTTTATACAATAAAAGGATGGCAAATATTTTTCGCCTTACTGATAATTAAGATAAATTGTGCTTACTTCGAAAGTTCACATAATTAATTTCACATAATTATGGGAATACCTATTTTGAAATTAATACAGCGTCAAAATTATTTTGAAGTTTTTCGATCTGTGAGCGGTGAGAGTTAAAATGTGGAGACAAAATAAATGTATTATATTCCACTTGACGTTAAACTATAAAAGTATTTAGCGATTCTGAGAATAAGTTCAAGCATTTGTAATCCTTTACTGGTAATAGTTGTTATATGATTCATTAGTCCAAAATAACGCCAAGATCGTTGAATTCATCGGCTCTTTTTTAGATTGATAATATTAATTGTGTAGTCGAATAAAAGTGAGGTTTTTGATCCGTGGAAACTGTTTGTTTGGCATTTGTCTACATTTATATATATTATAAGTTCATTTGCAAAGTCAAATAATCCGAAGAATTTTTGATCGATTTAAATATCTTTAAATCTTTGCGAATAGAAAAAAGTTAATATTCTCAAAAATTAATGAAATGCTAGTAACAATTATAGGTATAAATAGATTTGGTCTTAGGTGGGAAACTTGGGGGACCCCACTTAAGGCAAAAAGTGTAAGAAGCTGTCGACGTAACTTTTAAAGATAGTTTCCTATTTGATAAAATGTGAAACTATCTGTATAATATTCTAAACTTTAGACCATGAACAACCACTGCTCTAAATACGAAAAAGAATTTATTATAAAACTGACAGGTACGCGAAAATTTTATTGCACCTATCTAGGTATCTACCAATAAAAAAATGTTTTATATATTCTCTTATTGGGTCCAATGAACGAAATTAATTTGATCCCAGTTGAAAAACGGAAACCTTCTCTCCATTAAGCGTATACGGTTGCTTAAGCGCGTAATGAACTCATCGCATGGGCGCATCAAGTCTCCGCAATATTTGTGGGAAGGAGGGGAGTAAAAGCAAATGGCAAATCATTTTCCCGCTCTATCCAAATATACGTCCAATGGTGGACGCGCTCCACTCGCGAATCATATGGAAAATGAAAATTTAATATCCGGTTCAAGTGGATACAATTGAAAATAAAATGCCGACTGATAGAGTAACGCAAAAAACCTTGGACAACAAAGGAATAATATGCTGCGCCAAAATATCAGCAGAGAAATCACCATGCACATTTGATTACGCTTTGTTTGTAGATTCAGTAGCAAAAGATAGAGTTGCGAGATTACGCGAACGAAATTGTTTTTCAAGTACAGCGTATATTGCTCTTTCAAATATTGAATTCCAATTTGGAACGTTTCCGTGTTTTACTTCTTGTTAATCAAACACAAATAAGTAAAAATTGCTGTTTCATCATGTTAAAAAAAAAAACACAAAAATTGGATGAAACTTTAAAATTTGTTAGCTTGTGTGCTCGCCATTTATAGCGTACATTTATTTATGTGTAGGATATAATGTACACAAAATACGTACTTTAGGGTGGGCCGTCAAATTTTGGAGATTTTTTTGAGATATCTCTCTCACAGATATCTCTATCACAGATATTTTTGAGATATCTCTATAGTTACACAATACTATTTCGATTGTAACTTCATTTAACTTTTTTTGATATAATGGTACTGTTGATCCCTTAGCGAGGCTGGAAAGTGAAAATAGCACAGTTTTTATTTTATTAGTTAAATTGTTTTTTTTTTAATATTTCAGTGGTGGAGTGTGATTCAAAATCTCTAATCGCTGTTAACAAAAGTCTTATTTAAAAAAAAAAACATTCTAATGTATGTAAATACTCAGTAAGATGAAGTACGAAAAAAAATTAGTTACGTCGATAAATATTTTTTAACTCCAACTTCATAAAGCAATTTAAAAAAAAAACTTTAACGTCTGGTGAACGACCAAAAGTAGTGTAAAATCTTTTTAAATCATTGTAGAATCTTTTAAAAGTATCGAAATTTAAATAAAACTCTCAGAATAAGTTTTAGATGATTATCAAGGTTTATAATAGTTAAAACAATATTTTTTTAAATAAATGAAATATAACCTAAAAATATATAAAAATAAAAAATATACTCGTACTCCATAGAAAGTTCAATTCTCTAGGCTTACTAGAACAAATTCGACCATAGGTCCGTCCTTGGCCGCGCGCCGCATAACGTTTGTACATGACTTCATCACTTGTGTTGTTAAGATATCCACTGTATTTTAGAGATTTGCTCGGGCAAATTCAACCGCAGGTTTGTCCACTACACCAGGGCCGCCCGTCGCATATTTTTGTGCACGGCTTCTTCACTTACGTCGTTAAGATTCCGATTTTATTTTACGGTGTTGTCTCGTCTTAAGCTATAATCTTCCTCCCTCCCCCTTAAAATGCGCTAGAGGAGGAGTGGGAGAGCACAGAATATCATTTCTTCTTACCGGAATTGTCACTTTGATCGGATAATATTAAAATATTGCCTGGCTAGTAGATCACAGTATATCACTAGTATATTATCTAGGCCACGCCCTCACTTAAAAAATATCATATATCTAGTGTGACAGGTCAGTAATGAACATATTCCGAGTACAGTATAACCACGCACACAGAGCGCTGTTTTGCTTTCCTTGGCGATGCAGCGCTTCACGGATGTTCTCAGAAGGAAGGGTGCATGGGTTCACTGCTTTGATGCGCCACAGAGTAGCGGGAACGAGTAAGCGCTACCGGAGATCGGAAAACACTCTTGTCCAGGCCGTCGCCCAGTGACAGGGCGCGCCCTTACACCATAGATGTAGAATTTTCCTCGAGCCACCGTAGTCTATTTAATATCTTGTAATATATGTAGATGTAAGCTTTAATATATCAGACATATTATTGCACACACTACTCTGTTCAGCTGAAATAAACATTATTTATAACATTTATTTTTAGTGCCCAGTTTCAAGAGTGTATACTGTATATTATATAATAATATGTAAATTAGTCGTATACGTAGACTATTTTGTCTTGAACCATAACTATTAAATGAACAAATTTTTTTATTAAATTATTGGTTTAAGACAAAATACTGTACCTACATGTACGACGTGTTTATATATCATTATATATCTGTACATATTTACATATCATTATATAGAAAAAGAACAGCATACCTATCTGACGCCTATCAGATAGGTATGCTGTCCTTTTTCTACCGGTATTACAATGGAAGATGCTCCAAGGAACTAGCTTCATTTATCCATTCGGCACCAGTGCGTAATCAAGAAACACGTCAAAATTGCGCCCAACATTTGTACACGGTTAACATTTGTCGCATGAGAACGGGTCGCTTCTATGACTCGTACTTGAGTTCAATAGCTCGGCTGTGGAACGATTTTCCGGCCTCTGTGTTTCCTTCCACCTACAAAATTGGTCTCTTCAAGACCGACGTTCACTCCTCCCTCTTCTCAAAAAGACCCTCCATACAGTATCCCCAGAAATGATATAGGCCCTCCTGGGTGGAGTTAATGTTTGTATTATTCATCATATTATCTTGCTACACAGCAATCCAGATGAGTTACCAAATTCAGTATCCACTTTTAATTGTGCTACAAAAAGAGCTTTAGATAATAAATGGGAAATAGTTTGTAAATGTACTTATTTAAAAATAAACATTAATAACTTGAAAAATCTGTCTGCTGCGACGCGACTTCCGCAGGATTTATCGTCAAAACCGCGTTAAAAGGGTAGAATGTTTTATGGTTTGCATTTATGTATTGTCGAAATAATGGTTCTGTATCCTCTTTACCACAAAGCGAATATATTACACAAAGGAAGCAATTTTAACAGATAAACATAAAGGTGTTAATATTGTCATACAATGTTTGCATGGAATTTTTGCGATTTTTACTTGGTGCCTGCCTAGTCTCTGACATTATTCGTCTAGTTAACACTTTAAAGCCTGATAACATCATACAACATGTATTGTCGTAATTAATTTCATAAAAACAGTGGTATAATCGCTTTGTGAAGGTATACCAAGCTTATTTTTAGTATTAAAATTAAAACCCAAAAATCCGGAAAATCCATTTCAGTGGCCTAACCGCAAAAACCCATAGTAGTAGCTGATACTCATTTTTTATCGTTAGTTCCCGGCCTAGCACGAGTTATTTTTTTTTATTCTTGATGCTTAATTAACGATGGGGAGCTTTTAGTTGGACACATTAATTGACTTTCTGTTTTATAAATTTTGTATAGATAAAAAACTGAAATCTATTTTTGAACATTTTTAACAGTATTCAGATATGTACCCCTCTGAAATTACGCTTTGAGATTAAATCTTCATTGTTCGATTTTGATTCAGCTATGAATTATACCCCCAGTTGGGTTATTGTTTGAGCGGTTGTATAGAAAACCAAAGACTACCATTTACGTATAATCACATTTCAGTGCGAGTTTGGTAGTGAGTCATGCTATTATTGACTCGAGGCGAAGTTTCGAACTGTTAGTTTTCTTCACTCAGCTGGGGGAGGAAAATAGAACCTCCTCGCCAGGAACAAGGCTGGAGGACCAACTTCTGGCGGAGTTACAGGAGAACCTAATAATATAATATATTTACTCTGCGCGACGGAGATGAAAGCAAACAATATGACTTCGCTGCGCATGTAATTATGCTTCACTTTAAACTTTATTCAAAATGCAAGCGCAAAAGATTTTCAAGAAAGAAATCTTCAACAATGTATAATTACAATGTATTAGAACAAACTATTTACGCTAATTTTTATAAATTTCAACAAAGTTGCTCTGTAACTACTTTCATGGTACTTTAAGCACTTATTATGTACTCTTGTTATTATGCACATTTATTGAACTTTTCCTTTGTAAAACACAATTCTCCAGGACAACTTTTATTGTACCTGCTTATTTTATTTTAAATTTTTTAAAATAAGTATTTATTAAATTTTTCCCTAGATTTTCCCCTTTTTCCTTATATCGTAAATACTCAGTTTATTATTAAACATACTGTATAATTAGTATTGTACTCCCGAAAAACTTACCTATATCCACAATGTATATCTTTAAAAGCCTCCAAGGCGTGAATAAATAAATAATTGTAACTGATTCCGAGCTACGACCAAACTGCACGGACTATCAAAGCGGTGGAGCCAATGGAAGTGTTGAAGTAAATAATTTGTTTAAATGAAAATATATTTATCCCATTGTCCATAAATCCCGGCTGCATCTCTAGCAGTCACGAACGGGCTGGAGTAGGTCGGCCTATAAACGAGCAACGAACACACCAGTGACATCTTTGATCAATCTTCTAAGAGCCAAACGATTTGTAGATATGATGACGTTGAAGATTTTGACATTTCGACAAGCGACGTGGGCCCGTCGGCTCCCGTTTGTAACAAGTACATGTTCCTGAAATTGAAGTACAGCAGGGTGACCTAGGGTGGGAGATAGTCCAATGATACTTCAGAGATGTCAGGGGGACCACTCCCCAGCATATATTCCTCCAGGCCTCATCGAAACAATACCGGGTATGCCGGGCGTGGAATTAAACTTATGAAACGCGCTGGGAATGCAAAAATTGCAAAGTGGTCCTTCACGTCCCTGATTGCTTCGTGGACTATTAAACCGAATATTTTTTTTTAGTTATTAGCATCTTTATGAACAAAATTGTGGATTTTTTTTTTTGTTTCGTTATTTACATGTATTTATTTATTTACCCTGTTCCAATATGTAAGCAAATTGTAAGAGATTATTTTATTTTAACATGTGGTTTAAAGGCTACATTAGATCGAGTACAACAAACCAAATTTGCATCTTTTGGCACAAAATTAATTCAGTGGTGAGTCAAAATTTTTAAGCTTAATAATTATGTGGCCAACTCCTTCAACATTTCCTTGATTTTTGAAAATATATATTTAAATTTTGTGATATTGTTATTTATTTCATTAATCCATCGTTGACTAAAAATAGAATGCTGCTACAGAAATTAACGTGTGGTACAATGATTGCATTGTATACATTTTTTACTCTGAACGGTTACTTCGCTAGGACGATATAGAGTTATTTTCCATTCCGAAAAGTACCGCATATACTGTATCATATTATTTTCAATTAGTTAATCGTGAAAAAATACGAATTAATTAAATAAAATTACTTGCGTAGGCTGGGATTTGAACCTACGAACTCAGAATTGCTAATGAAGAGCCTAACCCCACGACAAGACATGTCGTCAAAGGTCGTCCGTTTCATGTACACAGAACACCATTGTTCTCCGTTCAACATAAGTAAAATCAATATCCCCTAAAATACCTCCTCTGCGGAAGTGAGAATTTTTTTCCAGACAATTTAATCTGTATCAGTGGTTCATTTTCGTACGAGTCACGTTCAATAAGTTTGTTTTCTCGAATAAACTAAAAATAAACTAAGCAGATAAAAAGGAAACTGTAATTAGCCCCCGACATCTAACTCCAGGGGTAGTTTATCTTTCCATCGTTTTTTTCTTCTAACCTCCGGCAGACAGAGACTGATGAAGCTTATCTTCGAGCTGGATATTTGTTTTCCGCTACACAACAAAGCTCACAAATAAGCTCAACAAAAAAACCATAACAATGGAAAATTACATTTGTTCCCTGCGCTCTTTCAATGTCACCTTGCCTCGGTGCAGGCTACAAATTATAAAAGTGCACCGGACAGAAATAGTGGTGGCATGAGGCATGGCGTGGTGACTTTCCGGCTTGAGCAAATAACCAAAAGCTCTATGCCACAGTCAGAAAAAAACACGATATAAATTCAGTACAATGGCACAATAACTTCTCATTAATCAGTGCCAAAGTTGAAGAGATAAAACATTCTTCAAGCATTTATATATATTCAAGTAATTGGAGGTATATAGGAGAATATTCGCTAATGGCTGTGCGAAGGACGGGATGTGGTTGCAGCGCGCATATCGCGTGAGACGGTATTTCTGTAAGGAGATTCCTAGAAATGCCGAGAAATGGCTCTTCTCGTCAGAGCTATTGGAAAACTGCGCATATGGGAGCACACGAGCTATTTCATTACTAACCGGTTCCAGTTGGCATAGCGGGTAGGCGCTTGCTGTTGGCTATTTTATGTGCTTTGGCTATTTATTCCGAAAGCAAAAGAAGGCTGGAAGGAAAAATAATGTAACTATAAAGATCACTACGGTACAAGTGAATTTTTGTTACAACAATTAAATGGTGTTCAGAAAATAGTAGTCATCTTGAATGGCAATTAATCAATTGAGATGAGTCTTCTAAAGAAATTGACCATTTGATTTTTTTACGTTTAGACAGACAATTGCAGGTATTTTTTTAAATGTGGATATATACTAGATAAACTTAAATAAACTTAACTTAAATATATTTACATGTTAAATCTTAATAATGAAAGAACTACATATTTGGAAGAAGCGCGCACTTTCAGCATTTAAAAAGTCATCAGTTATGTAATATTTCGGTCCCAGTGAACCTTCCATATTTGAATGTCAAACATAACCTCAAATTTGAGTTGTAATTTTTGTTCTAAAATCGGTATTGCCATACATAAGTATTTTATTTTATTCACCTTTACAATTTTTTGGCGGACCATATTATATATGGTTTTTGACGCTACTTCAAATTTTCTGTTTAATCAATGATTTCAGATTATAATTCGGACATTTGTATGTTAATTTTCCTACCTCTGCAGCAGATAAGGGAGGTTTTATATTATGGCGTAGATAATCTACGCTGGACTTGCAAAATTTACAGCGATTGTAACCAATTAATTAATGGTGGCTTTTTGGTAAATTGTGAAAGGATGTGACCCACCTTTAGGAGATTTAATTACTGAGTTAGGTAACGTGATATTATAATAAAACAACCATTACGGGTACGTTATTACTGCCTCACTCTTAATAATATAATTAGCATTATATTAATGTGATTTTAAATGTGATTTATTTTAAATCTCATTATCAAAGAATATCAATTTAGTCGTTGTTTTGGTTGTTCATAACGCAGTGAAGTGTGAAGCATACAAAAAATGGTAAAGCGGTATTATTATATTATAACCAAAAGATGGTAGCTGCTTGTTTTACTTAAATAGACACGTAGACCTTAGCTAACTACCTTACCCTAGGATTAATTTTTAAAATGTGTATGTTCAATAATAATTCCTTTTATATGATAATAGGAAAAAATTACAATTGCTCATCTTTTTAAAAATGTATTTGAACACTTACAAGCTACATGACTGCTATAATAATAATAATAATAAAAAATTTTAAAATGCAATCTATCTGCTAAAAATTTAGTAAAAGCAATAAATACTTGGGCAATACCTCTATTAACGTACTCATTTGGCATAATTAAATGGTCCAATAAAGATTTAGATAACTTAGAAAGATTAATTAGAACTACGCTAACACAGTTTAATTGGCATCATCCAAATTCAGCTATAGAACGTATTAATTTACCTAGAAATTCAGGAGGTAGAGGTATAGTCAAAATAACTTCTTTGAAACATAATCAGGTAGAAATGCTAAGAAATTTTTTCCATAGGAAAGCTCATAGCTCAGAAATGCACAAAATAATTTGCAAGGCAGATAGAAACATTACACCTTTAAATTTATACGACGAGAATGTCAACATTTTTATAAATCCCAACCAGGATTTATTAGATTCCTGGTCAAATAAAATTTTACAAGCAAAACACTTCAATTATCTCAACCAAACGTATGTTGACAAATTTTCGTCAAACAAATGATTGAGTATTGGAAAGTTGAGCGCAGAAATAGAAGGATTTATGCTTGCCATTCAGGATAGTCATTAATACTAAAAATTATATGAAGCATATAATCAAAGATACAAATCAAATTGATGATTTATGTAGCAAATGTTTGACTTTTCCGGAAACTATAGAACATATTATATCGGGATGTTCTATATTAGCACCGTCCGAGTATACATTTAGGCATGATCAAGTTTTAAAAATAATTCACCAAAGTTTGGTAATTAAACATAACTTGATTGACTGCCGTAATATAATACCATATTATGAATACGAACCAAATTCATTTTTAGAAAACGATTTTTATAATATTATGATAAAACTATACTAACAGACCGAACGATTAGTCATAATAGACCCGATATAGTTTTACATGACAAAATTAAAAAAAAAAGAACTTATATCATTGATGTCGCTATTCCAATTCTTGTAATATTCAAAAATCTGTATTAGATTTATCAAAAAATTTATATATAAAGATGCAAAAGTCGGTCATTTTGAATACATGTAGGATAACGAAAGATTTTTTTTAAATATTTATGTTGATGGATCAGTAGGATTTATAGGCCCTGTTAGGAGTTCTACCGAGCTGAACCCTCTGATATGAAAATATCAGGAGTCGGTGAATTATTTTCCCGTTTGATCTCTGGTGGGTTGACGTGTTGTTCTTGTATTGTTTTGTATTTATTTTGCTTATATAATGCGCTTGCATAATGTTGATTGACTAGATGATCATTTGTGGAAAAGTGTGTGGAAGGGTTTAGTTTTTCCTATGGGGAAGATTTAACCCGGACATAAAATTGGAAAAAAAAATAGTTGTTTGGCAACGCTAGTTAAGGCATATGCTTTGCATTTACTTTCTGACTATTTTTTGTAATATCAGATAGAAAAAAATTGCTTTGATCCCAACACATATAAATATTTAATGAAGAGTATATCAGATAATGCAATAAATAAACTGCCAGTAAGGCAAAGGATATTTAGGTAAATAAATAGGATTTAAAAAAATATATTTGAGGACCCCAGTAACTAAGGTAAACAACAATATTTGACATTCATTTGAAATGAGATAAAAAGAATTTGGCATTCTCAGACTATAAAAATATTACCATTCGTTATTCCGGCTACTGGCATTATACCTAGCTCTCTCCTTAAAAATTTAGGCGTATTAGATCTATCAAAAAAATTATATACAAAAATGCAAAAATCAGTCATTGTAAATACATGTAGGATAACGAAAGATTTTTTTAAAATATTTATGTTGAGGGATCAGTAGGATTTATAGGCCCTGTTAGGAGTTCTACCGAGCCGAACCCTCTGATATGAAAATATCTGGAGTCGGTAAATTATTTTCCCATTTGATCTCTGGTGAGTTGACGTGTTGGTCTTGTATTGTTTTATATTTATTTTGCTTATATAATGCGCTTGCATAATGTTGATTGACTAGATGATCATTTGTGGAAAAGTGTGTGGAAGGGTTTAGTTTTTCCTATGGGGAAGATTTAACCCGGACATAAAATCGGAAAAGAAATAATAACATGTCATTAACAAACTTAAAAACGGTAATTCAGTATTAGTATTATTCTGGGACTAACTACCATATGTATTCCTCTTTGCCCAGAATACTAATAGAGGGAAATAATTATATCGAGTCAGTGGACATCTTCAATTTATTTTTAAACAAATATAAAATGTTGTTAATGAAGCAATTCAGTTATGTATAATAAATAATGTATATTTCTTAATATTCTCATATAAAAACCCTCAAAAAAGGCGTAAATATATAAATAAATAATTAGTGGTCATGTTCTTAAAATTATTCCTACAGTGTGCCTTACCCAATATAGATCTAATATTATAACACTAAATATACTGCTATGTAACCATATGTCACCTAATGACGCGCTGATACTTCGTCTGCTTTTTTTTTCAACTTTAGTTATTAGAATATTATGCTAATTTATTTACATTTTGTCTGTCCTAAAATGGGTTTAAAGTTAGAAAGTCGAAACATTTTAAAAATTAAATAAAATAAAATAAAAATAAAATGTGCGTATTAAAATTTCTGTCAAACGAGTAGTAGACGCGAGTGCAACTTGCGTAGCGTGCTACCAGCACTTTCATTAGGGTGCGACTGACGTCAAACCCGTAGTCGATGTATTGCGGATACTCACTATCAACGCGTATGCTACGCGTACAAAACTCGAGTCGATTCTGTTGCGAATGGCCTCGTTGAACGGCTTGTTGTTGCCTACACATTAACACTTCAATAAAAAAAAACAACAAAGAAAAAAATACTCAGTGTATCAGACAATATTATAATATAAGTGGTAAATACTTTCAAAATCACCCTGGTTAAAGACAACCATTCAGAATCGTAACGTTGTTTGAATTAGCTTAAGCCGTGGTCTGATGTCAAATCTGAATAGTTTCTTCCTATTCCCCAATCTTCATCCCCCTACTCTATTCAACTGCATAACATACCCCCGATGGGAGTTTTTTTATTGAATTCGGAAATATGAGAGTTAGAAAGAGAATTAGCCTAAAAAGCCATGTACCGTGCATCAATGCGATTTTGTATGAATGAAACTGCTGCTGGATATTGCAGGTGAAGGGATATTGCATGCCGTCAAGAGCTTTTTACGTTAATGATAGAGATTGATATTGAATCTAGGTTCAGTTACCACGTTAGGTCCCGGAAGGTTACATGGTATTATTTGGCTTAATATCTTCCATATGCCTGCTCTGAGATTCAAAAGTATAATGATATATGCCTGGCATCCAGGTTTGAGGGTAGGCTGCTTGTGCAGACATCGTCGTGGTGATTTGTAAACACCACGTCACGCTGTCATGTTACTGGGACGCGGACGTGCTGCTCAAAGGAAAACTTCCCCTAGACGCGGAAGGGTGGAAGAATTCGCATCTCGGGTGACGGGCGCTCGCAAGGTGTGCGAAGGTAGGGGTGAAGAATAGAACGGTGTTGGGGGTGGTGGTGGGGGAGGTGTCAGTTAAGAGACGCAAAGAAATAAGTGCAAATGACAATTTCTGGGACTTGCGAAGGATCTTGCTACCAACCTATTTTATTTTATGTGAAACTTTTCTCTCACGAAACAAAGTTTTTTTTCCAGAAGAATAAATAACAAATTACAAGCTGAAACTTTATAAAAATAATTTATTAGAAAAAAACACAAGTGAAACGCGTTATTGTAGATATTAGTTTTTTACTCCGAACCTTCGAATATCAGGGCATCTGCTATATCCACTGAGCTATGGAGACTTATTACAACCAATATTTTTTCTCAAATAATTATTAGGTTTTTTTTACAGGTTTTTTTAACATGTTTTTACGATTCACTTGAGGGGTTCACCTTCATTTCATCGAGTGCTATGATTTATGAAATCTCGTTCCTTAAAAATCTTACTAATAAATCATACTACAGACGTATGTTTTTGTGTTATTTGCTAAAATCAGACGTCGTTGGTTTCTATATACCAACTATTCTCTTTTTTTCGTTTCTACTGTTCTCAGTTCGTATGATATGTTGTGTGTTATGCTTTTATTGAATAATAGTCTGTAAGCACATGTGATAAACTAACGATAACCACTTTATTATCATGCTTGTTTAACGAATGCTGTTAAAATTAAATCCCTCCGGTGAAAGTATGGTTTAACCTTAGTAATAGTGTAAAAAAATTTGGAAATGTAGAACGAATGGACAGAGAAAAGATTGTCAATGGGATAGTACAGAACGCGCACATTTGTAAAACAATTAATTTGATTTTGGTTATTTAATTCAGTTTACAAAATGATTATTATTACTCATATATCTACTCTTACAGTATATATATATATATATATTACTTAGTATGGTTCTTACAATCTATTTTGAAATTATTGATTGGTGTAGTTAAGGTTTCCAATAACTTATTTCATCTCTTTATAGGTATATAAGATAAACAGCTCTGCGAATTAACTTATTCTTTTCTTTAATGTTCTGAATTAATTGCACGTGTTGATGTATTCTTGTTGTATGTTATTTTGTCAAAATAAGAAGTCATTAACTCACCGGGAAGATTGGCAATACTGAATTAACCTAATTTTAAACTTCAGTCAGGTCCCTTTTTTCTAAAGAAAGTAATTTATTAGTTAAATGTAGACATATCAAATACCTAAATATTACGTTTATATATTATGTAATATTTATTTGTATGTTTCCCAGCATACCTATTTCTTTTTTAAATGGGATTTTTTATACTATAATTGTGTCATTAAGTTATATTTTATTTTAATGAAATAACTAACAAATATTTCAACCGTTACGAAACTATTGGAGCACAAAAAAGGTTATATGAGATATATGACAAATGTAGGTATGTTCCCATGAAAACAAGAAGATTTACGAATTGATTATATTGCGATTTCAGCAAAAATAATGATTCCACAAAGACAAGTCATTAGATTTGATTTTGGACATTTGTATGCCAGTTGAATTGATACTTTTTGTAATATTTCAAATCGACCCTTCTCGACACAATCGACGGAATGTGACATTTTGTCAAACACGCCCCTAAAAAACTCCGATTCAATAAATCGGCAAGGAAGTCTTCATGTTTGTCAAGATCAAAATTGGATCCGTGTAAGTGAAATCCTTGCCAAATAGGATTCTAGATTTAGATTTAGATTTTCAATCATTTGGGAGAAAAAACGGGGTCCAGAATCTCGAGGTCAAAATGAAAAGAGAAGATCGGACGTTACTTTGACACATCATTTCTATTTTCAATTGAATTTTTTATAAATTCAGTTTTTTGTGGGGTTGATTAGTACATTCGTTTAACTTTATTATACGTAAATTAGCACACGGAGAATTTTTTTTTTTTTATTCGTTTTTATTATTATTTTTTTGTTTTCCTGACGAACTGTCAGTTCTATTTTATTGTTTTTATTCTAGATAAAAGAAAAATACTATTTCACTTATTGAACTATAAATAACTAATACATTACATAACGATATTATTCACTTTCATTGTATTGTTGATTGAGCATAAAGGTGAACAATTTTATTAAAAATGTAACTACACTTTTTTAATTTTGTCTGGGAGGCAATTATATATGTTGCTCCCCTCGTAACCAATGGATTGCTTGCCATAATGAGAATGTATGGTGTTTAAATGTATTTTATCGTGTTGCCGTGTAAAGTGAGTGTATACTTGGGACGTTTTAATGAGTTCTGTATTTGTATGTATGAGTATATTATTTATTTTGTATATAAGGAGACACGTATTATATTCATAATTTTTTTTTAGTGTTAATAGTTTTGTTTCCATAAATAATTGTTTTGTGGATGTTCTAGGTTTGAAGTGAAATAAGTTAAGTGAAGCTTTTTGCTATCGTTGTTTTGTGTTACTTGTAGTTCATTTATAAATGTTTCATATGCAATTCCCCAGATTTAAATCAAGTAGTTTAAATTTAAATGTACGAGGCTATAATAAAGACCTTTTTTAATTTTATTTGGTAACAGATATGATAACCGGCTAAATACGATAATTAAGGGGGTGATTTTATCTTTAATATCTTGAATATGCTGTTTAAAAGTTAGGTGTTTAAACACGATGTGTCATTACATTTAACAAAAAATCGCAGCTGCATGAACAAGTGCTACGATATATTCTGAATGGAATATTTTGTTAAAAAAATTGCTTGCAATCATGTTTTAAACAGGATTTTAATAAATCAGCAATACTCCGTGCAGAAATAGCTTACTTACAAAAGTATTCAGTTAACTACAGCTAGAGAACTATTATGTTAAATAGTGACGGGCGTTATCTAACTAAGGTTTTCCACGTATTTTTTTATTTTTTTACAGTAATACCGCACAAGAGTCCCAACTGCTCCCGTCTGGAGCCAGTGAGACTATGGCATCCCCAATTGGGGTATGTTGTGAGGCTGAGGGTATTGGGGAGGGGAGGGAAATGGGGAAGAGGAAGGTGGGGAAATACCTGGCTATTCAGATCTGGTCACCAAACACGGCTAAAGCCATTTCAAGCAACGTTTCAATTCTGAATGGTGGTCTTACACCAGGGCGATACTGAGAGTATCTTCCACTCTGGAACGTGCCGCAGCTATACTATATATTATTTAAATTAATTAATTGTGAAATAACACAAATTAATCAAATAAAATTTATTTGCGCACGCCGGGTTCGAACCCGCGACCTTCGGATCTGTAGTCAAAAGCGTATACCACTAGACCACGCCAGCCGTCAAATTTTTCGTATTTCGTATTACACGAAACAAATTAAGAAGGTGATTTTATTTTATTTTTTAAATATCCAAAAAAAGATTTCTTATAGCGAATGTAAAACTTTCACTAGTTTTTTAGTTACAAAACGTTAGATGATCACTTTCGCGAACACGGTGATATCCTAGTAGTAGTCAAATTATTATTATAATTACATTAAGAAAATTTTAATTATTTTAATCTCGTTTCTTTAAAATTGAAAGAAACGGTTTGCAAATAGTTGTAGTAGAATAGGTATCTATGGACAAGTGAAAGTGAAAACAACAGCTGATTCTGACAGATCCATATTTAATGACAAAAGTAGTGAAATTTAAGCAAATTTAGCAAGTAATCAAAGTTGAAACATATAAACTAGTGAAAAATTATTCGAAATAATAGTGTATTTCGTGGTGACAGTGGGAAACAACTTTACATATTGCCTTGAAAAATTACGCATATCGAATTCACTGTCATTGTAAGCTACAACCACAGACAATTTATGTTTTTGAATTTTTGAAATCTTTTTGAATTTGTGAAGAGGTTTTTATTTTTGTCATAGACAAATAAGTTAAATTATTTTTAACTCAATAAGGGGTATTTCTGAACAACTCTAAGAAACCTACCTACAAACTAAGAAATAAATCAACCAAAATGTCTAAAACTCGCAAGGTTTGCAGTGCAAAGAAAGATACATCTTCACCTTTAGCAATCACGTCTGGCCCTATTGATTCACCGTCGGCGCATCAGTCAATGATTAACATTGACACTGACTCATTAATCAATTTTTTTGAGTCGAAACTTGAAATCATGCGCACTGAAAACAAGAAAGCTATTGACGCTGTTCAGTTAAAATTAAATGAGCTGTCTAACGAGTGGAAGGAGCAATACACAAAAATTCTGGGATGTGTGAGCGTTCTCCAAGAAGAAAACTCAAACCTCCGGCAAGAAGTCCAGTCACTACGAGATGCACAAGATGAGATGGAGCAACGCAGCAGAATATGCAATGTAGACATCCATGGGATTCCCGAAGCAAAGGGCGAAAATTTGATGACATTAATAGAGAAAATAGGATCCAATATTAACGTCCCGCTTCCAAGTAGCTGTGTGGTTTCTGCGCATCGCGTCGCTCGCGGCCACTCCTCGCCCTCCAACCGTCCACGCAATATAGTGGTCCAGCTCTCCACAAAGCGACTCCGTGATGATGTCATCGCTGCAGCAAGGACTCGCCGCGGCCTTACCACGGAACAATTAGGATTTGGTGCTCCCACCACCAATTTTTTATATTTAAAAGAGCACCTTACATTGAAAAATAAAATCCTATTTGCCAAAACACGAGCCGCCGGAAAAGCTAACGGCTTTAAATACATTTGGGTACGGAACGGCAGTATTCTGGCGAAGAGGAACGATCTCTCTCGGGTTTTCACCATCCGCCGTGAGGGAGACCTTCAAAATATAATCACACATGATCAGCAAAACATGTGACTAAAAACAAAACTAAATGACATCAACAGAAAAGAACTGATTAACTGCATGTATATGAATATCAGGGGAATGAGGACAAAAATTGATAAAATATACGAAAACGTCCTTATCAACGACTATGACCTATTAAGCCTAACAGAAACATGGTTAAAGGAATCTATCTGTGACCAAGAATTAGTAGATAACCGGTATGAAGTATTTCGGAGGGATAGAGTTCACAAAACAAAAAAAGATGGAGGAGGAGTCATGGTTGCTGTATCGAGAAAACTAGAGGCGAAGAGGATGGCGCATTGGGAATGTCAAGCGGAGGACTTGTGGATCCAACTCAATATAAACCATAATAACAGGAGTATCAAACTGAATGTTTGCACCGTATATCTACCACCAACTGAAGAATAATCTATTGTAAGCTCATTTTTAAACAATCTTAGGAATGTGTACCTAACAACACCAAACCAACACATCTTAATATTTGGCGATTTCAATAAGTCTAACATTCAATGGATTACCGATGAAACAAGCAATTTATTACCTTTCACCACAAACACAAATACAATCACCTCTGACATCATCGATACACTATCATTCTGTAATCTTAAACAATTTAACGGAATAGTGAATCACCAATCCAAAATATTGGATCTCATTTTATCAGATAAAGAAGACATATCAGTAATACGTTCTTCATCTCCACTAAGCAAAGAAGATCCATACCACCCTGCTCTAGAAATAAATGTTCTTTTTAATTTTCTACCACATCTTGAAACCCGTAACGCCCCAAGACCAAACTTTTATAAAGGGGACTATGATTCAATTAATACCGTTCTTCGTGAGATTGATTGGGAATTCATTAATCAGGGAAATATTGATCAATCTGTAGATCAGTTTTACAGTATACTCTACCAGATTATCTCTTCTCATGTTCCCCTCAAAACGAACAAAAATCACTTTTCTAAGTGGTACTCAAAAGATCTCATTCGTTTGATAAAGAAAAAAAACAAATTTCATAAAAAATATAAGAAATATGGTAATGAACTAGATCATTTATCATTCAGCTTGATTAGAACCAGAACAAAAAATCTGATTAGAGTTTGTTATCATAAGCATTTAGACTTAATCAAACAAAATTTAAAAGCTAACCCGAATGATTTCTGGAAATTTGCAAAAAGCAAATATAAAAACACAACCGATATTCCAAAAGAGATGCACCTAAACGACATAAAAACTACCCAAGGTCAAGTTATCTGCGGGCTTTTTTCTAAGCATTTTCAATCTGTTTATAAACCTCACAATGCAAACTATTCACCACAAATATCTGAAGATTTCTGTAACGAAAGACTTGGTATGATCACTATTTCGCCCTTAACGATATTAGTCAAGTGTAAGAATTTGAGAACCAATAAGGGATCAGGTCCTGATGGTATCCCGCCAATATTTTTGAAAATGTGCAGAGATGTTCTTGCCAGACCACTTAGCCTTCTTTATAACAAATCATTACAAGAAGGTGTTTTTCCAGTCAAATGGAAAACGGCTTTCTTAACACCTATATTTAAGAAAGGTTGTAAGAGCGATATAAAAAAATATAGACCTATCTCTAAACTTGACTGCATAGGAAAGTTGTTTGAGTCAATAATATATGACTGTCTATTAGCTCATGTAAGTAAATATATTATCATTGAGCAACACGGGTTTTTCCCTCGGCGTTCCACAACAACTAACCTTCTCGAATACTCCCAGTACATCCGCGATAGCATCGAAAAACGTTTACAAGTAGATGCCATCTACACGGATTTTTGCAAAGCATTTGACCAGTTAAATCAATCATTACTCATCAAGAAGCTGGAAAAGTTTGGCATAAATGGAAATACTTTGAAATGGTTCGAAAGTTACATTACAGAAAGAAAACTGCAAGTGGTTGTAGGAGGGTACTCCGCGGATCTTTTTACTGCAACGTCGGGAATTCCACAGGGCTCGCATCTTGGACCTTTGCTATTTTTAATCTTTATAAACGACATAATTTGAAGAATAAAAACATCAAAATATCTCCTGTTTGCCGATAACCTTAAGTTGTACAAAAAATTACTTCATTAGACGATTGCACCGATTTGCAAAAAGACTTATCATCACTTCATGAATGGTGTACACTAAATGATTTATATTTTAATGAAAACAAATGTGCCGTAATTTCATTCACAAAGAACATTAATAAATTCTCAAACACATATCACATTAACAATATCCCTTTACTAAACACAACTTCAATCAAAGACTTAGGCGTGACATTTGACTCGCCACTTAGCTTCAATAAACATGTAGATACAATTTCAAAAAGTGCATCACAAGTATTAGGATTAACGCTAAGAATTACAAATTGTTTTAAAAGTACAGAATTAACTTTGACATTATATAAATCAATTGTGCGAAGTATTCTCGAATATGCATCAACAATTTGGTCTCCCAATTATGAGATTCATAATTATAGGATTGAATCCATACAAAGGAAACTAACCCGTGTAATTGCTTATCGTGAAGGTTTATCTGATCAATTTGGAACTTATAATGACCGAATTTTGCACTACAAACTACACTCACTGACGGTCAGACGTAAACTTTCTGACGTACTGCTCCTACACAAAATTATACATGCATCAGTTGATACACCAAACATTTTATCCCAAATTAACATCAATATTCCATCAAGAAAATCAACAAGGAGGATGAACGACATTTTCTATATTAAAGTCTACCACACAAATACAGGATATTTTTCCCCTGTACCACGAACATTAAGAAATTATAACATTATACATGGCTCTAATAATGTAACAGACATTTTTAATGACCAATTTAAACACTTCAAAAAAAATGTATTACCTTTAATCATATTAAGCTGATATTGTGATGAAACCCTTTATTTAAAGAGAAGCAACATTGTATCTACCTAATCATTGTCTCACCAGTGCAGGTGTGACAATAACAAATCGTTTATGAACATATTTGTATTTACCTTTTACCCATTCTTATTCGTTATTTACTTCTGCATATTTAGCTTATTCATTTTGTTACTATTTTTGTTGTTATTATGTATTTAAACATCCATCTATGTAAATTCTTGGGCACCATGCAAATAAAAAAAAAAATAAATAAATAAAAAAAAAAAAATAAAAAAAAAGAATAAATAAAAATTGTTTTGAATTTCGAATTTTGAATTCCGCAAAGAAATCTGGGCTGACGTAAACATAATGAGTGAGATTAATACACGGACACTTAAATGGCTTGAGCGTAAAGAGCGGATGAACGAAGAAAGGAGCGTAAGGGGAACATACGAAACGAATACGTATGGTAGAAGATGTCGGGGACCTCCGAGGAAAACATGGAACTATCAAGTGTATGTGGCGCCTTTCGTGGCAGCCGGACGCGTCATGCCGTCCTCCAACCGCATTGTGTTTTTTTAGTATTTTCAAGGAAAATGAGGCAATATCCCCTTGAAATTATTTTTAAAATCAATCAATCAACATTTTAAATTAACTTACCAATTAGTAATCAGAACTTAATAGTAATGTGATTAGAGTGCAGTGTGTTAAAAATGAATAATCGAAAATTGTGCAAAAAATATTCGAAATTTGCTGAAGTTGAACTTGGGACGAGAATCGGTAACTGTAGGTACGCCAGATGTTTTAACGGAATTCTTGGAAACTCTGAAGGCCCGAACAAGTGCCCAGGGTAATTTATTATCCCGACCGTCGCCTTTTATTGCCGGCACATTGCACCACTAACACAATCACCAGGAACAAGATTACATGGAGATGAATGATGGACTTGCCGAACGTCACAGCGGTGCTGCCAAGGTCTGTTATCTATGAAAGGATATTGTGTCAGCGCTTTATTAGCAGCAGACACATACCTGGACGGATGACGAACCTCGTGCTGGCACTGTTGGTGGACGCGGTGAACTCTCTCGCTGCAGCAGCGGGTCCAGTTTCCTCACCACCTAGGATTCTTGCTGCAGAGTCTTCATCTTCGTGTCACCTGTTTCTGTACTTCATTACCTGTTCCTGTATTTCATTTTATTTAATTTAATTTCAATTTATTTTTGTAATATTTATATTTTTTTGTAATACCTGCATCAACTGTAAAGCGCCCCTGAGGTGATATCTCACAAAAGCGGCGCTATACAAATTGTCCAATAAATAAATAAAATACTTGAGTTGGGTTATATCAACAATCAAAATAACAGAAGATTATACATGAGAATATGCTTCCACAATATGGAATCCTCCATATAAGGTATACATAGATTTAGTAAGAATAAGAAAGTATACAGAATAAATTTTCTAAACATTTACTCAAGAAATACAACAAAACTACAATTATCAGATCTGTTGTTTCTACATAATCTGCTAAATAATAAAATAAATAGTCCCGAATTGCTATCCGTCATTGGTTTAAATGTTCCAACGAATCGTACCAGGCACACTACATTTTTTCATATTGAAGTCAACAATACCAATGCAGCAAACAACTCAGTAATTACTCGTGCAATCACAACTTACACCCACTACGAAAAATTACTACATTTAGACATCTTTCATGACTCCTTTCTAACATACAAAAATAACTTATTAAATTTCTTAGCGTGACATATTTCAAAAATATGTTCACTTCATTTTTCAAAACTTCTATGTATTAACAGTTAATTACAATTCGTGAGCATATTATAATTCTTGAATTCAATTTGTTTTTTTTTTCCATACACTTTCTTCCTTAAATAACAATCTCAGGCAAAATTACGTA
This sequence comes from Hesperophylax magnus, assembly GCA_026573805.1. NCBI lineage: Eukaryota > Metazoa > Arthropoda > Insecta > Trichoptera > Limnephilidae > Hesperophylax > Hesperophylax magnus. Next base: position 68,501 of record JAIUSX010000116.1, on the reverse strand, counting down.
ATGATATTTTATGGACATACATAATAGGTACTACAACTATGTAATAACGAAAAATATTCTTAACTGTATCTTATTATACTGTGTATGGCTTAATAAATAGATCAATGAGACGATGTATGAAATTGACTGAAGCTAGGGATGTACGCCAAGACCGACTTGTTTTTCTGTCCGTCCTCTCTTCATACAACTATGGAGAAATGGCCTGATTGTTTGTAAGTTATTTGACATAGCGTATGTAGACATTATTTGACAGTAGGAATTAATTTTTCATCTTGTGGACTTCTATTTTTCCATTCGACCATTTATTACATTGTAGGTGAAACACCTGATCGGCAATTAGAAGGCTGCGGATTCAATTTATCGGAAGATTTTTTTCAATTAATGTAGGTGTTTCAGGCTAATAATTATAACTTAAAATAACAAATTTTCCTCTGATTTTCCATTCAATAATAAAATGATAACAGGCAGGTATCGTTTAAAAAGTAATACAATGCTTTTTCTGGCATTTCCGGGAACGGGCAGAGTTTATCGTTGTATATTCCTGATAACATTCCTCTCGTGAAAGACTGCAATGCGCTACAATAGACACAAAAGGCAAATGGGAATCCTAGAGCCATTGTGCCTTCCCGAAGAACGTTTGTTATCATTTGGGAAGAGTCTGTTTGCTTTCGTTGCCTCGTCTAATGTTTGTTCCCCTCATGTCTACTTACTCACCTCAACTGCTCGTATTCGAGAATAACTTACTATTTGGTGAAATAATTTCCTGAAATGCACAGTCTGTAGGTAAACTATTAGATTACCTACCTGCGTTTCCCGGAAGCATTGTAAGTATGAATTAAAACATTAACTTTAAAGGTAATACATAGCAGTAGTGATCAGATGTAATTTATGCATTTTATTTATTAATTTTATTTTAGTAATTTATACATTTAAGGTTACAAATTACTAATTAATTTTTACATGCATATATGCTATATTTTCTCCTGCTTGATGTGGCTATTATCCAACATCTTGAACCTTCCAATTGGTGCAGACTTTAAGTTTTCCGGCAGCGCATTATAGTACTGTAGGCAATTAATAATATTTATACAACTTCAGTTGAATAACACAACCTTTTTATGTATTATCTAAATTTAAGAGCAACAACTCTCAAACTGAAATTGCACAGTCTTTTAAAATTTGTAAATAGTTAATTTGGTTAATAATAATGATTATAATTCATGATACGACTCCAGAATGGTGATGGAATGCGGAACTGTTCTTAAAGAATTTGTTACCATAGATAAAGTAACCCTGTTCTGGGTACCAGGACATAAAGGTATTGGGGGCAACGAGCGGGCTAGCAAGGAAAGGGGTCAAAGAAACCATTGGATTTGAAACATTTTAATAACTTTTTTTTATTACATAATGGTGTAGTCAAATTTTTTTTGTAGTATCAGTAGTATACTGTAAAGAAAGTTTTAATAATTAGCCAAAGGTGGCACTGCTTGTACAGGATGCGACAGGTTCCGAATGGTTCCGATTAGATACCCGAGCTTAGCCGATCGCAAGGGCTGAGCTAAGCCGAATCTAATTGCTTCGACAGAATAACTCATAGACTCAACTAGAACGGACGTATGTACAAAAGACTTATTTGTAATTCTTTACTTATAAAAATCTCTTGTAATATTGAAGAACCGAGCAAAAAATTAAGTCTCTTATAATTAACATTGAAACTGAGAATCGAAATTATACTGGTAATACGAGACATTAAAGTTATTATATTTCAATATAAATATAAGTTTCTCGGATAGCAATCAGAGGATGAACTTTCATAATTATTGAAGTCCCAGCGGTCGGGCTACAACAACAAAGGCGCAGATCGTCATAACAAACAACCGTTGTACAAATCCGATTACTCGTCGCGGTTAATTGGAGTCGCCCCGTCTGCCAGGCTAGGACTAGTACAGAGGAGAGAGAGTAGGTACCAGTACATTCCAGAGGGTAGTGGGTTAAGCGCGGTATAAAGTCTCCCCGGAGGCACTATTATTCATCCCATAAGCCTCCGTGGCCCGCAATAATACCCTTTAAACAATCGCCTTTGTCCGCCAGTGGTGACTGGCGATTGCGAGGAGAGGGGATTTTACTAAAGAGGCGCTTTGTTAAAAATCTAATAAGTCTCAGAACAATAAACCTGATGCAGCCCCTTGCATACTCAAATAACACACAACCTTCATTCTACTCTCTTCCCTGCTTGTGGACATTTGTCCATGCATTCCGTGCATGAAATTTTTTGCTAGGTAGGTATATCTATTTCCATGTGGTGACTTCAAAAACATACCTACGTGGAGATTCACTCAGCATCCCTAAAGTAAACATAGTGTTATTATTTCGTAGCATAATTATTATCTCAGGGCCTCTTGTACGGAGTTAATGTAAGAAATGTACTGAATTTCTTTTTTAAATAGTTCATGGAGTATGTTATGAAAAATGTTTTAATCTTTTATTTTATTCATTCATGTTTTTTTTATTTTAATTTGTGTAATCCTGTTTTATTATAGATTTTTCAGAAGGATTTTTTCCTTTTTATTTTAAAACACATGTTTTTTATAGCTGACTTGTTGCCCTCCTCACCACAAGCGTTTCACACCCATTGAGCTTTACACCAATTTATAGAAATGGTTGTCCAGATGAGAAAATGTTCTATTTTACAAAGGGCCTAAAATATTTCAATAATAATTAACTACATTAACCCAATTAGTTTATTTATATATACAAAGGCTTTTACACAAGGGTGCACAGTACATTAAATCATAAGTATTCAGAGCAAAAACACAAGAGAATGTCCGTTTTATATAAGAAATAATAATAATTTCGGTACAAAATATGTTTGTATATGAATATACAAATAAAGTTGAAGTATTTTTTATTTATTTGTTAAACACCTAATGCATATAAAAACATAATAAATGTCGAGAATTTACAAAACATCACACAGAAATAGCATATCAGTACACACATATCTGTATCATATAATCAGTACAATAAATATTTTACAGAATATAAAACCTGTCAAATATTTACAAACACCATACAGACAAATAACAGTGTGTTAACAACCGAAATTACAAATACGCTAAGAATACAATGATAAAGAATAAAACAAAATACCATGCGAATACTCATGTAATATCAAAATAAAATACCATGGGAATACTCATGTAATATCAAAATAAAATACCCTGGGAATACTCATGTAATATCAAAATAAAATACAATGGGAATACTCATGTAATATGAAAATAAAATACCATGGGAATACTCATGTAATATCAAAATAAAGTACCATGGGAATACTCATGTAACATTTAAATATAATACCAGGTTTAAAAGTTAGAATTCAGGCGAAGCCGATTTTCGATTAGTCCTTCACTACGAATTGATTAAAACTATGAATATCGAAAATAAGCTTTAGATAAATTGAAGTTTTTCCCATCGTTTCGTTTGAGTAGAATCGAAATAAAATTGATTACTTTGTAAAAATATAAGCGTTAAATAATAAGAAATGTATTTTTTCACTAGAAAAGTATTATCGCATATAAGAAATAAAACTTTCAATATTGAAGATTATCTATGACAGTTTCCCTTAACCAACTTTATTTATTTCTTATAAAATTAACAAAATAAATAAACAAAAACATACATTTGCTTTAAACTTAACCGATTCTAGACCCCGTTAGCCAAACGATTTTTATAAATATTACCTATATTCATGGTGATGTAGAGTAGATACATTGAGAATATACACATGGCGATAAAAGGTACATTGAGAATATACGCATGGTGATGTAAGGTACATTGCGAATGTACGCATGGTGATATAAGGTACATTGAGAATATATGAATGGTGATATAAGGTACACTGCAAATGCACGCATGGTCTTATAAGGTACATTGAGAATATACGAATGGTAATATAAGGTACATTGAAAATATACGCGTAGGTACTGACTAGTGTTTACTTCGTAAAATGGAACTTTATTTTTTGTATTAATGTATAAACATTATAAAGATTTATGAAAATAAAATAATTGAATTTCATTTCGTTTACATTTAAGTACTAATTGAACAAGTTGAAGGTATTTAGAGTACAATAATAAATTTAATTTAGATCTTTACCCAAATAATGTTTGCCAATCTATAACAAACAAAAAAAAACAGAAATGAATAAGTTCATATTTTATGTTATAATAACTGTTGAAATTTGGCAGCCACCTCTGGTCTGAAGCCCTAAAATACCTGAAAAACCCTTGACTATGCGCGGAAATGGGCGGTCCGTTTGATACCCCATCTGCTTGGTCTAAACGTATTACACAAATATTTTTTGAGGTGAATTTTAACAGAAAATCTATTCAGGCATAATTAAATTTCATTTTGTACTTATACACTTTGAACACATTTGGTTTTAATAATATGAATATTAATAAATTAGTTATTAAATCTATCCCTTGTGAGACCATTTTGCCAAAGTATCATAAAAATACTTATTTATTTACAAATAAAATATTCTGTTTCCGCAAGTGGTTAGCTAAACGCCGGTAAAACGGCATTTAATCAAACACACGCAGGTAAAACGTTATCAAAGCACATCTCCGTGAAGCAAATGTCCCGCTGTTTGCGGCGATCAATGCGTTATTCTGGTTATTTGCCTCCGCGTTTCCACATTTCCCGGAGAGGGCCCATTACAAATTCCCCCGCCAGCACCGGGGAGAAAGTATACCCGAAAAATGTGCTTCCCGAATCCTACGTGTTTTGCGACGCGTGTTTTAGTGTCCTGTTTTCTGTAAGCCGGCGAATTAAACTATTAAAACATAGTAATATCACTTATAAAGTCCCTTACTTTGTCCGTCAAGCGTTAACTTTGCACAATTTAAAAAAAATGTTAGTTGTGCTTTTTTCTTGTTTAACATATCTAGCTATGAGCTGTGTTATTATTCTGAAGGAAAGAGTATGGTAAAATATCATTTAAAAAATAAATGCTAGTTCAAACAAATGAATGTTCATGCATATGAATTGTTCTGTGTATTCCCAAAACGTATCAGAAAAAATTAAGTAATTTTTGTAACTGGGGCAAATAAATCTTCTCATAAGTACAAACTTTCCCACAAATTTCCAATGTTTTCCAAGATTTCCATTAAAAATAAAAAATTCCGGTAAAAAATAAAAAAAATACGTCACTTTACAATTAAACGTATCCAGATAGTGCACCAATGTCCAGTAACCATTTACATCAGACATTGCGTCAGATTTATCTATTTATTTAACGCCCAGAGGGCTTTTACATGGTTGGTAGTATAATTTTAATTTGACAGATATTTTGAAACATAAAAAATAAGAATAATATTACATTTGATAAAAGCTATGCAACAAGTCATACAAACACAAGAAACAAAAACAGAAAATTACAGCTATTTGTAGGTTTACATGATGTGTTTAGGAGTATTGTTGAAATAAATGTTATAAATGATCCACAAAACTTGCCAAGTTGGTATTGAATATGTCAACATCACCCAAGTAATGATTTCCCATGGTGTGAAGTCGTTGTATCGGAGAGTGGCCAATGTAGTTACGCTTATGTGTGCTGCTGTAGAATATTGTATTTGGTCGTGTTGTTACTGTGGGTGTGTGTATGTTTATAAGTTGCAGGAGTTCACAACAGTCGAATTTAGAGTTAAGTATTTTGAATAAGAACGTTAAATCGTTTATTTTACGTCTATCTTCTAATGTATGTATTTTTAGAGTATTTAATAAAAAATTGTATTTTAAGTCTTCGACAGGGATATTTAATTTAAAATTTATAAAACGTAAAATTTTTTTTTGTATTCGCTCAATGTTGTTAATGTGAATTTTGTAAGATGGAGACCAAACTACTGAGTTATATTCAATTAGACTTCTTACTAGAGATACGTATAATAGTTTAATGGCTTGTAAAGAATTAAAGTTTTTAGTTGTTCTTAATACGAAGCCTAGTGTTTTCATACCTTTGTTCACAATTTGATGGATATGATTGGTGAAACTTAGTTTTTCGTCCAAAATAATTCCAAGATCTCTCATTTCCGTGACTCTTTCTAAAGCTATGTTATTGATGGAATATTCGAATAAAACAGGATTTTTGTTTCTGAAGAAAGTTAAGGTTTTGCACTTTACTACATTTAAAAATAAATTATTTTGAACGCACCAATCTCTAAGCTTACTAATATTTGATTGTAGTATATGGCAATGATTTATGTCAGTTATTTTCTTGTATAGTTTGATGTCATCTGCAAAGAGCAATACCTCGACATCGTTGAAGCAATTGGTTATATCATTGATGAAAATGAGGAACAAAACCGGGCCAAGGTGACTACCTTGCGGTAGGCCACTGGTAGCCCGGAAAGCTTTCGACATCCAAGATTTTATTTTAACAAACAGCTTACGATTTGACAAATAGCTACTAAACCATTTTAACATGTTATCCCTTATTCCTAGAGCAAATAGTTTTTGGATTAGTAGTTTATGGGATACTTTGTCGAATGCCTTCGAAAAGTCTGTATATATACAGTCGACTTGTTTATTTTCTGCAAATGATTGTATAATGAAGTTTTGAAATACCGTTAAGTTAGTTGCGGTGGATCTTCCTTTGATAAAACCGTGCTGTTTTTGATTAATTAATTTTATTAATTTGGGATAGATTTCATCAAGGACCAATGATTCAAAAAGCTTTGGCAGTACTGACTGTATACAAATGGGGCGATAATTAGCTATGTCAGTATCGTCTCCTTTTTTGTACATCGGTGTAATGAAGCTAGATTTCCAGCGGTCTGGAAAATGTCCAAGGGACAAGAGACGGTTAAATAGTAATGTGAGTGGTTTAGATAATGTATTAGAGCATTTTTTGAGGAATATTGGTGGAATGTTGTCTGGGCCAGCGGATTTGTCAGTGTCTAAGGAAAGTAATTTTTGTTCGCAGCACTTTTGTGTGATTTGGCAGTTTGTTAAGTTTGTGGTCATATTAAATTTGTATTCGGGTATTTTATCATCTGGAGTGTCTTCATCATATACATTTTTGAAGAAGTCCGAAAAAAGGTTTACAATATCCTGTGTATTGTTTGCACTGATTCCATTCATTTGCATTATTGGCGGGTAGTCTGTGTTTTCATTGTTCATTTTTTTAAGAAATTTCCAAAGGTTTTTGGATTTAAAGACAGTGTCCTCGACAGAGGTTATGTACATTTGGTAACATTGTTTAGAAAGATCTTTACATTTTTTTCTAGTTTCGCTAAAAATTATATAATCATTTATGGATTTACTTTGTTTGAATTTTTCGTGTTGACTCTTTTTTTGCTGAAGAAAGGCTGTAAGCTCTGATGAAAACCAAACCGGGTAGGTATTGCTTCTCGGTGTGTAAAAAGGTACATAGGATTCAATAGTATTAGAAAAATATAAATAAAATTTATCTAACGATTCATCAACGCTTTCATCGGATAAAAAAGACCAGTCTGTATTTGAGAGATGGCAGTTAATTGAGTTGAAGTCGGCTCGTTTAAAGTTTAGGACGCTTTGTGAAGGTTTCCTTTCATTATCACATGTCATATTTAATTTAATGTATAGGGGAGGATGATGATTATCTATAGGTAGAAGTGGATCATTTGAGAGTTCAACAGACATTTTAGGATAGTTTGATAAAGCTAAGTCTAATAAGCGATTGTTACTGTTATATATAAAATTATGTTGATGAAAGTTTAGAAAGTTTACCATGTCCAAAATTTCACGTGCACGATCGTTTTCACTTTCGTTTATGATGATACCACAGTTATTTGCTTTCTGTATTAAGTTTGGTAAGTTATAATCCCCAAGAATAACAATTTTCGAGTGAGGATATTTTGATGAAATTGTTTCGATGTCTTCACAGTGGTTTCTATATGACTGAGGGTCAGAAAGTTGTGGTAGATAGGCCGTTCCAAATATAATTTTCTCGAGAGGAGTCGTTATTTGCACAAAAAGATGTTCGATATTATTGTGTTTCGTGGTTAATTTTCTTGCTGACAACTTCTGTTTTATTGCAATTAAAACTCCTCCACCTCTTTACTTGGAACTTGATCTGATGTTTCTGTCGCAACGAAATACTTTGTAGTTAGTAAGACCGAGTTCAGTCGATTTGATTACCGAGTTTAGCCAGGTTTCCGTAAGTATAATGATGTCATGATGATGAGAAGGTAGAGATGTGATGTGGTAGTTCTGATATTTTTCTGATTTGTTTATGATAATATATATTGTGAGTGAATAATCCGAGTTTCTGACCTCAAGCGCTGAACGCAACATTTAAAAAAAATCAAGAAAAACCACAAATATTTGTTTTTTTTATTTATTTTTTTATTTTTTGTCGATTGTAACGTGTGAAAGATTTGCTTTTGATTAAGACCATGTATGTTTTAAAGAAGACTCAATTAACTACAATTTGAACCCAAATTGTAGATTTAAAGATTCGATAGTTTCCAAATACAGCTTTACAAAATTTATAATTTTTTTCTAACTCCCATTTTTTTTAGGCTTATAGGCTCTGTAGGCCTATTTTCTTTGGGGAAACCCCCTCACATATTTCAATGGACGCTGAAGAAGTTTGAGAGGACCTACAGGTGAACCACTCTCAAAATTTTTCATATTTCTCATTTCTAGCCCTGTTCCTTGTTTTTTTTTTGTTTTTTTTTTTGTTTTTTTTTTTTTTTTTTATTTGGTACATTATTTTGTTACAATTTATGTTTTCCAGTAATGTAGGCCTCACTGGGTGGCTTGCCCGTGCTGAGGCCTTCATTTTATAATATGAAAATCTAATCTACATATTACATTTAAAGAGAAGATAGTAAATTTGAAAAGAAAATAATAAATTTAAAATTATAAATAAAAATACATAATAATACATTTAAAATTAAAAAAATAATACAATGAAAATAATCTTGTGTGTTTGTGAGTGATATGTGTTTATGTTGGTTTTGTGTGTTACGTGTAGGTTTTATTTTTATTTTATGCTATGACATTTTGGAAATATTGTCTTTTTTGTTGTTTAATCCATTTTGTAATTTTGTGTGTGAATTTATTTTTATTTTCCTCAATTTTAATTTCAATTTTTAGACTGTTGAAAGCTTTTATAGCATGGTATTGGTAGTGTCTTTGTCCAAAGGTTGAATTTACTGTTGGAGTTTTAATGTTTTCTTTGTACGCTTGTCTAACTGGTCTGTTAGTCTTATTTTGTGTATGTTGAAATTTATTTTTTTTGTTAAAAATGAAGTTTAGTAGTGTTTAATTGGCGTATATCTAGTACATCACAGCTGTTGAATATTTGGTCTGTATCGGTCAGTCTATGTTTTTTTAGTATTACCTTTAAGATCGTTTTCTGTGCGGTTTCTATGTAATTGATAGCCGAGTTTGTTGCTCCTCCCCAAGCAATAATTCTAATAATAATTACTATCGAAGCCTTGTCTGAACGTTTCATGACCATAAACTCCTTCCTTTCTCCTCTCGGTCCTTCTAAAAAATTCTGAAATAGATGATATTTACCAAGTAATTTTGTTTTACTCCATTTAGTTATTGTATGGGGATCTTATGAAAGAAAATGAGAATAATTAATAGTTTCAATTTCAAAAGATTTACTAAAAAAAATTGTTAAAATGATGTGTTTTATATGCCGTTGAGTCTATAAAAACGATTTTGAGCTCAATTTTTTTTGACAATTTTGCGTTTTGCGCTTGAAGTCAGGAACTTGGATTATTTATTGGGCCAACATTATAAACAACTCGGCAAAAACTCAGAACTACCAGATCTGACGCAAGGTACCCCACCCCTTCTTTCAGGCGACAAGGTTACTGAAATAAAAAAAGATTTTTCCGCAATATTTAATTACTGTCGCTGATTATTGTGAGCAGTTATTTTCTATGATGCTTGAGAATCAATCAATATTTATAGAGATAGTATTACCCGCAACTGTACGAGTGTAAAGTGCCCCGACTAATTTTTTTTTTGAAATTATAAAAATACATATAGTAATATGCATTTAATAATCAAAACATGATAAAAACGGAGAAGAGTATTTTTTCATGCCAATGAATCTCTCAGTTTTATTATTCCGCAGCGGAAAGATTTTCATACAACATTTTTACCATTAATTATCCTCCTCGCAAAGCAGAATAATGCCGCTTGTCTGTCGGAACAACATTTTGACAGTAAACGTCTCCGAGTACTATGCTTTTATTGGTTGACCATTTAAACGTGGTTCAACATAAATAATCCAGACAACCAAATGAAGATAAAACGACTTAGTGCCGGTATTATGACGTTGAGATATTCTGCGGTTTTATAACTTAGCGATATAGTTATCCACCTGCTAACGTAGTTTTACCTGATATTTATTTGGTGGACGAGTGTCCAGTATCCGTCAGATAATAACAAAATTTATGGTGAATTTTTTTAAAATGTCACTGATTTGTAATACTAAGAAGTTATATTAGATTATTAATTATTCCTTAACAAGCATATATACACAAACAAATTGTAATTAAGTTCTCTTTTTAGGAATCGTTCGTCAAAAATTTAGCAGTAAAACTAAAATCGCTGTATTCATCTCCATTAGCTGCCTTTATACAGTCGCTCTGTCGCGCGTGAAACAGCAATAGTGCGCGAAAGAATGCGCGTGTAAAGATGAGGGATTCGGAAGGGATAGACCGTGCGATTGCGTTCATCAGTATTTGACGCAATCGCGTGGTTCGAGGTTGCTTTACACGTACAGTTCTTTCGCGCACGCAAGATGGCGGACATACGCACGTGGAGTAAAGAATTAATAATAGAGTTACTCGAGTTATATAAATCTTTTCCTTGCCCATGGAAAATTAAGTCGGAACATTATAAAAACAAAAATCTTAAGGAGGAAGCTTACATCAAAATAATCGACTTTTATAAAGAGAAAGGATTTCCTGATGCCAATCGAGATTTTGTGGTCAAAAAACTACAAAGTCTAAGAGGCTCTTTTCGAAAGGAACTAAAGAAAGTTCAAAACAGCCACCGCAGTGGAAAAGGAACAGATGAAGTGTACAAATCCTCGCTTTGGTACTATGATCATTTGCTGTTCACTAAGGACCAAGAACTACCTACTGACAGTATATCTAACATTGAGGATGATCCAGTTGATGAAAACAGAGCTGTTGAGGAAAATATTATTTCGACCAACGAAGGCGGAATAACAGAAAGTGGCGTTGGTGAAATTGGACAGCAAACTCAAGTCGTAAGTAAATTTAATTTATTTTTATTTATTATTATTATACATTTAAATATATCCAATAGTACAGTTAAAACATTTTGACCGTTTAAGAACTCACGTTACTTAACCCTATTGGTTGTCGCACACAAAGACACACACACACGCAACTTTAAGAGAAGGTCCGACAACCTTTACATTATATTTTCTGTTTTTAAGTTCTTCCACTATTAACCATACGATCTTGCCACTCAACACTCCCATCTGTATTAAAGTATGTTTTATATTGTTCTCTGTTTCGTTTAGCTTCCGAAGTGATCTGTGTGTGGGGACGTCTTTGAAGATTGATCAATGGAACAGAATTTTGTTGAGAGTCTGTAGTAATCTCGTCTCGTGGGTAATTAGAAATAGGATATGTGCATAGACATATGAATATTAGTAGACCTGCCCTAAGTGATTAAAAGCGTATTATCCCCACTCCCCATACCGGTTCCATTGAGCCGGCTGGGCTCGCGTTTGGCCTCAAATGAAATTTGAAAACGTGACGTCATCATTCTTGTGCGAACTATGGTCGAGGCATCATCGGTTCATTTTACTAAATAACACGGCAAAATTTTGACTTGTACTATGAAAACTGGTAAAAATAGATGTGAAAAAAGAGAATAAACCCAATTGTCGTATTACATTCCATATATAAGCATTATTTTACTTTATTTTAAGCATATTCACATCGTATAATATAGATCAGTTTTAGAAACATATTATACTATCACATCGAGAAACGTCTGGACGCGAAACACAAAGCTGGTTGGTTGCTGGGAAGTACATTATGAACATTTATAAAAGTGTCTTAACTAAATACTTAAACGAAATATTCGACTCTGAAAATACAACCGATTTTTTTTTGCCGAATTTGGACTTCGCAAATTTGTTCATAACGTGGCGAGTAATTTGCGCTCCCATGTAAAAATGTCTATTCATTCAAAGCAGATTTTACTTTTAAGAAGTAAATGGTGATATTATAATGCGAGATGCCTATTTACTGTCAGATTGATTTATTGACGAATCACAGTCAGATTCACTCCCCTCGTTCTTCAACAGTTGATTTTACCCCTCGCCCATATCTTCTCGTCTATTAATTCCTATGTCTGTGGATATGTGTTACTGCGTTTACACAAAAAATTGTGTAAAGTGCAAATAGCAAGGACGACGTAACAAATACTTTTGTGGTTTTTTATATTTATTGCTGTTTGTAATACCCTAAACCTAGCTGAAATGATTCCAAATGCATTTTCAACTACGTTACGGGCCCTTGACAGTCTGTAATTATAAATCCTTTTTTCGTAATCTAGTTCTCTCTGAGAATATGGTTTGAGAAAATTAGGTTCTAATCCAAACGCTTCATCACCCAGAAAGACAAAGTTCAAGTTATTTACGGTATCACAATTTTCTGGAAAATTGAGATCGCCCATTTGCAGTTTATGATAAAATTCTGTTTGCTCTAAGACTCCTCCATCGGATACTCTTCCATTTTTACCCACGTCAACATAAAGAAACTCATAGTTTGGACCAACTAAAGCCATCAATACGATGCTATAGAAGTGTTTGTAATTATACTACACAGCTCCGGAACCCGGCAAAGGCACAATGCGAATGTGCTTGCCATCCATGGCACCTCCGCAGTTGATGAATTGCCATTTCACTTCAAATTCTTTTGCTATCTTGATCCATTCTTCCTTCATAGACGGCATCTGAAAATGAAATTATAATATGTTTTTTGTCTTATATTTTTAGAATGATGCTGCTCCTACTGGATGGGACTCGACACCGCGTAGAAATAAAAGAAAAGCTACAAACAACTACCAGGCCGAATTCTTTAAAGTCTGTGCAGATACTCTCAAATCAAATAGCAAGGAGTTTTCGGAGTTCGAAGTCGCCGGAATGAATATGGCCAAAAAATTAACTAAAATGGATCCGGTGCAGGCAATTTATGCGGAATCCTTAATAAATAATATTTTACGCAAAGGGTTGCTGAAAAAGTTGACGGAAGAAACTGACATATGCGACAATTATTGTAATAAGACCATTCGAACACCGTCTTCTGCTGACTTGCACAGGACTTGATCGATTAGTTCAGACGTATCACAGTCTATATTAGAAGGCATCTACCAAAATCAGGAAGAAACAAGCCTGAGAACTTTTTACGAATCTTCTACTGATACGTACCAATGACAATCTGATATGTATCTCAAATGAATCACAATTAATCTCAATAAAAAATACTATGTAAAACTATAATTTGGATGATGATTAAAGATATACAGGACTGATTATTTAGATTTTTATTTATAACAATAATAAAGTTACTTACCTTTAAATAATCCACCCTTAAACATTCATAAATAGCTCGACACGTTTCTGGTATTATTGAAGAAAGAGATGGAGCAGATATACCGGTACTGAATTTCAAATCTTCAAATGAGCGTCCTGTGGCGAGATATCGAAGAGTTGCTGCTAATCGTGCTTCTGCACTAATACTCTCTCTCATAATGGTGTCTTGCCTTGATATTTTATGTTTGATTTTATCTAACAACATACTAAATAACTGATCATCCATGCGCAAATAATTCTTGAAATCGTCCGGATAATTTTCACGTAATTCTTCAATCAGTGGCATATGACAATATTGCTGTCTGTATTTCTTAACCCATACAGATCGTTTCTTCTTCTTTTTGAGTAGGCTAACACCAGCAAATATCATGACTTGTGCCATGATATTTCTTTTTCTTCTATCCATTTTGCTCCGTCGCACTATACTGAGTGTACGCGAACTTGAGTAAAACTTTGTAAATTGCACACACTCCAACACGCGCCAGTTCCACGCGGTCTATCGCGCATGATTAGTCTTTACACGTTCGCTCTTTCCGTTCACATGTAACGTACACATGTAATCGCGCGCGAATGAATGTTAAGCTTCAAAACTAACAAAAAGTGATCGCGCACGATTGCGCGCACAGGCTTACCAATACGCAATCCTGTACGCTCCTGAGAATGCGCGATAGAGCGACTGTATAAAGGCAGCTATTATTGCACCACATTTTCACCACTGCTCAACGATTCTTTTCTTGTGTAACGAGAAAATAAAAAAATCATATTTCCAAAATAAATTGAAGGAGCTAAATTGGCTAACAGTGATACAGATGCTGGCTAACCTCAAACACTTATATATTTATACATAAAATATTAAAAAAACCTGTTGCGCGGGCCCGAACCCATGGGCCCTAGGCAATCACAGCGTCGGGCTCATAAATATGGTCATTTAAGGTCAAATTTGTACCGTCCTGAAATATTTCAAAGAAGTGAAAACTGACGGTCCCTCCAATCCGGGAACCGCTGGCGCTGCAGTCTAAACTTAAGGACACAAAAATAACATTTAGGAACCTAGCCGGGGCCCCTTTCGAAGAGGGTCCTTAGGAAATTTGTTGAAATATATCATTTTATCCATAGCCATATCTATATTAATTTTATCTAAGGACGTGCTATGAAATTCCACCACCAAAACGCAAAACAGTGTCTACAAAGAGGTGAAATATTACAAGGCGCTGACGAAAACCATAAAAACTACACCAAATAATTAATTTAAATATATTGTAAGAATCACCGTCATCAAACAACTCGGTCTTGGCACACACTTCTTGCCTCATTTTATTTTATTGGGGAAACAAACAGTTAAACAATTTTATATAAATAATTAAATTTTTTATGTTGGCATTAACCAGTGAAGTTTTCACATAAATTCATGTTACAAATAGAAAAAAAACAATAATAAACAGAAAAAATATTAAAAAAAAACTTAATGAAAATAACTGAGATATCTTTGATATCACACCTTAATCAAAACACGTTAATAAAAAAACCTGAGATAATTTAGATATCTTACACACAGCAGGAGGAGAGGGTACGTAATTATCAATTTTATTTAATTTTATCCAAGTTTCATTTAGTAAACTGAACTAAGGACAAATGGAAAATGTAGGCATCTGAAAACATATTATTGTATTTTGTCATGTCCTTCTGAAAATGAATGTCATTCACGTTCATACAACGTGTGATACATACTCTTCTATTGTTCTGACTCTTGACAAGACTCGACTCAGGTATCTGATTCACTTGATCGTGCCGTGTCTTCGTCGGCCGTCCCTGACTTTTTCAACCAATCACATTTGCGTCATATATTCTCCTTACACTCCTCTCATCGTTCATTCGCTCTAGATGTCCAAACCATATGAGCGTCTCTTTCTTAATCTTACGCTTACATCAAATTTTAAATCAGATCTTCGTATTCCTGACACGATCATATTACCTATATGCCTCAGGGATCTCATTTCTATAGCATTCAGTCTGTAATAGTATATAAGTTGTAATTAGTTAACTGAAATGTACCTTTTACTAAAATTAGATATTTTTTTGAGTGGATTTTGAATAGAAACTGAATTGATTGAAATTGAAAACAGTTGAGAATCTTCTGCGGTTTTCATACAAAGCTTTTTTTTAATATGCAAAAGCATAAATTTATTCGGTTGATAGTAATTTGAATGTATGATTCAATTCAGTAATTTTAGGTGTACGCAATCAATTAATTTCAATCCAGTGTTGTCAAAAACAAAACACTTTTTAACTAAGCATAAAATCTGATTCAAACCGTATACAGAATGTCACTGAGAACTGGCTTCAAAAAATTTGCACAGATTATTTGATCTTAATTTCCTAGGTCAATGGAACTATTTTCTACGGAGAGTGTTATTTTCATTATGAGAAAAGAGTTTGAAAAAAATATTTATTTATTGACAGGGTGCCAAAACGTTGGCTATATTGATTATTCAACACTTTTGAGTATCCCTATTGTTATCTTTAACTTGATATATTTTTTTAATTTTTAGGTCGCACACAGATGTTAAAAACACGACATGTGCAATGCAACAAAGCTTGCAACGCTTGCAAATGTGGACGCGAATATAAAGCGAACATTTTGTGCGCACCCGTTCCGCCGGTTATCCGTAAAAAAAGATTTCGGTGCTTTTAGCACTGTACCACTTCTCTTTTCTTCAAATGCTTAAAACCGGATAATTCCATGTGGGAGAAAATCTAGAAGAAAATTATTGAATTATTTCATGTACAATATATTGCTTTAGTTTTCATTCCCGAGCTGTCGATAAAACGCTCAATCGATTCAGCCCTCTGCTGGACTTCCCAGTTCATTTCCGCCTGTCGGTCGTCTGGCATGAATAAAAGGGAAGCCTCCTTCTGGCCTGGACGGACCACGGCCCAGAAACAACAGCCTCTTCTAAGAATCTCAGCTAAAATTTTATTGCAAAGCCGTCAAACAATCCCAGCTATGTCGTCAGAACTCAGAACGACAGAGTTCGCACACGGACGGGAATTGTCAAGTAGTTTCTCTGCCACGAAAATATGTTTCGATAACTTTGTCGGGCCATTCTGCTGTTCCTTTCTTTGAAGAAGCTTTTGAATTAAGTGAGCGTACAATTTGGGATTCAGTCCTGAGCGGAGTCAAGTGCGTTACTAAGGTTCTGTAGCGACAATCGTTCTCGGCTAAGGGAGGATCACTGATTTCAACGAAATTCGGCCCCTTTTGCCAATAAAAGATAAAAATACTTAGGTTTAATTTTACAGGCGTATTTAATAATGTCAACAGATGTCAGTTTAATTTTACAGGTTTATATAATATTGTCAACAGGTGTCACTTTAATTTTACAGGTTTATATAATATTGTCAACAGATGTCACTTTAATTTTACAGGTTTATATAATATTGTCAACAGATGTCACTTTAATTTTACAGGTTTATATAATATTGTCAATAAATGTCACTTTAATTTTACAGGTTTATATAATATTGTCAACAGATGTCAATTTAATTTTACCACAGCAACCAATTTATTTATTTGTCAATTTAGTAGATTCCTATGTTACCATGCTAATCAGTGTTCTTTTGTTTTCTATTACCATTATTTCTCTTTAAATTCTCTTACTCTGCAATAAACATCTTGTGACCGAAGCGTCCTTGTATTTTAATATTATAAAAAGGCATTAAACTGGAAACTAAAAAGAATTGAGTGCAATATTTAACAACAAATATGAAATGAGTCAATTTCACTTCATTGCATTTTTACGCATTGAGAATTCGTTTGATCCAATATTGAAGATATTTTTTTCATAACGTTCGTGAAGTTAAAGTTATGATTTTGAAGCATAAAAGGAGACAAAAATACATTTTTAATCTGATAGTATGTTGCCTGTTGTATGCTGATGATGCGGTGCTGATTGCTAACAGAATGGAAGATCTACAGTCTCTCGTGTCTACGATGAACGAAGTGTGTATGAAGAATGAGTTAATAATGAATGTAAGTTAGTCTAAAGTCATGGTGTTTGAAAGAGATAGTAGGAAAACAGTGTGCAATATAGTTGTGAATGTGGAATACTTGGAGCAGGTGGATGAGTTTGTGTATCTAGTGAGTATGTTTACGAGAGATGAGAAGGCTGACAGAGATATTGGAAGAAGGGTAAATGCAGGCAACTCCATTAATGGAGGACTGATTGCAGTTGGCGCTAACAAAAAATTGTCCAAAGAAGCGAAGCTAGCAGTCAATAATGGAGTGCTGGTACCTACCCTAATGTACGGAAATGAGGCATGGACTTGACAGAGAAAGGATGAAAGTACACTGAATGCTTTAGAAATGAGATCCCTGAGGCGTATGTATGATAAAACCATGTATGATCGTGGGATAAATGTGGAGATCCGCCAAGAGTGCAAGGCTGATGTAACCGTTATGAGTAAGACTAAGAAAGGGACGCTCAGATGGTTTGGAGTGTAAGGAGAATATACGATGCAAACATGAATGGTAGCAGAAGTCGGGGACGCCCGAGGAAGACATGGCACGACCAAGTGAATCAGATACTTGAACCGGGCCATGTCAAGAACCAGAATAATAGAAGAATATGTATGAGACGATGTATGAATGTGAATGAGTCAAGGAGTGTATGGTGTGACCGAGTTGTTTGGCGGTCCGTCCTCTCTGCCTACCCCTGCAACTAGGAACGGCGTGATGGTTAGTTAGTTAACTTTTGTGAACCTCGCCCTAATATACTGGTACAAACGGCCTAGAATAGCTTCTAATAGCTTCAAAAAATGTGCGCTGTAATGATACATTCAGTATTCAGTAATACAACCACACACTTTTTAAATGTAATTGATTCCGTTCGGCATTTTATTTAGAACATTTTAGTTATAAGTTTTTTAGAAACTTTCCTAGTGAAAAAAAGTTTTAAATATTTTCAATATACTCATACTATCATAAAATTAAAATTTTCGTAATCGTCATAACTTGGAAATTATCTAAGAGGGTGTCAAAACAAAGCTCTTTGCACAATTATGTGTAAAACATGTAATATATAGCTACACACATTTTATACGTACATATTAATTAAAATTTAAATATTTTTGTTAATGTATTCAATTTACAAGTAGGTATTTCGTATTGGTATAATATGATACACCTACCGTCTGCTAGAAGATTCTCTGAAACTTCAAAAGGAATCTTAAAATATTAAGAAACATGCCCTTGGGTCTTAAAATTGCTTTGCGAGTAAGCTCTTTATAGAAGGTTTTCACTGCAAAGTTTTTCACTATGATGCAAATAATAAATATAATAACGAATTTCATGAAACATGAACAAAGACGCAATACTCGTCTCAGACAAGCAGTTTCTTTTTCGCTCTAATAGTTGCTACTGTTTCTACTTACTATTGTTTTTAATTGCATTTGTACTGCATTGCACTCCATTGTAAAGAGTGCCTTTATCGCTTTATTAAAGCAAATACACACGACGGAGCCAACGAGCCAACGAGAAACGCTGAGTCAAAACAAAGCGAGCGTGTGGAAAATCAGATGGAACTGCGTGGATCGGTTGATTTTTGATCAATCCAAAATATGACTAGCCGAGTCACAGACCCATGAATCGCCTCTGTTGTGTGTGGCGAATCACCGCAATCTGTGTGCGATCCCTGATCCAAAATCCGTTCAGTTGTTAAGTTGAATTCAGACCTCGAATCGGACAATGTGACCCACGGATGAAAGATTCCTTCATTGTATAACCTCTTCAAACATGATACAAAAATATACACATATTTTTTCTACCTTCCTGCATTATTTATTACTAGATAATTTTAAATAAACCTTAGTAAAAATAAATTTTTATAACTTCTAATTTAAAATAAACCATTTACAAATATTTGTTAAAAAAATCTTTTAATTCCATACAATTTTTAATGCCCACTTAATTTTAAATACACTAATGAAATATTTGTGAAAAAACTTATTTTATGTACCCTATTCGATTTTAGTTTGCAATTTCGAGTTGCTCTCTCGATCAAACTGGCCTGGCTCGGCGTGGCTCGACTCGGTCGAGTGTGTATCCCTAATTCGGACCCCCCTAACCTCGCAAGATATTTAAAAAAACTAATTTTACACATTTTTCACAGTAAAGTTGAAGTTAGCTTATAAACAAAAATTACTCGTGAACTGTGCGAAAATGTAATTTTTTTATAAAATCACCTAAAAGCACTGTTAGTTTTATTTTGGATTGTGATTAATAAAAACTAGAAAAATTGATCTTAGGTGTCGATTTTCACGAAACTCATAAAAGTGCCAATATCTCAAAAAATAACGATTTTTAACCATAGTCATATTTTGATATTCTTGTCCTTTATTCACTCGAGCGACTGGTGTCAAATATTCGTACAATTACCGTATTACTTAATGAATACCAATCATCAAAATATTAATTGGAAACATAAAATTGCTTACTGCGGTTTAAAGCCAGTGAATTCACCTAGTTTTCACCACCTATCCCATATTTTTGGAATCTATAAATTTTGCATTTTATGGCAAGCGATTGTTCAAAACGTTTTTTGTAAACTTGTCACAATATGCCAAGAATCACTCGAGCCGTTTAAAGTTGAATTATCTAATTATTAAGTCCCAAATAGGTATCTGTTTATTATATTTTCGTATAACCCGCTCCAATTTGAGATGTAAATATTATTTGGTTATCTTTGTCATTATTATAATAAAAACAGGGGTAGATCACCATGAAATAATTAATGACGATTTACCAAATTAAGATACTTAGATTCACCGATAGAAAATCATGGTACATTGTTGATTATAATTAAAATTAAAAGAGAGATATATTAGAAGAACGGACACAAATTATATAGTTCTTACCGCAATGAACAGTGATAGCAAAAATATTTTGCAATCCCCGGAGGTCGACGCCTGAGCGGGATGAGAAAAAATCAAATAAATATTGTTCTCCTCATCTTCTTGTGCGGATGTAAGCATTGCAACAGGCGGGTAATAGTGATGTATTTGTACCACTGAAGAGATACCTACACCGAAAAGTGTGTTGTGGGCATGTCCGTGTGCTCGTTAAGTTAAATGTTGTTTTCTTTTTTTTTGTGAAATTGATCTAATGTTTTCAAATATCAAAATTCTCTAAACCCCTTGTGTCTGGCCAATACAATATTATATTACTTACAAAGTCTGTCAGATTAAAGATTAATCAAAAAATATTCCCTTTTGAAATAAATATTATAATTTTTCAAAATATATATGTTACTATGGTAAACTTTTAAATATAAATAGAATGCTTTCGAACCAAAAAAAATGGGGTATTTTCACAAAAAGTTAAAGATTTAATGTTTATTTTTTTGATTCTTATTATTATATTTTAAATGTGTAATTTTAATAATTTCAATCATAATTATTGATTTTAAGAATATCTAAAGCTGCAAATTCTGAAACGGCACCAACTGGCTACAACCTAATTATGACAATGTTTGGTAATGTCTGGCTGTCACTAATGTCGCACAGTGTTTCGTTTCATACAAACTAGACGGTGAAAACTCTCCAATCGAGTACTTATAACCTGCCTTCGGGGTGTATTTTCAAGTTCAACTATACTTAAAATAATAATTTACCTTTCCTTAAACCTATATTTCTTCGTCAAACTAGGTAAACTCCTCCATGGGCAAATTTCCTGCCTTGAAATCTCGTGTTTTATACCTGTAAAATAACAAAATAAGCCTGATGCAAGTTTGTGCGTAGAGTTACCGAAACTGATTTGAATAGAAAATTGATTGCTATATTTAAAAAAAAATATCGTGCTATTTTGATATAGGCTCCGAAATTCTCGTGAAGTTAGAAATAAAAACAATTTATACTAAATTACAAAAAAAATATTATTATTTAATAAATCTGAAATATAAATTTTTTTGAAAACACCATGCCTTCCAAAGGCTTAAAGAAAACAATTTAAACTTTTATACGACCATAAAAAATATATGAATATAAGCAAGTTGTCAATTCAGTAACAAATTTATCAAACTTTAAGGTTTTTGTATTAGTCAACATTTATTGATTACCCCCAATTAAAAATGCATATTTCACACTACCTGGTAATACCCCTATGATGTCATCGTTCAAGAATTTCAAAGTGATTTATATACCTTCTAGCTTGTATGGGTGGTACATTGAGTCGCCTGTCGTGACGTCAACGCCACTGAATTCACGAATAAAAACTTACATGTCGTTTTGGCGGCAAATCGAAAATGGCTCATTTTAAATCGTTATTGAAAATTTATCATGATAAAAACTAAATACAAATACATTTTGATTTTTTTCGGGAATAAAAAAAACAGTCACAATACCCTGTTGCGCAATGTTTGAACACACAGACACTCCTATAACACACTTTTATCGGTTATTCCTTCAGTGATTTGTACCTAGGTGAATTCTTAGCAAAGGAACAGAAATTGCCGAAAGAATAGAACCGATTTCCTTTTTTCAAAGATAAAAGATTATTCCAACGTTCCATAAGAATATTACGATGATCAAAGAGGTTCTAATAAATAAAACATAGCTCTTTTCTTTATGCACCCAAAGAATGGGCCTTTGTACTTGACGATATTGTTAACACCATTTTATAAAGGTACAAGAAGACAGTGGCAGCACGGAGAAAAACGACTATAATGGATGAAAAAAACAGGTGTTTTAAAAAAATACGAATACATTATCTCGATGTCGGAACACGTGTTCATGGAAATCCAAATATTTTTGCATTACAACGAAAATTCTTTGTATCGTCAATCAACATCCTTAAATAGATGTTTCATTAATAATGCCTGTTCATTTATCATGAGAGCAAAAATAGATCTGTCTCCATATTTTCGTGACTTTAGCGCAAGGGTTTTGAGACAAGATAAACTTTTTTTAATATTTTCCGACTTTATGTCCGGGTTAAATCTTCTCCACAGGAAAAACTTAACCCTTCCACAGACTTTTCCACAAATGATCATCTAGTCAATCCACATTATGCAAGTGCATTATATAAACATAATAAAAACAAAATAATACAAAAAAAAAACGTCAAATCACCAGAGATCAAATGGGAAAATAATTCACGGACTCCAGATATTTTCATATCACAGGGTTCGGCTCGGTAGAACTTCTAATTGGACCTATAAATCATACTGATCCCTCAAAATAAATATTTAAAAATTCGTTCGTAGTCCTAAATGTATTTAAAATAACTGATTTTTTCATTTTTATGTATATATTCTTTGACATATCTAATACGCCTAAATTTTGAATGAGAGAGCTAGGTATAATGTCAGTAGCTGAAATAACGAATGGTAATATTTTTATAGTCTGAGAATGCCAAATTCTTTTAATTTCAGTTTCTAAATCTGTGTATTTTCTTATTTTTTCAGAAACAAAATTAATTAACTGTAAATAAATATTGTGGTATACTGTAAGTTTTTAGATTTTTACGGCCAAAAGCTTTTTTGTTGTTTGTTTGGGGATCAATGGTGAGGCACGAAATGAAAGAAGGTTGTGAAGGTCACATGTGTTTTATTGGTGAGTCAGTAGCCGTGACAAGGAGATGATGAAGGACAGATGTAGAATACTCCGGTTGCTGCTGTGATGTGTTGGCAGGTCAAGCGCGGGTCAGTGAGTCGACGCCGGGCGCTGGTGACCGGGACTCGATGGAGGTCAGGCACTGGCGAAGAACGTAGGTCTTCAGGCACTCCAGTGCTGACGAGACGGCCGAAGGTGCGACGGACCTTATAGGCGGTTGAACGGGAACGATGTAGACCAGTGAGGATGCTGCGTGTCCTCGTGGTGGTCATGGTAGCGTGGAAGAAGCGCTGGTCAGAGACGCTGGAACCAGGGCGCTTGTAATCCGAGTAGCGCTGGCCGCGGACGTGGCCGAGGCGCTATGATGATGTCCCGATAGAGTCCATGATGGTACGGGCGAAGCCGGGAATGTTGTCCTTTGCGCTAGTAAGATTAGCGCGGGTTAACACTCGTTGTTCCTTGTAGACTGGCGGCGAAATTATGACTGACTGACTGGCTCGCTGCGTCGGGCTTATTTATACTACTCGGCCGACGGCGGCAGTAGGTAGATGGATGGCAACTAAATTCTAGGCACTCGCACAGACTGTGTGTTTCGGGAACCTTCGACATTGCGGCGATTAAGCATAGGCCGTAGACTCGAACCTTCTGGCGAGTTCTCGTAGTATCCCGGACTGAGTGCGCGTTAGTATTGTCGCGAGTATGCAAGTAGGTCTTGAAACAGGTAGGTTGCTTTGTTTTGATTTCGGCTGCAAATACGTACCTAAGTAGCAATTAGCAAGTACGTACCTAAGTAGGTCGAGCGTTTTATTATTAATTATTCAATGGATTAATATCGACGCTACATTTGTTTTTGGGGTGTTATGCCGTGTTGCGCTAACTCCTTCTTTAGCCGACGTTTCGGACATCGTTGCAGTGTCCATCATCAGGGCAGATCCGGTAGATCCGAAGATGTGATCTTCGGATCTACCGGATCTGCCCTGATGATGGACACTGCAACGATGTCCGAAACTTCGGCTAAAGAAGGAGTTAGCGCAACACGGCATAACACCCCAAAAACAAACAAAAAAAAATAAAAATTGTGGTATACTTTTTATTGTTGATGTTATACATAATATAGTATATTTTTTTCCAGGAAGTCAATAATTTATTATACCAATCTTTTACTTTGTTGTTTTTAAAGTTTAATCTACAACAACGCAATTAACTAAATATTATATATTTTAAAATTTTGCAACTTCCTCAAAAACAGACAAAAGGACAGTGCCCAACAAAAGCACGGATAAAACCCCCAGCGTTACAGTAAAATCATCTAAATTATAATTTTTATACTAACTTAGACAAGTTGTTTAATTTCAAATTGTTTTTATAAATTTAATGAAAGTCAAATTAAAATTTTTCAAATATTTTAGTTTTTATTATCGTGACAGATGTTTCGGCGTTCAAGTTCATTATAAAAAAGGCTCTAACGGCCGATAACCTAAAAAATGTTTTTCTAGAATCATAGCAAAATAATGTGGCATCATTTTAACTAGTCAAAATATGTCCACACCACTATTTGCTAATGGTTTAAAGTTTATTCAATTATTAAGTAAACAAAGAAAGATAGTTATTTAAGCCCATTTATATAAAAACATTAATCACTCACTAGCAGTTAAAAACCCGCTCCGCGGGTTTTTGCTGCTAGGCCCTGCGGGCGGCACTTGGTTGGGCTTTACCCAGTTTATGTGATACTAACAGTTACATTTAATAGGTAGATATTAGATCATTGGGTAGATATATAATAGAGAGACATTCTGCACCATTAAACACCCCTCACCCCAACATAAATCTCGTCAATGAGAAAAATGTTTCCTCTTCCATACCACCGAAATGATTTAATTTTTAAATCGAAATTAAATTGCAAAATATTTATATGTAATTCGAAAATAAAAAAATTTCAACATATTACAATATTACATATAACTTTGGTAAAATAATATACTCTTACCAAAAGACTGTCAAAGTAATTACATTTTTTTTAAATATATTAAGAATTATTTTATTGGGATAAGTCCTAAAAATCTACATATTTGGGTGAAATAATATTACGCTCTTACCTAACGATTGTCAAAGTAAATACACCAAAACCACAGACATAGGAATTAATAGACGAGAAGATATGGGCGAGGGGTAAAATCAACTGTTGAAGAACGAAGGGAGTGAAGCTGACTGTGATTCGTCAATAAATCAATCTGACAGTAAATAGGCATCTCGCATTATAATATCACCATTTACTTCTTAAAAGTAAAATCTGCTTTGAATAAATAGACATTTTTACATGGGAGCGCAAATTACTCGCCACGTTATGAACAAATTTGCGAAGTCCAAATTCGGCAAAGTAAGGCAGCTTCTATTTTCAGAGTCGTAGTTAGTTTCAGAGTATTTAGTTAAGACACTTTTATAAATGTTCATAATTTACTTCCCAGCAACCAACCAGCTTTGTGTTTCGCGTCCAGACGTTTCTCGATGTAATAGTAACAACTGATTCATATTATACGATGTGAATATGCTTAAAATAAAGTAAAATAATGCTTATATATGGAATGTAATACGACAATTGGGTTTATTCTCTTTTTTCACATCTATTTTTACCAGTTTTCATAGTACAAGTCAAAATTTTGCCGTGTTATTTAGTAAAATGAACCGATGATGCCTCGACCATAGTTCGCACAAGAATGATGACGTCACGTTTTCAAATTTCATTTGAGGCCATACGCGAGCCCAGCCGGCTCAATGGAACCGGTATGGGGAGTGGGGATAATACGCTTTTAATCACTTAGGGCAGGTCTACTAATATTCATATGTCTATGACCAAAACTCTCTTAATTCGCGAAAACCTTACAGGTGGGATAAATTGAGTCATTTTCATTTCAAGGACACAAAAAACAAAACTTTTTAAGCAAGTACAATTTATTATACTTTTATTTTTTACAATCTACAACATAATATTATACACTTTCATTAGGAAAAAATCTCTTTATAAACAATATTATCCGTATACCAATCAGTCAGAATTTGTATAAATAACGATGACTGCGCTCAAACTGTCCATAAGAAAATACTGGTTCAGGAAGTAACAGTCCACCCCGTTCAAAAGTTTGTCCTTGAGATTTATTTAATTTAATTTAACTGGAAACTGTTTCCTGCACATATTGAATTATATTTTAACATCCGACAAAGTGTTTTAAATTCTAGGAATGAAATGTACTGTACCTTTTCTGTTCCCTGTAATGATTTTGGCTTGAATTAAGTTACAGCTGAAATTTTTATAGCACCGCTTTTGTGAGATATCACCTCAGGGGCGCTTTCCGTTGAAGTACATCCTCATTGATTGCATAAACATGACTATTTTTAGGGCACAATATGGTACGTTGACTCAACCCTAAGGCATCAGCAGTTGTATGTGTCTCACCGTATATATAGTGAATAATATCTTACATTGGGAATAAGCACAGATGACTCTAATGTTCCTTCTACAAAAGGAAGTTTGCCATCTTCCAAGTCCAAAAGCCATTTAGAAAATATATTTTCACTTTCTAAAGCTCTGACATTTGTTTTTAATTGAAAAGTTTTGAAATGGTACCAAAGTGTGCTGCTTTTATGCAAGCGGCAATTAATTGTCCTCGTGAAGCACGTCGACACACTGGAAGGATCTGACGAAAGTCTCCGCCCAAAACAATAACTTTGTTACCAAAGACAGAATCACTTCCCATGATATCACGTATAGTACGCTCAATTACTTCTAAAGCTACACCTGCCATCGGTGCTTCAACCCATATTATAATATCTGCTTCCGTTATAATTTTCCGATTCTTTGATGTGAACTTACACGTTGTATTGTCCTGTAAATTGAGGGGTAAATTAAAAGCAGTATGACACGTTACCCCACCTGGAAGCAAGAGTGCTGCAATGCCTGTCCAAGCGACTGATAAAACTCTTTTACCTTTTCGTCTTAGAGTGTAAATTAAAGTTTAGTAAAGGTATGTTTTCCCTGTTTCGCCTGGGCCATCAATGAAAAAAAATTTATTGTCATCATTTTCATGTGAAAAAAACTTATTCAAAATAGAATTATATGCTTGAAGTTGTACGTCATTGAGTTTGGCAGCCATCAATTCACCTAAAGTGTTTTCAGAAATTACATTAAAATCAGATACTTGTCCAAAACTGCAACTTTCATCAGGTTCAGGTAAGCCCCGCATTCTGCAAGATGAATTCTCCTTCATGACAATATCCTGTATGTTTAAAAAACAAAGATTAATAGCTGTTTCTTCAGCAACACCATGATGAAAAAAATCTTCAGCCGAAGATCGAAGGGATACATTGTATTAAAATTAAAACAAATAGATGTCTAAGAATTTTAGGCGTCAAATACAATGAAGCCTCCGTCATACTGCGACCATTCTCGTATGTCATCAATGAGCTTCAGTTCACGCGCCGCATCATGAAAAGTAGCTACGTAGTAAATTGCCATCAACAGTTCGCAAAGATTCAAAGGATGTAGCTCCAGCCACCTTTATAAGAATCAGCCGTAAATGATACAGTTCTATATTTCTAGGAGAAATTGAAGGTATTCATCCAATGATGTTTCCGCCTCCCCGCTGTCGCCTCGTCCACTTTTTACCAGCTGTAAAGACATAGTTATTTGGTACATCTTGATAGAGAATAGAGCGTCCCTCAATATCTTGAAGATTCAATTGGAACCACGCTGTTAAAGAGGTGTTCCTTGTAGATGCTTCCCTGAGAGCCTGTTCCTCCCGCCCAGAGGGGAGGGAGGAACAGGTTTATTTTGTAGGGACAAAATAAACAGATTGGCTGTCGGGTAAATGTAAAGCCAGAAGTAAAATTGAGTGAGATTGATAATGTATAGATAAATAAATACTATCCAAAGAGGAACAAATTTTAACATTAATATGAGCATCATATTTTTTGCTAAGGAATGCATTATATGGAACAACAAATCGATTGTCGATACGTATATCCCGAATAACGTGATTTTCAGAAAAATTATCACGTCTCCTGTAATCTGGGTAGCCTGCGGAATTATTATCAGTAGCGTCTTTAAATGATTTGGGGAATTTTTTAGAGCACTTACCGTCTACCATGCAGACTGACCTTGGATTAAGTACGCCACATTGTCCATGAATGTTATTTTTTTTAAATAATACGGTACAAAGCCGAATTCTTCGGATGGGGTAGTTTTGCAGATACGGCATTATCAATATCAGAAGCTGTATACAACTTATCTTCGCTGCAAAGTGTAAACACACCATGTAGATGAGGTAGTCCTCTTTTTTGCTGTTCAATTGTATACACCCAACAAATTACCTTTCCAAAAACATGTTTCTCAGTCATATCTTGAATAAATTCCTTGACTTTTAGATGGAAAACCTTGGCTACTATATCAGGCCTGTCCGCGGCCGATTGATAATGTTCCAATTCGGTTGGTATTTCTGGCCATTTGGGATTGCACGTAAAAGTTATGACGACGACAGGACGACCAAATTTACGTACCATAGCCATTGAAACTTGATAAAGTTTATTCACATGGCGTGGTCCACCAGTAAATGAAGATGGAAGAATGACTGTATTACCTGCACATAGTCCTCTATCAGTGGCTAAATTTCTTACATGGTTTTGCAAACCTTGATAGCATTCCACTCTGAGGTGTAGTTGGTTTTTCCTAATGTAATCTAGGCGACCAGATTCATAAATAATGATAATAGATAAATAATGTAAGCATGAATTAAATACTGTTGAAAAAGTTTACCCGCATAATGGATTGGTTTGAGTTTCTTCGCACTGCTAATTTACTTGCATAAAACTACATAGCAGTTACAATATGACATTGAGCAGTACAGAAATCAGCATGATGCTTAAAGCCTGGGGTCCAACCACATTCACCTGATGGAAATAGTAGTGGGAAAACCATAGGATCTAAATGCTTTGATAAAGTTGCCATCCTTTGAAGTCCTTAACATTTTTAGGTTAAACAGCGATATCCATACCCGATGGCAAATTCCCGTCTGTCTGCTACGTATACCATGGCGATATCGTGAGAACTGGTTGGAGCATTTTACCTCTGATGAACGTGTAAATAATAGACGTATATCTCTCACCTGCCCACCCTCAGCCGCAATGCGTATTTCTTCTTCCTCGACAGATTCTTTTAGTTTCTTATACTAATGAGGGCTTATTTGGCGCATTTCACTATCAATTATTTGCATTATATTTTTATAGCAATTGGCATTAGATGGATGACTCATACGCACTCTAACAGCCTCATCAGGATCGTATAGATAAAGCTGAGCATAGGAAGGTATTTCACCTGCAACTTGTATATTTCTGGAAGTGAGATGATAAACCTAACCAGAAATTTTTAAACAATATGGACCATTACCTGGGATATTAGCTATTTGCGCTCCAAATGAGGCAAATCTATTAGCACTCTTGTATTGACAAATAAAATTCCTAAAGTTTTTAGATTGATTACAATCTCCTGTCAATAATTCGGTGCTGGATAATAAGCTAAAATTTGTGGTATTATTTTTCCAGTATGACAGCAAGAATGTAACAGTTTACCTTTTTATATGACACTCTTTTATTATGACGCCGAAATAATTCTGTTCTAGAAGCACATAATTAGGATTATTGAGCACACTTCAAGAATACACTACTATCGTTTCGCTTGGTAAATTTCCCTCTCATTCGAACATTCCGAAATTCGACCAATTCTGGTAAAATATTGTCCACTTTCCTTTTAGGCATAGTAATTAAATTGAAATAATAATCTGAAAACAAAATATTTCTTTTTAGCGATTCACAGGTAGTTTGTAAACAAATTTCTTAGTTATCACGTCAATAATTCTGTAATTATCACATATGACACATATCAAACATTGACAGCGCATGGTGGCGCATGGGGTCGGTGTTGTAATATCAAAAAATAATTAATTACGTATTTAAGTATCGAGTGGAACTGGTTATTTTAGCAGCCGGCTTTTTATGGTGGATTTATAATAATATATTATATTTATAATTATATATTTGTATATATATATCTTACTTTAAAAACATTATTGGACATTGTACATTGCTTGACACTAACTGGCTATAAAGGCTTTTTGCATTGATTGGAAATCGATATACGCTGGCAGCACTGAACAATGTGTCTTTCGCGTGAATAATGATAAACGTCAAATTTCAATACGTAATTGTGGATAATTTTTACTGTAATGTAATTAATCCAATGGATCGTGAACTTTCTAAAACATATTTTCTTCGATATTATCCAAAAATTATATGAGCATCGTGTCTTAATTTTCAAATCGTGTCTTAATTTTCAAATAGTGTTAATTTTCAAGTTAGCGGAATTTAACCGAAACAGACAATTTAAATTTGACCAATCAGAGGGCCTACACCGTCCAGACGCTGGCATAATAATACTATCAGATTGTTGATGTAGAATAACTAGCGGATAAAAACCCGCTGCTGCGGTTTGAAAACGTCAATGCTTTTTTTTGAAAATAACAGAGGGCGCCACTTCCGTTTACAAAAAACCTAAACTGTTTAGTTTAAAGTCAATAACACTATCAGATTATTCATGTTTCAAAATGTTTCTGGAGAGAAGTCAAAAAGTGATATCGATTACTAATAAAAACGATATTTTTTACTATTTGTGTTTCAAATTAAGCATAGATATATTTTTGACATCATTTTAAAATCTTTATCGTGAATTATTAATTACAATCGTAGAATAGCACAGCACTAATAATTCAAATTTCCTATTATTTCTAGAGGGAAGTTGTCAAACAATACTTTTTGCGTCTAGCAGATAGCAGATAGTAGATAATGTAATGGCAGCTGAATATTGGTAACCCACATTGCCGATTAGAATTCTGTTTGTATTAATATTCCGGCAGAAAAAGCTTTCACGGATGTGTTTGCTGCTAACCAGTGAATAGTAAATCACCTCGTGTTTGAAAGGTTATTTTTTGCTCTTAACCGAGATCACTGCTTATTTCCACGTAATAAAGGCTCGGAATCCGGAGATTTACTCCCCACCCCTTCTCATCCTCCTTTCTCACCCGATACACGAAGATAATAAGAAAATGTACTGTTACAATAACAGACTGTGTTGCACAATCTGTAATCAAATTCTATAAAATTAATAAGAATAAAAAAATAAAATCACTCATAAAAACTTGTTTTATAAATATACCGATTTTAGAACAATACATAGTAGATTCAAAGATGAGGTTATGTTTGACTTACAAAACTGATATATTGACAGAGGACCAGATGAATGGCGAAATTCAATTTTTCAATTATTTTTTATGTGAATACCGCACAAGAGTCCCAATTGCTCTCAACTGTCTGGAGCCAGTTATACTACGGCATCCCCAATTGGGGTTGTGTTGTGAGGCTGAAGGTAGTACGGGAGGGGAAGGAGAAGGGGAGAGGATGGTAGATGGTAGTCTTACACAAGGGTGATACTATATATTATTTCAAATTAATATATTATGAAATAACATTTTCCAGCTAAGTGTAAAAACAACAACAAATTCTAAAATTATATTTTATTTCAGGAAGTACCATTAATTACTGAAAACCGTTTGTTATTGATGTGGATAAATATATTAGTTTTAACCGTTTTGAATTCTGAAAGTAACTATTTTTCCGTCATCTTATTGTTGCCATTTGAACTATTGCAGCGTGCTCTATTTTTGTGTATTATTTGTTGGAACTACTCGTACAGAGAAATAGAAAAGCAGATGACGCAGCAGGAACAATACTTTGTTTCAGTCGAGTTCCCGAACGGGTAAGACTCCGCATAAATATTCTATCGTAGCTTGCTATAATTGTTTCATATATTGTGTTAAACGAAATAGATACACTCCTTTCCGACGACCAGAGAATAGAATTTTTTACAGAAGTTTCGTTTTTTTTTATTATTTAATTTCGCATTGCTGTTCCAGACAGAACGCTTAAAATAACTTTAGGTTAAACTTCCGTTGCGCAGTCATTGCCCACGTTCATGAAATACTTCCATATTTAATGTACCTATTTTACTCATGCGCTTTGTTGCTGGGAAAAAGTTTGAAATATTAAGCCATTAGTTAGATACAAGGTGCCTTCTGAAGTTAAGACGCCAAAATATTCTGCGTCTTAAGCGAAGTCGATGCGAACGCGATTGCGACGCGGTGTGAAACTACACAAAGCGACGCTTTGCCAAGCGCCAATTGTAAAACTCCCACTTCGCAATTTTCAGCGACACATTTTGTCGAAAAAATATTTATGGTGACTTTGAGGTGCAACATGATCAAAAATATGTTTGATTAAATTAAAATATATCAAAACTTTAACAATGTTTAAATACTTGCGGTCTTATTAATAAAAAAGTCACTTCACAACCGTTAAAAGGTGTAATTGTTATTCACTGTGCAAAGATTGTACGACGTTTATTTATAATTATTACTAATAAAAATGTGACTGATTTACTCATATGCGCCATGCACGTTTTCCGGTGAACGACTGTGTCGGTTTGTCATGTGTGATTAATATCATTGTTTTAATAATAATTTATATTCTAATGACCAATTCACTATAATATTAGTATAATTCAATATATTCAAAATTATTTGTGTTATTTTTAATCCATTAATAATGTCGTATTGTGAATAATATAGTTACATCTTATCGGAAAAATCGTGATTATTTCCTACTTATTATGTTTTAATTGACTTTTGCACCGTGAATTTAATCAAAATTCCATGAAAGTAATTATGTAATTTTCTATGAAAGTGATATTATTGTTTAAAGCGATGCACTACGTCGTGTAATATTTTGAATCGAGCCGCTATCAATAACACACCTTACGTAGATGGCGATAAGGCTTAAATTCCCGGTTCACACCATCCACCTGTTTTGATTTATGCAAGAGAAAAACATGGCCAAAAAGGGCGTTTTATTTTATTTTGTGGATGTTCAGGCACAAATATATAAATGTTTTTCGATCATTTTATAAATAACTTAATTTGCCACACTATACAATAAAACCATAACCGAAAATGGGTTCATAAGTAGGAGATTTTGAACTTTAAAGCAGTTTTCATAGGCCTATCCATTATTTTTTTCTGGGCTTATAAAAAGGCTTATCTAAAAAATACTCGATTTTTTTGAAGGCCAGGTTGCATTCTACTCACAGTATTTAATTAAAGCATCTGAAACATTTCCAGGCGACCGAATTTTCAAACCAAAAACACATGATTTTAAATTACTACGTAGTGCATCGCCTAACTAACATAAATGCCTTGTGCATGTTTGGGTAAATACAAAGTTTTAAAAAAATAACGTTTATGTCGATGACAGAATGGAACCTAAATGTCTGATTTTTTTTGTCATTATCTGGGAATTATTTATGTACTTTTAAATTCTATTAAAGCGATAAAAAGTGAAATGACAGTTATCTTGCGAAATCTTTAAATTATAGGACTGTTTTATTTGATTTTTTTCTCAGAAATTGATTAAAAATATTCGTGTTAAGCTTTTTTTCAATTTTTTTCGTGTTTCAAATTAAAATATTGGAATTTTCGGTAATTATCCAGGATCGCTGGCCACGGATAATTCGAAATATTTTTAAATAAATTTTTGATTTTCCTTAATTACTATAAAAGGAAGCTGACTGCATTTGGGAATTTTTTAATTTTAGCATCTTTAATTACATAAAATGAAAATTCGCTTTCGTTGTGTGAGACAACTTCTGTTTTAAATTTTCTTATGTTGGTATTCCTGAAACTATATGAGTGACTAGAATTTTTACTATTTGGGTTAGGTTAGGTTAAGTTATTATAGGTTAAGTTAGGTTAGGTTAGGTTGGGTTGGGTTAGGTTGGGTTAGGTTGGGTAAGGTCAGGTTAGGTGAGGTAATTATAGGTTAGGTTAGTTTAGGTTATATAAAATAATTATTACTATCGTAATAATAAAATAAATAATATATGCTTTTTAAGTAGGCACTATTTTGCCGAAATATTAATTTACATTATTTTTTTTAGTTTAAGTTAATCATTTATCTCTAGCTGTTCGTTGTTCCGTTTACAAACGTTTAAAATAATTAACTTATCGGCGGCACTTGGCGGGACGTGCGAAAAATATTATTATGTCTTGTAATTGTGAAGTTATTAGAAATGAGGAGGTTTTATAAGAATGCTGAGGAGTCACAACGTAATCCGGCGGGAAAAAAATGTGAAAATGTTTGTAATTTTGCAATCTTTTATATATGTAGATGTAGAAAAACTGAAATAGTGAGTGCTGGTCACAGACGTAAAATCAGGATACCAGTGCGACTCTCAAGCAATTCTGATTGAAAGTTTGTTTATATTATATTATTAATTATTTCACATTTTTAGTTTCAATTGTGTTCCTTATACTGGCTGGTAGAGTAAAAAATATTTGTTTCATGTCGCTAATATTGGAAACAAAATAACGTTCCATTGTTTTTCTTATCCGCATGAAGTCGGCCACACTAGTAGAATTAGTAAAAATAATTGACAGAAGTTATTTGAAATGGCTGTCATCTCATACAACGAAAGCGAATTTTCACTTTACGTAATTAAAAAGTTGAAATAAAAAAATTCCCAAAAGCAATCAGTTTCCTTTTATTATAATTAAGGTGAATCAAAAGGTTTTATTAAAAAAATCGTATAAGCCGTGACCAGCGATCCCGATTATTTACACAATTTTTTAACATTAAAGTATATTTCAAATAAGAAAGTTAAATTATCTTCTTTCTAAAATAGTATTTGTTTTTACAACATCATTAAAATGAAGAAATATGTAGAATATTTGAAATACCTAAGAAACATTCTAAAAGTGGATTTCAAATTTTGTATTATTTCAGGTTTACACAACATATAAACAACCCCCTTTGACTGAATAAGCAATGTATGTATATATCTTATGTATTTTTCCATGAACTATTTTGTGTCAGTTTTTATTTTGCGTTTCAATTAGTAAGGTTTTCATATACATGTTCGTTTATCAATTGAATAAAAATTTTACGACATTTTTTAGCAAGACCGTTCATCTATAATGTTCAGATTGTAAATTTATAACCTTTATGAGCTAAGGAGCTTTGAAATATTATTACTACCATCAAAAAATAATACGCCGTGTTTTTATTCCATATATTTTAAATGTAATAAAAAACAAGCGTTTAATTCTTCTAAATTACATCTATTAAACCTTCTAAATACTAAAAAATGTAATTTGAAACCACGGACGCCTCTATGTATCTTTTTTATGTATCTTTTTATGTATCTTCGTTTTAACATAATTATTTTAGCTAGTCTTAAATCCTGTATTCGTCTAGGATAACTTGAAACTTGTAAATTTGATTTCCTGAAACGGGAATCCTTCCTAGTTGGACAGTCAAAATCATAAAATGTAATCAATATTATATTATAAAAAAATAATTAAATAAAATAAATAAATAAAATTCTCGAGCCTAGAAGGGTAGTATAGTATATGGTAGTAAGTGTTTTAAATGAGAGACGAATCCGTTTGTAAGCTTTATCATTCTGTGTAATTGCAAACCCAGGCAACTACAGTTGTAAGTTTAATACGTTTTAGTTTTTCTTTTTTAACTGCCGCTGTATTTGAAACAACTAATCTTTCCATTACCCAAACCTGATTTCAACAGCCCGTGGGGAGGAAAGAAAAGCCTGGAAAACTACCAGGAAAATCACGCACATTAAATAAAATTGAGGCGTACTCACAGATGATAGTACATTATGATACCTGTGATTTAGCATCAATCTTAATATTTCCTCCCTGATTCATCGCCGTATTACACTCGAATACACGGCACTCGAATACACGGCGAGAAAGGTTTATGGGGAGAATTGATCCACAAATACTGTTTACCTTCTAAATAATAAATATCTACACTCTGCCGAAAGCATTGAAAAAACAACACATTACAAT
Source organism: Hesperophylax magnus (assembly GCA_026573805.1). Lineage (NCBI taxonomy): Eukaryota > Metazoa > Arthropoda > Insecta > Trichoptera > Limnephilidae > Hesperophylax > Hesperophylax magnus. The sequence goes on along the minus strand of JAIUSX010000116.1, from coordinate 32,222 downwards.
TCAGAGCGTCCTTAAATCATGTTGACATTTTATTTTAAACGGTGTATTTATCTTGATGTAGTAACTTAGGCATGCTCAACAGTTTACAGAGTAAAAACACGACATTGTAGGAGTACCTTTTATCAAATTATCAGTTTCGGTCTATAAACGATCTAATTAATTGTTTTATTAACAAACCGAGAATAGAAAACAAGAAGACAAAATAACTTTCGCAGGTAAAAATAAATATATCTAAAATAACTTCAACCTTTGCCACTAATTTGCCCGTTTAATTTGACCGAATATGCAATGTATGGATTTATTAAAATAATATATTTAAATAAATGTTTGCCTTTTTTCTAAAACGGTCAGTGTGAGTTTTAGATCGATATATTTTTGTGATTTCACATCGAAATCGGGTTTATTATATTCGGCTTAGTATCTATGTTTATAATTGTAAATGGTAGTGTAGACAGCCCTGATTTACTTAACTCATTGAATTGAAAATACCTACGAAAGCTACTCGTTCCAAAATCCTGTTTAGATGTAACAATACCAGGAGCATTTTAAACACTCTCTTGTACATAGATTACATGAAGTTGGTAATAGAACAGCAGAGGCGGCGGATCTATTAAACCGCACGGAAGGTATAAGGAGGTAGATTTATCATAATTTTTCAATAAGTATTAATTTAATCTAAGTCTACCCTTATTTTTAATAAAGTTCTCTCTTATTTTTATAACCTTCAAGAGCTTGTATTAATTGTATACTTTATTATGTCATTATACGATCAAATGCCACATTTAATTGTTTAAATTAATTTAATTATTTTATGTAGCTTGTAATTACTTTGACGTGCAATAACTGTTTACAGTATATTTATATGTACCGTTGATATTAAATGACTAAATAAATTTTCAGAATTTAAATTACATTTTTCAGGTTTTGGGGGCTAGAATAGAAAAACCCTTTTCTTAAAATGAAAACTTCTTAAAATAGAGCAATTTTAAATAAGCTTCATGAAATAATAAAAAAAATTAAATTGTTCTTTTTATAAGCAAGCCACACAAATATTATCAGAAATAATACAAGGCTGGAATGTCAGCACAATGATTTAGATTAAGAAAGGGACGCATATATGGTTTGGGCAAGTAGAGAAAATGAACAAAGAAAGGAGTTTAAGGAGAATATATGAACCGAATATAAATGGTAGAAGTAGTCGGGGACGCCTGAAGAAGGCATGGCACGATTAAGTGACCAAAATACGCGAGTTGGGCCATGTTAAAAGTCAGACTAACCGAAGGGTATGAAAAAAAAATGCATATGAATGAAGCAAGGAGTGTCCACTCTGCCTACCCGTGTGAGGAAACGGCGTGATTGTTAGATAATATAATTAGTAAGTTAATGAATATGCCATTTTGAAGCATAATTGAACATACCCATAGTTTAGAAAACAAACCTATTAACGTGATTATTTTTGTCATGTTGCACTTCTTACTTCTAGCTCCAACATATTGGACAGCATTAATGTTTAGTTTTGAAACAGTTTTGGATAATATCTACCATTTTTACCATCATATACCTACTGTCATACCTACTATCCATTTTCTTCCTTAAAAACAGCCTTACCAACACTTGAAAATAAGAAGATTTTTGTTGCATTGTAAATTGTCGCAAGTACCTACAGCATTAGTCGAATTCGTGTCATATAACAAGAAGGTGCAATCGTAGTATCCTTGTTGTATTAGTCAAATTCTTTGTGCTAAATACCAAAATCACATCTCGTTTATCTCGTTGTGAAGGAAATTTCACCCAAACAGTGCAAGTTCATCGAGAGCCCTATTGCCCGAATTCATGGGAATTCAAGGTAGGTTGTTTGCTTCATTCCACTTTTCCCATGATTTATTCAAAACCAATTGAATGAGCTCTTTACTGTCGTATTTTATTGTGTATTATTACGGTTCACCTACGTGTAATAGAACAATTACAATGTTTGTACCAGCATATTAGCTAAACAAGGAGTGTTTTGATTCCTGCAAATCGTAGAATACAATATGTATAATTAATCAAAATACATGATTATTTCCTATACACTCTTGCTAATACGTTAAATTTGTTTAACGGTATAGCATAAAGATACACCCAAACCAAAATAGCAATAAATAAGGTCGTGCTTCCCGGAATTCAAACGTAATAGGTAAGAATTATTATCAACAAAAATACCACAGGGCGCCGCTGGCAGGCGCACACGTTGCGAAATACAGAGAAATCATTAAAAGTTTATTTGTCTAGGTACCTTCCTAGAACAAGCTACAGTAAATCATACGAAAACGTACGCTATACGACTAATTAAAGTAATTAAGTAAAAGTAAGGCCACCGTCGAGTTAATTCCGCAAATCAACAAATCTTTGATAAAATTCTTGGGAAACAATTAAGCGCAGTCGGAGGTATCGTATAATAAACTGTATCAATTAATCCCTTTCGTTTCCGTTTCTGAAAAAAGCCCAGGTCTCCGAGGGGGGCGGGTGATCGTGGGGTGGCGGACGGCGGCAGGGGGCGGGTTTAATTGAGGTGGTGAAAAGCTCACAATTGTAACGGAACAGGAGCCGTAACACGTACCGGCAAATCACTTACCATTTGTTCCGACTAAAGCTCCGCGGGAAAGCTCAGAGGGGAGGGATTACTGCGGTTAAAAGCACGCCGCCAACAATTGAGCCATTGTCAATATGTCTCTGACCGAGTTATATCAAATATTAGTCTTTATGGTGACTTTTCGTGTTTAAACATGCTTTTAAAAGGTTTTTGATGTACGTAAACATTAAATAGGTGTTTGCTCTTTAGCTACATTACACTCACACCGAGCACCGGAAATCGGCTGGAAACAAAACCCAACCAATATCGAGACGTTATAGCTCTCGTAAATCTTACATTTTAAACATTAAAAGGGATAAAATTCGATGTTTTCGCTGCGACCTTTATATTTTATGAATTTCCAGAATCTACAGGTAATATAATTCTATTTTAAGAATAATTACTTTACGATGACGTTCTAGGGAGCGTCACCGTAATGGAGCAGAGAAAGGAGTTCGATATTCTCTCTGTTCTAGAGTAATTCGGTAGGATCAGGATGCTCCGACCAACACACAGAGTGAATAACGCAAGATTTTTGCACTTACCAGGTTTGGTGATTCTTTTGTATGCTGGTATGTTGAAAGTCATGAGTTCTAGCAAGTAAAATGGACGTTCACTTGTTGCAAATAATAATAATAATATATTATTATCTTTTTTAAAGAAAGACAAACATTCCCGGGTTACGAATAACTTGACAATATTTGAAAACCTCCTCACACAGTAATCGGAAAATGTGCTTGTGTTGCGATGGAGGACTTAGCCAGCTGAGGAATTGAATACACTACGCCTGTGTGGGACTCAAACGCGATGTTACCTCAGCCACCGACTGGTCAAATCATGTTTAACGGCGGTATCTCTCGGCGGATTAAGATTGGTAAGTACTCGGTACTTTCCAATACGTCGGATTAGATGGCGTTTCTCAATTACGACGGTATCTCTATTCACGGTATCTCTATTTATTTATGTACAAAAATCAAGCGTAAATTTTTGAACTCCTGCTCCATAGTCGGTGGACGCAAACAAACCTATTAATATGACGTAACTCCAAAAATTACAAACGTCGTGACTGAATAATTACTTTTTTCATTTCGATCTACCGGGAAGAGAGTAGGTACTGAGTATGTACCTACCACTGGAACAACTTTAAAATATAATATTTAGAAGTAGTTACTTAAATGAAAAGAAATTTAATTATATTAAAGAAAGAGCACTCCAATCTCTCCCAAAATAATTCACGACGTGACGGCACGACTAATACAATCAATTTGTTCAGCGCCCTTGAGGTGATTTAGCACAAAAACGGCCCTCTACAAATAATCCAAATATTATTATTAATTATAAGAGCCCTGGATTTAAGTCTTACGTGACTGAGATGTTCCGGGCATCAATAAGCGGGGTGATGATTACCCTGATGATGGTCAACTTCAGATACGAGAGAACAAAAAAAGACAAATTAAGGAAGATTTGCAATAAGCGTATATAAAATACGGTTTGTAATTCAAGTTTAAAATGACAAAGCGAACCTTGTTAAATCAAAGCTAAGTTCTGTTGCAGTAAACTCGCCATCTAACGAGAATACGACAATTGCATAGGACAAAGTAATTAATTTGTATTGTTATCAGCACTGCGGTGTACAACTCCAGCCAAAGAAAGCGCCCCTTGTAAGAAACGCTCTAGAAAATAAAATGAAACTTTCAAAGGCTTGACATAAATCCCATACTACGAGAAAAAATAAATGTTCTGCATTGTGTGTGAAAGAGAAAAAAAGATTAAATGACGAGATTTATTATGCACATCACCACGATAGTAATCGAAAAAAGATTTATTACTAAAACACAAAGAATCAAACATACGAATAATGTTATTTTTCACGGTCGAGATTCAGCCCCTTTGATGACCAATAATTTCTAATATCAGAGAGTTGCCGTGGGTCAGCAAAATAATTGCACAAAATGGATCGAAAAAGTAATAGGTTCCTACCGTAAAAAAAAACTATCCGCCTAGTGATATGTTAAAAAAATACATGCCGCTAACGCGAATTGAACTCACAGCTTTCTAATTGCTGGTCAGTTGCTCTACCATTACACAACGTCGGCTTATTATAAATCCGCCAAATAATTCAATATGTACCAGTATTTTTCATTCAACAATTATAGCTTAGTAGGCTTTTTGACCTGATAACAACTTACATTATTTTTGTACATTGTTAATGATAAATCTCGTACTAAATGGCGTCGAGAAATATTATGCGACGTATACATAGTCGAGCCGAACTGCCTGCGAGCCGCTGTTTCACATATTGGGACGTCTTTTTTAGCGCTGACGAACTGAATCTTAACCGGTTTCGGAGAATAGCTTTCCTGTCAGTCTTTCGAAAAACACAAAGAAGTTTGCATCTCATATTGGGACGGCGTTGATTGTGGTTCGCTGTGTTTTTTGTGCTCTCGTGCCAACAGAGCCGACCCAGACATCTATTTATTTTGTCGGTTCTTTATGTAATTTAACTTTAATTGTTAGAAGAAAATATAATAAAACTGATTGATATTTATAAAATCAAATGTTTATATACATAAGGCCCACATTCAATTGTAATTCGATGTTAAAACCAAATATTTACTCTGGGTTCCTATGCATTTTAGTTTAAATTTTTTTTTATCAATTTAATTTTATTTATAAATGTTCGTATGTGTGTGCCCTATAGACTCAAAAACTACCCGACCGATTTCGCTTAGTTTGAAATTTAATCCAGCAACAGGGAATAGACCTCTAGCGGAGAAAAAAATGATTTGTTTTTGATTTCACTAATATTACATTTATATTGTAACTTATTACTGAGAATCACACCATGATCGTGCATACTGGAGCTGGTTACAATTTTGTTTTCATTTAATAGATATTTGACGTACAATTTGTTTTGTTAATTCCTTGAATATGACGTAGCGTCACTTTAAACCATTTTAAAATATCTAGTTACTGTGCTATATAATCTTGCATTCTTGTAATTTGAAGCAATACTTTAGGTTATTTATGGATTTGTACAGTTTGGCATCATCGGCAAATGATCTCATTTAGGATTATTATTGTTATATTAATTTAGTAAATTATAATAAGTAATACTAAATTATAAATAGAAATTTTTCTCAATTATCATACCCACCTTTATATAATATCATTTAATAGGCACTATATGTACTTATACATATAATTTATACCTACTTTTAACTTTATATTTATGTTAATAGAACATGTTGTACCGTATATATAAAATTAAATAATTATAATATTTAATGGAAACCCTTCTGCAATATATAAAAAAAGCAAAATAACATAAATACTAGACCAAAGTATCAGTTTAAAGTTAAAACGGTATTTTAGTAACCTAGTAAGCATTCTTTACACTCGGAAATGACATCCGTGACTGTTTTTTTGTAACATAAAAATAACACTGACACTTAAAGTGATAATATTGTTTGGGTTAGTGTTTTTAAAATATAAACATGAGCTTACTTTTTACACTTCTAAAAACATCCGTGAAAATACATTGAACTCTAAAGTCATAACCGGTATTCTACCTAAATATATCCTCCCAGTTGATCATCTCAAATGTAATGTTTAAGTGCCCTGAGAGAATCCAATTCAAACTCTGCTGGATGGTTTTTAAAGCCGTACATGATATGGCGCCACCCTACTTGTCGGAACTCTGCATTCCAAACGATGTTAATGTTAGGCAAGCAACGCTTTGATCAGCATCTTCAACAGCCATAGGTAGACTTTCAGTACCTATGCGCAATCACAATACCAATTTTGGAGACCGAGCTTTTGCAGTAGCAGGCCCAACAGCTTGGAACAAACTCCCTTCATATTTGCGAAAGATCGACAGCTCATCTGAGTTCAGAGCAAAACTAAAGACTCACCTTTTCAACTTGTCGTATCCAGAATGATGACCTTTTTTTATTTTTTTTTCATCAGTAGTATTTCATTGCTCAGTCCAGGGGATTTTTCCACTTGACTTTTTTTTCACTGTTATTAACCGTTTATTACGCGTAAACAATTTTTTTAAATATTTTATAACTGACACCGCGGGCAGAAATCATAACAATCGGTATTTTTAAATATAAATTAAATATTTTATTTATTGTTTTTGTGTTTAATTCGTAGAACTCCATTTAATTTTTTTATAAATTTAATTTAGATTAAATTTGATAATATTATTATTAAGTTCTGCAAGTGTTTTAGTTTTTTATTATTGTGACAGCTGTTTCGGCTTACAAGGCCATTTTCAAACTGTGGTTAGTCCACATTGAGACGACGTATTTATGCTATTTCAAATGTAAATTTTGAAGGTGATTTATTACTGGTTACACCGATGACAATATGATCTATTGTTGGTTAAACCAATCTATGTTTTCCCCTCAGTAAATGGTAATGAGTTCTTAATTATTTACTAATGACTTTATTGCTATGAATTATTTGGGTGCATTATACTGCTTGGGTTTTGTGAAAATACTGAGAAGTGGTGAGTAAATTATTTTCCGTACTTTATTAATTAGTGTTAAGTTTGGGTCATTCGTTCGTTTATTGATTTCTAATTGTTCAAGTAAATTTAATCTAATGCCCTTTTTTTCTATATGCAATGGTTTAGGACCCTTGTTGTTAAGTGGGGTATGATTATTCACCAAGAGATGTTCTGCGAATTTTGAGGATGTGTTTTTATTATTATAACATCGTATATGTTCCTTGAATCTAGTTGAGAATGCCCTCCCCGTTTGTCCGATGTAAGTGGCGTTACAATCGGCGTGGTCACATTTTAATTCATATATGCCACTGTTATTGAGTATAGGGATTTTACTTTTAGAGTTTTTAAGGTTTGTTCCTAAATTATTGTTTGTTCGAAAAGCTATATTTAAACCACATTTTTTAATTTCTTTTGCAATTTTTTCAGATATTGGGCCGAGGAATTCGAGACATGCAAATAACTATGAGGCAAATAACATTGAAAAAATAATAAAAAATAAGAAATATAAAAATAAAATCAATTTAATATATCCGGTAAATAACAAAAATATAGAAAAATTTGCATGTCTATGTCTAAATCACTCGATATAAGTCTTAGTTATAAGTCTCTCTCTATCTATGAAACTTAGTTATAAACCAAAAGTAATTAAGTCTAAGTGAACAATGCATAAATTAAGTTGTTAAGCGCCCTTGATGTGATTTTCTCACGAAAACAGCGCTATATAAATAATCCAATCATTATTATTTAGTAATATAACGAGATAAGCTATACAACAGTGATTATGCAATGGACATCAAAAATCACTCTCACAGCCCTCAAACAGAAACTAATCTACTTAAAATTAACCTAAATAACTTACATTAGTATCACATAATTCCGATCAGAAATTATGTGACTCATAAATTGTGCACCATCATTTTGATTTATTTTTAAAGACAAACATTCCTGGGTTACGAATAACCTGACAATATTTGAAAATCTCCCACTACCACTACAGTAAGCGGAAAATGTTGATGTTTTGTGATGGAGGACTTAGCCACCTAAAGAATTGAACACACTAAGCCTGGGTGGTACCCAAACGTGATGTCAATTCAACCACCGACCGGTCATCATTAACCATACTGAATCAAAACATACGCTCTCTCAACAATAAATACGATGAACACAACATTGGAATCAACACTTTTATCACCGACTTTCAAATAATTTTTCTAACCGAATGTTGGATTACAAACGCCTTCACACAGAAACACAAGCTAACTTACATCATTTACCATACATCAAACAGACGGTGTCGTGGTCTATCTTTATAGTAACCAAATTACTTCAGTTTCTGAAATTCTTATTGAAAACTCAAACTGTTTACAAATAATCGTCAACCAAGAATCGTGCATACTTGCATTATATAAATCACCATCCACACTAGACATTGCATGATTCATATCTTCTATCAAAACTCACCTAAATAAACTAAACTCCGCATGATGCAGATGCCAAATAGCATTTTTAGTAATATAAATACCCCCATCAGGGTAACGAAAGACACTGAGTAATGTATAGACCATAAAATGGTACAATAAAAGCAGCATATAAATAGAAGAGTCTTTAAATTCTCCATCACGGACCACTACACAACTATTTCAGGCCTGAAAATACCAAACTTGTCTGTTCAACGGAAAATCAATTACAAATTTTCTTCTACGATATAAAACCATGTATAGATAAACAATCATAGGAGAACTTAAGGAGTAAAACGTTAACTGATAACGCCTGGCATTACTTCATTTCATACTTACAAAGTTATTATCATCACATAAAATACTAAGGACGGGTTGTTTCAGAGAACTTGAACAATTATTCAAATTTTAAAGTTAATTTTCAAGTTCATTTCAAGTTCGGTTATTATATCAGTTCTGTCAAGAAACTGGCCTATAATGATAAAATAGCAGAACTTGACTAAGACATTCACAGAACTTTTCATAACAAATAATACCCACCGTGAAAAAAACTGCAACCTTGGATTACTCAAACCACTTTAAATAGCATTAAAAAGAGACAAATTACACAAACAAGTAAAACTCAGTCTTTTTGATATAACCCTCTATTCATTCTACAAATGATACAAAAATATATGTAGTCACATAATACGTACAACAAAAGAGCCACGCCTTAGAAATAAACTAAAAAATGCAATTATGACGCCCTTGAGCTGATTTTTCACGAAAACGGCGCTATATAAATTAGATAAATATTGTTATTATTACGATCCAAAAGCGTATGGTCAATATTTAAGGAAAGTTCTTATACTCAAAAATACAATGACGATAATATCAAAAATATACTCATTCACAAAGAAAACATACAGTTCCAAAACCACCCTAAATTAGTTCTAAACTATATTACCAAAGAGTACACAATTATCGGAAGCATATTAGCAGAAAACATCAAAAGTACCATTTTATCAGGCAGAGAATTTACTCCTATCTATCCAACAAGATTCACATATCTCCAATAATGACAGACAATTTAAACTTCAAACTTTATCACTTGATAAAACAAATAAAATCACTAAATAATAAGTCATCTGCAGGTTCTGACGGCATAAACCCAAAAGACCATTTTAACTCTATGTGACCAAAGCCTCAATCGACTCACATACTTGATTAACAGCAGCCTGAAATAAAATATCTTGCCCAGCTGTTTAAAAACAGGACTAGTATTTTATATTTATAAGTCAGTACCAAAAAACGTGAAAAATTTAGACTCAGACTCTTCTAATTACTTAAAAAATCAAATCAAAAAATCTGGAAAATTTATTAAAGAACAGCTCGATCATTACCTAGAAACAATGTATCTACACTCTGGAAGAACCAGCACGGCTTTAGAAAGAACAGAAACACATGACACGCAGTAATTTTAATAAATCTTGACTTATGTAAAGCTGTTGATACAATATCTGACGAGATTCTTTTTAAGAAACTTGCTAAACTCGGCATTACAGAAAAATATCTTAACTCACTGAAAAGTTTTAGGTCGGAGAGAACTCAACAATTTATTACCAACAACGTAAAAAGTGAACCCCTATCGATCATTTACGGGGTACCCCAGGGTTGTGTCCTAGGTTCCCTATCGTTTTTTATAGGCAACATTGTAACATTCACTAATTATACCGTAATATTCTGTCAAGCTGATACATGGCACAATACATTCCTTAAAGATGATAAAAGTATTACCATCATCAAACAATGGCTCAACGAAAACATACTAACCCTGAATAAAATAAAAAAAAAACTAAATTTATGACGCACACAGTATAACACAAAGAGGTCTACTTCCTCGAATCCTTGTTCTGAAAATACAATACTGGTCACAATATTCCTCAACATGTCATTGCAAAAGCTAAAACATGTTAAACAAACCAAATATCTTGGCGTCATATTTGATAAAAACCTACGATGGACTGACCACATTAACTCATTTATATCCAAATTTGGTCTACAGTCTTGGTGAAGTTCAACAAATAACTGCCTGGATCCGCTAAAAAAAGCACAAACTAATTACTAACCTAATTCGACACAGACTCTGAGAAAATTAATAAGCTGTTCAATATTTTGTCAGATAGACAACTTTATGCCAGAGCGTCGATTCTGTACCTTCTTAAATATAAACTACACATTTTCCTTATAATCCTTAACAATAATAATAAGTCCTTAATAATAACCGGGTATTTAACAAACCTTACCCTAAAAATCCCAATAAAACACTCCACCCACGGACAAAGATGCTTCAAGTACTATTCCATTACTGTATAACTGCTTGCCACTTCAGATCGAAGAATGGATAAAAACTAAAGATATTTAAAGACACAATTTTTCCAAAACATACTCACCCCAAACCAAACACAACATGAAAACACGATTTTATTGCATTTAATATTATAAAATTTGCCAGTTGAAAATGCATCAAAATAATCGGTTACTAGGCGATTCAAGCCGGAAAAAAAAGAATATTGAACACTTGACGCTCACTTATTCAAACACCTGCGTTTAGAACAGTAAACAAGTTTTTTTGTTTGATGTTATTGATGTCACAAGAACGCTTGTTGGAGAAATTATAAATACCCAGTTAAAACAATATATTGGGTCAATCAAATTTCAAAAATTGACACGAGTGGACGGAACACCTCCAGTTAAAACGCGATCTGTTAATTATAATTTATAAATTCCTGATTGTCAACTGAAATTTGTAGTCGATTCTGTTCCTCCATCACGGCATAATCATTTTAAAGATTACAACTATTTGCAATGAGCTGTTTACGGCCGGCACTTTATCAGCTGAGCCAGACGCATCTGTCATCATTACAATAATGTGGCGTCTCCGTGTGCCGGCTCTTATAATCAAATGAACTGCCCACTGCCGCTGATCACCTAGAGGCTAATCCCTGCTCCATTGATGCTACAACCTAGAGGCTGATGAATTCCTCCTGGCTACCGACTGAACCAGCCACAAATGCTGACAACCTAAAGGCTGACGAATACCTGCTGGCTACCGACTGAACTGCCCACTGCTGCCGATCACCTATAGGCTGGCCAATCTCTGCTCCATTGATGCTGAAAACCTAGAAACCGGACAATTCTTCCTGGCTACCGACTAAATTAGCCATTGATGCTGAAAACCTAGAGGCTGGCCAATTCTTCCTGGCTACTGACTGAATAAGCCATTGATGCTGAAAACCTAGAAGCCGGCCAATTTTTCCTGGCTACCGACTGAATTAGTCATTGATGCTGAAAATCTAGAGGCCGGCCAATTCTTCCTGGCTACCGACTGAATTAGCCATTGATGCTGAAAACCTAGAAACCGGCCAATTCTTCCTGGCTACCAACTGAATTAGCCATTGATGCTGAAAATTGGCCGGCCAATTCTTCCTGGCTACCGACTGAATTAGCCATGGTGCTGAAGTCTAGAGGCTGGCCGATTCCTGCTGGCTACCAATTGAACTGGCCACTGCTCCAGCAGTCGCCTACGCCATTTGCTGTATCGTATGGCGTGATGATGCACAATGTGCTCCAATCTGAAATTATCGCTGAAGGATTTCCGATTGTCCCTGTTTTCTATCTGTGTATTAAAACCCAGTTGTATTGAAATACATATAACTATTTTTTGTGAATTGGGTTGGCTGTAAAAAATAGGAAGTACTTATAAGCTACACCCCTTTGTACGTTCTGTATACTAGTTCAATACTTGTAATTAAAATGTGAATTTTGATTCGAATCGTCTTTCTTTTATGATGGTTTGGATAGAACACCTCACGGTGTTTTACTTAAATCATTACCCAGGTTGAGGGCTGATGTGTGCCGGTGCTTATTATTTACAGTCTTTTTTTGTGCAGGCAAACATGTCCCGTACACAATACATATTAATAAGTATGTATATTATGTTTTTAGTAATACTAAAAATATTATTGTTTTATAATTATTTGGTAATGTTTTAAACACCTGGATTTTAAATACTTGCATTGATTATCATCTACTTCTGTTTTGCTTTCTTTGTTTTCTGTTTTTGCCGTCTTTACAAGCCTTTGCTCCTCTCTTTATTACACACCCCTTCAAGTGTGTACATCCTAGTTTGTCCACGTGACGTACGACCTTGAACGTACTCATTTCACGTGACGGTTCAGTATAAAAAGGCTTCACCGAACGTTGTGTTGGTTTTTTGTTTCTCGGTTTAGAAACCTAGTTATCTATGTATGTGTGGTATCCCTCGGTTCTTTTGAGATAGAGTGAGTTGAATCCATTACCGCTGTGTTTTAAAGCTATTTCATAAACCTTATTTTCTAAGTCGCCTGCTCCCCAACTAACTACGTGATTCTATCTATAGTAGGGTAATGTGAGTATAACAAGGTGTTAGATTTTATATGTGTGATAAACATACGATAAATTTATGGTGTTAGTTGTCGGCGCCATCCATGTATATATTTTGGGAGGGGAAGGGGAGGAAAGGAAATGAATTTGTTCTAGCTAAGATTGGCTCCTCCTCTTTACCAAACAAAACCGATGGATGATAATTTGACCAAGGCGATCGATATCTGCGTGTCTGGATATCACAACCGGCCGGGTCTCCCCTTGTTCCAAATCAGCAACCGTCACGCCAGAATAAAGAAAACCAGGTCTCCTCATCAATTTCGGAATTGCCCCAACCTCATACACCTCCAGGATAATCTACTTTACTGAGTGTAGAAGGGGAAAACCATGACATCCCTTGTCACGAATCTAGTCGCGAAAATGTGACACGTAAAGTCCTAAGTTACGCGCCACCTCCAGAAAACGTTGTAACTTCCTCGTCGTCGGGAATTTACATCCCTTTCTAGGTCAATAACATAGATAACACACGACGATCTTGTCGACATTTAGCCTGCTTCTATCGATAGGTTGTGTGCCTACCCATTCAGCCAATTATCATGTGAGATATATGTAAGGTTTACTCGAAATGCCAAATTTAGGATGAGGACTGTCTGTATTTTAATATTTGGTTCCAGTAATTATTTTATGAGGTTACTAGCATCCTCGTGTATTAGGTATGGGTCACTTCTACTGAATACCTATCCTCTCAGGTAGGTATAAACGGATAATTGGTTTGATTTTGCATTTCCTTTAAAGAGGCTGCCTACCTCTCGAAAGGTACCTGTTGAGAAAAGTTGTTCGGTTGGTAGTTTTATTTCGGAGATTACCATCTCCCTCTTTTGACTCTAGATTTGTTTTTGTGCATCCCAATTCGTAATTTAGAACACAATAGATGAAAAGTATTAAATTAGAAAGTCAAATAACAGAAGAAAAGTATTCCTTTTGTTCTGACTGGTTGCATCCGATCGCTTTCTCTTCGGGCGGTCATACGCTAGCAAAACTTCCCCTTTGACTGACTGTACACCGCGCCTCTCGGCCTATATATGAAAAGGTCATTGGCCTGTCTCCCACTCACAGCTGATTGACAATTCGTCTAGCGTATTCCTTTTTATGGGAAAATTATTTGGGTTGCAGGCGTTGCAAACTCGGTTCCTGTATCCGTCCTTTTAAAGGGTCTTCTGGAATTTAATAAATAATATAAAAACTCACCCTGTTAGCCACCTCCAAATCCTAGTGTGAAACTTACCTGGTTACACGCTACATAGCTAAATCAGTTTAATTTTCGGTCTCCCCCCTACCGGCAGTCTTTCCTCCTTTTTAGCGAAATCCTTGCAATTTGTTCAATTTTGATCCCCTCCCTACGCCTATAAAAGGGTAATTAAATAATTCTGTAAATAAAATTGTACCTCCTTAATCTGTCAAGATTCGAACCCGAGTTTTATGATTTGTTTGATTTTCTGGTTTACGGTCTCCGTGGTTAGAACGCCATCTCGCCAATCGTTAATCCCCCCTAATCCGATCAAACACTTCCTGCCTTTAAATACGTTCACTCTGTTTTAAACGCAATCATTATCATTATTATTTCCATGTTTTTAAGACAAGTAATTTAGTTGGAACCGTATACACGTTTAATTTAACACATTTTATATTATAATCGCGATCGCACAACTCTTAGCGCCCTTGAGGTGATTTTTCACAAAACGGCGCTCTACAAATTATCCAATTATTATTATTATTAATTGTTTTCTCACTGAGTCCAATCACTTTTTCACTTCACCGGTTCAATAATATTTCACTTTAATTCAATATTCAACAAAGCTTTCCAACACCATCTGAATTCACTAATTAACTGTAATTTCACACAACACTTCTGATTTGTATCGATTTCTTGGAGCTGTCAACGTACCCAAGTTCAAAAACCGACTGTCTGTATTTCTTTCTTCCTTCCCGTGGGAACATGTTTACTCCAAGGCCC
Organism: Hesperophylax magnus; assembly: GCA_026573805.1. Lineage (NCBI taxonomy): Eukaryota > Metazoa > Arthropoda > Insecta > Trichoptera > Limnephilidae > Hesperophylax > Hesperophylax magnus. The sequence continues at coordinate 17,220 of JAIUSX010000116.1, read as the reverse complement.
GCCCGTCAATAAATCTTATGTTCTTATTCCAAACAAAAAAATTTTTGGAGCACGTTCGTTTCGTTTTATCGTTTGTTTATTTATCTGAGTATTCAAACCATCACAAACCACAGTATCCTCCTCTAGTACCTCAAGAACGATTATGTGTTTAAAATTATGACGGCATAGTAACACTTTCCGTATACTTGCGATTACCGTAGCACAGGTTCTCTTAGTGATGTGTTAACAAAACGTGTGTAAATACATAAAAAATAATGGAAATAAATAAATATCGACCTTTTTACTTAGGATTTTTCTTTAAACATTGAAGGTACACCCACCCTGTCCCACCCCGGTATAGGTGACTTATGGTCACCCCTTCGGAGCTCTCGCATGAATCTAATTTTTTTGAATAAACGGCTCTACAATTTATATAAATGAAGCTAGGCCTTCAATGTCCCCGCATACGGTGTTATGAAGCGGTATGCGAGCGCTTACAAGTACTAAACTAAGGACAACACAGAAAAATAAACAACAAAACAATCAAGTTCAAGTGTCAGGCAGATAGTTGGTGGAGGGGACCCACACTCCAGTACCTGTAAACACATAAAAGTAAAGTAAACAATAGAGTGACGGGGGAGTTTCGCCGAACCACGACTGGCAGTCCTGTTGAGAAATTGGTGGTGGTTGGGGCGACTGGTGCAGGTCAGGACTTCCACACCCCTTAGCCGACCACCCGGTGGTGCCCTGAAGATAAGAATTGGAAAAAGAGGGATAAAACCCTAAAGAACCTAGGGGAAAGAAGCGTCAGGAGGTCGGAGGCAGGGTGGAGGTTACCCCAGCCCGCACAGTCACCCCTCTGACCACCAACGTTCATCAGGGGTGGCGCAGGTGATTGGCGGAGTCCCCCGGTAAGAAAGAATAATAAGAAGCTCCAGTCGTGCATGCGGGGACGAGGCCCGTTATCCAACCCCTAATGGGGAAAATAAACAAAACAAAACAGACAACGGAGTTCAGTTCTCGCCTGTAAACTCGTTGCTGTTACTAAAAAAAAGAAAAGATAACCGGAAAAAATACATGTAAAAAGAAGAGAAAATAAGAGGAAAAATGAAAAACAGTAATCAATCCAAAAAGTGCCACATAAGGGCAACGGTAAATAAGTAAAAACAAAAGTAAAGATGTAAAAATAAGATCTGCATGGTCTGTAGAGAGGACAGTAAGTATTGAATAAGAAAACAAAGTAAAGTAAGAGAGATAATTAGTAAACACAAATATATAAGAGTGCTTACAGTGTCTGTAAAAAGAAAAACAGTGTGTTATCCTTAGACAGGGAAAAAGAAACATATGAAAAGAAAACAGAAAATAAGAATTAAAAAGTACAAGACAAGTTAATTAAAAAAAAAACAAAATATAAACGAATGGAAATCATCTGCAACAGCTGGTACAGTAAGAAAAAGAAATAAGATAAGAATAATAAAATAAGAAAAACAGAATAGCATATACAATAATGAAAGAGTTGTAAAAGAATAAGTCATGGAGCAGGAGCAGTACACCGGGGGTTCCCAATTATTACACTAGTCAACGACTCTAAGCACAGGCCATCTCTCAACCCAGATCCTAGTAAACTTCCTCAAGCATTCGAAATTCACACTGTTAGAAACAAGATCGGTGTTCCACACCGGTCTAATGGGGACATTCAGACCTTCTATCATTTCGTCTCTGGCATCCTTCAAAATCTCACAGTGCCACAGAATGTGCTCGGCCGACTGGTAATTATTGCCACAAGCGCAATTGGGGTGGGTGGACAGGGCAAGGCTGTGAAGCCTTCCCCTGAATTCCCCATGTCCTGAAAGGAGCTGCGTAACGTGATGGTCCAGTTTGAGGAAGGCCCCTTCCATTCTGAGTTTAACTGAAGGGAAGAAGGAGAAGGTCCATCTTCCCTTGCTCGACCTATCCCAACGGACCTGCCACTCTTTGAGCGACAGGTCCCTCATCGTTCGGAGCAGTCCTGGGAGAGTTCCTGGTCCACCCGGTGTCAGAACGACACCAAGGTGGTTTGCCGGGGATCCTCGGATCTTTCTTTAAACAGTAACGAAATACGATGAAAACTTCTAAAACTTAGTTATATTCACGCATCTCAAAGTAGTTATAAATTCACTGGACTGCATGTATAGCCAACCGCACAATAGGGGTCTAACCAGAATTTAAAAAAAATACTTGCACGAACACGAACACAGCAGACATCTATCGAATTATCTCTTCAGAAGTATAATGTCTGTGTTTAGTTCAATGAAACGTACAGTAATTAATAACTCCGAGACGACAAGTATATTATTTACTAAGTATAACTGGTAAGACGTTTGAAATGGAGAGAGGTCGACAAACATGCGGACGGTCCTTTTATACCTTCGTTTGCGTTATACATTCATCAAAGATTTATTTCTATTATTCAATAGCCTCCGACCTACGTTCATGACAAGAAGATACTTCCATAGTTCAAAACATTCATTTAAACTACACTTTCTATTCCAAGTGGAAAAACCTTTGTACCATGCAAAATGAAATAAATTCTTTACCTGTGAGTCAGCTCTTGAGATGAATTGTAATGACAGAAATCCTGGAATGGAGATTTGTGAGTTTCGAAGCCGAATTCCTGCTTTGTTGTATCTATGTATAACGGGAGAAATCTTTCTCCAGTGGGGTAGGAAAGTAGCAGAAAGAACGTCTTGACGACGATTGATTAAAACTACATAGTAAGCTATGTAATATAGTTGATCCCACAGAGGAAATCCTTCATTAACCTCGATCTCGAAGATTTTATGCAGAAGTAATTTAGCAAAATGTTAAGAATGATTCTTATTAAATATATATATGGTGTATACAAAAGGTATCGAATCTTTATTTTTCCCGCGTAAAAAAATGAAGTACGGGTGTCTTTCGGTGAATATATGTAGGTAGGACTGGCCCTGGCGCTAGGAAAAACCTGAAGGGCGCTTTATAAAATGTAAGGTATTATTAGCGCCTTGGCTCTTTGGCGCCTTGGCAAGTCAGCTTTCGAAGCGTATTCTTCCAATTCCGCCTGCACAGAGCCGGCCCTGTGTGTAAGGTACTTTCAAGCACGTGTGTGATTTTTTATCCCTTCCGCAGAAAACGTAAGAAAGCGTCTGCTTTGTTAATTAACATTATATTAAATATTGCATCTAACTAATTTCAAATAAATACGTGAACCTTTAAAACCTTCCAGGATCTAACCAAGATGGCAAACTTATGTCACCTAGCTTCCATGATCCTGAATATCTTCAAAAGTGTACAACATAAAAAATAAATCACAATTCAGAGCATAAACGTGAACCATATTATACGTTTCATTCATTTGCAAGTGGATTAATTACCTACTTGAATTGCTAATACATACGTTGTTCACTAAGAATCGATTCATTATGACTTTAGCCCGAGAAACGCGAGTGTATTTAGGTGGAAATACATTTGTGATTTTCGCTCCACAACGCCAGTGACGACGAAAATCTTCGTGTATTTTACGAGCAGTCAAACAGATATACGTATGCTGGTTCGAATCGCAAGAAACAAGCAAATTCGGTAATAGATTTATTATGCATTACATATTATTACGTGTGTTTTCAAATAGAGGAGATGTTTAAGAAACACGAAAAAATTCCAGCTAGGCACCTTAACAAACGTAAAAAACTTCTACTACACGAAGAAATCTACTGTCATTCTAATAAATTATGTATTAAGTATATAATAGAGGTCTGCTAACTACATAGTAAATGCGGTCAACTTCGGACAAATGTTATCGAAAACACTAATAATGTAATCATAAAAGAAGGTTTACACAAAACCTCCTAAAATGCAAAATAAAGATTTTTTACCAAGTAGTGCAACATTACATAGCCGTAAAAGTGTACAACAACGTCAAACACATAAACGATGACATCAAACATAAAACACCAATAAAAACATTATATCTAAAGAACTGTCACTATACGTACGAATGCTTGCAATAAGCAATATGATCCCATCATTCTCATTTTAACGCTATTTTGTATTATTATTAACTTCAACTGTATGGTGTAATATTTTCGGCCTTTTCACCATTTTCTTTTACTTGTTTAAAACAATATAAAAGTTTCTTCTCTCTTGGCTATGATCGATACTTCTTTTTTTTTCTAAGGCTTTGCATATGTGTTCGCAGGGATGGAAAATTCCTCCCCTACAACACATAAGCCTCCATGAAAATTGGACCCTTAATTTCTTTGATAACTTCAGAAAGCTACTTAAAGCTCTCTTGTACTATATATCTTTATAGACATATGTACTTAACTAATTAATACGTTATTTACGATCTTGAACGCAAATATACCCGTATTTATATTGTAATTAAATTCCATCAAACGTTGTGTAATTTTTTTGATTTATGATATAGGATTTTAATTACTTTCATTTTGTGGTAACCCCCTTGGTTCTGATCGAGGTGTTGAGTTTCACAATTTAATTGGTCTTTCCATTGCAAACCTAGACTTACATGAATTCCCTGAATGAGCTAACTTTCCTAATGTAATTATTGATTCCCTGCACCCTAACAAAATCGTAGTTAAACGCTGATAAAAGATATTATACATGTTTATTTGGACAGATAATTAAATATAACTCAAATGGTTAATTGTTAGTAAATTTGGCAATGATTAATTATTGTGTCTGGTTGGCGCCACTCCTCCATGACTCAGCTGCTATAAGGTACATGTAAAATTGATTTAGTATGGTAATGTTATTAGTTAATTGTATATTTGACGAACTCAGAATAACCCTTTGCTAGCAAAAATTTGGCTCCTTCCTCCTGCAAGTAAACGAGATGATCGTGAGTCGACAAGAAATTCGTACAATCTTTTGACACGGCTTTTTGATTGATACCTTAGTTATCGCGTCCCAAAAAGCCTTCCACGTCATCATGCACTGCCTTCAAGTCTTCCCTCGGGTCCCGAAACCTCCAAATTCCAACACCTCCTTGGACTACAATTTACTTAGGGCGAACCGGTTTCGTCCTATATACAATCATATACTCACGGTTGGTGTGGACTTACGGGTCGTGAATCCTCATTCCACGTTTAAAAGAGAATGCGAGAGTGGTCTACCGACCTAAATGCAAGCTGTATGCAGGTCCGCATTCTCCAGTAAACAGTACATACGAATAAATATATGTATACATACAGTTTGGGAAAGGTTTATAACTCGCAATACGAGGCTATCTACCTCGCATTCCGAGCTCGGATCTCGCACGAAGAATTCTGCACAATTCTTAGCTTGGTAACCGAATATATACGTAAGAATAAGGTTATACTAATAAATACTAGTAGAATAAGAAATTATTTGATAGTTTGTTTTGGAGAGCTATCGAACTCCAGGCTTTTTGTTTGGTTTTGACGTTTTTATTTAAGAGAATCGTCATCTCTATTTGGTTTGGTCAATGGTCTTGTTGTAGGAGCGACCACTGCCTCCTGTTTGATGAACTGTATTTGTTTTAAACTTTACCTCCAGGTTTCAACATTAATTTCGTTCATCCTATCCCGTGATTTCTCAATTGTTTCAAGTAATTGATTGCCACATAAGAGGGTACACGACTCTCAACTGTCTCTGGCAACTGATGGGATCTATGCGAACACTCCATCAATAATGTTCAAATGTTTCGTATAATATTTCTATATAAATCTTACTAACCCGTGATTTTTCAATTGTAGATTGTGAATGGTAGGTAATTGTAAACACGCGGCTCCCAGCTGTTTCAAGTAACTAATAAAAATCTATGCGACTATCTAATCAATGGTATTCAAATGTTTCATGTAATATTCGATATAAATCTTGCTAACCCATGATTTTTCAATTGTAGATTGTGAATGATAGGTATTTGTAAATGACCCATATCGCTGCACATTGCACAATGACATCCTGATGGTTATCCTTATAACTCCGATAAATTATCTAGTTACGGCCAAGGTCGTTTTCAAACTATTCAGTTGACCCAGTCCCTCGTACGTCTTTATTTGTAAACAAATAATATAATCATCTCCTGACACACTAACCTAAATGTGAGATTTGTTTATTTTAAAATTCCTTAGAAGTCATTTGTGCCTCTTTACTTTTATTGTGCATTGTTAATTTAAATATTTTTAAATCCTTTTGAAGTTAAACTATTTATTTCATGTCCCGAATTTAGTAAACTTACTAGAAGTTAGGTGAAAATTAAATATAAATAAATATATATATATATATAAGTACACATATCTCGATTGTCAAAATATGTTAAAAAAAGAGTACATATATTAATAAATAAATATAAAATATATGATTCTACATAGTCTTGAATATTAATAAATACATATTTTCTTTTTCAATAAAGTAGATATGTCCATAGGTAGGTATCTAAGAATCGCTACCATTTCGATGCTTCGATTAATAAGTAAAATACATATATATAAATACATTACTCATATATTTATTCTTTATATACAATATATTACTTTATTTTATATAAATAAATACATAATATACATATATTAATGTGTAATGCTTTGTTTTGTTGTTTTTAATAATTTAATTGATATACCATAATCAGCTGTATCTCCTCACTCCTAGGTCCTGAAAATTATTTATAAAAAGAAAACTTACCCCCCGTCAAGGTATTTCCGGTCGGGTGTACACAACAACCTTGATGAAGAAATCCTACCTAATTAATTGTATTTTTTCAACTAATTTCAAAATAAATCTTTTCGACTATTTATTCCTATTTAATATTTTATTCTCGCTTGAATCGTATAAATTAGTTGATATTTAATTTTTCTTCCGAACGAAATCCTAATTCAGAAAACCCGTTGATTTAATAACACTTTTCTAGTTTAGGCTTTTGAATGATAGCTGTTTCAAATTCCTTTTCGAAATGATAGACTGATGATTAAAATTCCGGTTAAAACGACAAACACTTTTAACACTGTCGCTATACGCACGATGGATTTTAATTGAACAATTTATTAATTCTAAATTTCTTTTTATATAAATTGATAAGAAAATTTATTCCGAATTGTGCAAACTTTTAATTAAACTCGACTCTTAATAAATTAATTTTTTTTCTAACTGTTAATTTTAGAACAAAGGTTTAAACGTTTATTATTATCGAATCCCTTTTTTTTGTTTTTGTGTTTCTTTTAACCTAAGATGAAGTATTTACTATTAATAATTTTAAACAAAATTATAATCTATTTTTAAATATCAATTCACGAGCACATCCACTTTAATTTAACGATAACAAACTCTTAAATTTAATTTGAATGTTTTCACTTTGAATGAAATAATTATTTTTAAATTTTAGTTAAATTCTTAATTCCGTAATCACTTTCTGCACTTCACTTAACACTTTTAAGCACTGAGTTTAAATTATATTTATTTTCACTGTTTAACCAAATTAAATTTCACTGACTCTAGCACTTGTATTTACCACAAAATTTTCCTAAGTCAGGGACTTATTTAAAATTTAACACTTAAAGATTTTTCACTGTTAATCCTACCAAAGAACGTAGTACCGCCACGTAACAACTTTTCGAATCCTCCGCGCGACTGCCTCCTGACTGATGTGTTCCATCTTTTATATCCCTCTCAGGTCCCAAAAGACGTATCTGAATTTCTCTTGATGCTTAATTCTATTTCCTATCAACTCGTAAACTTGAATATCTCTCTCACTAATATTGTTTATACATTCATACGATCTTTCGTCGTCCAGCTTTGGGCGGCGGCCAGTTTTTATCTCACGTCGCTAACTTGATAGGGTCCGAATCGGGTAAGTCTGCGTTCATTGCCCAAGCTTCCTTTGTTCTATGGTTCATACAAAATGTAGTTAAAATATCATGATTTTGCGTTCCCTTTTTTTCTCAATTCGCGATAGGTCCGTCCTCAGTAACATATATATAGATCTCAATTTTATGCATCTCATGCGAAACATGATTAAATCCATGGCGAAATCTTTACTATGCATTTTTGAATTTCGATTTGTCTAAAATCTACTTAATTTTATTGTCACCTATATGAGCTTTTCCATTTTCACCCGTACCTTCTTCCTTTATGTCGTAGATTTGAATTTTTCCTTCTCCCTTTGAATTTTATATTATTAGCGACGTTTTCTTACACAAATTTCTTCTTTATTCTTATCTTATTTCTCATAACTCTATAACTAATTATTTTCCAAGTCGTATTTATTTATTTCACGGATAAATTTGAATTATATCACTTTTCTCTACTTGGATTATTCTTTATCTCCGTTCTTTACCCTTCTTTTTATCTTTCTCTCACTTTTCCCGATGTGTGTGGTCTCCAGGAAAATTTCATACTTCATCTATTATTAATTAATATATAATTTTCCACACTTCTATGGGAGATATACCTAATTAGACTCTGGTATATGTGTCACTTTTATTGTCTGATCCAATCTCCGCCCATTCTCCATCCCTCACTTACAAGATTTCACATAAATTATACGTCTGGACACCTGTTTACGTTTAAATTTTTGGTACTACGGTCGTAAATTTAATTTAATTTTAGAGCCATTAGTTTTAATATCTTTTGCTTTAAATAAATATTCCATAAGCTCAACGTTAAACTTAATGGCTTTTCTAATGGGTTATTACCTTAACGTAAATAAAAATCATGTCCGGATTTCGATTGTTTATTCTTCAAAATATACATGAGACCGCCAACCTTTTATCTTGTTTCGATCCCTCCGTAATATTGGGTAACTCTAATATATATCTACCCTGATAATCATGTAAAATGCCTACGTTTCCTGAATTTAATCTATCGCTATATGTTCAGTTTTACTGTCTTCTTCTGATACTCAATTTTTATGCCCCTAGGACCTTTGTAGCAGCTAAAATCTCTGTATTATCCTTCCATTCGGTCGCCGCACTTTTCTAAAATGTCTATTTTTTTTTGCGAGATTTTCATCCAAGATTGATTTACCAATATGTCCGTTTCATCTTAAATTGATAACGATTAATTTCCATTGTTTCCAACACTCACTCCTCTCTTTAGTACGATTTTTATCGAACATGACACCCTCCTTCTATCATAAATAATTGCACTACAGTTGAAATTCCGCCAGTAACTTTCCTTTGCTTTTCCCGTCCTTTTTTTATACTATCACGTTTATAATTTTTTTCATTGCATTTTTGTGTGTGCGCTTTACAACCTGTAAAACTTCCAAGCACCCGATTTCAATGGTTCGATACCCCATAAATGTCTCAGTTATTGTAAACATTCCCAGGAGTTTGTCACCTTGAAAGTCGATGTTGACCCTAAAGTGCGTTCACCTCCAATTTCTGTGAGAATCGAAATGTCGTTAATTATCTTTTTTTATTGCCTGATCCACAGTTCATTCCTTTGTCTGCATTTGATGTACGCCTCTTCGTTCACTGATTGGTTACTCAAAATTTTATAGCTCTTTGTTCAGATCTATTGGTTGACAAAATTCAATGTTTATTTTGAAGCTCAAAAGGGGGTTCCTAGTCGTTCCTAGACGATTTTAATGACCTCTGTGTTTATACTATAGAATCTCAACATAATTCCAACTATTACAGGGGCCTACTGAAAAACAAACTGAATCAATTTTAACCTCAACAGATGTCGCTAGAATGACGGTTTTCATTAATAATTTGTATATTTTTAGCAGCTATGGTTTATCTGTTTTTCACTGTGATTTAAGCCTTTCATCACAATGGCTGTGTTTTTCTTCTGTTTTGCACGCAATTCAACATAATGTTTAATTTATTTAATTTAATATAATAAATTTAAAATACTATTTAACGGGCTTCACTAAGTGCTCCTTGCTGAGGCCCTTTAATATTCGGATACAAATTTTAGTTGATCGATGAAGTAATGTTGATCCCATAAAATCCAAAAGCCCAGCTCGGCGTACAATCTAATTAAATCCAATAACAACAAAAAAATCTCTAGAGAGATACCAATTTGGGAGGCGGGTTTGGGTACTGCAATAACGGAAACCATTTATTGGATAACCAACACCTCTGGTATAGGTCACCACAAGTGCTTCGCTACGTTTGGTGACTTGGCAGGGGGTACCCGGGTTCATCGGGTGAGGTGTGTGTTCAGGATACGCCTGCCCACTAGCTGCGTGGAGTGCCAGAAGGGGTAAGCTTGTTTGACCTATTCAACTGGCCTCTCTTGACCTATCGACTTTAATGAAACATTATGTGCCTATTCTTATTTTAATTACGCCAATTTAAATATTTGGATACCCAAATCAAATACACTGCATTAAATATAAACACACATGTAATTCCATAAAACATTATGTGTCTATCTAGTAGTTTGTGAAGAGTTTTTTGATATTATTTAGAATATTTGTTAGTTGTTATCTAGGTTATATGTGACTGTTGAAGCTTAAAGTATATTGGTTACTGAATGGAGGAACGATAAGAACACAAGTGTAATAAGAAAAAGTCGACAACACTAATTTATACAGCTTAGCCCTTATACGAATAAGGGTTTGTATACTCTTGGCGCAGTTACGTTAATACAGAGGCCTGCTATAGGTTTATCTGTTTGTTTTACTTCGTCATACCAGGAGGAGCATTGCAATAGTGCCTCGTTTTATTCTGCTATCAGAGTTAATTACATTATACTTATCAGTAAGCCTCAAAAACCGTTGTAAAAACAAAAACATGCTTATACAGTGTGAAACTTCCTAAGACATCACTGCCAAAAACTTCGGCCAGGAAAAATGTATTGAAAAAACGAAAAGTTCTATTTGTTAAAAAATATTGGGCTTATGTACAAGTTTGTAGCGTATAAGGCTTCAGGCTTCCGGCATATTCGGAGAATTTGTGTCTGTTTCCGCTTCTCAATAAAATGTAAATAAATGCGATATCCGGAAGTATCCGGAAACTAAAAACTGTCTTTGAAAGTTGATGAAATATGCTTTCAAATTTTATTATAAAAAATACATAATTTTTTAAATATTAATTTTTTTAAATATAACGTAATTTTTTTATCTGAACTAAAACTATTGATTATAAAAAATACGAGTTTTATTAGACAAATTTTATAAACATTCAAGATTCATTTTACTCACTTTTTGTCATTTCATACAAAATAATTAATAAAAAACTAACAAAGTTTCATAAAATTTTCTGAAATTGTGGTAGGAACTTTTGGTTTCATAGAGGTGTACATTTTAATTACTCTGTAGTAAAATTCGATATAGAATGTTTCAATATGAAGCTTTGTTTTCAGTTTCTAACACTTTTTAGTTCATATTTACAACTATGACGGTAAGGAAGACAACGATTTTTATGTGACCACATGCGCTGTTCCAAAAAGTGACCAAATTGACTGTCGGGTTTTAGCTGTTTATTCCCCAAAAATAAAAATAAATAACCGGAAGAGTTAATTAAAAAATAAATATTCATAGTTTTATAAATACTCTTCTGATGATGGTACAATTGTTTTCCAAACTATTTGATATAAGTGTATAAAAATCTGTACAATTAAAAAAGTTGACAATTTAGTATAACTTATGTTATTTATGATTTCGAACGCCGTTTAATTGGTACTTCTCCCTCAGTTCTCCTTCCATTGATCAAAAGGTTGGGTTTCATAGAATAATAGTAGGACCTACGTTCAAAATTAAGCAAACAAGTATATATATACATACATAATTATGAATAGCTATTACAATTATGTGATAGCTATTTGTCAAGACGCAATACATTCACATTACTACAACTACTATTCCATCAAGGTTTAATTTGAGGAAAAGGAACGAACAATACGAAAAATTTCCTTTCTGAAGAACCTTCGCGAATGGTGCTACAACTTTATTAAGAAGAGCTGCTGTGGTAAAAATAGCCACGATTGTGCCGAACTTACGTTTGGAGAGGCACAACGAGAGGAAGATAGTTTTTTTTGTTTTGTTTGCTGTACAATTCTCTTGCCGTTCTTGAGTGGCAAACGTCTTTGAGCTAGAATATGGCTTCCATTAACGGAACAAGAAAAAAACTGTTATTAATCAGGTCGTTGGAATATTATGTTATTTTATTTATTTAATAGATGTTATTTATTACATACAAATGTTTTGTCTTTCCAACTAGGAGAAATTCAAGTTATTATCGAGCAACTAATATAATCGGGCTCATTTATTTCAAGGTTCAGTTCTGCCGTTAATTTTTTTTTTCTAAATTGATTTGCCTGTTATTTCTATATCAACGCTCCTATTATCTTTAATAATATATATGTATATATATATAATAAATCTGACTATCAAGACAAGTCACAAAATTGATTGTTTTATGTTGTTTACTTACTATTAAAGTACTTACTTTTACTCTAAAATGCAAGGGATGCGGAGCATCCACAGCATGTATGGATGGACCGCGCCTGGTAAATGCCTGTTTATCAGTATTGTAAAATATTAAAAAAAGTTTATTTGTAAGTGTTATAGTGTTTAACATGAAAAACGTGTTTATAAAAAGTGTATTGACACTTAGTAAAAACCAGACAACAAGAGTTGTAAAATCGACCTTCTAGTGAAAATTAATAGTATAAAAAAATTCTTCCGAGATATTTACTAATTGCCTTGCTATTTTACAAGGAACAGCTTTATTTATACTGTAGATAGGTAAACCTTCTTAGCTATTTTTGAATGTTTCTTTGTTTGTGTTCTATTAACTCAAAAACTACTAGACCGACTTTAAAAGTTTGTTCTTATTAGTGGCAGGAGAATTTAGTAAGTAGTTAAAATAGTAGAAGAAGTCGGGAGTGCTCGAAGAAGACTGAACGCATTATCTCCGGACTGGAATAAGTTAAGGAGTCGAATAAAGGTCGATATAATGTAGTTTTTTAATAGTGACAATGTGGTATGCATTGGTAATGGTAAACAAAGTCAGGAATACCTGAGGAATAAATGGCTCGATTAAATACATTATATTCGGTATAATTTGGTAAAATGTGGCATTTGTGATGAAGAATGGAAGTGGTGTAAGGAGAATCTGTGACGTGAAAGTTAAAGGTAGAAGAAGTCGACGACGCCAAAGGCAGAAATGGCACGATTGTTACGACAGTATTACTGCCGCCTCGAAAATGCACCCAGTTTTCAGGTACACTAGAATTCACATCCTCTTAACTACACTCCAAAATATCCACCGTCGTAAAATGTTAGGAAAAGCGATAATGGCTTTTATACTTGGCAGATTATTTCTTGCTATTCAATATAGTGGATAATAATATTAGCTCCATCACTTTTCTTAGTACCCCATTATGTGGCGAGGTTACATCTAACAACGAACACACGCCTTGTGTCACGTCCTTTAACCGTTGGAGGGGGAGCAAATATCCTTTCATAACATGTTGTGTCTTTTGTTGTTTCAACAGGTGATTGCTGCGTCTTCCCAGAAGTGGTACACACACACACTGTTATGCCTAGCGCCTGCTTCCTCATAATTGCTTTACTGGGGATTACTCCTGCACCATTAGGGGGTGTGATGGGTGATAAATATTTAATTATGTGGTTGCCAATATCGCGATTGACTTCTCTATTACCCCCGAATCTATAGGTATTACAATATAATACTACTTTTGAGGGAAAGCCAACTTATCGGTGTGTATTGTATGTGGTATTATACAAAAGTAAATAAGTTTTTTTTTTCATTACCATCTTTGCGAAAATTTTTCAGTTGCGAGGGAGATAGAATACATTTTTATTAACGCATGGTTCAATTGTTGCATTTATTAGTTGGGTAGTGGTTGCGCTTGTTTGTTCATTGCCATTGCATGTCTCCTCCGCACCATTACCACAACTACGTTGATGGTTTGCATCGCGACTTTGACTAATGGCTACTTCTAATGCTCTACGCTCCTTGGGTAGTGTCTCTGAGGGTGTAGTATATTTTACGTTTCATCTCATGCCGATAGCCTAGTTTACCTGGAAATTATCCATTTCGGATGTTCCCCCTGTTAAATTTCATATCTGTCTCTTAACTTCATATTCCCTTTAGTAGTCATGCATGATTTGAAAATTGAGACAAAAAATATGATGGATTTAATTTTTTCCTTCGCTGCTCATCTTACTAGGGAATTCCTTTGTCGAGATGAGCAGATTAACAATTATATTCATTAAAATAAATAAATCGCATAATACATACACAGATGAATCACATCGAATATCGGGCTCCTAAGGTGATTCATGACAGAAGCCACTATATGGGCAATCCAAAATTACCGCTCTCAGCCAGTATGGATTTTTAAATCATTTTCTTTAATAGATTTAACGATCCCATAGTGTTTATATTTTTACGGAGCATATTAAAAAAGCAACGTAGCTTTATAATAAAACTCCTTTATCCAAAGAATGTTCTGGTATTCACCTGCACATTAAAGAAGAACCCAATCTAGTGTTGTGATCTTTTGGCAATATCAATGTTGTTGAAAAATTTTGAAGTACCTTTATTATGAACAACATTATGGGACTTGTTCTAATGACAATGTTCTATTGATTTAGACCAAGTTGGCAACCAGTCGTCTCTCAATAATAGATATGCTGCTTTTACAGATGCACTAGAGATGGTGAGTAAGTTGATACAATTTGACATTTTAATTAAGTCAAGGACTTTTTGAAAAATGTACTAGTTTCATAGATGAACTCCTAGCATGAGGAAAAATACACAATCTCTCAATAATAAACGTGTTTATATTCATAAATATTTAAAAATATATATAGAAACAATACACCTAAAATTATGTTATTTTCTGAAATGCGATTGAGATTGCGAGCTGAAAATAGTTGTGTTAGCCTTGAAATTTAATACAAACACACGTGCAGTGTGAAGATTTCATAATAATATTCTAAAAGGGACAAGACAACATAATCTTATGCTTAGTATCTTAAGATGTACCTTACAAAATGCATGGGTTCTTTACTGACTGTGCTGAGAACGTGGAAAAGTCTCCCCAAAGCACCTTATCAAGTAGATATATGTATTATTTTGTTTTCAGTAATTAGGATAACTATTGATCAATCGCAATTTTTTTTATCTATTCCAATCGAAATAAAATGATAATTCATCCTTGACTTCCCAGAAATGCGATACTTTGGGAAATTCTCCAGACACAAGTGTAGGCCGAGGACTATTTGCGTCTCAAAACAAATTATAAGATTAGTTATAACATTAAAGGTTACTAACTTTATGAATTTTCATAATCTACGCTAATCGAAAGAAAAATCAATCACCCCATATTGTCAATGGACTCGGTCCCTTCAGACATATTAGGGTAAGCGAGGGTCTATTTGCGTCTCGAACGTTCGTGCATTGTTTATACATATAACTGAAGGTTTAGGCTGGGGGATACACGTTTATGTAATCAAAGACCCAGTCCTATACTTGATAGGATTTCCAATTAATTATTCACCACTCGAGTGAAATGCGTGTTACGTAGATTATAGACTTGACTGCTTGCTACAAAACGTATTTGAATATTCGGTGATCACGTGTCGTTTATAGTTTTAAGCCTAAACACGTATTTAAAATACTAAGGTTCTTTAAAAAAAAATTAAGTGCGATAGGTAGGGCAATTATAAAGTTTGTTTGCATCAGATGGATACATAGAACTTTTATGATACAACAGATTAATACTAAAAACTCATCTAACGGGCATTACCCTATTTACTTATATCTAGTATATGTTACTTGAAGTTTTACATGTTCAAACTCTGCACCTCACTCTTTCAAATCTTGTAAGTCATCTTTAGAATCCCTGATGATTAGTCTTACATCACGTTAATCATGATACTGGCATTAATTCTCAGTATTATAAACATTAGAACAATAACTTTGTATGTATTATATCTATTATTCCGTTCCAAACCCTCTCCTAGCTTTTATTTGCTAAATTAATATGTTTTTTAGAAAAATAAACATTCTCGATTGCGAAAAGCCTAGCAATATATTGAAAATATCCTTTCACCATCACACTAAGCGAAAATGTTACTTGTGTCGTGATGGAGGACTTAGTCGAGAAATAGAACCTGGGTGGGGAACCGACGCATGTCCAACCGGTCGCTCATTACAACGTATTTTCACGATTATGGTTATTTATTGTTGGGGTATTATGCTACCTCCTCACAAAATCTTTTACATATCACGGAAAATTTGCAAAAGATTTCTCTTTTCATTTTTTAGTGTCTTATTTTCCACAAAGTGGTGATTCATTAAATTTACTGAATTTAAAGTTAATGCTCTTTACACAAAATAGAGCGGCGTCATATGCGCTTCACAATTTTTACATCATAAAGGTGTTTAAAGTGTTACCTGGCTATTATAGACATAGAGGTCTTGTATTTTCTCGGTAGGGAAAACAATTGTTACCTAAAAACCCTACTAAAATTGCTTTTTATTCTCATCACCATCACCAGAAGCCAACCACGGCAATATACTACATAAACTAACGAAATTCATTCAGCCTTATCTTTGGGAAATCCGCCGCGTTTACCGGTGGAATAGGTAAAATCGCAGAAAACCTTATTCAGGAGGAAGCGGCCGTCTGTCAACTCGAAACAGAGACGCCTTTAGTAAAATCGGTATATTATGTCCTGGATGGTGAGGGGTGTGTGTGTATATCTGTTTTTATGTTTATTTATAATTATGTGAAATAAAGAATAAACATACATAAACATAAAAAATATAAACGTTATATTATGGAATGTAAGTCGGGAGATTAGGAAATACCTACTGCTCGTTGCTTACTCGTCCACGTCTGAATCTGGGTCAGGCCAGGTAGTAAGTCCATCAGGATATATATGGGTAGTCTGTAAGTATACCTGTAGGTAAAGAAGGTAAGTTGCTCGGATAATTGTATTGTCCAATTTCTTGTATGAGTTTATTTTTACTAAGTCTGAGTGATTTGTAAAAACGTTCAGTCAGTCTGTGTGTGTATTCGTACAAAGTTGGTATTGGTTCCCGGTCATGTAGTTTTTTAAGTTGGTTCTGAGTCTTGTGTTGTATGTAAGTCTCAAGTGATCATAGTATGATATGCTACTCCATACAGGAATAGTAAAGGACAGTACCGGTCAGATAAGTGAGTAGTAGATAAGGAGTTTGGTTCTGGGATGTAGCTGATTTCTTTCGCAGAAAATTGGCTTCCTTATGCCGATTGTCTTTCGTGTTCATGCGT